>CM055116.1:1027368576-1028726076 GCA_029206835.1 Rana muscosa
ATCTATGTACTCGGCCTAAGATCATCTTTTTTATTTCATCAAACATTTGGGCAATATAGTGTGTTTTAGTGCATTAAAATTAAAAAAAGTGTATTTTTTAACCCAAAAAATGCGTTTGAAAAATCGCTGCGCAAATACTGTGTAGAAAAAAAAAATGCAACACCCACCATTTTAATCTGTAGGGCCTTTTCTTTAAAAATATATATATAATGTTTGGGGGTTCAACATAATTTTCTTGCAAAAAAAAAATGTTTTCATGTAAACAAAAAGTGTCAAAAAGGGCTTTGTCTTCAAGTGGTTAGAAGAGTGGATGTAAGCTTCCTAATGTTGTGTATAAAATGCCAGAACAGTTCAAAACCCCCCCCAAATGACCCCATTTTGGAAAGTAGACACCCCAAGCTATATACTGAGAGGCATGTCGAGTCCATGGAATATTTTATATGTTGACACAAGTTGCGGAAAAACAACAATTTTTTTTTTTTTTTTTGCACAAAGTTGTCACTAAATGATATATTGCTCAAACATGCCATGGGCATATGTGGAATTACACCCCAAAATACATTCTGTTGCTTCTCCTGAGTACGGGGATACCACATGTGTGAGACTTTTTGGGAGCCTAGCCATGTACGGGACCCCAAAAACCAAGCACCGCCTTCAGGCTTTCTAAGGGTGTAAATTTTTGATTTCACTTCTCACTGCCTATCACAGTTTCGGAGGCCATGGAATGCCCAGATAGCACAAAACCCCACCAAATGACCCCATTTTGGAAAGTAGACACCCCAAGCTATTTGCTGAGAGGTATTGTGAGTATTTTGCAGATCTCGCTTTTTGTCACAAAGTTTTGAAAATTGAAAAAAAAATATATATATATATATATATTTTCTTTCTTCATTTTCAAAAACAAATGAGAGCTGTAAAATACTCGCCATTCCTCTCAGCAAATAGCTTGGGGTGTCTATATTCCAAAATGGGGTCATTTGGGGGGGTTTTGTGCGATTTTGGCATTTTATGGCCTTCGAAACTGTGATAGGTAGTGAGGAGTGAAATCAAAAATTTGTGCCTAGAAATCCTGAAGGCGGTGCTTGGTTTTCGGGGTCCCGTACGCGGCTAGGCTCCTAAAAAGTCCCACACATGTGGTATCCCCGTACTCAGGAGAAGCAGAAAAATGTATTTTGGGGTGTAATTCCACATATAACCATGGCATGTGTGAGCAATATATCATTTAGTGACAACTTTTTGTAATTTTTTTTTTTTTTGTCATTATTTAATCACTTGGGACAAAAAAAATTATATTCAATGGGCTCAACAGGCCTCTCAGCAATTTCCTTGGGGTGTCTACTTTCTAAAATGGGGTCATTTGGGGGGTTTTGTGCTATTTTGGCATTTTATGGCCTTCGAAACTGTGATAGGTAGTGAGGAGTGAAATCAAAAATTTGCGCCCTTAGAAATCCTGAAGGCGGTGCTTGGTTTCCGGGGTCCCGTACGCGGCTAGGCTCCCAAAAAGTCCCACACATGTGGTATCCCCGTACTCAGGAGAAGCAGCAAAATGTATTTTGGGGTGAAATTCCACATATAACCATGGCATGTGTGAGCAATATATCATTTAGTGACAACTTTTTGTAATTTTTTTTTTTTTTTTTTTTAGTCCTTATTCAATCACTTGGGACAAAAAAATAAAAAATTCAATGGGCTCAACATGCCTCTCAGCAATTTCCTTGGGGTGTCTACTTTCCAAAATGGGGTCATTTGGGGGGGTTTTGTACTGCCCTGTCATTTTAGCACCTCAAGAAATGAGATAGGCAGTCATAAATTTAAAGCTGTGTAAATTTCAGAAAATGTACCCTAGTTTGTAAACTCTATAACTTTTGCGCAAACCAATAAATATACGCTTATTGACATTTTTTTTACTAAAAACATGTGGCTGAATACATTTTGGCCTAAATGTATGACTACAATTGAGTTTATTCGATTTTTCTTATAACAAAAAGTAGAAAATATCATTTTTTTTCAAAATTTTCGGTCTTTTTCCGTTTATATCGCAAAAAATAAAAATCGCAGAGGCAATCAAATACCATTAAAAGAAAGCTCTATTTGTGGAAAGAAAAGGACGCAAATTTCGTTTGGGTACAACATTGCATGTCCGCACAATTTACAGTTAAAGAAGCGCAGTGCAAAATTCTGAATTCACCTCTGGTCCTCTAGCTACCAAATGGTCCGGGGCTTAAGTGGTTAATATATACCATGGCAGAGGTTTCCTAGAGCACTATGAGGTTTCAAATAAGAGAACAACAGTAGTATTTTTTGTTACTTAGGCATATTGACTTTAATTGAAACTTCATACGGTGGGACCAGAATGAGGGTCACTACTGTGACTCACTTGTATGTGTAAATGGCAGCTTGAGCTACTGAGCCCTATAAACAGACTTTATTTTACAGAAAGAAAATACCTAAAAAAAACTATAGATCTATAGATCCCACTTTTAGTACTCAAAGTAATAAATATTCTTAATTGCTCACTGATCCATCATTTGACATCTTACTTTGATAATATGAATAATAAGGCCATTATGATATTATTTAGTCCTAAATGTTTTGGTTTGCATGCCATGTAATATTGTCATAGTGTTAGATGATCTTATCTAATGTCATGTTTTTCTGTTTGTCTAGGGGACAGGTCCCAGCTGTAGCTGAATCAAATTACTTGGGAATTGCCAAATCACTTGAAATGTATGGAGTTGACCTTCATCCTGTTTATGTAAGTTCTATTTTTCAGTGTCATAAAGTAGTTTATATTTAGAAGCCGGCCAGCAAAAGTGAAGGTTTTCCCTACCATCATATTCCAGCTGCCATTTTTCTAGTACAGGTTAAAAAGGAGAGCAAGCATTTGGTTGATTTGGCACTTTGACTTTTAATTTCCTTCAGTTCTATGGGTGACTGTATATGGCTGATAAATTCAACAGCTACAGCAGATATAGGCATTGTCTTATAGGGGTTCACAACAGAGAACTATATATATCATGAAGCAGTGAATGTGACATCTTCCAAAGCAATGCAGGTAAATCTTGCTGGTTCATGTGTTTTTTAAATGGCAGTGATTGATTCACCACCAGTGAATGTTTGGTGAAAGTCACATTTACTAATTTATAAATATGTTGCTGTGAATACATTATATGTGATATTATCAATCATTCTCTTTTCTCCAGAAAACAAAGAGAACCATCCTTTAACCCTTTTACTTCCCACCTAGGCCTGTGGGATCTGGTTGTCAGATGGAAGCAATCTGTGCAGCTGTGTAATCGCTTCCACACACCCCAAACACTGCGCCATCTTTTTTACCCCTGATGTCTCATTAAAGTTAACCTGTCACCAAAAAAATGTTTTGTAGAAAAAAAGTGTAAAAAAATGAAAGTTACACCCAAAGTCAGTACATCCACCTACTCAAAGTCTAGTCAAAGTGAAAAAAAAATGGATTCTTAAAGTTAAGGACATTAGAGAAATGGAGGGTCTGACCAGCTCCATCAAAGACACAACTAAAAAGTTTACTAAAACGTGGTTCTGCTTGAATTTTTCTGTCTGGATGAATTTAAAAAGATTCTGGCGGGATGAACCTCTCAAACTGTCAAACTCTCCTTACATTGTAGACCCTCAACGTTTTTGTACCCAACTCCTTTTCCGGGTGTAATTACTTTAGATGATAGGTGTATTCTTGTTACCCTTCCACTGGTGGTGCTGCCCCACCTGCCCCCTTCCCTCCCCACTCTCTTTCCCTTCCTTTTTTATTCCTTCTCTCTCTTCTTTTCTTTCAATTTTATACCTTTTATCGCGTGGTCTGTCCCGTATGCTCCTCCACCCTGTGTCAGGCTTCATGGCGGGTTATCCCTTGACAGATTGTCTAGTTTCTTGAAGTCTGCTGGGGTATAATTTTGACACAAGATGGGCTTATGTTTCTCCTGTACAAACAATAAAAGATTCCTCTGAATCCAGCACTGGGAGGTGATGGCTACAAACCACTTGAGGCATACCTTGGAAAAGTCATAAAAATGTCTATGCGAAGTTTGTAAATAAAAGATTTATTATGAAATCAAAGTCAAAGGATTCTAAGTATAGAAAGGGTTAAAATATGGCTGATAGGCAATCAATGTTAAACATCATGCTTGATTATAAACCTTGATCTCCCCCAAACATTGGCAGGCTGACTCAGGCATATCAGGGCCGGTGCTTGGGGCAGGCAAAAGGTGTGTAGGTGCCACATGTCGCATGGGCATCCAATGGAAGGGATGACATACCACTGGTTGAACCCGTAAGGGTCTGTGATGTAGAGAGGCCCCCACTGGACCATGCAGAGGACTCCAAACCTCCAGATGGTGCAGCTTTTGTAGTCAGGCGGCGCGCCGGATGTGACGTCACCAACACAAAGAGATGTCAGACCCACTCAAACCAGCGAGGCTTGGGATTAAACCAGATGCGGTAGTAGAGCAGATGGAAGACTGTCAGCAGGCTGTAGTCATGACAATATGTTTCGAGCATGGCTCTTTATCAAATCATCAGCCGCCCGACTACACCTGCTGCACCATCCCGTGGTTGGGGGTCCCCTGATCGGTCTATTATTGATTACGGTTTGATAGGAGCCATATTTGCTATACAATGTTATATGGTTGTTTTTAATCATGTATTTTATAAAAGAATGATTTTGTAATAAAAGTAATATTTTTAACTATTTGTATAATCCTGTGTCCTTTTGGGCACCGAGATCCATTTTTGGGATTTCTGTTCCCTTACCTTTTGTTGTCTTTATTAGTAAAAGCACATGATAACAATCATAATCATTATCGCATGGTAAAATTAAATGCCAGAGAGAATCTGGAGGCTGCTGTTGCTGAGCTCTACATCTGAAAATGCCAATTGTCTGGCTGTCATGTGTATCCGGTGGCTTCAGTACTTTCTGTGGCACTGACTTGGAATAAGAGTGCAGATTACAAGTCCTAATTTCACACTGACTTTTTATTCTGACAGTGATGCAAATAATTACTGGCTTTAATTTATACAAGCAGATAATGTTCATGAAGGGGAAAGGAGGACTTTGTTTTTGTAATGAACTGCATATGAGATTAAGATAGATTTCATAAACCATCACTAAATGCCTCAGTGCTATGAATAATGAAACATTGAATGCATGTCAGGGGCCCATGTCTATCTGACTAATAATGGCGCTGTAATTACTATACCCAGATTTAAAAAAAAGCAATAATTGGACTTAGAAACCGATAACAATTATATATTTCTAAGCTACATTTAAAGCACAATAAATTGAAAGAGATACAGTGTAATTATAAACATTTATACCGTAGAATAGACCATTATGCTGGTTTCATTTGTTTTGGAGTATAGAATTGGCTGACATTTATCAACCACGTTCTATGTCTTGAATGTAAAACATAAAACAAGCTAGTTTGTCAAATCACATCAAAAAAGAGACTGAAGTGAATTTGGGCACATAAAAATATAATAAAGGAAATATAACATAAACCACAAGAGACAAGCTGTGAATAAATTCAAATGCGCTGAACTCTGAACTGGAAATTGATGTGTGATTATTGTTTTACCTGTCAAAAGGTTTGTAATACTGTCTTGTGATCCAGTCTCCCCTACAAGACATCATAACCAAATGAGGTACTTCACCACTACAGCAGGATCCAGCATTGGCTCATTGTTTGGACTAACTTGTAGGGCTGCACCGATACCAGTATCGCTGACATTGCCGATCCTAAGCATTTGCATGAGTATCGGTACTCGTGCAAATGCACTGATACCCAAGCCGATACCTTCAGGCTTGGTTCTTTCAGCTGTCAGCAGGATTTCCCCCTCTAACAGCTGAAATGTAAAGAAAAGGATACCAGGAATTATCGGTTGTTAAATAGCGGGAGCCGCCGCGTCCTTAACAACCAATGACGTTTCAGCTGTCCGCTGGATTCCCCTCCCCGACTCCTCCTCCTCTCCCAACAGCCTTACGGCGCCAGGATAGGGTGGGTGGTAAAGTCCCCAGCCAGGCAGATGCTGGCAGAAGCGGTGCTGAGGCTCACAGTGTTTACATCGAGGCATGCATGAGGAGCTCTGTGTGCTGCGGACGGGGTCCCAGTGCCCGCTCTCACAGAAGAACACATGCCGGGGACAGATCCATCCTCCCCCAGCATCTAATCAGGCTGCACTCTCATTGGGCACTCACTACTACTGGGAACATCCCTGAGGTGGAGCCTGCTGCATGGCTAGCAGTTTGATTGGGCAGGACTCAGGAAGGGGGTGTAGCCTGACTTCTTCGGTGCATTCTGAGGATCAGGAGACTGAAAGAGCAACGTGGTCCATGAAGGCATGTTAGTGCTATGGTGGCCACACCAACCGTGCAATGTACTCCTCTTCTCCGCTGTACATGAGCTGTGAGTAATGTAATTCTCGCCTCCTGTATACTCCAACAATCTTTTCTGTCTTCATGGCATGATTCCCCTCTGTATCCTCTAGTCATTCTCCTGTATGCTCCCCACTAATAATCCCAGCTGTCCCTTTTTTAAATATTCCTCCATATTATTCCTGTATACTTTGCCCTAAATTTTTCCCCTGTGATGCTGCCCCCCCCCTCCTGTCACACTGCCCACCATTCTGCCCTCAACCCAGCCTCACCCAACTCCATAACCCCCATCCACCCACCTCCCCTCCCAAGCCACCCCTCTACTTACTCTTCCTAGGCGATAGGTATCGGAGAGTACCTAAAAAAAGTATCGGTACTCGTACTTGGTAGTAAAAAATGGTATCGGTGCAAGCCTACTAACTTGTGATTCTGCTATCTCTTCTTGTTATCTGTTCATCCTTTTAGTGGGGTACAGGAGGTTACAGGTAGCTGAAATAAAAAAAAAAATATTGTTTGCCTAAAAACCAATGTAAAATAACCAAAGTGGATACAATTCTGTCAGCTTACAATAACCAACATGAGTAAGGAATTTACTAAAACCATATGCCCAAGAAAGCCTTTTATGTCCTTTTAAAACAATGCAAAAATATGATGTCTGCTTGACAGGTACTATTCCCTCCACTAAAAGTGAAAAAATGGTTTTGTCTGGAGTTCAGCTTTAACTATGGTAATCACACCTTGGGCGTCTGTCCGTTTTTCCAGATAGATCCAGACTGAACCATAATGTATGTCTATGGGCAGGCTACATTCTCTTACATCCTAGTCTGTTTATATCCACAGACAAAACAGAACAACGTCCTTTTCCACTGTTGCGGAAATAAATGGATGCAAACGGATGGTGTCTGTTTATATCCGTTTGTAGGCAAGAAACAAACTTTTGTCTGCTTATGGCAATTTTTTTCAACAATTAAAAAAAATGAAATGTGAAAAACAGAAGTAAACTGAACTGAAGACAGATGTGCAAACTAAAGAACTTTCTTTTCATGACGGAACTGGCAACTAGTGTAGTCAGCTGTAGGAGAGCAATACCTAAATTGCCTTAGGTTACATTCACACTAGCTTGTACAGTAAAACGCATCTTTTTACCATGCAGCCTAGTGCAGTGCCCGCTTGTCCTGCATTTTCCCAGTCTTTTCTTTATCCAGTGTAGAAAAATGCAGGTCACCGCACAGTGTGAACGAGCATTAAAATGGTTCCAAAGGCAGAAGAGTTTTTATCTTAACGCATTTTATGCATTAAAATAAAAAAATCTTCTGTGTGCAGCAGCCCCTCTCAGCCTTAATACTTACTTGAGCCTCATCTCAATCCAGCAATGTTGAACGAGAGCCTCGGCTCTCTCTCCTGATTGGCTGGGACACAGTAGCAGGTGCCATTGGCTCCCGCTGCTGTCAATCAAAGTCAGTGAGCCAATGAGGAGAGAGAGGGGTAGGGCCGAGCCACGGCTCTGTTTCTGAAAGGACAGGCAGAGCAGCGGCTTGGCTCATGTGCCCCCTAGGCAAGCTGCTTGCTGTGGGGGCACTCGGCAGGAGGGAGGGTCCAGGAGTGCCGGCGAGGGACCTGAGAAGAGGAGGATCAGGGCTCTTCTGTGGAAAACCACTGCACAGATAAGTAAGGGTAAGTATAACATGTATGCTCCAAATACGGAAAGGTTTCTTCGCAGTAAGAGCTGTGAAAATGTGGAATAGACTCCCTCCAGAAATTTATAAAGGAAAATTAAAGTTCCTGCGCTTAGGAGGGAATATATGTTGTATGTTGTAGAGCTGCAGCCCCCCTAATGAGATCCTATAGAGGGATCCTAGATGTAAGTAAATTGCTGTGGGGTACGGCGCTGCTCACCCCTCAGGTGTGATCCAGAGGGTTCAAAATAACAATAAAAGGAGACCAGGAACTGATTGGACCCCTCCCCTAGTTGGGTGGGTCCGACTTGCTGCACAGGTAGACTGGAGACTGAACAGTAAAATATAAAGAACTCAAAAGCCCATCATTGTGGTGGCCACAAAATGGCCTATGCTACCAATGGGGGGTGGTGCTCTAAAGTGCTAGTAAGATAGCAGCAACCTAGTTACTGTTAATGATCCAGAAATATTACATAAATGCTGTAAATGATTCAATAAAAAATGGATTGTGCTAACAATTCCTCCAACTGTATACCACCGTAGTGATACATTACATGCAATACCTGTGTAATAACAAAATAATGAAAAATACTACAAAACATATAACAATATATATGTGTGCCAGTGTATATATGTGTGCCAGAGGCGGTTCTGACTAGCTCAGTAGATTGCTTTACGAGAGTCCTGAATACTTTCCTAAATGTACACAACATAACTGGGTACTGACATTTATAGGTAAAGTTGATCCAGCGAAAATCCGATTGCCTCTCGGGGGATCAGGAAGGAATTTTTTCCCCTGCTGTAGAAAATTGGAGCGTGCTTTGCTGATGTTTTTTGCCTTCCTCTGGATCAACTGTGGGTATAGAATTGGGTATATGGGATTGTACTATATATTTTTTTTATTATTATTTATTTTTATGGTTGAACTAGATGGACTTGTGTCTTTTTTCAACCTGACTAACTATGTAACTATGTTTGTTATTTTCAAACAAAAAAAAAGCAAGACTTTAATATAATTTTAATCAGAAATCCATGCATTGTATCAACTACTGGGACTTGTAGTTGTCTCATGTAAAATCCTGCTCATATAAATATTTTAATCTTGTCACCCTCTAACATTGCAGCTGTGTTTGGCCAGTCAGAAATATTTATAACAGAAATCAGAGGTCTCTATATTAGTGCCATTTTCTAGCACTTTAATAGGTACACACCTACAGCCCATATATTACCAGCAAGGGGCTCTTGAACCGACTGTGTGGGCATTCCAGGATGAAGCCTCATATAAATGCCTTTGTTTGTACATCGGTTTTTAACCTACACAAAACATGTTAACTTAGCTAATGTACTAACCACTAGGCAAGCCCTGATTGTTTGTTTATTTATGTTAACAATGCATACTTATGTGACATTAAAATATAAAAAGAAATTCCATTATTAGAGTGATTCTCGTGTTGTGTGTTCATATTATGTGCGTCCAATGTAAATATTAGGGGATATAAATGTTGCAGTGGGGTTTTTACTACTTACATAAAGGTGTCATATGTAAGCTTCCAAAGCTTCCCATTCACCTGCTTCTTTTCCCCATAATCCTTATTTGTCTTCCATAGCTCCTCTTGGCAAATATATAAGGGCTTGTCTACATGCCTTTTTCCTTCCTTTCAGATGTTAATGGGGTTATGTTACAAATATTTTTCATCAGGCTAGGAAATTTAAAGCTGACCTTGAACTAAAACATTCCGGGTCCCTCTTTACAAATAATCTACTGATAGTAGGTAAAAAATGTACCTGTAAAAAAAAAAAAAAGTTATAATTATACAACCCTACCCCTGCCTTCCACAATCTTGGAAGTGACTTCATTCATCACGAGATAGGTAGGTGACACATAAACCTATTGTTTGGTACTGATGCCTTGGAAGAAGTACCGTATTTTTCGCTCCATAAGACGCACATGACCATAAGACGCACCTAGGTTTTAGAGAAGGAAAACAAGAAAAAAAAATATTCTGAACCAGATGGTGTACTAAAATATTTACCGGTGCCCATGAAATGCAGCCTTACCAGTGACAAAGAAATGCAGCCTTACCAGTGCCATAAATGCAGCCTTACCAGTGCCATAAATGCAGCCTGACCATTGCCATAAATGCAGCCTTACTAGTGCCATAGCACAGCCTTACCTGATGTCACCACATCAGCCTGACAGAGCAGCACGAGCAGCCGAATGCTCTGTCTTCTGTTTCAGCAACAGTGTCAGGCCCACAGATCTCCTGCGTCTCTTCCGGCGGTGCCGGCGGGGGGCATTGCCGGCGGTGGCGGGGGGCGGTGCCTAGTGTATATTAACTCCATAAGACGCTGAGACATTTTACCCCATATTTCTGGAGACAAAAAGGGTGTCTTATGGTGCGGAAAATACGGTACCCTCTTTTTATTGGGGAACCTAACTCAAAGCACCCCTTCCAGGGCATGAAGGCTGGTATCAATATAAGGGGTTGCAGCTGCTTGCCTTAGGGATTCCAGGATACATGTCAAGGCTTTTATGTTGCTGACCAGTGTCACATTGCTTTAGTCAAGCTTTCAATTTTCCAGAATCTGGTAATCTTATTTGTGATCTACGTTCGGGTCTATTCCTTTATTCTTCTATGTAAAAAACATAAGGATGAAAATATTGCAAATTTTCTGTCAAAATGGAGTTACTGTAAAAAAGATACAGTTACTTGGAGTTTATTTTTCAATGTTTTCATCCAAGATTCACACAGCTTTCACATAGGATTTATTAGACAAAATTGTGAATCTTGGGTGAAAGTGTCAGGGCTTGGCTTAGCCCTTCCTTCTCTGTGCTGGCAGCTCAGCTGTCAGCTAATTGCCAGCTCCCATCTCTCCACAGTGATCCACCTGTTGATGATCCTGCTCGTCAGCTCTGCCTACTTAAAGCCTTCCAGTTCATTTGCTCTCCGCCTTCGCCTGTGTTAACATCACGAGAGACTTTCTCCTGCGTTTCTGTTTGAAGACCTGCTTGACTGTCGTTCCCTCTAGCTACAGATCCTGCTTGCTGTACTACTACCTTTATCGCTGGCTCTTAGACATTGGCTTGGCCGACTACCCGATTCGGTTACTGAACACTGGCTATGTTTTGACTACGCTTACTCTGTTTGTGTGATTTAACTGTACTTCTGTCTCGGTCTGATTCATGGTTTCTGACAGTAGGCGAAGGCCATGAATTCAGAAGATGCAGCCAATCCACTTGTTGATAATATTTTTTCCAGATTGGATGACCTGGATCACCACATGGATCAGTTTGCCACGGCGATACAGACGCTCCTGAGTCGCACGGCCCGTCTAGAATCTCCCACTGTGGCCGCTCTGGTAGTCTCTGTGCAGGCACCCGCCTCAAGTATTACCTCTATAAGAGGTATGTCTGGTTCCGCTCCGCTTCCCCAGCGATTTGGGGGCGATCCAGTTCAGTGCAGAGGGTTTCTCAACCAGGATGAGATATACTTTGAGATGCTGCCCCAGGCGTTTCCCACGGACAGAAGCAAAGTGGGTTTTGTGATATCTTTGCTTTCTGGCAGAGCCTTGGCCTGGGTAAACCCTCTATGGGAGACGCAAAAACCTGTGGTCCTGAGTTACCCAGAATTTGTGGCTTCCTTCAAAAGGGTATTTGACATTCTCGCATGCTCCGCTTCTGCTGCCAAGTGCCTCATGTCCATCAAACAGAGTATGAGGACGGTTGCCGATTACGCCATTGAATTCCGTACTCTGGTAGCAGAGGTTGCTTGGAACAATGAGGCCCTCGTGGCTGCTTTTTCTCATGGTCTCTCGGATAACATCAAGGATGATATAGCAGGCCGATATATACCCACTGAGCTGGAGAGGTTGATCACATTTGCCATCCTCATTGACTCCAGACTCCGAGAGAGATTCTCTCTTAAGGAGCGCTTGCGAAAGCCTCCTGTACAGTTGCCTCCGAGCTTTGCAGTCCCACCCTTGCCTCCCTCACCTCCCATGCCTCCTGGTACTGAGTCAGTCTGTGAAGATGAACCCATGCACTTGGGCTTCACGCGTCTCTCTGTGGATGAGAGAGCCCTTAGGAGGAGGGAGAGATTGTGCCTTTATTGTGGCCAGGCTGGTCACTTTTGGAAGTCTTGTCTTACCCGTCCAGGGAACGCCCAAACCTTAAGGTCCTGTCACAGACAGACTTTAGGTGGCGTTGTTTAGTCTCCAGTTTCCCAGAAGCATAAACCCCTGGTTTCGGTTACCCTGTCGTGGGCTGAGTCGTCTGTCGAGATACAGGCTCTAATCGACTCCGGGACTGCAGGCCTGTTCATTGATGCTGCCTTTGTATCTAAGCACTCGATTCCGCTGCAGCTGCGTGACACTCCACTTGCCATTGAGGCTCTTGACGGGAGACCTCTACAGCCTGCCCATGTGACTCATGAGACTGTTCCGTTGTCCATAGCCGTAGGGGCTCTTCACCATGAGATAATCCAATTCCAAGTTATTTCCTCACCTAAGTTTCCGTTGGTTATTGGTTATCCTTGGTTACAGAGGCACAATCCCTCTTTTGATTGGCTCCATGCTGAGGTTCTGTCCTGGTCACCACAATGCAGTAAGAGATGCTTTCAAAAGGTAGCCAAGGTCCTGTGCACCTCCTCACTCTCCTCCCTGCTGGAGGAGTATCGCGATTTTAGAGATGTCTTTGATTAGGGTCAAGCCAGTACTTTGCCTCCACACCAGTCATATGATTGCGCAATTGACCTTCAACCTGGTGCCATACCCCTCGTGGCCGGGTTTACCCTTTGTCGGTCTTGGAGGATAAGGCCATGGAGGACTATGTTGCAGACGCACTCTCTCAAGGTTTCATCCGCAAATCCTCGTCTCCTGCTGGTGCTGGTTTCTTTTTTGTGAAGAAGAGTGGTGAACTGAGACCTTGCATTGATTATAGGGGTCTCAATCGTCTCACCATTAAGAATGCCTATCCGATTCCGTTGATTACAGAGTTTTTTGACCGCCTCAAGGGAGCAACGGTTTTCACACAGCTTGATTTGAGAGGGGCATACAATCTCGTAAGGATTAAGGAGGGCGACGAGTGGAAAACTGCCTTTAATACCAGAACAGGTAATTATGAGTATCTCGTAATGCTTTTTGGCCTCTGTAGTGCTCCGGAAGTTTTCCAAGAGCTTATTAACTATGTCCTCCTAGATTTGTTGCAGTTATGTGTGGTGGTCTATCTCGATGATATCCTCATATTTTCCAAGTCCCTGGAGAGCCACCACACAGATGTCTGTCGAGTGCTACAAAAACTAAGAGAGAACAATCTCTATTGTAAGCTGGAGAAATGTGAATTCCATCGGGAACAGGTCAAATTCCTGGGTTATGTAATTTCCACGGCTGGTTTTTCGATGGACCCATGGGTTTACGTCTTCTGCAGAGTTTTCTTGGCTTTGCCAACTATTATCGGAAGTTTATTCGTAACTTCTCGTATCTGGTCAAGCCCCTGACTAATATGACCAGAAAGGACGATAACCCACAGAGTTGGTCTCCAGAGTCCATTAAGGCTTTTGCGAGTCTTAAGACTACCTTTGTTTCTGCTCCTGTGTTGGCACATCCTGATCCTACGTTGCCTTTTATCCTTGAAGTTGATGCTTTTAAGACTGGAGTCCTAGCTCTATGCATCCGTGTGGCTACTTTTCCAAGAAATTGTCACCTGCGGAGTGCAATTTCGAGATTGGTGAAAGAGAGCTGTTGGCGATCATTTTAGCCCTGAAAGAATGAAGACATCTCCTCAAAGGTACCACGGTCCCGGTTCTCATTCTTACTGACCATAAAAATCTCACATTCTTGTCTGAGGCTAAGCGCCTCTCTCCCAGAAGGGCACGATAGGCTCTTTTCTTGTCGAGTTTTAATTACATTGTCTCATTCTTACCCGGTACTAAGAATGTAAGGGCTGACGCCTTTTCCGACAATTTTCCTCCAATTCAAAGATGGAGTCGGTTCCGGTTCCTGTGATTCCTCCTGATCGTATTCTGGCTACGGTTCGCACCAGTCTCACTTCTCGTTTTGGGAGACAAAATTCTTGCTGCTCAGGTTGATGCCCCTCCTGAGAAACCTTGTGACCGCTGCTTTGTTCCCGAGAGTCTCCGTACTGCCCTGCTCCAGACTTACCATTCTCCCAAGGCTGCTGGCCACCCTGGGAAGAATCAACTCTTTTGGGCCATTTCCCAACAATTCTGGTGGCCTAGTCTATGTGCTGATGTAACCGCCTTCATAGCTGCCTGTTCCGTGTGTGCTCATAGTAAGACTCCACGACACCTTCCAGTGGGCCTCCTACAACCCATACCCAATAGAGAGAGGCCCTGGACCCACCTGTCTATGGATTTCATTGTGGAGTTAGCCAACACCCAGGGCAACACAGTTATCCTTATGGTGGTAGACTGGTTCTCGAAAATGTCTCACTGTATTCCACTTAAGAAGTTGCCTACGTCTAAGGAACTGGCTTCCATTTTTGCTTGGGAGATCTTTCGCTTACATGGCCTACACAAGGTCATTGTCTCAGACAGGGGAAGTCAGTTTGTGTCCCGGTTCCTGAGCCTTTTGTGCACAGTTGGGAATTCAGCTTGCTTTCTCTTCTGCGTATCACCCGCAGTCTAATGGGGCCGCAGAACGAGCCAATCAGTCCTTGGAGCAATTCCTGCCTTGCTATATTTCTGGCCATCACAACAACTGGTCAGACCTCTTACCATGGGCGGAGTTTGCTCACATTAGCGCTCTGAATTCTGCTTCCCGTTTGTCCCCGTTTATGGCAAATTATGGTTTCCAATCTTCCATGTTGCCTGTCTGGTTTGTTCCTCAGAGTATTCCTGCATCCAGGGGGCTTTGCAACAGGCTAACGAGAGGTACAGACTCCATGCTGACCGCAGACGCCTGCCTGCGCCTTCCTACCAGGTCGGGGACATGGTCTGGCTGTCATCTCGCAACCTCCGACTTTGTGTTCCTTCTCTGAAGTTCACACCTCGGTTTATTGGGCCTTTCCGTATCCTTCACAGGATAAACCCAGTGGCTTACGCGTTGGACCTTCCTTTCCAGTATGCGTATCTCTAATGTGGGTCATGTCTCCTTATTGAAACCTTTGGTCTGCAACCATTTTACCACCTCGGTGCCACGTCCCCATGAGGAGTATGAAGTACAGTCCATTGTTGACTCCCGTAGGTTCCGTGGGCGCATACAGTACCTGGTGCATTGGAAGGGGTACGGTCCAGAGGAACGCTCTTGGGTCCCATCCTCAGACGTACATGCCCCTGTCCTCCTCCGTGATTTCCATAGATGTTTTTCCCTCAAGCCCGGTGGTCATCCAAGGGGGAGGGGTCGTTGAGGAGGGGGTACTGTCAGGACTGGGCTCTGTTGATGATCCTGCTCGTCAGCTCTGCCTACTTAAAGCCTTCCAGTTCATTTGCTTTCCGCCTTCGTCTGTGTTAACATCACAAGAGACTTTCTCCTGTATTCCTGTTTGAAGACCTGCTTGACTGTCGTTCCCTCTGGCTACAGATCCTGCTTGCTGTACTACTACCTTTATTGCTGGCTCTTGGACATTGACTTGGCCGACTACCCGATCCGGTTACTGAACACTGGCTATGTTTTGACTACGCTTACTCTATTTACCTTTTTATTTTTATAATTAAACACGTGTGATTTAACTGTACTTCTGTCTCGGTCTGATTCATGGTTTCTGACAGAAAGTTGTGTGAATTGTGGGTGAAAACATTAACGTTACTGTTAAAATATCTAACATGATAAGATGACATACTCTGTTCAATGGTTTTGCACAGAGCAGCCTCTGTTCCTCTTCTTCTGGGGTCCCCCACTGGCACTCCTGACTCCTTCCCTCTTATGAGTGCCCCATAGTAGGCCGCTTGCTATGGGGGCACTTGTGCAGGCTCAATCCAGAGCCTTGCTCTGTGTGTCCATTGACACACAGAGCTCAGCTTGCCCCCCCCTTAGGCTGTGATTGACAGCAGCAGGAGCCAATGGCTCCTGCTGCTGCCTCCAGGAGCGAGAGAGCTGCTGCTCTCGGGCACATTGAAATCAGGTTTAGGTAAGTATAGGTAGGGCTGGGGGATGGGGTAATTAAACACGGAAGGTTCTTTACCTTACTGCAGAGAATGTATTAGGGTAAAAACCTTCTGCCTTTAAAACAAGTTTAATAAATAGATCCCTTGGTTTATTATTTGCCCCAATGTATGTTCTATTTTTAACAATGATTAAAATATCAAAAATCATATAGGATATCCGCGCTAAAACATATAAATTACAAATGAGCAGCCGCTTAAGCACTCCATGACACTAGATGCAAGAATTGTGATAAATATATGAAGCAGCTCTAAAAAATTTAACTCAATATTGTGAAAACACAAAACGTAATCAATATGATATCAACCTTATTAGGTGAAAAAACATGTATAAAGAAATGACACCAAATATGTAAATAAGTGTCCATAAGAGCTAATTCACAAGGGCTAAAGAGGAAAAATATATAGGAAACAAATCATCCACCATTCACTTGCTCCACCAGTGTCCACGCAATTGCAATTCGTAGTGCTTCCACCACCAGGTGACACCAAGTATTAAAGCCTCTTACCGGATCCTGTGGACCAGAGGTCTCAAACTGGCGGCCCTCCAGCTGTTACAAAACTACAAGTCCCATCATGCCTCTGCCTGTGGGAGTCATGCTTGTAACTGCCAGCCTTGCAGTGCCTCATGGGACTTGTAGTTTTGCGTCAGCTGGAGGGCTGCTAGTTTGAGACCCCTGCTGTGGACCATCATATAGTATGGTCAAATGCGCATGTTAAATCTCCTTATGAAGGGAAACTCCAAAGCGTCACAATCTAAAAAAAAATTGGGCTAACTTTACTGTTGTGTTTTTTTTTTATTAAAAAAAGTGAATTTTTTCCAAAAAAAGTGCACTTGTAAGACCGCTGTGCAAATACGGTGTGACAAAAAGTATTACAATGACTGCCATTTTATTCTCTAGGGTGTTAGAAAAAAAAGTATAATGTTTGGGGGTTCTAAGTAATTTTCTAGCAAAAAAACGTGTTTTTAACGTGTAAGCACTGAGTCTGAAAAAACAGGCTCGGTCCTTAAGTGGTTAATACTTGGTGTCACCTGG
Source organism: Rana muscosa (assembly GCA_029206835.1). Lineage (NCBI taxonomy): Eukaryota > Metazoa > Chordata > Amphibia > Anura > Ranidae > Rana > Rana muscosa. The sequence continues at coordinate 1,027,385,810 of CM055116.1, forward strand.
TGGTGGAAGCACTACGAATTGTGATTGGTGGAGCAAATGAATCGCGGATGATTTTTTTTCCTTTTTAGCCCTTGTGAATGGGCTTTTATGGACACTTATTTACATATTTGGTGTGATTTCTTTATACACATTTTTTCACCTAATAAGTCACAGGTGTCAAACACAAGGCCCGCTGGCCGAATCTGGCCCTCCAAGCCATTTCATGTGGCCCTCGCACCTCTCCTGCAGCTGCAGGAGAGCTCCAACCCTCCTCTGGTCCTACTGCAGACCCTTACTTTCTGCTTTCAAGCAATGCATCCAGCTTCTTCCCAGCAGCAGCAAAAGGAAAGGGGGGGTGCACTGTGATGTAAGGGAGAGTGGGGGACTCAATTTCTGATAGTGGGGTGGCTCCTGACATCTAATGTAAAGGGGAGGGGATGCGCTGGAATCTAATCTTACAGATACAACCGGACCTTTTGAGGGCAATCAGGATGAAATTGAGTTTGACACCCCTGTAATAATCTTTTCTTGGAGGTCTTAGTGCTTACAGTGTTTGTAAACTATCACCTTCTAAAACAACCTCAGTTTAAAGGCAAATTATTTTCTTATAGATGTAAAAAAAAACATTATAAATACCTTTTTTTCCCTTTTTTATAAGTGATCACAATCCCTCTTTTCTCAGCTGCATAAGAGCTGGGGAGGAGAAGCAGCACTACACCGATCTTCCCAGTGAATGGCTGTGCAGAAGGGGGGGTGTCAGGACAATTCTGATCATAGGAGGAGAGCAGGCTGAGTTCCCAGCATAGCTGGAGAACTGACCATGGTGTGTTCTTCTACTTAGCATGGTTAGTTTTTAATAGGAAAGCGGAGGGACTGGCAGGAACACCAGGGATTTCACACAAGGGAAGCAATACAAAGAGAACAGAATCGTTTTTCATACAAGTACATGATACAGCAGGCACATGTCTGGAATATAAAAAGTTGGAGTAACAAACACTTTAATTTGCTGATATGTTCCAGTGTGGTGTTTTCAGGGAGACATCTGTCCATCTATGGCCTCCCTATAGAGATACATGCTAAACTCTGAATTCTTTCATTGAGAAATAGCAACTTTTACCCAGAGCAACTCTGAAACCATTGTTAACAATTGCTCCACGGTGTCGTCTATTTTAGTGTGTTCACGCTGAATATTCTATAGGTGAATTATTTTACAGTTCGTCTTGGTTTTCACTTGTACAATTTGTTACAAGTCCAAGGAAGTGAATAGCATTCCCTAATAGACTGCTTTGATTTATTTTACTTGATTTCTCAGCTGCATATGAGCTGTCTATGTGAATATTTAAGTTATATTAATATAAAATAATTTCAATGCGTCCTTTTGTTGTAATAAAAAGACAGTAGAATACATGTATGCCATGTATTCAATTACAGATATGAAGCTTCCTCCAAAGTAAATATTTCCATTTCATTACTATTATCTCAGGGACTTTTCTCTGCTACTACTGTTACCGCTTTTTTAACCTCATTTAATTCTTCATAGACCGTGAATTTGAAGAGAAGATTCTTTTTTCTGTATTCATAATGTGTGAATGAGTTTTTTTTTTTTCTTTGGTGAGAATCATAAGAATAGTACTATATATTATTATACGTTTGCTTAGCTTAGTGAATGTGCTGAAAAGCTGTAGCTCTGAAAGGGAATGATTGTGAAATGAATACTATGACTTATATTGATGAATGGTAGAAACAGTTACTTAGCGTTAGTATTAATTGCCACTGGGCATATTCTATGCCTAAAAGTAATTAAAACATGTTACATTCCTTGTATGTTAATCATTTATATTGCTGGTCTCTCTGTAATGCTATATTTGACATTGGTTTCAATAGTAATTTTACTGTGATATTTAAATTTTGAGAGGATTATGATAAATTAAACTTTTCCACGGCTTGCATTATCTCCTAGGAAGTGTAGTAGTCACTCCGCCAGAGGTTTCCTCACATTGCCTATCACCTGCCTCTCTTTTTTGCCCAATTCTCTGTTTGTTTTGCAGAGAATTACTCAAGAGGAGTAAGTCACGGCTGCTTGGCTTTGTAATGACTGGAGGCAGTGCCTTAAACCTCAGTGTGGATATCTCAATGCTTGAGTTGCTGGGTGATTTAACTTACTGGCACCCTCCCAAAGTAAAAAATTAAAATTTTGGGTAAACGTACCATTTAAAAAAGGAAATATCTACTTTATACAGGTTCCTGAGAATTCCTCCTCCATCTAATTGTAGCTTCCGTAGTTTTATAGTAAGGTAAATGATGTTTAAGTCAATACCCATTGTTGTGGTAGTCTAAAACTGGTCATTGCAATAAATCAGGCAGGCCCTGAGCTGTGGGAAAGCCACACAGGCTCCTTCCTGAAGTTGACCATATGCGTAATTATTTATTTTGTTCATCCTGAATGAGAGAAATCCATAGATTACCCCCACTGCTAGCTAGAGCTGCACGATTCTGGCTAAAATGAGAATCCCAATTTTTTTTCCTTAGAATAAAGATCACGATTCTCTCACGATTCTCGCGGTGTAACATCTTATTTCACATTATACAAAAAAAATTGGACTAACTTTGCTGTTTCGTTTTTTTTTTTTAATTCATTGAAAAACTGCTGCGCAAATACTGTGTGATAAAATATTGCAAAAACCACCATTTTATTCTCTAGGGTCTCTGCTAAAAAAATATATATCATGTTTGGGTGTTCCAAGTAATTTTCTAGCAGAAAATAATGTTTTTTTACTTGTAAGCAACAAACTTCAGAAAAGGTTTGGTCTTTAAATGGTTAAACTTTCTTCATCTACACACCGGAGTTCTTTCCTTTGATAAAAGAACGAAGAGATACTTTGTTTCACTTATTTGTGTGTTGTATTAAACTCAGCAGGCTGCCTAGATTTTGTTTATCCAGCTGTGATAACTCTCTGCACTTGTTAGAGAGAAAGGGAAAAAGATCGCGATTTCGATTCTTCATGATTAATCGTGCAGCTCTACTGCTAGCTATTGCTTTTGATAGCTGGCCCCTATGGTTGTCAAAATACCCGAACAGTGACTTCAGCTGATTGGCTGTAGTCATTGTTCGGCCAACTTTTTTCCAGTGGCCTCCAGTGTAGAACGCCAGTGGCCCTATCCAGTGCGGATTTTTCCATTGAAGTTTGTCAAGGAATTGACCAAAATTCAAGCTTTGCATGGCCAGCTTAAGAAGGTATGTTTTGAAGGAAGTGGAATGGCAGTCTGTCCCTATCCGGTTTATTTCTTTTTAATGTAATCTACCACTATGTTGTCATACAAGAATCCATTTTGTACGAGAGATAGGACACTACAAGTCATGTCTAGTTTAGTGTCTATAGTTAAAGCAGAACTCCGGCCCAAAACTTTTTTCCATGTCCTTGTTGCTGATCTCCTACCTTTTCCAACTTTGCCATCCATGTTCTTATGAGCTCTGTAGTTCCTCTGTAATGGGCTGCTGAACTTGCTGAAAAAACATTATTGCCTGGTGACATCCTGTTTGTAAGACAGCTGTCTGCTATCCCTCTCCTAAGCTCAGCCAGCGGTCTGACACTCCCCCTTGCAGGTCAATCCACAGCAAGCAGGGAGTTCTATTTCCTGTAGTGGGCGGGGGGGGGGGCCTCACAGCCCCCGGTGTGTGCCGCCCATGGAGGAGGTGTCCTCCTCCTCTCTCCTCCCTCCTCCTCCTTCTCTGCTCCCTGCCAGCAATCCGCTGACGAGCTGCACTGGGCACTGGGGGCCAACGATGAACTGCACTGGGGCCACTGATGAGTTGCACTGGGGGCCACTGACGAGCTGCACTGGGGGTCCACTGACGAGCTGCACTGGGGGCCACTGATGAGCTGCACTGGGGGCCACTGACAAGCTGCACTGGGGGCCACTGATGAACTGCACTGGGGGCCACTGACGAGCTGCACTGGGGGCCACTGACAAGCTGCAATATGGGCCACTGACGAGCTGCACTGGGGGCCACCTATGAGTTGCACTGGGGGTCCACTGATGAGCTGCACTGGGGGCCAATGACAAGCTGCACTGGAGGGCCACTGACGATCTACACTGGAGGCCACTGACAAACTGCACTGGGGGGCCACTGATGATCTACACTGGAGGCCACTGATATGCTGCACTGGGGGGCCACTGATGAGCTGCACTGGAGGCCACTGATATGTTGCACTGGTAGGCCACTGATGAGCTGCACTGGGGCCACTGATGAGCTGCACTGGTGGCCACAGATGAGCTGCACTGGGGACCACTGATTGCTGTTAAAACTAACTTAAAGCTGCAGCAGGAGCAATATTTCTAATACTGAGTTACAGCAGAGTACAGTGTGTATAATATATCATTATGGGTATGTGTCTACAGTTCAGTAATGATTACATAAAGTAAGTAAGGGCAATATGTTTATCTCCTGCTGTGGCTGGAGGGGAGAGAACAGACATGCTTTACATTTATAAGGGGCTGTAAGTTTGTGTTATGTATGGTTTGCTGGCTGCAGAATGAGGGGTGTGATTTATGTTGAAGTGGGCGAGTTTACATTTACATGTACAAGCCTAGTGTACCTCCCACATTCATTATAATTTGCAAGGCATGATGGGAAATGTAGTTTGATTACAGTGTAAAGAGAGGAGAGAGGATATGATGTAATCACTGTTCTAACACCTCCTCTTGGGCAGAATACAGGCTGCATTTTTTGAATCACAAAACAAATTTCTTGAAAATTCAATCAGACATATCTCTTAAACCGTAAGAAATTTCACAAATGTAATAACTGTTTAGTGTTTTGTCTGTGTGTGTGTGTGTGTTGGGGGTGGGTGTGTACTAGGGTGACCACGTGTCCCAGATTGCCCGGGACAGTCCCGCATTTTGCAGGTCTGTCCCGGGCACATTCATTCCAGGACAATACAGTGTCCCGGAATGAAACTGACACAGCCACCCCCCGGGCCAATCTGATGCCCCCAAAAAAGGGCGCCACATCACTGCTTTACTCACTGACAGTACTTTTCCTGGCCAGGAATGCCTGGAGGAGCACAATCCCTGCCCCCTGCTTATGATTGGAGAAATCATAAATCCCGCCTCTTGTGTCCAATCCCTGTGCTGTGATTCGTTATAGCACAAGCTGATTTTTGGGAAGGGAGGGTGTCCCTGAATGGTAGTTTGGAAATGTGGTCACCCTAGTGTGTACTAATGGGGGATTTTTCACTGAATGTTATGGGTAGAATCATATTTTAATGTTGTTTTAATGACCTGTAATTATGTCTTTTTTAAAGGGAGAAAACAACTCTGAATATTTTTTAGGCCTAACCCCTGTGGGGCTGGTGGTATACAAAAGTAAAAAGCAAGTTGGGAAGTATTTCTGGTAAGTGTACATACAAATTGTTTCTCATGACTGAAACTACAGTGCATTTATCCTTTTTTTTCTCCCTTTTTTTGAGACAAACCTAACCTGTAATGCACACGGTCGGAAGTTCCGACAACAAAACCGTGGATTTTTTTCTGACGGAATGTTGGCTCAAACTTGTGTTGCATACACACGGTCACACAAATCTTGTCGGAAGTTCCGAACGTCAAGAACGCGGTGACGTACAAGACGTACGATGAGCCGAGATCAATGAAGTTCAATAGGCAGTTCAGCTCTTCTGCTTGATTCTGAGCATGCGTGTTTTTTTGTGCGTCGGAATTGCATACAGACGATCGGAATTTCCGACAAGAACTTTTCTTGTTGGAAAATTTGAGAACCGGCTCTCAAATTTTTGTGGTCGGAAATTCCGACGGCAAATGTCCAATGAAGCCTACACACGGTCGGAATTTCCGACAAAAAGCTCACATCGGACATTTGTTATCGGAATTTCCGATCGTGTGTACGCGGCATTAGCCTAAAAGACATAACACCTTGATCCAATGATCATGGCTACTGATGTGTGTTACATCCCACGCCACAAGACTTCTGTGCCCTGGTCAAGCCTTCTCAGTAGCTCACCATGAACTCCTTTGGGGCTGTGCCTCCAGCTTCTTAAGCCTCACAAGAAGTTTTTGCAGATTCATTGCACAGGCAGAGCCGGGACACTGAAGACTCGGGGTGCCTCATGTAAACAAATATTGGAGGTCACAGTAGTCAGATCGAAGTAAGTATGTTTTTCATGCGGAGTGGGTATGGTGGGCTGGGTTAGGTCAGGGAAAGGAAGAAAATGGATAAGTGTTCTTAGTTTTAAAACCAGTGTACATACAAATTATTCCTCATGACTTAAAGTTCGGTGCATTTATGCTTTTTTGTCCCCTTTCCTTGACTAGAACCTAACCTGTCATCTTAAAATACATACTTGCCTTGTTCCAATGGTCGCAGCTACCAGTGTGTGTTATATCCCACACCACAAGTCTTCTATGTCCTGGTCACACATTCACAGTAGCTTACCATAGTGTCCTATGGGGCCATGCCCCCAGCTTCTTAAGCCTCACAACAGGTTTTTACCAGATGCACTTTGCAGGCACAGCCAGGATACTAAAGACTTAGGGTGCCTCATAAACAAACCCTGGAGGCCACAGTAGTCAGATCGAGGTAAGTATGTATTTGGGGAGGGGTATGGTGGGCTAGGTTAGGTCCGGTCAGGTAAAGGGTTAAAAAAGGATGTGTGCTTGGTAAAAGCAGAAAACAGACAAGCAGCTAAATACAAAGCTATGCATATATGGGAACTGTTTTATTTGACTAAAAATGTTATATTCTTTTGGGACAGTTTTGCGATCCAGGCAATCCTGAAGACAGCACAGCTCGTCTCTTCATCTCCACTGTAGTGCCAACACAGCATGGTTATTAAAACCTCCAAACCCCCTTATTAGACAATGAAGGAGCAGCAGCAAACTAATAATTCATGTTGTAAATCGTCTCGCAAACTGTTGGCTCTATATAAATCTATATAAATCCTGAATTATAATAATAATGTCATTTATCTGTTCACTCTGCTCTCCCCTCTTGCCAGTATGGTGGTCCCTTTGCATGCGGCATATCCTGATTACCTGTGTTTTTAGCCAACAATGTGCATAGTGTTGTTAGTGTTGTTAGTCTGCAGTGCCGGCAAATTGTTGGCATGGCACAGTCATCTTGGTGCAGTAATAATTAATCTAATCTGGACAAAATGCAGGTTCACTTTAAAAATGAAGTATACTTTTGGACAAAATGCAGTTAATCTTTTTGTCCCTTTGCCCCTAACCAAAATAATCCCACCCTCCCCCTGTATACTGAGATCCAAAGATGGTGGCCTCTGTTTACATTCAATGGTAAAAGGTTCCCTATCCTAGCCAGCCCGTGCAGTGTAGCCCCATAGGCTTCTCTGGGGTTTTCTCCCGGCCAGAAGATGGAGGTAGAGGAAACCCATTGAAGACTATGAGGCTTGTACTGTGCCCGTGAGGCTAGGAAAGTGAGCCTTTCAACACTGGATGTAAACAATCTCACAGAGTCCTTGGATGTTGGTAAGTATGCATCTGTGCATGGGGGGGGAGGGGGTTGGATCCTTTAGCTTAGGGCAAAGGGGCAAAAAGAATAAGTGTACTTTGATGGTGAACTATTCCTTCAAGTAAAAGCAGAACATTACAGCTTTTAGGATTGCTCTGTAGAGGCAAAGGCTTGAGTAAGTAGATGAAAACACTAATTGATGAAATCTGTTTGAAAAATTCAGTTTCTGACTGCATGTTTTTTTTTTTTATGTAATGGATCAATATACTAAAGGAGTATTAAATGATTTTTGTCTCACATACAAACATTTTGACTTTTTGGTTTAGTAAATTAGCCCAATTATTTCTTACAAAGATGCCCATGGGCAATATGTGGGGGACATATATTAAACACTAACTTTTTGATGCAGTTAATTATGATCTGTAGATTGAGTCTCAGTGGTTGGGCATATTCAGAACTAGTATACATAGCCCGTAGCAGCTGGAAGTTAGCTCCACTTTGCAGCACCATTTGCTTTGCTTTTCTGTTTCTGCTGCTTGAGAATAGAATGCAGATATTTATTTAGTGAGATAGCAGCAGCATTTCAACATCAAGTTTGTCTCTTACATAATATTCTCCTGGAGATGTTTGTTGCTAAACCTGCACCTGCTCTTGTACCTTTTATATATACACTGATATTGTAGAAAAGTCTTGACAAAAATTTCAGTTTCAACATATTTTCTAAGAACCCTTTCCACTCAAGAGGGAGGCTCAGGAGGAAGAAGGGGCAGGGCCAAACTCGACTTTGAACACTAAAAGTCACAACTTGCATATCATTCTTCTAAACATAATTCTGGATCTATTAATAATTTTGACATGTGGTTTTCAATAAAAGTAACATACTGTATATTAATTTATTATTAGCAGCGGTTTGGTTGCTTAGGCTTGTGACAACCTGTTCTAAATACATTCTACTAACTAAAACAAATAAAATTAGTGGTACTTGCCTCCGCATGACACAGTTACCCCAGGAGCAGCGCTCCGTGCCCCCATTTTAACAACGAAAAAAAAAACCAATTAGGTTTGGCTCAAGACATTGGTTGGCCAGCAAAGGAGATGGTAGAAGGCAGACCCTAATGCTGTCATGCGTCTTATTTTGCACATTTGCTGTACCACATTACCTCACTGAGAAAAAAGACTTTCCCCCAAGATCTTCTGGGAAAGATTTTGTTTTCCCTTTAAGCATAAGAGTGTAATATCATATGGTGCATGTGCAAGTTGAGGTGCATGATATCATGTCCCTCATTTTGTACATGCACTATATGATACACAAATCTATAATGATTTTTTTTTTATGGAGATCTTGCAGTTTGGGCTACTCACAATTTTTCTTAAAGGGGTTGTAAACCTTTTTTTTTTTTTTTAAATAACAAACATGTCATACTTGCCTCCACTGTGCGGTTTGTTTTGCACAGAGTGGCCCCTGATCTGCCTCTTCTGGGGTCCCCCGGGGGCGCTGGTGGCTCCTCCCTGCATCGAGTGCCCACGTTGGAGCAGGCTCTCCTAAGGTGGACACCCGTGCGGGCGCGCTCCTGAGTCCTGCTTCCGTGTTCATTCAGACAGAATGCAGGACTCGGCCCTGCCCCCAGACGCCTGTGTCATTGGATTTGATTGCAGCACCACAGAAGGTTTTTCACCTTAATGCATAGAATGCATTAGGGTGAAAAACCATGAGGGTTTACAACCCCTTTAAAGTGTTGCTGAACCCACAACAGGAAAATCAGTCTGTATATGCAGTAAAGCGTGCTTGTTATACTCACTGTGGAACCTAAGGGGTTAATCATCTGCATTGTGTAAAAATGCTGTTTGGTCCTATCTTCTCTGATCTTCCCCTTCTTCCACAGTCCCCAATCCATCTGCTAATAGAATAGAGTCTTGGGGGCACTCTGCACATGCTCAGTTTGGTGTGTATTGATAGAGTTTTTTTTTTATTTTCTTGGGAGCGTGCATGTGATCGGCACAGGGCCAATCAGCACTGTCCAGACAGAGGGTCAGGGGTCCTGCAGACTCATAGGATAGCCAGAGGGGAATAAAAATCCTCCTCCAAGCTTTAACCAGACACTGATAGAAGTCACAAGACTGCTATATACTGTTGATGAGAAAAGGTATTTAGCTGTTTATATTTACTAAAATAATTGCATTTCCATGTTCTGTGTACTGGGGGAGATATAGTGAATGCAGGGTCCTGGGTTTAGTAACACTTTAAGACCAGGAAGTGGGAACCCAGAAAAAAAAAGTATTAGAGAAATATAAAATTTTAACTATCACTGGGTTATTTCACATCAGCATGTGGATGTGAATTTTTGTGAAAGGGGGTAAAGATCCACTTTAAACACATCAGTGTAAATGGTTTCTAATGGTGTATTTATTACAAAATCAGATCTGACCAATGTTAACCTTTCACGCCGAGCGGACGCATATATGCGTCCTCGGCTTTCGGGGGTTATACCGGGATGATGCCTGCAGCTGCAGGCATCATCCCGGTACCGTTGTTTAGAGCGGGCGATCGGCTTTCCTGGTATAACCACCGATGCGGCTAAAAGCCGCTCGGTTGTTATACCGGAGGAGCGGGAGGGGACATCCCCCCCTCCCGCCGCCTCCGCCGCTCTTACCGGGCCTCCCGTCCCACCGGGAGACCCGATCCACGATCCGCCACCTCGGGCGGCTAGGCAGAGAGTGAATCAAAGCCGCGAACGGCTTTGATTTTTTCTCTGCACTGTAACCACGGAAGCGACGTCATGACGTCACATCCGGGTTACTCGGCTGCCAATGGCGCCGAATTTAAAAAAGTACACAGTATTCAGAATCGCCGTTTTCGGCGATCTGAATACTTTGAAGTGCAAAGGAGGTATTGGGGGTCTTTTAGACCTCCGATCTCTCCATAAAGAGTACCTGTCACCACTTGATACTGTCACAAGGGATGTTTACATTCCTTGTGACAGCAATAAAAGTGATCAAAATTTTTTTTAAAAAAAAAACACTATTTTTAATTATAAAAATAAATAAAATAAAAAAAATATTTTTTTAAAGCGCCCCTGTCCCCGCGAGCTCGCGCGGCAAAGAAAACGCATACGGAAGTTGCGCCCGCATATGAAAACGGCGTTCAAATCACACATGTGAGGTATCGCCGCGATCGTCAGAGCGAGAGCAATAATTATAGCCATTGACCTCCTCTGTACCTCTAACCTAGTAGCCGTAAAAAAAAATTAAAGCGGCGCCTATGGAGATTTTAAGGTACTGTTTGTCGCCATTCCACGAGTGCGGGCAATTATAAAGCATGACATGTTTGGTATCTATTTACTCGGCGTAACATCATCTTTCACATTATACAAAAAAATTGGACTAACTTTGCTTTTTAATTTTTTTAAAATTCATGAAAGTTAATTTTTCCAAAAAAGTTGCGTTTAAAACACCGCTGCACAAAAACTGTGTGATATAAAATATTGCAACAATCGCCATTTTATTCTCTAGATTCTCTGCTAAAAAATATACATAATGTTTGGGGTTTCTAAGTAATTTTCTAGCAAAAAATCCGCATTTTAACTTGTAAACACCAAATGTCAGAAATAGGCTTAGTCATGAAAGGGTTAACAAACATTTCAGTTGTGCGTTTATGCTTTTTTTATATGTACTTTCTTTTACACAACTATTTAATTTGTTCTTCTTTGTAGGCCAAGAATCACAAAAATACATTTTAAAGAGACACAGTTTGAAATAAGAGTCCTTGGAAAAGATGTAAGTGAAATAAATGTTTATTTAATACATAATGTGAATTGCATATGTGTTTTAAGTCCTGTTGCAGTGTGCTGTAAAAGTATAAACTATACAAGCAAATTTTGTTTCAGCGACATGTTTCTCGTTGCGTGTATAAAGAAATATTTTTCGAATTTATCCTTTTTTTTTTTTTTTCAATAGTTTGAATTTGTAGATTCACTATCTGATTGATAATTGAGCTACATATAGGACAATATGTAACGGCTAAGGTGTTGGTAACAGAAATCTTCCAGCATACTGGAACATATGCATAATTATGATTTCTTGTCATAAAAAAGATATAATATTTGTCGAAGAGAGAAGCTGAATTTGACAAATGTCAGTTTGTGGTCATTTTTCATTGTGAGGATGGGCAGGTCTATCTGTCACTACTTGTATTAAAGGCATTTTGCAGTGCGCTGTTTTAACAGTTATATATATATATATATATATATATATATATATATATATATATATATATATTTTAAATCTTTTTATTTATTTCAAATGAGAATAAAAAGTATAGCACTTCAATCAATAAGCATACACTGGTGTATTACATAGGTCATTAGGGTGGATAGCTCACAAATATACAAGAGCAAGTAAGGCTCGCCAGCCTTGGTTTATAAAAATTTAAGCAACATAGGAATTGTTATTGGATACATTCCTTGTATATTAGGTATCAGCAATAAATTGAGAGAAGTTAAGATAGGGTGAAAATTGAAAGAGAGAGAAAAATTTGGTGTTTAAGAAGTGAGAGAAAATACTAAGAAAGAGAGTTAGGAAAGGAAGGGGAAGGAGAGGAAGGGTGGCTAGGTGGGTTCACAGTCCATGCTAATTTTCCGGTATGGGTAGTAGCAAACAACAAATTTCCAAGAGGCAACAATCAAAGTTCCTTGAGAGAATGTGAGTTGCCCAGTGTTCCCAAACTTGGTGGAATTGAGGTAAAATGCCCTGTAGTTTACCTGTAAGTTTCTCATTAATCATCACCTATTGCATCTGATATTTAACCTCTGAAATACAGTGGGGCAAAAAAGTATTTAGTCAGCCACCAATTGTGCAAGTTCTCCCACTTAAAAAGATGAGCGAGGCCTGTAATTGTCATCATAGGTATACCTCAACTATGAGAGACAAAATGTGGAAACAAATCCAGACAATCACATTGTCTGATTTGGAAAGAATTTTTTTTGCAAATTATGGTTTAAAATAAGTATTTGGTCGCCTACAAACAAGAAAGATTTCTGTCTCTCACAGACCTGTATCTTCTTCTTTAAGAGGCTCACCTGTCCTCCACTCATTACCTGTATTAATGGCACCTGTTTGAACTTGTTATCAGTATAAAAGACAGCTGTCCACAACCTCAAACAGTCACACTCCAAACTCCACTATGGTGAAGACCAAAGAGCTGTCGAACGACACCAGAAACAAAATTGTAGACCTGCACCAGGCTGGGAATACTGAATCTGCAATAGGCAAGCAGCTTGGTGTGAAGAAATCAACTGTGGGAGCAATAATTAGAAAATGGAAGACATACAAGACCACTGATAATCTCCCTTGATCTGGGGCTCCACACAAGATCTCACCCCGTGGGGTCAAAGTGATCACAAGAACGGTGAGCAAAAATCCCAGAACTACACATGGAAACCTAGTGAATAATCTGCAGAGAGCTGGGACCAACGTAACAAAGGCTACCATCAGTAACACAATACGCCGCCAGGGACTCAGATCCTGCAGTGCCAGACGTGTCCCCCTGCTTAAGCCAGTACATGTCCGGGCCCGTCTGAGGTTTGCTAGAGAGCATTTGGATGATCCAGAAGAGGATTGGGAGAATGTCATATGGTCAGCTGAAACCAAAGTAGAACTGTTTGGTAGAAATACAACCCGTATTGTTTGGAGGAGAGAGAATGCTGAGTTGCAACCAAAGAACACCATACCTACTGTGAAGCATGTGGGTGGCAACATCATGCTTTTGGGCTGTTTCTCTGCAAAGGGAACAGGACGACTGATCAGTGTACATGAAAGAATGAATGGGGCCATGTATCATGAGATTTTGAGTGCAAACCTCCTCCCATCAGCAAGGGCATTGAAGATGAAACGTGGCTGGGTCTTTCAGCATGACAATGATCCCAAACACACCACCCGGGCAACGAAGGAGTGGCTTCGTAAGAAGCATTTCAAGGTCCTGGAGTGGCCTAGCCAGTCTCCACATCTCAACCCCATAGAAAACCTTTGGAGGGAGTTGAAAGTCCGTGTTGCCCAGCGACAGCCCCAAAACATCACTGCTCTAGAGGAGATCTACATGGAGGAATGGGCCAACATACCAGCAACAGTGTGTGACTACCTTGTGAAGACTTACAGAAAACGTTTGACCTCTGTCATTGCCAACAAAGGATATATAACAAAATATTGAGATGAACTTTTGATATTGACCAAATACTTATTTTCCACCATAATTTGCAAAAAAAATGATTTCCAAATCAGACAATGTGATTGTCTGGATTTGTTTCCACATTTTGTCTCTCATAGTTGAGGTATACCTATGATGACAATTACAGGCCTCTCTCATCTTTTTAAGTGGGAGAACTTGCACAATTGGTGGCTGACTAAATACTTTTTTGCCCCACTGTATAAGGTAGCGCTTAATCAAGCTTTTGCTATCATCTGTTTTGTGGTGGTCAAGACAAGGGTCACAAGAGTAAATCATTGCTTGGTGATCCTGTCGGTATTCCTGTTAAGAAGTGCTTGATATGGTACCATTGGTAAGGGTTTTTGTAAAAGAACTCCAAGGATAGCATACACTTGTGACCATAGGTTATGTACCACCGGACAGGACCACCAAAACATTGGAGAACTATGCCCAGGTCTGAACAACCACAGCCGGTTCAGCTGGGCACCAGGGTTAACGTGAGCTAACCTGACAGGCACCATATACCACCTAAGTAACACTTTATAATTGGCCTTGACTGTGTTTCGTGTATGTCTAAATTTCCCAACTGCCCATGTAATTTAATGTCTCTGTACTAAATTTGGAGATAAACATGTTATACAGAAGGGGGATCAAATCTGGAGTGTGTGGCTCATTTTGACATTTGGGCTGGGTTCACACCACAGCACGGAACGGCTCACAGCAGGGGTCTGGTGCATCCCTGTTCACCATTTCAGGTCCGATTTCATCCCAAATCTTTAGCTGAATTCGGATCTGAAACGGACCAGAAGACGCACAGGACCCCTGTGCAATTCGCATCGGAGCTGCTCTAGAGATGTATGAACCTGCTCTATAGAGATCCGGTAACAATCTCCTGACATGCAAATTGGATGCTGGGATCCAATTCGCAATAGTGTGAACCCAGCCTTAAGTTCAAATGGGGTAATAGATAGTCTATCCTCTTGTAAATGTATTGTGGATGAAACATAGTGTTTGACCTGTAAATAATGAAACAGCTCTGTGTGAGCAAGTTGGTTGGTCATTTGGAGATCTGCGAAGAATTTCATGCCGTTTGGGGAAAGAGGAGCATGGAAGCATGTCAATTGTAGGTCAATCCAATGCTTTAAAGCCTGTGGTGATTCAAAAACTGGGGTGAAGGCAGGATTGCCTAAAATCGATAGTAGTGATAGGCATGGGGAGAGCAGACCTCCAGAGTACTTACCGTCCTCCCAGATTTGTAGTCACAAGATGGGATTAGGGAAAGAGGACTTATCTCATGGGTGTAGCCACAGCAGGTTATGTATGGACAATGGGGCACAATTGACTGCCTCTAATGGAACCCACAGTGGAGTTTCATTATTAGCATGATATTTCCTTCATTGGACCAGCTGTGCATCATAGTATCTAAAAACATCTGGGATGCCCAGGCCTCCTTTTGGCCAGATTGGAAAATAATGTGCTTCAAAAGCCTAGGTTTGTGATTGTGCCATATGAAATGCATTATCTAATTTTTGAATTGTGCACATGGTAGAAGTTGGTTTTGGGATAGGTAGGACTCAGTACACATGAACACATGCAACATATAAGAAGATGACATACAGTATCTAACGTCTAGAGCAGCTATGCATGGCAACCAAACAGCTTCTATCTTCATCTTACTCACAGAAAAAATGTAAATGTGAACTAACACTGGACACCCTCCCCACCCCCTTGTTCCCCTCTGTACTTACCTCTGTGGTTGCCAAGCACCTCGGTGGTCTGGGGATTCTAAATCCTCAGTGCTTCCAGGATGGACCAGATGTATTCTGATTGGTCAGCACCATCATTGTGATCCTGGTTCTGTCCCATGGATCCTTCTGTCCTCCAACAACTGTAGCTCATGCTCATGGCTCTACTGTACTGTGTTGATAGATTGGCAGATATTATTTGCTTAATATCCAGAATGAGTCTCCTTTTGGTGCACATGCATGTAACCGTTTGGTTCAAATGATGGTCAGTGGAGCATCAGTGAAAGAAGCACCTTTTGCATTTGCACTTTAGGGGAATGCCTCTTTGGTGAATCCTTGGACACATTTTTGAAGCATGTCACTGGAGTGAAGAGCATCTTTTGTCTGGTAAAAGAAGCCACTTTTAAGCTGTATTAAACCCAAAACCCAAAATACAATTTCTTTTTCGTACATCACGGGACACAGAGCGACTTAGTCATTACTAATGGGTTACATAGATACCTTCAGGTGCTGGCACTGGCAACTTCCAAAACCGGAAGTACCCTCCCCTATATAAGCCCCTCCCATCCGGGAGCACCTCAGTTTTTTTGCCAGTGTCTAAGGTGTTGGCCAAAGAGTAACATGTGTTTTCACTGGGCTTGCGTACAGGTTCTTTTACGGGCCTTAGTAAGCTGTTCCGGATCCGACCAAAAAAGCTTCATAGCTAAACGGTCGGTACCCGGGCCTTGCAACAGAAGAGCAAGGTTTTGCCTGTAATGCCTCTCTTAGGAGGGCTGGACCCTGGGATCCAGAGCTCTGGTCATACCCACGACCAAGATGTTGTCTG
Organism: Rana muscosa; assembly: GCA_029206835.1. NCBI lineage: Eukaryota > Metazoa > Chordata > Amphibia > Anura > Ranidae > Rana > Rana muscosa. The sequence continues at coordinate 1,027,402,042 of CM055116.1, forward strand.
TGCAGGGTGCTATACAGGTCCAGGGGAGTGGAATCCTTGGGAACCCGGTCCCTGAAGGTTTAATTACAATGCCTGCCGTGATAGGTGAAGTTTGGGCTTCTGTGGACCAAACAAAGTCCTGCGGCGGGGAACAGGTAAGTGGGGGCCCCCAGGAACTTGGTTCTATTGGGGGACCCCCAAGCCTAATTTGTCTTTCTGTCTGTTACCTAATGGTATTCCCGCTAATATCTGTGTATGCCTGTAACTACTGGAAAATGTAAAATTTTAATAGTAGTCAAGAAAAAAAAAAAAAAGAGGACCGCGGTACCTGTGTTAAACCACTAGAGGCCGCTGTGGTCCATTTTTCTTGTCATGTGGATCTTTGGTTTTTTCAAGTCAAAAGATCCAGGCAGTTGGTAAGTTTCTCTGTGGGAATCCACTTCCTCTGCCCTGTTGCTGCGCTCATCCACCGCACAGGCCCTCCGGCAAAAAGGGCCCTGGCTCCTAGTCCCTGCTTGGTTTCAAAAAAGGCGCCAATGGCGCACGGGCGCGTGCACGCGCTTCCTATGAAAGGAAAGGGGCGGGGCGGGTGGATGACGCTCGATGCGCGCTGCGGCGCTTCTGCGCATGTGCAGGTGTCCCAGCATGGATAAAGGACACAGTACAAGTGTCAGCTGGATGCAAGCAGAGCTAGCACAGGCCCTCCGGCAAAAAGGGCCCTGGCTCCTAGTCCCTGCTTGGTTTCAAAAAAGGCGCCAATGGTGCACGGGCGCGCGCGGGCGCGTGCACGCGCCTCCTATGAAAGGAAAGGGGCGGGGCGGGTGGATGACGCTCGATGCGCGCCGCGGCGCTTCTGCGCATGTGCAGGCGTCCCAGCATGGATAAAGGACACAGTACAAGTGTCAGCTGGATGCAAGCAGAGCTAGCAACAAAACGGTGGCACACAGAGGCGGTTGATGCAGGCATCCCCATAGAAAGACACTTTAGTGGACACCAGCTGGTATATAGCAGCAACTATGTTAGACTATTACCAGCAAAATTGGTGTATGACGACGGGAATACCTCAGCTTTGTGCTAATAGGATATGTCGTCAAGACGCTCTGGAAATAAGTCTTGCAAGAAGCGAAAGGGGTCTCCATCGGGCTCTGAGGATTTTGGGCATGCTTGTACTGCGCCAATCTCCCCTGAAATTTCAGAGGTCAGTAGCCGTAGGAACCCCGCAGGAGTACCTGGTACTGCGGCTGTCCCCAGTCCACCTGCTCCTGTATATATAACAGAGGAGGTTTTTTCCTCAACTCTGGGAGGATTGGAAGAGAGATTAACAGCATTGATCGCTGCTTCCCTGTCACAGGGAAAGCGCGTCCGATCTCCGTCTCCTCCTTCAGAGTGCCTGTTAGTGGAGGAACAGCCCCACACAGAGATCGACCTACCTGAAGGGGATCAGGATGAGGTTGATTCGGTTATAGAGGAATCAACAGTGGAAGAACCTTTCTCAGCATCTCAGGCTGAAAGATTATGGGTTCAGTCTCTGACTAACATGGTCCGAGCAGCATTTAAAATGCCTCTGGCGGAACCATCAACCACTACTGTTTCCTCGCTGGGGTCGCTGAAAGCTCCCCAGACTGTCTGTTCCTTCCCAATCCACCCTTTATTGGAAGGGCTTATTTACCAGGATTGGGAGCATCCTGATAAAATATTTACTCCCCCCAAGAGATTTCCAGTGATCTATCCCATGGAGGATAAGTTCATAAAAAAATGGAGGGTCCCTACAATGGACGCAGCCATCTCTTGTGTAAATAAATCACTGACATGTCCAGTAGATAATGTTCCAATGTTCAAAGACCCAATAGATAAAAAATTGGAGTCTTTACTAAAATCTGCTTTCTCTACAGCAAGCATGGTGACACAACCTGCAGTAGCAGCGATTGGAGTCTGCCAAGCAGTGAAAGATCAGTTGAAACAAGTCTTAAGGGACTTACCAGATCAGCAGGCTCTTGCCCTAGCTGACCTACCTAGAGCCTTGTGTTGCGGTGGACGCCATAAAGGATACAATCCAACAGGCCTCCCGCTTTACGCTGTCTGTAGTACATATGCGTAGGCTTCTATGGCTCAAAAACTGGTCTGCTGAAGCTCCCTGTAAGAAATTGCTGATTAGCTTCCCATTTCATGGAGAACGCTTATCTGGAGAAGATCTGGACAAATATATCCAGAAAACTTCTGCCGGTAAAAGTACACTCTTGCCGGTTAAGAACAAGGGTAGAAGTCCTTCTTTTAAGAGGCTACTTCTCCAGTCCCTGGCACATCGGCTGTGAAACAGTTCCGACGGCCTCCGCAGTCAAATCCAGGGGGCAGAAATCAGGGACAATCACAGGGTAACAAGAAACCCTGGGTCAAGAGAGGTACAAAACCTCCCCCAAGTCATGAAGGGTTGCCCCCACTCAATCGGGTGAGGGGAAGACTTCAGTTGTTCACAGAGACCTGGCGGGACACCATCAGAGACAGATGGGTGATCTCCGCAGTAAGTCTGGGATACAGGCTGGAGTTAAAAGACATTCCTCCTGCCCATTTTATGAGGTCAAACGTGCCAAGCGATCCCCAGAAGAGAGGATCCCTCCTTCTGGCACTAGAACAACTATTGCTCCAAGGGTAATCATGAAGGTTCCCTTGGAAGAAAGCGGGTTCGGGTTTTATTTGAACCTTGTCACAGTCCCCAAACCAAATGGGGACGTGAGGCCCATATTAAATATAAAAGGGCTAAACAAGTTCCTACATATCAGGACTTTTTCGGATGGAGTCGATCCGATCGGTGGCCACCGCCCTACAAGGGCAGGAATGGTTAGCCTCGATCGACATAAGGGATGCTTATTTGCATATTCCCATCTGTCCGGCCCACCAGAAATTTCTACGCTTTGCAGTAGAAGGGCACCATTTTCAGTTCAGAGCCTTACCTTTCGGTCTGGCCACAGCACCACGAGTGTTCACAAAAATTCTGGCCCCACGATTGGCCAAACTAGGAACACAAGGTGTAACGATAATGGCATATCTAGACGACTTGTTGCTGATAGACCACTCAGTGAAAAAAACTAGAAGTGGTCGTTCACAAGACAATCAAGTATCTGGAATCTCACGGTTGCATTATCAACCGAGACAAGTCAGCCCTAAAACCAGTCAAAAGTCTGGAATACTTGGGGGCTAAGACTGGATTCAAATCAGAGAAAGATTTTCTTACCTCCAGAGAAGGTGTCGTCTTTGAAAGATTTGACCCACTTAGGCCCCATGCACATGAGACGCTGTTATTTGCTGTTGCACGCGCGTTCAGAGGCAGTTGGACGCTTTTTTCAACTGCTCCTGAACCCATTCAATGTTATCCTATGTGTCCATGCACACACTCTCGTTTTTTGGTGTTTACAAGCAGTTGCGTTTAACCTCGTTTTTCCAGAAGCAAAAAAATGGGTTCAGACGCAAAAGTTTTCCACGTTTCAGACGCTAAACGCTGCTAAACGCGGCTAAACGCGGTACCGGCGTTTTGCCGCGTTTGCGTTTATAAGCGTTTTTAAAGGTGACCTATTTTTTAACATTAGAAATCTCAAAAATGATGGCAAATGATGAAAAACTATTAAAAAATATAAAAGAAAACTGTAATTGCTTGCATTGCATTGTGGACAATCCACAACTTGTGGCAGGTAACGTGGCAAGTGGACAATCCACAGCTTGTGTCAGGTGATGTGGCCAGGTGACGTGGCCAGGTGACGTGGCAAGTGTACAATCCACAGCTTGTGGCAGGTGACGTGGCCAGGTGACGTGGCAGGTGACGTGGCCAGGTGACGTGGCAGGTAACGTGGCCAGGTGATGTGGCCAGGTGACGTGGCAAGTGGACAATCCACAACTTGTGGCAGGTGACGTGCAGGTGACGTGGCAAGTGGACAATTCACAACTTGTGGCAGGTGACGTGGCACGTGATGTGGCCAGGTGACGTGGAAAGTGGACAATCCACAACTTGTGGCAGGTGACGTGGCTAGATGACGTGGCAGGTAATGTGGGCAGGTAACATGGCTAGGTGACGTGGCCAGGTGACGTGGCAAGTGGACAATCCACAACTTGTGGCAGGTGACGTGGCCAGGTGACGTGGCAGGTGACGTGGCAAGTGGACAATTCACAACTTGTGGCAGGTGACGTGGCCAGGTGACGTGGCACGTGATGTGGCCAGGTGACATGGCAAGTGGACAATCCACAACTTGTGGCAGGTGACGTGGCAAGTGGACAATCCACAACTTGTGGCAGGTGACGTGGCCAGCTGACGTGGCAGGTAACGTGGCCAGGTGACGTGGCAGGTAACATGGCCAGGTGACGTGGCCAGGTAACGTGGCAAGTGGACAATCCACAACTTGTGGCAGGTGACGTGGCACGTGATGTGGCCAGGTGACGTGGCAAGTGGACAATCCACAACTTGTGGCAGGTGACGTGGCCAGGTGATGTGGCCAGGTGACGTGGCAGGTGACGTGGCAAGTGGACAATCCACAACTTGTGGCAGATGATGTGGCAAGTGATACGCTAAATACAAGTACACTGCTGCTCTCTCAGCTGCTGCTACTCACTCTGGTCTCACAAACTGGCTGAAATGGTTAAAATTTACTGTTTTTTGAGCTTAGGGAGGGTCTATGATGAAACGCTTATTAACGCAAACGCGGTAAAACGCCGCTAAACGCGGCCGCAAACGCGGCAAAACGCGCGTTTATAAACGCCGGTTTCAGCGTTTAAAAACGTGTGTTCAGCAGAGTTTGCACCTGCGTCTCGTGTGCATGGGGCCTTAGTTGGTACAAAAAAGAAAACCATCCATACGCCTGTGCATGAGGCTGCTGGGAAAAATGGTGGCTTCATTCGAAGCAGTACCCTACGGTCAATTCCATTCAAGGAACTTGCAGAGGGCCATACTGTCAGCCTGGAACAAAAAAGTTCGGGCTTTAGACTTACCAATGTCCCTGTCCCCTTCCGTTCGCAAGAGCCTCCATTGGTGGTTGGTGCCCCAGAATCTGGAAAAAGGGAAACCCTTCAGTCCGGTTTCTTGGAAGGTGGTCACTACAGATGCCAGCCTCATAGGCTGGGGGGCAGTACTGGAGCAATGGTCTCTCCAGGGCAAGTGGTCAGAAGCAGAGAAGGCCCTGCCCATCAATCTCTTAAGAGATACGAGCAGCCCGGTATGCCCTAGTAGCATGGACATCCAAACTCCAAGGGTCCCCTGTCAGAATTCAATCAGACAATGCCACAGCAGTGGCATATATCAATCACCAGGGTGGCACCAGGAGTCGTGCAGCCCAGAGGGAAGCGAATTGCATCCTGGAATGGGCAGAAAGATATGTCTCAGCCATATCCGTGGTTTTCATCCCAGGAGTGGAAAATTGGAGAGCGGCCTTTTTAAGTCGCCAGCAATTATGCCCGGGGGAATGGTCTCTTCACCCCGAGGTTTTCCAGGCAATATGCCAGCGGTGGGGAACACCGGATGTAGATCTGCTAGCATCCAGATTCAACGCAAAGGTGGACAGAGTTGTGTCTCGCACAAGGGATCCCCTAGCTTGCGGCTCGGATGCCCTAGTGTTCCCTTGGGATCAGTTCAAACTGATATATGCATTCCCACCGCCACAATTGTTACCGCGTTTAATCCGCAGAATCCGGGTAGAAAAGAAACCAGTGATTCTGGTGGCTCCAGCGTGGCCCCGAAGGGCATGGTACGCGGAGATTGTAAAAATGTCAGTGGGGAGTCCTTGGACCCTCCCACATCGTCCGGACCTGCTTTCGCAAGGACCGATATACCACCCTTCCTTACCAGCCCTAGGTTTGACGGCCTGGCTATTGAAGCCCACATTCTAAAAAAGAGTGGGCTCTCTAATCCTGTGGTATCTACCATGATCAATGCCAGGAAGCCGGTATCCAGGCAGATCTATTATAGGATCTGGAAGGCGTACATCACGTGGTGTGAGGCCAAGAAATGGCATCCACGTAAGTACGTAATAGGTAGGATTCTGGACTTCCTACAGTGGGCTGTAGATAGGAAGCTTGCCTTGAGTACTATCAAGGGTCAGACGGCCTTGTCAATATTTTTTCAAAGGCCCTTGGCTTTGCATTCATTAGTCAAAGCTTTCATACAAGGAGTGATGTGTATTAGCCCTCCGGTTAGTATTCCCATATGTCCATGGGACTTAAACCTGGTTCTGTCGGTTCTACAGAAACAACCATTTGAACCATTGCAGCACATTTCCTTGGTTCTTCTCACCAGGAAATAGATTTTCTTAGTAGCCATTTGTTCGGCTAAAAGAGTATCGGAATTAGCCGCCTTGTCCTGTAAGGAGCCATATCTGGTTGTCCATAAGGACAGAGTAGTATTACGTCCTCATCCAGCCTTTCTTCCTAAGGTGGTATCGAGGTTTTCATTTGAACCAAGATGTGGTTCTTCCTTCCTTTTTCCCCAAACCTAGCTCGGTAGAGGAAAAGTTATTGCATTCTTTGGATGTAGTAAGAGCAGTTAAAGCTTATCTAAAAGCCACTGCTCAGATTCGTAGAACGGATACTTTGTTTGTTCTGCCGGAAGGCCCCAGAAAGGGTCAGGCAGCATCAAAAATCTACTTTAGCCAAGTGGATTTGACAGGTCATAATACGAGCCTATGGCTTGAAAAGGAGACCGCCTCCGTTCAAAGTTAGGGCGCACTCCACAAGAGCAGTTGGAACTTCATGGGCAGTGCATCACCAAGCCTCCCTGGCTCAAGTCTGTAAGGCCACAACATGGTCCTTAGTACACACGTTTACTAGATTCTACCAGGTAGACGTTAGAAGTCAGGAGGATGTCGCCTTTGGGCGCAGTGTGTTGCAGGCCGCAAAAGATCCTCATGCCTGATGGCGCCCAGCTTATGTATAGTGTATCCCTCCCCTCATTTGGCATTGCTTTGGGACGTCCCATTAGTAATGACTAAGTCGCTCTGTGTCCCGTGATGTACGAAAAAGAAAAAGGGATTTTTATAACAGCTTACCTGTAAAATCCTTTTCTTGGAGTACATCACGGGACACAGAGCTCCCACCCCTCTTTTTTTGGGACACTTATTGCTTTGCTACAAAACTGAGGTGCTCCCGGATGGGAGGGGCTTATATAGGGGAGGGTACTTCCGGTTTTGGAAGTTGCCAGTGCCAGCACCTGAAGGCATCTATATAACCCATTAGTAATGACTAAGTCGCTCTGTGTCCCGTGATGTACTCCAAGAAAAGGATTTTACAGGTAAGCTGTTATAAAAATCCCTTTATATTGCAGCTTACCAGTCATTGGATGTGGTTTCTTACCTCATTGGCTTCTTACCTCTGTTTTCACCTGGCGATCTGACCAGTAACACACCTCCTGTATTAGAGTGCCCCCACTCTGAAGGAAGGAGCACATCGGGTAAATTTGGACAGCTGTATTGTCAGTCTAGGGAGGGAGGAGTGTTAGATGGACTAGCAGATTTAAATGCAGTAACAAATTGAAGCTGAGCTCCAGCTAATACTTTATAATCAGTTACAGCAAGCAGTTTTTCTGCTTTTGGTATAAAGGTTCTATATAATGTGAGGGGGTTAACTCAGCAGCGGGTGTGTGTGACCCCCTGGATGGGTTCACCACACAAAAACAGGCCCAGCAGACAGTGGTAGGAGAAAACAAAAGGGTGTGGTTTTATTTGAACTATATACAGACAAAAAAATACAGCAAAAACAAAAGAAACAGGGAAATAAATCCTGGTCAACTTGACCGCTCACTACACACGTTGTTGTCCCTAACTAACAACTGGGTACAGCCTTGTGCTGTCCCAGTCCCTAGCTCCCTGCTTTTAGAAGTTCTTAGCAATAACCACACAGGCTTTGGCTCACCGCACAGAGATCACACTCCCCAGACTATCCACACAGATCTGGTTCCAGGTTGGAGCATCTCCCTTAGCATGCTGGGAGTTCTTGTAGAGGCCCTAATGAGCCCACTTGCTTCAGCTGTGCTCATTAACTCTTCCCCTGCAAGACTCCCAGCACTCCCCCTAGTGGTATAAATCGGCATAAAGCCTGAATCTAGGACATACATATCTACCATCCTGCATGCAACCTGGTGATTTTACCTGCCTGCTGTCACATACCCACCCCCTCTTGTTTTAACCTTGGGGTTGGAACACAAGCAATCAGGCATGCATGTACTCAAGACAAAGCATCCACATTCCCCATTTGAACGCCAGGGCGATGCTTTACCGTAAAGTTAAATTCCTGTAGCACCAGGAACCACCTATTTACTCTTCTATTTGTCTCTTTGGTTTGAGCCATCCACTTTAAGGGAGCGTGATCAGTAATCATGTCAAAGTGCCTACCTAGCTGATAGTACCAAAGGAAATCTAGAGCCCACTTCACCGCTAAACACTCCTTCTCAATCGTGGCGTAATTTACCTCATGGGACTTCAATTTCCTGCTGAGGTAAATGACTGGGTGCTCTTCCCCGTTTCAGACCTGGGACAATACTGCTCCTAACCCAACGTCGGATGCATCACTTTGTACGACAAAGTCCCTAGAGAAGTCTGGTGAGTACAACACTGGCTGGCTACATAAGGCTTTTTTTAAGAACTGAAATGCTGCCTCAGCCTCTGGGGTCCATTTAACCATGACAGAATCTTTCCCTTTTGTCAGGTTGGTTAGGGGCACAGCCTGAGAAGCAAAGTGGGGAATGAATCGCCGATAATAACCAGCGATTCCCAGAAAGGCTCGTACCTGCTTCTTGCTGTTGGGACGTGGCCAATTCTGTATGGCCTCGACTTTATTGACTTGGGGTCTTATTACTCCCCTCCCAATGGTGTACCCAAGATATTTGGCCTCCTCCTGTCCAATGGTAAACTTCTTGGGGTTGGCTGTAAACCCAGCTTCCCAGATAGAGTCTAGGACTGCTTGCACTTTTGGCAGATGTGAGGCCCAATCTGTGCTATAGATAATTACATCATCTAGGTAAGCTGCAGCATACTTCTGATGGGGCCTCAGTATCTGGTCCATTTTCCGCTGGAATGTTGCTGACGCATTCTGTAAACCAAACAGCATTCTTTTATATTGGAACGCCCCGTCTGGGGTTACAAATGCGGTTTTCTCCTTGGCCGACTTGGCCAGGGGAATTTGCCAATACCCTTTGGTGAGATCAAGAGTTGTCATGTATCGGGCTGTTCCCAACCAGTCGACCAACTCATCTATACGTGGCATGGGGTAGGTGTCAAATTTTGTAACTTTGTTCAGTTGTCGGAAATACAAAATCGCCAGCTCCCATCCGGTTTAGGCACTAACACTATGGGACTTGACCAATCACTTTGGGATTCCTCTATCAACCCTAACTTAAGCATTTTCTGTACTTCCTCACATATTGCCTCCCGTCGGGCCTCCGGGATCCGATAGGGTTTTAGCTTCACCCTTTCACCGGGCGGGGTAATAATATCATGCTCTACCCCAGACGTTTGTCCCGGCAGCTCAGAGAAAACCTCCTTGTTGCGAAGCACAAACTCCTTAACCTCCTGTTGTTGGGGGTTTGACAAGGTGACTGCTATTCCAACCTCAGGAATCACGCAATCAGACTGAGCTGGTGACAAAGTTTCTGCGACTAGGGATTCCCTATCCCGCCAGGCTTTAAACAGATTAATGTGATAGATTTGTTCGGGCTTTCGCCTTCCTGGTTGTCTGACCTTGTAATTCACTTCGCTCACTTTTTCCATTATCTCGTAGGGGCCTTGCCATTTGGCGAGGAACTTGCTTTCAACCGTAGGGACAAGTACCAATATCCTATCCCCCGGGGAAAAGGTACGGGTCTTGGCTCCACGGTTGTACACTCTCTGCTGTGCCAACTGCGCTTGGGCCAAATGTTCCTTTACGATTGGCATTACCTGTGCAATTCTATCTTGCATCAGGGCGACATGCTCAATCACACTCCTGTGGGGAGAACTCTGACTTTCCCAAGTTTCCTTGGCTATATCCAACAGCCCTCTTGGGTGTCTCCCATAGAGTAACTCAAAGGGTGAGAAACCCGTAGAGGACTGAGGTACCTCCCTAATAGCAAACATTAAATAGGGAATTAGACAGTCCCAATCCTTTCCATCTTTATCCACCACCTTCTTTAACATTTTGTTTTAGAGTTTTGTTGAATCTTTCAACCAACCCATCTGTTTGGGGGTGATACACAGATGTACGCAATTGTGTCACATTGAACAACTTGCACAGCTCTTTCATAACCTGGGACATAAAGGGTGTACCTTGGTCCGTAAGCAGTTCCTTACAAATACCCACACGGCTAAAAACAAGAGATAGCTCTTTGGCTATGGTTTTGGCCGAGGTATTTCGGAGAGAGGAATCGCTTCCGGATAACGGGTGGCATAGTCCAATATAACCAAAATGTACTGATGCCCCGTAGCGGACTTCATTATCGGACCTACCAAATCCATTGCAATCCTCTCAAAGGGAACCTCAATGATGGGAAGAGGTACCAGCGGGTTACGGAAGTGTGGCATCGGTGCCGACCTCTGACACACAGGGCAGGAGGAACAATAATTTTCTGTTTCCTTCATGACCCCAGGCCAATAGAATCTCTGCAATAATCTCTCTCAGGTTTTCTCTGTCCCCAGATGACCTCCAAGAATGTGCCCATGGGCCAAATCTAACACTAACTTCCAGTAAGGTTTGGGCACCACAAGCTGCTCAATGGTTTCTTCTGCCCTTTTAGCAACCCGATACAGTAGGTCCTTTTCCACGATGAAGTATGGGTAAGTGTAGGTCTCATCTGGGTTCACTAACTCGCCATCTATTTCCACGACGCTTTCCCGTGCCTTTATTAGGGTGGGGTCTTTTAACTGTTCTGCGGCAAAATTTTCCTTGTGAACCTCGAGATCAGAAAACTCCACAGACGGCATGTTTTCGTCTGAGGATGTTGGCTCCTCCCCAGTTTCTCGAGTCTCCCCGGCCAATACCGACAAGGGGAATTCTGGAGAGTCCTCACCACTCTCAGAGGAATTCTGGCTATCACATTCCTGGTATATAGGGGCACCAGTGGGGGGCTCAGGATAATCCCATAGTTCCCAGAACTTTGGAAAATCCCTTCCCACAATGGCATCATGAGGCAAGTGAGACACTAACCCCACCTGATGAGAGAGGGTACCTTTGGGGGTCTCAAAACACACTGTAGTCACCGGATACTCTCGGGTGTCCCCATGAACACAAATAACAGCTACCTTGTTATTCCCAGAGACCTCTGTAGTAACTAATTCAGCCTTTATCAGTGTCACCAGGCTACCTGAATCCAGCAACACAACAACATTTCTACCATTTCGCATAAATGTTTCTCAGTTCCCCGAATGGCAGTGCATGCGACTGTCGCAAACAGCGACTGACGTCTGTCCCTTAGAAAGTCACATTGCATGGGTTCATCCACAACCGGGCAATTTGCTGCGAAATGTCCCTCTTGTAGGCAGCGGTAGCAAACAATCCTTTTTGCTGCCTCTTGAGCCCCTGACTTCCCAGGCTGTTCTCGCCAGACCTTAGGTAGAACTCCCAGCCTCTCACTCTCTCCACCCTCACCCCTTGGAATCATCTTACCCGCCACTGGGGATGGTCTGGTCTTAGGGTGGAAAGTCCGTGAGTCTCTGGAAGAGGCAGTCAGGTTTTCTGTAGCCAAGTACTTCTCTACACGATCCACAAGATTATCGGCCATTTCTGGGTCTCCATGGCTTACCCATTTTTGGATGGCAGTAGGAAGAGCTCTCAAGAAACGATCCATCACAACATGTTCCACAATCTTTGGTGCGGACAAAGTCTCTGGCTGTAGCCACTTCCTGCTCAGGTGAATGAGATCATACATTTGAGACCTGGGGGGTTTCCCAAGCCGGAAAATCCAGTTATGCACACGCTGAGCCCGGACAGCCAGGGTGACACCCAGCCGTGCCAATATTTCAGTTTTTAGCATCACATAGTCTTTTGCTTGGTCAGGCTCTAGGTCATAGTAAGCTTTCTGTGATTCACCAGTTAACAGAGGAGCCACCAGTCCAGCCCACTGCTCCTTAGGCCACTTTTCTCTTTCAGCAGTCCTTTCAAACGTGGCCAAAAACACCTCTGGATCATCCTCTCCAGTTATTTTTGTCAATAAACGACTCACCTCAAAGGACGCGGTATTAGTGGAACGACTTGCCTCACTGGTCTGCGGATGTTGCTGCATTAACGTTTCCATTTGTTGTAGTCTCTGCTCTTGCTTCTGTAACAGGTCTATGAAGCGGGCCTCAGATTGCTGCTGAGCTTGTTGCTGAGCTTGCTGCTGGGCTGCGAGGCTCTGTTGCAAAGTTGCATTTGTCTGCTGCTGGGCTGCAAGGTTCTGTTGATGAGCTGCAAGGCTCTTTTGCAAACCTGCATTTGTCTGCTGCTGATTGGCATTTGCTAGAGCCAGCTGTTTCAGTATCTCATCCATGCTGGCCCTAAAAAAACTGCCACTGGTTCTCCACCAACTGTGAGGGGGTTAACTCAGCAGCGGGTGTGTGTGACCCCCTGGATACGTTCACCACACAAAAACAGGCCCAGCAGACACTGGTAGGAGAAAACAAAAGGGTGTGTTTTTTTTTTTTAACTATATACAGACAAAAAAATACAGCAAAAACAAAAGAAACAGGAAAATAAATCCTGGTCAACTTGACCGCTCACTACACACGTTGGTGTCCCTAACTAACAACTGGGTACAGCCTTGTGCTGTCCCAGTCCCTAGCTCCCTGCTTTTAGAAGTTCTTAGCAATAACCACACAGGCTTTGGCTAACCGCACAGAGATCACACTCCCCAGACTATCCACACAGATCTGGTTCCAGGTTGGAGCATCTCCCTTAGCATGCTGGGAGTTCTTGTAGAGGCCCTAATGAGCCCACTTGCTTCAGCTGTGCTCATTAACTCTTCCCCTGCAAGACTCCCAGCACTCCCTCTAGTGGTATAAATCGGCATAAAGCCTGAATCTAGGACATACATATCTACCATCCTGGATGCAACCTGGTGATTTTACCTGCCTACTGTCACAATAAATAAAAAAAATCTGATTATTTAAAGCACCTCTGCCAGTGTTAATGGTCTGTCTCATTCCTGTAACCGCAGGAGAGCTTTTCTGTTGAAAAATAACAGACTTACTGGTTGGAAAGAACACCTAAAAAGGATTTTGCCAGCACATCTAAGACTTGGTAAGCTGCAATATAATAAATGTTTGCTTTTGGGTTTCATAATGCTTTAAGTCTTGCCATTAGTCCTGGAACCCAAGTCCTTGAAGTTCACAAACAAGCTTTCTTCACAATGATGTGGTGTCCCCATTGTGAAGAAATGGGGTGACATTTGTTGGCCGTTGTGGCCATCTGGTCCTAGGAAACTAGTATTTTCATTCTCTACCTTCACCCTTCATGTTGTCCAATTCGCCAATGTCACCCAAAGATTGGTGGACCTTCATGCTGCCCTTCCTCAGCTCTTCTTTCAAGGGATCATAGCCATTGTCCTGGAAGAGGGAAAGGTTTCAAAGTTTCTAGTCAAACATATTTACTGTACCCAAAGGAAAAGGGTACATTTGCCATTTAATACATGTGAAGGTTCTCAGCACGTTTCTCTGGGTAAAAAAAAATCCACATGGAATTCTGGCCCCTGTGGACATCAATGATCCCTATCTACATGTCCCTATCTTCCTGGCACATCAGTGCTACATGTGTTTTGCTGTGGGGACACAACTTTACCCATTTGTTGCCTTTTTCCTTTGACCAGTCCACTGCACTTCAGGTCTTCAAAAAGGTGTTAAAGCATGTTCTCACTCTGCTTTGCTCTCAGAGCATCCCAATAGTAGGATATCTGGACAACTTTCTTTTAAGGTAACAGTTGACTTTGGCCCTGTCAACAAATTTTCAACAGATTGTACAGACGTACAGACGGAGAGATTCTAGTATTTTCTAAATCTTCAGGAATTAGTGCTGAAATGGTCTCATTGCTTGGATTATCCATGCTTTATTTTAGATACAGCCCTGCTTAAGGTTTCCCTTCACCTGGACAAACTCCAGATTTTCCACACCTACATCTAGTCTCTACAGTCCAGGAGCCAACCAACCTTACGCATTTGCATGAGGGTTTTGGGCCTGATGGTGGCCTCCTTTAAGGCAGTCCCAAATGCCCAGTTTCACTCCAGACTGTTACAACTCAACAATTTGACATTGTGGGACAAGAGGGCGCAGTCTCTGGATGGTCCAATACACCTGACCAGCAAAGCCAGGGTTGGCATGGCCTGGTAGGTCATGAGTTTGGCGCTGGAATCAGAAAATGCCTTTCTTCATTTGTTTTGAAAGGTAACAACAAATGGCAACCTAATGGGCTGGGGAAAAGTTCTGGATACCCTCCTGGGGTAGGGACTTTTTTTGTCAGAAGAAGCTCTTCTCCTGATCAATGTACTTGAACTCAGGTTGATTTGGTTATCCATTCATCTCTAGAATTCTTGTCTGCAAGGTTATCCAACTATGATTCAGTCTGACAATTCTACGGCAGTGGTTTGCATCAACCATCAGGAAGGAACCAGTAGTCACAAGGCTGAAAGAGAAACAGATTTGATTCTGGCTTGAGCAGAACTTTATATTTCAGTCCTGTCTGCTTTGGTAGTCTCCATCAGGGGTACATGTGATAAGATGACAACACAGGAGCATAATTGGGAGAGAGTTATCACCTCATAACAGGAAGTGACTGGTCATGGACCTTAATGCCAGGATCACAAGGTGCTAATTTAATAAAAAACACAATTTTTAAAAGATTAAGAACTTTTGCAATCACATTGTGAAAGTGTAGAAACTGGGTTTAGATCTACTTTGACTTAGACCAGGTGTCTCGAAACTGTGGCCCGCGTACTGGATATGGCCCTTTGCTTGCCTTTATCCGGCCCTTGGGGCACTATCCCTTCCATTGATATCAGGCACTATTCCTTCCACTGGCACCAACGATGGGGCACTATTCCTCCCAGTGACACCAACAATGGGGTACTATTCCTCATACTAGGGTACATATTCGCCAGCACACCATGGATCGACAACTTCCGTCCAAAAGTTTTCACGGTTGGGACGGAAGTTGTCGATCCATGGTATGCTGGCGAATATGTACGCTTGTTTGATGTTTCCAGGACCCAACTGGTAATCGCTGCAGCACCCACCATTTTATGAGCCATATCTGCCAGGAATGTGTGCGATAGGAATATTGATCAGACTATTCCACCTACTGACACCAGAGATGGGAAACAAATTCTTCCCACTGACACCAATGAAGGGGCACCATTCTTCCCACTGACACCAATGATGGGTCACTATTCTATGGGGCACTATTCCTCCCACTGATAACAATGATGGAGTACTATTTCTTCAACTAACATCAATGATGGGATTCTATTTCTCCCATTGACACCAATGATGGGGCACAATTTCTCCCACTGACACCAATGATGTAATTGTTTTACTTCCACTAACCACCCAATAATGTTAAGGCATTTTCTACTCCCACTGGCTACAATCCCGCCCCCTTTAAGTTTGAAGGACAGCAAAACTGGCCCTTTGTTTCGAAAGTGTGGAGACCCCTGACTTAGACAATCAAAATTAGCCCGTGTCAGTGTTTTTATTTTAATTTTTTTAATTTTATACCAAACCCAGTTATTGTAACATATGAGAGATGTTCTTCTCTCAGAAAAAAAAAATTTATCCTCTATTACTGCAACCTTCAATACAATTTTTTTAATTCAAGGCAGCAATGAACAAGTTAATAGGAAGAAAATCCCATGCTTTCCTTGTTGTCCTGTACACTGTAATCATAACAGAGAATAGATTGAAATGGAAATTTTATCTACATCCATTTAGAAATCTCGAAATGAAAAGAGGCCTATTTGTGACTGCAGAGTACATGACAAAGTGTTGCAGCCTGGAGCTTTTTGTAATAAATTCATAACTGACATACAGATGTAACAGGGCTTCTGCAGTAAATTGTGTATAAACAAATTACAGTACTGGTAAATAGAAGTGCTTGTGATTGAGGGTGGCGTGATGGAAAGTAGAAGAGACTGGTTTATTTTTTTGCTTATGTCTGTAATTGCGTATGCTAGCTATACATGCAGAACTTTATTGATAACGCATTTCTAATGCACAATTTCCAAATAATACTAGCTGCATTTCTCTTTCTAACAAATATCATTTTTCACTACCACGACAGATGTGCAGTAGGGGAGAGGCAGCTTAAAGTGAACCTGTGCTTTGCCTATGAAGGGCTAGAAAAATATGTCATGGCTGAAGGTCCACTTTGACCACAAGCAGGCACGGGCCAGCACATATATGCTTATGGGTGGTTGGATCATGCCTGCATGTCTGTCCACCTTCCATGACACACAAGCAATCCTCCTCCTCTCCTCTAGGAGAGCTCTGCTTGTCTATACCAGCTTAAAGTGGTATTAAGGCTGGGCTCACACCAGTGCGAATTGGATGCGGGTTTGCCGGCATCCAATTCACATGTTAAGAGATTATTGCACAGGAGTCCTGTGTGTCTTCTGGTCCATTTCAGATCCAAATTCAGCCAACAATTCAGGCTAAAATCGGTCCTGAAGCGGTGAATGGAGACCCACCAGACCCCTGCTGTGAGCCGCTCCATTCCTCAGTGTGAACCCAGCCCAAAGATTTTTTTTCCTCTAAATAAAAAACATGTCATACTAACCTGTTCTGTGCAATGGTTTACACAAAGCAGCCCCAATCCTCTTCTTATTGGATCCCCTGCCGGCGCTCCTGGCTCCTCCCTCTTGACCAGTGCCCCCAATTGCAATGGGGGCACTGGTGCATGCTCACTCCTGAGCCCTGTTCTATGAGTCCATAAGACACATAGAGCCACAGCTTAGCCTCACTCTCTTCTCATTGGCTCACTGGCTGTGATTGACAGCAGTGGAGCCAATGGCTCCTGTTGCTGTCCCAGCCAATGAGGAGAGGGAGTGCTGGGACAGCTGAGGCTCTTGTGCACATTGCTGGATCGAGAGGGAGCTCAGGTGAATATTAGGGGGGCTGTGGGGGGAACAGCACGCAGAAGGTTTTTTTACCTTCATACATAGTCTTTACAACCACTGCCTTTGATATACTCCTGATCCTGTCACTGGTGAGAGGACAAAGAAACCACCTTCTTTTGTTGGCCCATATATTGTAAAATCTCCACCAGCAAGGAAGCAACACTTCCAGCTGACAGTTTTTTTTTGTTCAACCCGCTGAGCTGAAAGGAAAATAAAATAAAAATATGTACCAGGCTTTAGGCTGTCGTAGAAAAGCAAAGTCGTCATATAAAAAGGGGAATGGTAAGATTATGGTGCAGGATTTGTACATAAAGTAATTACTGAGTCCCTTTTATTGATCAGGTGTTAAATCCTGCACTGTTCATATGTTTCTGGTGAAGCCCAGGTCAGTTGTATCACGCTGTGTGGCCATCCTTATCTAAGGATTGACTTCCCCAATTGATAAAATCTGTACTGCGATATGTGAAAAACTACATGGTTTCTGATTAAATTTTTAAACATTTAGCTGATATTGACAGTTAATGCAGGACAACTTTCAGTTTGACAAAACAAGGACTAACTAAGGTGAACCTGAGCTGCTCCAACACCCATTAATGTATATATTTTTTTTAAATATGATTCAAATAAGTATAGTCAATATACACTGGAAAAATAGGGGGGTACCATCATCCACAGTTAATTGATTGGAGACACAAGGGGAATGAACCCCAAAAGAGGTAAAGTAAAAAATGGACTATCTCGGTACATATTAATAACACATACAGTATAAACTAACATTGAAATTATATAAGTTTATTGATACAAAGATTAAAAAACTTTAGTACATGAATAAAAATACATCTGCCCTAAATTGACAAAGTATTGTGTTTTTATACAAGAATCACGAATAATATAGCACCCCTAAAAAGGTATAAAACATGGGGGTGATGGTTACTCCTCTACATGTTTCATGGATTTATCCACTTCTTCAGGAGGAAAAGGCAAAAAAACATCAGCAATAAAACGTGACAATCAAATATCGAGACATCATATAACAAATAGTGAAAATTAAGTATAAATACCACAATGATACACTGAGGGACTTAGCAAGTTGCTTACCAATATGGACTTCTATCCCTGGAGGCCAAACAGGGGCACCAGCATGTGTCCCCCACGGCGGACACAGGGGGGCAAAATGTTGGGCGAAAAAGTGAATGTACCATCCTCAGGACTGGAGACAAAAATGTAGATAAAGAACACAGCAGGTCACCAAAGAAGAAGCAACAGACATGGTCAGAAAAACAGAGAAAAGGAGTGGAACGGGAAGAAAAAAGAGAGGAGTGAGGGGGAAATGGTGGGGAAAGCAATGGGTGAAGAAATTAGTACCAATAAACTGACTTTAAATGAATAGGCTAGTGAAAATGCCAGGGGGTACATGTGTTAAACAGGAGGGCATAATTTGATATTTAAAGTGTAGGAGTTGTTGGCCATATATAGTTTTGCCTGCAAGGGTCAAAGGCTCAAAAAAGACCATCCATCTGGGACTAGGTCCACAAAAGGGCCATAAACCCTAGAGGCCAAAAAAAAAACACAAACAAAGTAACTATAAAATAGAAGCAACAATGTAATGTTTGTAGCATGGGGTTAACGTAATTACAGAACAGACAGTCCACAACGAAAGGAGCCATGGGGGCCGAGAGGGACCTGTGATACAGGTTGGTAGTAACTGCTAGTTAGGTGGTCTCTCAACGAGGTGGCTCAACAGAAGACCGGCTCGGGCGTTCGCCTCACATATTTATTGTATGATGGTCAGCATTAAGAAAGCCTGTGGTTGGAAAGAATAGCACAAAGTTGATTGTGGTGAGCTGAAAATTGTGTTATTATTTTAACCATATTTTTTTGTGTTTTATGGGGGGATCATATTATGGGGAAGTTCTATTACATCCTAAGCCTTAATTGAACGCTTTTTTCAAAATAGTCTGTAAATTACCTCTCTGGCGGAGGCATTCATGTAAGGCATTGGCCTGTTGATAGAAAAAACTCTCTTCCATGCAATTCCTGCGCAGTCTCAAGTATTGCACATAGGGAATGCTTTGGATAAGGGGTTGGGGGTGTGCACTAGAGTCGTGTAATAGCGTATTACCCACACTTGCTAGCATCTCTATTTAGCCTCCCAGGGATATAAGTCCATATTGGTAAGCAGCTTGCTAAGTCTATCATTTTTGGTATTTATACTTACTGTATATACTCGAGTATAAGCCGACCCGAGTATAAGCCGAGGTACCTAATTTTACCACAAAAAACTGGGAAAACTTATTGACTTGAGTATAAGCCTAGGGTGAGATTGCAGCAGCTACTGTAATCGGAAAAGAGGACCAACAATGCCCATTTGCAGCTTCACTGTGCCCATTTGCACGCCTCACTGTGCCCATTGCAACCTCACTGTGCCCAACCTCACTGTGCCCATTGCAACCTCATTGTGCCCAAACTCACTGTGCCCGAGTCAGTGTACCTGAAATTCTTGACAGGCTGCGGGCATCCATTCATTGTTTAAAAGTCGCAGTCTCCTCCTGGTCCCATTCCGTGATAGTCATTTCCCAGCAGACACTGTGTTCAGTGTTCTGCCTATCACGGACGTTCTCTCATCCTCGGTCTCAGTTTCCCAGCAGACACTGTGTTCAGTGTTCCGCCAATCACGGAGGTCCTTTCATCCTCGGACAAGCGGACGTCCGTGATTGGCGGAACACTGAACACAGTGTCTGCTGGGAAACTGAGTCAGAGGATGAGAGAACATCCATGATAGGCGGAACACTGAACACAGTGTCTGCTGGGAAACACCTATCACGGAAGGGACCAGGAGGAGACCGCGACTTTTAAACAATGGACGCCCGCAGCCTGTCAAGAATTTCAGGTACACTGACTCCAGTATAAGCCGAGGGGTGTATTTTCAGCCTTAAAAAAAGGGCTGAAAAACTTGGCTTATACTCGAGTATATACGGTACTTTTCACTATTTGTTATATAATGTCTCTATATTTGATTGTCGCTTTTTGTTGAAGATGGTTCTTTGCCTTTTCCTCCTGAAGAGGATAAATCCACAAAAAGTGTAGAGGGGCAACCATCACCCCCATGTTTTCTACCTTTTTAGGGGTGCAATATTATTTGTGATTCTTGTATCATAACACAATACTTTGTCAATTTAGGACACGTGTTTTTATTCATTCATGTATATATGCACTAAAGTGTTTTTAGTCTTTGTATTAATAAAGTCTTTTTTTTTTTTTGCTGTACTTGTTTTTGGGTTTCTTTTGCGGTTTATTCCCCTTGTGTCTGCAAACAATTAATGTATGTTCACTGGCTTTACTATTTTTCCAAAATTCAGAAACTTCTGCTTAGAGTTCCCCCCTCTGACCTTCACTTGCATCTATCCCACACCCAAATAATACATCTCTGAAATAGTTCTGCTGTCTTTGACCTGAGCTAAAGGCTGTTTGCCTGGGGATTAAGCTGTGAATTCTTTGGCTTTATAGAAATGAACACAGAGCTGCCTGGCACATACCAAGATCAGCAAATAGCACAGAAGGAATGAGGTATGTTACAAGGAATTAGGGAGGACGTCCTGCTTGGCAGGGTGCTTCATTGCTGTGCAGTTAACACTGGCCAGTCTTCTCTCTTGTAATGCTTGAGTGCTTTAATTAATCTTGAAGTTTCCAGTCTACCCCAGGTCAGCCTTCCACATTATACAGCAAGGTTATATCAGCTCTATAGGGCGTTTTGTTTTTGTGTATGAAATAATAACTTATCTGGCATATATTTGAGAACAAATACTATAACAATAGTTGTACAGCTAGTTTTGTTGGTGCATTTTAAGAGTTTCACAGGGAATTGCAAAGAACAAGGACAAGGTGCAATACACTATAGGTATTACTCATTCTGCTACGTCATTCTGAATCCGTGCTAGTTACAGATTTACTTGTGTATTTAAAGAAATTCTGATTATTTTACACTTCACATATTTACTTCTTCTACAGGGTCTGACCTCTCACTGAGCCTTACTCCCACTGGTATTGTCAGTGCTCATGTGAATTACACATTAGACATTGGAACCTGGGGTCTAGAAGCTGAGGTTCTGTGCCTTCTTCTATTTAATTCCATGCCTTTCCTGTCTGTGTCTCTCTGTTTACTCCCCCCTTTTAATTTTTTTTTAACCATTGACCATTGTCTACTGGGCTGTGCAGGATTTGTGTATAGAAAACCATAGAGAACAAACTAAGTTGGAACACAATTTAACAGGTTCTATGAAAAGAAAAAAGTCTAGAGCTTTTTTGATTACATGAATATTGTCCTATTCAACCCCAGTTTAAGGAATTCTAAAACTGTGTAAGCGTGGGACCTGCATTGGTGGCAGTACTCAGCAATAAATATTCACTCTGTGGTTTGCAGTCTAAAGGGCTTGGGACGTATACTGTATGCAGGGCAGGACTGTTTTTTGGGAGAATTTACCCTTTCTTGATAGGAGCGAATTAAGCCAAATCTTTGCTTTTGTTGGCTCCATTTTAGAGAGTCAGAGTGTCTCAGAAAAAAAAGATGGACATATTTGCAACAACCTGTGAAAGCTGCATCAAATAAATTGTCGAGTAATTTCAGAATACTGTTCCCCAACATAAAATTGCAAAGACCTTAAATATATAATCATCTACAATACATAATATCATCAAAATATTGCAAGAATCTGGAGAAATCTCTGTGCGCAAGGGACAAGGACAAACCGCAATATTGGATGCACATGATCTTTGGACCCTCAGCTTGCATTGCATTAAAAACAGGCATAATTCTGTGATGGACATCTCTGCATGGGCTCAGGGATACTTCCAAAAATCACTGTCTGTGAACAGAGTTTGCTGTGCTATCCAAAAATGCAAGTTAAAGCTCTATCATGCAAAGAAGTGATATTTGAACATGATCCAGAAGCCCCACTGTCTTTTTTTGGGCCTAAGCTCATTTAAAATGGTCTGTTGCAAAGTTGAAGTCTGTTCTGTGGTCAGAAAAATCAAAATGTGACATTCTTGCTGGCAACCATGGGTGCCGTGTCCCCTGGACTAAAGAGAAGCTGGACCTTCTAACTTGTTATAACCATTCATTATAAAAGCCTGCATCTCTGATGGTATGTGGGTACATTAGTGCATATGAAATGGGCAGCTTGCATATCTGAAAAGGCACCATCAATACTGAAAGATATATCCAGGGTTTAGAGCAGTATATGATTCTATCTAGACAATGTTTTTTTCAGGGAGAGCGAAAGCTTTGCATATTTTAGCAGGACAATGCTAAACTGCATACTGCATCTATGACAACAGCATGGCTTCATAGTAGAAGAGTCCAAATGTCTAGCTGGCCTACATGCAGTCCAGACCTTTCACCAATAGAAAATATTTGTCGAGTCTTGAAGCAAAAAATACGACAAAGAAGACCCAGGACTGTTATGCAGTTAGAATCCTATATCAGGCAAGATTGAGACAACATTCCTCTCCCAAAACTCCAGCAACTTGTCTCTTTAGTTGTTAGACATTTCCAGAGTGTTGTTAACCACTTCACCCCCGGAAGAATTGGCTGCTCAACGACCAGGCCGTTTTTTGCGATACGGCACTGCGTCGCTTTAACTGACAATTGCGCGGTTGTGCGACACTGTACCTAAACAATTTTTTTTCCCCACAAATAGAGTTCCTTTTGGTGGTATTTGATCATCTCTGTGGTTTTTTTTTGCGCTATAAACAAAAAAACAAAACACAATATTTTGTAATTTTTGCTGTAATAAATAGCCCCAATTTTTTTTTTAAAAGCAAATTTTTTCCTCAGTTTAGGCCGATATGTATTCTTCTACATATTTTTGGTAATAAATATCACAAAAAGCGTATATTGATTGTTCAGATTATAGGTTAGGTTAGAAATAATTGAAAGTCAATGTGGAAATTTAGATAGGATTTTAAAACTTTGACCATAAATACACTTTTTTTTTTTTAAACAACCAGGATTGCTTTTATAAGGGAATAAGAATGCAGCATATATGAAGAAAAATAAACATAAAAACAGTTTGACATGGTGTGACACAGCATAGTCAGTATAAAGAAAAAGGTGACATAATCCAAACAATTATCCAGCAACAGCTCAAATGGACAAATATGTTTGAAAAAACACTACATTCCCATAGGGCCTGATCCCAATATTCACAGCATATAATAACCAATAACATGCCAAAGGCGAATTGACAAAAACTGAAGGGGGAAAAGACATAGGGGGAAAAGACATAGGGGGAGAGGGAGGGGGACAGGTCACAAAACACTGCGGCCTACTTATCAAAGGTGGGGGGCACATCAAATCCACTCTATTGGGAGGTCCATGGCAGCCAGGCCTAATTAAACTTCCAAGGGCAGCTATGACTAATGTACGTTGATTGTAAAGAGGCAACACAGCGTCAATTATGGATTCCCAGGACAACAGAGTAGGAGGAGTAGAGGAGGACCACCTACAGTGAATTTCTTTTTTCTTAAAATAGCAAATGCAAAATCAATCATTTACTATGATAGGACCTTTGAGCATTGTCATGGATCCCTAACAGGGCCAGTTCCGGGGTCATAGGGACCGACAACTTAGGCCTAAGGTTAATGAGCTCAAATACGTCGGACCAGAAGGTAAAGGTCCTAGGGCACTCCCAGAACATGTGAAAGTTGGTACCCAGCAGTGTCTGGCAGCGGTGACAGTGAGGGTCTCTATCTGGGTATATGCTTTGCAGGTTCATTAGGGTATAATATACCCGATTTAAAAACGTAATTTGTATTATTTTGTCCCTAGAGGAGATTACCAATATGGGGCATTGCCCAAGACAATCCTCCCAGTCCTCTCGGTCTAGAGAAGGAATGTTCTGTTTCAATGAATCCCACAGTTTCTCAATTTTGGGGGAGTCAGTAACAAGCAGGGTCCCATATAGGGCAGATAAAGGTTTTGCTTGATCCTTCTGAGACAGCAGTTCCTCAACAGAATCTAACTGGAGGAGAGGAGGAGTGGGAAACTGAGCCATAGTGGCATGACGGAGTTGAGCATATTGGAAAAGCATCCAACCCGGCAGCCGGAACAACCAAGAAAGCTGGAAGGGCAACAGCAACCCGTAGGTATAAATGTGATGATAGATACTGAAGAGCTAAAAATGGTGCACAGTAAAGTGCAAAAATAAACCACTGTGAAACCAATCAACTAAGGATAACCAAATAATTAAAGCCGCAATCAATCAAAGTGATTTCTAATACTAGATGTGAATGATATAAATAATATTGATGCGCTAAAATCAACCCTAAAGTGACTATACAGATGGTCCGTGATAATTAAATAGCAATAAAACCAACTACAACACATATGCAAAATACAAGTGCAAATTTGAGAAATACAAAAATCCACCAGTGAAAAATGCAAAATTGCAAAATAATTTCCAAAGCACCCTGATAGGTGCAATCTAGTGCAGTTTATAGTGACCTAAGACACTGCTAGTCCACAGCAGCTCTATGAGATATGACACACACTGATGCAGAAGCCAAAATAAAAACAACAGAGACTCCTTAGTATGTCCCTCTTATCTGGCTGATCCACGGGTGGGATGGCTGTTTGAATTTCTGATCCAAAGCAGTCTGAACGGTGAGCTTATACCAATCGAATCATACGAAAAAAGGAAAAAGAAGAAATCATTGCGCGATGCTATATAACTTATCAGCAATGATTTCAACACTAGGCGCTTTCACTCACGTGACCATAGACTTAAAGTGCATAAGTACAGTTCAGCTCAGGCAGAGCGATCTTCCCTCACTGCTCCAGCTTCCAATTTCTCGCTGGTAGCGTGATTAGGCTCCTCCCCTATGCGTTGCGTCACACGTCACGTGACTTAGTCATGGGTTAGCCATGTACCAGGAAGAACCGTGTATTTATACACTGTTGACGTACTAGTTGCCATAACGACAATTGGGGGATCACCAAGTCATCATCGCTGACAGACAGTATGCACATATACTTTACAGTAGGTATAATATCTTGTAGGGTCTTAATGCCATAGATACACTTTAATGCTGACAAATGTTCATTATGGTATATCCATCTGTTGTAGTTTATCAGGTTGTATTACATTCAGGGAGATATGACATGTTTGTAGATATTTCTGATACATTTTATCTGCAGTATTAAATTATCCTATTTCTCTTTGTCCTGCTCTGTACAACTACAAGGGGGAGGAGTGTAACAGTATTGCCTTTCAATTTGTTTACATGAGTCATCCTGCCAATTTTTTTTTCGTTAATCATCAAGCCTTGGGCTGTTAAACTGGCAGTTCATGCTCCCCTGCACAAACTATGCCTGGCATGCATTATGACATTCCTTAAAAGGCAAACAGTTACCAGAATTACCTGTTAGTAAGGACAAAGAATTATTTACAGGTGCATTTACAATTGGCCCACAGCAATGTCTGGGCACTGTGTACAGAAACTCAAAAGATCTTTTGTGAATAGATGGTCTGCTGTCAAAATAGTATATGTTCCAAGGTTAAATTCCTTCTAGTGTTCTGCCATTTTTTTCACGGGGAGGCTTTAAAACTGCAAATATTATTACTAAATTTGTGAAACCCAGGGCCACACAATCTTGCACTCTAATGCTAAGCCTCATTTTAATTCTTTATTTTTAACTCATAGAGCAGTATATAGTTTACAGAGTTCTCAATCAAGAAAATGGTAATTTGCGTAAGCAAACGGAAGTCATTGAATATCAATGTAATAAATGTTGTTTCCACATTACATAAAGAAGATGTATTTTATATTAACCAGTTGTCTCAACTACTCTGGAGAAAGTTTTCAATTATTAAAGCAATCTGGAGTGTTTACTTCAATGAAAACATGGGGTATGATTGAAAGGGTATACATGGAGGCCAATCGATTTGTCCATAATGAGCCACCCAGCTCAGTAACCAGTAGAGTGGGGGTGGGGGTAAGAAGAAGAATGGAAGGGGGCTGTGGGGGGGAGTGAGTTATAGTGGCGGGGGGGGGGAAAGGGAAAAATAAGAGAAGATCAAAGGTGGCCTTGGCAAAATTTGCGTAAGATTACCTGGTTTATTTTTAATTACTTAAAGCGTTTGTAAAGTCACTGATCAGAAATCCTGGAATCCCCTCTGCTACAGCAAGATATACAGTGCAGTGTCTGTTTTTTTTTTTACATTTTTTTAGGGTTACAACTTCTTAAAGAAGTATGTATGTTTCTCTTTGTTATCAATTCATTTTCAGTTGTTACTTTTGAAATGTTCTGACTAGTTGCTGTGAACAAAAATGTATAGTATTTTTTAACATGGTTTGTTCTACTCATTACTATTCTACTTTTTAAAATGTAAAATTTCTTAACAGCTTAAAGGGTTTGTAAACCCTTGTTTTTTTCATACGTAACTCCACTGTGTTTGTGTGGCCCTGATCACCATCTTCTGGGTTCCCCCCGGCGGCTCTCGCGGCTCCTCTCCACATTGGTAAACCCCCTGGGAGAAGCACTCTCCCGGGGGGTTACCTTGCGGGCGCGCTCCCGAGTCTAGCATTTGCGTCTATTGACACAGAACACCAGACTCGGCCCCGCCCCTGGCGCCCGCATCATTGGATTTGATTGACAGTAGCGGGAGCCAATAACTGCGCTAATATCAATCTATCCAATCAAGAGCCCAGAACCCTAGGCAGAGAGGAAGAGCACGTCTCGTCCAAGGGGTCGAAGGGCTCAGGTGAGTAAAACGGGGGGGGGGGGGGGAGTGGCTAGGGGGCCAGTCAGTGTCAGAAGTTTTTTTACCTTGAAAACACGAGAGTCTACAACCCCTTTAATTTCCTGGTTTTCATGTCATCAGACATGCTAACTAAGGCCCATTTGTGCATCTGTTATATTTTGGCTGTTCAGAGACTTGCTTTGTCCTGCCTCCTAAGCACTAAACTACATAGGCAATCCTGTCACTTGAAAACCTACTGAAACCCAACCACAAGTTAGAAAGTAGCAAGTGGTCTTCTGCTGGCTTATATAGTAAGTGTGTTACCAGTGATGCAGTCACATGACTACCAACTGGCACCCTTTTGCAGATTGCTAATGTTTCAGGCTGGGTGCACACTGATGCAAATTATTTCCCTGCATCCAATTCACATGACAGGAGAGTGTGACCGGCTCACAATGGAGCCGGTTCCCACAGCTCTGGGGTGGCTGCGGTCCCCATTGGGAAAGGGTGCGAATTCAGGCAAAAATTCGGACCTGATTCACCCCTAAATCGTTGAACAGGGACACACTGGACCCCCTGCTGTGAGCTGCGGCCGCATTAGTGTGAACCCAGCCTCAATGAGAAAAATGGTTTGTGAACAAAGTTATTAACGTTAGAAGTACAAAAACATGTATGAATGACTGCTAGGAATGGGAAATGTTAATCAAAATTACTATTCCTACTGAAATATTATTCTCGTTACATAGTCGATTTGAGCAGCATTATCAGTACAGATGTACACATTATCGGAAAGAGGCAGGCAATGAAATTTTTTTTTCATGCAAGTTTAAATTAAGAATTGTTTATTCATGAAGCTGAATTAAAATTAAGCTAAGCGTTTTATCAGTGAGTACACATTTTTTATGTGTTATTTTAAAATGTACCTGAAAATTATTTTGGATGAAACATACATTTTTAATACCTACATTTTGAATTCCTTGCTGTTCATATATCCTTGATGGTGTTGCTTAGGAGAGAGATGCAGTTACACACGTTTACTGTTTCCTTTCAAAGGGAACCTGTCAGATAGGAACATTGGGGGGAATTCAGGAAAGCTGCTGCACCAATTTGCTGGTGTTAATCCCTCTTGTTTTGCCAAATTCATGAAGCATCTGCTACATTTTTGGTTCTGACAGTGACTCATGCATCAAATTCAGGTAGTTCTAAAATGTGCCATTTTTACATTGTCTGTGTTAAATTCTAAATAATATGCAGACAGTTTGTATCATATGAAAATGGAACTAATTAGGACTAACACTCTCTTTTGGCGTACAGAGAGAGACCCTGGCGCAGACAGATTTTGCAGAAGTGTCCCTCGTGCTTTTTAAAAGTGGTGCAGCATGTGCCAAATTCAAGTACAAGTTCTAGATGGGTACATGAAGTTGGTGCAGGCTGCAACACTTTTAGAATGCTTGCGAGACACTTGCAAAATCTGTATGCACTTTTATGAATTCCAGGGAATATGCTTTGTCTTGTACTTATTTGTGAGACCTATTTGTCTCATTTAGCCCTGGTTCACACTGGTGGGTTTTGACATGCGATTTGACATGACACCGTCCTAATTGGTGCGATGCCGCATCTGCGGCGCTGCACCGATTTCAAAAAGTAGTTTCTGTACTACTTTTTGTGATTTCAGCCCGCAATTTACATTGACATCTGTGCAGAAACTGCACAGATGTCTCTGTAATCTTGTCCAAAATCGAGACTGACAAGCAAGAGTGTGAACCTGGGTTTAAGGCTGGGTTCACACTTTTGCGACACGACATCCGTCCTACTTTGGATCCGACTTTGCCCTGCGACATGAAGCCGACATATGTCCGACTTTCAATGAACGGGGATCCGACTTGGATCCCCGCCAATGTCAGGCACTGTGTTTGGTATGAATCTTGAAGGGGAACTCCAGGCCAAATTTTTTATTAAAAAAAGGCGCGGGTTCCCCTCCAGGGGCATACCAGGCCCTTGGGTCTGGTCTGGATTTGAACAGGCGCCCCTACGCCGAAAAACGGCGTGGGGGTCCCCCCAAAATCCAAACCAGACCCTTATCCGAGCACACAACCTGGCCGGCCGCAGGGGAAGAGGGGGGGACGAGAGAGCGGCCCCCCTCCCTCCTGAACCGTACCAGCCCGCATGCCCTCAACAGGGGGGGTTTGGTGCTCTGGGGCAGGGGGCGACCTGCGGCCCCCCCACCCCAGAGCACCCTGCCCCCTTGTTGATGAGGACAGGGCCTCT
Source organism: Rana muscosa (assembly GCA_029206835.1). Classification (NCBI taxonomy): domain Eukaryota; kingdom Metazoa; phylum Chordata; class Amphibia; order Anura; family Ranidae; genus Rana; species Rana muscosa. The sequence goes on from CM055116.1 coordinate 1,027,431,107, forward strand.
TCCCGACAACCCTGGCCGTTGGTTGTCGGGGTCTGCGGGCGGGGGGCTTATCGGAATCCGGGAGCCCCCTTCAATAAGGGGGTCCCCGGATCCCGCCCCCCCACCCTATGTGAATGAGTATGGGGTACATCGTACCCCTACCCATTCACCTGGTGGACAAAAAATTGCAATAAAAAAACACTACACGGGTTTTCAAAGTAATTTATTGCACAGCTCCGGGGGTCTTCTTCCGACTTCCGGGGGTCTTCTTCCGACTTCCGGGGGTCTTTTCCGACTTCGAGGGTCTCCGGTGTCGTCTCCCGCTCTCCGGTTCTTTCTTCTGCCGGCCCCTCCACTAACTTCTTTTTAGCTCTTTCGCTAGTGGAGGGGCCGGGCTTCCCGTCGCTGTCGCCGTCGGCTTCTTCTTCCCTCTTCTCCTTCTCGATGTTGACGCGTCGCTTCCTCTCGCTGTAATACTGGCTCTCCGCTCCGCTCCGCATTAATATAGGCTTCTCATGACGTCACAGTCACATGTTCCCATGACGTCACAGTCACATGCTCCGGGGCCATGTGCCCTGGAACATGTGACTGTGACGTCATGAGAAGCCTATATTAATGCGGAGCGGAGCGGAGAACCAGTATTACAGCGGGAAGAAGCGACGCGTCAACATCGAGGAGGAGAAGAGGGAAGAAGAAGCCGACGGCGACAGCGACGGGAAGCCCGGCCCCTCCACTAGCGAAAGAGCTAAAAAGAAGTTAGTGGAGGGGCCGGCAGAAGGACAACGGAGAGCCGGACGAGACAACGGGAAGACCGGGCCTCTGTTAGCAAGAGAGCTAAAAAGAAGTTAGCGGAGGCCCGGCGGAAGAAAGAACCGGAGAGCGGGAGACGACACCGGAGACCCTCGAAGTCGGAAAAGACCCCCAGAAGTCGGAAGAAGACCCCCGGAAGTCGGAAGAAGACCCCCGGAGCTGTGCAATAAATTACTTTGAAAACCCGTGTAGTGTTTTTTTATTGCAATTTTTTGTCCACCAGGTGAATGGGTAGGGGTACGATGTACCCCATACTCATTCACATAGGGTGGGGGGGCGGGATCAGGGGACCCCCTTATTGAAGGGGGCTCCCGGATTCCGATAAGCCCCCCGCCCGCAGACCCCGACAACCAACGGCCAGGGTTGTCGGGAAGAGGCCCTGTCCTCATCAACATGGGGGCAGGGTGCTCTGGCGTGGGGGGGCCGCAGGTCGCCCCCCTGCCCCAGAGCACCAAACCCATGTTGAGGGCATGCGGGCTGGTACGGTTCAGGAGGGAGGGGGGCCGCTCTCTCGTCCCCCCCTCTTCCCCTGCGGCCTGCCAGGTTGTGTGCTCGGATAAGGGTCTGATTTGGATTTTGGGGGGACCCCCACGCTGTTTTTTCGGCGTAGGGGCGCCCGTTCAAATCCAGACCAGACCCAAGGGCCTGGTATGCCCCTGGAGGGGAACCCACGCCGGTTTTTTATTTAAAATTTGGCCTGGAGTTCCCCCTCAAGAGCAGTACAGCACAAGTCGCATGCCAAAGTCGGACCATGCAAGACTGCGGTCCGACTTTAATCCGACTTCAATGATAGTCAATGGGCTGAAGTCGGATCAAAGTCGGACCAAAGTAGTACAGGGAGCATTTTCAAAGTCGGACCGACATGTGTCGGACCAGTTAGGACGGCTCCCATAGGGAAACATTGATTTTCACACGTCATGCGACATGAGCTCCCAATGTCGGAGCGTTTGTCGCCCCAGTGTGAACCAGGCCTAAGGAGTGCAGATATTTGCCTTGCTGCTTGCAGATTTGTACAGAAGATCACCTGCTGGCAATACACTTGAAGACGATTTAGTAGAAACTGTTCACTTTGCAATTTAAATGTTGGTAAGCTTGTGTTTATTTTAAATAATCAATCACATGCAAGGGAAATTAAAGGATGCACATCTTTTTCCAGGTAAAAAAATGTCTAGAACAAGAAACAATCAGCGCAGACACACACACCTATATGACAAAGAAAATGGCATTGCAAGCTGAACACTAGAGGAAAGTTTCACATTGCCTCAAATCAGAAGTAAAATCAAAACAGTGTTACGCAATCTTATATAATCATTATCTTATTTAAAACAGTCCAGAGCTGGATAACCAGAGTAATAGAAAAATCAATGGTGCAGCAGAGGTCTCCGTGTAAAAGTAAAAGCATTCACTTGCACCCAGGGTGACAGCTCCCACCACCGACAGGCAAAATGTTCGCTCACCTCATACAATTGACCCCTGAACTAACAGGATTGCCAAAAAGCGCTGGTCCCACCTCGGGGTACACACAAAGGGAAGCATTGGTTCCTGATGGTCAAATAAAATCCTGGTCACATGTGGATAAATAAAGGAGCCTAATGGTGCTCTCTGCTTAGTCTAAAATGATATCTTTAATAATATATAAAAACATAAACTATCTAATTGAATTTTCGCATATAGCTGTAACACAGTATCGCTCTCGATACATTGAGTCAGGATAGCAGTGGGTGACATCACACTTTGTAGCTCCTCCTCCTGTATGTGTTATGTCCAACATCAGTGGGATAAAAAAAATGTGCATTTATTTATTTTTTTACTTGGAGCCTGGAAAGCATTGCACCTGCGAGCAGCAGATCATGGGTGCCATGCAGGACTCCTGCAGACTTCTCAGTGTATCTGTCTGCTCGTACCTCGTACAGACAGACAGATACACACTGACAGAAAGAGTGAATGAACTAGCAGAGCTATTAACCTCCCTGGCGGTATTCCCGAGTCGGGCTCGGGGTGAAGTTTCAGCACCAAAAGTGGTAACCCCGAGCCAGACTCGGGATTGCATCGCAGTGATCCAGGCAGAGTTACTTACCTTGTCCCCTGGATCCTGCGATGCCTCCCCGCTGTGTGATTGAGCTGTCTCCTCGCTCGCTTCACACAGTGCCGAGTGCCGCCGAGCTCCGTTCCCTGCGACGTTACGACGCACGGGGGCGGAGATCGGCGCAAAATTCAAAAAAGTTAAAACACAATACACATACAGTATACTGTAATCTTACAGATTACAGTACTGTATAAAAAAAAAATACACACCCCCTTTGTCCCTAGTGGTCTGCCCAGTGTTCTGCATGCACTTTTATATAATAAAAACTGTTCTTTCTGCCTGGAATTTGGAGATTGTCCATAGCAACCAAAAAGTGTCCCTTTATGTCAAAAGTGGTTTTAGACCAGCTAGAAAACAGCGACAATAAATTAGAATCACTCGCAGAATTAAGCGATAGCGATTTGTGGGGAAATTCGTCATCAAACACTGAAAAACACTTTTATTATTATTATATTATTATTTGTTATAATTATTTTATAGTTATTTATTATATTATAATTTATGATTTGGTTTTTTGAACTTTATCATACCCGGGATATCTACTAGACTCTTGTTTGGACAGATTTAAGTGAGTTATTCCTAAGAATTACAGGCCTGCAATATAAAACGCCAAATTTCCATGCAGAATAATGGTACCGCTTTCAGCACCTAAATATATATAAAAAAAAAAATTTCCCTCAGTTTAGGCCGATACGTATTCTTCTACATATTTTTGGTAAATAAAATCGCAATAAGCGTTTATTGATTGGTTTGCGCAAAAGTTATAGTAGCTACAAAATAGGGGGTAGTTTTATGGCATTTTTATTAATATTTTTTTTTTTACTAGTAATGGTGGCGACCAGCGATTTTTATCGTGACTGCGACATTATGGCGGACACATCGGACACTTTTGACACATTTTTGGGACCATTGTCATTTTTACAGCGGTCAGTGCTATAAAAATGCACTGATTAATGTGAAAATTACACTTGCAGTGAAGGGTTTAACCTCTAGGTGGCGCTTTAGGGGTTAAGTGTGACCTAATGAGTGATTCTAACTGAAGGGGGGTGTGGCTTGGTGTGTGACGTCACTGATCGTCATTCTCTATGACAGGGAACAGAGAGACGATCAGTGACACTGCCACTAGGAAGAACCGGGAAAGGTGATTTCCTTATCTCATGCACTAGTGTGAGAGAGACATTCTGTGTACTTCACATGCCCCCTCCTTTATTCTCCAGCTCTCCCAGGATTGGCTGCTCCACACTTCAGCATGATTGGGCATGCTGAAGTCATGTGGTGACTTTCCTGGGTTTTGACTGGATGTTAGTGATCATGGGGCATAGTCCACGAGACCAGCAGAAGTTCAGTGTAAGAAATATCGATGCCTGGCCAAAGGGAGTGTAGAGGTGTGCAGGGAGTCTACTGACATCACGACTCCACCCACCGAGCTCCAGACAACAGACCTGCCCACAGAATCTGGAGTATTGCAGGGCTCAAAACAGCTAAAGGGGAGATATTTGACAGGTAAGGATACATGCAGAAGGCATGTATATCTTTATAGATCAGCACTATGGAAGTAATTTAGAAATGATGAGAGTGGGTTTACATCCACTTTAAGGCATTGGCACGTTTGTTTATATTTCAAACATCGATTCATGGAGAAGTCATGTAGAAGCTCTGCCCTTTTTCGAATTCCCCTGCAAATGATAGAATGTTAGAACTGCACATACCTCACTTCATTTCACTTTAATTCACGGTTTAGCGAATCAATATATCATATTATACCTCAGTAGACAAACCATTCATGCCTAGGAATTTGCTGTTCAATAATGACCTGCAATTGCCTACAGAATCATTATTGGATTTGGAAACATTCTCTATTTTATTGAATGCACTAAGTGTGAGCTGGCAAATTTTCTAAATGGAAACATAGACTTCGTTAGTCAGCTGCAAACGCTTTGTGTTTCTAGAACATGCTAATCACAACAGGCATATAAATACCCATCCTGCACAGTGACAATCCTTCACAAAGTAAGCTCGCAACCCATTTTACAGGCTTTTCTTTCCAGTTTTATTTTTCTTAGAAACAACTGCATTATGTTGCTTGTTTGTAGAAACGTTTTAGTTTTGGAAACATATGTAATTATCACAAATGAAACACAAAAAAATATATTTTTTACAGTTTTTTACATTGCATAAGCAAAGAGTGGTGAGCAATAAAATACAGCAAATGACAACATATATTCATGAGGAAATAGTACAATAGAAATTTCTGAATAAAGAGAGTATTTCTGTTGTGTGCACTGTCATTTACAATGGGTATAGAAAAGAATCCCCCCCCCCCCCCCCCTGAAAATAATTACATTTTGACGCTTTGCAGCCTGTAATGAAGGCAGGCACCATTTTTGTTTTATCTGGCTGTATTTCAGTCAGTGCAACTTATAACATCCAAGTGAAAGCTTTAACACCAACATGTCAGAAAAAATTAATTAAAAAAAGGATCACCCCCTCCTAAAAATGACTTGTAAACTCAATCAGGTGTAGCTAATCACCTTCTCAATGGCACACAAAGCCATTTGACTTTCAACTGTGATCAGCTATGGTCATTTTAAGGGTCTGTGCTGTACCAAATACCTTCCACGTCTTAATAATAGACTTCACTGTGCTTCTACGCATTGATAAAGCCATTGAAATGTCTTTGTATCTATCTACTGATTTGTGCCTGTCCACAACTTTATCCCGGAGATCCCGTGACAGTGCCTTGCCATCCATAATTGATTGTTTGCTTCAGTTGCACTATCAGGGACTGAAATACTCCAGGAAAGTTATTTTCATGCTGAGCTAATCAAAATGATCTAAGTTGATCACAGTTGACACTCTATAGCAGCCTTTTCCAAAAATTTTACCTCAGAGGAATCCTTCAAATAATTTTTCAGGTTTTTGAGGAACTCTTGCTAAAACCAATTCATTGGTGGTCAGTTTTTGATTGAGAAAAAAAAAAAAAGAAGAAGAATGATAGCTATTGGGAAGATTGACCCTCATACAGTGGTGGTCAGAACACCACCCTTCAACAAACAGATTATTTGGGTTCATTCAGCTTGCTCTGCCAACCCCCAAACTGTGCCATCACCATCAATTCGGAGGTCAATCAGCAACAGCTCAAGGAGCTCTTAGCAATCTTTGGAGGAACCCTGGTTGAAAATAGTTGCTCAATCGTATAGTAGTCAATTTTCTAGCAAGTTCAAATGGGGTGTTGCATATGAGTAAAAATCATTTGGGCCTGGTTAACACTAGTGCAATTTCAGATGCGTTTTCATTTGTACAGAATGATAATGGAAATCACATTGTTTTTAATGGTGCCCATTCACATCAATGCAACTCAGCACGGCATTTTGAAAAAGGGTCCTTCACTACTGTGGTGCAATTCCAGCATGATTTTGGTCCCATAGCATATGCTAAGCACGTCCAAATCGCAACCAAATTGCAACAAAGTCGCATTACAAAATCGTACTGAAAATCAAATCAGAGTACAGTAGTGTGAACCTAGCCTTAGGGCCCATTCAGACCATATGTGATGGGCTGCACTGGGCAGTCCTAATGCATAGACAAGGCAATTTGCCTTGAGTTCTATGTGCTGGTGTGCACTAAAAAAGTAAAATATGCTCTACTTTTTTCAGGGCAGCATGTTGTGACGCAGTACACAGTGCATCTCAACCTGCTGTGGTAAATAAAGATAAGTGAAGTGTAATTTTTTACATTTTATTAAAGTTGAAAAAAGCGTAATTTACAGTGCACACCAGCATATAAGAGAGTCGCTGGGGTGAATGACCATTAATAGAAAGGAAAAACACTGAAACAACCCCGTAAGAGGAAATAATGGTAGAGTGATATGCGCAACCTACCTAGAGATGCTTAAGGGCCAGTTGTGCAACCTTACAATAGCTGTTTCTTGAAGAACAATATTGTCTAGCGATCCTTCAGATATGAAAGGACAGGGCTATCCTGTTGGTGGTAAATATTTATGTTTACTGTAGGTTTGTACCTCACTTTAGTTGGTTAACAACTGTATTGTGAGTTTTGCTCTTTGTTACTAGTCTGTAAGCTCTGCATTGCTTCCTAAAGTTGGCTGTATATTTTTCAATTTTCTGGTTCAATTTCCTTTAGATTTCCCTTCAACCTTGTAGTGCAAGGGCATGCCTCATTGCATACAAATCAAAAGTGTTTAGGTTTGACCTCATGAGGTTTTGGTAAATCTAAGGGAAAATTCTCAAAAAAAAAGAAAAAGAAAAGGATAATGTATGGCCAGTCTAAATCTCAGTGGGTTGTCCTGTTCCATGTACTTTCTGCAGGTTATTGCTGTCAGGGACAGAATGGTGCATGCTTCTTCATTTTTAGACCTCTTCTCAGTGAGCCTTTCTGTCTCTGGGTCTGCCAGAATCCTCTAAGACCTCCATGGACTCTAGTGCAAGCTTGGTGTAGGCAGGCAGGAGGTTCACTGAGTTTGTGTTCTTGTTTGGCTTGACACGTTGGTTGCTGTTGATAATATTGCTTGATATGCAATATTCCCTCCCGTTATTGAAATTTTGAGACAAGGATATTCAACCAACATCTGAGGTCACTGTATGGATGCTCTGCACTGCTTCTATCCAGCACTGTTCGAGACTATCCTGCCCCCCATCTGCTGTGTGAGATATATTTATCTGCTTAAGCCTAGTTCTTCATACTTCCCTCAATAACTGTTGTTTCTTTTGGTTAGGCATCACCTGTTTAGGCTAAGAAATTGGTTATATTGCTGTATAGATAAGTGGAGTTACAGATGTAGCGGGTGTTTGAATTTATGTGAGGACTCTGGTGGTGTGGGGTTCCTTGGGGCCTACAGGTGGCATTTTTGCTTTGGGCTGGAGCTGAACTCGCACCGCAAACTGTGCCTTTTTGTCCTCCCCTGGAGCTGGTACAGCGGGGCGGGGAACCCGCTGTGACGCAAAGGGAGAGGTCATAAAAGGGGCGGACGCCCTGATTTTGGGGCAGAGAGTTGGAGGACGCGGCCGCACCCAGGCACCTTCAGCTTGGGTGCTGGCGTTCCGGTGTTTTTTAGGCCTGGGCGCCCTTGGCCTAGCTGGAGCAGGGATGGAGTCCATCTCAGGCACCTTTAGCCTGGGGTGAGGTACTATGGCAGATGCCTGGGGCTCAGTACCTTCGACTGAGTTCCGTGAGGGTGGAGGAATCCGAGGGGGCCCTAACTCCTTGGGTGCCCGTGTCTGAGTTTGTGAGGACTGGTGCGCAGTAACTTCTCTGAAGAGCCCGGCGCAGCATCGCTGGTGATGGAGAGGCCTCCACTTCTCCCTTGGACGGATTTCTTCCTCTGACAGGGGCAAAGTGAGCGAAGGTAATTCACGTTCTATGTTACCTAGTCAGTGGCAGCGACTATTCACCACTGGTGACAGCACAGTGGGCAGCAGCAAGAAGGGAAAGGATTGTGCCTCGATCTGTCCCCATTTTCCAAAGGAGAAGAATTGTTTTATTGCTTGGCAAGAAGAATAAAACTGAGTTGTACCTATTCACTGTGTGGAACTTGGGTTACTAAAGCAAAGGAGTCAGGGACGAAGGACTGGACTTGACTCTAGGACACCTACACAAAAGCCCAATCTTCTGGCCTTCACCTCCCAGTTACGGAGGACATGGGCCGTGGTGTGTTTTATCTCTCTCTCCCAGGTACCCCTAGACAACAGCCATATAACCGATAGAGCAAGGGAGAGAGGTGAGGCCGCTACACAGATATGGCTCTTGCTGATCCAGACATGACTCCATACACCCCACGTAGGTTGCTCTGTATCCCCTCAGCCAAGTGGGGGGGGAGGGGGGTGATAGCCCTTAAGAACATAGTTTAAGGTCTCCTTTTGTAGTGTTCACATTTTTCTAGAGATTCTTAGTGTTTGTATGGCATTGTTGGTACATTTCTGCCTATTGTACTAGCTTATAATCTTTTCTTTTGAGGGCACCACGCTCATACTTTCATTTGGTGTTTCACCCCCATACTTGTTTTTGCTTACTCTCCTCTCACTTTTTCCTCTTCATTTATCCTCATTTCTTTTCTTTTTTTTACTCACTTAGAATGTTAAAGGGCTAAACATCCCCCAAAAAAGATCGAGAGTGTTAGGTGATTTGTGGAAGGAGAAAATACAGGACGGGAAAATATAAAAAATTATTAATTTACAATTTCCATTTGTGTACTGTAGTACTTCCCCAAAAATGTGAAATCCGAGGTGTGAGTACTATCATCTCCAGACATGCCAGATGGTTGTTCAAGGAAATGCTTTTTGACCCTTAGAGGGGATTCCTGTTCCTCAAATGAACCCTTGAAGTCTCACTGCCTCAGCAAAGCCAGTGAGACCAGGAGGGGAGAGAAGAGCTGCAGATGTGCACCATGCTGGATCAATTCAGGGATCAGGGAAGCAAAAGGGGGGGTGGGGGGGTACTGATGCCTAAACAATTTTTACCTTAATGTCATATGGCTCGAATTCTAGACTGGTGTACTCAGGGTTCTTCCAAGCACTGCATCCAATTGGATCAGGCAATGGCAGGGGTACCTTTTGAATGGTTTACCGTTACATCTCACCCAAAACTAACCGACACCCTTACTCATATACAGAAAGGTGAAAGATTTTTGGCAACCCACAGGTTAAGAGAGTCGGATTGATCAGGCTGGCAATCCCTGGTGTCTACAAGTACATTCTACTTACCACATTTTCTGTCTTCTGTTGTGCCTAAACACTTTCTGAAGTTCAGGCATCAGTAGATTCCTTTCTGTTTTGAAGGGCACAACAAATTCAGCATTTTTTGACTAGCATTTGGAAGGGCAGTTGTCTTACATCCTCTGATGAACTTTAAAAAGTTGTATCTATGGCCGGCAGCACTGATCAGTATATTCTGACAGCAGGGAAGTCTCCCCGCTGTCAGAATACAAGAGCCACATGCACACATTTAAGGTTGAATGAAAAAATCATTAGACATAAAAATAAGTTTGCATAGAGAGTGCTAAAGTAAAGCCTTGACAGAGACACAAAAGAAAAGGATAATAGATTATCATCCAGCAATTTAGGACAGTTTACTCAGTAGTAGAACCCATGGTAATGGCAGTCTATAGGATTTTCCCCACTCTCTCTCAAACTATAGGCATTAATAAGGGAATTTCTTACCAGTATAAATAGGGTATACAACCCATAACAGCAAATGTGAAGACCCGACTCCAAATAGAAAGATGTATCCAAATTGCTTTGTGTCTAGGACTGCATATTAGGAAAATTAGGGCACAATTAAACAAATAAGTCCTTTCAAGCTTAAAGCGGAGGTCCACCCTGAAAAAATGTTTACATTAAAAATCCTAAAAAGAAAAAAAAAAATTAATAGAAAATAAATAAATAATTATACTCACCCTAAATGCCTGTTGCTATGCGGAAGTCCCCTAATCTGCCTCTAATGTGCCTCTTCTCGTCCTCAGTGGTTCTCCTTCCGCTTCCTCTTCTTGTGAATGGGACGCGCTGCGAGTGGCGCATGCGCAGAAGGAAATGGGCAGTGAAGCCTTACGGCTTCACTGCCTGTTTCCCTTACTCAGGATGGAGGAGCAGCGATCGATCGCCGTGGCGGGACCTACATCGCGGGCGAGTAGGACAGGTAAGTGTCCTTATTAAAAGTCAGCAGCTACACTGTTAGTAGCTGCTGACTTTTTTTTTTTTTGGGCTGCACCTCCGCTTTAATCAAGTTTGTCCAGTGGGTAGCCCTGTTGGCACCACTCAGCTCAAAATAAAAGTTGTTTGAAAGATCAATCAAATTTTGTCAATGTAGCCGGGTGGAAAATTCACCACCAAACAATGTCTGCATCAGTCATATGCAGACACTGTTAAGGCATTCTGACAGCGGCAGGTGTCAGCTATTAGAGCACTGCAGTTTCATCCATTAATGCTGTTTAGCATAGATGAGGAAATTATTAGCCAGTGCGACTGAACAAGAGAAATCTTAACATGTATATCCATCTTTAATGGCTTTAATGTGGTTGTTAAGGCTAAAGATTTTTTACCTTAATGCATTCTCTCGCAATACTTGCCTAACTGTGACTATGCCACCAGGGAAAGGATTGGGCCCCTCTGCCGAAAGATTTTTCTATTAGTTGGATCCAGCTGCAAGAGGTGCTCATTACTACCTACCAGAAATTGATACATGACCTGATAATTGCAAGTGATTCTCAAAATCGGGGCATTGCTTGTTATTAAAGTTTCTTCTATAGCTCAGTTCAAAATCTTAGGTTCTTGTGTTACAGATTCTAGCTGTTATTTTAAAGTTACAAAATTCAAAGACTGTTCATTTTCTTTCATTGATAGGACAGCACAGGGACAAAAAGTTATGAAAAATCGCTCCAAAAAAAAGGACCCTTTTTTTTTTTATTAGTAATGTTATATGATTAGAACCTCTGCCATATTTTGGAAAATAAACTAACTTCAAAGAAATGATAAGTCCATTATAGACTAACTTAAAGTGCCTACAGCCAATGTGTTTAAAGTGGTTGTGACTCTCTAACGTGAAAAATTATCTAAGCATATCCTTCTATGGTGTGTACTAGCCTTAATCGGGTGTAAACAGACAGCGGAGTTCATTTACTCCCGGCTGCCCACAGAGCACAGCGGGCTCTGTCCATGTCAGAAAGTGGACATGGATGGCTCATCCGCCTGATCGGTTCGATCAACAGGGGATCAGAGGGCAGATCCCCTGCTGATCAAAATAGAGTCCGTCCCGTGTGCCAGGGACCTAAAGGTCAAGATTGTCACTGCCTCCTCCTTCATCCTGGGACTCCCTGCTGGTATTTTATTATGATGGAGGTTCTCAGTGATCAATAGGGAAATCTGTTAGGTGGATCAGTGAAATTGTGATACTTTGCTTTATTATTTAAGAACAGCTCTGTAAGTAAAGATCATTTGAGACACTGTAGACTTTATATAAAATAACATGTAATTTCATTGTGCTATTCCCTTTAGTTTGTTACAGTAAATATAATTATGAATAGTGAGTTGTTTCCTGTAAAAAAAATACTATATATGTACAATGCAGCCAACAAGAAACCAAATTGACAATTTATCTTGGCTAGTGCCTTGAATGGACATGGTTTTAATATGCACTATTAATATTTAACCTCAGCGATCTTTCTCTGTTGCTGTCTGCTAACTCAGACTAATTTTCTCAAATTAATTTCTATTCACATTCTCCTTATCCCCTCCGCTTTAGTTATTATGCAGCTGATTGATACAGCATTGTTAAGTGCTTTTTGCTGCAATGTTACCATATATTATTTCAGCTACAATTTCATACGACATTATTTTATTTCGCTACCTGTACTGCATTAATAATAATTGCTTACAGTTCACATGTACATTATAATTCAAAGTAATGGGTTTTGTGGCTTCCTACTGTCATACAGGGGCTTAGGCGCATGGGTAATTTTCAGTTGATGTATTGCATCATTTTTCTTAGACTAAAACCTTTTAATACTGATGGGGAGAAACTTAATATTTTTTAATAGCCTTCAAGGCCACACCCTCTTATGTAAATGCCGTGCTGCTAGCTCTTGTTTTCCCACCCTAAACATACTATACATGTATTCATATGAGGTTTCCTAAAAAAAAGTTTTCCTCATTTAGAATACAATAAAGTTTAGATAAGCTGTGATTGAGACAGTCATATTCACATTTGAAAAGCTGCCATCAGAGGGCAGTATACATTGCATTGCAGTCAGATCCGTGAGTATTATATCTAAGATCTTTCCATCAACACACTTGTTTGGATTGCTGGATCCATCAGGTCTTCATTTGATCCCATGCTTTCATCATATTTTAGACTTTTTTCATGTTCAAACAATGTGTTTATAAATACAATAGGGGGACTATAAAGGTTTATAGAAATAAAAAAATGGGGAGGAAAAACGCAATAATGCAAAAGTAATAATGCAGACTAATTACATAGTTCTTTTAATATACAGTAGATGCATGAATGCCCTAAGTATTAAACAGAAATATGATGAGGTATAAAAAGCATTGGAAATCATGTGTAAGCCCACGGTTCAATAAGCCTTAGCAGCATGAGTGCATTGCCAGCATCTGTAATGTTAACCACACATCATAAGTGAAGTAATAGCAAAAAAAAAAAAAAGAACGTAAACCTCCAATGGCTCTTGTCTGCTCTCTCACATCCCTAGACATAGTGTAACTGCTTCATAGTAGCATTTCAATACATGTTTACACAATAGGTTTACAATGGGAGAGGGGATAAAAACACATAGGGGTATTAAGAATTAGTTAATTAAATTGATATGCAAATTGGGATGGGAGAGGGCCATGTATTTGTTAGCACATCATCCATATAGCACCTACAATTTACACAGTGATTTACATATATTTTTATATTCACATCAGTCAAGGAATTTACAATCTAAGGTCCCTAAATCTCATTAATACACACACATACTAGGGCCAAATTAGTCAAGAGACAATTAACCTACCAGCATGTCTATGAAGTGTGGGAGGAAACCTATGCAGGCACAGGGAGAACATGCAAATTCCACGCAGGTAGTGATGTGGATGGGATTCAATCTGACTACCCTGCTTAACTTTTTAGAGGAAGGTACGGCCTGGATCCATTTTCTTGGCATTTGTTTAAAGGCATCAAATAGAGTATGATGCAGAATTTAGAGATATAATTATCTAATTCTAGGTTAATAGTAATCATTGGATTCTGCTGGCCGGAAAGGCTCCTAACGCCCCTTTGTCCTACCGGCAGAATACAATAGTGCTGTGGTAGGCATTCCTCCATCAACACTGACTGTGTTGATGGGGGAATCAAGCACTTTTCTTTCCTTACATGCAATCTCTCTGCACTTCCGCTCCCATCCACAATCTAAATTGATGGCTAAATTTATTTATTTTTGCTTACATTTTTTTTTCTCTCTCTGCCACCTACCCCATCAATAAAATTTGTATGTCAAAAGCAGCGCTAAATACCTCCAGTAGTTTGTGAGCCAAGACCTCTTGATGTGTGTCACAGAATTCTACTGCCTGTGCATTGTTAACAAGTTCCCTAGCCTTGAAAACCATTTTTATCTGCTGCACATATTTCCTGCTCAGGAACTGTTTTTGTGCAAGCATTAACTGTGTAAATGAAATCTAAAAAATCTCAAAAAAATTGCACAATGTTGTTTCTGTACATATAAGTTCAGTAGAATATAGATCTCGAAAAAAGTTCTGAAAATCTCCAGAATCCCCTTGCAGGGATATCATAAGTAGGTGTTCAGTATCACAATTGGCCAAATAGGCCATCAGTTTGCCGCAATACTCCCTATGCTCAAAGACCCTCTGCCACACAAAAAGGTGTTTTTTAGTGTTGGTATAGTGTAATTATGTAGAGTCAAATGTTGAGCATTATTGGGAGAAGGGTCTTGGGCGAATTCATTAGTGATGGTTTCTAACCGGATCACTTCCTGCTGTTCTAGGAGCACAAATGAGTGTTTGAGACCATCAATATAGGAAGAAAGGTAAATTTACAAATTAAGTCACATCCTCTTCTTTCCCCCATGTCAACTATCCTGGAGAACTAGGACCGGGAAGCCTCGTACACACGACCGAGTTTCTCGTCCAAAACAGTCAAGAAAAGTGCAGCGAGAGTTTTTTTGTCGAGAAAACTGTTCGTGTGTATGGTTTTACGACGAGAAAATTGCAGAGAATCTCGACGAGAAAATAGAGAACCTGCTCTCTATTTTCTCGTCAGGATTCCAGATTTCCTCATCGTGTTTCTCGTTGGCCTGTTTTGTGACGAGAAAATGGTTCGTGTGTATGCTTTTATGACTCCTCCAAAAGCGCGCATGCTCACAAGCAACTATGAGACGGGAGCGCATCTTCTGGTAAAACAAGCCTTCATAATGGAGAGAGCATATTCGTCACGCTCATAAATATTTCATCGTTTAAATGTTCTGCATTGAATTCTTCGTTAGAATGTTACATTAATCAAAACGAGAGACCTTCTTTTGCTGCTGATATTCACACAGAGTTCTGCCTTATTTTTAACCTTTTTCATGCTGCTCTTTATAAGATTTATGTGTATTATATCGTGCAAGTTTTTAGGAATAATTTAACCACTTAAGCCCCGGACCATTTCGGGCCATTAGGACCAGGCCTGTTTTTGGGATTCGGCACTGCGCTGCTTTAACTGTAAATTGTGCGGACATGCAATGTTGTACCCAAATGAAATTTGCGTTCCTTTTCTTCCCACAAATAGAGCTTTCTTTTAATGGTATTTGATTGCCTCTGCGATTTTTATTTTTTGCGATATAAACAGAAAAAGACCGAAAATTTTGAAAAAAAATGATATTTTCTACTTTTTGTTATAAGAAAAATCGAATAAACTCAATTTTAGTCATACATTTAGGCCAAAATGTATTCAGCCACATGTCTTTAGTAAAAAAAATGTCAATAAGCGTATATTTATTGGTTTGCGCAAAAGTTATAGCGTTTACAAACTAGGGTACATTTTCTGAAATTTACACAGCTTTAAATTTATGACTGCCTATCTCATTTCTTGAGGTGCTAAAATGGCAGGGCAGTACAAAACCCCCCCAAATGACCCCATTTTGGAAAGTAGACACCCCAAGGAAATTGCTGAGAGGCATGTTGAGCCCATTGAATATTTATTTTTTTGTCCCAAGTGATTGAATAATGACAAAAAAAAAAAAAAATTACAAAAAGTTGTCACTAAATGATATATTGCTCACACATGCCATGGTTATATGTGGAATTGCACCCCAAAATACATTCTGCTGCTTCTCCTGAGTACGGGGATACCACATGTGTGGGACTTTTTAGGAGCCTAGCCACGTACGGGACCCCGGAAACCAAGCACCGCCTTCAGGATTTCTAAGGGCGCAAATGTTTGATTTCACTCCTCACTACCTATCACAGTTTCGAAGGCCATAAAATGCCAAAATAGCACAAAACCCCCCCAAATGACCCCATTTTGGAAAGTAGACACCCCAAGCTATTTACTGAGAGGCATGTTCAGTCCATGGAATATTTTATATTTTGCCACAAGTTGTGGGAATATGACAAACTTTTTTTTTTTTGCACAAAGTTGTCACTAAATGATATATTGCTCACACATGCCATGGGCATATGTGAAATTACACCCCAAAATACATTCTGCTGCTTCTCCTGAGTACGGGGATACCACATGTGTGGGACTTTTTGGGAGCCTAGCCGCGTACGGGACCCCAAAAACCAAGCACCGCCTTCAAGGTTTCTAAGGGCATAAATTTTTGATTTCACTCCTCACTACCTATCACAGTTTTGAAGGCCATAAAATGCCAAGATGGCACAAAACCCCCCCAAATGACCCCATTTTGGAAAGTAGACACCCCAAGCTATTTGCTGAGAGGCATGTTGACCCCATTGAATATATTTTTTTTTTGTCCCAAATGATTGAATAATGACAAAAAGAAAAAAAGAAATGTACAAAAAGTTGTCACTAAATGATATATTGCTCACACATGCCATGGTTATATGTGGAATTGCACCCCAAAATACATTCTGCTGCTTTTCCTGAGTACGGGGATACCACATGTGTGGGACTTTTTGGGAGCCTAGCCGCGTACAGGGCCCCAAAAACCAAGCACTGCGAACGCTGCAGTTATGTGTGTTGTGTTTGGTAAGTGACAGTGATCGATCGATACTGCACTTGGGTGGGCTGGGCTGGGCTGGGCGGAGGGGCTAAACGCAGGCGCTAGCAGGTATCTGGGCTGATCCCGCTAACACTGCGTTTTTGGGAACCCTAAACCGCTGGGGATGCTAGTATAGATCTGATCAGATCTGATCAGATACTATACCACTAAGGGGGGTGTATGCTTTGCGCGTGGGTGTTAGCGTTACTGTCACTAACCTAACACTGCCTGGGGCGACGCAGACCCTCTCTGGCGCTAAAACCTAATTGATCTCACCCGCCGGGCGATCAGGGGGGTTAAACCTTTATTGGGTTATATACGGCGGGTGCCCTGATGCTATAAAAAGCAAACTAATCAACCAGCGTCACCCGTAACCTTTATATGGTGATCACTGGTGAAAGGGTTAACTAGGGGCAATCAGGGGGTTAAAACCTTTATTAGGTTAAATATGGGGGTACCTGACACTATATAAAAACCTGACGGGTAACCTAAATAACTAAATAACTTACTGGCTAACCAGTGACACCAGTGACGCTTATACGGCGATCACTGGTGAAAGGGTTAACTCTAGGGGCAATCAGGGGGTTAAAATAATATATGGGGGTACCTGACACTAATAAAAACCTGCGGTGAACCTAAAAAAAAATAACTGCCTATCTAAAACACCAGCGACACGAATACAGCGATCGGAAAAACAATCGCTTAGTGACGCTGAAGTTAGGGGGTGAAAGGGTTACCTGGGGGATGATCAAGGGGTTAAACCTTTATTAGGGGGGGTTAGGGGGCTACCCTGGACCTAAAGGGGCCTAATCCTAACTGCCCTGCAACTTTTTACAATCACAGATGACACTAAATGCAGTGATCAGTAAAATAAATGATCACTGCAATCAGTGACACTGTGATTGGGGGCTTTGGGGTGACCTGGGGGGTGATCTGGGGGTGACTGGGGGGTGATTTGTGTGCCTATGTGTACCTACGTGTCAGTGGACTGTTGGTGCACTAACCTGCTTCTTCTCTGCTCGGCGCCGGGAACGAAAAGACCGCGGCGAGGGAGATGACATCACTTCCTCCAGCCTGTGTTTACATCACATGGCGGAGGAAGCATTTTCATTGGCCGGGAGCGATCGCGAGGGGGGGGCGGAATCGAGCGGCCCCCCCTCATGCCTGATCGCTCCCGAACACTTAACGGCCGCTCACTGCAGTGAAGGGGGGTCCGGATGGATCTACGTGATTCTGCCTGTCGGTGCCATTCTGCCGACGTAAATCGGCGGTGGGCGGTCGTTAAGTGGTTAAATGGTTAGATTTTTCAAAATGATGTTAATTATAATTTCACAATGTTTTGATAGTGATCTCCCATTTAATTTTGGAATCTATATTATTTAAATTTCCCACCATGTTTTTGTGCTAATCAGATTTAGTTATTCTTTTGGGGGGGTGATATCTGTCCCTTTTATTGTCAGTCAAATGTATCTGCTTACTCCAAAGCTTGATTTTGTTTATTTAAAAATACACATAGTCAAGTATGAACTTAAACAAAAATCACATTTATTCATGTTTATAAATTAAATAAAGAGAAGGCAGCGCTGGAGAAGCTGCTGCCATTTGTGCATCCCAGGGACCCCAGAGCACACAGCAACCCTGTGTGGACACTAAAATTGGGAGCTTGAGAAGGCCAACATTTCTGAACACAATCTGATGCAGGCCTCCCAGAGGTCAGGAACAGCAGCAGGTGATATATATGTCCCAAGTGTGTGGTACTACAACAGGCTGCCTTCTGTCCGACCACAATGAAGCAAGGCCATCACTTCCTCTTCTTCCTGGCAACCTTCCCTGCAGCCTTTCCTGAAGCCTTCCCTGCAGCCTTTCCTGAAGCCTTCCCTGCAGCCTTCCTTCTTCGTTCGGCTGGAGGCTGGCCCACTGGAGGGGTACTCCTGTCAGGAGGAGGAGGTGGAGGTGTAGCAGAAGGGGGTGGG
This sequence comes from Rana muscosa, assembly GCA_029206835.1. Classification (NCBI taxonomy): domain Eukaryota; kingdom Metazoa; phylum Chordata; class Amphibia; order Anura; family Ranidae; genus Rana; species Rana muscosa. The sequence continues at coordinate 1,027,449,681 of CM055116.1, forward strand.
GCAGAAGAAGAAGGTGGAGGTGTAGCAGAAGGGGGTGGGGCAGAAGAAGAAGGTGGAGGTGTAGCAGAAGGGGGTGGGGCAGAAGAAGAAGGTGGAGGTGTAGCAGAAGGGGGTGGGGCAGAAGGTGGAGGTGTAGCAGAAGGGGGTGGGGCAGAAGGTGGAGGTGTAGCAGAAGGGGGTGGGGCAGAAGAAGAAGGTGGAGGTGTAGCAGAAGGGGGTGGGGCAGAAGGTGGAGGTGTAGCAGAAGGGGGTGGGGCAGAAGAAGAAGGTGGAGGTGTAGCAGAAGGGGGTGGGGCAGAAGAAGAAGGTGGAGGTGTCGCAGAAGGGGGTGGGGCAGAAGAAGAAGGTGGAGGTTGAGGTTGGGTCAGTTGGGCCACCTCACATATGGCGGTATTGGGTGTAATTTTCTCCATCACCCCCTTGTTGAGCAAGGTGATGAGCAGGGGCTCGCATAGGAGGCGTTGCTCCATGCTCATCACCTTGAACTTAGCCTCCACTAGGCCGGCAATGGCCTCTTCAGGGGATGTGGGCTCCTTGAGGGTGGCATGGGCCTCTTTAATAAGGGCCATTGCTGCCTCACTGGTGGTCCTGTCCCTCCTGCCTCTTTTGTGAAGCCGGATGGGAGGCACCTGGGATCTGGTGCTTCTCCTTTGCCCTGCCACCTCCTGTCTGCCACTGGGCCCTGCCACCTCCTGTCTGCCACTGGGCCCTGCCACCTCCTGGCTGGCACTGGGCCCTGCCACTTCCTGGCTGCCACTGGGCCCTTCCTCCTCCTGCCTGACAGTTTCCAGACCCTCCTCCTGGCTGATTTCATCCTGTGTATGAAAAAGGAACATAGTTTAATATGTTGGTTTAATTTTTGCATCAAACTTTGTAATCCTGATTGAAGCAATTAGAATGTAAATGCATAAATCCTTGCTTTAAATTTACCACTACATCAGATTGACTATTTAGCACCCAATTAAGTGCAGAATAATGTCTACAGATCTTGATTTCACTTGTGGAATCCAAAATAATGTATGTTTCTCATCTTGACATATTTGTCAAACATTAATTTTATCCCAATACATTTTCAGTTAATACTATACCTGGCTCCAGATGGCCAAATCAGGATCATCCAGGATGGCTGCCTCCTCTTGCTCCAGAGAAGGCTCAGGTTGGCTGCAGGGAAGTCTGGGGGGAAGAGTGGAGAGTGATGGCCTTGTCTCAATGTGGTCATCCAGGAAGGACATCCTGTTGTAGTACCACAAAATCGGGACATAAACATCATCTGCTGCTGCTCCTGACCTCTGAGAAGCCAGCACCTTAGAGCGTTCAGTCCTGTAGGTACCTCTCAAGCTCCCAATTTTAGTGTCCACTTGTTTTGCTGTGGCTGTGGGCACCTTGGTATGCACAAATGGGAGCAGCTTCTCCAGCGCTGCTTTTCTCACCCCTCTTTTTTTATGGATGGGGTTTTTCGTCTCCCACAGAGCCGGCAGCTCCCTTACACGGTCAATAAATTCCGCCAGGAACTCTTTGTCGCTAATAAAGACATTAATATTGTATCTGCAAGTTAAATAAATTATATTTAACTAATGTGAGGCAAACAGTCTAACCTCCTTAACATCCTAGTCACCATATATATCCTCCAACAATCTCAAGACAGTATAGGCCAACAATTTTTACAAGTCACAAAATCACATACCTTCGTTCGCACGTCCGTCACTTGAACTCCTCTCTCCGCACACCGAACGTACTATAGTCACATGTGTGTTTGCTATATACACACCACGCATGCGTCAAAATTCGAACACGTCGCTCCGCCCATGACGTTCTAACTAACATCTTTTCCCCACCCCTTCTCTTTCGGCGCGCAGACAGATATGGCGGAGTTACAGCAGGTGTCTGATAATTCCGCAACTAACGAGGAGACAAGCCCGGAGACCGAGGACACGTCACGATCAAGGAGGAGATTCAAGGCATCGAATATGTCTTTTGCCGAGATGGCGGAGATGGTGGACATCTTGCTCAAGTCTGATTATGATGCCAAGCATGGGCCGTATAGCAAACCAAATAGAAGGAAGGCCAAAATCCTCACTAAAGTTGTGAAGAGTCTGAAGGCGAATTTCGGGGTGAAACGCTCAAATGAGCAGCTCAGAAAGAGGTGGTCAGACCTCAAACTGAGGGAGCCAGACCAGTTGAGGAGCATAAAGAGAATGCTCGCTAAAAGTAAGTAAAATGTAGACTTTTCTGCTATTAATCTTTTTATAAACTGACATGTTTATTTTTTTTTTCTCATATTGGACTCCCTTCCAAAATGTAATATTTTGAACTTGGTTGGGCACAGTAATCGTTCGTTACGTTACCGACACTTCGTTCGGCCACTATCCGCGGTTTTGGCTTATTTTAGAGCCACAAAAGTAATTAGACATCTGCCATTTTTGATCAAATCTTGTTGATAATTTTTTAGTCTAGATGATGTGTTTGTAAAGAGAATGAAATGCAAACTTTTATCAGTGTAAAGGAGAGGACACTCAGCAGCTGCTTCCACATCTGTACTTTGGAGCACTATAGTGTGGGCCACCAGACCCGCCTTTTTTGGGTGTCCCACACAGGTGCATCAGAGAATTTTTGTGGTGCCTCCATGTCAAATAAATGACATCCAAATGTGAATAATAAACATATTTTGGGTCATAAATAATGCATTCTTCTTTAAATTCCGCACAAACACACACTTGTACCCCACTTCCAATCAATTTAGCCTGTTTTTATTTTAACAATGAGATTTACAGTGTGATAAATAGACCTTTTGTTTTATTCTCATAGGGGAGAGAAGACTGGGAGGAGGACACTCCAGGGAGCACATGCACCCCACAACTTCCAAGCAACCCCAAACTCCCAAAGACCCACAACCGAAGGATGTAGAGGAAGTTGAGGTGGAGGAAGGAGAAGTGCAGGAAGGAGAGGTGGATGACGTTGTGGATATGGTCACCACACCAGGTTAGTATCTGTCACCATAGCTTCAGGTAAGAGAGGTAGGCCTGCAGAGTTATAATACATTTTTTTTTGGTTTTTAGGGGATGTAAATGTTGTGAAGGATAGTACACGGTTCTCTGCTGACAGTGCCCTCCGCCTCATCCAGCAAGTGATGGAATGTAGCACGGAACTGAACCTAATTAAACAAAGAATCCATGTGATGGAACAAACATTTAAAGACATTCTCGATGTTTTGGGGAGAATTCAATAAGCCATCCAAACACATTTGTTTTTACATGTTTGTTTTTGTAATTTTTTGAATTTTTTTGACAATCAAACCAGCCAAAAATTGAATATGCACACAGTGTGTCAACATGTGCTATCTGCCATCAGGGGATATCCATGTACGTCTTTTGTGGGTGCAACCCCTTCCTCGTATCTAAAGTCGGTGAACTGAGGAAGGGGATGCACCCCCAAAACACGTCCATTGATCACCCCTGATGGCAGATAGCACATGTTGACAATAGGGATCAGGATTGTAAACTTCCTAGATGAAAAAAATCCCAAATGTGTGCATATTCAATTTTTGGCTGGGCAAGGGGTGGCAGGACCCCATATTAGGACGGGCACATAGAGACATAGTTTGTGTAAGTGAATGTCTCCGATTGCTCAGAGGTATCCAATGTTGTAATTTTTTAAATGCAACTGTTATTTTTGTATTTTCATAAGCAAAAAATTGCCGGGTTGGGGCCAGGCCAACCCAAAATAAAAAATTAAAAAAATAAAATGAAGAGAATGTGCACAGAGTAAAATATTTGACCACAAACAACGTGTAGCTTCTTTTTATAATACCCTCTAAGCTTATTTGGTTCTTTTGTAAGGTTACATAGTGAAATGGTTGTTATTTACTAAAGTAAAATACACTTGCCACTACAAATGCACAAAGACAAACTAGGAGACAGGAAAGAACAAATAATTAAAGGTTTAAACAAGCTTTTTATTGGGATACTTAGACATAGGCTGGCATAGGAATTGCCCCCCTACCCGTGAAATACTCCATGTATTTGTCCGGAACCTCACGGGAATTTTGGGGGGGCAAGCCAGGACGGGCAGATTCCAGGCCCGGCAGGGGATTTGCAGGGGAAAGTCCAGCCTCTGGCAAAACTGAGGCCATATATGAATTAGATTTGCGGCAAAGAAAATTGTGTAGCACACAGCAGCATAACACTACATAGTTTATTTTGTAGTCCGCCAAGTGGATGGAAGTCATAAAAAGGCGGAACCGGCTGGCCATTATGCCGAAGGCATTTTCAATGACTCTTCGGCCCCTGGCCAGCCGGTAATTGAACACCCTCTTCTCTGGGGTCAGGGTCCTCTGTGGAAATGGCCTCATAAGATGCCGTCCGAGTCCGAAGGCTTCATCAGCCAAAAAAACAAAGGGGAGTCCTTCAATATTCCCTGCATCCGGTGGCAATGCAAGGTCGTCACTCTGGAGACGGAGGGCAAACTCCGTCTGGATGAAGGATCCCCCATCGGACATCCGGCCATTTTTCCCTACATCAACATAGAGGAATTCATACCGTGCTGACACCACCGCCATCAGCACAATGCTATGAAACCCCTTGTAGTTGTAGTAGTAGGACCCAGAACGGGGTGGCGGCACGATGCGGACGTGCTTCCCGTCTATGGCACCACCGCAGTTGGGGAAGTCCCACCGCGTGGCAAACTCCGATGCCACAGTCTGCCATTCCTGTGGCGTGGAAGGAAGCTGTGGAGTGAAACAAGATGAAATAATATTAGAAAAACAAAGTCATACATTACAAGGAAATTCTATCCAAAAAAATTAGAGGCCAACATCAATCAAATTATACATTTATTAAGGTGTTTAAAAAAAGTATAATGGAAGGCTCATTTATCATATTCATCACCCCCTCTGATGGGCCATTACTAAATTATTTTGGGGGGGGGAGATGTGTTTGGCCACAGGATAGCATTGCAGTGGCGGTGCGTCCAGAGTGGGCGCTGGAGCACTGCCCCCTCTCTCCTGTGCCCATCACTCAGAACAATACATAGGTTCATGCGTTGCATGAACCTATGTATTGTCTATGCCGCACACTATTCAGGTGGATGGCCTCTTGTAAAGCGACCGACATATGAATCATTGCGGCATTTAGGGGGTTCAAATTGCATAGCAGAAACAGGTAGTAAAATAGTCTTGCACATTACAACCTGAGGGATGTAATTGGCTTCCTAAAAGTAAAATCGGGGACGCAGGGGGGGGGGCATTCCTTGGGTAAACACTGACAGGCTGCTCTGCCAATCATGTTCACCAAGTGTTTAATGGTAACATGATTGGCTGATGCAACATGAAGGGAAGGAGAAGACATCAAGGACAGAAGAAGGATGGCGCTGACCACAAGAAGGTAAGTGCAGGGCTGGGGGGAAACTGGCTGCATTAGAGGGGACTAAATGGCTGCATTTGAGGGAACAAAATGGCTGCATTGGAGGGGACAACTGGGGGCGTTTAATAGGCACCAGAGCAAAAAAGGAGGAAGTTTATTTCCTAAATTGGGGTTTGAACCCCCAAACATTTGGAGCAACAGGCGCCCCTGCTGGAAAAGTTAGTGAAGGGAAATATTTATGGAGGAGAAAAAAGGGGCAATCTAAAGCTTCCAACATGCATGGGGACAAAGGGGACATTCTCAGCATATTACAATCATGGTAATTAGGGAAGGATGAAAGAAATACAATACATTAGCATACATGTAATACATAAAATGTGATGTTAAGGGAGCAAACTTACCCTAATATAGTCCTCCTGCAGGACTTGGATGATGGCAGAACAGGTGTCTGGGATTATGAGGCCCAGAGCCTGGGGGGAGATGCCTGTGGTGAACTTCAAGTCCTGAAGACTTCTCCCTGTCGCCAGGTAACGCAACGTGGCGATGAGCCTCTGCTCAGCACTGATGGCTTCCCGCATAACGGTGTCCTTCCTGGTAATATAGGGGGACACCAAAGCCAACAGTTCCTGAAAAACGGGGTCAGGCATCCGCAGAAAATTCCTGTAGTCCTCAGGATTATTCTCGACGATCTCCCACAGCAGAGGCATGTGGCAGAATTGGTCCCGCTGGAGCAACCAATTCTTGGTCCATGAACTCCTCCTCACACCATTCATGGACTGGTCTTGGTCCAAAACAAGCAGACCAACACCAAGCGCACGCACAGCACGAACTCGACGACGAGAACGTCCAGGCGACATGGCTAGGAAACGGTCGTCTAATCAGAACGTACAGAACAGAACGCACTTTAGAACAGCAAGGCCTATGAATAACGAACTGAAAAACAGAAACGAACAGGCAAGAACGCACCGTAAAACAGATACGACCTGCCTAGACGCCCTGAAAGTCAAGATACGAACCCACAAGCACAAACTGAACGGCAGAAAACGATCTGAAAAGTACGAAGACTGAAAAGCGCGAATCGTCTCTTCCCAAACTTTTACTTCACATGCGGTAACACGAGATCAGCAAAAGCAGCCCAAGGGGTGGCGCCAAGAAAAAAGATCTTCCCCTTTATAGTGCCGTCGTACGTGCTGGACGTGAGCGCGGAGAACAACGAGGAAATTGGGAAATGACAGTGTGTACGCATAGAAAGCTTGACGAGAAAATCGACAAGTTTAACAAGAATCTCGTCGGAAAAAACGACGTGTTTTTTACGACGAGAAACTCGGTCGTGTGTACGAGGCCGGAGTCTCACTCCTCGTGCCGCTGCCTGATCTGCAGCAGATAATCCCCCCCTAGATACGAGTGCCCCCATGGGCCCCATTGTTTTCAATACCAAATGTAACGTTCAGTTTGTTGTTCAAGTCTGGTTTCCCTGGCCTGTCCGGGCATGGCAGATGTCCTTGGTGTGCTGCCTGCCCGTACAGATCAGTGTGTTTGTTCATGTTCTATTGATGTTTATTTCTTACTGGTTCAATGCTGTATACTTGTATAGGGTAAAGAGTGTTTTTTTGCTGGTGTTTGCTTGCTGACATGGTTCAACTAAGATGTACTGGGGCCCTGTGTGTTGCATTGATGCTGAGACCCATGTGGCTCGGGTTGCAGTCTCCTGTCCCCGATGCTCTCGCGTCTCAGACTCTCCCACTTGTGGGGGGGGGGGTCGGGGCGTAGGGCGGGGTGCTGGGGACACTGACAACTGTATACCATTAACATTACTTTGAAATGCATAACTTGGAATGTGCGTGGTCTTAGAGCCCGGCCAAAGAGAAACGCAGTTTTATCATATCTCAAGGCGCAACGTGCAGAGATCATGGTGCTGGTGGAGACTCATCTCACGGGCCAGCTTCTACTGACACTCAAAAAAACATGGGTGGGTTGGCTATATCAGGCCCCCAATACTGCTAACTCCAGGGGAGTCACAATATTGGTGGCCAAAACCGCACAATTTACCTTACTGACACTTCAATCTGACCCCCAGGGTAGGTTTTTATTTTTGCATGCCAAAATACATGGTCTGGAACTTCTTATTTTAGCAATTTACATACCCCCTCCCTTCCAATTCACAGTCTTGACAGAAGGGTTATCATTTATGTCCCGATTTCCAACTGTTCCTGCGATTTTGCTAGGGGACTTTAATAATGTTGCGAATAGGGACCTGGACAGATTGTCATCGACACCTCTGGACAGTTCGGCCCATCCTCACACCAGATTTGGCAAGCACTTGCTGACCTGGCTCTGATAGATACTCGGAGACATTGCCATCCCCAGGATAGGGTATTCTCCTGTTTCTCAGCTGCACACAATTCCATGTCACGCATAGACCTTATCTTGGTGTCCCGCTTTCTTCTGCCACTACTTATAGATGTAGGTTTTAATTCCCGAGTCCTCTCTGACCATGCTCCCTATTGGGCTGAGCTTCGGCTCGACTCCCCCCCCACGACTTATACCTGGAAACTTAATCCCTTCTGGTTAACGGTTGTCCCCGGTTTAGAGGAGGCCAGTGACGAGTGGGATTTTTTCTTTCAAACCAACAAGGACACAGCGCCTTTTGATGTGGTCTGGGATTCATTCAAGTCCCATGCCCTCATGATCCTATCTCAACGCATAGCCAGCTACAGAAAAACCTTGGCTCAGGTGGTTAGGCAGGCGGAGCAGTCCTTGGCGTATATAGAAAAGGTTTTTACTAATAACCCCTCCCCATCCACAGCTGATCAGCTAAAGCTGCAGGCACGGGTGGTGAATATTCTCCACTTCGAACAGGCAGAGAGGAAAATATTTTATAGTAAACAGAGGACATATGAATGTGGAGAACGGGCAGAATGCCTCCTGGCCTCCTTAGCTCATTTGGACCACAAACCTCCTACGGTGGTTTCCCTTCGAACCGCTGGCAATGAGCTCATCACTGACCCTGATATGGTGGCTGGGGAGTTCCGCTCCTTCTTCGCGGCCCTATATTCCTCTACCGCCATCAACTCTAAGGAAGACATAGAAGCACATTTGGCCAGCATAGAGTTGCCCTCACTTACCCAATCTCAGATTGAGATGCTGGAGGCTCCTATCACTAAGGGTGATATCTGTCCGTCTATCTCCTTCTCTATTAGCTTTTAGAGGATCCCTAAAAACCCTCCTCTTCAGAGAAGCCTATCCTACCTACACCTAACAACTGTATTTTCATTTTGTCCACCTGATCATCCCCCACAGCTACTACCCTTTGTTTCACTTGACCCTTCATTCTAGACTGTAAGCTCTAACAAGCAGGGCCCTCTGATCCCTCTGTACTGAATTGTACTGTCTTCCCTGATGTAAAGCGCTGCGCAAACTGTTGGCGCTATATAAATCCTGTATAATAATAATATAGTAGAAGCAATGTTCCACCTTAACCTGTCTAAAGCACCTGGATCTGACGGTCTCCCCTTGAATTTTATACGACATATACTGATACCCTAGTCCCCAGGCTTCATGACTTATTCTCTCACATATTTCAATCTGGCTCTCTACCCCCTTCCATGTCCGAAGCCTACATAGTGCTATGTCCGAGGCACTATGTAGGCCTCGGACAAGGAAGGGGGTAGAGAGCCAGATTGAAATATGTGAGATAATAAGTCATGAAGCCTGGGGACCAAGCCCGGTAAAAATTTGGACCTCCCCGAGTCGTATCGCCCTATATCCCTCCTCCAATTGGATATTAAGATCTTGGTCAAGATCCTGGCGCTACGTTTGAACACAGTTATTCTTACCCTGATCCACTCGGATCAGACTGGATTTATGCCAGCTAAGAATACAGCATACAACCTACACAGACTCCATATGAACCTACAAACTGAGCATGACCAGTTGGGCTCCAGAGTCGTGGTGTCTCTAGACGCCGCAAAGGCGTTCGACTTAATCGAGTGGGAGTACCTCTGGGTGTGCTTGGCTCGGTTTGGAATCGGACCCAACTTTATTAAGTGGATCCGACTCCTATATCATCGTCCTAGTGCCAGGGTCTTGGTCAATGGGAGGGTCTCTGACCCCTTTCCTCTCTCCAGGGGCACACGTCAGGGCTGCCCCCCTCCCCGCTACTGTACGCTTTGGCGGTAGAGCCCCTTGCCTCTTCCCTGAGAACACATTTGGGTATTCGGGGCCTGCAATGTGGAGGTTTGGTAGAAATGATCAATCTATACGGGGATGACATTCTGTTCTATCTGGCAGACACGGGACCATCCCTACAGTTAGCCCTAGAAGTTATACAAACTTTTGGTTGCTATTCTGGGCTGAAGATCAATTGGGACAAATCCCAGATTCTTCCCATTGACATAAGCATTCCCACGGAGACCCAATCCTCCTCTCCTCTTGTTAGGGTTAGTTCCATAAAATATTTAGGTATCATAATCACCCGTTACCGGGAAGACTTTGTTAAACTTAACATATAGTCGCTAATTGCGACCCTGAAATCCAAAACACAGACATGGGCCAAACTACCCCTGGGTGTCATGGGTCGAGTGAAATTAAGATGGTCCTGCTTCCTCAGTTCTTATATATCTTATGGCATGCACCGGTTTATCTGCCCCTTAGAATTTTTAAGTCTATCGAAGCTATTCTCAACTCTTTTGTGTGGGGTAATTCCCGACACAAACTATTGTGGCAAGTGCTGAAGAACCCCTGAGCTGGGAGGCGCAGCACCGCCTGACTTTAACCTATATTATTTGGCAGCGCAACTATCCCACTTCTATTACCTAGATAAACATGATAAAGATCGCTTCCTGGCATTGGTGTGCTCCCCTCAAGCATGTGGATATACGCATCCCTTCCAAATTCTCTTCAGGGACCCTGCAGATCCCTGGGTGCTGGGAGACCGAAAGGGACTGTTGCACACCCATTATAAAATTTGGGCAGTGGTGAGACGCAGATTGAAAACGCCTCCCACGCATTCTCAAACACTTCTATGGGACAACCCTTGCCTATCTGAATTACTAACTATACCAGACCATGTCTTGTGGCTTAACCAAGGGGTGATGACTCTCTCAGATGTCTATAGGGGATCGACTTTGAAATCGTTCCAACAACTCAGAGAGGAATTTAGTCTTCCAGACTCCATGCATTTTCAGTACCTCCAGCTCCGCTAAGCCCTCCAGACTCAATTTCGTGAAACCCCCCCTAATCTAGACCAATTGGATATCCTTACCATAATAACGGGACAAGATTCCCTTAAACTTATTTCAGTGTTCTATAGCTCTTTACTTCGTCCCACTGCAGCGACCCTTGCTTATGCTCTGAAGGATCGTTGGGCTGGTGACGTGGGGGAGATGGAGGATGACGAATGGGAGGATGCGTTGGATACTTGCAAAAAAGTTCTCTACTAAGCTTTCAGACCACCTTGTACAAATGTACATTATGCACAGGTCTTATCTGATCCCCCTACATCTGGCCAAGTACAAATCTGACAACAACCGTTTATGCCCCAGATGTGATAGTCCATCTAGTACTTTTTTCACCTTATATGGTCGTGCCCAGTAATACAAGACTAATGGTCTCACATAGTGAAGTTTATACATGATGAGATGGGGTCTCCCTTGACACTTTGCCCAAAACAATGCCTTCTGGGTGTGTTCCCAGACCCGGATTCAGACAAATTTCACAAAATATTCCTGCAAGAATCATTGTTTATTGCCAGATTACTAATAGCGAGAAAATGGTTACGGGTCATACCACCGACACTCCAGGAATGGATTTCTGCAATTAACACTATTCTGCCCTATAAAAAAGAGATTTATGCGCATAGAGGCTGTCCGGCCAAATATGGCAAGATTTGGGACACCTGGCTGGGTAATGCAATCACGTGCAGTGAAGTACCTGACTGAACCTCTGAACTTGGCTTTTTAACCTGGATAGTTGCCTATATCCCCACTAAGATGGACCTGACAGTTGGACTACTTATGTTCCGGCACTACAGCATCACGCTACTGCACTTTACGTTCAAATGTATGAGGGTTGCGGAAACTTGTTATACACCTGAACCTTTTGGTATCATTCCCTTTATTGTACCTATGTTGCCATTGTCGTTCTCCTGTATGTCTTTACTCTTCAAAAATAAACACCACGTTATTTGTAAAAAAATAAAATAAAATTTACATGTAAAGTTTAAACGTTCCCCGGACTGCAAGCATAGAGGCAGTTTCTTTGTTTCTCGCATAAAAGAAGGCAATTTTCCTGGTAGAACACTGGGGTCTGGGAGTAAAGTTAGCCAGAAGGGGTTAGGTCTCTAGCTGTAAGGTGAGGATTTAAGGCTGGATTCACACCTATGCATTTTTAGCGCTTTTTGCATTTTGGGTGTGGGTTGCATGGTATAACCAACCTATCCAAGGGCACTTTAACACTCCTTGCATGTGACCCTAAATAGGTGTTTCCAAAAGCACAATAATGTCAGCATTTTTTTTTTTAGAAAGGACAATACAGCAGTTTGTTTACTTTTGTCACATGTACCTCTGATGTTCCACTTGATAAACTTTAGAGAAGCCATATTTGGTTACAGAGATAAGTAAAAACAGAGCAGTAGGAGAATATAGCAGAACAATGTTTTGTACAAAGGATAGGTAGTCAAATATAGAAGTTAAACTCAACCAACATATGTACCAGTGAATATACGGGAGCATTAAAATTAAACCTATACCCAGCTGTGCATTTTCTTGTACGAACATTGATCCTCAAAAACAACAGCCACCATAAACAGGAGCATATACAAGGGCTAATACGTGGCAACATTGAAATATCCCTCAGACATAGCCATGATTGTGCCCACAATAAAGTGTGTAAAAACAATATGAAACCAAATGATAAAGCTAAGAAGATGATCATCTGTTGAACAATGGGGTAAAGCAGGTACTGTCATGCAATAAAGTCGTGAAGGTTGAAATCGGTGGTTGGGGGGGAGGGGGTTGTCTTCCATCATACAACACATTTGCTCAGGTGGAGAACACAGCATAGTTCAGGATAAATGTAAGTACACTTCTTCCTATAAAACATGAAAATCAGTATCTACAGGAGTAGAGACATTTTAAGGGTTCCAGTAAATGTCCACATAAAAAACTGACAATAATTGTAGTATAAACAAACATAGAGAAGAGGTGTTCTTCCACTATATGGGGGAGAGGAGTGTACAGAAACAGTTAGCGGATATAAGACGTGAAAGATAAGGCCTGCTAATCAACTTTTTGGATTGAGGAAAGAATTAATTATAAGGTGAAAGTCAAATTTGATAGGGTGTGGCAGGCATGGTATAACTCTTATCTGACTGTAGGTTAACACCTGCTAATGGGAAGGCTAATTTGTATATTTGTATAATGTTCAATCCGGTGGATCTGCTAGGAGATTTGGGGCTCCACCTTTAAATCCTTGGTCAAAGTGTGCGGTGGGGCAAGATTGATCTATCTGGAAGACTCATGAGGGATGGGGGGTAAGAGAACTGAGCAAGGGGGGTGCTGGGGGGGGGGCTTGTTTTTGTTCCTACCTATTAGTTAGGTAGCACTATTGTTAGTTAGACAGGACATGTTCAAAACCTGTACCTGATTATGTGGGCCATGTTGGCCTGTCACCGACTCAGTGTTGTGCTGGGTCGGCTGCTGTTGTTTGTTGTATGTGTTGTTAAAATCAATAAAAATAAGAAATGGTAGAGAGGTGATTGGGCTGTACGCGGAGGGCGTGACCGGAAGAAGATGCGGAGTGTGAGTGAGGAGTGAGGGAGGCAAGCATGTGTGTGTCTCCTCCCGTCCTCCACCCGATGCTTTCTGCCGTGTGAGGCGTCCTGTGCTAATCCCCCCCGGCTGGGGGAACTAGCTAGCAGCAGGAGCCGAGATGACAGCTGAAGGTAGCGGGGAGCAGCACTGAGCCACAACGGACCGAAGGACTCGCTGAAGGGGACAAGACCCCAAGCTGTGAACAGGTATCCGGGGCATGCTTGGTTCCTGCATCCTGTATCCTGGACTGGAGCCGCCTATAACACATCAATAAAGGCTGGATTCTGGAGCCCTCTACCTGCCTGAGGTTGCGTGAGTAAAGATGTGTAGTGATGTGTAATAGGCTAACCCAGAGACTGTGTATAAGCTATTATAGACAAGCATAGAAGCATACAGGCTTGGCCATACATCTATGCCATTGCAGTACTTGAACTATCTTTCTATAATTGGCCCAATTTTACCTGACGCTGGATGCTGGATCTAAATAAAGGGGGGAGTACCTTATAGACATTTAATATTGGGACTTTTGGGAAATTGCAGCCATCAATTCCACTAGCCCCAGGTGGCGCTCTCCTCTTTTCCCACTACATTTGCTCCCTGCCATGGATTTGGCCTGCTGGCTGGCTGGCTGGCTGGAGTTGCAGTCTGGGTATCCCCTAGATAGGATTGGGGAAATCCTGAGAGTCGGTTAGCTTGTAAAACCTATAGGCTACGTGGGAAACCAAGCTGGAACTTGTTTTGCTGGTTAACACTTTGAAATTACAGCTAATATTATCACCAACAGGTAGCTGTACAACTGAATGTGGGAGTGGGTGAAGTCCCTGTAGAACTTATCTGTCATGGATATGCAGCAGTGTTTGTCTGTCAGCTTACCTTCCTTCCCATGTGTTCATCTTAGAGGCCTGAGCCCTTTCACCTGGCTTCCTTTATAATCTCCTCCCAGCCTGACTCCACCCCAGGCCCTATCACAGAACACTATATTAACCTGTGCACTGCAAGCCTGCTTTGCTGATCAACGTGTTTGTTAGGCATTGTGTGTTTGGGTTCCTGCCTGCCGTGTGCTACGTCTGTCTCTCTGTTACGTTATTGGCTTGTCCCTGACCATCCCTGTCTGCTCGTGACCCTTGACCTTCAGCTCGTTCTTCGTTATCCTTGTCTGCTTGTGGCCCCTGACCTTCGGCTTGTTATTCGGTTCTCTCTATCGTGTGCTGCTGCTTCCCCTTATCCTACGGGGCGTGAGCTAGGAAACTCCAGGGGCCGCGACCTGGTCCCAGCCTGCAGCGTAACATCCTCACCACTAGAGGCCCTGGAGAAGACCAGCTGGGTCTTAGACTCCGCGCCCTGGGGAATCTTGGCTCTCGCTTCCGTTGGGATCCCGGTTGTGCTCCTCTGGTCCCGCTTTCCACAACCACCCAGTTTCCTATCCACAGAAGCCAGCCATAGGGTTCACTACCTCGCGGTGCACTCCTGTCCCCCTACGGTGTGCATCTGTCACCTGGCCACAGGTGACCCTGACAGTTTGATCAGCCATGAACCCGGCTGACATCCCGCTACCCGCGGATGATCCATTGCAGGGCATAGTTTGCAGACTTGAAACCCAGGAATCGAATCAGACTCAGGTGATGCGATTCCTCCAGGATCTGGCTTCTCGCTTCGAGCAGCTTCAGGCCTCCTTGGGAACCCTGAATCCGCAACCTCAAATACAATCAGCGGCTGCACCTATTGCACCAGTCGCAGCCACACACTCACTACAACTGCCAGCTCCGTCCCGTTTCTCTGGGGACTCCAAGGCTTGCAGGGGGTTCCTTAGCCAATGCACGATTCATTTTGAGCTCCAGCCCCAAAACTTCCTGTCTGATCGGGCTAAGGTAGCCTATATCATTTCCCTCCTCTCTGGTGAAGCTTTAGCCTGGGCAGCCCCTCTGTGGGAACTGAATGATCCAGTGGTTTCTAGCCTGTCTGGCTTCTTGAAACTTTTTCGGAATATCTTCGAAGAACCGGCTCGTGTCTCTTCAGCGGCCAGCGCCCTTTTACGTCTCCGCCAAGAGTCTGCTTCTGTGGGACAGTATGCCCTTCATTTCCGCATACTGTCGGCTGAGTTGAGCTGGAACAATGAGGCCTTAGTCGCAACCTTTTTGCATGGCCTGTCTGATAGAGTGAAGGATGAATTAGCAGGAAGAACCATCCCCACTGATCTGGCCGGCGTTATCTCCTTGTGTAACCAGATCGATATTCGCTTTCAGGAGAGGACCTTAGAAAAGCAACGCCAGCAGTCCTTGGTTCTTAGTCAGCCTGAGCTCCCCTCTCTTCGACCCGTAGAGCATCTCCTACCAGCTGAGGAACCCATGCAGCTGGGTCGGACCAGGCTATCCCCCGAGGAACGTGCTAGGCGCAGAACTCTTGGTCTGTGTCTTTACTGTGGGGGCAAAGGTCATTTTCGTGACACTTGCTCTCTTTGTCCAGAAAAACGTTCGGGTCCACTTCATCTGGAAAGTGGAGTATTGGACCCAGAAATATCACCTTCCCCTTCTCGTCTTCTGCTTTCTGTGTTCCTTCATGTTGGTGCTTCTTCTCATTCGGTCTCAGCATATCTGGATTCCGGAGCCGCTGGTAATTTCATGGACTGGGAAATCGCATCGTCCATGAGACTTACTCTTTTGCCCCTCACCACGCCATTGGTGGTCTTGGCGATTGATGGTACTGTTCTCCCAGGGGGACCTATCCGCTTCCAGACCCTCCCTGTTAAGATGTCGGTAGGGACACTCCACCAGGAGTGGATATCCTTCCTTATCTTACCCAAGGCCTCAACGCCTATAATTTTGGGTCTCCCATGGTTACAGCTCCATTCTCCTCATGTGGACTGGACTACTGGACAGATCCTGGCTTGGGGTCCCTCCTGTTCCTCGTCCTGCCTACCCAAGGTTGCCCCCTGTGAATCTGAGCCGGTCATTCATTCCAGGTTGCATAACCATTTACATTTCTCTGTCCCTAACCACCCTTGGACGCACAGCCAGGCTAGCTTGTCTACAAGTCCTGCAGTCGCTACGTCTTGCGATGCGATTCAGGTAGTCGCTACACCTGACTCAGCTATTCACTCTGCCTCTGTACTAGTTATGCCAGTCCAGCCCATGCCCAGTGAGCCTCCTACTTTTTCTTGTTCGGGACATTCTGCTTGTCCTTCAGCTATTCAGCTTGACTCCTGCGACATGTCACCTTCTAACCAACCTGACTTCAGGGTTCCACTGACATCTGCCCAGTCTGATGGTCCTGTGCAAGATGACCAGTTCCCCTTTAAGGGTCTAGGGGACCCCCCTCAGATTCCTGTTGATCCTCTCATGCCCTTGCTTATTCCTAGAGAGCCTTTGGTCCTCAATAGATCTTCTTGTCATCTCCCTACCTCATTTTCGGTCTCTGAGGATAATCTTAAGTATGAGGTTAGACAAGTTCTGGATTCTCGGCTCTGCAGAGGCATTCTTCAGTACCTTGTGCATTGGAGAGGTTTTGGTCCTGAGGAGGCGTCTTGGATTGCTGCATCTGATGTCGCTGCACCTCATCTGTTGAGAAGGTTTCATCAGAGATTTCCCTTTAAGCCTGGGTCCAGGCGGGGGAGGGCCCATAAGAGGGAGGGTACTGTCATGGATATGCAGCAGTGTTTGTCTGTCAGCTTACCTTCCTTCCCATGTGTTCATCTTAGAGGCCTGAGTCCTTTCACCTGGCTTCCTTTATAATCTCCTCCCAGCCTGACTCCACCCCAGGCCCTATCACAGAACACTATATTAACCTGTGCACTGCAAGCCTGCTTTGCTGATCAACGTGTTTGTTAGGCATTGTGTGTTTGGGTTCCTGCCTGCCGTGTGCTACGTCTGTCTCTCTGTTACGTTATTGGCTTGTCCCTGACCATCCCTGTCTGCTCGTGACCCTTGACCTTCGGCTCGTTCTTCGTTATCCTTGTCTGCTTGTGGCCCCTGACCTTCGGCTTGTTATTCGGTTCTCTCTATCGTGTGCTGCTGCTTCCCCTTATCCTACGGGGCGTGAGCTAGGAAACTCCAGGGGCCGCGACCTGGTCCCAGCCTGCAGCGTAACATCCTCACCACTAGAGGCCCTGGAGAAGACCAGCTGGGTCTTAGACTCCGCGCCCTGGGGAATCTTGGCTCTCGCTTCCGTTGGGATCCCGGTTGTGCTCCTCTGGTCCCGCTTTCCACAACCACCCAGTTTCCTATCCACAGAAGCCAGCCATAGGGTTCACTACCTCGCGGTGCACTCCTGTCCCCCTACGGTGTGCATCTGTCACCTGGCCACAGGTGACCCTGACATTATCCACTATAATCTATCGGCCCAAAACTTATTGGTGAGGGGCCCAGCCCCATAGTTCTCTGGCCTTTTCTCTTTTTTTTTCCCCTCAGTCCGTGGCCTAATGGATGGTAAGGGAGGATCCTAAAAGGCCACATAAACCTCACTCAGAGGGCAAGCAAGGGATTGGGATTGTCCATAAGTGGCAACCTCCCCCCTTGCTTAGGTCAACAAAGCCGTTATAAACAACCAATACACTAACATACTCCTATTCTACCTATAATTGAAAACATGGCTAAGGGGAAAAGAGGAGAGGAACAGCTACCCCAGGAGGGGTCACAGATAACACGGTCTGCAAAGGAGAAGGGGGCCCAAGCCGCAGCGGTAGCAGCTGCAGCAGCAATGACAGCATCCAAACTGGAGCGGTTTGCCCACACTCCCTCTATCTCACCCGCCAAAGGTATGCACCAACAGAACCCAGTACAGGCTAAAGCACAAACGGGGACATTATCAGACAGAAAAAGCAAGGGCCACGGTCAAGGAAATTCCAGTTCCATCACCTCAAGCAGTGTCAAATCAGCTAGCACCAAAGGGACAGGCAGTGAAAAACACGGAACAACCTCTACAAAGCCTGCTACAGCTATAGGGGCGGTCAACTTAGCGGGCTCCACACTTGAGAAAGAGGAACCTACATTAAGGGAGGTATTACAAGCTGTGAATGCCTGCCAGGAGTCAATTTCCATTTTGAATTTACAGTTGGAGAGTATCAAGGAGGAATTACTCCAGACAGGCCACGATCTGCGAAAAACAGCAGAAAGGACTAGTGCTCTGGAGGAGCGAGTAAGCACAGTGGAGGATGACTTGTACTCACTAAAACATGAAATTGAGATTTTAAAGGAACAAATGGACAGACAAGCAGCTAAACTCGACGAGATGGAGAACAGAAGTTGAAGGAACAATGTGCGCCTAATAGGCCTGCCAGAGCGGAGCGAGGGCTCTAACGCCATTTTATTTCTAGAAGGATGGTTTAGGGAAATCTTTGGCCCAAATACTTTTTCGCCAGTTTTTTTGATAGAAAGGGCCCATCGTGTCCCCTTTAAAGCTCGGCAAGAAGGAGCTCAACCTAGGCCTCTCCTCCTTAAACTCCTAAACTACAACGACAAGGTAACCCTCCTCCAGAGGGCTCGAGAGATGGGGACTATTATGTACAATGGGGCCAGGGTATCTATGTACCCGGACTTCTCTCCAGACCTCCAAAGGCATAGGAATGAATTTATGCCAGCTAAACGAGCTTTACAGAAGTACAAAGTTCAATATGCCCTGTTGTACCCGGCACGTTTGAGGGTCTCAGCACTGGGGGACACTTTCTTTTTTAGTTCACCGGGGACGGTAGAACAGTGGTTGGAGAAGCACAGGAAGGACTTACAGGCCTTACAGGACCTACCAGCCTGAGGAATTGGAGTCTCTTTTTTCTTTTTACAGACTGTATAATAGGGTAGATCATAAGGGGTACAGAGGGGGTATGGATCTCTCAGGGATCTTACCCCCTCTAGATGGATCCTATGGTGATATACTATTCTTCCAATAGCATCCATACACTGCAATCGGACTGTAATGGCACTGCAACTGCACTTTAGAAATTTCTACCCTTTTTTTTTGGTTGTTGGATTGATTGATAGGGAGTACACACCACAAAAAAACGCACTAAGCCTGATGTTAGGGGCGAAGGTGGAGGGGGCTATAGGGGGAGGCGGGAGAGAGGGAGGGGTAGGATGGTGAACCCATCTTGGGGGGGAGGGAACAGACCCAGGTTGGTGGACTAGTAGCCTTAATAAATTCTGTTTTTCTTATGTTCTTCTTCTTGCCTTATCTGCTATTGCTACCCTTAAAATTTCAGATGCAGGATAAGACGTTTAGTATAGTATCATGGAACGTCCGTGGCTTAGGGGACCCTGTCAAAAGAGCTCTGGTCATGTCGGCTTTGGAGGGGAGGGGGCCTGGCTTGCTCTGTATACAGGAGACCCACCTGACCAGAGATAGCGTGAAACAAATGCGCAACTAGAGGTTCCCATCCCAATACCACTCTGTTCACTCCTCCTACTCGAGAGGAGTGAGCATAATGGTGGGGAGGGGACTGGTGTTTTCTTGTAGGGAGAGCTGTATAGGTGAACAGGGCCGATACATCTTTTTGTCATGTTTCATCGAGAATAAACCATATGTCCTGGCCAACATCTACATTCCACCCCCATTAAACTTCGAGGTTCTATATAGACTGGTAGAATTTACACTGGACAAAGTAGGTACCCCAGTACTAGCGGTAGGGGACTTCAACTAAGTTTTAGATAGGAGCCTGGACAGATTCCCTCCGGGGAATAGGCCCAGTAAGACAAATGAAGGCCGACTGGCTCGCTACCTGGGGGAAATGGGAATGGGGGACATATGGCGCATGCACCACCCACAAGAACATCAGTATTCCTGCTTCTCCAGTTCCCACCTCACGCTTTCCAGAATTGATATGGCCCTAGGAAATTATGAGGTGGCAGTACTGGTTAACAAGGTAGAGTATGACCCGAGAAGCGTCTCAGACCACTCCCCGCTAGTGCTCAGGATAAAGACAGGGGACACGACCCATCGGGGAGATTGGAAAATCAGCCCATGTTTGCTTGAACTGATCGGTAACTCTGTAGAGCTGGTCAACAGATTAAAGGACTTTGTACGTATAAATGAGGGCACAGCGTCAGCTGGAGTGGTGTGGGACGCTTTGAAAGCCTACTCAAGGGGGCTCCTGATCCAGCAGGTGGCTAGGGTGAAGGGGGAGGCTCGGAGATGGGAAAGGGATATTAGAGTGGAGGTAACACAGGCAGAGAAACGGTACATCGAGGACCCCACCGTGACTAGACAGAGGGAATGGCTGGACAAGCAACAAATTTATAGAATGGCTACTATAAGAAAGACCGAAAATAGACCGATATTTCAAAGACAAAATCAATTTGGTGAAGGTGAGTGAGTGGGCAATATGCAGTTCCGCCTGATTAGATCTAATACCCCTGTGGCCA
Source organism: Rana muscosa (assembly GCA_029206835.1). Classification (NCBI taxonomy): domain Eukaryota; kingdom Metazoa; phylum Chordata; class Amphibia; order Anura; family Ranidae; genus Rana; species Rana muscosa. Next base: position 1,027,470,195 of record CM055116.1, read on the forward strand.
ATGTAACATCGATTAGGACACCAAAGGGGGAGATCTCCACTGAAGTACCAGTGATATTGAAAACATTCAGTGGCTTCTATAAATCCCTGTACAAGTCTAGGAGAGAGGCTGTAAATGGGGGATTCGAGGCCTTCCTCCGGGGAATGGCGGTTCCGGTCTTGTCAGAGCAGGACAAGGCAGGCTTGGAGTCACCAATTACCCTGGAGGAACTCCAGATAGCGGTGGCGGGGATGCCCAGCCAAAAATCACCAGGTCCAGATGGGCTCCCAATCGAACTCTACAAGCGATATGGCGAAGTATTGCTCCCAGAATTGCTGAAGACATTGGGGTGGGCATTAGCCTCCGGGAGGCTACCCACCTTAATGTCAGAAGCTACGATTATTGCAATCCACAAGGAGGGGAAAGACCATATCGACGTCTCTTCTTACCGCCCAAATTCACTATTATGTACCGACGTAAGAATTCTGGCCAAAGTACTTGCAACACACCTCAATGGATGCATCCAGAGCCTTATTCATCTGGATCAGTCAGGCTTTATTCCAAATAGGTCAACGAGTATAAACATCAGAGGGGTCTTTTTAAATATACAAATCCCTACAGACAAGGACGGTACTAGAGCACTGCTAGCCCTGGATGCCGCAAAGGCATTCGATACCCTCGAGTGGGAATATTTGTGGAGGGTATTGGAGAGGTTTGGATTTGGCCCGATTTTTGCCAATTGAGTCAAATTACTGTACAGCGAATCCCGCGCAAAAATAAAAATAAACAAACAATGTATCATCAGAACAGTTCCAACTGGAGAGAGGAACAAGACAGGGCTGCCCCCTCTCCCCTTTATTGTTTGCCCTTGCAATGGAGCCATTGGCTATTAAGACCAGACAAATGCCAGGTATAAGGGGATTTAGTAGGCCGGAGGGGGAGGAACGGATAGCACTATTTGCGGACGATGTGCTGTTCTTCTTGGGTGACGTAGAGTCCTCATTAAATACAGTGATACAGGTGGTCGAGGAATTTGGACGTTTCTCGGGCCTGGTCATCAACTGGGAAAAATCGGCCTTGCTGCCGGTTGACCCACTTGATGGCCAGGCCCTGCTTGGTGTTGCCCGCCTAAAAGTTGTCACAAATCTGAAATATTTGGGGGTCTGGATCAGTAGGGATACAAACCAGTACGTAAATTTAAACATCGTCCCATTATTACTTAAATTAAAACAGAAAGCTGACATATGGAAATGATTCCCCCTATCAGTAGCAGGGCACTGCAATCTGATAAAAATGATATGGCTGCCACAACTACTATATCTGTTCCATAACTCTCCGATTTGGCTCCGCCAAAGCTGGTTCAAGAAAATAGAATCGCTCTTTAGGGAGCTGATATGGAAGGGACGGCAGCTGAGGATCAGCTTGCAAACCTTGCAACTCTCGAACCAAGAGGGGGGATTTGCGGTTCCCCACCCGAGGTCATATTTCCTGGCCTCCCAATTACAACACCTAGCGGGTTGTGGACTCCCAATGGAGGGCAATTCTAGTGTTAACATGATGCTAACGGGGGCTCCACACCGCATATTGGCGGAGACACTGGAGGTAGACTCTTTTATCCATAGATGCCCGACGGTAGAACTAGTAAAGAAAGTTTGGCAGGCAACAAAGGTATCCATGGGATATAGTGGAGTAACCGAGTTTACCCCCATATGGAGCAATAAAAAACTTCCAGAAATTAGCGCCATAGAAAAATCTAGGGAATGGAACAGGCAGGGTATTAAACGATTAACTCAGCTATACAGGGGTAACCAAATGAAAACATTTTTAGAATTAAGCACCGAATTTAATATATCAAACAAGACCCTCTACAAATATCTCCAGATCAGGCATGCTGTCCAGGCCCAATTTAAGTCATCAACATTAGCATGGTCCCAGTCTCCCGTTCTCTCCAAAATAGCCATGACATGTACATCTAAAGTTCTAATCTCAGAACTGTATACCAGGCTGGGGGCAAGGGCGATAAGTAGAGCGGGACCCTCCAAGAGCAAAATAGGATGGGAAAGAGATGTGGGGGCAATAAGTACTGCACAATGGGATAGGGTCTTGGAGCAGGGAACTTTGGTCTCGATTTCCCCTGCGCAGAGAATATCTCACCTATATTTCCTCCATAGAGTTTACTACACCCCCAAAAAGATGTACAGACTTGGGTGGAGGGAAAACGATGAATGCCCTAGGTGCAAAGCGACAGGGGATTTTATCCATATGATGTGGAGATGTCCCAAGTTATTTAGGTATTGGGAGGAGATAATAGTGAGACTAAATAAAACATTTGGGACCCTGCTAGACCCAGTGGCCAAGACCTGCCTACTAGGTATAGAAGAGAGGAGTGGCCAACCAGACACTATAGAAGCGGTCTTGAGGTGCCTATTTCAAGCACGCAAGCTGATGCACAGAATTGGCAGTCCAAAACCCCCCCATCAGTGGGAAGCTGGGTAGAGACAATCAATGCAATGGTATGGACTGAAAGGGTGCTATATATCAAGCAGAATAGGAGTGGAAAATTTGAGCGAATGTGGAGGCCATGGTTGGACGAGGCGGGGTGCCCCCCATAGGTGGGTGGGCAGGGTGTATGGGAACTCTTCCACAGGTCCGTTCTGGAGCACGGAGGCAGAGAGCCTCGCCCATTATAGTATACTTGTCCTTCTCCGGCTCCTATACGGATGCTGTTACCTTTGGGGGCATTCTCCCACACCCACTCCTGTCTCCCTGTCCCTGTTTTATTTTTGGCTGGTCTTGGTCTTTCCGTTTTTGACTGTTTTTTCTTTCCCTTCTTTTTTTTTTTCCTCTCTCCTGTTGGCGCTCTCTTCCTTCTTGTTGGTTTTCTCCTGCCTCCCTTTCTTGCTCTATGTCTTTTCTCTTTTCAATGCTCTTCTTGGCCCCTTACCCCTTTTATTTCCGCCCCTGAAATTACAGACAACTTATGAAAACACAAACCTTCAAGTGTGATGTGGTGTGGGGGAGGGAGGGAGGGAGGTGAGGGGGGAGGAAAACACTCCAAGACAGGATTATATATTGTACACTGTTAAAAATATTTTCCTTTTTTATTTGTGTTATTTTTTTTCACTGTACATTGAACTGTAAGACAGTACATGTGGTATAAAAAACTAACAATAAAAAGCAATAAAAAATAAAAATAAATTTTACAAAAAAACTATAAGGAGAAAGTTGTAGGCCTGTTCACAGAACTATTACAGCAACAGTAGTGGTCTGCTGATAATATCTTGGCTAACAGTGAGCTGAGGGTGAGGGGAGTAAAGAGCCTCAACAATAAAACGTTCACCCATGGTAACAGGTAAATGGGAAGTAAGGTGGAATACAAAAGAAGCGCAATAGGAAAATGTTTAAGCACCATCACCTCAGACGGCTTTGGGTCAATGTTCTGTTGGTAAGTCCAATAAATCACATCTTCAGAGGTTTTGAAGGAGTGTGTGTGATCCTCATCCAATACTCGAAGGTGTGCTGGGTACATCACACATATAATGTCAAAGATACACACCCATCGCTTAGCTTCTAAAAACTTTGTTGAAGCTGAATTTCAGCCAGAAATCTCAGCCCTTGTATTTGAGCATTTTCATGAAAGTGTGTGTGGGTTCCAGGGAGGTTATGGTTTGGAGGAACATTCAACTGCTAAGGTAGGGAAGAAATGGCCATGACCAACAGGTGTAAATTGGGAAGTGTTCAAGAAACTTCCCTAGGTCTAATCCTTCAGTCCTCAAGCAGGCCAATAAATTGAGGGTCGCTGTAGCACATTTTGTTCTTGTAGTCATCTTGTTTTTGCCTGACAGTTTGTAGTTGCTAATGCATTTGGCTAAAGGCCCATCGTAATGACCAGAGTTGCTCCTCCATGTGGCTCAGGCAAATTTCAGATTCTGACACTCTATCTTGAAGCTTATGGAGATCCTGTGGGGTGAAGGAAATCTCAACCTTGATCTTGGAGGTCTTCTGGCAAGTAGAGTTGGCAACAAGAACATTTGCTGTTTCAGATTCAGACTGGTAGGTGTGTGAGAAGGCAGCTTACATTCATCTGATGTTTCTCTGTCCATTTGGCAATATTTGTCAAACTAGATCACCTATTCCAGAGCTTTTTTGGTGGGAATCATCTTGAAAGATGTGAAGGGTAACTGTGTAACTATGTAAGGAATAGTGGCCAGTGGTAAGTAGCAAGATGAGATTTACTGGCCCTAAACAATTTATGATCCATAGCTTTTGGCACAGAGAACTTGGTTTTATGAGCACTAGCTGTAGCAGACTGCTGGTAGATATGGCCCCCTCTTCTCAATGGTCCCTACGGAGTTCATAGATTTTACAGGCAGTGGGTAGAGACTTGCCATAATTTGTCATATTCTACATTATTAATAAAATTATAATATCAGAATGTATTTAACTTATTTTATTTCATTTTGTGCTGCTCTTCAGCCAACATTTGTTGACTTGGCATAGGGATTGACACACATGCCATAAGAAACTTTAAGAGATTTTACAAAAAGGTCAGATTTAATGAATAGAGTGGTTTAATAGCAGTTCACAAGTCTAAACAGTGTGCATGTAAACCCAATACGTTTGATGCCAAAAGTAAAGGTTCCTACTGTTTATATGAAAGCCTGAGCTACTGCAGCCAGGTGTAAACATTTATTGGTTTAAAGCTAATTCTGAAATCAGACTATTGTCCAAAGTAAATGCAGGTGGGCAGATTGTGAAAAAGAAAAGATTTTGATTGAAATTACAAAATTTAACATAATTGATGCACTTAGAGATTTTTTTTCAGCTTTAGCAAAGCTTTAACCACTTCGGCCCCGGACCATTTTGCTAGTCAAAGACCAGGCCACTTTTTGCGATTCGGCACTGCGTCGCTTTAACTGACAATTGCGCGGTCGTGCGTCGTGGCTCCCAAAAAAAATTGACGTCCTTTTTTTTCCCCATAAATAGAGCTTTCTTTCGGTGGTATTTGATCATCTCTGCGGTTTTTATTTTTTGCGCTATAAACAAAAATAGAGTGGCAATTTTGAAAAAAATGCTATATTTTTTATTTTTTGCTATAATAAATATCCCCAAAAAATCTATAATTTTTTTTCCCCTCAGTTTAGGCCGATACGTATTCTTCTACATATTTTTGGTAAAAAAATAGCAATAAGCGTTTATTGATTGGTTTGCGCAAATGTTATAGCGTCTACAAAATAGGGGATAGTTTTATGGCATTTTTATTAATATTTTTTTTTTTTACTAGTAATGGCGGCGATCAGCGATTTTTATTGTAACTGTGACATTATGGCGGACACATCGGACACTTTTGACACATTTTTGGGACCAGCGATCAGTGCTATAAAAATGCACTGATTACTGTGAAAATTACACTGGCAGTGAAGGGGTTAACCAGTAGGTGGCGCTGTAGGGGTTAAGTGTGCCCTAGTGAGTGATTCTTACTGTAGGGGGCGTGGCTTGGCGTGACATGACACTGATCACCGCTCCGATCACACGGAGCAGAGATCAGTGTCATTGTCACTAGGCAGAGTGGGGAGATGCTTGTTTACACTAGCATCTCCCCGCTCTATCTCTCTGTGAGACGATCACAGGTATCCCCGTGGCGATCAAGTCCGCTGGAACCCACGGTCGGGCTCACGGAGAAAGTGTCAGGGTCGCGCGCGCGACCACATGGCGGCATCTTAAAGGGGACGTTCCTGTACGTGCTTATGCCTGTCCGTGCCACTCTGCTGACGTAAATATACAGGAGGCGGTCCTTAAGTGGTTAATATAGATTAGCTTATATCATATTCTTTTATAGGGCCCCCTGCAGGTTTGTGCCATAATGTGCCACAGCGCTTCCATCTTCGCCCAGTCTTGATTTCAGGTTTGTGTTCTCCGGCCGTTTCAATGGCCAGACCATCTAAAGTCAAATATGCATTGTATGCATTAATTCAGTAGCGCCCCCCCCCCACACCTAAATACTTAGCTGAGTCGGGGGGGTGCCAAGCTGCATTGTGTGTATCAGTGAACGCACACAACCCGGTTCAGGAGCGAGCCCGCACATGTGCTACCATAGGAAGTGGCTTTCTATGTCTATGGGGAGTAGAGGAGGAACGAAGAGTGCCGACGGGACTCCAGAAGAGGCGGTTCGGGGCCACTCTATGCAATACCCATTTTATGCAAAAAAAAAGTTACCTTACATCCAGTTTAACCGCTTCTGGACCGCCCCACGTACACTAACTGCGGCAGGGCGGTGCTCCTGCTGTGATTAAATACAGCGGGAGCCAGTCAGCGGGTACGGTGACTGCGATGGCCGCCGCGACCAGCCGATCGTTCACAGGAGAGATGGAGTAGCGGTGAGCCAATGTAAGCAAAGCACACCACTGCTCTGTCAGGGAGGAAAAGAGAGATCATGTTTCAGCTAAGCTGAACCACAATCTCTCTTTTCCTCCAGTAAATCCACTCCCCCCATAGTTAGAAACACCTCCCAGGGAACACACTTAACCCCTTGATCACCCATGTAGTTACCCCTTCCCTGCCAGTGTCATTTATACATTGATCAGTGCATTTTTTTAGCACTGATCACTGTATTGGTGTCACTGGTCCCCAAATTGTCACTTAGGGTCAGATTTGTCCACTGAAATGCCTCAAACACCTCCCAGGGACACACTGCAGTGCCGCAGAAACACCTCCCAGGGAACACACTTAACCCCTTGATCACCCCTGTAGTTAACCCCTTCCCTGCCAGTCTCATTTATACATTGATCAGTGTATTTTTTTTAGCACTGATCACTGTATTGGTGTCACTGGTCCCCAAAAAGTGTCACTTAGGGTCAGATTTGTCTGACCGCAGATCGCCTCCGTTACCAGTAAGAACAATAAAAATAATTAAAAGTCCTTAAATCAATCCCTTATTTTGTAGACGCTATAACTTTTGCGCAAACCAATCAATATACGTTTATTGGGATTTTTTAACCAAAAATATGTAGCAGAATACATATTGACCTAAATTGATAAAGAAATTAGTTTTTTTATGTTTTTTTTTTTTGGATATGTATTATGGCAAGAAGTAAAAAATATAGTTTTTTTTTCAAAATTGTCAGTCTTTTTTTGTTTATAGCGCAAAAAATAAAAACCACAGAGGTGATCAAATACCACCAAAAGAAACCTCTATATGTGGTAAAAAAGGACGTCAATTTTATTTGGGTACAGCATCACAGGACCGTGTAATTTTCAGGTAAAGCGACGCAGTGCCGTATCGCAAAATGGCCTGTTCAGGAAGTGGGTAAAACCTTCCGGGGCTGAAGTGGTTAAAGAATAAGTTCACCTTTATACAAAAAATAATAAATGCACATCTTTTTTGCAGGTAAAAAATGTGCATTTATTATTTTTTGTATTAGGATCCTGTGCATTGCACCAGCGATTATCAGATCACTGATGCCATAAAGGTCTCCTGCAGATCTGTCAAGCCCTGTACACACGATCAGATTTCCTATGGATTCTAAACCGATGTTTTTTTCCATCGGAAATCCGATAAAGCTGACTTCCATCAGTCTTGCCTACACACCATCAGTCAAAAATCACACCGTCCCAAACGCTGTGACGTAAAACACTCCGACAAGCCGAGAAAAATTAAGTTCAATGCTTCTGAGCATGCGTCGACTTAATTCTGAGCATGCGTGGGTTTTTTGTCCGATGGAGTTCCACACAGACGATCGGAATTTGCTATCGTTTTTTTTCCCATCGGATAAATTTAAAACATGTTCTATTTTTTCTCACCGATGGAAAAAAGACGGATGGGGCCCATACGCGATCGGTTTGTCCCATGAGAAAAGTCCATTGGACTGTTTTCATCTGTAAAACCGATTGTGTGTACACGGCATAAGTGTATCAGCTTACCCATACAGTGGGGCAAAAAAGTATTTAGTCAGCCACCAATTGTGCAAGTTCTCCCACTTAAAAAGATGAGAGGCCTGTAATTGTCATCATAGGTATACCTCAACTATGAGAGACAAAATGTGGAAACAAATCCAGACAATCACATTGTCTGATTTGGAAAGAATTTATTTGCAAATTATGGTGGAAAATAAATATTTGGTCACCTACAAGCAAGCAAGATTTCTGGCTCTCACAGACCTGTATCTTCTTCTTTAAGAGGCTCCTCTGTTCTCCACTCATTACCTGTATTAATGGCACCTGTTTGAACGTGTTATCAGTATAAAAGACACCTGGTCACACTCCAAACTCCACTATGGTGAAGACCAAAGAGCTGTCAAAATACACCAGAAACAAAATTGTAGACCTGCACCAGGCTGGGAAGACTGAATCTGCAATAGGCAAACAGCTTGGTGTGAAGAAATCGACTATGGGAGCAATAATTAGAAAATAAAAGACATACAAGACCACTGATAATCTCCCTCGATCTGGAGATCTCACCCCGTGGGGTCAAAATGATCACAAGAATGGTGAGCAAAAATCCCAGAACCACACGGGGGGACCTAGTGAATGACCTGCAGAGAGCTGGGACCAACGTAACAAAGGCTACCATCAGTAGCACACTACGCCGCCAGGGACTCAGATCCTGCAGTGCCAGACATGTCCCCCTGCTTAAGCCAGTACATGTCCGGGCCCGTCTGAGGTTTGCTAGAGAGCATTTGGATGATCCAGATGAGGATTGGGAGAATGTCATATGGTCAGATGAAACCAAAGTAGAACTGTTTGGTAGAAACACAACTCGTCTTGTTTGGAGGAGAGAGAATGCTGAGTTGCAACCAAAGAACACCATACCTACTGTGAAGCATGGGGGTGGCAACATCATGCTTTGGGGCTGTTTCTCTGCTAAGGGAACAGGATGACTGATCCGTGTACATAAAAAAAATGAATGGGGCCATGTATCGTGAGATTTTGAGTGCAAACCTCCTCCCATCAGCAAGGGAATTGAAGATGAAACGTGGCTGGGTCTTTCAGCATGACAATGATCCCAAACACACCGCCCGGGCAACGAAGGAGTGGCTTCGTAAGAAGCATTTCAAGGTCCTGGAGTGTCCTAGCCAGTCTCCTGATCTCAACCCCATAGAAAACCTTTGGAAGGAGTTGAAAGTCCGTATTGCCCAGCGACAGCCCCAAAACATCACTGATCTAGAGGAGATCTGCATGGAGGAATGGGCCAACATACCAGCAACAGTGTGTGACAGCCTTGTGAAGACTTACAGAAAACATTTGACCTCTGTCATTGCCAACAAAGGATATATAACAAAGTATTGAGATGAACTTTTGATATTGACCAAATACTTTGTTTCCACCATAATTTGCAAATAAATTCTTTACAAATCAGACAATGAGATTGTCTGGATTTGTTTCCACATTTTGTCTCTCATAGTTGAGGTATACCTATGATGACAATTGAAAAAAGACCAACTCATGTGATGAAACATGTGGTTGCCATCATCCCTTGTGTATTCAAATTGAAAATAACCTCTTATTTGATGGGATTTTGTAGGCAACAAATAGGAAACAAAAAATAGTATCAAAAATTATTTATTATAGAAAAAATTAAATGTGAAACAAATATTTATACAAAATTGTTAAAATTATGGATCATGATTGAACTAGACATACTATACATACTATCCATCATCAAAGATATGTCACCAGATTAACTGGTGATGAACAGAGATGTGTATCCGATACACATCTCTATTCATCGCCAGTTGATCTGGTGACATGTCTTTGATGATGGATAGTATCTCTATGTCTAGTTCAATCATGATCCATAATTTTAACAATTTTGTATAAATATTTGTTTCACATTTAATTTTTTCTTAAATAAATCATTTTTGATACTATTTTTTGTTTCCTACTTGTTGCCTACAAAATCCCATCAAATAAGAGGTCATTTTCAATTTGAATACCTATGATGACAATTACAGGCCTCTCTCATCTTTTTCAGTGGGAGAACTTGCACAATTGGTGGCTGACTAAATACTTTTTTGCCCCACTGTACATACTTTACTCCACAGCACCGTGGTAGTTCACTGAGAACTTCAAGCCAACAACCTTTAAGCCTGCCAGGACTTGTAATTCATTCATACACAGAGCTCTGTGTATAAATGACTCGGCCGTGTGGAACTTCTCCCCGTAATGCTGCCATGTAGGGGAAACGGGCGGCGGCTACAGCACTGGGAATATATTACATGTTCCACCCTAAAATCGGGTGGAACATGTAACATGCTACCAAGGGTGAACACATCCTTTAACCTACTCGTTTACATTTATGGTTCTTTTTTATTTATGGTCAAAATGTATAATTATATATTAATTTCCTAGCCTACTCCTATTAATCTCAACAGTCTAGAAGTTTGTAAACTTACTTTTTGTAGAATCCCACGCATTTACTTCCTTGAATTCTGTGACATGTATTCACTATGCCCTTTGAGTAGGCACTGCTGTGTCATACATTTCACAGAGCCTGCCTTCCTAACTACAGAGGTGCTAAGGCCTCATGTACACTGCAGCTGCTAAACTGAAGTTTTGGAGCAGTTGAGCATTTTTTTTAAGCAGCCCCTGAACTCTACTCTATGTTATCTTATGTGTACATGTACACTCGGTCGTTTATAGTGGTTTAGAGGTAGTTGAAGTTACAGGTATTTTTTTGAAAGCAGAAAAATCACGTTCAGGACTGTAGTTTACTGACATTTCGAACACCAAATGCTTGTAACCGAAGTAAACTGAAAAAACACAAATTTTACCACATGCTGCTGCCTGCATCAATGGATGAGTCCAGTAGGAACAAATTCTGGTCCTCTCACGCATTTTTCTACACCTTCGGAGCCCCCACAACATCAACATCAGGAGCATTTCCTCACACATGGTCATGGTGGAAACCATAGTAAAAACACAAAAAATAAGATAGCTATCTACAAGCGCACTGCTCTCTCTGTTGCTGCTCTCTCTTCTCTCACAGAATGGCTGAAATAGTTAATAATTTACTTGTTTTTCATGCATTGTGGGCACTTGCAAGAGTCTACTGAGGTTATCTTTAAAAAATGCTTCTAACCTCAAACGCTCATAACTGCTGCTAAACTTGCATAGATGTGGTATGTAAAAGCCAAAAAATTTAATTTGTTCACCGTTGGTTTTCAGCTGTCAGGTTTCCACGTTCAAAAAAGGTTTTCAACTGCCCTGTGTACATGAGCCCTTATGCCGCGTACACAAGATCGGAATTTCCGCCAACAAAACCATGTTTTTTTTTTCCGACGGATGTTGGCTCAAACTTGTCTTGCATACACACGGTCACATAAATGTTGCTCAGAAATTCCGAACGTCAAGAACGCGAAGATGTACAACACTACGACAAGCCGAGAAAAATTAAGTACAATGATTCCGAGCATGCGTCGAATTGGTTCCGAACATGCGCAGCACTTTTGTGCGTCGGAAATGGTTACAGACGATCGGAATTTCCGACAAGAACTTTTCATGTCGGGAAAATTGAGAACCTGCTCTCAAACATTTGTTGTCGGAAATTCCGACAGCAAATGTCGGTTGGAGCCTGCACACGGTTGGAATATCTGACCAAAAGCTCACATCAAACATTTGTTGTTGTAAATTCCGATCGTGTGTACGCGACATTAGAGGAGTTTCAGGAGGTGGACTCAGTACAGGAATCACTGATTGCCGCCAAGGTACCATGGAATATGTCCTTAGAAATTGAAAATAAACAACAGATGAGAGGTTGAAAAGCATGCAGGGAATTCAGAAAGTTGTGGAAAGAGATGATTAGCAGACAGACAGCACTCACAACATAAAAGGACAATTTTTAAGTAAGCTTATATTGGATTGTCAAATACAACTATTGTTAGCATTGTTATTACAATGTTGATGTCATAAAATAAGTGTATGTTCTGACCATAGAACTCCTCTATTTTTATCTACTGTGTATGTATATATGTATATTACTGCCATTTATAAAATCATTAAAGTAGAAGTTCATTCTAACACTAAAATCTGTAAATCTACAGGCACCCACAATCTAAAGCCTCGTACACACGGTCTGACATTTTACCAACAAACTTCAAAATGAGCAAGTTTGACAAAATATCCGACCGTGTGTACGCTCCATCGGACAAACTTTTTTGGTTTTCATCGGACAAATGTTCGGTCTGCAAACGGACAAACTTTTTGGCAACAAAAGTCCGATGGAGCAAAGTCCGACCGTGTGTACAGAAATCCATCGGACTTTTGTCCGAAGGACAAATAAGCATGCCCAGAACCAATGTTAAAATCAAAAAAGAGCAGAAAAGAGCAGAAAAACCACGTGATGTTGGAAAAGTTTTGGGAAAGTTTGTAGTTTGTAGAAAAGTCCTGCCGTGTGTATGCTATGGGTGTTCCCGGCCAACGCCCTTCGGACAAAAATCCACAGAAAAGTTTGTTTGAAATCTGACCGTGTGTACGAGGCTTAAGACTAACCTATCTAGCCCTGTAAATAAGAAATCGCTGTACATACCTTTTTTGAAGCTCTGGTCCGATCCCACGCTGAGCTGTCAGTGGCCGATTTGCTGTGGAGGCGGGTGCAGAGGAGGCAGCTGACAATGGAAGCCCAATAATGGCTCTATGGGTGATGTCACTTCCCATTCACTTCACAGCTGTTGTCGGCTGTCTCCTCTACAGAGTTTCTGCCGCTGGATATAGGACAGGATCATCTCCAAGAAAGGTATATATAGCGATTTCTTCTTTTAAGGGCTAGATAGGTTAGTCTTTGTGAATGCCTGTAGATTTAGAGATTTTAGTTTTAGGGTGAACTACTACTTTAACAAAGGTTGTTGATTGGACATCTCTGCTGTCAGCACCTTGTAATTTTCTGCTCAGTTGTGTTTAGCTTATACTACGGCATGGATAGATATAACATGGGAAGAAGATTTAGAATGTTCATTGGCAGCAGTAAGCAGGGTTATAGTATTACAATAGCAATTCTTCAGATTGAGTGAATGGTTGTAGGTTAGTTCAGACCTGAAATATTCCAAAGGAGCATGTAATCATTTTTTATTTTTTTGGGTTATATCAAGCAGTACAGTGTTATCTGAAAGCCATTTAAAGCAACTCCTAGTGTGACTAAATGGAGAATAAAAGCAACTCAAGTTGCTGAAGTCTGTATACACAAGCCCTTGTCAGCTCACAAAGCAGTCATGTTGCCAGTTTGGGCCTGCTTTGCTTTTTCTCTGTATGAAGGGAGCATAGGTTCACTGTTCTAGTCAGGCTTCAGGGAATCATTGCACTGGGTTATACACATTAAAGCGGAGGTCCACACAAAAATGGATTCCCTTACCGAAGATGGCGGCGGCAGCATCCAAGGACAGACCGACAGATCGGCCTCGGGTGCCGACATCGCGGGCGCCCTGGACAGGTAAGTGTCCTTATTTTAAAAAAAATCAAAATTTGGCGGACCTCCGCTTTAAAGGGGTTGTAAAGGTTCTGTTTTAAAAAAAAAAAACAAACAAACATGTTATACGTACCTCCGATGTGCAGTTGGTTTTTTCACAGAGTGGCCCCGATCCTCCTCTTCTGGGGTCCCTCTGTGGCGCTCCTGGCTCCTCCTCTTTTCGAGTGTCCCGCCGGAGAAGCGCTTTCTGACGAGACACCCGTGCGGGCGCACTCCCATGTCCTGCTGCTGTGTCTATAGACACAGACAGCAGTACTCTGCTCTGCCCCCCGGCACCCGCATCATTGGATTTGATTGACAGCAGCGGGAGCTAATGATTGCGCTTCTATCAATCTATCCAATCAGGACTCCTTTAAAATCCTGCTGTGACAGATGCTTTGACATGCACTTTTCTTGATAGGATGGTGCTGCCTCAGCCCAGTTTCAATTGGAAAGCTCTGTCAGCCTTCAACAAGAGCATGGAGCAGAATTGGCTACTCCCATGAATACTACATTGTACTCTGAAATCCCACCTTACGTTTTCAAAGCTATGAAATAAAAGTTTCCCTTTTACTTTTCTGCTTGGTTTTTTCAGCCTTTTTAAGGGTTTTATCTTCAAAACACGTAAATAAGCACTTGAATAAAAGAATCAACGTAGCACATTTTACATGTGGGATTAAGGTGTTTGGTACTAGCTGTTAGTCATAAATTCAAAGCACGGGGAGAGATATTTGTTAATTACTCAGGCAATCTATGCGCAACATATTTTGGGCTGAAGTCCTTTTGATGAAAGTATAATTTCCTCTAATTAAAGATTTGTTTTATTTAATTGCATAAAGGAGGCCAGTGCACTACTCTCCTCTTCCAAAAATTAAAACAAAAAATAATGCCACACAACCCAGCTTCTGCTAATGAGCAGATTTAAATATAGGCAGTGTAATCATCTATGAGTAAAGTGCATTACACTGGAGAAAATGTCTTGAAAATAAAAAAAATTGGAAAAGCCAAAAAAAAAAAGTGTTTTGTAGGTGCTTATTTAAAACATGAGTAAGTCTGAAATGAATGAGTTCTTTGAGTGAAGGGCTAATTAAATTCACAAAAAGTATTAGGGTAGCTATATACAACATAAAGCAATGATTACATATGTATCAGACCATGCTCGCATGACCATTTTGGTGACTTCTACTCATGCTACCACCAAACATATTCACTTTTAAGCAGTAATGTCAGTCCAGAGCCCCATTGAGATCCCATTGATTTTGTGTATTTCTTTAATAGTATGACATAGACTAATGTATGGCATCTTCGGTGTCATCCATACCGGACCATACACTGTCCCTCCTCTCATATTTATATATCACATACCAATTGCTGTCCTGCTATGACTTGGGAGAAATAACAGTATTAAAATGTTTGGGTAGGTAGGTTTCTTTAAGCCTCCAATCACACTGGTGCCACATGCAATTTACAAATTGCACCTGAACTCACATCTAATGTCTTTCTTTGGCACAGACTTAATAGTTGCGATTTCAAGTAGCACAATTTAAAAAAAAGTTTCTGCACAATTTTTTGTGATTTCATGTGTGACTTGCATTGACATCTGTGCATTAAATCACACAGATGCTGGCAAGCCGCACTGTCCCGCAGCTTTGAAACCGCGCTGAAGTAGTGCAATTTCAATGCCGAATTCAGTGAGAACCGAGACTTAAAGTAGAACTCTAGGCAAAACTTTTTTTTATATATTTTGGATAGAACAAGGCAGGGTTATAACCCGTCAGATTAATTTTTTCACCATCTGTGTCCCATTGCGGAGATTTCCCTTCACTTCCTGTCCCATAACCAAACAGGAAGTAAAAAAAGGAAATTCCTGCAAATTAGGTGAATTTCTTGGGGAAACCCAGGTTACCAGAACTAGTGTCCCCAATGGAAGATTTCCCCTCTATTACTTTTCTGGGGACAACCCAAAATTTGGGATTTTCTTTTACTTTTACTGATAATGGTAAACAGGATAAATAGAGAGGGTGAAGATCCCCAACAGGGGCACAGACAGCAATAAAAACTGACAGGTGAGCTAATCCCTCTGCACTCTATCCAAGACAATCCTTAGTTAGGGTACTTTCACACTAAGGCATTGCGGACGTTGGCGGTAAAGTGCTGCTATTTTTAGCGGCGCTTTAATATAATTTTTGCTGTGATTTTCGGCCGCTATGCGGAGCACTTTTAACCCCCGCTAGCGGCAGAAAAAGGGTTAAAACCGCCCGCAAAACACAGCTGAAGCGGCGCTTTGCCGGCAGTTCAGAGGCGCTGCCCATTGATTTCAATGGGCAGGGGTCCTTTAGGAGCGGTATATTCACCGCTCCTACAGCGCCTCAAAGATGCGGCTGGCAGGACTTTTTTTACCGTCCTGCCAGCGCACCGCTCCTGTGTGAAAGCCCTCGGGCTTTCACGCTTGAGATAAAGGAGCGGCTCTTTCAGGGCGCTTTTCAGGCGCTATTTTTAGCGCAATAGCACCTGCAAAGCGCCTCAGTGTGAAAGCAGCCTAATTCTTTAAGGTACTTGGCTACTTTATTCACTTGAAGACCAGGCTTTTCTGTCACTTTTTCTTTACATATAACAATCTTTTTTTGCTAGAAAATTACTTAGAACCGCCAAACATTATATATATGTTTTAAAGCAGAGGCCCTAGAGAATACATTGGTGGGTTTTGCAATTTTTTATGTGACACGATATTTGCGCAGCGGTTTTTCAAATTCAATTTTTGGAAACAAATACACTTTTTGGAATTATAATGCAAAAACACACAATACATAACTCAATTTATTGTAAAATATAAAAGATTATGTTACGCCAAGTAGATAGATAACAAACATGCCACGCTTTAACATTTGCAACAACAACAAACTATGTACATTTTACTATCCATAGGCGACACTTTAAAAGACTTTACAGGTTACCACTTTAGATTTACAATCTAGTGGTCTTGGTCTAGTGCTAGAATTACTGCTCATGGTCTGACGTTTGCAGTGACACCTCACATGTGTGGGACGATCGCTGTTTGCATGCATGCGGGTCTGACGCCTGCTAGCACGGGGGGGACGAGGCACTTTACATTTTTTTTTTTATTATTAATTTTATTTTTTTATATTTACACTGTTGCCCAATTTTTTTTATCACTTTATTGCTGTCAGAAGGAATGTAAACATCCTTCGTGACAGCAATAGGCACAAGACAGGTACTCTTTATGCAGGGATATGGGGCCTATAAGACCCCAAATCCCTTCTCTGCCGTTAAAAGCATTCAAAACACCAAGTTCTGTGTTTTTGAATACTTTAGATTTTTTTTAAATGGTACCATTGACATCCGAGTAAACTGGAAGTGATTTCATGTCATCGCTTTTGCGTTACTATAGTGGAGACCCAATCAAAGCCGTTCCTGGACTTGTTTGGGTGTCCGACTAGCAAAAGGGATGTGCTGATTGGAAGCTTGGGTCACCCGGTGGGACGGGAGAGCCTGAGCAAGCCACAGAAGCCGAAGCAAGGTCCATAGAGACATGGATGAGCGAGTTTGGGGTGGAGGAACTTGACTGGCCTGCACAGTCCCGACCTCAACCCAACAGAACACCTTTGAGCGGAGACTGCGAGCCAGGCCTTCTTGTCCAACATCAGTGCCTGACCTCACAAATGCGCTTCTGGAAAATGGTCAAACATTCCCATAGACACACTCCTAAACCTTGTGGACAGCCTTCTCAGAAGAGTTGAAGCTGTTATAGCTGCAAAAGGTGGGCCAACTGAATATTGAACGCTACGGACTAAGACGCCATTAACCACTTTACCACTGGGCACTTAAACCCCCTTCCTAACCAGACCAATTTTCAGCTTTCGGCACTCTCACATTTTGAATGACAATTACTCAGTCATGCAACACTGTAGCCCTATGAAATAAAACAGTAAGAGTAAATATAAATAAATAATATCAATAAACTCTTTTAAATTGTCATACAAATATATATTTGAAATCAAATCTTTATTATTTCTTGGTAGTGACATGGTGTGGGCCGATTTCTGCCAGTCACTGGCTGTGTCACGCCTCATCAGCTTGTGTCGTTGAATAACAGGGAGGAGAAGCCTCCACTAATATACATGTAATATCCTGCCCCCATTGTGTTTACCTGGTTAGTGGGCATGGAGGAGGAGGGAGGGAGTGGGCTGTCATTTACACTGTGTATACGCTCACATGTGTGAATCTATAGTCACACGGGCTGCTCAGATGTGATAGGAAGGAAATGCTTAGCATAGAAACTTACTGAAAACTCAGCAGAGTTGCCACCACATCTGCAAAATTCCTATCTGAATTGGGGACATGAACAGAAGGTGGAGATAGAGAGCAACTGGATCAACCAGGTTTTGTTTTTTGCAGAATACAGAAAAACGAATCTCATAGTGACTAAGTGAGTTATGATGTGGGTTTAGTGACACTTTAAATTCACTTTGCAAATAGAACAAGCTCTCTCTACACCTTTAGTAAATCAACCCCATAATGTTGGTTTGCTATATGTAATGTTTTTCTCTAACTAAAATATTTTTTAGCCTTAGACAGAGTAGGGAAGATTTTTTTGCTGTATGTGTCCCATCTGGGAGATCCATCCTCTCCTTTTGTCCTGGTCACCATTGAGTGGCTTTGAGCAGTTGTATAATATGAAGTCCTCTGGGTGGAAAGGAGTGCACATTCCTCTGTTTAATTTATCAAAACACCTGCACATACAGTATTGTCAGTTTTATGCATGGACTGCTGCCAGCAAAAAAAAATGTTGTGTTTAATTTGGCAGAGGTTATGATTTTTCTTATTTTTGAGGAATAAATGCCCATCATACCTCCCTGGATCTGTACTAAAACTTTTTTTTTTTGTGTGCCAGATAAGTCAGTGGTATGCAGGTAATGTCATTCCAGCTGCAAATTTTGTAATTCATTGTTTCTTTGTCTTTATATTGCAGTGCACTGAAACCTCTTTCTTTTTTGAAACTCGCAACAAAGTTGCCTGTAAACATCTATGGAAATGTTGTGTAGAGCACCACACCTTCTTCAGGTGAGTTGTAATATCTAACAGTATATGTGTTTGTTTAAACAGAGTTGCGTTTAGGGCTTAAATGACAGATTAACTACATAAATGTTACCTTGTTTGCAGTGGGGCTTTTGGTACAAGTTAAAGCAGTATCCTCCAACATGCGTTGATCCCCTATTCTTGTCCTAGGCCATGCATTTAAACCTTCCCTTACCTTCAACCCTTAAAATTTCCTTTAACCCTTTTATTATGTTTAACCTCCTCCCTAACAATGAGATTGCAGGCCCCACCCGCCCAAACCAGAACTTCCCCAGATACAACTTAACTAAAATAAATAACTGAACACATTTTTTAAATGGCAAAAACTTGGCCGCGACACCTTTATTGGTTTTTCACAAATAATTTTCCATAAATCTTTATTATCATTCCAAACTTCATAAATCATCCAATAACATATTTCTACCTGCTCAGTTGTTAGAACTCGAGCAGTAGCACAACTTCAAAGATAAATAAAAGTCCCCCCTGGATCCAGGGTGACCCACCACATAAAAGTGTACGCGACTGGGGCGGGAGGGAGGGAGCTCAAATCTTCCTGCTTGTTCAGCTGAAAAGAGGCAGAACCCTGCGCCTGCTGGCCCTTTTATAAGCAATCCCAAAATCCAGAAAGTTCCCTGAAACCTGATTGGCTCTTCTTGCTTCCTTGTGGACCAGCCCCAAAAGGGGCGGGGCCCCTAACCCCACTGTACTAATGCAGCTAAACCTAACTTAATAATTTACCTTTTAAATTTGTGCTAGGGAGGCCGCAATCTCAGGAAAGTGGCCCCATAATGTGACCCCTTTATTCATTCTTCAATTAACCTTAATTCATACCCTTACTCTAAATTGACACCCAGTCACCCATACATTGAACCTAAACCTTATCCTAAGGCTTAAACTTTAGCCTAACCTTAACACAGTTCCTCAATGGGGGCATCCCCAGCCCCTTGCAAACCTAGATGTTAAAGAAGAAGTCTTGCCATATGTAATATTTCTTCCCAAAAGACAAAGCGCACATATCACACTGATGGACTCATCTTTTTTTCACTCCTTTCTATGCCTATCATAATGGCCCTTCCACTGCAGCACAACTGATTGGCTCTTTGTGTGGCTTTTCCCTCCTCCTACCCGAGCTCTGCTTTATAGTCGACTGCAAGAGGCCGATGCCAAGTAAAATTCAAGCACTTGCACTGCTTGCATTTAAACAATACATTTAAATTGTAACTCCACTTTTGTTGAAAAAAAGACAATGCTCTCTGGGTGATCTGTGTGCATTGCAGGAATCTTAACAAACTTTGCAGCAGAGTCCTAACTTTTTCTGTTCTGATGATAAAACTGTTTGTTCCACTATGTCCTTGCAAGACTCCTGAATGGAGAGGATGTGCACGCATAACCACCTGATGCACGTTTAGTGTTCTATGAAGGAAAACTGCAGTGTCTGCATCCCTTTAATAATAAATACGGTAATACTTAGAGAGTATCTCACCAAAAATGAAATTCCTATTGCAAGGTATGAGATACCTTTACTTGTGTCTTAGTGCAAATATCTGCTAAAAATCAGTAGGGTTGATCTACTAAAACTGGAGAGTGCAAAATCTGGTGCAGCTGTGCATGGTAGCCAATCAGCTTCTAACTACAGATTGTTCAATTAAGCTTTCACAATTAAACCTGGAAGCTGATTGGTTTCTATGCACAGCTGCACCAGCTTTTGTACTCTGTACCAGTTTTAGTAAATAAACCCCAATTTGCCAACACACAAGCAGGAAATGACATTTCTGTAAACCAGGGGTCTCAAACTGGCAGCCCTCCAGCTGTTGCGAAACTACAAGTCCCATGAGGCATTGCAAGTCTGACAGTTACAAGCATGACTTCCACAGGCAGAGGCATGATGGGAATTGTAGTTTTGCAACAGCTGGAGGGCCGCCAGTTTGAGACCCCTGCTGTAAACGTTCTGTGCACCAACTGTGTACAGAACACCTCCAGGTTAGCCTTATTGCGTTGAATTTTTGACTATTTAAAAAAATTAAACACGCTTCAGATTGAAATAAAAAGGTTATTTTTTTTAAAACATTAAATTAAAAAATAGCTTATGTGGCAATTTTATGCTATATTATTATTTTAAATAAAATCATGGGGTCCAAGAACTACATCCACCTACACTATAGATCCCACCACGGTGCCAAAGTGAATTGATGTAAACAAAATATTAATATAAATTCAATGGAGCTGCCACTTTAAATAAACAGATAATAATAAACATCTACCTTAATACCTAGTGCAGTAAATCGTGGCGCTAATGTAATTAGCATAAATAATACACAAACATCACCAAGTGATTTATTCACTTATCACTGGGTGATGTTTATGTCTTTTTTATGCTAATTACATTAGCGCCACAATTTATTGCACTAGGTATTAAGGTAGATGTATATATTATTATTTTAACAAAAATATTAAAGAGGAAGTAAACTTCCATGTATTGTTTGTACCTATAGGTAAGCCTATAATAAGGCTTACCTATAGGTACTGTAAATATCTCGTAAACGTGCTCCATTTAGGAGATATTTACTGTATATGCAGCCGATTATGTCATCAGTGAATGCGCTCTGAAGGTACGGCCACCCGTGCCGTTTCTTCAGAGCCCTGTGCCATGACCGGCGGCTCCCACACATGTGACGTCACGCGGCTCTGACCAGTCACACAGCCGGAGTCCGCGGACCCGGAAGGAAGACAGGCGAACATGGATGCGGCCTCCAGCGGTGACGACGAGGGCTTTGTTTGCAGATATGTTTCACATAATGTGCTAGTATGGAGTTTAGGCTATATATTGTCAGTGTTAAAGGAGTAGTAAAGGTAAATGTTTTTTCACCTTAATGCATCCTATGCATTAAGGTGAAAAAACATTTGACAATACCGCCGCTCCCAGCCCCCCCCCCGTTTTACTTACCTGGCCCCTCGAAAGTCCAGCGCTCGCTCCCGTCATCCTCCGAGTTCCTGTGCCTGGCCGTTGATTGGCTACTGTGGATGGATTGAAAGCAGCGCAGCCATTGGCTGGCGCTGCTGTCAATCACATCCAATGGCGCGGCACGTCGGGGGGCGGGGCCGAGTGATACAGTCGGCGGCTATGGCCGCCGCTGTATCACGGGAGCGCGCCCGCAGTAACTCCACACCATGCGAGCTCGCTCGCATTATGGTGTGGAGTCCTTGCGGGGAGGAGCCGAGACAGCCGCCGAGGGACCCCAGAAGCGGAGGATTGGGGCCACTGTGTGCAAAACGAGCTGCACAGTGGAGGTAAGTATAACATGTTTGTTATTTAAAAAAAAAAAAACGGGAACCTGTAGTGTTCCTTTAACTTGCATTTTGTAAACCTGCTACAAGCTTACTATATTTGAAAAATATACTAAATTATCTCTTCTAATACTTAATACATACAGGATTAAAAATGTTTCTTCTTGATAGCTGGTAACTGTTTTATAAACATTAATGTATATTTCTTACATATTTAAGGATCCCAGAAAATGATTCAAGTACTTTATCGCGGAAGCTGACTAAGCTTGGCTCTCTGGGATCCCGGCATAGGTACAGGTGGGTTGAATGAACAAGCATTTATCTGTGGCTTATTAAAGCATGTATTTGTATAATAGGTTGGACTTTGTTCATCGATAGTGACTCATTGTGATATCATGTCTAGTGCTTAGTGTAGCCTCTCACATCGTCTGACCTCAGATGGGAATTCAGCCAAGCAAAATGTATCTGCATTGTGTAAATGTTTTTTGTCATATTCAGTGTTATGTTTGGACAACACATTAACCTAATTATAATGATCATGCCTGACCAGTAATTGTATCTATAATACTTATAGACACATTATGAGATAGAAGTGGGTGTGGAAAGGAGGCTCAGGCTAGCTAAGTATTTTGACAAAGAAACATCTTACATTTGTGTTTATACCCAAGGAAAAGAAAAAGATGCATAAAAATACATATAAAATCATAACTTTTATTGCATTATCAAAGTGTAAAAATTGAGTAGACAAACTCTAAAGCCTCGTACACACGGGCGGGAATCTCGTTGGGAAAAAAAAAACTTTGATTTTCCCGACGAGATTCCCGGCAAGCTTGCCTTGCTCGCCGAGTGTACACACAGCCATTCAAAAGAACCGCCGTTCTTTTGAATGGCAAGAACACAGCGACGTCATCGACTACGACGAGCATGTAAGCTACCGCGCATGCGTCAAAGTCTCATCGAGCATGCGCGGGCTTACCTGGGGACAGGTAAGCATACAAGCCTCGTACACACGCACGTTTTTTTTAGAAGCACATGATTAGAGCCCGAGGCTCTAATTAGCTTCAAAAGAGGGTGGGCTCGGGCACAGAGCACTGCGCCCCGAGCCCACCCACTTTTGTGACAATAGCAAATTAATATTCGCTATTGTCTTCCTACTTCTCCCCCCGGACAATCCTGGCTCAGGAAGTGGGTTCTGAGACCAGATTGTCCGAGAGGAGAAATGATCCAATTGGCTGCCGAAGAGGAGGAGGGAGGAGACGCAGGGGAAGCCGCGCCGCCGTGAAGCCGAGGAAGGAGGAGACGCAGATGGGGTAATTTCGGGGACCGACTACCGGGGGGGGGGGGAAGGGTTGGCCACGGACGAATTGCCGCCCCCCCCCAAAAATATACCACCAGCCGCCACTGTTCCATAGGTAACTTAGCCAAAATCATATACAAACAATACATAAACCAAAGATGCCAGACAAAGTTGGATATGTAGGGAAGGCGTAATGTCCCAACGTGTTTCGCAAGTTGAGCTTCTTCAGGGGTTCACATGGTGCAGAATAATGTATATCTTCCAAGACAACACATACATTTTTTTATGTGTTGTCTTGGATGATAAACATTATTCTTTTCCCCCCGTGAACCCCTGAAGAAGCTCAACTTGCGAAACAGGTTGGGACACCTTCCCTACATATCCAACTTCTTCTTGCAGCATTGGTTTATGGATTGTTTGTATATGATTTTGGTTAAGTTACCTATCGAAAGTTGTATGGGGATGCTGCCTTTGTATTTAATTCAATCTTATTTTATTATATTATATGCAAGAGAAAGACAGAAAAAGACACACTTCGTCTTAAACATTACAAACAGTGATAGGATACACCATCGACAGGTATCATGTATGGCAAAACAAAGCAGGGCTAAGTTACACATATAAGGATTGAGCACCTGTGTAGGAGGACCTCCGTGGGATTTTTGTAATATCAGTCCCTGTACAAGAATAAATGAGGTAAGGAAACCTTTATCTGTATTTCTGCGAAGGGGATCCTAGGTCCTCCGTATGCAACTTATCAGATGAGATTATACACAAATCTGTTTGGAGAATATGACGTAGGGTCACTCATTGGGTTATTGGCATTAAGTAGATCGAAGCCCTGGTACGTTTTCTCACTGTATTCCTAGAGGTGTAATTAGATATAGAGAAAAGAAAAAAAGAATCAGGGTCAGGGGCAGATAGAAGGGGACAATTAGGTAGGGGACAGGAATCAGAATCCCAATCACTCCATCACGGTCCCACGGCGGACCCGTCCAGGTCACGTCCCGCCCAGGACACAAACTCAGAGGAGTATCGGAACACGGACCACGAAGTCCATGTGAGAGAGAACTGTTCACTTTTACCACTTTCCTCCGCCAGCAAGCGTTCCAGGTCTCTAATGTGGTCCACCTCAACAGCCCAATCTCCCAGGGAAGGCATGGTTGTCGATCTCCAATGACGGGGAATCACTATTCTGGCCGCCGCCAAGAAGTGTCGCAATACATCATTTCTGATGGATTTAAATGACCCCGGGATTATAGACAGGAGGGCCACCTCAGGTGAAGGCTGGATAGAGGTCGCCATCAGTTTGCAGTAAAGTGTGAAAATTCGCTGCCAGAACCTCCGCACAGGAGGGCACTCCCACCAGATGTGGAGCATGGTTCCCCGGGAGTCGAGACACCGCCAGCAGGCATCCGACACTTCCGGATTGAAGTGATGAATAGATGATGGACATCTGTACCATCTCGTTATTAGTTTAAACCCCTTCTCCTGGGTCTTAGTGGCTAGGGATAATTTGTGAGTGAGGATGAAACATTTTTGCCAGTCAATAGGGGAGATAGGGTGATGCAGATCTGTCTCCCAGGCCACCGTGTACGGTGGAAGGTCAGGGGAGTGGATATCGAGCAGAATGGAGTACAGTTGAGATACAACATGTGTTGGAGGCTCCACCTGCATGAGCAGTTCCTCGAATCTCGTCAGTTCAGCAAGAATGTCTGTAATAGACGGGAAAGTCCGGATGTAGGAGATAGTCTGTTGCCTCTGAAGCCACTGCATGGGGTGACGGGGGGTCGGACCGGCAGGGGTATCTGACCGTAAAGTGGGGTCTGCACGAAGGACCTGGGCAAGTCGTCTATGATCCTCCTTTCGCCATGGTCCGAATCTTGTTACAGACATAGCTGGTGGAAAGGCCGGTGTCCCAAAGAAGGGAGTCATAGGCCCCATGTGGTTTGACAAGCCCCTTCTGGACAACATGCGGTCCCAGATCCGAATCGTTTGACGGGTAAGGTCATTGAGAGGGCCTGAACCCCCCGGACCGTGGGCAAGGTCCACGGGAGAGTGGAGAGTTCAATTGGGTTCATGTGGCCTTCTAATTGGACCCAAAGTTTGGTGGAAGAGTGGTGAAACCAGTCTAATATGCGGGTAAGCACCGCTGCTTTATGGTATAGGGAGGCAATTGGGGCTCCGCCCCCCCCCCCCCGAGCCTTTGGGAGAGACAGTGTTTCATACCGTATCCTTGGACGGGCCGCATTCCAAATAAATTTGGAAAACAGCTGGCGTATTTTCTTGAAGTACGAGTTGGGTATGTGAATAGGGATGGTCTGAAACAAATATAAGAACCTAGGGAGAACGTCCATTTTCAGGGCATTCACTCTACCCAGCCAAGAGAGCTGTTTGGACGCATAGTTGGTTAAATCTGCTTGGGTCCTAAGGAGTAGGGGGGCAAAATTCAGGGAAAAAAGTTGGGAAGCAACCGCCGGTATTTGAATTCCGAGATACCTTATGGAGGGGGAACCAGTTTTGAAGGAGAAAGTAGACGCTAGTCGTCGTAGGGCCGATGTGGGCAGAGATATGTTAAGGATTTCCGATTTATTGTAGTTAACCTTGAAGTTGCTAACTTCTCCAAATTTCTGAAACTCCTGCAATACCGAGGGCAAAGATGTGTGTGGATGTGTCACGAACAAGAGCAGATCATCTGCAAAAAGAGCGAGTTTCGTATGTGTGGGCCCGACTGTTATGCCGTGGATAGAGGGATTGTTACGTAGAGCAGTAGCCAAATGTTCCATAGTGAGAACATACAGGAGGGGGGATAGTGGGCATCCCTGTCGTGTCCCGTTGGATACAGAAAAGGCTGGAGAAAGCGAGCCATTCAGTCTAATCCTAGCATACGGAGAGGAGTAAAGGGACATTATTGTCGCCATCATATTAGTTCCCACACCTATTTGTTGCAGGGATAATCGAAGGAACTGCCAGTCGACTCGGTCGAATGCCTTCTCGGCATCGACTGTTAAGAGGCATAGTGGGATATCGTGGGACCGGGCATAGTTGGTTAGAAGAAGGGTCTTCAGGGTGTTATCTCTAGCCTCACGGCCACTCACAAAGCCGACCTGGTCTAAGTGTATTATCCCAGGCAACAACGGTTGTATTCTATTGGCTAGAATTTTAGCAAAGACTTTCAGATCGACCCCAATCAAAGAGATCGGCCTGTAGCTTGCACATAGAGTAGGGTCTTTGCCTGGCTTTGGGATGAGGGATATGTGGGCCTCAAGTGTTTGTGAGGGGAAGAAGGAGCCCTCCGACAAAGAGTTGAACATCTTAGTTAGAAAAGGTGTGAGGAGGGCGGCAAAAAGTTTGTAAAACTTAGGAGTGAAGCCGTCTGGGCCCGGGCTCTTTCCACTCGGCGTACCCGCTATGGCTTTGGCAACCTCCTCTTCTGTGATTGAGACTTCCAGATCAGCGATGATGTCATCATCTAATGTGGGGAGCGCGGTTTCTGAGATATATGACACCTGGTCTTCCACCCTGGAAGAAGGGGAACCAGTCCCGTGAGTCTTAGATATATTGTACAGGGACTGGTAGAAGTCTCTGAATTCCTCTGCCATCTTAGTGGGTGAGGAGACCAATTCTCCCTGTGCCCCCCGAATATGAGGCACAAAGGTGGAAGTCGCTTTTGGGTGCAGGGCGCGAGCCAATGGCCTACCACATTTATCTCGAAACTTATATTGATGGAAAGCGAGCTTATCTGCATATGTGCGTGCAGAGGCTTCATAAAGCTCTCTGAGTTGTGATCGCGCCTTAGAAACGTCCGCCAGTGTTGTCACTGTCGGGGATCGCTTGTGTTCAGTTTCTAAGTTCCTAAGCTTTTGGTTTGCTGCCTCAATGGCGGCTGAGCGCTCCTTTTTAAGACGCGTACCCATTTGGATAAAGGCACCTCGTAGAACCGCCTTCAGTGCCTCCCACTGAAAGGGCAACGATGTCGTATCTGAAGCGTGGTCCGCAAAAAAATTAGATATTGTATCCGAAACCCTTTTCACACATTCTGGATTCGTAAGCAACGAATCGTTCAAGCGCCATGACCACTCCCTATTCGGAGTGGAGGGGAGCGAGAACGTCATATGTATAGGAGAGTGGTCAGACCAGACCATTGGGTCTATGGTGCAGTCCGGGGACCAGTCTAGACAGCTATGGTCACTCATTAGGTAGTCTATGCGACTATAGGTTTGATGGACATGGGAGAAGTGGGTATAGTTGCGGGCCGTGGGGTGCAACACCCTCCAAACATCCACTAGACGCAAATCGTAAAATGCCCGTTTTAGAGCCCTCAGTTTGGGGAAGGAGATACACGATCGCGAGGTGGAGGAATCTAAAAGTGGTTCAAGAGGGGTGTTAAAATCTCCCCCCAGTACGAGCTTACCCTCCATGAATCCCGACAGAACCCTCAAGTATTGTAACGCGGCCGATACTTGGTTAATATTAGGGAGGTAAATGTTGGCTACCGTAAATTTGGTACCCCATAACATGAATTTCACAAAAACATACCTCCCCTGTGGGTCCGAGAGATGATCAAGTACCTCTATAGGGAGCGTCTTATGAAAAGCCACAGACACTCCCCTGGCTTTCTGGGTTGGGCTAGTGCTGTGGAACCACCTGTTGAAATATCTGCTGGAGCAGGAAGGGGTGGAGGCAGAGTGAAAATGTGTCTCCTGGAGAAGAAGCACATTGACCTGGCGTTTGTGCATTTGATACAGGATTTGTCCTCTTTTGGTGGCAATATTAAGCCCATTGACATTGTAGGAACAGAATTGTAGCCTAGGGCGAGAGATCACCGTGTGAGCCATGACGGAGCGACAGGGGGGGAGGGTGAGGGGAGGTGAGAGAGAAATAAGGAAAGAAACAGAAAAGGGGGAAAACACAGCAGGGGAGGAAGAGAGGAGGTAGAGCGATGTGGGGAAGAGATTGAACAGAGAGAGCACCTGGGGAAGGTGGCTCAAAAATACTAAAGTGTGCGCAAAAACGTAACACTTCGTGAAATATCACGTAGTAGGCACGAACTGTGCCAATCCTATTTAGGGGGAGAGAACGGGATTAGAACAGCTGAGTTGTGTTCCCGACAACCTAGTAGGCATAAATAACATAACTGTAAAGTAACACACCCAATGACCGTGGTATTTAAAGCTTACCTGTCTAGTCACTAAAGAGCAATGTCAGATTAAATACCATTGGTACGCTTGAGTACAATAAACAATCAAAAATGACATAAAAAAGAAAAAAGAACATCAGTGAAGAACAAGGTGTATACAAACTGGTGGCAAGATAAAGGCACAGGTATTCCCGCGTAATCATGCGGGGGTAGGAAACATCAATTGCTACATTTATAGCAGCATTAACTATGATTGTCATCACGGCTC
The DNA here is from genome assembly GCA_029206835.1 of Rana muscosa. NCBI lineage: Eukaryota > Metazoa > Chordata > Amphibia > Anura > Ranidae > Rana > Rana muscosa. The sequence continues at coordinate 1,027,498,696 of CM055116.1, forward strand.
AGCTCAGATATCTGTGTAAACGCACAGAAGGTGTCAGTGCCAAGGTCAGCCAGTTTCAAGCCCCCAGGACATAAATGCCCAGAGCCCAAGGGAAGACCCGGAGGTCCCCGGACGAGCCAAAGGGCTATGTCCGGGAAACCCCAAGCCAACCCGCAGAGCCAGAGCCGTGAGAGAACATATCAACATCACTGGCCGCTTTTCAAGAACCCCATCAAGTACAACCGCACCAGCCGAGGGCAGCGAAGTGCTTTTCGAGCCATGTGAGACAACTAAACCGTCAGCAGCATTTAAATAGCAACGTTAGCAAGAGTCAGTGGGCTGAGAGTGCAAGTACACTGTGAAGACATAACAAAACAGGGAAAACAGAAGGTGGACCTGGCCGGAGTCTCATAAAAGAGCTGTATCCACCTAGTAAGTAAAAGGACATAGCAGAAAGAACCATTTCAGGTCTCAGACGACAGAGTCCGGATCAGTCCTCTGGTGACGTGGCTCGCCGCTCTCTAGGACCAGAAGGTACCGATCTAGACTGAGGGCGTCCTCGACGTTGCAGAGGAGGGCCCGGTAGCCGCTGACGGTCATCTGGGGGGTCCAACCAGTTCGGGACGACAACAGGGTCCCGGCTCAGGAACAGGAAGAAGGCAGGAAGCTGGTCCGGGTCTGAGAGGACAAATTTGTGGTTATCTTCCCGGGTCACTTTGATGCTGAATGGGTGACCCCAAGTGTACGTGGCGCCTACTTGGCGAAGCAAGTCCAGCAGAGGGCGGACCATTCGCCGCATGTACAGCGTGTTGCGGGAAAGGTCCGGATAGAGGTGTATAGATGATCCGTGAAAGTCTAGTGGCCCCAGGCGCCAGGCCTTGCGCAAAATCTCCTCCTTTAGGGTATAGTAGTGCACCCGGCAGAGGACGTCACGAGGGCGGTCCCTGCGATCCCCTCCTATGCCTCCCACTCTATGTACTCTGTCCAATTCAATGGGAGATGTAACTTCCCTGCCCAGGACCTGGTTAAGGATAGCAATGACAGTGGGTTTGAGATCAGTACCTGAGGTCGCCTCCGGGACCCCCTGCAGCCGGATGTTGTTCCTGCGACTCCGGTTCTCACTATCTTCTATCCGGAGCTGGTGTTGCCTTAGACGGGAGAGATGAGCCGTAGATGCATTTTCAAGCGCCGTTATGCGGGCTGAGTGGTCTTCTTGGGTGGTGACCATAGCAGAAACCGTGACCTCAGACGCGGAGACCCGTTGTTTGAGGGCATTTAGTTCAACATGGAGAGAAGTTTCCATTTTGGAAGCCCAGGAATCAAAGTCAGCTCGGAAGGCAGACAGTATGGCAGTGGATGTGGCGCCTGGGGAAAGCGTCTCCGCTGAGACAGTGCCCTCGCCAAGGGCAGTGGGATCCATCAGAGGAGTCGGGTGTGTACCCGGGCCAGTCCCACTGGCAGAGGAAGCTGCTGCAGTCGGGGGAGGAGGTTGTGATCTGCCTGAGGCTCGGGTTGACGAAGGTTTATCCTTCCCTGTACGGGAGTCCTGCGATGTTGTGCGTAGCAGGTACCGTTGAATAGTACCTTGTTGCAGTTCAGCGGAGTCAGCAGAGGTAGAGCTGGAAGCCGCCATCAGCCGGTTGGGCGTGATTGGTTGGGAACGTAGCCTGCGGTCGTCGGGAGAGCACAGAGCTCAGCGGTGCATGTCTTCAGCCCTCCATCCTCAGCCACGCATCATCAAAGGTGGAACGGATGAGCAGAGGATGCGACCCGTGTTGCAAATGGGGATCAGTGCTTACTGTGATGTTACTGTCCTTTTGGAGTGCCTGTGCATGTGCTGCAGCACAGCGACACGGCAGTTTAGGCAGTACCGGTGGCCGAGGAGGGAGTGGATCGCTGCCTTTGTATTTATAATAGCATTCATTCAGCATGCTCTTAATTATTAGGGTTTGTTTACCCAATTTTTACAGTTTGATCATGTAATAAAAGTTATGATTTTATATTTATTTTTATGTATTCTTTTCTTTCTCTGAGGGAGTACGATTAGCACCTTTAAAGTTCCATTACTCATCTTTTTTTGTGATATTTCTGGGATGTGGTGCTGAGGTTGCCAATTATACCCATCTGTGATTTGTGTTTTTACCTATCAATTAGACACAATAGGAACTGTATTTAAAGCTGGCTACACATGGATCGAAATTCGGGTGGTTCAGTAGGGCATTTGATCCATGTATGGGCAGGCTGATTGTACCCAAGTCCATAAATTGATCGACTTGGGTAAAACCAGCCTGCCAGATTTCGGGATTCAATTACTGCCAGCAGCTATAGTTGTTAGCAGTAATCATTGTGTTCCATCAGCCGAGAAGGCTCCCCTATAGCACAACACAGTACTGCTGTGGGAGGCATTCCCCCATCAACACTGACTGTGTTGATGAAGGAATCAAGCAATTTTCTTTCCTTCCATTCGTGGAGGATCGAAAGAAAATTGAGTCATCTATGGCCTGCCTGAGTTGGTAAGTGGATTCCTAATATTGTGGTGATGATGCAGAGCCTCAGTGTTTGTCCACTAAATCTGGCTACGGGAGCACTTGACTTTGTTATATAGTATCTCACAAAAGTGAGTACACCCCTCACATTTTTGTAAATATTTTATTATATCTTTTCACGAGACAACACTGAACAAATGACACTTTGCTACAATGTAAAGCAGTGAGTGTACAGCTTGTATAACAGTGTAAATTTGATGTCCCCTCAAAATAACTCAACACACAGCCATTAATGTCTAACCCGCTGGAAACATAAGTGAGTACACCCCTAAGTGAAAATGTCCGAATTGGGCCCAAAGTGTCAATATTTTGTGTGGCCACCATTATTTTCCAGCACTGCCCTAACCCTCTTGGGCATGGAGTTCACCAGAGCTTCACAGGTTGCCACTGGAGTTCTCTTCCACTCCTCCATGACGCCATCATGGAGCTGGTGAATGTTAGAGACTTTGCGCTCCTCCACCTTCCATTTAAGAATACCCTACAAATGCTAAATAGGGTTTAGGTCTGGAGACATACTTGGCCAGTCCATCAATTTACCCTCAGTTTCTTTAGCAATGCAGTGGTTGTCTTGGAGGTGTGTTTGGGGTCGTTATCATGTTGGAATACTGCCCTGTGGCCCAGTCTCCGAAGGGAGGGAATCATGCTCTTCAGTATGTCACAGTACATGTTGACATTCATGGTTCCATAAATGAACTGTAGCTCCCCAGTGCCGGCAGCACTCATGCAGCCCCAGACCATGACACTCCCAGACACACTTGTCTTTGTACTCCTCACCTGGTTGCCACCACACACGCTTGACACCATCTGAACCAAATAAGTATATCTTGTTTTCATCAGACCAGTAATCCAGATCCTTAGTCTGCTTGTCTTCAGCAAACTGCTTGCGGGCTTTCTTGTGCATCATCTTTAGAAGAGGCTTCCTTCTGGGACGACAGTCATGCAGACCAATTTGATGTAGTGTGCAGTGTATGGTCTGAGCACTGACAGGCTGACCCATATGTACCCCTTCAACCTTTGCAGCAATGCTGGCAGCACTTATATGTTTATTTCCTAAAGACAACCTCTGGAAATTACGCTGAGCACATGCACTCAACTTCTTTGGTCATTCTGAGTGGAACCTGTTCTGTTAAACTGCTGTATGGTCTTGGCCACCATTCTGTAGCTCAGTTTCAGGGTCTTGGCAATCTTCTTATAGCCTAGGCCATCTTTATGTAGAGCAACAATTCTTTTTTCCAGATCCTCAGAGAGTTCTTTCCCATGAGGTGCCATGTTGAACTTCCAGTGACCAGTATGAATGAGTGAGAGCGATAGCACCATATTTTACACACCTGCTCCCCATTCACACCTGAGACCTTGTAACACTAATGAGTCACATGACACCAGGGAGGGAAGATGGCTAATTGGGCCCAATGTGGACATTTTAACTTAGGGGTGTACTCACTTTTGTTGCCAACAGTTTAGACATTAATGGCTGTGTGTTGTTATTTTGAGGGGACAGCAAATTTACACTGTTATACAAGCTGTACTTTGTACATACATACATACATGTGCTACATTGTAGCAAAGTGTCATTTCGTCAGTGTTATTACATGAAAATATATAATAAATGATTTACAAAAATGTGAGGGGTGTACTTACTTTTGTGAGATACTGTAGGTTGGCACATACGGTGCCTTGAAAAAGTATTCATACTCCTTGATATTTTCCACATTTTGTCATGTTACATCCAAAAACTTAAATGTATTTTATTGGGATTTTATGTGATACACCAAAACAAAGTGGCACATAATTGTGAAGTGGAAGGAAAATTATAAATGGTTTTCAAAATTTTTTACAAATAAATATCTGAAACGTGTGGCGTGCATTTGTATTCAGCCCCTTAGGCCTCATTCACACGAGCACCGTCAATTTAGCCAAGTTAAAAACATATCAGTTCTTATCCGTTGCTTCATCCGTCTTCATCCGTCATAAATTCCTTTAATCTCCGTTTTCATCTGTCTTCCGTTTCGTTAACATCCGTTTACATCCATTCGTTTAACCATTTACATCTGTTTTTGCATTCGGTTTTGCATCCATTTTGATCCGTTTACAGGAGTTTCTGTGGCTTTGATGACATTACCCAGAAAGCATTGCAAGATCGGAAGCAGAGGTTAACGGATGGTAACGGGTGGTCATCCGTTTGCCCATAGGAATGCATTGTCGTCCATTGACGGATGGATGAAAAACGGATAGACGGTCCGATCATGTGAAAGGGGCCTTACTCTGATGCCCCTAACTAAAATCTAGTGTAACCAATTGCCTGCAGAAGTCACCTAATTATTAAATAGATTCCACCTGTGGGTAATCTAATCTCAGTATAAATGCAGCTGTTCTGTGAAGCCCTCAGAGGTTTGTTAGAGAACCTTAGTGAACAAACAGCATCATGAAGGCCAAGGAACACACCAGACAGGTCAGGGATAAAGTTGTGGAGAAGTTTAAAGCAGGATTAGGTTATCAAAAAATATCCCAAGCTTTGAACATCTCACGGAGCACTGTTCAATCCATCATCTGAAAATGGAAAGAGTATGGTACAACTGCAAACATACCAAGACATGGTCGTCCATCTAAACTGACAGGCTGGGCAAGGAGAGCATTAATCAGAGAAGCAGCCAAGAGGCCCATGGTAACTCTGGAGGAGCTGCAGGTGGGAGAATCTGTCCACAGGACAACTATTTGTTGTGCACTGCACAAATCTGGCCTTTATAGAAAAGTGACAAAAAGAAAGCTATAAGAAGTCCCATTAGCAGTTTGCGAGATGCCATGTGGGAGACACAGAAAACATGTGGAAGAAGGTGCTCTGGTCATATAAGACCAAAATGTAACTTTTTGTCCTAAAAGCAAAACGCTATGTGTGACGGAAAACTAACACTGCATGTCACCCTGAACACACCATCCTCACCACGAAACATGGCAGGGGCAGTATTATGTTGTGGGGAGTCTTTTCTTCAGCAGGGACAGGGAAGCTGGTCTGAGTAGATGGGAAGGTGAATGGAGCCAAATACAGGAAAATCTTAGAAGAAAACCTGTGACAGTCTGCAGAAGACTTGAGACTGGGGCGGAGGTTCACTTTCCAGCAGGACAATGACCCTAAATATACAGCCAAAGCTACAATGGAATGGTTTTGATCAGGCATGTCCAAAGTCCGGCCTGCGTTTCGGTTTCGGGCGGCCCGCCTGGTCATTTTGACATGTATATCTTTTGTGGCCCCCAACCAATCCCCGAGCGCCGGGGGCCACAAAAGAAATACATGCTGGTATTTCCTGTTTACACGGCGACCTCTGTAAAAGAAAGTCCTGTCCCCTGTGCTGCCATTGGACGCCTGTTCTGTCCATCATAGGAGGCGGGACTTTCTACAAAAGAGGCCACCGATAAAACAGAAGTTTCTCCTGTATGTCTGTCGGCGCTCGTCCTGTCTCCTCCAAGGCTGCAGATGGACATGAATCAGGCTGCACTGATGGCAATGGTGAGTCTGCATTTATGTCAATAGGGGTGCTGCATTCATGGCAACGGGGGTGCTGCATTCATGGCAACAGGGGTGCTACATTCAGGGAAGGGGGGGTGCTCCATTCAGGGCAAGGGGGTGCTGCATTTAGGGCAAGGGGGTGCTGCATTCAGGGCAACAGGGTTGCTGCATTCAGAGCAACAGGGGTGCTGCATTCAGGGCAACAGGGGTGCTGCATTCAGGGCAACAGGGGTGCTGCATTCAGGGCAACAGGGGTGCTGCATTCAGGGCAAGGGGGGTGCTGCATTTAGGGCAAGGGGGGGCTGCGTTCAGGGCAAGGGGTGTGCTGCATTCAGGGCAACAGGGATGCGGCATTCAGGGCAACGGGGGTGCAGCATTCAGGGCAACGGGGGGTGCAGCATTCAGGGCAACAGGGGTTCTGAATTCAGGGCAAGGGGGGTGCTGCATTCAGGGCAAGGGGGTTGCTGCAATCAGGACAAGTGGGGTGCTGCAATCAGGACAAGGGGGGTGCTGCAATCAGGACAAGGGGGGTGCTGCAATCAGGACAAAGGGGGTGCTGCATTCAGGACAAGGGGGGTGCTGCATTCAGGACAAGGGGGGTGCTGCATTCAGGACAATGGGGGTGCTGCTTTCAGGACAAGGGGGTGCTGCATTCAGGACAACGGGTGGTGCCGCATTCAGGACAATGGGGGGTGCCGCATTTATGGCACTTGTGAGGCTGCATTAATGGGCACTGACCTTTATTTTGCTTCACAGTTCTTTATTTAAAATTTACGTTTTTTTCCTGAATCTTCCTTCTTAAAGTTAAGGTGCGTGTTATACGCCGATAAATACTGTATATCCAAATAATACGCCCAAGCTCATCTCTTCACCACACACAGCCACAAAGGCAGGAGAATTATTGTTGGGCATTGTGTATTAGTGCTCAGACGAACACACTTAGACCGAATTTTAATAGTTCACAGAATGTCAGGCAAAATGGTCAGCCCTCACGCATATTCACTTCATCAAATCTGGCCCTCTTTGAAAATAGTTTGGACACCCCTGGTTTAGATCAAAGCATATTCATGTGTTAGAATGGCCCAGTTAAATTCCAGACCAAATCCAATTGAGAATCTGTGGCAAGACTTGAAAATTGCTGTTCACAGACGCTCTCCATCCAATCTGACAGAGTTTGAGCTATTTTGCAAAGAAGAATGGGCAAAATGTCACTCTCTAGATGTGCAAAGGTGGTAGAGACATCCTCAAAAAGATTTGGAGCTGTAATTGCAGCGAAAGGTAGTTCTACAAAATATTGACTCAGGGGGGGCTGAATACAAATGCACGCCACACTTTTTACAAACCATTTATAATTTTACCTTCACTTCACAATTATGTGCCACTTTGTGTTGGTCTATCCTATCACATAAAATCCCAATAAAATACATTTACGTTTTTGGTTGTAACATGGCAACATGTGGAAATTTTTAAGGGGTATGAATACTTTTTCAAGGCACTGTAATTCAACATCCTATATAGTCAGCATTTAGAAATCTCCAAAGTTATTAAATATGGGGGCTACTTTATTTAAACCAGAGAAAGAAAACTGGAATCAAAGTTGAGTGTTTTTCCTTATTGAGCAGTCAGAATGCAGCTTTTCCATATAATAAATGGTGAAACATGTTTGGTTGCTACTGGTGACAACTCCACTTATGCTCTTATGCGGCGTACACACGATCGTTTTTCATGCCATTTTTTAAACCAACGTTTTTCTCGTAGTTTTTTTTTCATGTTTCCTCTCAAGCCTGTCTTGCGTACACACGATCATTAAAAAAAACGCTCGAGCAAAACGCAGTGACGTACAACACGTACGACGGCACTATAAAGGGGAAGTTCCATTCGGATGGCGCCACCCTTCATGTTAGCAAAGTTTGTTGAGCGACGATTCGCGCTTTTCAGCCTCGTGCTTTTCAGTCTGTTACAGCGTGACTAATGTGCTATCTCCATTACGAACGCTAGTTTTACCAGAACGAGCGCTCCCGTCTCATACTTGATTCTGAGCATGCGCGTTTTTTTTCTCCTCGTGAAAGCATACACACTATCGTTTTTCACGCCGTTAAAAAAAAAACGACTTGAAAAACTACGTTAAAAAATAGAGCATGTTCGAAATTTTTAATAGCCGTTTTTCACGTCGTTAAAAATGCTCTGGAGCATACACACGATCGGTTTTAATGCCCATTTTTAACAGCATGAAAAGCGATCGTGTGTATGGGGCATTACTTTCTTATTAAGTTATAAAGAATTGGTCTGAACCATTAATCAGTTTGTTTTGTGATATGCCAAGATGTTTTTTTAAAAAGTGTTGATGTTTTTTTTGCCTTTTGTTTAGTGGTAGGACGGCTTCACAAATGAGCAGAGATCTGTCCATCCAACTTCCGAGGCCTGACCAAAGAGTAGAGAGGAACCGGAGCAAAACCTATCCCAAAAGATCAGCACTTACTCAGCAGCCAGGTACTTATAGTAGTAAATTGGACCAGTTTTGGGGAGACTTGTTTAAAAAAATAGCTTAGACGTTTTCAAAAAGGATAACATTTTCATCTGCAGATAACAGATTGTAAACAGATTTGTAAACTTGCAGCATAATTTATTATAAGGAATTGTCAATTCAGTACCGGCTGTCCCGGGAACACATCCGCTGCAGGTGCCGTCCCGCCAATCCCACAACGTGTCCCGCTGTCACATGTCCCCACTGCCGCCCCGGGACTCCTTTGCTCCAGCCGGTCCCTCTGGTGCAGCCTGTGTGAGTACAGCGGAGGTGCTGGGCTCAGTGGAGATCAGGAGAGCATTGAGAGAGGTGCAGCGGCTGTTAGTTGAGCTGACCTCCCAGCCAGCGGGGGACGCCTTAGAAATACTGATGAGGCCATGGAGAGGTAAGGAGGAGGATGAATCCTCTGATCTACATCGAGCTGTGTGTGTGTGTGTGTGTGTGTGTGTGTGTGGGGATGGAGGGTGTGAGTAGTGCTGGAAGTAGGAGTCGGGTAGGTCAGTGTAGTGGTCAGTGTAATGATTAGGTAGGTCAGTGTATGTGTCGGGTAGGTCAGTGTAGGGGTCAGGTAGGTCAGTGTATGTGGTCAGGTAGGTCAGTGTAGTGGTCAGGTAGGTCACATGTGTTACAAGGGCAGGGCAAAGGGGATGGAGTCAGAGGGGCGGAGCCAATGGGGGCAACAAAATGAGAGCCCTTAGGAGAGATGTAATGGATGATGAGGCCATGGTGAGGTAAGGTGGAGGATGAATCCTCTGATCTACATCGAGCTGGGGGGGGGGTGTGAGTAGTGCTGGAAGTAGGGGTCAGGTAGGTCAGTGTAGTGGTCAGTGTAGGGGTCAGGTAGGTCAGTGTAGGGGTTAGGTAGGTCAGTGTAGTGGTCAGGTAGGTCAGTGTATATGATCAGGTAGGTCAGTGTAGTGGTCAGGTAGGTCAGTGTATATGATCAGGTGGGTCACATGTGTTACAAAGGCAGGGCAAAGGAGGTGTAGTCAGGGGCGGAGTCAATGGGGGGGGCGACAAAATTAGGTTTTGCCTAGGGTGTCGAAAAACCTTGCACTAGCCCTGGATGTATAACTTACCCTACCCTTCAGTCTGGCAGGCTACACTGCTATTCTTTTCTACTTGAAGGTCTTGCCTGTGGGTGGACCCCCAGCATGTTATTAGCCCTGCATTGTATGTTCAGGAGACTAGCTTGCAACTTTAACTCAGAGTGCAGTAGGGAGACAACAGCGCTGGAGTGTCCACATGGATTGAGGGAGCTGGTTTGAGCTAGGAATGAGATAAGTATTACATCCCATCCCTGGACCCCTAGACTAAACGAGCATTGAACCCTTGCAGTTCAGGGGGGCTCCCACCCCAAGGATAGATTTTGTCTAATTCCTGGATTTCAATTTTATCTGAGCTATGGTCATCTTGTATGAATTAAAAGAAAGCTGTTATGAGAGAAATATAGGCACTTCCCTGTTCTTTGACAGTTGTGGTTGCCCTGTGTCTTTAATGCCCAGTAGTCCTGTGAACGACAAATGTTAACCCTTTCATCAAGACATCAATTCACCCAAGACAGTTTATAGATGTGTATTTCAACTCGCAACTGTGTTATTGCCGGCAGTTAAAATAAATAATCCACAGTGAGGAATGCTTTTTTACTTTTGTAACTTTATTGACAATCATTTGATTTTCTGAACATCAACTTGTATTTGACTAAGCAACATATGTGTAAACCAAACATGCTCCCTCAGCACATCCTCCAGTTCTTAGCCCAAGTCTCATTGTGTATAGTTAGAGCAAATCTAGAAAGAGAATCTAGTTCTTTCAGGGATCCAGAATAAAATGGCTTTGAGCTTTGATATTGAATGGAACATCCGAAGAATGAAATTTTGCAAAACAATCTTCAGTCACTGCTGACTTCAGCATATTCTTCTCACTAACCCAACACAATATTCCAGAGATCACACCAGCTTGACAATACAGCTATATCAGCAGAGAGCAAACTACTTCAAAGGAACCTGATCATCTCTGTCTTGTGCTTATAGCCCCAAGGGGTATTTTGGATTTTGCATTGCTGATTTGAGTAGACAATGTGCACATGCTGGAATAGATGTAATATAACATTAGTATTCCTTTGAAATGCCTGACAACAAAGAAACTACCATCAAAATGTGTTTTTACTTCATTTACAGCCTCAAATAATTTAGAGCCGATATCAACAAACTTGGAAAATGGAGAAAATGAAGGCACCACAAAAATCATTGCCCCATCCCCAATAAAAAGGTAAGTTCAATTGTGAGAGCCAGGGAATCATCAGATGAATTGGTGATTCACCTGCTTATGAGCAAATCAAAAGCTGCAGGTGTTTATTTGCTGAGTTGCCATTATATGTGTTGTAAGTGTGAATCAGAGCCAATCAGAGGGACCATGAATGCCTATGTTAATTATGCTTTCATTCTGCTCCAGATTATCTATAGAAATGTGTGCATATAGTAAAACATGATTCACACCTGTAAAACCACTTTTAAAATGATTTTGCATCTCCACAGTTTCATTAAAGCATATGTAAACCCCCTAAAATCAGACAAAAGCTTTAATATGTGTGTGTGCTTTTGAAAGTAATTTGAAGGACGTGGCTTTACTATCATGCAAGCTGTGGCTGCCTGTGACCAAAAGTTTGGTTTAACATATACAGGCTTATTGACTAAGGCAAATGCAGTAATCAGACAATCGAAATGTTACTGATTTTCATATAAAAAAAATTCAGTGCAATGCAATAACATGATAGATCAGCATGGCCAATCCACAAAACATAATTTCTTAGCAGGTTGTAGACAATGTTTTTAGCAGACGTATTGTCACCATATGTCAGAATAGGTTTGTGCGAGAGGATTCTAAGGAAAATGTACATGGCTAAAATGGGGCAACTTGCCAAAGATATACCAGTTATCATATTGCAAGTTATCCTATCATAAAGTGCATAGGGAAGATAATAAGTAGGGTTGTCCCGATACCGAGTATTTGCCTGAGTACTTATACTCGGGCAAATGCTCCTGATGCTTCACCCGATACTTGTACAGTCAGTCAGCTGTGATCATGTGTGGGGGAGTTACAAGCACCGATCACCGCTGTATAGATTTAAAAGTCGTTTCTCCGCTTATCTCTCTCCCCCCCGCGCGGCTTTCAGCTGCTTTAAAATCAACGGTGATCTGTGCTTGTACCTCCCCCACACACGATCACCGCTGATTGTCCCCGTATCCTCCTCCAGCCCCTCTCCGTTTTGCTGCTGTCTCCCTCCGTGTCCCCCTCCATGCCGCTCTCTCTCTCCATGTTGCGGTATCCCTCCGTGTCCCGCTCCATGCTGCCGTTCCCCTCCATGTCCCGCTCCATGCTGCCGTTCCCCTCCGTGTCCCACTCCATGCTGCTGTTCCCCTCCGTGTCCCGCTCCATGCTGCCTTCCCCCTCCATGTCCCGCTCCATGCTGCCGTCCCCCTCCATGCTGCTGTCCCCCTCTGTGTCCCCCTCCATGCTGTCGTCCCCCTCTGTGTCCCCCTCCGTTCTCCTCCTCCACCCCCTCAATCTTTCAGGATGAAGAGCGGAGGTAGGAGCCGGTAAATCCGGCTCCTGACTGTTCGGAATGTACAGAGTCAGTGACTGACTCTGTACATTCACATAACTGAAACATTGTAAACTTTGTTTATAATGTTTCAGTTTATGAATGGAGAGAGAAGCCGCTGTCTTCTCTCCATTCATTTTCAGCGCAGTGCAGCTGAGAAAGGGACTGGGGAATCTGTCCCTAGTCCCTTTCTCTGTCTCAAAGAGGAGATGTCAGAGGTATGTTAAGACCCATGATATCTCACCAAAGAAAAAAAAAAAAAGAATAAAATAAAAATTTATTGTAAAAAATAATAAAAAATAAAATAAAACACACACTGCACACTGACACTGCCCCCCCCCCTTAAAAAAATAAAGCATTATAAAAAATGTAATAAAAAATAAATAAAATAAATTGTAAAAATAAAATTACTGACACATGTGCCACTATCACATGAGATTTAAAAAAAATATTGGTATTCGGTATCGGCGAGTACTGGAAAAAAAGTTTTGGTACTTGTACTCGGTCTTAAAAAAGTGGTATCGGGACAACCCTAATAATAATAATATTTTATTTCAAGTAAATTTATCATAAACTAGGTTCTGTATCTAAGAGGTGCCTGCATTACAGGTAAACCAAAGGTTTAGAGTATGAAACTTAAGTCTCGTACACACGAACGGATTTTCCGACGGGAACTGTGTGATGACAGCCTGTTGGCCGAAAATCTGACCGTTTGTACGCTCCATCAGACAATTGTTGTCAGATTTTCCGCGGACAAATGTTGGATCGGTCTGTTGTCAGATTTTCCGATCGTGTGTACACAAGTCCGTCAGACAAAAGTCCAAAGTACAAACACGCATGCTTGGAATCAATGCTCACCAAACACGACATTAGCAGAAGGTGCCCAAAGGGTGGCGCTCAAGAGCTGAAATTTCACATAGTACGTCACTACGTTCGTGTTTGTTGCTCGACAATTGTGTGCCGTTTGTATGCAAGGCAAGTTCCTGGCCAATGTCCTTCGGAAAAAAGTCTGACACTTTGTCTGCGGAAAATCCGATCGTGTGTACGAGGCTTTAAGGCCAAACTCCCATCAGTCCCCCCTATTCCAACAACGCAGAGCTGTAAATCATGTACCCCCTCCTCTCACCATTAATTGTTTCCTAATCAATTAATAAGCAGCCAGGCTGCCATGAACAAGATCGCCGGTTCTCTGTACTATAAATATGCTATCAGATGTACTGGCCAAGATAGTTACTAGTAGCAGTATAATAAAAGAGTTGGGCAAATACTGCTTCTGGCACTGCCAGATTAAATGCTGGGAATAATGCCGCGTACACACGATCGTGATTCACGGCGGTGAAAACACTGCCGTGAATCACAAAAGGAAAAACGAGGGAACAGCTTGTTCCCCTACACACGGCTGTTTTTCCCGTCATTTTTTCTCTTGGCGAGAAAAACGACCGTGTGTAGGCTCCGCGGCAGTGTTTCCCTATGGGAAAACTGCCGCGGAAAAAAATGACAGGAATCACAACGAGAAAAATTAGAGCATGTTCTAATTTTTCTCATCGTGATTAATGCCGTTTTTCCCGTCGATCGTTTTTCTCGTCAAAAGGAAAAAATTTCATTTTTCCCGACGGGAAAAATGATCGTGTGTACGCGGCATAATGGTCCACATTGACACTTTATATCACTGAAAAGTGATCTCTCTGTGCCATTTTTCTCCTCCTACTAGGCATTGGCAACAATCTATTTAATAAAAAATGGTAATAAAACGTAAGTTTCCAGGTTCAAGAATCTAAACACAAATTGCAAGCAAACACTGTTCATGTACCATAAATGCTAATATCATATCATATCATATTCTGCATATGCTTAAAGAATAATCATAAAACAATGGACAATTTGTCTTCAATATAAAATGGAAATTCCAGACCACAGTAGCTTTCCTTTCCATAAAAATGAGTAATAAAGAAGAATTGAAAGCAATATCATATGAGCCCACACAAAGATAGGAAAGGAAAAGACATCTAATTTAGGCTTGCATGTTATTCCTTACACTGTGATGAAAGTCCTTCATATTGTACTGACATTTGCAGACAGAGGAATCAAGACAGTTGTAGGATTAATAATAAAGTATACTATACACAAAGCCTTGGGTGGATTTGTTCAAAATACATTCACTTTCTAGAAGGAAAATTTCTAAGGTGGAATAAAATGCGTTAGAATGTTATTATTACACAGCTGTCTCAGATTTGCCTATTATGAGAAGAGACATAGGACAGAAGCTGAGAGCAATGAGATTCATTACTAGTCCCTCCTGGCAGTACTTATTGTCTGATAGAATGCAGGCGACATCAGAACTCCGCTGCATCCTACTAACTGAAAAGAATAGTCACTCGTAACGTGTAATCACTTTCACATGCTCATTATCCTCAGAAACACCATTCAGAATAGTCTCTAACTGTGATAAGCATTATAAACAAAGCACAACCAACAGCAGTTGCACGCAATAGGAATCATGCAGGTATAGGACCTAGATTGTATGATATTGTGGTAAACAGTGAAAGAAGATGTGCAGTCACATAATAAGCTCTGGAACAAAAGGAACAAGACAGTAGAAAGTGAGAAGAATAAAGTGTTTTGTAGCAGATGCGTGGTATTTCCAGTAAGTGTCGTGAATGAAAATATCACGTTTCTAAACCACAGACTTGCATCTTCAAAGCGGTCATTTTGTACAAGAAGGAAGAAGAGATAAAACCTTTATAGAAGCGATATCTTCGCATATTCGGAACTATCAGTGGTCATAGAAAAATATTGTCTTACAATTTGGCCAGTGGTGCATAAGAATCTGTTGCAGCTGTGCATGGTAGCCAATCTGCTTCTTACCTCAGCTTGTTCAATTAAAGTGGTTGTAAACCCACTCTGACAACTTTCACCTACAGGTAGGCCTAGATTAAGGCTTACCTGTAGGTGCAAGAAATATCTCCTTAACCTACACGGTTAAGGAGATGTTTTCGTAGACAACGGCGCAGGCGCACTGAACGTGCCGGTTTTCTGAATGGGATAATGCCGGAACCGCACGCCTGCGCGGGGATCTGCCGGTCCCGCGCGCATGCGCGGGAGTGATGTCATTGCCGCTCCGGCCAGTCACAGCGCCGGAGCGGCGATACACAGAAGACGCTTGGAGGGGACATGGCGGCGGAGGGGAACGAGGAGCGCTTCAGGGGCTTCGATCTCAGTTAAGTGCCACATAATGATCTAGCTTGCTATGCATACTAGCTCATTATGCCTTTCTCTTGCAGGGTTTTTTTTTTGCAGGGAAAACGAAAACGGGGTTACTTCCTCTTTAAGCTTTGGCAATAAAACCTGGAAGCTGATTGGTTTCTATTTAGAGTTGCACCAGATTTTGCACTCTCCAGCTTTAGTAAATAACCCCCTGTGTATGTTATGTGATTCAAGGAATAAGTAAAAAGTGAAAATATGTGCAGCGCTCAAAACATGGAAATACATATGTATACAAACTAATGTACACAAAAGCTAATAATGATGAAAATGAGATGTGAAATTCACAGCCAAACTAAAGTCCATGTGCCATCATACAAAAGTTGTTTTAAAACGTAAACATAGCAGTCTTTAAATAAACGGTGAAAACAAATTATGTAACTAGAAGTGGGACTCCACGTGCCATCAATGTTGAGGTGAGGACACAGACAATAGAACCACCACCGGTTTGTGAGAAGGCTTACCGGAGTGAGAGGACTCAAATGAGCATATGCTTAGTGAGTCAACAAGGCTTATGGTGCAACCACCAAAATATGGGACCTCCACGTCTGGGTTCCAGATCAAGTTGTAAGGCAATCCAATTGGTCAAGAGATGTCACCAAGAAGTGGTCTTCAGAAGCAGCCAACTTGTCAGACCAAATCCTCTCAAGTGTTCAAAATAGCATGACCAAAAAAGAAAATACTTCACTGTGAATCCGTATAAACGTAAAATGTATTTAAAAGAAAATTGGATGGCACATTTGTGGACTTATACTGCCGGCCCGGACCCTATGCCATCTAGCCTGGATTTTGCGCTGTTGGAGTTAGCAGGGCCCTCACTGAAGCTGAAGAGGCCTGTTAATAGTGATGTGCATACCTGATTGTGTCTTCTCATACACCCTGCTTGCAGATGTGTATTGTGTACCCCTCTCTATCCCCTTTACGGTTTATATGGCCAACATTGGAGACCTACTCTAAGGTGCATCACGTCCTTTGTAATCTGTTGTTATGTTTCTCTTTAGCTAATATTTTTTCGATACTATGATGGTTACACTTGATAGAAAACTCATCTGGTAACCCCGGTGGGACCTGCATCCAAGAAGGCTGCAGAGGGGGCCTGGGAGGTGTCCCCCATAGACGGAGGTATGAAGGAGGCTTTCTAGCCCCCCTCCTGGGGGAAGGGGGCCTGTCGGGTCCCTGTTGGCCACGGGGCTGAGATATGCACTTTCTCTATGCATTGCAATGATACTGGTTTCTTCCCACCCCCATTCCCCTCCCCATGCCTCCCCTGTTTTTCTGGTTTTTGCTTTACTTAACCACTTCCATACTGGGCACTTCCTGATGACGAATTGATTTCGAAATGCATTGAGGCTGCAGGGACATCTCTGGTAATTGTAATCAGGATTCATAGCATCATTCAGCCCAGAAAGGAACCGTGAGGGGCACTTGTGCGGACCAGACATAGGGAATACCTATACATTGCTGGATCAGCTCAGTGCCGGCTTGGAGGCACAGATAAATAGTGACATTCACCACCGACATATGGGGAGAAACTGCTGGATAAATCTACAACACGGAGTGGTTATCCATATGAACCAAAGGCGCACATATTCAGCCTATCTGGTGAGTGGCCAATTTACCTGGTGGTGGTTTATAGCACAACGTGGTGGAGGTGAAAATCTAGAGAATATCTAGCAAGTCACTGGGAATAGAACATATCACCGGCACTGGATTACATGGACATTTTTCTTGGAAATCCATCCACATAATATCTCCATTCAGTTCACTGAGAGGATTTTATGAACTAAATATTTTATGGTTTAATTTTATTTCTGAATTTTATTTCTTATATTTACTGAACAAGGGATTGTTAGTTCATTGCACATGCACTTTTAAAAAATCACAGCAGGATTTCTGCTACTAATGACACACAGAATGGTATACTAATTGTGGTTTAAGGTTTAGAACACTGAGTTCACATATTGTTTAATTGTGGTTTTAATTAATAATGTTTAGAGCACATAGTCCACATATCGAGTAGAAGATCACAGGTTTTAGGGTTTAAGTTAGCGCAATCCACCTTTTTTATATATATTTTTCATACTGGGCACTTATACACCTTCCTGCCCAGACCAATTTTCAGCTTTCTGCGCTGTTGCATTTTGAATGACAATTGCGCGGTCATGCTACACTGTACCCAAACTAAATTTTTATAATTTTGTTCCCACAAATAGAGCTTTCTTTTGGTGGTATTTGATCACCTCTGCAATTTTTATTTTCTGCTAAAAAAAATGTAAAAAGACCGAAAATTTAGAAAAAAATACTTTTTTTGTTTCAGTTACAAAACTTTGTAAATAAGTAAGTTTTCTTCTTCACTGATGGGGCTGCACTGACGGGCACTGATAAGGCGGCACTGATGGGCACCGTTGAGGCGGCACTGATGGGCACCGATGAGGTGGCACTGATGGGCACCGATAGGCGGCATGGATGGGCACTGATAGGCGGCACGGATGGGCACTGATAGGCTGCACGGATGGGCACTGGTAGACGGCACGGATGGGCACAGATAGGCGGCACGGATGGGCACAGATAGGTGTCACGGATGGGCACAGATAGGCAGCACGGATAGGCGACACGGATGGGCACGGATAGGTGGCATGGATGGGCACGGATAGGTGGCATGGATGGGCACTGATATGTGGCATGGATGGGCACTGATAGGTGGCACTGTACTGTAATGTTTTGTACTAATGGATGTCAATCAGTGCCAAACAATAATGCCTGCCAATCAGTGGTGCCCATTGTGGGCACTGATTGGCATCCATTGTGGGCACTGATTGGCATCCATTAGGCATATCTAATTGGCATCCCTGGTGGTCTAGGGTGGCATACCTTAAGGTGGGCATCCCTGGCATCCCTGGTGGTCTGGTGGCATCCCTGGTGGTCCAGTGTGGGCATCCTCGGGGGGGCTGCGCTGATAATGGATCAGCACAAACCCCCCCTGTCAGAGGAGCAGCCGATCGTCTCTCCTCTACTCGCGTCTGACAGACGCGAGTGAGGAAAATCCGATGACCGGCTTTTCCTGTTTACATCGTGATCAGCCGTGATTGGACACGGCTGATCACGTGGTAAAGAGTCTCCGTCAGAGACACTTTACCTAGATCGTGTTGCGGGGTGTCAGACTGACATCCCGCAACAACGATCGCCGTGATGCAGCGGCTCAATATCCTGAAGACGTCATATGACGTCCAGTCAGGATATTGAAACCACTTTGCCGCAGTCAATTTGCTATAGGGCGGGCGGCAAGTGGTTAAACTTAAATGTTGTGATTTTATATGTTTAAAAAAATTAAAGATTACACAAAAAAAAAAAATTGGAAAAACTCACATTTAGAAAGTGGATCAAGTGCTTAAAATTAAAGTTTGTGGGTAACGCAATGACATCAGCAGGGCTCGTCCCTGCAGCTGAACAGATGGGTTAAGATTTTTTTTTTTTGTCAAATTTTCTCTTCATCTCTGCTGATAAAACAGAGATGATTAGAGATAACTTGGCACCACATGGTACTACTTTACTGGCAGTAATGGAGAGATTGGCTGACACTTTCTGCATAGTGGATATGCATGCTGGGTGAATGGAGGATCATTCGCAGTCTGATTATTCAGTTATCAGATCCTCTTGTGTAATGACAGATTAGGAATGACTGCTAAATCCTCAGCATACACATGTGTTCTGTAATTAGCTGCTTAGTGCTGGGTGAAGATTGGCCTTTTCCTGTAAAATGTGATAAAGATGTTCATGATAAACTCCTAGTGTTTTCATAGTCATCTTTTAAAAATCAGCACAATGAAAATCAACTTCACTGTTTAAAAGAAAATCTTCTAGAACACTGGATAGATTATGGAAGTTGATAGTTTCTTGTTTACTTTTATTTATTTTATAGTAATAAGAAAAAATCAGCATGGGTCACAAATTACTGCACAACTGGCCACATATTATGCAGTTAATATGGATAAATTAAACAGAAGGAAATAAAAAGATTATAAAGGAAGCAGAGTGTAGTTGCCTGAGGGTATAAACATATGCCAAAACCATTGATAATTCTAGTCCAGTCAGAAGCCTTCCCTTAGTGGATCTACGCCAAGCATATTTTATATACAATAGATGACCTAGTGTTGGTCAAGACTTGCTGGTACTGAACAATTATCTCCAGCCTGACAATTTCACAAGTAAGCTAAATGCATTGCCAAGAAAAAGAATGGCATAGACAGTGGCATAATAGAAGACAATAGGATGTCTATAGTTTGTGATCTGTTACAGAATAGCTTAAAAACTATAAGGGCTCATGCACATGGTTATATTTGTTGTATAGTATAAATACTGGTGTATTTCCCCACCAGGGAGCCCACAGGTGCTGCGTACAGCTGCCCATAAAAGTCAATGGCTATACACATGTATATGCAAGTACCTGCATAAACATGCACATGCATATGTTGTTGTGCAGGTACTTGCGTATAAATGTTTATAGCTGTGTATAACTATTGACTTCTATAGACAGCTGTACACAGCACCAGTGGGCTTTCTGGTGGGGAACAGTGTTGTCAACAGTCAGTATTTTTACTGTCAGCCAGTAAAAAAACGGGCACTTTACTCCTGTCAGTAAATGCCAGTGACAGGAAAAGGTTGTCAGTAAAAAATATGGCTGTGACACCAGGCTTGGAACTGCATTTGTGCATTTACGATCCGAAGTTGGCTGAGACCATCCAAGCACCTGCTACAGTGTGTCAGCTCTGGTGAAGGTGGCGCATGAGCTTGTCATGGGATGTCATGGTGCAAGGGAACCTAGCGGAGCGTCCGGAGCCTAGTGTGCAGGTCGGGAGCAAGGCAAGCCAGGAGCGGGACTGTCAGTGCTGTTTAGAGTGGAGGCAACACCTGGCATGGAGAGAGACCGTCACTGTGACTCAGGAGGGGACATCTCATGTCAGTGAGGTGTCATCATCACCTGTGCTGCTTCACACTGCTAGCAGTGTCACTGTGAGAGTCAATTTCATGTGTTTGCCTGTCCATTCTAATTTCCTGCCCTCCTGAGTCCTGATCCCGAGCTACTTACTTACTATATCAAAAATAAAATAAGAAATATGTTTTTTGCCTTAATATCTACCTTAAATCACATGGCTAATTGCATATTGTACTTCTTTGTAGCCTAAATACAGAAATTTGCACTTAAAACTGTAATTTTCAAACCTTTAGAAATGCCAGTAAAAACTTGGGTGTGGTGTCAGTAAATTTAAATCTGGTTGGTTGGCAACACTGTTGGGGAAATATACTGGAATTTATGCTATATGCCCAGATATGGCCACATACATTAGTCACATTAGTGTAAGGGCGCATAGGGAGAAGCGATGAGTGGTGAACCTTATGCCTACAGCATAGTTCCCAGCAGATGGCCATGATTACCTAGCGAACTACTAATTGGTGGGCTGGGTTTTTTGCAGGACTATTGTTTTCTTAATGTAAGACTTTTGTATGGTGTCATTCTATTCTCTTTCTCGTAGATGGGTATGCACGATAAAGCAATACAATCATGCATTTTAATGGAACAACTGTAAAGATGTTTCTTCTGTGGTCAGATTATTTCTGCATGTTCAACCTCCTCATAATTTCTGTAGTTAACATTAGGTGGCATGAGTCAAAAACATCTCTGAAATGGTACAAAATACATGATTACAGTTAACGTTATTTGACATTCATGGCAGATCTTGCTAATACCTGTGTTAGAGATTCGCCCTATATGTTTCTCTTTTTTTTAATAAACTAATTTGATATAATTTGTCCACTAGGTTGTAGCAGGTTCTCAGGGCTATTAGAAAGCATTGAAGGATTCTTTTTTATGTATAGTATTTTATTTCACATGTTCAAATCTTCAAAAGTGTTGCATTTCTCAACGGCTGCCTCAGCAACACACATGTCCTTATTGTTCCTTTTGAGTGTAATTGTTTCGCTAATGACTTCTCAGTTCAGTACAAGCTCTTCCAAATGTATTAATTTCCTCTAACAAGCACCAACAGGCATAGAAAATGCTTCATTGACGTAAATGACATCGTTACTATAGAGAACATTGCATCAATGACTTAGGCAGTGAAACTTTGTAACTTACAGTGACTGAGTGCCCAGAGACTTCCTAGGGGTGATGAAGGTGAGACCAAAAGAAAATGACTTTTAAAGGGATGGGAAAGACACAGCATTATGTTACATCTTGCTGTATTTTTTAACCTCACATTTATACTTATAAGGCCCCTTTCACACGGGACGGATCAGTCATGATCCACCCCGTGAACCTCTGCTTGCTCAGCGGGGATCGCTCCGTTGATCCCCGCTGAGCCGGCGGATGACTGGGGGGTCCCCGCACACTGTGCAGGGACCCCTCTATCAGAGCGCCGCTCTCCCCTATGGGGGATCGGATGACGACGGACCGTAGAGTCCCTTGTCATCCGATCCACAGACGGATGGAAAAGTAGGGGTTTGCTCCGTCACCCTTTGGCGGGTCGGATGTCAGCGGACATGTCACCGCTGACATCCGTGGCTCCATAGGGGTACATGGAGCATCCGTTCAGGTCCACCTAAAAAACTGACAGGCGGACCTGAACGGACCGTCCCTGTGAAAGAGCCCTTAGTGTGCTATTTACAGTTGTTTTTTAGACAAGGTTAACCCAACTACCTATTGTTTTCAGCAGCTTTTGCTTAAATGGCGCCTTTACCCTTTTGCTGCCAGTGTTGTCTTTGCAGTTCTTGTTTACATGTTTAAAAAACATTTTAGGCCTGAAGATTACATAAAGCCCAAGAACATTGTATATATATTTTTGAAAACAGACACCCTAGAGAATAAAATAGTGGTAGTTCTAATTTTTTTATGTCACACAATATTAGTGCAACAGTTTGGGAAACACAAAATTTCAGTAAAAAATGTACTAAAGTTAATTTTAGGGCACATAACCTCAACAAATTACCCAGTTTTTTGGTAAAATATAAAAGATATGGGTTGCACTAAGTAAATGGATACCCAACATGTCAAACCTTAAAATTGTGTGTACCTGTGAAACAAACCCTATATTTTCCAAAGGCAACACTTTAAAAGCCCCTATAGGTCATCATTTTAGAGTTAACTGTGAATATTGGACCCAGAATTATTGCTCTCCCTTTGCCATGCATGGTGATATATAACATATGTAGTGCAATCCACATTTTGGTGCATAGGTGCCCCCGACATGTCCATTTACGTTTGTGTAGTCAAGGGGTGTATATACCGTGCTAGTGAAAAAAATTAAAAACTAAAATATTCCTGTGAAAAGAAGCAGCGACACAAACATGCAATATATTCATGCAAACAAATTGTGTAAATATAAAATATATATATATATTGTGATAGTGAAAGTCCCTGTCCCTATGGAAAGGGAGCAAAAACGGACACAGAGTCTGCATGTCAGCAGACTGCAGAACTACAGAGCATAGCTTGGAAATTGAGAAAACTGTTTTGGCAGCTTTCTCCGGGTTTTGCTAAGTTCGGATGGGGCTGTGTAGTTTGGAGATCCCGCAGAGACTTGGGTGGGATGGGATCTCCAACCCTGTGTCCGGGTCTTGTGGACAGCCAGCATGGTGTGTGCTCAGGTGCACACAACCAATATAATGAGGGGCTGGTGAGAGCAGAAGGGGAAGGATGGTGGAGAGTGAGCAACTTGCTACTGCTAAGTGAAGACAGACTTATGTCTGGAGAGTAGGGATGAGCTCGGTGTTCGAGTCGAACATACGTTCGACTCGAACATCGGCTGTTCGATCGTTCGACGAAGATCGAACGATTTGGGCCGTTCGCGCCTAATTCGAGTGACGCGAACGGCCCACAATGCACTACGCCATCGCAGTGTCATCCAGGCACTGTGATTGGCCAAGCATGCACTGTGACCCCGCATGCTTGGCCAATCACAGCGCCGGCAGCGAGGAGAGCAATGATTGGCCACAGGCAGGATGCCTGTGGCCAATTATTGCTGAGGGTGTTTAGTACACGCCCCACACTATAAAAGGCCGCCAGCACGGCGGCCTAGTGTAGTGTGTTCCGGAGCAGGGAAAGAGAAGCATAGGCAGGGACAGTGACATTTTTTTTTCTTGCTTAACCTGGATTCCTTTAGTTTAGGGAAAGAGAAGGATAGGTAGGGAGAGTGTCAGTGTGTTTTACTGTGCGAATCCTTGTTTCTAGGGACAGGGAAGGACAGTGAGGGAAATTCTCCTTGTGCTATAGTGTGCTAAAGCATTGATCATCAATAGGGATGAGCTTCGTGTTCGAGTCGAACATACGTTCGACTCGAACATTGGCTGTTCGATCGTTCGACGAAGATCGAACGATTTGGGCCGTTCGCGCCAAATTCGAGTGACGCGAACGGCCCACAATGCACTACGCCATCGCAGTGTCATCCAGGCGCTGTGATTGGCCAAGCATGCACTGTGACCCCGCATGCTTGGCCAATCACAGCGCCGGCAGCGAGGAGAGCAATGATTGGCCACAGGCAGGATGCCTGTGGCCAATTATTGCTGAGGGTGTTTAGTACACGCCCCACACTATAAAAGGCCGCCAGCACGGCGGCCTAGTGTAGTGTGTTCCGGAGCAGGGATAGAGTAGCATAGGCAGGGACAGTGACTGTTATTTCTTTCTTGCTTAACCTGGATTCCTTTAGTTTAGGGAAAGAGAAGGATAGGTAGGGAGAGTGTCAGTGTGTTTTGTGCTTCTGCTATAGTGTGCTTAAAAAAAACATTTATTCTAGGGACAGAAAACTCTAGGTAGGGACAGTGTCAGTTTCTTTCACTCTGCAAGTCCTTGTTTCCAGGGACCTGTAAGGACAGTGAGTTAATTGTCCTTGTGCTATATTGTGCTTAAAAAAAACATTTATTCTAGGGACAGAAAACTCTAGGTAGGGACAGTGTCAGTTTCTTTCACTCTGCAAGTCCTTGTTTCCAGGGACCTGTAAGGACAGTGAGTTAATTGTCCTTGTGCTATATTGTGATTAAAAAAAACATTTATTCTAGGGACAGAAAACTCTAGGTAGGGACAGTGTCAGTTTCTTTCACTCTGCAAGTCCTTGTTTCCAGGGACCTGTAAGGACAGTGAGTTAATTTTCCTTGTGCTATATTGTGATTAAAAAAAACATTTTTTCTAGGGACAGAAAACTGTAGGTAGGGAGAGTGTTTTTTTTCTTTCACTCTGCAAGTCCTTGTTTCCAGGGACCTGTAAGGACAGTGAGTTAATTGTCCTTGTGCTATATTGTGCTTAAAAAAAACATTTATTCTAGGGACAGAAAACTCTAGGTAGGGACAGTGTCAGTTTCTTTCACTCTGCAAGTCCTTGTTTCCAGGGACCTGTAAGGACAGTGAGTTAATTGTCCTTGTGCTATATTGTGATTAAAAAAAACATTTATTCTAGGGACAGAAAACTCTAGGTAGGGACAGTGTCAGTTTCTTTCACTCTGCAAGTCCTTGTTTCCAGGGACCTGTAAGGACAGTGAGTTAATTGTCCTTGTGCTATATTGTGATTAAAAAAAACATTTATTCTAGGGACAGAAAACTCTAGGTAGGGACAGTGTCAGTTTCTTTCACTCTGCAAGTCCTTGTTTCCAGGGACCTGTAAGGACAGTGAGTTAATTTTCCTTGTGCTATATTGTGATTAAAAAAAACATTTTTTCTAGGGACAGAAAACTGTAGGTAGGGAGAGTGTTTTTTTTCTTTCACTCTGCAAGTCCTTGTTTCCAGGGACCTGTAAGGACAGTGAGTTAATTGTCCTTGTGCTATATTGTGCTTAAAAAAAACATTTATTCTAGGGACAGAAAACTCTAGGTAGGGACAGTGTCAGTTTCTTTCACTCTGCAAGTCCTTGTTTCCAGGGACCTGTAAGGACAGTGAGTTAATTGTCCTTGTGCTATATTGTGATTAAAAAAAACATTTATTCTAGGGACAGAAAACTCTAGGTAGGGACAGTGTCAGTTTCTTTCACTCTGCAAGTCCTTGTTTCCAGGGACCTGTAAGGACAGTGAGTTAATTTTCCTTGTGCTATATTGTGATTAAAAAAAACATTTTTTCTAGGGACAGAAAACTGTAGGTAGGGAGAGTGTTTTTTTTCTTTCACTCTGCAAGTCCTTGTTTCCAGGGACCTGTAAGGACAGTGAGTTAATTGTCCTTGTGCTATATTGTGCTTAAAAAAAACATTTATTCTAGGGACAGAAAACTCTAGGTAGGGACAGTGTCAGTTTCTTTCACTCTGCAAGTCCTTGTTTCCAGGGACCTGTAAGGACAGTGAGTTAATTTTCCTTGTGCTATATTGTGATTAAAAAAAACATTTATTCTAGGGACAGAAAACTGTAGGTAGGGAGAGTGTTTTTTTTCTTTCACTCTGCAAGTCCTTGTTTCCAGGGACCTGTAAGGACAGTGAGTTAATTGTCCTTGTGCTATATTGTGCTTAAAAAAAACATTTATTCTAGGGACAGAAAACTCTAGGTAGGGACAGTGTCAGTTTCTTTCACTCTGCAAGTCCTTGTTTCCAGGGACCTGTAAGGACAGTGAGTTAATTTTCCTTGTGCTATATTGTGATTAAAAAAAACATTTTTTCTAGGGACAGAAAACTGTAGGTAGGGAGAGTGTTTTTTTTCTTTCACTCTGCAAGTCCTTGTTTCCAGGGACCTGTAAGGACAGTGAGTTAATTTTCCTTGTGCTATATTGTGATTAAAAAAAACATTTTTTCTAGGGACAGAAAACTGTAGGTAGGGAGAGTGTTTTTTTTCTTTCACTCTGCAAGTCCTTGTTTCCAGGGACCTGTAAGGACAGTGAGTTAATTGTCCTTGTGCTATATTGTGCTTAAAAAAAACATTTTTTCTAGGGACAGAAAACTCTAGGTAGGGAGAGTGTTTTTTTTTTTCACTCTGCAAGTCCTTGTTTCCAGGGACCTGTAAGGACAGTGAGTTAATTGTCCTTGTGCTATATTGTGCTTAAAAAAAACATTTATTCTAGGGACAGAAAACTCTAGGTAGGGACAGTGTCAGTTTCTTTCACTCTGCAAGTCCTTGTTTCCAGGGACCTGTAAGGACAGTGAGTTAATTTTCCTTGTGCTATATTGTGATTAAAAAAAACATTTTTTCTAGGGACAGAAAACTGTAGGTAGGGAGAGTGTTTTTTTTCTTTCACTCTGCAAGTCCTTGTTTCCAGGGACCTGTAAGGACAGTGAGTTAATTGTCCTTGTGCTATATTGTGCTTAAAAAAAACATTTATTCTAGGGACAGAAAACTCTAGGTAGGGACAGTGTCAGTTTCTTTCACTCTGCAAGTCCTTGTTTCCAGGGACCTGTAAGGACAGTGAGTTAATTTTCCTTGTGCTATATTGTGATTAAAAAAAACATTTATTCTAGGGACAGAAAACTGTAGGTAGGGAGAGTGTTTTTTTTCTTTCACTCTGCAAGTCCTTGTTTCCAGGGACCTGTAAGGACAGTGAGTTAATTGTCCTTGTGCTATATTGTGCTTAAAAAAAACATTTATTCTAGGGACAGAAAACTCTAGGTAGGGACAGTGTCAGTTTCTTTCACTCTGCAAGTCCTTGTTTCCAGGGACCTGTAAGGACAGTGAGTTAATTTTCCTTGTGCTATATTGTGATTAAAAAAAACATTTTTTCTAGGGACAGAAAACTGTAGGTAGGGAGAGTGTTTTTTTTCTTTCACTCTGCAAGTCCTTGTTTCCAGGGACCTGTAAGGACAGTGAGTTAATTTTCCTTGTGCTATATTGTGATTAAAAAAAACATTTTTTCTAGGGACAGAAAACTGTAGGTAGGGAGAGTGTTTTTTTTCTTTCACTCTGCAAGTCCTTGTTTCCAGGGACCTGTAAGGACAGTGAGTTAATTGTCCTTGTGCTATATTGTGCTTAAAAAAAACATTTTTTCTAGGGACAGAAAACTCTAGGTAGGGAGAGTGTTTTTTTTTTTCACTCTGCAAGTCCTTGTTTCCAGGGACCTGTAAGGACAGTGAGTTAATTGTCCTTGTGCTATATTGTGCTTAAAAAAAACATTTATTCTAGGGACAGAAAACTCTAGGTAGGGACAGTGTCAGTTTCTTTCACTCTGCAAGTCCTTGTTTCCAGGGACCTGTAAGGACAGTGAGTTAATTTTCCTTGTGCTATATTGTGATTAAAAAAAACATTTTTTCTAGGGACAGAAAACTGTAGGTAGGGAGAGTGTTTTTTTTCTTTCACTCTGCAAGTCCTTGTTTCCAGGGACCTGTAAGGACAGTGAGTTAATTGTCCTTGTGCTATATTGTGCTTAAAAAAAACATTTATTCTAGGGACAGAAAACTCTAGGTAGGGACAGTGTCAGTTTCTTTCACTCTGCAAGTCCTTGTTTCCAGGGACCTGTAAGGACAGTGAGTTAATTTTCCTTGTGCTATATTGTGATTAAAAAAAACATTTTTTCTAGGGACAGAAAACTGTAGGTAGGGAGAGTGTTTTTTTTCTTTCACTCTGCAAGTCCTTGTTTCCAGGGACCTGTAAGGACAGTGAGTTAATTGTCCTTGTGCTATATTGTGCTTAAAAAAAACATTTATTCTAGGGACAGAAAACTCTAGGTAGGGACAGTGTCAGTTTCTTTCACTCTGCAAGTCCTTGTTTCCAGGGACCTGTAAGGACAGTGAGTTAATTTTCCTTGTGCTATATTGTGATTAAAAAAAACATTTTTTCTAGGGACAGAAAACTGTAGGTAGGGAGAGTGTTTTTTTTCTTTCACTCTGCAAGTCCTTGTTTCCAGGGACCTGTAAGGACAGTGAGTTAATTGTCCTTGTGCTATATTGTGCTTAAAAAAAACATTTATTCTAGGGACAGAAAACTCTAGGTAGGGACAGTGTCAGTTTCTTTCACTCTGCAAGTCCTTGTTTCCAGGGACCTGTAAGGACAGTGAGTTAATTTTCCTTGTGCTATATTGTGATTAAAAAAAACATTTATTCTAGGGACAGAAAACTCTAGGTAGGGACAGTGTCAGTTTCTTTCACTCTGCAAGTCCTTGTTTCCAGGGACCTGTAAGGACAGTGAGTTAATTTTCCTTGTGCTATATTGTGATTAAAAAAAACATTTATTCCAAGGACAGAAAACTCTAGGTAGGGACAGTGTCAGTTTCTTTCACTCTGCAAGTCCTTGTTTCCAGGGACCTGTAAGGACAGTGAGTTAATTGTCCTTGTGCTATATTGTGCTTAAAAAAAACATTTTTTCTAGGGACAGAAAACTCTAGGTAGGGACAGTGTCAGTTTCTTTCACTCTGCAAGTCCTTGTTTCCAGGGACCTGTAAGGACAGTGAGTTAATTTTCCTTGTGCTATATTGTGATTAAAAAAAACATTTTTTCTAGGGACAGAAAACTGTAGGTAGGGAGAGTGTTTTTTTTCTTTCACTCTGCAAGTCCTTGTTTCCAGGGACCTGTAAGGACAGTGAGTTAATTGTCCTTGTGCTATATTGTGCTTAAAAAAAACATTTATTCTAGGGACAGAAAACTCTAGGTAGGGACAGTGTCAGTTTCTTTCACTCTGCAAGTCCTTGTTTCCAGGGACCTGTAAGGACAGTGAGTTAATTTTCCTTGTGCTATATTGTGATTAAAAAAAACATTTTTTCTAGGGACAGAAAACTGTAGGTAGGGAGAGTGTTTTTTTTCTTTCACTCTGCAAGTCCTTGTTTCCAGGGACCTGTAAGGACAGTGAGTTAATTGTCCTTGTGCTATATTGTGCTTAAAAAAAACATTTATTCTAGGGACAGAAAACTCTAGGTAGGGACAGTGTCAGTTTCTTTCACTCTGCAAGTCCTTGTTTCCAGGGACCTGTAAGGACAGTGAGTTAATTTTCCTTGTGCTATATTGTGATTAAAAAAAACATTTTTTCTAGGGACAGAAAACTGTAGGTAGGGAGAGTGTTTTTTTTCTTTCACTCTGCAAGTCCTTGTTTCCAGGGACCTGTAAGGACAGTGAGTTAATTTTCCTTGTGCTATATTGTGATTAAAAAAAACATTTTTTCTAGGGACAGAAAACTGTAGGTAGGGAGAGTGTTTTTTTTCTTTCACTCTGCAAGTCCTTGTTTCCAGGGACCTGTAAGGACAGTGAGTTAATTGTCCTTGTGCTATATTGTGCTTAAAAAAAACATTTTTTCTAGGGACAGAAAACTCTAGGTAGGGAGAGTGTTTTTTTTTTTTCACTCTGCAAGTCCTTGTTTCCAGGGACCTGTAAGGACAGTGAGTTAATTGTCCTTGTGCTATATTGTGCTTAAAAAAAACATTTATTCTAGGGACAGAAAACTCTAGGTAGGGACAGTGTCAGTTTCTTTCACTCTGCAAGTCCTTGTTTCCAGGGACCTGTAAGGACAGTGAGTTAATTTTCCTTGTGCTATATTGTGATTAAAAAAAACATTTTTTCTAGGGACAGAAAACTGTAGGTAGGGAGAGTGTTTTTTTTCTTTCACTCTGCAAGTCCTTGTTTCCAGGGACCTGTAAGGACAGTGAGTTAATTGTCCTTGTGCTATATTGTGCTTAAAAAAAACATTTATTCTAGGGACAGAAAACTCTAGGTAGGGACAGTGTCAGTTTCTTTCACTCTGCAAGTCCTTGTTTCCAGGGACCTGTAAGGACAGTGAGTTAATTTTCCTTGTGCTATATTGTGATTAAAAAAAACATTTTTTTCTAGGGACAGAAAACTGTAGGTAGGGAGAGTGTTTTTTTTCTTTCACTCTGCAAGTCCTTGTTTCCAGGGACCTGTAAGGACAGTGAGTTAATTTTCCTTGTGCTATATTGTGATTAAAAAAAACATTTTTTCTAGGGACAGAAAACTGTAGGTAGGGAGAGTGTTTTTTTTCTTTCACTCTGCAAGTCCTTGTTTCCAGGGACCTGTAAGGACAGTGAGTTAATTGTCCTTGTGCTATATTGTGCTTAAAAAAAACATTTATTCTAGGGACAGAAAACTCTAGGTAGGGACAGTGTCAGTTTCTTTCACTCTGCAAGTCCTTGTTTCCAGGGACCTGTAAGGACAGTGAGTTAATTTTCCTTGTGCTATATTGTGATTAAAAAAAACATTTTTTCTAGGGACAGAAAACTGTAGGTAGGGAGAGTGTTTTTTTTCTTTCACTCTGCAAGTCCTTGTTTCCAGGGACCTGTAAGGACAGTGAGTTAATTTTCCTTGTGCTATATTGTGATTAAAAAAAACATTTTTTCTAGGGACAGAAAACTGTAGGTAGGGAGAGTGTTTTTTTTCTTTCACTCTGCAAGTCCTTGTTTCCAGGGACCTGTAAGGACAGTGAGTTAATTGTCCTTGTGCTATATTGTGCTTAAAAAAAACATTTTTTCTAGGGACAGAAAACTGTAGGTAGGGAGAGTGTTTTTTTTTTTTCACTCTGCAAGTCCTTGTTTCCAGGGACCTGTAAGGACAGTGAGTTAATTGTCCTTGTGCTATATTGTGCTTTAAAAAAAACATTTATTCTAGGGACAGAAAACTCTAGGTAGGGACAGTGTCAGTTTCTTTCACTCTGCAAGTCCTTGTTTCCAGGGACCTGGAGAGACATTGAGTGAATTGTCCTTGTGCTATATTGTGATTAAAAAAAACATTTATTCTAGGGACAGAAAACTCTAGGTAGGGACAGTGTCAGTTTCTTTCACTGTGAAAGTCCTTGTTTCAAGGGACAGAGAAGGACACCTGAAGGTAGCCCTTATTGCTTTTTTCCCATCTCCCTGCAGGCCATCTATTAGAATGTCTGGAAGGCAAACAAGGAGAGGCAGACAGTCAGGAGGCAATAAAAGAGGGCAAGCAGGCTCTGTGTCTGGGGGCAACAGTGCTGGTCGTGGACGCGGTGCATTGTCATCAGCACATGGCCATGGGACACGCTTGTCCTTCTTTTCGGCAGCTGGACATGTTGAGCCACATCATGCCGAAGACTTGGTAGAGTGGATGACCAAGCCCTCCTCCTCCTCCTCATCCTCTCTCACCCAGGCTCAGGGTACTGGAAAAGCAGCTGCCAAAGCGTCGTCTTCCCTGGTATCAATGTCAGACAAATCATCAGTCACTCCTTCCCTAGACCCACCATGTCCTCCTCCTGAGGAGTCCCCCGAACTGTTTCAGCACAGTGTTGGGTACATGCTCCAGGAGGATGCCCAGCGTTTCGAAGGGTCTGATGATGAAACCCAGCTAGAGGAAGGCAGTAGCGTGAGAGCAGACAGAGGGGATGCTCAAGAAGGACACCAATCTGGCAGTCATGTTCCAGCAGCTGCAGCATACTGCCAGATTGGCTCCAGTGATGAGGAGGGAGGGGATGATGAGGTCAATGACTCCACGTGGGTGCCTAATAGGAGAGAGGAGGAGGAGGAGGAGGAGGCACATCTCCAACGAGGCAGGATGCCCTTTGGTGGCCAGCGTAAGGGCAGTACACCGACGGAATCACACCGCAGAGCTCCGCCTGTGCAGGGCGCTGCCTCTGCCCGTCATTCAAAAAGTTCTTTGGTGTGGGCCTTTTTTGAGGCTAGTGCATCAGATCGCACAGCTGCTGTTTGCAACATATGTCTCAAGCGTATATCGCGTGGCCAAAACATCAGCCGCTTGGGTACCACATGCCTGACCAGACATATGTTGACCTGCCATGCAGCTCGTTGGCAAGCCTACCTCAAAGACCCACACCAAAGAACCAAGCGGACCTCTCCTTGCACCGCATCAGCTGGGATCTCCAACCCCACTATAACTTCAGTCCTCTCTGAAACATGCACTGAGAGGAATGAAGGTGTAGAATTAGGTGTGTCACAGCCAAGTACTTGCGCCCACTCTGCTAGCAGTACACCGACGTCCGATTCTAGCAGGCAAATTTCCCTGCCCCAGCTGCTGGACCGTCGAAAGAAGTTCACTCCCAGCCATCCACATGCCCAGCGGTTGAATGCTAGCTTGGCTAAATTGCTAGCGCTTCAACTGCTGCCTTTTCAGTTGGTAGACTCGGCCCCCTTCCGTGAGTTTGTGCAATGTGCGGTTCCTCAGTGGCAGGTTCCCAAACGCCACTTTTTCTCACGGAAGGCTATTCCGGCTCTCTACCGGCATGTGGAAGGCAATGTCTTGGCCTCGCTGGACAGGGCGGTCAGCGGTAAGGTGCATATTACCGCTGACTCATGGTCCAGCAGGCATGGACAGGGACGTTACCTTTCTTTCACGGCCCATTGGGTCACTCTTTTGGCAGCTGGGAAGGATTCAGGACAAGGTGCAGTAGTGTTGGAGGTTGTCCCACCGCCACGCCTCCAAAATGCTACTACTGGTTGTGACACACCTCTCTCCTCCACCCCCTCCTCTTCTTCTTCCTCCATGGCCTCTTCCTGTGGTTTGTCCTATGAACCAGCGGTGCTCCGTAGCCGTTCACGGGGCTACGCAAGTACGCAGGCAAAAAGATGCCATGCCGTGCTTGCGCTGGTGTGTTTGGGGGACAGAAGCCACACTGGGGCAGAGGTCCTGTCTGCTCTGCAGGGCCAGGCCGAGAGGTGGTTGACGCCACGCCAGCTTAAGCCAGGAATGGTGGTTTGCGACAATGGCACCAACCTCCTCTCCGCCCTCCGACAGGGACAACTGACCCATGTGCCCTGTGTGGCTCACGTCCTTAACCTGGTGGTGCAGCGCTTCTTGGGCAGGTACCCGGGCTTACAGGATGTCCTGAGGCAGGCCAGGAAAGTCTGTGTGCATTTCCGCAGATCTTATAATGCCAGTGCTCGCCTGGCTGAGCTGCAAAAGGAGTTGAACCTGCCCAAGAACCGCCTTATATGTGACATGCCCACCAGGTGGAACTCAACGTTGGCCATGCTGCAGCGGCTGCACACGCAGCAGAGGGCCATCAATGAGTACCTGTGCGACTACGGCACCAGGACAGGGTCAGGGGAGCTTGGTTTTTTTTCTCCACGCCAGTGGGGCATGATCAGGGATGCATGCACTGTCCTGGCACCATTTGAGGAGGCCACGAGGATGGTGAGCAGTGACAGTGCATGCATCAGTGACACTGTACCTCTTGTCCACCTGTTGGAGCACACGCTGCGTGGAATAATGGACAGGGCACTTGAGGCAGAACAGAGGCAGGAAGAGGAGGACTTCCTTGCCTCTCAAGGCCCCCTTTACCCAGACAGTGTTCCTTCTGTCCCACCCATCGCACAGGAAGAGGAGGAGGAGGAGGAGGAGGAGGAGGATTGTGTCAGCATGGAGGTGGAGGCTGGCACTCAGCATCATCAGCAGCAGTCTTTTAGGGATGATTTACAGTCCCAAGAAACCAGTGGACTTGTACGTGGCTGGGAGGAGGTGGCTGCGGATCATGTCGTCCTTAGTGACCCAGAGGACTCCGGAGCGAATGCCTCAGCAAACCTACGCTGCATGGCCTCCCTGATCCTGCAAAGTCTGCGGAAGGATCCTCGTATTCTTCGGATCAAGGAGAGGGACCATTACTGGCTGGCCACTCTCCTTGATCCACGGTACAAGGGTAAGGTTGCGGACCTTATGTTACCGTCGCAGAGGGAGCAGAGGATGAGACAACTCCGGGAGGCCTTGCAGAAAGGTCTGTGCAACGCGTTCCCAGAGACTGGGAGGTTGCAAACTCCTGGTCCTGGACAACGAGTTGCTGAGGCTTCGGCCAGTCAAAGAAGGAGCGGTGGGGAAGGTGGCCGTCTGACCGATGCGTTCAGACAATTCTTTAGTCCGCAGCCCCAAAGTATGATCGGTTCCAGCAACCATCGCCAGCGTCTGATAAACATGGTGCAGGAATATCTAGGGGCAAGGTCAGACTTGGACACCTTCCCCACCGAAAATCCTCTGGCTTACTGGGTCTTGAGGATGGATCACTGGCCAGAGCTTGCACAGTATGCAATTGAGCTACTGGCCTGTCCTGCATCCAGCGTTCTTTCGGAACGCACATTCAGTGCTGCTGGAGGATTTGTCACGGATCACAGGGTGCGCCTGTCCACCGACTCGGTTGATCGACTGACTTTCATCAAGATGAACCAGTCTTGGATCACCACCAGCTACCACACACCTGATGCTGATATAACAGACTAATTGATTTTAAAATGTCACATCCCTTCAAGACTGATGCTGATGCTGAGTGCCTGTGCTGTTATGTTGACTGGCTATCCTCCTCCTCCGAGTCCTCAATGATACGATTGATGATGATAGCTTGGAAGATCATTTTTGTTTATGGGTGCCGCCACCAGTGCCTAACGCCCAATTTTTCAGCCCCTGTTTAACAGGGGCGTGTAATTACAATTTTTGAAGCAATACTTTGCAACAGGGCTCATTGCTGTGCTCCAAGTACAGTATCTGTGAGGAGTTGCAGTGTTGTGCCACCAGTGCCTAAGGCCCAATTTTTCAGCCCCTGTTTAACAGGGGCGTGTCATTACAATTTTTGAAGCAATACTTTGCAACAGGGCTCATTGCTGTGCTCCAAGTACAGTATCTGTGAAGGGTTGCAGTGTTGTGCCACCAGTGCCTAAGGCCCAATTTTTCAGCCCCTGTTCAACAGGGGCATGTAATTACAATTCTTGATCTAATAATTCACAGCAGGGCCCATTGCTGCACCCACCAAGAGTAACTGTCAGGGCTTACAGTGTTGTGGCACCAGCACCACCATCAAAGGCCCAATTTTTACTACCACTGTTCAACAATTATATGTAATTAAAATTCCTGATATAATAGTTGACAGCAGGGCGTTCCAGCACCAACCAAGAGTAACTGTGAGTGCTTACAGTGTTGTGCCAACACCAACAACTAAGGGGCCTATTTCTGCAGAGTATATACGGCAGGTCCCTACTTTCAAACATCCAACTTACAAACGACTCCTACTTGCAAACGCAAGAAGACAACAGGAAGTGAGAGGAAATCTACCACTAGGAAGGAAAATTCTCTCCTGTAAGAATAAATATGGGAGAAAGGTGTCTCCTCTGTACTGATGCTTTATCAGCAATCCTTGTTTCAAGAAAAACACCACATTTCAAAAACAGTTGTCATTAGGACGGAAAGTGAGGTGAAATGTTCTGAACAGGGGCACAGACAGCAAAACAAATGTTACAGGGGTGATAACCCTTACCTATGTTTTCCAAAAAGTTTAAAAATAGATTTTTGGTCTGGAGCTACACTTCAACAATGTACCTGTTCAAAATTACAAACAGATTCTACATAAGAACAAACCTACAGTCCCTGTCTTGTATGCACCGCCTGTATACGGCTGTTCTGAGTATATAGGGCCTTTTTTATTTTATGTGCGGGGTTCCCCTTAATATCCATACAAGACCCAAAGGGGCTGGTAATGGGCTGGGGTAGGGGGGGGGTCATGGGGTAGCTATGCCATTTTTCTTAAAGATTTTCATCCATATTACCGGGACCAGACATTACATTAAAGCCGCAAGCAGTTTTAAATGGCTTTTTTTTCCTTTAGAAGTGTCATTTTGTGCAGGGACAGTTCTAAACACGGGAAACACGTGGCACTTCACAGGCATACTTTAGACACCCCCCAGGTACGATATTTAAAGGAATATTTGACTTTTTTTTTTTCACTTTATGCATCATTAAAATGACTGCTCCCGGAAAACGACCGTTTTTAAAACTTATTTTTGCATTGATACATGTCCCCTGGTGCAGAACCCGGGTTCCCAAACCCTTTTTAGGACAATAACATGCATAATAGTTTTTATAATTAGCACTTTAGAATTCGAACGTTCGCATCCATTGTATTTAATAGGGTTCTAATGTTCGTTCGAACTTTCGGTCCGTTCGCGGGTTCTGGTGCGAACCGAACCCGGGGGTGTTCGGCTCATCACTAATCATCAACCATCTTTAAAAAATCATTTTTTCTAGGGACAGAAAACTATAGGTAGGGAGAGTGTCAGTGTGTTTTACTGTGATAATCCTTGTTTCTAGGGACAGGGAAGGACAGTGAGGGAAATTCTCCTTGTGCTATAGTGTGCTAAAGCATTGATCATCAACCATCTTTAAAAAAACATTTTTTCTAGGGACAGAAAACTATAGGTAGGGAGAGTGTCAGTGTGTTTCACTGTGATAATCCTTGTTTCTAGGGACAGGGAAGGACAGTGAGGGAAATTCTCCTTGTGCTATAGTGTGCTAAAGCATTGATCATCAACCGTCTTTAAAAAAACATTTTTTCTAGGGACAGAAAACTATAGGTAGGAAGAGTGTTAGTTTCTTTCACTGTGATAATCCTTGTTTCTAGGGACAGGGAAGGACAGTGAGGGAAATTCTCCTTGTGCTATAGTGTGCTAAAGCATTGATCATCAACCGTCTTTAAAAAAACATTTTTTCTAGGGACAGAAAACTATAGGTAGGAAGAGTGTCAGTTTCTTTCACTGTGATAATCCTTGTTTCTAGGGACAGGGAAGGACAGTGAGGGAAATTCTCCTTGTGCTATAGTGTGCTAAAGCATTGATCATCAACCGTCTTTAAAAAAACATTTTTTCTAGGGACAGAAAACTATAGGTAGGAAGAGTGTTAGTTTCTTTCACTGTGATAATCCTTGTTTCTAGGGACAGGGAAGGACAGTGAGGGAAATTCTCCTTGTGCTATAGTGTGCTAAAGCATTGATCATCAACCATCTTTAAAAAAACATTTTTTCTAGGGACAGAAAACTATAGGTAGGAAGAGTGTCAGTTTCTTTCACTGTGATAATCCTTGTTTCTAGGGACAGGGAAGGACAGTGAGGGAAATTCTCCTTGTGCTATAGTGTGCTAAAGCATTGATCATCAACCATCTTTAAAAAAACATTTTTTCTAGGGACAGAAAACTATAGGTAGGAAGAGTGTTAGTTTCTTTCACTGTGATAATCCTTGTTTCTAGGGACAGGGAAGGACAGTGAGGGAAATTCTCCTTGTGCTATAGTGTGCTAAAGCATTGATCATCAACCATCTTTAAAAAAACATTTTTTCTAGGGACAGAAAACTATAGGTAGGAAGAGTGTCAGTTTCTTTCACTGTGATAATCCTTGTTTCTAGGGACAGGGAAGGACAGTGAGGGAAATTCTCCTTGTGCTATAGTGTGCTAAAGCATTGATCATCAACCATCTTTAAAAAAACATTTTTTCTAGGGACAGAAAACTATAGGTAGGAAGAGTGTCAGTTTCTTTCACTGTGATAATCCTTGTTTCTAGGGACAGGGAAGGACAGTGAGGGAAATTCTCCTTGTGCTATAGTGTGCTAAAGCATTCCTCATCAACCATCTTTGAAATCCTTGTTTTTTGGACAGTCAGGGAAATTGTCGTTGTGCTATTCTGTGCGAAAGCAATCATCCTCAACCATATTTAGAAATCCTTAAGTAAAGGGACAGAGAAGGACACCTGAAGGTAGCCCTTATTGCTTTTTTCCCATCTCCCTGCAGGCCATCTATTAGAATGTCTGGAAGGCAAACAAGGAGAGGCAGACAGTCAGGAGGCAATAAAAGAGGGCAAGCAGGCTCTGTGTCTGGGGGCAACAGTGCTGGTCGTGGACGCGGTGCATTGTCATCAGCACATGGCCATGGGACACGCTTGTCCTTCTTTTCGGCAGCTGGACATGTTGAGCCACATCATGCCGAAGACTTGGTAGAGTGGATGACCAAGCCCTCCTCCTCCTCCTCATCCTCTCTCACCCAGGCTCAGGGTACTGGCAAAGCAGCTGCCAAAGCGTCCTCTTCCCTGGTATCAATGTCAGACTCATCATCAGTCACTCCTTCCCTAGACCCACCATGTCCTCCTCCTGAGGAGTCCCCCGAACTGTTTGAGCACAGTGTTGGGTACATGCTCCAGGAGGATGCCCAGCATTTCGAAGGGTCTGATGATGAAACCCAGCTACAGGAAGGCAGTAGCGTGAGAGCAGACAGAGGGGATGCTCAAGAAGGACACCAATCTGGCAGTCATGTTCCAGCAGCTGCAGCATACTGCCAGATTGGCTCCAGTGATGAGGAGGGAGGGGATGATGAGGTCACTGACTCCACGTGGGTGCCTAATAGGAGAGAGGAGGAGGAGGAGGATGAGGAGGAGGCACATCTCCAACGAGGCAGGATGCCCTTTGGTGGCCAGCGTAAGGGCAGTACACCGACGGAATCACACCGCAGAGCTCCGCCTGTGCAGGGCGCTGCCTCTGCCCGTCATTCAAAAAGTTCTTTGGTGTGGGCCTTTTTTGAGGCTAGTGCATCAGATCGCACAGCTGCTGTTTGCAACATATGTCTCAAGCGTATATCGCGTGGCCAAAACATCAGCCGCTTGGGTACCACATGCCTGACCAGACATATGTTGACCTGCCATGCAGCTCGTTGGCAAGCCTACCTCAAAGACCCACACCAAAGAACAAAGCGGACCTCTCCTTGCACCGCATCAGCTGGGATCTCCAACCCCACTATAACTTCAGTCCTCTCTGAAACATGCACTGAGAGGAATGAAGGTGTAGAATTAGGTGTGTCACAGCCAAGTAGTTGCGGCCACTCTGCTAGCAGTACACCGACGTCCGATTCTAGCAGGCAAATTTCCCTGCCCCAGCTGCTGGACCGTCGAAAGAAGTTCACTCCCAGCCATCCACATGCCCAGCGGTTAAATGCTAGCTTGGCTAAATTGCTAGCGCTTCAACTGCTGCCTTTTCAGTTGGTAGACTCGGCCCCCTTCCGTGAGTTTGTGCAATGTGCGGTTCCTCAGTGGCAGGTTCCCAAACGCCACTTTTTCTCACGGAAGGCTATTCCGGCTCTCTACCGGCATGTGGAAGGCAATGTCTTGGCCTCGCTGGACAGGGCGGTCAGCGGTAAGGTGCATATTACCGCTGACTCATGGTCCAGCAGGCATGGACAGGGACGTTACCTTTCTTTCACGGCCCATTGGGTCACTCTTTTGGCAGCTGGGAAGGATGCAGGACAAGGTGCAGTAGTGTTGGAGGTTGTTCCACCGCCACGCCTCCAAAATGCTACTACTGGTTGTGACACACCTCTCTCCTCCACCCCCTCCTCTTCTTCTTCCTCCATGGCCTCTTCCTGTGGTTTGTCCTCTGAACCAGCGGTGCTCCGTAGCCGTTCAAGGGGCTACGCAAGTACGCAGGCAAAAAGATGCCATGCTGTGCTTGCGCTGGTGTGTTTGGGGGACAGAAGCCACACTGGGGCAGAGGTCCTGTCTGCTCTGCAGGGCCAGGCCGAGAGGTGGTTGACACCACGCCAGCTTAAGCTAGGAATGGTGGTTTGCGACAATGGCACCAACCTCCTCTCCGCCCTCCGACAGGGACAACTGACCCATGTGCCCTGTGTGGCTCACGTCCTTAACCTGGTGGTGCAGCGGTTCTTGGGCAGGTACCCGGGCTTACAGGATGTCCTGAGGCAGGCCAGGAAAGTCTGTGTGCATTTCCGCAGATCTTATAATGCCAGTGCTCGCCTGGCTGAGCTGCAAAAGGAGTTGAACCTGCCCAAGAACCGCCTTATATGTGACATGCCCACCAGGTGGAACTCAACGTTGGCCATGCTGCAGCGGCTGCACACGCAGCAGAGGGCCATCAATGAGTACCTGTGCGACTACGGCACCAGGACAGGGTCAGGGGAGCTTGGTTTTTTTTCTCCACGCCAGTGGGGCATGATCAGGGATGCATGCACTGTCCTGGCACCATTTGAGGAGGCCACGAGGATGGTGAGCAGTGACAGTGCATGCATCAGTGACACTGTACCTCTTGTCCACCTGTTGGAGCACACGCTGCGTGGAATAATGGACAGGGCACTTGAGGCAGAACAGAGGCAGGAAGAGGAGGACTTCCTTGCCTCTCAAGGCCCCCTTTACCCAGACAGTGTTCCTTCTGTCCCACCCATCGCACAGGAAGAGGAGGAGGAGGAGGAGGAGGAGGAGGATTGTGTCAGCATGGAGGTGGAGGCTGGCACTCAGCATCATCAGCAGCAGTCTTTTAGGGATGATTTACAGTCCCAAGAAACCAGTGGACTTGTACGTGGCTGGGAGGAGGTGGCTGCGGATCATGTCGTCCTTAGTGACCCAGAGGACTCCGGACCGAATGCCTCAGCAAACCTACGCTGCATGGCCTCCCTGATCCTGCAAAGTCTGCGGAAGGATCCTCGTATTCTTCGGATCAAGGAGAGGGACCATTACTGGCTGGCCACTCTCCTTGATCCACGGTACAAGGGTAAGGTTGCGGACCTTATGTTACCGTCGCAGAGGGAGCAGAGGATGAGACAACTCCGGGAGGCCTTGCAGAAAGGTCTGTGCAACGCGTTCCCAGAGACTGGGAGGTTACAAACTCCTGGTCCTGGACAACGAGTTGCTGAGGCTTCGGCCAGTCAAAGAAGGAGCGGTGGGGAAGGTGGCCGTCTGACCGATGCGTTCAGACAATTCTTTAGTCCGCAGCCCCAAAGTATGATCGGTTCCAGCAACCATCGCCAGCGTCTGATAAACATGGTGCAGGAATATCTAGGGGCAAGGTCAGACTTGGACACCTTCCCCACCGAAAATCCTCTGGCTTACTGGGTCTTGAGGATGGATCACTGGCCAGAGCTTGCACAGTATGCAATTGAGCTACTGGCCTGTCCTGCATCCAGCGTTCTTTCGGAACGCACATTCAGTGCTGCTGGAGGATTTGTCACGGATCACAGGGTGCGCCTGTCCACCGACTCGGTTGATCGACTGACTTTTATCAAGATGAACCAGTCTTGGATCACCACCAGCTACCACACACCTGATGCTGATATAACAGACTAATTGATTTTAACATGTCACATCCCTTCAAGACTGATGCTGATGCTGAGTGCCTGTGCTGTTATGTTGACTGGCTATCCTCCTCCTCCGAGTCCTCAATGATACGATTGATGATGATAGCTTGGTAGATCATTTTTGTTTATGGGTGCCGCCACCAGTGGCTAAGGCCCAATTTTTCAGCCCCTGTTTTACAGGGGCGTGTAATTACAATTTTTTTAGCAATAATTTGCCATAGGGCTCATTGCTGTGCTCCAAGTACAGTATCTGTGAGGGGTTGGAGTGTTGTGCCACCAGTGCCTAAGGCCCAATTTTTCAGCCCCTGTTCAACAGGGGCATGTAATTACAATTCTTGATCTAATAATTCACAGCAGGGCCCATTGCTGCACCCACCAAGAGTAACTCTGAGGGCTTACAGTGTTGTGGCAACGCCACCACCACCACCACCACGAAAGGCCCAATTTTTCAGCCCCTGTTCAAAAGGGGCATGTAATTACAATTCTTGATCTAATAATTCACAGCAGGGCCCATTCCTGCACCCACCAAGAGTAACTCTGAGGGCTTACAGTGTTGTGGCAACACCACCACCACCACCACCACCACGAAAGGCCCAATTTTTCAGCCCCTGTTCAACAGGGGCATGCAATTACAATTCTTGATCTAATAATTCACAGCAGGGCCCATTGCTGCACCCACCAAGAGTAACTGTCAGGGCTTACAGTGTTGTGGCACCAGCACCACCATCAAAGGCCCAATTTTTACTACCACTGTTCAACAATTATATGTAATTAAAATTCCTGATATAATAGTTGACAGCAGGGCGTTCCAGCACCAACCAAGAGTAACTGTGAGTGCTTACAGTGTTGTGCCAACACCAACAACTAAGGGGCCTATTTCTGCAGAGTATATACGGCAGGTCCCTACTTTCAAACATCCAACTTACAAACGACTCCTACTTGCAAACGCAAGAAGACAACAGGAAGTGAGAGGAAATCTACCCCTTGGAAGGAAAATTCTCTCCTGTAAGAATTAATATGGGAGAAAGGTGTCTCCTCTGTACTGATGCTTTATCAGCAATCCTTGTTTCAAGAAAAACACCACATTTCAAAAACAGTTGTCATTGGGACGGAAAGTGAGGTGAAATGTTCTGAACAGGGGCACAGACAGCAAAACAAATGTTACAGGGGTGATAACCCTTACCTATGTTTTCCAAAAAGTTTAAAAATAGATTTTTGGGCTGGAGCTACACTTAAACAATGTACCTGTTCAAAATTACAAACAGATTCTACATAAGAACAAACCTACAGTCCCTGTCTTGTATGCACCGCCTGTATACGGCTGTTCAGAGTATATAGGGCCTTTTTTATTTTATGTGCGGGGTTCCCCTTAATATCCATACAAGACCCAAAGGGGCTGGTAATGGGCTGGGGTGGGGGGGGGGGGGGTCATGGGGTAGCTATGCCATTTTTCTTAAAGATTTTCATCCATATTACCGGGACCAGACATTACATTAAAGCCGCAAGCAGTTTTAAATGGCTTTTTTTTCCTTTAGAAGTGTCATTTTGTGCAGGGACAGTTCTAAACACGGAAACACGTGGCACTTCACAGGCATACTTTAGACACCCCCCAGGTACGATATTTAAAGGAATATTTGACTTTTTTTTTTTCACTTTATGCATCATTAAAATGACTGCTCCCGAAAAACGACAGTTTTTAAAACTTCTTTTTGCATTGATACATGTCCCCTGGTGCAGAACCCGGGTTCCCAAACCCTTTTTAGGACAATAACATGCATAATAGTCGTTATAATTAGCACTTTAAAATTCGAACGTTCGCATCCATTGTATTTAATAGGGTTCTAATGTTCGTACGAACTTTCGGTCCGTTCGCGGGTTCTGGTGCGAACCGAACCCGGGGGTGTTCGGCTCATCACTACTGGAGAGTGGTCTGCCCTGTGGGAGACTGCAGCCCATGTAAAGGGGATTCTTTGCCCAGGGACTGGGAAAGGCTGGCCAGCCTTGAGAGTCGGGGAGACTGAGGAAGCCAGTAAGTCCAGGGAGCTGGAAAGAATCGTTTCTA
The DNA here is from genome assembly GCA_029206835.1 of Rana muscosa. NCBI lineage: Eukaryota > Metazoa > Chordata > Amphibia > Anura > Ranidae > Rana > Rana muscosa. The sequence goes on from CM055116.1 coordinate 1,027,541,909, forward strand.
TTTGAAAGCAAGCAGAGGAACTGCTGACAAGAGCCAGGTGGCTTGGTATGTTTTCATTTATGTGCTGAATGAAGTTTAAACCCCTGCGTGGGAATCCTGAATAGACATTTTTCTTTTGTTTTTCTGTTTAAATAAACGTGGGCTACCAGGCCCTTAACTAGAATGCCTGTCTGATATGGACTCACTGCATAAAAATGCATCTATCTACTTGAGCTAAAACACCCCAATATCACAATATATATAGAAATATGAATATATGTGTAAAAGTCCATATGTGATGATCAGTGAATCCAATGGGTATTATATATACGTATACAGAATGTACTTAAACATGTGTATGAAAGTCCACACATCATAATCAATGGATTCAATGCAAAAGGTAGTAATAAAAATTATTCCCAGAAGATGGGGAGATGTCCTAGATGTTCCACCACCACCGAAGGGGACTTGGGGTGAGCCTTTGCTTGGGGTACACACCGAAAAAAATAAAAACTCTTACCAGATGGAATGGACCCCCTGTTAATAGCGAGGTCACCAGCGCCTGCAGATATAGCCCTCTGCGGGGTCTGAGGTGAGTCCGGGGTGCCGATACCACTGAGCTCCAGCCATCCTCCTCACTCGATAGGTCACCTTCCGTCCACTGTACTGAGGGATACAATCTCCTCTACAGGAGCGAAGCGTGTAGGAGCATAAGAGTCTCCAATAGTTTGTTATAGTTTAAACACAATCCATTTATTGTTCATAAAACGTTCCAATATAGTATAAAACTTTTAAAAAGCTTGCCGGCAATAAAATTTCAAACGAACGCCCGTACTTTCAGGGTCACGTGGAGCGTGATGACTACAGCGGAGCTACGCGCTGACGTCATCATGCTCCACGTGACCCCAGAAGTATGGGCATTCGTTTGAAATTTTATTGCCGGCAACCATTTAAGTTTGTACATGTGTGTATGTGGGGGAGGCCTAAAAAGTTTTTACAAAGGATTTTTAAGTGCTTGGCTGCAATTTTTTTTTTTTTTTTTTAAATATATTTTTTTTACATCGCAAAATGGGACAAAAAGTCCCTGTCACCAGGGTGTGTGGCAGCCGACAGTCAGCTTGTCAGATTTACACTCACTCCCAGCAGCCGCAGCCACATTGAGTATGTGTAAACCCCCCTGCTGCCGCCAACAACGTAGTTTCGGTAGCAGTAAAAGGGCCTTTTATCTGTTTTGTATCTCCATTGGTTTTGGGGGGCATCAAATGTGCATGCTGTTCATTGCATTGTGGCGAGGAAAGTCTTTAGCTACTAGTGTTCCTAGTCTACTGCCCCATCCAGAATGCAGGACTTCTCCTGTTACAAGATGTTTGGGTCTGATCAGCTGGTTTTTAAAGCTTGCATTGGGAACATATAAACCACTGCCATACAAACCTCACTTTCACAAACATTAACCTACAGAAAAAAAGTTTCACAATAAAAAAGATAGCATATCTTGCTAATAAATCATTATGTTAATTCTCCACGTTATTAATATTGTTGACCTTGATTACCATTCTGTTTTACAGCTCAACAAAGGTTAAATGTGAAAACAGCCCAGATGTCCAAAGAAGTAAGTCCAGTGCACCATGGGAAGAAAATGGCTCTCCCAGGTAAAATGCTGATGTAAACAATAAAAATAATAAAAATATGCTAGTCACGTTGGACCACCAGTTCACTATGATAGGTGGTAAGGGGCAAAGTACTCCAAGGGTTACAGGAAAGTAGGGTATGAGCTGGAGTGCTGCATATAGTTTCCACACCTTAGCACACTATCCTGTGAATGGGTGGGAGGAATCCTCTTTCCTAGATCGGCCAGAAATTTGTCTTCCATGAGGTGAAGGTCTTGTCTCAGATCGCACTTTGGGTCCCAGAAAGCGAGGGCCAGCTTTGGTGGCATAGTGGAATGATTTTACCATTGGCTGGTACAGTTAATGTTATTCTAAGCATACTACAGAACTAGCTCCCTGCTGGCCATTCAATGAACAGCGTTCCTGTGACTTTGGAAACTGCATCATCTGTCAATTGAGAGTGCAAGGTTGCATCTAATTTAGCTGATGGCTTCTAGTATGATTTTGTGATAGGCTCATATTTTGAGTTAGTATTGCAGTGTTTGCCCTTAAAGAAAAAGTAGTGCCACAACTTAAATATTGTCGTTGTATCTCCCAGGGGTCCAAGTGCATGTAGCATTTGGTCCCGTTCAGATCTGTGCTGTGGTTGGGAAATGAAAGCACATTTGTTTTCTGTTTGTGCTGTGCTGAAACTCCACCACAAGCTGAAGCCCAAATTTTTGGGTGTTCCTGTGGGGCAAGGGTGTCAAACTCAATTTCATCAGGGGCCGCATCAGCATTATGATTGCCCTCAAAAGGGCCGCTTATATCTGTAAGATTAGATGTCCAGCACATCCCCTCCCCTTTACATTAGATGTCAAGAGCCACCCCACCATCAGAAGTTGAGTCTCCTACTCTCCCTTACATCACAGTGCACCCCCCTTTCCTTATGCTGCTGCTGGGAAGAAGCAGGATGCATTGCTTGAAAGCAGAAAGTAAGGGTCTGGAGGAGGACCAGAGGAGGGCTGGAGCTCTACGGCAGCTGCAGAAGAGGTGCGAGGGCCACATGAAATGGCATGGAGGGCCGGATTCGGCCCGCGGGCCTTGTGTTTGACACCTGTGCTATGGGGGATCTATAACCATCACTGAAGACACATCCTCTCTCTAAATTTCTCACTTTGTATGCAGTTCATTGGATGTACACAAAGTAGATCTCTGTACATTCATAGCTCTGCCAACACTGACGTAAATGTCACCCCTCTGTGTTTTTTATTATGCTCTCAGTACCTGATTTGCTACTAAATTGTGGCATACTGGTAGTGGGAGAGGATATCCCAGGCTGGCCTATAATTTTCCTGTACGTAACAGTATAGCCTAAAGGTGATGGATGTCCTGTATCCCCCAATGGACTCCAAGAAAAGGATTTTACTGTAAGTAGAAAAATTACCAAACATTGATGAGATTATTTACAACAATCCCATTTACATGTTTATCTAAAAAAAAAATGAAAATATCATGCATTCCCTTTAAAATTAAATGTAAGCTTTGTGGAACAGTAATTCCCCTTTTGCCAGCAATGCTGAAGCTTTTTCCAGCTAAAAAACAGACTTCTTGGCTACATAGCTGGTATGCAGCATGCATAGTGCGCTCTGGTAATGTGTAACTCTTATGGCAAAGTAATATGTGGCACTAAGGTACCAAGTAGATTATTTATTTTATTCATTTATAACAGTTATTTATATAGCACTGACAACTTACTCAGTGCTTTACATACGGTATATATTGCACATTCACATGAATCCCTGCTCTTGAAGAGCTTACAATCTAAGATCCCTCACATTCATGCATACACATACCAGGGCCAATTTTTAGACCGGAGACAATTAAAGAATATGTAAACCCAACCTTTTTATATTCTTGATATGTAGCTGCTGTACCATGTATTTGTATGAAGTTGTATCCTGTTCTCTTTGTATTGCTTACATTGTGTGAAACCTCTGGTGTTCCTGCCAGTCCCTCTGCTTCCCTATCAAACACTGACCACCCTAAGCAGTAGAACACACCATGGTCAGTTCTCTAGCTATGCTGGGAACTCAGTCTGCTCTCCCCCAAAGATCCTGCCAACCACCCCCCCCCCGCACAGCCATTCACTGGGAAGATCAGTGTAATGCTGTTTTTCCTCCCCTAGCTCCTATGCAGCTGAGAACATGATCATGTGATTGGCTTTTACATGATTGGAAGGCTCTCGATCGCAAGTAGAGATCAGTAGCTTTCCGTTAGCCACCGGTAACCGTGCTGGGAGCATGCAGAGTGCACGCACACAGGTGTCAAGGCCCACTTGCCGAGAGGCCACATATTTGCTTGCAGCTGGTGCCAAGGGGTTAAAAAAGGGGCGAAAAAGGACATTTATAATGGTTTTTTTTTCTATATCTTTTGCCTCTCATTTCTATTTTAAACAGAATACGTTGTTTTCATAGGTGAGGGTATACAATCATTTTAACCTACCAGCATGTCTTTAGAGTGTGGGAGGATACTGGACTGGATTACCAGAAGGAAATTGACGCAGGCACAGGGAGAACATGTAAACTATTACAAAAATATTAGAAAAATATATGGTCCAACTGAGCACCTCATCCCGATAAGACTTAGAAAACAACATAACAAGAAAGGTAAATGGGATTATTAGTGGTGGCCAACCCCCCCCCCCCCCCCCATTTCAAGAAGTCATATCTATAAAATCAATAATTTGTTTACAATGGATCATTCAAATTTTTGGGGGGGAAAAGATACTAAAACAGTATACAGTATTGACAGCTCAGCTTTCCTGATATATTATCCTCCCATAAATATCAATCATAATAAAAAGATGTCAATGCAGCAAGTATAATATACAGTATAGATCAAAAGGGAAGGGTGATAGTTGACCCAATGAATTTCTCAGTTGTAGGTTCCTCAGGTGGAATCATTGTTGAGCAAAGTGAAAGTATTATCACAAAGGGAAATGTCAGCTGAGCTGATGGAGACCCTGCAGGACCTGGTATGAAATGAAGTGTGGCCGTGGATGATAAATGGAGACAGTGCCCACGCTCCCAATCTGGAAGGCAGCAAGGCTTCTGAGGCCAGGCTGCAATAGGCCAAAGTTGTCCAACGACCATAAATAGCCTTGAGGTATGCTGAGTGTTTCACTTATGAACTCGGTGTGTTGGAAGCACGGCGTACCCGTCTATACCCGGTGCATGCATAATATGCCATAATAGAACAGCAGTAGGTACCATAGCAGCTATCAATGTCATTATAGTGACATTCTCTGGTTACACACAGTGCTCTTGTATCAGGCTGTACTGACTGATAACAGGCTTGACCACCCACCAGTAACCATTTTTACCTGTAATTCACATTATGTAGCGTTGTAGAAATAAATGCACCACAAGACCTTTTTTTTGTGTTATGATGTGCTGTGTTCTCACAGCCCATTCATTTTGAATGGTGCTCAGTGCAAGAAACATCACTTGATGAGCTGTAGCTCAGTGCATCTTTTTTTCTTTTAGAAATGTACCACCCTTTTTATTACTAGGTGGTTACTGGTCCTTTCCTTCATATTTGCTGCCATTATTAGCATCTAAGGGTATGGGTAAATTTGAAGCTCTACATGCCAGGGGTCCCTAACATTTTGCCTGCCATAGCAGCCAATTTACTACTGAATGGGCTTTCATGGCAAGTCAGGGGAATAATGAAGAAATGGCACTTTCAGAAAATATGGCAATTAAAGTGGAATTCTTAGATGGGTTACTGTATTGTTATTCGGGAACATTATCTGCTAACCTGTTATTGCAGGTTTCTAATTAAGCTTAAAGCAAATCGCTCTGTGACAACACATGCCATGAAGCACATTCTTTTAGACAAAATTATGTGTATTATATGTATGCCTTAGTATGCAGAGGATGTCTTAATTGGGGAAAGGGAGGCTTAGAATTTTTCCTCTGGCAGTAAAAATCAATACAAACTGCCTGGGGTCAGCAGTCCATTGCTGAACATTTGCATGCTGGCAAGTTTCTAATATGGAAATATCTGAAGAGAAAAGCACTGGTGTATCGCCTCTTTTTATTGAAAGCATGAAGAGCAAAGCTGTATTCATGGATGTAGCATAAGGGGTCGCAGAGATCGTAAGTGCGACCCCGCCTATTCTCCAGGGGGCCCCATGCGTTCTCCCTGTCACTGTAATGGGCCAAGTGGAATCCGAGTCAGTGCAGTCCAGGAGATCTTTTGGTGCCTTTTTGAGTATAACTAGCAGAGGGAGGATGGGGCAGCCAGCCCGGGAAGGGAAAATGTCCGTGCTGACACCTGGGCAGGCATTGACACTAAGCTATTACAGTGCTGAGGGAGCGAGGCAGAAAGAGGAGGAGAGCACTGTCCTGGAGCCGGAACCACTGTCATTGCTGAGGTAAGTCACTGGTCAGATCCGTGCACAAGTACACATGCCACCACTCCCTCCCCACAACACCCGCTCACACCAGCATAAAGCCTTAGGGCGCCGGGACAGGGAGGGTGGTAACAGTTTAATCTTGCCAGATTGTTAAATCAATTGTCGTGGTGGCTGCACCCTTGGCTTTGTCCTGAGATTGGAGCTTGAGCCTCGCTAGTGTTGCTGGTCATATCCGTTCTGCAGTGAGGAGGATCTCAGGCGGGTTTACACATCGTCCCAATCAGCATAAACTCATCAGTGACAAACACCTGTCCAGAACTTCCCTTTGCACCTCCAGCCACCGGAGTTGGGGTACAGCTTAATGGCCAGGGCATGTAGCATGGTTTATGCCAAAAGTACTGAATTAAAATTCACAAGGGATCGGTCAGTAAACGTTTTTTCCAGCAGAGATCTGAATCTCATTTTTGTTTTATGACTCAGATCCTTCACATCACAGCCCCCCCCCCCCGTTCCCTCTTTACATCAGTGTCCTCAGTCCCCTATTTTACATCACAATCACCCTTGCAACACAGTCCCGTTCATATCACAGCCGCCTTCTCAATTTAGCCCCCCTTGCGATCACAGCCCGCCCTCCTCTCATCGCAGACCTCCTGTACGTCACAGTTCCCCCCTCCTCACATCACTGTCCCCCACCTACTTCACAGCCCACTTGCAATCACAGACCACCCCTCACACCACAGCTCCCCCTTCCTTACATCATAATTCCCTTTGCAGATACAACCCCCTCCTCACTTCACAGCCCTCCCTTACATCACAGTCCCTTTTGCAGTTACAGCTCCCCACTCCTCACATCACAGCCCCTCTTGCAGATACAACACAACCCCCATCTCTCACCACAGCCCCCCTCACATCACAGCCCCTCTGTCACATCACAGCCCTCCACTTAAATCACAGCCCCCCTCCTCATATCAGCCCCCCCTTATATTACAGTTACCATTACAATCACAATCCCTACCCCCTAAAACACACTTGCCCCTTGAAATTACAGATCACAGCCCCTCATTAAACCACAGTCCCATTGCATTTACAGCTCTTCTCCCTTCACAGTCCTACTTTTAATACAACAGGGTAAAGAGTGGGAGGCACATTAGTGTGGACACCTCTTCAATGTGTACTCGCAGTGCCTGCCTGCTGCCACTTATGTTGTTAAACTCACAGCAGGGCAGAGGGTGGGAGACACAGCAGGTCTGCACTGAAGGCAGGAGCTGCTGAACTTTACTTGTTAACAAGCGAGTGATTGGTTGCGAGGACCACCTCGTCCTAGCAACCAATCACCCGCTTATTAATTAAAGTGGGGCAGCTCCCGCCCTTAGTGCATACCTGATGTGTCTCCTGCCCTCTGCCCTGCTGTGAGTTTAACAACAGCAGTTGTGCGTCCGCTGTCCAGACAGGACTGTCATTCAGTCCGTGTCTGGATCGTGTTCCGCCATTTGGTGATGCCTGATTCATGCATTGTTTAGGAGAAAAATTTGGATGACTGCACACCAATATCACATATAAAATACTTCTTTATTCAAACTTTAAAAATGATCATAGTGAAAGCTTTCTGTGATGTTGCCTACTATTATGATGCTTTTTAAATTTTAACAAAGAAAATGTTTTACATGTGATATTAGTGTGCGGTCAAATTATTCTCCTCTGCACAATCAGGAGCTGGACCAGTACCCTTTGTGGATTTGGGATGAAAAAAGGAGGACCGACCTGGAGCAGTGCTTCTATTTGTATTAGTTGGTTTATGCATTGTGTTTTATGTATGGACGTCTTAAAAAACACCTCATCATACCTTTCTGCTGGAACTATATTTCATTGGTGTGGATTTACTAAAGGCAAATAGATTGTGGAGTTGCTCCCAAACTTTGTAAATGAGGTAAAGCTTCACTTTGCAAAGTATACCCAATCACATGCAAGGAAATAATTTTTATTTTTTTCTTATACATGTACAGGTGATGTCAGCAGAGCTTCTCCTCATTTACAGAACCTGGAAGATGCAATATGGGGCAGCACAGCAGTGAAGTGGTTAGCACTTTTACCTAGCAGCACTAGCGTAGTTGGTTGGAATCCCAACCATGGCACTACCTGCCTCAAATCTGCATGGGTTTCCTGCGGGTACTCCGGTTTCCTCCCAAACTCTAAAGACATGCTGGTATTCTAATTGGCTCCTGTCTAAATTGGTTCTAGTTTGTGTATGTATAAATGTGAGTTAGGGACCTTAGATTGTAAGCTCCTTGAGGGCAGGGACTGATGTGAATGTATAATATATATGTTAAGTGCTGCATAAATTGATGGTAATATAAAGGTACCTGTAATGATAATATATTAAATGTTTGTTCTTTGGTTCAGCTATGCCTTAAGCAATGTGTGAAATAGATGGATCCTCTGCCAGGTCTTCATTATTGCCTGTGTCCCCATTGGTGTAATAAAAACAAGCAATATTCCCATTGCACATGTTCCTGGAGTAGGCAAGAGGTAGATGGGTGGTGTGGCAACTACCAGTTTAAGACTCGTAATATGACAAGTTACCTCAGTGTTTTCAGTCAAGGCACCCTTTAAAATGATACACAATCTAAAATGTAAAAAATTTAAGTAATAGTTTTGCATAATGCAGCAACATCCACACACGTAGGACACCCAACATTAGAGGTGTTTTATTCTTCCAAAGTAAATATCGTATATACTCGAGTATAAGCCAAGTTTTTCAGCACATTTTTTTGTGCTGAAAATGCCCCCCTTGGCTTATACTCGAGTCACCTTTTTGCGTCTGATCTCCCGGACTTTGGGGACCCCGTACCAAGCTTGGCACACATGTAGCCCCACTCTTCCTCTACAAGTGTGCAAATTTTGATGTCCGGGGGACCTACGGCCGGGGAGCACCGATTTTTCAAAGCCGGGCACCCCTTCCATAGACTCCCATGTTAAACGGTAATTTCTCCGGTGACTTTGGGGATCCGGTACCGGCCAGTCGTAGGACCCCTGGACCCCAGTCTTGCCACACATGTAGCTCCATTTTTCCTCTATACGTGCGCAAAGTTTTTTGTCTGGGGGACCGACGGCCAGAGAGCACCAATTTTTCAAACTGGGCACCCCTGCCATAGACTCCCATGTTAAACTTCAGTCTAGTCATGGACACAGTGAGGCATGGACACAGTGAGGCATGCACATGGACAAAGTGAGGAACAGTGAGGCACAGTCAGGCATGCCAATTGGACACCCTAGGCTTATACTCGAGTCAATACGTTTTCCCAGTTTTTTGTGGTAAAATTAGGTGCCTCGGCTTATATTCGGGTCGGCTTATACTCGAGTATATACGGATATACGGGTACATCTTTTCACACTGGTGCTGACTAGTATTCCAATGTTTTACTTCTCCCTCAGTTTCTATCCCTCATTCAGCTAATATGACCCCAGTGCTGATGGAGAGGGGCAGGGGACGGCCAAACAAGGATGCTTTGCAGGTGTCCACCGTCCTTCTTATTAACCAATGTCATCATTGGTTGTTAGGACACTGGTGGCTAGAAAGTTGTAATGCTTCCCAATGAAAACCTGTGGTTTTGTCTAACCAAAAGGCAGGCTTGATTCACTCGCTGGCTTGTATACAATTTTAGGCATTTTGCCAGTGCACCCCTGAAGGCACCCCAGGGTGCCTGAGCACCCTGGTTGAAAAAGGCTGAGTTAACTCACATATTGCCAGCACAACATGGATATTCAAGTTAGCGTACAAATATTTATTGAAGGTGATCACATCACAGCTACATATAAAAGTGCAACATTTCGGAGCCACACATGACTCATTCCTGACAAAGGGGTCCAGTCACAAAACATTGCCCTTTAACGCTGTGATATAATTACCGGTACCTTGAATAAACGTTTGGACATTAACTTGAAGATCTATGGCACATTGGTGGGTTATCCCTTCCTATGGTGTCCTAGTGACCGTGATCACTGTCTATACCAGCCTTTCTCAACCTTTTCAACACAGAGGAACCCTTATACAGTGGGGATCGAAAGTTTGGGCACCCCAGGTAAAAATGTGTATTAATGTGCATAACGAAGCCAAGGAGAGATGGAAAAATCTCCAAATGGCATCAAATTACAGATTAGACATTCTTATAATATGTCAAAAAAAGTTAGATTTTATTTCCATCATTTACACTTTCAAAATTACAGAAAACAAAAAAATGGCGTCTGCAAAAGTTTGGGCACCCTGCAGAGTTAATATCTTGTACTGCCCCCTTTGGCAAGTATCACAGCTTGTAAACACTTTTTGTAGCCAGCCAAGAGTCTTTCAATTCTTGTTTGAGGTATCTTTGCCCATTCTTCCTTACAAAAGTCTTCCAGTTCTTTGAGATTTCTGGGCTGTCTGTCACACACTGCTCAATTAAGGTCTATCCATAGGTTTTCAACAATGTTGAGGTCAGGAGATTGTGAAGGCCATGAAAAACCTTCAGTTTACGCCTCTTGATGTAATCCCCCGTGGATTTTGAGGTGTGTTTAGGATCATTATCCATTTGTAGAAGCCATCCTCTTTTTAACTTCAGCTTTATTCACAGATGGCATCAAGTCACCATCCAAAATTTGCTGAAATTTTATTGACTCCATTTTTCCTTCTACGTGTGAAATGTTCCCTGTGCCACTGGCTGCAATACAACCCCAAAGCATGATTGATCCACCCCCATGCTTAACAGTTGGACAGAGGTTCTTTTCATTAAATTCTGTGCCCTTTCTTCTCCAAACGTACCTTTGCTCATTCCGGCCAAAAAGTTCTATTTTAACCTCATCGGTCCACAGAACTTGTTTCCAAAATGCCTCAGGCTTGTCTATATGTTCATTTGCAAAGTTCAAACGCTGATTTTTGTGGTGAGGACGTACAAGAGGTTTTCTTCTTATGACTCTTCCATAAAGACCATATTTGTACAAGTATCTCTTTATAGTGGAATAGTGTACCACATCTCCAGTGTCTGCCAGATCTTTCTGGAGGGATCGTGCAGTCAAACGTGGGTTTTGAATTGATTTTCTCACAATCCTGCGAGCTGTTCTGTCTGATATTTTTCTTGGTCTTCCAGATCTTGCTTTAACTTCCACTGTTCCTGATGACTGCCATTTCTTAATTACATTCCAAACAGAGGATATTGACATCTGAAAACGCTTTGCTATCTTCTTATAGCCTTCTCCAGCTTTGTGAGCGTCAACTATTTTCAGTTTCAGTTTTCTAGACAACTGCTTAGAAGAACCCATGGTGCTGATTGTTGGGGCAAGGTCAGATGAGTCTGGCCATTTAAAACCTTTGAGATTGACATCACCTGGTCTTCCCAGTCGATGATTATGAACAATCCATGACACTGGCATGTCTCAGCTTTGCAAAGGGGGCAGTGCATGCTATAAATTCTGCAGGGTGCCCAAACTTTTGCAGACGCCATTTTTTTGTTTTCTGTAATTTTGAAAGTGTAAATGATGGAAATAAAATCTAACTTTTTTTGACATATTATAAGAATGTCTAATCTGTAATTTGATGCCATTTGGAGATTTTTCCATCTTTCCTTGGCTTTGTTATTCACATTAATACACATTTTTACCTGGGGTGCCCAAACTTTCGATCCCCACTGTAATAGTTCTCCGGTCTTGGGGAACCCCTGCTAAAAATTACAGATCTACAATTCATGAAACCTTTGTGTGATGGTCAGTGGGAAGGATGGTCCTTATACTTGTGGTCATTGGGAAGAATTACCTCCTTACAGATAGCTAAAAAGATCAATGGTGTCAGTGGGAAATTATCTGAGAGGCCGAAATTGCTCAATGCTGAAGGAACCCCTAGCAACTTCTGGAGGAACCCTAGGGTTCAATGGAACCCTGGTTGAGAATCACTGGTCTATACACTATCTATACATCCCACATTTCAGAGGAAGGCTTCTGTTTAACTTTATGGACCTAGGCTTTTCAAGGCAGAATCTGGATCTTAGCAGAGAGCCAGTATGGAACTGTTTAGTACTGTAAAAACAACAATAAGAAAAAAAAAATGGTTTCCTTGGTATGGAGGTCACCAGCCAAAAGAAGAACTCTGAGATGCAAAATAACAGTTCAGCAATTGAACCTCTTTCCAGTCTTCAGTAATTTGTAATTTAGGGCAGGAGTTGATTTTAAAACAGCAAATATCTGCTCTGAAAATTCTAAATAGTAAATTTCAAAGCTACAAAACTAACACACTCTATATTTACAAGAGATTATTTTTTTTGCAAGAACACTGCTGTTTCCCACTTCACACGCCTCAGCTGCTAACCTCTTTCTTTTTAAAGTACTTACTATAATTATTTTCTCTCTGGGATTAGTTTTTTAGAGCTACTAAGATTTACAAGTTGTTTATTTTTCTATATTTGTTATTCAAACAGCTCAAGGTTACAGTACAGCCTGATCTAACTGTCACCATTAAGGAACATTAACATCTTCTGGTTTGGCAAATCAGAACAATCATATGTTGTTTCAGAACTAGTTACCTCTTTATATCACATGGTTAAGACATTTTGTGGTTCCAGACAAATGGCTTTTGTGTTATTGGGTTTTCTCCTTCACTTTAATGTCTCCTGCAACAGAAGATGATTATTTTATCACTTACTTTATCACTTACTGGCAGGCATTGACTTAGATCTTCTCTATCTTTAGGAAGTATGGTGCCCTCTACAACTGATATCCTTTTAGGGGTGTTGGATTCCTGGTCCCCTGCTGCACATTGTGGTTCCATCCACCAACCCCTATGTCACAGCAGGGCATAGTGTGCCACAGTGCACAGCAGGTACACAATTATCCACACACCCAGAAGTGTCAGAGAAGATCCTTCAGGCAGATCCATAACTCTTAATGCAACAAAGATCCAAGTCACCACCTATCACAGAGTTAATTATTAACCTCCCTGGCGGTATGATTCTGTCAGATTTTAGGTGCTGAAAGCGGTACAATTATTTTGCATGGAAATTTGGCGTTTTATATTGTAGTCCTGCAATTCTTAGGAATAACTCACTTAAATCTGTCCAAACCAGAGTCTAGTAGACATCCCGGGTATGATAAAGTTTGAAATCACAAATTATACTATAATAAATAACTATGAATAATTATAACAAATAATAATATAAAAATAATAAAAAATATTCAATAATGTAATCAAATCAAAAACACAGAAATTTGCTCAGTTGCAGAATTGTCGCTGTCATTAGATTTAGTGTTTGATGACGAATTTCCCCACAAATCGCTATCGCTCAATTCTGCAAGTGATTCTAATTTATTATCGCTGTTTTCTAGCTGGTCTAAAACCACTTTTGACATAAAGGGACACTTTTTGGTTGCTATGGACAATCTCCAGTTTCCAGGCAGAAAGAACAGTTTTTATAATATAAAAGTGCATGCAGGACACTGGGCAGACCACTAGGGACAAAGGGGATGTGTAATTTTTTTATACAGTACTGTAATCTGTAAGATTACAGTGTACTGTATGTGTATTGTGTTTTAACTTTTTTGAATTTGGCGCCGATCTCCGCCCCTGTGCGCCGCAACGTCGCAGGGAATGGAGCTTGGCAGCACTGTGTGTGAATCGAGCGAGGAGACAGCTCACACACACTGCGGGGAGACATCGCAGGATCCAGAGAACAAGGTAAGTAACTCTCCCTGTATCCTGCGATGCAGCCCGAGTCTGGCTCGGGGTTACCGCTTATGGTACTGAAATTCCACCCCTAACCCGACTCGGGAATACCGCCAGGGAGGTTAAAGGTGAAATGTATTCTGATTTTATTTGCCTTCCCTGGTCCCTCCTTTCCCCACCTTATCAACCTGCTAAAAACATTTTAAATAAAACCTGAATGCAGGAGTTTTGGCGCATGTTCAGAAAGTATACCACACCCGCAAGATATAATAGAAGTCTATGGCAAAGGGCAGGAAAGTCACAGGTGCACTGCGGTGCGGGTAAACCACAACGCATAAGTGTAATAGCAGACTTATAGGCAGCTCTGGACAATAAGAGCTTGTTTCCATTTGCAGTTTGGAGGGTGGTAAAACCCCATAGTTGAGATGTGTTTTTACCACACCTCCCCCACCCACTGGTGTAGTGTCAGGAGTCACAGTGGTGACCCCGTTCTATGCTCCAGGGGGCCTGTGCAGCCTCCCTGTCACATTCTGATTTACACTTGGACAGAAGAGGAGGCAGGGGCAGCATATACAGAAACCAATCCTCTCCATTTACCTCCTGCAGCCACTGAATGCCGGCAGGAGGGAGAGGAGGAGAAGCCAGACTTCAGTGGTGGCAGGAGGAAAATGTTTAATATGCTATTCAAAATAAAAAATTTGAGATTCTAAATCATTTCATTTATATGTGTCCCCTGACCCCTGAATCAAGAGGGAAAAAGAAAACTAAAGCAGCTACCTTTTTAAGATTTGTTTACATTTGTTACTATGTCCATTCGGAAATTTGGATATACCTGTACGCACATTTCTAGTGGCATATTTTCTTGTTCCTCCACATATAGGGGAGCATGTAAGCCTCTCCCCTTTCTCAGCATTTGGGCAGCCAGTTGGCAGTCCTGAAAACTGTCACAGGAGAAAGGTCATTAGTCATGTATAGCCCAGCTTGCACAAGACTTAAGCCCTGTACACACTATCGGATTTCCTATAGATTTTAAACCGATGGATTTTTCCATCGGAAATCCGATGAAGCTGACTTCCATCAGTCTTGCCTACACACCATCAGTCAAAAAAACGATCGTCCCAAACGCTGTGACGTAAAACACTCAGACGAGCCAAGAAAAATTTAAGTTCAATGCTTCTGAGCATGCGTCAACTTGATTCTGAGCATGCGTGGGTTTTTTATCCGATGGAGATCCCCACAGACGATAGTAATTTGCTATCGTTTTTTTTTCCATCGGATAAATTTAAAACATGTTCTATTTTTTAACACCGATGGAAAAAAGACCGATGGGTCCCATACACGATCGGTTTGTGCGATGAAAAAAGTCCATCGAACTGTTTTCATCGGTAAAACCGATCGTGTGTACACGGCTTCACACTAAGGGGAGTGTGGGGGAAGGTACAGTAAGTGTTATTGGGTGGAGGGGTATCTGTTAAAATTATTTATTTAGGGCAAAGTAAGAGATTCATTTTAAGGGCTATTTCACACTGCTACTTTAAAAAAAAAAAACACTGTAAAAATGCATGTGTTTTTGGCACGTTTTTGCTGCATTTTCTGGACTCCTGTGAAACTTGGACACGTGACTAAAAAAAACACACCAAAAATTTACCGCGTGTGCGTTTTTGATTTTTTTAGTCATTTCAATGGGGAGGTGCGGATTTGGTGCGGTTTTTAACCACTTAACAACCACCTGCCGACAAATAACGGCGGCAGGGTGGTTGCTTAACTCTGGGAGGACGTTATATAACGTCCTCCCAGAATCGCGCCCCCTGGGGCGCGCACACGGGAAACTCCGTGACCGCCGGGTCCAGAGGACCCGGCGGATCACGAATCGCGGTAAATCGCCGCTGATAGCGGCCGTTTACCACGTGATCGCTCCGTCAAATGACGGAGCAATCACTTGTAAACAGACCGGCGTCATTTGATGACGCCGGTTCCTCCCTCCCCTCTCTGTACCGATCGGTACAGTGTGAGAGGGGAGGGGGAGGGAGCGGATGGCAGCAGCAGCTCTGTGGGCTGGATCTGTGACAATTGCAGTCACAGATCCAGCCATCCATCCATCCCTGCTCAGCCATCCCTGTGCTATACCCTGCCAATACTCTGCAATACACCCTGCCAATACTCTGCAAAATACCCTGCCAATACCCTGGTGCAATACTCTGCAATACCCTGGTGCAATACTCTGCAATACCCTGCGAAATACTCTGCAATACCCTGCGAAATACTCTGCAATACCCTGCGAAATACTCTGCAATACCCTGCAAAATACTCTGCAATACCCTGGTGCAATACTCTGCAATACCCTGGTGCAATACTCTGCAATACCCTGGTGCAATACTCTGCAATACCCTGCACAATACTCTGCAATACCCTGCACAATACTCTGCAATACCCTGCACAATACTCTGCAATACCCTGCAAAATACTCTGCAATACCCTGCAATACCCTGCAAAATACTCTGCAATACCCTGCGCAATACTCTGCAAAATACTCTGCAATACCCTGCACAATACTCTGCAATACCCTGCACAATACTCTGCAATACCCTGCACAATACTCTGCAATACCCGCCACAATACTCTGCAATACCCTCCACAATACCCTGTGCAATACCCTCCACAATACCCTGTGCAATACCCTCCACAATACCCTGTGCAATACCCGTGCAATACCCTGCCATACACCGCAATACCCTGCCATACACCGCAATACCCTGCCATAGTCCGCAATACTCCGCAATGCCCTGCAATACTCCGCAATGCCCGGCAATACTCCGCAATGCCCGGCAATACTCCGCAATGCCCGGCAATACTCCGCAATGCCCGGCAATACTCTGCAATAACCACTTCCCGCCCTCCGGCCGTCATATGACGTCCTTGACTTTGTGCGGGGATATCTGAATGATGGGAGCAGCTACAGGCATCATTCAGATATTAGCTTTTTCAGCCGGCGATTCCCTACACCATAAGAACAATCATAGCGGCTGTTCCGCCGCTTGATCATTCTTACGGGAGGCGAGAGGGGATGTCCCCCCCCGCCGCCCTCCGGTGCTTCTACCGACTCACCGCTACGATCAAAGCCAGGATTGTTGTTTGTTTTTTTGTATTTTTTTCAGGCTTCCCAGCCTAGAGGTGAGATGTGGGGTCTTATTGACACCCCCCCCCCATATCTCACTGTAAAGAGGACCTGTCATGCCATATTCCTATTACAAGGGATGTTTACGTTCCTTGTAATAGGTATAAAAGTGATCAAAAAAATGTTTAGGGCGGAAAAACATGTCAAACTAAAATAAATAAAGTAAAATGAAGAATACATTTTTTTTTTTTTTTTAAAGCGCCCCTGTCCCCGTGAGCTCGCATACAGAAGCGAACGCATACGTAAGTCCCGCCCACATATGAAAACGGTTTTCAAACCACACATGTGAGGTATCTCTGCGAACGTTAGAGCGAGAGCAATCATTTTGGCCCTAGACCTCCTCTGTAACTCAAAACATGTAACCAGTAAAAATATTTAAAGCGTCGCCTATGGGGATTTTTTAAGTAGCGAAGTTTGGCGCCATTCCACGAGTGTGTGCAATTTTTAAGGGCGACATGTTAGGTATCTATTTACTCGGCGTAACTTCATCTTTCACATTATGCAAAAACATTGGGCTAGCTTTACTGTTTTTTTTTTTTTTTAAGCACAAAACATTTTTTTTCCGTAAAAAACGCGTTAAAAAAATTGCTGCGCAAATATCGTGCGAGATAAAAAGTTGCAACAACCACCATTATATTCTCTAAGGTCTTTGCTAAAAAAACATATATATAATGTTTTGGGGTTCTATGTAATTTTCTAGCAAACAAATGATGATTTTTACATGTAGGAGAGAAATGTCAGAATTGGCCTGGGTGCTCCAGAACGCCTGAAGGTGCTCCCTGCATGTTGGGCCTCTGTATGTGGCCACGCTGTGTAAAAGTCTCACACATGTGGTATCGCCATACTCGGGAGTAATAGCAGAATGTGTTTTGGGGTGTAATTTGTGGAATGCATATGCTGTGTGTGAGAAATAACCTGCTAATATGACAATTTTGTGAAAAAAAAAAGAGAAAAAAAAAATCTTGATTTTGCAAAGAATTGTGGGAAAAAAATGCCTCTTTCTGAATACCTTGGAATGTCTTCTTTCCAAAAAGGGGTCATTTGGGGGGTATTTGTACTTTTCTGGCATGTTAGGGTCTCAAGAATTGAGATAGGCCGTCAGTACTTCAGGTGTGATCAATTTTCAGATATTGGCACCATAGCTTGTGGACTCTATAACTTTCACAAAGACCAAATAATATACACCAATTTGTACTTATTTTTACCAAAGATATGTAGCAGTATAAATTTTGGCCAAAATTTATGAAGAAAAAATAGTAATTTGCAAAATTTTATAACAGAAACGAAAAAAAAATCATTTTTTTACAAAATTTTCAGTCTTTTTTCTCTTATAGCGCAAAAAATAAAAAACCCAACAGTGATTAAATACCACCAAAAGAAAGCTCTATTTGTGTGAAAAAAAGGACAAAAATTTCATATGGGTACAGTGTTGTATGACTGAGTAATTGTCATTCAAAATGTGAGAGCACCGAAAGCTGAAAATTGGTCTGGTTATTAAGGGGGTTTAAGTGCCCAGTGGTCAAGTGGTTAAACATGCACCAAAAATGCCGCATGCAAGTCTTTTAAAAATGCACCACCCCCACAGCACACTGTTGTGAAGAGTTCCATAGGATTTAAAGGGATTCTATTTTCATGCATCTTTCTTCTGCTTTTTTTTTTACCCCAAATATGCATCAAAACCTGATTTCTTGGTCACAATAGTAAAAACAGATTTGCCTGTTTTTCAAGTACTGTACATGGCTTTTGGAATTTCCAAGGCTCTCGAGTCCCATCAGTTTTTTTTTTTTTAAAAATTATGTTTATTAAAGCATTTTTTATAAGACATACAAACAATGAAAAGGGTGGCCTTGGCAAGCCGCCAGGCCCCACTATGACCAACATGGTCAACAAACCACATATAGTACATTCTACCTAACATAGGCAGCTGACTACATGCATTAACTGAGAAAAACACCCCCACTACCAACTAACCCCACCCCCCAACCACCCAAAACTCAGTTTACCACATTTCTCAGGAGACCAGTACCTAATAATAGGGGGAGACACAGTTCCATTCAAGAGTTATAAAATAAAACAGCAGATACATGACAATACACTCCCATCATCAGCAGAATGACACCATTACCATAGGACTGACCAGCATGCTTAAATACCACCCTTCAGTGTATCAGGGCAGTATCAGCGAACCCTCAATATCAGGCCCAGGGATCCGACTACTCAAAGCAGGCAAAACAACTATCTGACTAGCCAACAGTAGTGTCAGAATCGAACCATGCCTGCCAAACTTTGTCAAACTTTTTCCCACACCCCCTGGAGAGATACGTTGCCTTGTAATATGGCAACATGGAGTTCACAAGCCCCTTCCAGAAAACAATCTCCGGGGGGGCAGGCGATCTCCATTTGAGCAAAATGGCCTTTCTCCCATAAAAAAATAAAATGTTCAGTAACGTCCTGAGGGCTCTGGAGGGGACCACCTCCTCTACCAGACCCAAAAGACATACCCGGACCGACAAAGGAACAGGCACCTTCAAAATGCCTTCTATGCAGGAAGCCACCCCCTCCCAGAATACCTTAATCTGAGGGCATCCCCAGAAGATGTGTGTAGCATCAGCCAGGGAAAAAGAGCATCTCCAGCACTCCGAGGAGACAGACGGGTAAATTACTGAAAGTCTAGCAGGGGTAAAGTTAATCCTGTGCAGAAATTTAAAGTGTATCAGTCTATCTCTTGCAGAAACCAAGTGCTTAAAGGGGTGTTCCCACATATCATCCCAATCCTCACCATCTATCCCAGGGACGTCCCTCTCCCACTGCTCCCTACATTTAGTCAAGGCCAGTGGGCACTTCTTAAATAGCTCCTTATAAGTAACAGACAAAGTCTTAGGCAGGTCCTCCACCATAAGCAGATCCTCCAGGGTCGACGGGAAAGATTCAACCGCCCTATCCCTGAATTGAGCCTGAAAAGCGTGACGGAGCTGCAAGTACCTAAAGAAGTATGAGTTGGGGAGATCATGTCTGGCCTTGAATTGGTCAAAAGTAAGAAGAACCCCGTCCCTGGTGATATCTTTAAGGAGCTTTATTCCCCTGACCGCCCACACCTCTGGATCCGGGAATGAGTAAAATTCTGGTAACTTAGGATTCCCCCACAGCTGTGTCTGTGGCGAGAAACCCAAGTAACTCGGACAGGCCAGCCCAACCGCCTCCTCCCACGCTTTAATAGTCGCCTTCATGGCCGAGTCCCATCAGTTTGCATCACCTTGTGTAAAATGTTCTACATTAGAAGCCTTTATGACTTTTGTTTTCTTGCTTTAACCTTAATGACTGTATGAATTGCTATGTTTATATTATTATGACTTTTAGTTAATTTGTACAAGTTTCTATGTCATAGCGTACAATTGTACTGGTCTGATATGTTTTATGTAATAACCCTCTTACGCTCTTCTAAATGTTGATTACACTGAATCTCTTGCTGCCATTCTGTTTCTTGTTGTGTTAAGTTAAAGGCACTAAGTCAAATAAAAAAATGTAACGTTGAAATACATACAGGCATTGTAACCTACCTAATCAAGGATTCTGTGTTTCATTCCAAGAGAGCGCAAGTTTATTAGGAACACTCTGTTCTATTAAAGCTTAACTTCTGTTCCTTTTCCATACCACCTGCCTCTAGCAAATGTACAGTTTTGTTAATGATTCAAATCCCTGGTTTCTTATCTGAAATTGCAGTCATGCGATAGGCTTTGGTTTGTAGTGTGGTAGAGTACTTCTTTCAACACCCACTTCACTTCCTAATGATGTGGACACTGCCCATACCTTGTGTGACAGCAGGCAGGTAAAATCACCAGGTTGCATCCAGGATGGTAGGTATGTATGCCCTAGATTCAGGCTGTATGCAAGTTCATACCACTAGGGGGAGTGCTGGGAGTCTTGTGGGGGAAGAGGTAATGAGCCCAGCTGAATCAAGTGGCTCATTAAGGCCTCTACAAGAACTCCCAGCATGCTAAGGGAGATGCTCCATCCTGGAACCAGTTCTGTGTTGTGCAAGACTGGGGAGTGTGTTTCTGTCCTGTGCGGTGAGACAAAGCCTGTGTGGCTAAAACCTTAAAAAAACAGGGAGATAGGGGCTGGGACAGCACAAGGCTGCACCTAGTTGTCAGACAGGGAACCTACGTGTGTAGTAAGCGGTCAAGCTGACCAGGATTTCGTTTTGTATGTTTCTTTTTGTTTTGCTGTTTTTCCCCTGTAAATAGTGTAAATAAACCGCACCTTTTGTTTTTGCAACTACAAACTCTGTCTGCTGTGCCTGTTTTTGTGTGGTGAACCCATCCAGGGGGTCACACACACCTGCTGCCGAGCTAACCCCCTCACAGTTGGTGGAGAACCAGTGGCAGTTTTTTTTAAGGCCAGCATGGAGGAGATACTGAAACAGCTGGCTCTAGCAAATGCCAATCAGCAGCAGACAAATGCAGGTTTGCAAAAGAGCCTTGCAGCTCAACAACAGAGCTTTGCAGCCTACCAGCAAGCTTTTCAACAGAGCCTTGCAGCCCAGCAGCAAGCTCATCAACAGAGCCTTGCAGCCCAGCAGCAAGCTCACCAACAGAGTCTGGAAGCTCAGCAACAAGCCCTGCAGCAATCGGAGGCCCGTTTCATAGACCTGTTGCAGAAGCAAGAGCAGAGACTACAACAAATGGAAACAGTAATGCAGCAACGTCCGCAGACCAGTGAGGAAAGTCGTTCCACTAATACCGCGTCCTTTGGGGTGAGTCGTTTATTGACAAAAATGACTGGAGAGGATGATCCAGGGGTGTTTTTGACCACATTTGAAAGGACTGCTGAAAGAGAAAAGTGGCCTAAGGATCAGTGGGCTGGACTGTTGTCTCCTCTGTTAACTGGTGAATCGCAGAAAGCTTACTATGACCTAGAGCCTGACCAAGCAAAAGACTATGTGATGCTAAAAACTGAAATATTGGCACGGCTGGGTGTCACCCTGGCTGTCCGGGCTCAGCGTGTGCATAACTGGACTTTCCGGCTTGGAAAACCCCCCAGGTCTCAAATGTATGATCTCATTCACCTGAGCAGGAAGTGGCTACAGCCAGAGACTTTGTCCGCACCAAAGATTGTGGAACGTGTTGTGATGGATCGTTTCTTGAGAGCTCTTCCTACTGCCATCCAAAAGTGGGTAAGCCATGGAGACCCAGAAACGGCCGATAATCTTGTGGATCGTGTAGAGAAGTACTTGGCTACAGAGAACCTGACTGCCTCTTCCAGAGACTCACGGACTTTCCACCCTAAGACCAGACCATCCCCAGTGGCGGGTAAGATGATTCTAAGGGGTGAGGGTGGAGAGAGTGAGAGGGTGGGAGTTCTACCCAAGGTTTGGCGAGAACAGCCTGGGAAGTCAGGGGTTCAAGAGGCAGCAAGAAGGATTGTTTGTTACCGCTGCCGACAAGAGGGACATATTGCAGCAAATGGCCCGGTTGTGGATGAACCCATGCAATGTGACTTTCTAACGGACAGACGTCAGTCGCTGTTTGCGACAGTCGCATGCACTGCCATTCGGGGAACTGAGAAACATTTATGCAAAATGTGTGTTAATGGTAGAAATGTTGTTGTATTGCTGGATTCAGGTAGCCTTGTGACACTAATAAAGGCTGAATTAGTTACTACAGAGGTTTCTGGGAATAGCAAGGTAGCGGTTATTTGTGTGCATGGGGACACCCGAGAGTATCCGGTGACTACAGTGTGTTTTGAGACCCCCAAATGTACCCTCTCTCATCGGGTGGGATTAGGGTCTCACTTGTCTCATGATGCCATTGTGGGAAGGGATTTTCCAAAGTTTTCCAAAGTTCTGGGAACTATGGGATTGTCATGAGACCCCCACTGGTGCCCCTATATACCAGGAATGTGATAGACAGAATTCCTCGGAGAGTGGTGAGGACTCACCAGAATTTCCCTTGTCGGTATTAGCAGGGGAGACTCGAGAAACTGGGGAGGAGCCAACATCCTCAGACGAAAATTTTGCCACAGAACAGTTAAAAGACCCCACCCTAATAAAGGCACGGGAAAACGTAGTGGAAATAGATGGCGAGTTAGTGAACCCAGATGAGACCTGCACTTACCCATACTTCATCGTGGAAAAGGACCTACTGTATCGGGTGGCTAAAAGGGCAGAAGAAACCAGTTGGTGTTAGAGTTGGCCCATGGGCACATTCTTGGAGGTCATCTGGGGACAGAGAAAACCAGAGAGAGAGTATTGCAGAGATTCTATTGGCCTGGGGTCATGAAGGAAACAGAAAATTATTGTTCCTCCTGCCCTGTGTGTCAGAGGTCGGCACTGATGCCACATTTCCGTAACCCGCTGGTACCTCTTCCCAGTATTGAGGTCCCCTTTGAGAGGATCGCAATGTATTTGGTAGGTCCGATAATGAAGTCCGCTAGGGGGCACCAGTACATCTTGGTTATAATGGACTATGCCACCCGATATCCGAAAGCGATTCCTCTCCGAAATACCTCGGCCAAAACCATAGCCAAAGAGCTATCTCTTGTTTTTAGCCGTGTGGGTATTTGTAAAGAACTGCTTACGGACCAAGGTACACCCTTTATGTCCCGGGTTATGAAAGAGCTGTGTAAATTGTTCAAAGTGACACAATTGCGTACACCTGTGTATCACCCCCAAACAGATGGGTTGGTTGAAAGATTCAACAAAGCCCTAAAACAAATGTTAAAGAAAGTGGTGGATAGAGATGGAAAGGATTGGGACTGTCTAATTCCCTATTTAATGTTTGCTTTTAGGGAGGTACCCCAATCCTCTACGGGTTTCTCACCCTTTGAGTTACTTTGTGGGAGACACCCCAGAGGGCTGTTGGATATCGCCAAGGTAACCTGGGAAAGTGAGAGTTCTCCCCACAGGAGTGTGATTGAGCATGTCGCCCTGATGCAAGATAGAATTGCACAGGTAATGCCAATCATAAAGGAACATTTGGCTCAAATGCAGTTGGCACAGCAGAGAGTGTACAACCGTGGAGCCAAGACCCGTACATTTTCCCCGGGGGATAGGGTATTGGTACTTGTCCCTACGGTTGAAAGCAAATTCCTCGCCAAATGGCAAGGCCCCTATGAGATATTGGAAAAAGTGAGCAAAGTGAATTACAAGGTCAGACAACCAGGAAGGCGAAAGCCCGAACAGATCTATTACGTTAATCTGTTGAAAGCCTGGAGGGATAGGGAATCCCTAGTCATGGAAACGTTGTCACCAGCTCACTCTGATTGCGTGATTCCTGAGGTTGGAATAGCAGTCACCTTGTCAAAGCCCCAACAATAGGAGGTTAAGGAGTTTGTGCTTCGCAACAAGGAGGTTTTCTCTAAGCTGCCGGGACAAACGTCTGGGGTAGAGCATGATATTATTACCCCACCCGGTGAAAGGGTGAAACTAAAACCCTATCGGATCCCGGAGGCCCGACAGGAGGCAATACGTGAGGAAGTACAGAAAATGCTTAAGTTAGGGGTGATAGAGGAGTCCCAAAGTGATTGGTCAAGTCCCATTGTGTTAGTGCCTAAACCGGATGGGAGCTGGCGATTTTGTAACGATTTTCGACAACTGAACAAAGTTACAAAATTTCACACCTACCCCATGCCACGTATAGATGAGTTGATCGGCTGGGAACAGCCCGATACATGACAACTCTTGATCTCACAAAAGGGTATTGGCAAATTCCCCTGGCCAAGGAGAAAACCGCATTTGTAACCCCAGACGGGGCGTTCCAATATAAAAGAATGCCGTTTGGGTTACAGATAGCGCCGGCCACATTCCAGCGGAAAATGGACCAGATACTGAGGCCCCATCAGAAGTATGCTGCGGCTTACCTGGATGATGTAATTATCTATAGCACAGATTGGGCCTCACATCTGCCAAAAGTGCAAGCAGTCCCAGATTCTATCCGGGAAGCTGGGTTTACGGCCAACCCCAAGAAGTGTACCATTGGGCAGGAGGAGGCCAAATATCTTGGGTACACCATTGGGAGGGGAGTAATAAAACCCCAAGTCAACAAAGTCGAGGCCATACAGAATTGGCCACGTCCCAACAGCAAGAAGCAGGTACGAGCCTTTCTGGGAATCGCTGGTTATTATCGGCGATTCATTCCCCACTTTGCTTCTCAGGCTGTGCCCCTAACCAACCTGACAAAAGGGAAAGAGTCGGTCATGGTGAAATGGACCCCAGAGGCTGAGGCAGCATTCCAATTCTTAAAAAAAGCCTTATGTAGCCAGCCAGTGTTGTACTCACCAGACTTCTCTAGGGACTTTGTCGTACTAAGTGATGCATCAGACGTTGGGTTAGGAGCAGTATTGTTCCAGGTCTGGAACGGGGAAGAGCACCCAGTCATTTACCTCAGCAGGAAATTGAAGTCCCATGAGGTAAATTACGCCACGATTGAGAAGGAGTGTTTAGCGGTGAAATGGGCTCTAGATTCCCTTCGGTACTATCTGCTAGGTAGGCACTTTGACATGATTACTGATCACGCTCCTTTAAAGTGGATGGCTCAAAACAAAGAGACAAATAGAAAAGTGAATAGGTGGTTCCTGGCCCTACAGGAATTCAAATTTACAGTAAAGCATCGCCCTGGCGTTCAAATGGGGAATGTGGATGCTTTGTCTCGAGTACATGCATGCCTGATTGCTTGTGTTCCAACCCCAAGGTTAAAACAAGAGGGGGGGGGGTATATGACAGCAGGCAGGTAAAATCACCAGGTTGCATCCAGGATAGTAGGTATGTATGCCCTAGATTCAGGCTTTATGCAAGTTCATACCACTAGGGGGAGTGCTGGGAGTCTTGCGGGGAAATAGTTAATGAGCCCAGCTGAATCAAGTGGCTCATTAAGGCCTCTACAAGAACTCCCAGCATGCTAAGGGAGATGCTCCATCCTGGAACCAGTTCTGTGTTGTGCAAGACTGGGGAGTGTGTTTCTGTCCTGTGCGATGAGACAAAGCCTGTGTGGCTAAAACCTTAAAAAAAAACAGGGAGATGGGGGCTGGGGCAACACAAGGCTGCACCTAGTTGTCAGACAGGGAACCTACGTGTGTAGTAAGCGGTCAAGCTGACCAGGATTTCATTTTGTATGTTTCTTTTTGTTTCGCTGTTTTTCCCCTGTAAATAGTGTAAATAAACCGCACCTTTTGTTTTTGCAACTACAAACTCTGTCTGCTGTGCCTGTTTTTGTGTGGTGAACCCATCCAGGGGGTTACACACACCCGCTGCCGAGCTAACCCCCTCACACTTGTTAAAGGGAGGACCATCAAAAGGTCCCCGCAGTCCTTCAACCCAATGTGGAGGGGCAGCAGTAAGGTTTACTGCACAGTGAGCTTCTTTGATTACAGGTCCCCATTGCTGGAAGAGCCGCTACAGATGAGTAAGGTAAGTAAATGAAGACAGATCCACACCCTCTTCGTGGTAATAGTAGCCACAGCTGCTCCATCCCAGATGCCAGCCCTAAGCTCACCATAGCCACACTTCAAATCAATAGTGCTTTATGGTTAATATGGCCTTTGTGTTTTCTCTGTTGTTTGTATCGAACCTGTGTATCGAACCTGTGGCTTGGATAGTGTTTCCCTGTGGCAGAGATATAATCACACATCATTGAAAACAGAAAAAACATATTTCCCTAAAAAAAAGACTGAACATGGTTCAAATGATGAGGAACACCGATATATCCACCTTAATAATGATATAAAAAAATAACTTGTGCTAAGGGACAGCTTTCTTGGTTTTGCCCATTACATAAACTCCCGACTTTGACATCTGCGATATCCTTGGGTGATATTTTATTTGCAGTTGATGTTATGTTATATTATTGCATTGAAGCCACTTACTATTGAATACCATTGTTGAGCCACCTTGTTATGCTGTTTCATTGGAACTAAGCTGTGTGATCAGCAGAGTTACATGCAAGTCTTGTTTCCATGCTAAGCCTGGCTGAATAGGGGCTTTAACCTGGAAAACGCTTTGTTTTTAGCTGCATTTTCTCCAAGCCTTCAATTTCAAGGGTCGGCTATGTCAATTTTACAGAATACTATTATAAAGATCCAATTACATGGTAGGCAGTATGCTATTATAGCTGTACCAAAGTGATTTGCATACTTAGCACAGTCAGCAGAACGTTCACTTCTCATCACCTTTCTTAATTCCATATTCTTTTTTAGTGGCCTGTATAATTCTCCCAGTGACCGCACCAAATCACCAAAGTTTCCCAGCCCACGGAGGCGCAATCAGTCTGGAAGTGACAATGAGTCAGGGCAGCAAATTAGGAGGTAAGTAGTTTAAAGTGGACTACGCCTACTGTGTTGTAAGATGAATGTGTATTTGCAGCTCTTAGGTTCGGTAATAAGTATTGTAAGACAGGTTTTGCCTTATGATGGGGAAGTGATACTAGTTTTAACTAATGCCAGGTACACACGGGCCAAAATATTGGCCACAATCAGCTGGTACAGTAGAAACCGGTTGACATTTGGCATGTGTGTACAGCTCCCTGTCTGATAGAAGCTGGTCTCACGACCGGCTTCTGTCAAAGGGGCTTGAAAACCAGCATCCAATTGGCATCCAAACAGCGCTGACCTGAGTGTTCTGGCAGTGGGGGGGCTCCCCATGTCAGAACACAATAGCACAACGGGGGAGATCGCTGTACTAACATGGCTTGTGTTATTACACTAATCTGTCCGTTTTTTTCTGTTCAGCCCACTGGGTTGAACAAAAAAAAAACGTATTGTTTGTACCAGGCTTTAATTAATAAGTGGAGATTGGTTCACTCCCAAGCACACAATACAAAATGCTTTTGAATACATCTGATCTGTATATTTTACGGATTACAGCTAGTAAGAGATCGAGTATGTGCCTTGTGGTGAAAAAAAAAACTTCTCTAGTTTGTTTTATTTAATTAGTCACATATTTCATATTTAAGAAATTTAGCATGCGATTAGTCTGTGTTTGCTGGTATACCATAAAATGTTTTATTTCCGAAACTGTGTTCTAATATAGCTTTCAAAATCATACACTTTAAGATAGATTGCTAGATAGGGAGCGCTCTGTTAAATGATTTGTTTTGGATTGGTCATGTCCTACATACCCTTTCAAAGCACAGCCATACTGTATGTATGTTACACTGCACCTCCCGCTGTACATTTTGTTTTAAAATTTACCCATAACAACTTGATAAAAATAAAGTTATTCAGCAAGGAACATACATTCCACATTAATAAATACAGTGAGTATAAGCTAAGTTTTTCAGTCCTTTTTTTAGGGCTGAAAATACCCCCCTCGGCTTATACTCAAGTCAGTACCTGAATTCTTGCCAGGCGTCCATTTTTTTAAAAGTCACGGCTTCCGTGATAGGCATTTGACACTGTGTTCCGCCTATCACGGAGGTCCTCTCATCCTCGGACAGTTTCCCAGCAGACACTGTGTTCAGTGTTCCGCCAATCGCGGACGGCCTATCACGGAGGTCCTCTCATCCTCGGACAGTTTCCTAGCAGACACTGTGTTCAGTGTTCCGCCAATCGCGGATGTCCTCTTGTTCGAGGATGAAAGAATGTCTGTGATTGGCGGAACACTGAACACAGTGTCTGCTGGGAAACTGTCCGAGGATGAGCGGACCTCCGTGATAGGCGGAACACAGTGTCAAATGCCTATCACGGAACGGAACGCCAGGAGAAAGACGTGACTTTTAAAAAATGGACGCCTGTCAAGAATGCAGGTACTCGGCCACAGTGAGACTGCAATGGGCACAGTGAGTACCGTATGGCACAGTGAGACTGCAATGGGCACAGTGAGTACCGTATGGCACAGTGAGACTGCAATGGGCACAGTAAGTACTGTATGGCACAGTGAGACTACAATGGGCACAGTGAGGTATGGCACAGTGAGACTGCAATGGGCACAGTGAGGTATGGCACAGTGAGACTACAATGGGCACAGTGATGTATGGCAGTGAGGTTGCAATGGGCACAGTGAAGCTGCAAATGGGCATTGTTAACCCTCTTTTCCGCTTACAGTAGCTGCTGCATTCTCACCCTTGGCTTATACTCGAGTCAATACGTTTTCCCAGTTTTTTTGTGGTAAAATTAGGTACCTTGGCTTATACTCGGTCGGCTTATACTCGAGTATATATGGTATGCGACCAAAATTTGTGTGTTCTGTAAATTGCCTCCAGCATTGTTATTGTTTCTTTTGCTGTAGGCTGCCATTTTGCTGGAGCCCAAAGCTCCCGAACAGCAGTAAATCTTTAGGTTGTCGGCTAATTGGTCTCTACAAATTCGGCACAGTGTCTAAAAATAAAGAGCAACTTTATGTGCAGAGCAGGGTGAGACAGTGCATTACTGGATTTTAAACAGTATCGGCCCTTTTATATTGTTTTACATAGATATACCTGCAAAAGGATCCAGCCTGAAGTGATTTAACAGGGTTTAATTATCTGACTAAAGTTACACTTTAAGTGAGACTTACTACAGAAATGTGTAAAAGTATAGTATTTATATCTCTTGAATAGAACAGGTATGATTGACCTATTGTATAAAAATATAATAGAATCTTTATATATTATCTACTGTATATACTTGAGTATGAGCCAAGTTTTTCAGCCCTTTTTTTAGGCTGAAAATGCCCCCCTTGGCTTATACTCGAGTCACTGGTCAGCCCGTTGTGATTTATACAGTGTAGTCGGCGTCCATGCAGTGTAAAAAAGCTGTGCTAGGCGGAACACTCAGGCGGAAAATATCACTGTGCCATCTCCCTGCCTCCTGTACCTGATCCCGGCACTGTGCCCATACTGAAGCCTTATTATCCCCCAGCCGGTGCTGTGATTCATTCATGGAACAGAACGAGGAGGCGCGGCTTTTTTTTACACTGCATGGACGCCGACTACACTGAATGAATCACAGCGCCGGCCGGGAGATAATAAGGCTTCAGAATGGGCACAGCGCCGGGGATCAGGTACAGGAGGCAGGGAGATGGCACAGTGATATTTTCCTGGACATTTTCAGTTTCATTCATAGACATGCCAGTTATGGGTAAGACAGGTGTTAAAATTGATTGAGCATGGATTCCAAACAAGTACAAGTGAAAGCTGAAGGCCATTTATTATCTAATATGGAATTTTTATATGATGTGGCATTATACTTTGTTCAGATGGGCACAGTGAGGCTGAGGCATGCAGATGGGCACAGTGAGGCTGAGGCATGCAGATGGGCACAGTGAGGCTGAGGCATGCAGATGGGCACAGTGAGGCTGAGGCATGCAGATGGGCACAGTGAGGCTGAGGCATGCAGATGGGCACAGTGAGGCTGAGGCATGCAGATGGGCACAGTGAGGCCGAGGCATGCAGATGGGCACAGTGAGGCCGAGGCATGCAGATGGGCACAGTGAGGCCGAGGCATGCAGATGGGCACAGTGAAGCTGCAGATGTGCATTGTTGACCCTCTTTTCCACTTACAGTAGCTGCTGCATTCTCACCCTAGGCTTATACTCAAGTCAATACATTTTCCCAGTTTTTTGTGGTAAAAGTAGGTGCCTCGGCTTATATTCGGGTCGGCTTATACTCGAGTATATACGGTAATTAAATAAATGAGTTTGATTAGACCTACGAGCTGCCACACAACCCTCAGACACAACCTGGAAATTCCAAATTGCAAGTATGAGTCTAATACAGTACATGGGAAAAGCCTTTTTATGTTTGTATTTTACTATTATATTATATTATATATTTTATTATATTATTTAATGCAGGCACAGACAGAACAGTGGTGAGGACTCTCAAGATCTCAAGCACAGGCGGAGGTATGAACATTTACAGAAATAAAAGTTCTCTTGATCTAACATTAAACAATGGGAAAATAAAAGTACATTTAATATACAGTACAGCAAAGAACAGAATATTGTTTGAAAATTCTTCTTATCAGTGTTTCCAGTGACCCATGACTGGTATGATTTTGTAACATTTCCTCCATCAAAAGCACTTAGAAAAAAAAAATTGTCCTCCTTTTCTTTTTGCTGCAAAATATTTTAACACAGGGGCCTTCTTCCACTGCCCCAGCTGACCTGTGTTTAGAACAGAAACCACATCATGCAGAACAAGCCTTATCAAATTCTGTACCCTGATATTCTTCGGTTTTTCTGTTGGTTGCAATTTATTAAAATCCAGCCTGCAGCATTTTCTTTTTCGTACATCACGGGACACAGAGCGACTTAGTCATTACTAATGGGTTATATAGTTTACCTTCAGGTGCTGGCACTGGCAACTTCCAAACCGGAAGTACCCTCCCCTATATAAGCCCCTCCCATCCGGGAGCACCTCAGTTTTTTGCCAGTGTCTAAGGTGTTGGCCAAAGAGTAACATGTGTTTTCCTGGGCTTGCGTACAGGTTCTTTTACGGGCCTTAGTAAGTTGTTCCGGATCCCACCAAAAAAGCTTCATAGCTAAACGGTCGGTACCCGGGCCTTGCAACAGAAGAGCAAGGTTTTGCCTGTAATACCTCTCTTAGGAGGGCTGGACCCTGGGATCCAGAGCTCTGGTCATACCCACGACCAAGATGTTTTCTGTGCAGGGTGCTATACAGGTCCAGGGGAGTGGAATCCTTGGGAACCCGGTCCCTGAAGGTTTAATTACAATGCCTGCCGTGATAGGTGAAGTTTGGGCTTCTGTGGACCAAACAGAGTCCTGCGGCGGGGAACAGGTAAGTGGGGGCCCCCAGGAACTTGGTTCTATTGGGGGACCCCCAAGCCTAATTTGTCTTTCTGTCTGTTACCTAACGGTATTCCCGCTAATATCTGTGTATGCCTATAACTACTGGAAAATGTAAAATTTTAATAGTAGTCAAGAAAAAAAAAAAAAAAAAAAAAAAGAGGACCGCGGTACCTGTGTTAAACCACTAGAGGCCGCTGTGGTCCATTTTTCTTGTCATGTGGATCTTTGGTTTTCTCAAGTCAAAAGATCCAGGCAGTTGGTAAGTTTCTCTGTGGGAATCCAGTTCCTCTGCCCTGTTGCTGCGCTCATCCACCGCACAGGCCCTCCGGCAAAAAGGGCCCTGGCTCCTAGTCCCTGCTTGGTTTCAAAAAAGGGCGCCAATGGCGCACGGGCGCACGGGCGCGCGGGCGCGTGCACGCGCCTCCTATGAAAAAAAAAGGGGCGGGTGGATGACGCTCGATGCGCCCCGCTCCGCTTCTGCGCATGTGCAGGCGTCCCAGCATGTATAAAAGACACAGTACAAGTGTCAGCTGGATGCAAACAGAGCTAGCAACAAAACGGTGGCACACAGAGGCGGTTGATGCAGGCATCCCCATAGAAAGGCACTTTAGTGGACACCATCTGGTATATAGCAGCAACTGTGTTAGACTATTACCAGCAAAATTGGTGTATGACGACGGGAATACCTCAGCTTTGTGCTTAAAGGATATGTCGTCCAGACGCTCCGGAAATAAGTCTTCCAGGAAGCAAAAGGGGTCTCCATCGGGCTCTGAGGATATTGGGCATGCTTGTACTGCACCAATCTCCCCTGAAAATTCAGAGGTCAGTAGCCGTAGGAACCCCGCAGGAGTGCCTGGTGCTGCGGCTGTCCCCAGTCCACCTGCTCCTGTATATATAACAGAGGAGGTTTTATCCTCAACTCTGGGAGGATTGGAAGAGAGATTAACAGCATTGATCGCTGCTTCCCTGTCACAGGGAAAGCGCGTCCGATCTCCGTCTCCTCCTTCAGAGTGCCTGTTAGTGGAGGAACAGCCCCACACAGAGATCGACCTACCTGAAGGGGATCAGGATGAGGTTGATTCAGTTATAGAGGAATAAACAGTGGAAGAACCTTTCTCAGCATCTCAGGCTGAAAGATTATGGGTTCAGTCTCTGACTAACATGGTCCGATCAGCATTTAAAATGCCTCTGGCGGAACCATCAACCACTACGGTTTCCTCGCTGGGGTCGCTGAAAGCTCCCCAGGCTGTCTGTTCCTTCCCAATCCACCCTTTATTGGAAGGGCTTATTTACCAGGATTGGGAGCATCCTGATAAAATATTTACTCCCCCCAAGAGATTTCCAGTGATCTATCCCATGGAGGATAAGTTCATAAAAAAATGGAGGGTCCCTACAGTGGACACAGCCATCTCTTGTGTAAATAAATCACTGACATGTCCAGTAGATAATGTTCCAATGTTCAAAGACCCAATAGATAAAAAATTGGAGTCTTTACTAAAATCTGCTTTCTCTACAGCAAGCATGGTGACACAACCTGCAGTAGCAGCGATTGGAGTCTGCCAAGCAATGAAAGATCAGTTGAAACAAGTCTTAAGGGACTTACCAGATCAGCAGGCTCTTGCCCTAGCTGACCTACCTAGAGCCTTGTGTTGCGGTGGACGCCATAAAGGATACAATCCTACAGGCATCCCGCTTTACGCTGTTTGTAGACATATGCGTAGGCTTCTATGGCTCAAGAACTGGTCTGCTGAAGCTCCCTGTAAGAAATTGCTGATTAGCTTCCCATTTCATGGAGAACGCTTATCTGGAGAAGATCTGGACAAATATATCCAGAAAACTTCTGCCGGTAAAAGTACACTCTTGCCGGTTAAGAACAAGGGTAGAAGTCCTTCTTTTAAGAGGCCTACTTCTACAGTCCCTGGCACATCGGCTGTGAAACAGTTCCGACGGCCTCCGTGGTCAAATCCAGGGGGCAGAAATCAGGGATAATCACAGGGTAACAAGAAACCCTGGGTCAAGAGAGGTACAAAACCGCCCCCCAAGTCATGAAGGGTTGCCCCCACTCAATCGGGTGAGGGGAAGACTTCAGTTGTTCACAGAGACCTGGCGGGACACCATCAGAGACAGATGGGTGATCTCCGCAGTAAGTTGGGGATACAGGCTGGAGTTAAAAGACATTCCTCCTGCCCATTTTATAAGGTCAAACGTGCCAAGCGATCCCCAGAAGAGTGGATCCCTCCTTCTGGCACTAGAACAACTATTGCTCCAAGGGTAATCATGAGGGTTCCCTTGGAAGAAAGCGGGTTCGGGTTTTACTCGAACCTTGTCACAGTCCCCAAACCAAATGGGGACGTGAGGCCCATATTAAATATAAAAGGGCTAAACAAGTTCCTACATATCAGGACTTTTTTGGATGGAGTCGATCCGATCGGTGGCCACTGCCCTACAAGGGCAGGAATGGTTAGCCTCGATCGACATAAGGGATGCTTATTTGCATATTCCCATCTGTCCGGCCCACCAGAAATTTCTACGCTTTGCAGTAGAAGGGCGCCATTTTCAGTTCAGAGCCTTACCTTTCGGTCTGGCCACAGCACCACGAGTGTTCACAAAAATTCTGGCCCTACGATTGGCCAAACTAGGAACACAAGGTGTAACGATAATGGCATATCTAGACGACTTGTTGCTGATAGACCACTCAGTGAAAAAAACTAGAAGTGGTCGTTCACAAGACAATCAAGTATCTGGAATCTCACGGTTGCATTATCAACCGAGACAAGTCAGCCCTAAAACCAGTCAAAAGTCTGGAATATTTGGGGGCTAAGACTGGATTCAAATCAGAGAAAGATTTTCTTACCTCCAGAGAAGGTGTCGTCTTTGAAAGATTTGACCCACTTAGTGGGTACAAAAAAGAAAACCATCCATACGCCTGTGTATGAGGCTGCTGGGAAAAATGGTGGCTTCATTCGAAGCAGTATCCTACGGTCAATTCCATTCAAGGAACTTGCAGAGGGCCATACTGTCAGCCTGGAACAAAAAAGTTCAGGCTTTAGACTTACCAATGTCCCTGTCCCCTTCCGTTCGCAAGAGCCTCCATTGGTGGTTGGTGCCCCAGAATCTGGAAAAAGGGAAACCCTTCAGTCCGGTTTCTTGGAAGGTGGTCACTACAGATGCCAGCCTCATAGGCTGGGGGGCAGTACTGGAGCAATGGTCTCTCCAGGGCAAGTGGTCAGAAGCAGAGAAGGCCCTGCCCACCAATCTCTTAGAGATACGAGCAGCCCGGTATGCCCTAGTAGCATGGACATCCAAACTCCAAGGGTCACCTGTCAGAATTCAATCAGACAATGCCACAGCAGTGGCATATATCAATCACCAGGGTGGCACCAGGAGTCGTGCAGCCCAGAGGGAAGCGAATTGCATCCTGGAATGGGCAGAAAGATATGTCACAGCCATATCCGCGGTTTTCATCCCAGGAGTGAAAAATTGGAGAGCGGACTTTTTAAGTCGCCAGCAATTATGCCCGGGGGAATGGTCTCTTCACCCCGAGGTTTTCCAGGCAATATGCCAGCGGTGGGGAACACCGGATGTAGATCTGCTAGCATCCAGATTCAACGCAAAGGTGGACAGATTTGTGTCTCGCACAAAGGATCCCCTAGCTTGCGGTTCGGATGCCCTAGTGTTCCCTTGGGATCAGTTCAAGCTGATATATGCATTCCCACCGCGATTAATCCGCAGAATCAGGGTAGAAAAGAAACCAGTGATTCTGGTGGCTCCAGCTTGGCCCCGAAGGGCATGGTACGCGGAGATTGTAAAAATGTCAGTGGGAAGTCCTTGGACCCTCCCACATCGTCCGCACCTGCTTTCGCAAGGACCGATATACTACCCTTCCTTACCAGCCCTAGGTTTGACGGCCTGGCTATTGAAGCCCACATTCTAAAAAAGAGAGGGCTCTCTAATCCTGTGGTATCTACCATGATCAATGCCAGGAAGCCGGTATCCAGGCAGATCTATTATAGGATCTAGAAGGCGTACATCACGTGGTGTGAGGCCAAGAAATGGCATCCACGTAAGTACGTAATAGGTAGGATTCTGGACTTCCTACAAAGGGCTGTACATAGGAAGCTTGCCTTGAGTACTATCAAGGGTCAGACGGCCTTGTCAATATTTTTTCAAAGGCCCTTGGCTTTGCATTCATTAGTCAAAGCTTTCATACAAGGAGTGATGTGTATTAGCCCTCCGGTTAGTATTCCCATATGTCCATGGGACTTAAACCTGGTTCTGTCGGTTCTACAGAAACAACCATTTGAACCATTCCGGCACATTTCCTTGGTTCTTTTCACCAGGAAATTGATTTTCTTAGTAGCCATTTGTTCGGCTAAAAGAGTATCGGAATTAGCCGCCTTGTCCTGTAAGGAGCCATATCTGGTTGTCCATAAGGACAGAGTAGTATTACGTCCTCATCCAGCCTTCTTCCTAAGGTGGTATCGAGGTTCCATTTGAACCAAAATGTGGTTCTTCCTTCCTTTTTCCCCAAACCTAGCTCGGTAGAGGAAAAGTTATTGCATTCTTTGGATGTAGTAAGAGCAGTTAAAGCTTATCTTAAAGCCACTGCTCAGATTCGTAGAACGGATACTTTGTTTGTTCTGCCGGAAGGCCCCAGAAAGGGTCAGGCAGCATCAAAGATCTACTTTAGCCAAGTGGATTCGACAGGTCATAATACAAGCCTATGGCTTGAAAAGGAGACCGCCTCCGTTCAAAGTTAGGGCGCACTCCACAAGAGCAGTTGGAACTTCATGGGCAGTGCATCACCAAGCCTCCCTGGCTCAAGTCTGTAAGGCCACAACATGGTCCTTAGTACACACGTTTACTAGATTCTACCAGGTAGACGTCAGAAGTCAGGAGGATGTCGCCTTTGGGCGCAGTGTGTTGCAGGCCGCAAAAGAGCCTCATGCCTGATGGCGCCCAGCTTATGTATAGTGTATCCCTCCCCTCATTTGGCATTGCTTTGGGACGTCCCATTAGTAATGACTAAGTCGCTCTGTGTCCCGTGATGTACGAAAAAGAAAAAGGGATTTTTATAACAGCTTACCTGTAAAATCCTTTTCTTGGAGTACATCACGGGACACAGAGCTCCCACCCCTCTTTTTGGGACACTTATTGCTTTGCTACAAAACTGAGGTGCTCCCGGATGGGAGGGGCTTATATAGGGGAGGGTACTTCCGGTTTGGAAGTTGCCAGTGCCAGCACCTGAAGGTAAACTATATAACCCATTAGTAATGACTAAGTCGCTCTGTGTCCCCGTGATGTACTCCAAGAAAAGGATTTTACAGGTAAGCTGTTATAAAAATCCCTTTTTTTCTCACTTTCAGAAAACACAAATTTATTGCCAATGGCCCAATGCGCAAACTGGAAACTAGAGATATGGAAACTGAAAACGTAGAACATGGAAACCGGAGGGCCATGTTTTATGATAAGAACGAGTTTATGCGGTTTAAGGAAGTGCCCTAAACTTTAAAGAGGCCCTTAATGAAAGTTTTTTTTTTTAAGGTTGGGTAGTGTAGATAGTGATCCAAAATTCTACTGAATAAGTTGCACATAAATGACCCATTAAAAAAAACAGGGGAGCAAAAATAGTTTGCAAGAGTTTGAAGTGGCGTTCTAGTTTTTTGTTTCTCCTTTAGATAAAGTTCACTCAGTTATTTGACAAGTAAGCTGTACTCTCTCTTTGGGGTTGATTTACTAAAGGAAAATCCACTTTGCACTTGAAAGTGCACATGGAAGTGCAGATGCTGTAGATCTGAGGGGGACATGCAAGGAAAATAAAAAACAGCATTTTAGCTTGCACATGATTAGATGATAAAATCAGCAGAGCTTCCCCTAATTTCAGAGCTTCCCCTCAGATTTACAGCGATCTACAGCGACTGCACTTCCATGTGCACTTTCAAGTGCAAAGTGGATTTTCCTTTAGTAAATCAACCCCTTTGTGTCTCTTCTTTTTTTATTTTCTCAAAATGCTTGTTAAAGTGGAGTTCCACCCAAAAATGGAACTTCCGCTTTTCGGAACCCTCCTCCCCCTCCGGTGTCACATTTGGCACCTTTCAAGAGGGGAGGGGGGAGCAGATACCTGTCTAAAACAGGTATTTGCACCCACTTCCGGGCTTAGATAGCCGCAGAATCTGCTGGTATCTACGCCACTCCCCCCCCCCCGCTGTTTTCTGGGAGACACACGGGTCCCAGAAGACAGCAGGGACCATTCGGATCGCACAACTCACGCATGCGCAGTAGGGAACCAGAAAGTGAAGCCACAAGGCTTCACTTCCTGATTCCCTTACCGAAGATGGCGGCGGCAGCATTCGAGGGCCGAGGTACGGGTCGGCTTTGGGTGCCGACATCACGGGCGCCCTGGACAGGTAAGTATCCTTATTTTAAATATTTGACTTTCACCAAACATTCACTGGTGGTGAGTCAATCACCATCATTTAAACCACAAGCATCAGGAACATTGCGCCTGAAATGAATGTTTGGGGAATATCAGACTCATTGCTTTATAAATATACTGGACCTATGTCTACAGCTGCTTGTAAGATAATAATATCCTATTACTGCAAAGAATTATTATAACAGCCTAATACACATTTCTATCACCTGATATTCTAAAACTGTAGGTTGTATTGGATTGTAAGTGTAGGTTGGCTAGAACTGATAATGTTTGTACCTTCAAACTAAAGTTTCCAATAAATACTGAATGAAAAAATAAGAATACAATGAAGAATGTGATCCCTTACTATATACCATCATTTCGGGATTTGATCTCCACATGAGGAAATTACACACCTTTGGTGACTGATGCGTAACTCTGATGCATAATGTTTGAGCCTGCGATATGACATGTTGCTGCATCTGTTAAGTGGATATCATAGATTACAGAGGAAGGGTTCTCACATATCAGCAGTGCTTGTTTCTATGTATTTTGTATAGTGAATACGAGTGATTATTGTTATATGCAGAGGGACATTGTTCTGCATATATAAAGCTGATAATGAATTCTAGACATAATGCCTTTCGGAGATAAAGCTCCATATCCATTTAGGAGTAAAATTGTCATGGTCCTACAATTGGGTCCTTAGTCGGCACCAAATAGATATTGTCAGGGAATCTGATTGGTTGAGCTAATTGAGCTCATTCACACCAGTCTGCATTTTATAATGTGTTTTTGCTGGTGTGCATTGTGTGGGGGTGTAATGAAGTATAATGCTGCGTACACACAGTCAGGATTTCGGACAAAAAATGTTCGATGTGAGCTTGTTGTCGGAAAATCCAACCGTGTGAAGGCTCCATCAGACATTTGCTGTCGGAATTTCCGACAACAAAAATTTGAGAGCTGGTTCTCAAATTTTCCGATAAAAGTTGTCGGAAATTCCGACCGTGTGTGTACACAATTCAACGCACAAAAATTCTACGCATGCTCGGAATCAATTTGACGCATGTTTGGAATCATTGAACTTAATTTTTCTCGGCTCGTCGTAGTGTTGTACGTCACTGCGTTCTTGACGTTCACAATTTCCGACAACATTTGTGTGACCGTGTGTATGCAAGACAAGTTTGAGCGAACATCCGTCGGAAAAAAATCCACGGTTTTGTTGTCAGAATATCCGATCGTGTGTAAGCGGCATTACAGTGTATTACAATGTTTAGCACAAAATAACACTTCATGACCCTCTGTGCACTACAGTGCATTGTGACACATTGCCGTGCGGTAACAACTGCTACCATGTGTTGCATAAAAACATGCAACATTTTTATACAGTGCACCTCAATGCAGTATTATGGTGTGAACAGGGTAAATCTAAAACACTTGTTTTCTACTTTAAATGCTGTTGTGTTCTATATAGATCAACTGAACAAGCTTTTTAAAGAGAAATAAAGCCCCCCCCCCCCAGCAAAAAATTAAGTCAGCAGCGTTACATACTGTAGCTTCTGACTTTTAATATTAGGACACTTACCTGTCCTGGAATACAACGATGTCGGCACCCCAGCCAATGTTTCCATTGGCTCTCGTGTGCTGCCACCGCCATTCGTAGTAGGGGTACCTGGCAGTGAAGCCTTACGGCTTTCTGAAAGGCCCTACGGCGGGGGAAAGAGGGGGGCTGAACTTCTGAGTAATGTCGCCGCGGCAAGATCTTCCGCTCCCCCCAAATGTGGCACCAGGGGAGGGGGGGTGGGGAGAAGTCAGATAAGCAGGTCTTCCACTTTTGGGTGGAACTTTGCTTTAAGTTTCATGTGAATCAGTTTCACACTCCAGTCTAACTAATGTGTTTTTATTGTTATGTGCTTTTTCCTTTAAAGTGTATCTTTAGCCAAAACTTTTTTTCCAATTTGGGAGGAAGAAGTAGATTAGAACATGCTGTGTCCTGGTTCTTTATTATTTCTCACTGCATTCTGGGATACAGGAACCTCCAGTGCCACTCCACCAATGCCCAACTAACACTCTATAAATGCTTCACTATCATGTAATAAATGCTATAGGTGCGGTTACAGAGCATTACAATTGAAATCAATGGAGGCAGCTGTAAAGTGTCGATGCCTCATGAAAGCGACATGTTGCTTATTTTTTAGCACAATGCAACACAGTGCTACTGCCATAGATATGTGCAGCCGATTGCATTAGGGTGTGCACCCCAAAGCTCAAACACGCGTGCAGGTGTGTGTAATATACTGTATGTACACACTCTTATAAATAAATGTAAAAAAAACATTTTAAAATGTATTAAAACATGGATGGTGTTAGTAGGGCAGTGGGTGGTGTCAGTAGAGCAGTAAGCATGTCAGTAGTTTTTTTTTTTATTATTATTATTATTTTTTTTAATATTATTTTTTACAATTTTTTTAGGAGCCCTGTTGGGGGGCTTTGGTGAAATATCTGCAGGGGAAATCTGCACCACACAGGGTGATTAGGGTGTTCCCAGGCACATCCGGGACACCCTCTGTGTCTGCGCACGCCTATGGCTACTGCTCATGTGTGTACAGCACTGTGTGGTGCCCATTGTAATATTCATGGCAGGCGTTTCTGAGGATTTAAAAGTCCTGAATATTTGCCGCATAAACACAGGGTATTGACACATGTGTGAACGAGCCCTTGGTGTGTTTCAGAGATGGGAGGCTGGGTTTAGGTACCTTTTGGTGTGTTTCAGAGATGGGAGGCTGGGTTTAGGTATCTTTTGGTGTGTTTCAGAGATGGGAGGCTGGGTTTAGGTACCTTTTGGTGTGTTTCAGAGATGGGAGGCTGGGTTTAGGTACCTTTTGGTGTGTTTCAGAGATGGGAGGCTGGGTTTAGGTACCTTTTGGTGTGTTTCAGAGATGGGAGGCTGGGTTTAGGTATCTTTTGGTGTGTTTCAGAGATGGGAGGCTGGGTTTAGGTACCTTTTGGTGTGTTTCAGAGATGGGAGGCTGGGTTTGGGTACCTTTTGGTGTGTTTCAGAGATGGGAGGCTGGGTTTAGGTACCTTTTTGGTGTGTTTCAGAGATGGGAGGCTGGGTTTAGGTACCTTTTGGTGAGGTCAGACAGGTAAGATAATTTAATTTATAAAATCTTGAACATTTTCATCAGTGTTTATGGTTTTCCCTGCCCAATTGGTAATTCAATGTGCATGAGTTTTGTGTCACTATCAAAACATTTAGATGTTGATTTAGATTGCATATAGATGTGGAACTATCATTTACAATTAAATAATTATTTAAAGTAGCACAAAATCTAATTATTATAAGGTTTTATCATGTCATTCTAATTAAAAGTTTCTAAAAAAAAAAAGTTTTTAATCTTTTTAAATTTGCAGCTTTTTGTAAAGAGATACCTGGCAATCCTGCCATAAAGGACCCTTTCTCTGGAAATGAGCCAAATGTTGTATTTCCAGGAGTAATCATTGCCGCAGGATAAAACCTCCACACGGCACTACAAAACATCACTTTGTATTGTACAAATTGGCAAATAATGTGTAATAATGACAACAGCAGACTATTTTGTGCATTAATCCTAATGTACTGTACATTTGGAGAGTATGTCATTCTTCATGTGACCGGATAGGGCAATTTTTGTTCGGTAACATTTTATCATTTTTTTGCTAGGGAAAGAGGTTCTGTACTAAGCTGCTGTTTGCCGTACCTTTTTATAAAGATATATCTGTCAAGGTGAACATGTAATGATAGTAGGTACATGCACCTGGCGTGTTAATGTGTAGCACAGTAATTAAGAAGGTTATTAGGACATTACGCCTACTGACATTGTTTTGGATTTCTTTTGTGTTCTATAAACTGTATATGACTTCTTCTAAAAGAAATAAAAATGAATTCTATTAACTAAGAAAACATTGCTGTAGTAAAAAAAACTGGATGAAAAGAAAATGAGTGTTTTTTCGCTGACAGCAGCCAATCAGATATTTATGATGCAATCTTTTGTAAGTTTGTTTTTTCTCATTTATAATGCAGATCGAGGTCACGTTGCAATACTAGTAGTGGCAGTGAGTCTGAAAATTGTAACAGGGAGCACAGGAAAAAACGGAACAGGTAAGACAAACAATTAAATATGTTGCTTCTGTGATGTTTTGCCTTCTTCGATCACATTGATGCGCTTTTCATAAAAAAAAAAAAAAAAAATGCTGCTGCCATTAGCGGTACGGACAGGACCATATTTACAAAGAACTTTGTCATCTTGGGCCCCAACCAATATTCATGCTGTAAACATTGGTTCTATTATGTAAGAAATAGATGAGAGGAGCATGGTTACCCAACATATAGCAGTGCTATAGTGGCCATTGTACAGATATGCCATGTAGTTATATATTGTGTTACTAATGTGCCATGTTACACAGGTGCCATATTGCCGTATATTTTGTTACTGAGGAGCCATGTTACAATACACATAAACGTAGGAGCCACATTACTGTGTACCCTGTTATACTCCATTAATGCTATATAGTAACCAACTAGCAATACAATATCCTTATCCAGCAATATATCACTTTATCCCCAACCATGATTATTTATTCCTGAGTCCACAGGATCTAACCTCCCCATCTAGCAATATATATAGTACCATGTAGCAGTTTACAGCCCCAGCCAACATTATATACCCCCTATCACAAGCACATACCCCCTATCAGAAGCACATATTTAAGATCTCCTAATATATCCTCCAGCCAGCCATGGCTACCTCTTCCTAACAAGTACAGCCCCACTGGGTATCTTCTGATGCATCAGCATTTTCTTTCAGCTTCTCCCACTTAATTTTTTATAGGAGGGGGCAGTCTTGCAG
Source organism: Rana muscosa (assembly GCA_029206835.1). Taxonomy (NCBI): domain Eukaryota; kingdom Metazoa; phylum Chordata; class Amphibia; order Anura; family Ranidae; genus Rana; species Rana muscosa. The sequence goes on from CM055116.1 coordinate 1,027,584,776, forward strand.
CCTGTGTCATCGTAGAGTGCAGCAACCATTTATCAGTATATGCATACCTGTGTGCTGTGTGGTTACCAAACACGGTTTGGCTATGGGACAGGAAATTAGGGGAAATCTACCCAATAGGACACAGATGGCAAAAAAAAAAAAAACTGACGGATTATAACCCTCTGTTACTCTATCCAAAATGAAAAAAGGTGTCGTCTTTAGTTCTACTTTAAGTGATACCCTTTATTGGGTAACTTGAGTTATGAAATACACTATATTGCCAAAAGTTTTGGGACACCCGCCTTTACACGCACATGAACTTTAATGGCATCCTAGTTTAGTCCGTAGGGTTGGCCCAGCCTTTGAAGTTATATTAGATTTAACTCTCCTGGGAAGGCTTTCCACAAGGTTTAGGAGTGTCTATGGGAATGTTTGACCATTCTTCCAGAAGCGCATTTGTGAGGTCAGGCAATGATATTGGATGAGAAGGCCTGGCTCGCAGTCTCTGCTCTAATTCACCCCAAAGGTATTTTATCGGGTTGAGGTCAGGACTCTTTGCAGGCCATTCAAGTTCCTCCACCTAAACTCGCTCCTCCATGTCTTTATGGACCTTGCTTTGTGCACTGGTGCACACTCATTTTGGAACAGGAAGGGGTCATCCCCAAATTGTTCCCACAAAGTTGGGAGCATGAAATTGTCCAAAATGTCTTGGCGTGCTGACGACATAAGAGTTCTCTTCACTGGAACTAAGGGGCCAAGCTTAACCCCTGAAAAACAACCCCACACCATAATACCCTCTCCACCAAATCTTACACTTGGCACAATGCAATCAGGCAAGTACCGTTCTTCTGGCAAATGCCAAACCCAGACACACGTCCATTGGATTGCCAGAGAAGCGTGATTCATCACTTCAGAGAACACTTCTCCACTGCTCTAGAGTCTGGTGGTGGCATGCTTTACATCGCACTTGGTGATGTAAGGCTTGGATACAGCTGCTCGGCCATGGAAACCCACTCAATGAAGCTTCCATTAGCACTGTTGTTGTGCTAATCTGAAAGCCATTTGTGCTTCAGCATGCGCTGACCCCGCTCTATCATTTCATGTGGAATACCACCTTGTGGCTGAGTTGCTGTTTTTCCCAGTTGCTTCCACTTTGTTATAATACCACTAACAGTTGACAGTGGAATATTTAGTAACAAGGAAATTTCATGGATGGACTTATTGCACAGGTGGCAACCTATTACGGTACCATGCCTGAAGTCACTTAGCTCCTGAGAGCGACCCATTCTTTCACAAAAGTTTGTAGAAGCAGTCTGCATGCCTAGGTGCTTGATTTTTTAAACTGTGGCCATGGAGGTGATTGGAACACCTGAATGCAATGATTTGGAGGGGTGTCCCAATACTTTTGGCAATATGGTATATATAAAGCCTGAAGAAGGGATCTGAGTTATCCTGAAAGCTTGCAATTTTAAAAACTCATGTTAGCCAATAAAGGTTATTACTTAAACTTCAGACTTTCTGCATTAATCGATAGCTAACATGGTAAAAACTCTAATACTGCTAAATAAGGTTGAGTAAGATTGGCCTCCAGCTCCAGAATCCCATGCATATAGTTTGTTAAATATATAAACCACTTATCGCAAAAAAATAAATAAAAAATTCTATTAGTGACCTTACAATTTTAGCAGATCCAATGTATAAAGCACTATACAAAATGATGTAACTGTTATGCCGCGTACACACGATCGTTTTTCACGTCGTTAAAAATGCCATTTTTTAAATTGGGCATTAAAAACGATTGTGTGTAGGCTCCAGAGCATTTTTAACGACGTGAAAAATGGCCTAAAAAAATGAGAACCTGCTCTATTTTTTCACGTCGTTTTTCACATCGTTTTTTTTAACGACGTGAAAAACGGTAGTGTGTATGCTTTTACGAGGGGAAAAAAAACGCGCATGCTCAGAATCAAGTATGAGACGGGAGCGCTCGTTCTGGTAAAACTAGCCTTCGTAATGGAGATGGCACATTCGTCACGCTGTAATGAACTGAAAAGCACGAGGCTGAAAAGCGCGAATCGTCGCTCAACAAACTTTACTAACATGAAGGGTGGCGCCATTCAAACGGAACTTCCCCTTTATAGTGCCGTCGTACGTGTTCTACGTCACTGCGCTTTGCTCGAGAGTTTTTTTCATGATCGTGTGTATGCAAGACAGGCTTGAGAGGAAACAAGAAAAATCAAGTCGAGAAAAACGTCGTTTTTGAAAATGACATTAAAAACGATCGTGTGTACGCGGCATTAGAAAATAAAACTGATGGTTTTGCACTGTTATAAAATGCGTGAATTGCATGTAGATCAGATTGATATCAAACAACCTCATTGAAGGTTATTACAAATCTGATGATATCCGAGCTTACTTCAAGCACTACTAATGCCTGGTACACACGACACGATGAGAAAATCAGATGAAAAATTCCACTTTTGGAGCGATTGTCCGATAATCTGATCGTTAGTATACAGCTTTCGAGAGCCATCCACGACAGCTCATGCAAAATTATCTGAACAGACAAGCACAAAAAACAGTCTCGTACAATAACAGAACAAACAATGGTTGTTTAACCAGTACAGCATCCATCCATACACAATTGACTGACCAAAAAAACGAAAGAAAGAATTACAATACAATACATTACATCATCGCGGGAAGTTATATTCTGTCTCAGGAGAATTTTCGTAACTCTAGTAATCTATTTGTTGTTAAATTCAGACTAGCATGCAAAAAACCCCCCCAAAAAAACGGATGATCATTTGTCCAATATTCTCAACGCGTGTACCAGGCTTTACTCTGATATCTTGTGATTTGCTCCTAACTGCACTTGTCTTGTACTTGTCATTGTTTGCGCTAGCCTTTTGTTAAAGCATGTGTCTGCCATCTAGTGGTACACGAATGGAACACACCTTACTCAACCTTTTACAATACGGATGTTATGTTGACTGTCAAGTACTGTTCAATATTGTATTATAAGTTCTATTTTTTAATTATTTTTGTATTCTAATATAATTACAATAAAAGACACCTTGTGACTTCATTTATCTGTAAAAGAATGTGCATGTAATGTAATGTTTGTATTAAAAAATTATTACAATTATTAAACGGTAGCCTTTCGGTATTCCAAGCACCCATATATCAAAAAAATAGTAACGTGTTCAAAATGGGTAGGCTTAAAACGACTAATTTCTTTTGTATGTGTAGGTATATATATGTATGTATGTATGTGTGTGTGTGTGTGTATGTATGTATGTGTGTGTGTATATGTGTGTGTTTGTGTGTGTGTGTGTGTGTGTGTGTGTATATATATATATATATATATATATATATATATACATATATACACATATATACACATACACATATATATATACACATATATACACCCTATAAGTTATCTATCTATCTATCTATCTATAAAATCAAGAATTATAGCATTGCATAGGATGACAGTTGTTTCAGCAATCCAGCCATCACGTCAAACTATATTGCAGTATATTATGTTTACAATGGGAAAGAGTAATGCCGCGTACACACGACCGTTTTTAATGTCATGAGGGAAAAAAAAAAAATCTCAACGTGATTCTTCTTAAGCCTGCCTTGCCTACACACTATCGTGAAAAAAAATGCTCGAGCAAAGCGCGGTGACGTACGACGGCACTATAAAGGGGAAGTTCCATTCAGATGGCGCCACCCTTTGGGCTGCTTTTGCTGATTTCGTGTTACTGCGTGTTAGTAAAAGTTTGGTGTTAGCCGATTTGCGCTTTTCAGTCTCTGTGCTTTTCAGTCCGTTACAGCGTGACGAATGTGCTATCTCCATTACGAACGCTAGTTTTACCAGAACAAGCGCTCCCGTCTCATAACTTGCTTCTGAGCATGTGCGTTTTTTTTCCCGTCGTTAAAGCGTACACAAACCCGTTTTTCACAACGAGAAAAACGAGAAAAAATAGAGCAGGTTCTAAATTTTTAATGCCCATTCTTCTCGTCGAGAAAAATGCTCTGGAGCCTACACACGGCCGTTTTTCACGACCAATTTAAAAAATGGCATGTTTCTCGTCATGAAAAACGGTCGTGTGTACGCGGCATAAGATTCTCCCTCAGGTTTTTATTAGTGTAACCTTTTGGGAGATTTTTCTCACTTCCTAGCGGGCTGAGGCTAGAATCTTTGCCAGCTTTGTATTGCTCCCATTTGAGCTTTCTTCTCACTTTCTGTCCGAGAGATAAAATTGTCACTAGGACAGGAAGTATTTGGAAACCTTTGCACATGGACTCTGACGGTGGTAAAAACCTTTACAGAGAACCTCGCCCTTTGCTTTACATGTTCACTGCTAAAATAAATGATAGTGTATAGTTCTAGTGCTGGGGGAAATACATAGGCTGCCATCTGGCTATGATTCTGACCCAGTGGTTTCAGTACACGGAGTCACTAGCCTAGAGCAAGTAAAGTCAGAAATCCTGATCTGCATTTTTGTTCCAATTCAGTAACCCGACAAACACCAAGGGCAGAGGGTCAATGTGTCATCCAAGGAGCTAGCTTTTCAGAAGAAGGTCAGCAATGGCAGGCCTCTTGTTTTTTTTTGTTTTTGAGAGGTTTCACACATTGGCCCCAAAGCTTTACACAAGGATACAAATCTTTATTTTTCAGCCATATGACTGCAATTTTCCAATCTCATTGAACCCTTGTGTTTATGTACACTTGTTTCATTGTGTCTAATAAAGTGTATCTTTATGTATCTGCCCCAAGGGATGATGCTTTTCTTTGACAGCCTCACCAAAACTGAATATGCAGATCATAATGAATGACAATGTATTCTGTACATTTAAATAATCGGAGACCATAGGCGTGGTCGACTCTTTACAGGAAAAAAAAAAAAAAATGTCCTAATTCAGACTTCATTGATTTATTTCACTGCTAAACAATGACTATTGATCTGCAATATAATGATCTAATTGGCGGCAGCAGTGCATCATTTCATCTTTCATGTTCACATTTAGTCCCCACAGAGCTATTTTCTTCCAGCTCTGGACTCATTGTGATCAATACTTGACAGCTTTGTGATAAATTTGTTTAGTTCAAGCAACAAACTGCGAAGAAACAGCTCATAAATATGTACAGCGTGGAAAATACTTGTCAATTTTCAGTATCTATACAGCTGTTAGGATACAAAGCCTAAATGTTTATCATATCTGCTCTCATTTGCACTAATGTTTTGTCATATACCGTATATACTCAAGTATAAGCCGAGTTTTTCAGCACATTTTTTTGTGCTGGAAATGCCCCCCTCGGCTTATACTCGAGTCACCTTTTTGCGCCTGATCTTCCGGACTTTGGGGACCCGGTACCGGCCGTAGGTCCCCTGGACCCCAAACTTGGCACACATGTAGCCCCACTCTTCCTCTACAAGTGTACAAAGTTTGTTGTCTGGAAGACCTACGGCCGGGGAGCACCGATTTTTCAAAGCCGGGCACCCCTTTCATGGACTCCCATGTTAAACGGTCATATCTCTGGTGAATTTGGGGAGCCAATACTGGCCGGTCGTAGGTCTCCTGGACCCGAAACATGGCATACATGTAGCCCCATTTCTCCTTTACAAGTGTGCAAAGTTTGTTGTCTGGGGGACTTACGGCCCGGGAGCAACAATTTTTCAAAGCCGGGCACTCCTTCCATAGACTCCCATGTTAAACATCAGTCTAGTCATGGGCACAGTGAGGCATGGGCACAGTGAGGCATGCACATGGACACAGTGAGGCACAGTGAGGCATGCAGATAGACACCCTAGGCTTATACTCGAGTCAATAGGTTTTCCCAGTTTTTTTGTGGTAAAATTAGGTGCCTCGGCTTATATTCGGGTCGGCTTATACTCAAGTATATACAGTATTTGTTTTTTCTTCTTGTCATTCCACATAAAGATAATTTTTGGGGAGGAAGAATGGAGACTTTAAATGCTTTTTACATATTAAAATGTATGTGATTAGCTCCCTGCTGTATATAGTCTTATCAACATGTATTTTAAAAAATAAATAAATAATAAGTTGCTGTTTATATAGTTTGTAAAAAATGTATGGTACATGGCACCCATATTTTCTTATTACATTTGCAGCCTCTGTTTCCTGCTTTGTAATGAAGCACAAGACTCTTGCCTTGGCGTACTAACACAAATGACATAGTGGTGTAAACAATGTGTGACTCTATTGTCAAAATGTGGTAGGCCCCATGCAAATTGGACATTTAGCCTCAGTACATGCGGCTCTGGCGTTTAGCTGCAGGTGAAGAGCATGAGTGTGCTGTCCTTCCCTGCTGCTGACAGCCCATCAAATTCTATAAAAGGCCAACAGCTGCTGCAGCTGGATGGTGCACCTAGCTGCAGCCCTCCAACCCTGCTGCAGGCTGGATGTAGCTGGATTGTGCTCCTAGCAGTATGAACATTTAGAGTAGGCACCCAGGGACAAATGCGCATAACGCAAGAAGTCTGTTTTGTATCGAGGCTAAACACCCAGTGTGCATGAGGCCTTAGTCTAATAGAGAGCACTCCAAAGATCACTGTTACGCAAATGTTGTCAAAACATTGAGGCCCGGTCCACACTAGTGCGATGCCAGACACCACATGCGATTCGCACCGCATTGCTGTGCAGATCACATGCAATGTCTGTGCGATGTGATTTCAGCCGTACAAACTGTAAGGCTGTAAACTCATCGCATTTGCACCAAAATGGTGCAGGACCCTTTTCTTGGTCCGCACTAGGATCGGATCGTATGGGTCTTCACACCTATGCGATACGATTCCTGAACCATTTTACAGTTCGCACTACGATCTGCGAACCAATCTGGGGGTGCCATTGACACCCCCAGTAGTTCGCAGATCTCAGTGTGAACCATTGTGCGATTCAGGTACAATGCGGAACCCGCACTGGATTCGCAGAGTTCTCGCATCGCACCAGTGTGAACCGAGCCGAAAGTGCATCTAAAGCCGAAAAACAAGCAATCCTTAAAAAGCATAATTAAATGTAAAGAACTTGTTGACTGCGCTAAAATTACCCCCTCGTGTAATGTGCAAACAATAGTAATCAAATAATTATCATGATCACATACCATCAGGGCTTTTTTCTCAGAGAATAGGTGCATAAACTCTCCCTCCCGTCCAACTCCCCGCCCTCAACCACACCCAAACCCTGCCCCAACTCCGCCCCCAACCACACCTTCCTTAGGGTAGAAAAGTACAGCGGCACTAAATAATTGTAATAAGTTAAGGCTTAGAACTGCGTATCGCAAAGGGCACATGGTTCAGAAATATGTACCACACAAAGTACAGGACTCTGAAGTGCATACTGCACAGGGCTCAGGAGTGTGTATTGTGCAGTTGTGAGAAGTGCGTATCACACAGGGTTCAGAAAACAAAATCTGCAAAAGAGACAGTACGTACATTTAATGCGAAACGTCCCTTGTGCTCAGAAATATGCAACATATAGCCCTGTGTACAAAGTAGAGGGGTCAGGAATATGTAACATACAGCCCAGCATACAGAGTGCAGGGCTCAGGGGTATGTAATGTAAAACCCATTGTACACAGTACAGCATTCAGGAGTACCATCCAGAGGCCTTTAATATGTAACTTACACTATAACAGATATGTAACATACAGCACAGCATACATAGTCTATATTGGTTCTTGAATATGTAATATACAAGGTATGTTACAAAATTCTCACCACTGTACCCTGCATGCTGTGCCACACATTACATACACTTGGTCACTGAACTCTGTATGCTTTACTGTCCCCTAGCAAATTTCCCTGGTCTTCCCCAAGCAAACCCCCCCCTCCCTTCCTTTAAGTATTCCCCTCAAAGTAACATCAAATTCTCACCTCTGCACTCCTCTTTGCTTACCTCTGTGTCCTCCATCCACAGCTTGCTTCTGCAACCCTCATTCACAGCTCGCCTTTTTTCCCCTGTCTACAGCTGAACTCTGCACCTCTATCCACATTTAACCTTAGCACCCCTCATCCACAACTCACCTTTGCCCCCTTGTCAAAATCTCACCTCTGCACAATCCGTTTCACCCTCCACAGCTCTCAGTCGGCACAACCTGCCTTCTGCCGCTCTCACCTCTGCACAAATCTCCCCCTTTCCCAGTTCTCTTCTCTGCACAAATCTACACCGAAGCTCTCCTCTCTGCTACTATTGCCCACAGCTCTACTCTTTGCAACCCCCCCCCCCTAGCTGACCTCTCTGTACAAATTACCCCCCACCTCTACTCTCTGCCAAAATCCCCCCGCTCTCCTCTCTGCACCCCCCCCAGCTCCCCTCTCTGCTAAAAAAAAAACAACTCTTCTCTCTGCACACCACCCCCTAGCTCTCTTCTCTGCTAAAGTTTAACATAATGTGCTAGTATGCAAAAGAAGCAAAATCTAAAGGTCAAAAATAAGTAATAATTCATTAGCCATATAATTATCCTAGCTTGGTGACAAAGTATTAAAATCAAAGCATCAGCATGACAGCCAAGCAGCTAAGATTTTCATTAGCATAGGTCAGCAATGTAAGACTATATTCTACTTTCACAACTGGTTAGTGCCTCCTTTAGTATATGTTTGTTAGCTTGTGCATTTAAGTCTAATTGATTTGTATCTTACACCATTAGTGTAAGTCAGCAAGTGTATGCATGTTTGTATTAAGCAAAAAGTCAAACAGCTCACCTTCCAGCCAGCATCATGCTCCTCGCTGCCAATGCCTTCCTTGGCCAGAAGCCTCTCCCTTGTTGCTGACTCCTTCTTCAGGCAGCAGCGTGTTCCTTCACCACCTCTATTTCCACCAGCATCTTGACCCCTTTCCTTGACTTTTTCCATGGCTAGCAGCCTGTCCCATGATGCTACTGCCTTTTTAATCAAACATTTATGTACATTTTATTCCTCACTGACTACTTTCTCAAGGTGTCTTTCCGCAAGTAAATTGCAGATTTCTTCTTGCACCAAAAGCCTTCCCCTTGTCGCTGACGTCTACCTCAGCTTGTAGCAGATTTGTTACTTTGGGGAATCCTTCCACAATAATTCACCAGCAATTTTCTATGACCAAATCCTTCATGAGCAAGCAGCCTATCCCTTGCCGCTAATTCTTTCTTCAGCCAACAAACTGTTCCTCATTGCGCACTCTGTCATGCCTGCTGTCTTTTTTCCTCAGCCAGCAGCCTGCCCTCACCACTGACTCCATTCCTTGGCAACAGCGATGTGTTCCACGACCACGATGATTCCTCTTTCTGTCAGTATTCAGTTTCTTGTCAACTCATCTCTCCCCACTGCCTTGTATTTCCTCTGCCAGTAGCCTGTCTTTTACTGCTGTCTCCATTTTGACAAAAGTCTGCATGGTCAACTGTGTCTTTAGCTAACAATCTCTTCCTTAACACAGACTCCATCCTTGGCCAGAAGTGAGTCAACTGCCAATGAATCCTTCCTTGGCTAGAAGTCCACCCATGTCCCTCACTGTGTATTGCTGCCACCTTCTTTCTCAGCCAGAGCCCTTCTCTTCAGCACCAATATGTTTCTCAGGCAACATCCTGTCTCTTACTGCGGATTACTTCCTTAGCCAGCACCTGGTACTCTAGCCGCCAACTCTATCTTTGGTCAGCAGCTTGTCCTTTGACACCATCTCTGTCTTTGTCCCAAGCCTGCCCCACACCAATGATATTTCTTCAGCCAGCAATCTGTGTCTCACTGCCAGTTTTGTCATCACCCGCAATTTTCACTGCCCACCAGCCCATACGTCACTTTCTTTAGCTAGTAGCCTGTCCCCTGCTGGTGACTCTGTCATAATTGTCAAATGCTTTGTTGTCCAACAGCCTGTCCCATGCCATTGGCTGGTTCCTCACCCAGTAGCCTGTCCTCAACTTTCTTTCTTTCCCAAAATTCTGTTCCTTTGCTTCAAACTCCTTACTCATCCAGCAGCATGCTCCTCTTCTTCCTTGAGGAATCTCTCCACCATTGTTCCCCACCAACTTTTCTATGGCTGACTGGTTTTTACGTTTTCTGTCAGAAGCTTGTCCTTTTTTGGGCACCCAACAAAACAGCATCCTTTGCCTCACTTTTGGCTTCTTTTTTCATTGGGAGCTTTTTCTGTGGTGCCAGCTTATTCTTCTGAATAATCCTTCTATTGCAGTTTGTCATCAACTTTCCTCTTGCTGACCCCTTCCAAGCCAATCAGCAGCACCCTATCCATCCATTCTTTCATTGCAGAATTTGTTCTCCATAGATCACCAGCAACTTGTCTCTTGTCAATTTTTTCTTCTGCCAGCAGCCTGTCCCTGGGGGGCAGACCTGGCCTCTGCCAGCAGACCACCCTAAGCCTCCTTCCTTGCCACCAGCTGGTTCCTTGGTCAGCATCCCTTTTCTTGATGACAGCTCCTTCCTCAGTATCAAAGTTGCTGGTAATTGTGGTCAAAGGATTCTTAAAAGGAGTAGGTTGGTGACTAATGCCACGTAAACACGATCGGAAATTCCAACAAGAAAAGTCCGATGTGAGCTTTTGGTCGGAAATTCCGACCGTGTGTAGGCTCCATCGGAATTTTTCTGTCGGAATTTCCGCCAAGAAAAGTTCTTGGAGGAAATTCCGATCGTCTGTATGCAATTCCGACGCACCAAAAACCACGCATGCTCGGAATAATGTTGACGCATGCTCAGAAACTTTGAACTTAATTTTTCTCGGCTCGTCGTAGTGTTGTACGTCACCGCGTTTTTGACGGTCGGAATTTGGTGTGACCGTGTGTATGCAAGACAAGTTTGAGCCAAGATTCCGTTTTTCTTATCGGATTTTCCGATCGTGTGTACGCGGCATTAGGGAATGCTGTTGGGAGAGATGGCCAGCAGCATTTAATACCATGCTGATTTCTTCTGGTTTGCTAGCAACATATCTCTTCAGTCACTTGGCAACATTCTTTTCCTTGCAGCATCATACAGCAACTGCCTTGCCCCATTTTATCTTTGGTGAAGAAATAGTGATCAGATAAGATTTGGTACCATTTTGTTTTTTCCAAGGACTGTTGTCCAGCCATAAACATAGGACTAACAGCTATTCTATTGCCTGCGATCCGATATCTATGGATGTAGTTAATGTAGGATTTTTCCATTCAAAACTAATAAATGCAAGAGTATGTAGACTCAAAAATCCTTTAGCTTCTTATAGCTTGCCACATCATGGGCTCTCATGCTTTGTAATGGAAACTATTCTTTAAAGAATCCAGGAGGAAGAATGAGATCACATGAAGTGACCTACAGTATATAAGGTTACCTGGGAGCCCAGGTGTTGAAATGTCGCTGGAGTCCCTGGAATGAGATGGTAGAAGGTTATCTAACTGTAATATCGGTAATGGATAGGCTTACGGTATACACTATATTATCAAAAGTATTGGGACGCCTGCCTTTACATAAACTTTAATGAAATCCCAGTCTTAGTCCATAGGGTTCAATATTGAGTTGGTTCACCCCTTGCAGCTATAAAAGCTTCAACTCTTCTGGGAAGGCTGTCCACAAGGTTTAGGAGTGTGTGTATGGGAATGTTTTACCATTCTTCCAGCCGCCATTTGTGAGATCAGGAACTGATGCGCTTCTGGAAGAATGGTCAAACATTTCCATAGACACACTCCTAAACCTTGTGGACAGCCTTCCCAGGTGAGTTGAAGCTGTTATAGCTGCAAAGGGTGGGCCAACTCAATATTGAACCCTACTGACTAAGACTGGGATGCCATTAAAGTTCATGTGAGTATAAAGGCAGGCACCCCAATACTTTTGGTAATATAGTGTATGTGGGTCAAAAAAAATCTGAAGTATTTGTTGCTTTTTACTGTTGTGTCCCTTGGATGAATGTATTGGTCTTAAAACTGAGATACTCTAAGGCCCCTTTCACACGGAGGGTCCGTTCAGGTCCGCCTGTCAGTTTTTTAGGCGGACCTGCACGGACGCTCCATGTAGCCCTATGGAGGCACGAATGTCAGCTGTGACATGTCCGCTGACATCGGCTCCGCCAAAGTGTGACGGAGGAAAACCCTATTTTTCCTTCCGTCGGCGGAGCGGATCGGATGACAACGGACTCTACGGTCCGTCGACATCCGATTCCCCATAGGGGAGAGTGGCGCTCTGACAGGGCGGTCCCTGCACAGTGTGCGGGGACCGCCCAGTCATCCGCCGGCTCAGTGGGGATCAACGGAGCGATCCCCGCTGAGCAAGCGGAGCTTCACGGGGCGGATCATGACTGATCCGCCCCGTGTGAAAGAGCCCTAAAGCAGATTACATCCTCTGTATACTTCCCATTTTGTTGATAAGATCAGTTTAGCCACATATCTGAAATTGTTTTGCTAATACCATTCCACTCATAGTTTATATGTATATGTTTGGATGCAGTTAGGTTTTAAAATATGACATCTTGTTTGTGAAATTACTGTATATTTAAATACTTTTTATTATTTCTCATTTGTCCTCTAAGAATATAGTAGTAGAAAAGCCTGGTTGTTGTAAATCATTTTTAGCACAGAATGTGAGCATGTTGGAGGCCTTTTTAATCTTTCATAGTCACAGCAGGTAGTTGTCATCCCATGTTGTAGCTGGGTGAATTCAAGTGTAAACCCATGCACATTAATGTCATTATAGATTTCTTGCTTGCCTGTCCCTGTGACAAGTCTGTAATTTTTTGTCAGGTCATCCAGTCATCCTTACTGGCTGCAGTTCTGCAACAGTAGGAATTTGGCACAGAAAGGAGGCTGAACAGTACAGACAGTACACATCTGTTGAGTACAACCAGACACATATATTGAATTTAACAAATTACATGTTTCACATTCTTAAGCCAATTAAAAATAAACGTCTGGAAAAAATATAAAAACTGTTAATTACATTTGCTATACTGCCGTCTTTTCACAGAGGCCTACAGCCTCTTGTCTTCCAGGGGTAAGTTGCTTCCTCTCTTTTTGCCAAAGTTAAGAAATGAGTGCTTGGAGAACTCTGACCTACATATACATAGGCTGAGGAGGATACCAGCAGCAATAAAGCCTCGTACACACGATCGGACTTCCATCGGACAAATCTGTTGATTTTTGTCCGAGGGACGTTGGCCGTGAACTTGTTTTGCATACAGACGGCAGAACATTTTCAGCCAACATCCACGAAACTACATAGTTTTTCAACTCTTTACCACCACCCTTTGGGCAACTACTGCTATTGTTGTCTGATGTTTAGCATTGATTCGGAGCGTGCGTGTTTGTAATTTGGATTTTAGTCCGATGGATTTATGTACACACGATCAGATAATCCGACGGAACACATTTGTTGTCGGACATTTTGGGAGCATGCACAGCCAACATTTGTTGTCGGAAATTCCGACAACAATTGTCCGATGGAGCATACAGACGGTCAGATTATCCGACAAAACACGTCCGTCTGACAATTGTTGTCGGAATATCCGATCCCCCCTTCTTATTAAACCTTTAGGGTTTAATAAGAAGGCGGTGGGGGGCACACAGCAATGTAGGATGAATGCCAAGATGAAAATCAGAGGCATGCAGCTGATGTTTCCTGATTTATTTTAATTGCCACATACTCTTTGATTGGAGTGTACCTTTAAAACCTTCTGTGGCACAGGAAGCAATGAATTCAGTAAAGAAAGGGCTTATGGCCATCTCCTACTTGGTATAAAAAATTAGAGCTAATGCACTAAATAAGGAAATGCAGTTGAGGAACGCTGTTCTATATCCTATATACTGGTGAGGCATGCCCCATTCAGCTGAATTCATTACTGGAAGCAGAATCGCCCCCAGAATCTCTTTTAATTCTCAATGCTATATAGCAGGGGTCTCAAAGCAGGTTCTTCAGACTTTAGGGGTGCCCCAGTGTCAGTGGACAATGCTTCAGGTTGGTGGTCAGTGGGAAATAAAATACATGGTCAATAACAGTAGATAGAGCCAGCAACACTGAACTCCTTGAAGTACATCAGAGTAACAGTAAAACAGTAGCACTGACTCGTTTTGGCAGAAGCCTTAGTCACCTCTGCCTGTGGTCAGGAGAAGGTGGGAGGAGGAATATTGCCCTATTGTTGGTGTTGGGGGGACTAGTGCCCCATTGTTGGTGTCAGTGGAAGGGATAGTGCCCCATTGTTGATGCCATATGCAGCTATTATGTCCCACTGTTGGTGTCAGTGGAAAGATTGATACCTCATCATTGGTGTCGGTGGGAGGAACAGTGCCCCAAGGGCCAGAAAAAGGCAAGCAAAGGGCCGCACCTTGGAGACCACTGCTTTATAGTATTAAAAAAACTTTCATGTTATTGAAACTTCCTGTTTCACTGTTGGATGATTCTTCCACCAGTAGTGAATGTAGCTGAACAGGGCATGCTCCACCAGTAGGATACTGCCTTAATCACACAACCACTATTCAGACCCAAGCACACATTTTGCTGTCACCAGTGATATCTGATTTCCAACACACACACATCCAACTTCTCAGTATCTATGCCGCCAGATAGATCTGCACTCTAGAACATGTAGTTCATCCTGAATTCCAACATTACCAGCGAGATCTGCAATGCTTGTGCCTGTTCTTACTTCTGTGTTGGGAGAGCGTTCATTTAGGCCTCATGCCCACGGACGTTTTTACAGCCGCGTTTTTGAGCATTTTTTACAGCTTTAAAATGCCTGTCCATGTTAGTCTATAGCTTCATGCCCACCTAGACGTTTTTGAGCTGCAAATAGCATAGACGTTTTTAAGCTGTAAAAAAAAAACCCAGGACCAGTGCGTTCCTCAGCGTCGGAGTTAGGCAGAAAAAAACGCGAGCGTCAAAAAACGCGCAAAACCGCGCACTAACGCGCGGTCGCGTTTTTTAGCTCCGACGTTTTTTTTTCTCAAAAAAATAAATACAAATTTACAATAACATGGACAGGCGTTTTTAAGCTGTAAAAAACGCAGCTGTAAAAACGTCAGTGGGCATGAAGCCTTATACTCTGTTTTATAACATGAAGCTGACAGCCGCTGGTCTGCACTAATGATCACAAACCAATCAATGTGGTTCCTGATCATGTGATCCCTTTGACAACCAGTTGCGGTGATCACAAAACAAAGCTACTTGCTCCAGTTCCTGCTGTGTCTTGCACAGAGACAGGCATATTAATAGCTGAGACTGACAGCCCACAGCTGTCACAGTGCAATACAGTGAGTATAAATGAACTTATGTGCACATATCGAAAATTACATGTTTTAAACTCTTTTTTTCCATTTGTCTGGGCATCTAGGTTGCATTGACACTTAGTCATGAAGGAGTTAAATAAACCAAACTGAGTGTTATAAGGAAAGGAAGGCTATAATTCCAAACTTCCCAGAATCTCTTGTTACATACTAATAGTACGCCGTGTAAGATTTACATGATCAATCTACATCATGTACCTACTGAGTTTAGGTTGAACGGTTCCAAAAAATTGTACAAAAAAAAAGTTTGATCTAAAACAGCGTGTAATGTGTTTGGCCAACTCTACAATCTGCTTAGAGATGATTTAAACTTTCCAACATTTCCAGTAAGTATTTCATGAACCCCTTTGGGGAGACCTTGCTGCTAGAATCCTGATGAGATCTATTAGACCTGCAAATGACTCAAACCAGCAGCAGCCAAACACTCAGACTCCGGCAGTGTCAATCCAAATGTAATTTACAGTATATGGTTTATTGATCCAAAGGGTAAAGTAACATTTATATTATTTTTTGGTGTTCTTATAAATGTAGTGAAATTGTTTCCTGCAAAGCATATCTCCTGTATTTCTCTGAGCACTCGAGTTGCACTGTTTTATTGGTTCCCAGTAGGTGTGGGAGCAAAATTACACAGCAGTAGTATATTAGTCACATGACTGCACTTGCATGCGCTTCACTGAAAACATTAAGAATATTTTTATTGCAGGTTACGGCAAGAAAATGACATGGTGGATTCTGCCCCACAGTGGGAAGCTGTTTTAAGAAGGCAAAAGGAGAAAAACCAGGCTGACCCAAACTACAGGAGATCCAGACATCGATCTCGATCGTACGTTAAGTGTATTCTAGCTGCATTTAGAGCTTGCAGAAAGTTCACTTTTTTAAAATCTTCATATGATTTCAAGTTTTCTGTGACTATCAAAACTTATTTAAATTAAAGGATGCTTTAATTCACTAAACAAAATGATTGTATTTGCTCAGGATAGATACATGACCCCCAATGATAGGGATTGTGCACTGTACATTAGGACAATCATATAATATATTTGCACTTTCTGTGACACATTTATGTAACTGCCAGTATCTGCATAAGACGTGTGAATACATGTATTAGGCAATGTATGCAAAAATGGAATTGACTACCTTCTCTGTGTTGACATTGGCAGGAACATGTGTCCTCTATATTTGAACATGTATAGACATAAAAATTTAGCTTCCTCTAAATTCAACGTGGTCCTTCCTCCCCTGTCAACAGGTGATCACAGACCTGTCATTTTTAATTACATGTGACCCTGTAATTAGGGAACAGGTGGGCTTACTTTATGATAAACTGTATTATAAAGGAACCATTTTTTCATAGACAGAATATTAGACGTTATGATATATTTCTTAATTAATATATTACAAGTTATATTGTACTCCTGCTACTTTCATAAGCCTGAGTATTAGAAATCATGAATGTTTTCATAATGGCCACCCTTTAAGATGCCCACTCCTACCAGCTCAGCACTTTTGGCCCGTCCAGTCCACTACTGCAGTTCTCCCAAAAATCCTGTGCGATTTGCAACCATTGAACATCTGTATTTGTACAGGGCACACCACTCTTTGCATGTGGCAGCACTAGGTTTATTTATCACCAAGTGCCACACTTTCGTAAGTAGGGGCATGTGCAGAAGTACCCTTTTATCTGCAAATTCGTTTTTTGAGAGGGCAGGATTGGCAGACTGCCAGAAGTACTGAGCAGTTAGAAGCATATACCTTAGGGTACCTTCTGCAAAACTTGGTAGGTAGTTAGTACAGGTTTACTAGGAAAAAAAAAAACAACACAGTCCTCATATTAAAAAAATGCAAGCAATAAAAGCACATGTTACTTACTTTACCTGTATGGCCTACGTTGCTTCTGATTGTAGATATAGAGGTATAGTCTTTAGCAACTGACATTTCCAGATGTACTCATGTTTGGTGTGCTCTGGCTCTTACCACTGAGCCTCTATGTCACAAGTGTTTCCCTTTAGAGCGTCTGAAGAAACACTAGTGACATGTTACATTTAAAGGATTAGTACAACCAAACTAGTTTGTTCTGCACTCCTGTGATCCATATTCAGCAGACAGCAGATGATGTCACAGAGCCGGTCCAGGCTGGGGAAAGATCGCAACAATATGGTTAGGGTCCGGCCACAACCCTAGACTGATACTTGGCTCAGCCTCTCAGTGAGCCGCTGAGAGCCTGAGCCAGCCGCTCCTGCCCCCTCCATAACCCAGTGCTCCAGTGAGCCCGAGGTGTGAAAAAGCAGACAATGATGACTATCGGTCACTAGCTCTCTGCTCACGGAGCTCTGAGAAACGAGCGTTTTGCGATGTTTGATTGCTCGGTTTTCAGTCTTAAAGCCGGCAGGGGACAGATGCAGCATCCACCTAGGTAAGTATGATTCTTAAAAAAAAAATCCCTTATGCCCTGTACACACGATCGGATTTCCGATGGACTAAAATCCGATGGAATTTTCCTGTCGGAATTCCGATGAAGCTGACTTCCATCAGTCTTGCATACACACTGTCAGACTAAATTCCGACCGCCCAAAACGCGGTGACGTAAAACACTACGACGAGCCGAGAAAAATTAAGTTAAATGCTTCCGAGCATGCGTCAACTTGATTCTGAGCATGCATGGATTTTTCTCGGATGGAATTCCACACAGACAATCGGAATTTCCCATCGTTTTTTTTTCCATCAGAAAAATTTAAAACATGTTCTATTTTTTTTACACCGATGGAAAATAGTCTGATGGGGCCCACACGCGATCGTTTTTTCCGATGAAAAAAGTCCATCTGACTTTTTTCATCGGAAAAAACGATCGTGTGTACAGGGCATTACTTCTCTTTTAATGGCGGTGGGGTAAATATACTAAAGGCAAATAGGTTGTTCACTTTTTAAAGAAAGTTGCACTTTGCAGGTGAATGTGCTGAAGTTTCACTTTGCGAATAAATCCCAATCTTGTGCAAGTAGAAAAAAAACAGCATTTTGCTTGTACATAATTGGATGATAGAAGTCAGCAGACCTCACCTCATTCACTAAGCTCTGGGGAAAATCCCCTTGCAAAGTGAACAGGCTATTTGCCTTTAGTAAAGCAAAAACACTGTTTACTGAATCATGTGCATATGCTCCGTTACTTTAGTAAATCAACCCTGGTGTTCATTTAAAGCATACCTTCAGATTGATAGCTAAATATACAGTTAAATAAAACATGTAAATGGTTAACTGCCAAGCAATTGTAATTCTCTACAGTTGTCCTTGTGGAAATTTACAAGGCTGCTTGAACAAAATTACAAATCCTGCAAATCAACAGATCACAAATATGTTTTAAGCTCTGTATTTAGCTGTTATTTTTTATTTATTTTTTATTTTGGTATGCATAAAGATACACCTGTATTTTGGGGGGACTGATTCTTTAAAGCTGTGATTCACTCAAGCATGCATGTACGGTATGTAAAAGCAAGCAGAGAATAACAGCTACTATGCAGAGAGTGGTAATTTTGTTTGCTCATTTTGCCATGGTCATTCTGGCCCAGTGGTTGGGTTGTCCTGCTCTGTTTTCTTGTAATTAGAGTGTTTCGTTTTGTCACGTTGAATTGTGCTACACACTGACTTTGTTTTACAATTCTAGCTTCTGTGGTAAAGGATATACGTAGTATTTTTTTTCTTTCCAATTGCTCTTATACACATGTAGCACCCTCCTACACTCCCCTCTTTCTCTCGTCTCGTCTCTTGTCTAGGGGTATCTTAGAGGGGAGGGAGCGGGGACACCACGCCTGGCCTCCAACACATGTGTCAGTGCGGTATAAGCAACGTTCTTGTATTACCTTCGGGTCAGTGCTGTGCACCTGGATCCTCCCTCCAAGAGTCACCTTGAACAATGTCTGTCAGGAAATGAGCCCCACACCATTAAAGTTCAACACTCCTTTATTCTTCTCGAATGAACACAATCAGTTGAACTCCCTTAGTAGGAACAGAACAGAAAAGGAGGTGTGGATGCGAATAGGCCCAGACACAATGTAGTTCTCCACTTTCCTTCCTGAAAGTGGGTTACGGTCTCCGCACGAGGGGGGATTTCCTTCCAGGCGGTCTCCGACGAGAGGCTCACCTGTCACCGGCAATATGCTGCACCGGGTCTTCAAGTGAGGAGCTCCCCCCGGTCCATTACGCCTTCCGGATTCGGAAACCCACTCCCGGGGCTCCCTAGGATCTCCTTCCCTCGCGGAACTCAGTGTTGGGCACTGAGCTCCGGACCTCCATCCGAGTACCTCACCCCAGGCTAAAGGTGCCTGGGGTGGAAGACGACCTCCGGTTGTCCTCTAGGCCTAGGCCACCCAGAGGACCGACACAAACCACCGTCCGCAAGCTGAAGGTGCTTGGGACTTCGACCCCCTGACAAAGATGGCTGGCCCCCTTTATACCCTCTCCCAGCAAGCACGGCGGGTTCCCCGCCCCACCAACCGCTGCCGAGGGAGGACAAAAAGGAGGCACAATACACAGCAATGATTCAACCCCAGCCCAGGGCGACAGCGCCACCTGCTGGGCTGCAGGGAATTACACATCACCAATGTCTCTGTCAGGTTCAAATTTACACCCGGGAAAGTACATACCCGCTACACTCTCCCCCTGGTGGTTTGACACTGGTCCCCAGTGTCTGGAGTAAATCATGCCCTCAACGGCTGACATAATCCAATCCAGAAACCAACTAACAATTGTACAAAAATGTAAAACTTTTAGAAAAAACTATCCCACTGAAACATTGTGTCTGAGCCCTGTAAAGAAAGGGAATAAAGACAAGAGAAAACAACAGCACTGATTCATAACTTTGAATCACATATTCACATATGACTTTCCCCCCCCATCCTGACTAATACCCACCCCATACTCAGTGGACTTGATGGGATGTTCTCCTGCAGAGGGGAAAGAAAGGATTAACACATATAACCCTGAGGCCTCGTACACACGGCCGATTTTCTCGGCAAGAACCAGCAAGAAACTTGCTGGCAGAGAGGTCTTGCCGAGTAAATCGGTCGTGTGTACGCTGCTATCGGGTTTCTCGTCGAGAAAACCGACAAGAAACCTCAACGAGAAAATAGAGAACCTGCTCTCTATTTTCTCGTCGAGATTCTCGTCGGCATGTTTCTCGACGAGAAAAGTGAGTGTGTGTACACTTACCTGTCCGCCGGGAAGCCCGCGCATGTTCGAAATTAATTCGACGCATGCGCGGTAGCTTCCTAGGCATACGTAGGGTATACCAAGATGGCGGCGACGGCATCGAATGTGACGAGCGCATGCTCGACGTAGTCGATGATGTCACCGCGTACACTCCTTTCAAAGAACCGCGGGTTCTTTGAAACGAGCGTGTGTACACTCGGCCGGGACAAGTTTCTTGTCCAAGAATCTCGTCGAAAAAAACAACATGTTTTTTTCAACGAGAATCTCGGCCGTGTGTACGAGGCCTGACACCTGTATTCGTGTGAGAGAAAAGAAACTTCTCTGAGAAGAAATCCCTTTTCTCCAAAGAGTGAGTGCATGAAAAGTGTCTTAACGTTGCGCAACACTGCCACCTGGTGACAGCACCGCGGTAACTGCACTCGTGGAACTTTCTTCTTTCCTTTCGGCCCTATCTACCCCAGAGTCCATAATCTCTTTCAGAAAAGTGAAAAACAACAGGAACAGTTCTTCATTCCTCTGGGCACAAAAGCAACGGGCCCCAGGAAGTTCAGCAACATGATAAGAACGGAGTCTCTTTTCTCCTACAGGTAAAAGCGGGGATGCGGCAGAACAAGTGGCTTCAAGTGCTGATCCATGGTTTACAGATGATACTCCACATCTTCTCCTTCTTTGCGCCGGCTCAACACTTTATCTGCATGGATGTGTCGTCCCAACATCCATTCTGCCTTGCAGTCTTTGAAACGTTGAGAGGCCTTTGGAGAGCATGCCAGGTACCTGCGGGCGTGGGGAACCTGAAGGTGGGTCCACACAAAGTCATTGTACCAACGCTCCCGACACACTTCCACCTCATAGAGCAGTTCCTTCGATAAGTATGGATACTCCCATCCATAGTCTGCAGCAACCTTCTGACCAAACAGCCGTTGCAATCTCGCCAAAGGAGGAGCTTTGTCCCCTTCACCAGGCAAAACTATCGAGTCCGGGTGACGAGGGACCTTGATCACATCTGATCTGGGCATAGATGCCCGCAGCAGCAGTCTCTTTTCCCTGGCCTTCGGTACTGATGGCACCGGGGATGTAGAAGCAGGCTGGGGACCGGACCTCTCTTCAGGCGCTGATGCCTCCACCCGGGGTGTAATTTCCCCTGTTGACATGGGTGGATCTCTGATCCTCCGAGATGAAGCGAGAGGTACTTTGTCCCAGCCCTTCCCGGCAAACAAATCGTCTATGGCAGCATCGTCTCCCATGTCCGAGAGCGACTCCAGGTCAGAGGTGTCACACTCCTCCGGGTATGTAGCCGGTTGTAGAAACGGGGCCACCACCTCCCGCGGATTCACTAGGCCATGACTTCCCAACACCTCCGCCCACACACCAAGTCTCCCCGCCTGGCTTACCTCGGCCTTTACTTGAAGCGGGACGTCCGGAACTCTCGTCGACGGATCCATCCTGGCCGGGCGTAAGCGGGCGAGACGGTCCACCACAACCGCTGGTCGGGGCTACCATGCCGGTCTTTCTCTTCGGTGGCGGACGCTGTGAGACAGTGGTGACCGAGTCAGCATCCTCGGAATTCTCCCGTTGGGGTTTTACGACCTCCTCCGCGGTCGTTGCAGTGTGCGTAGGGATGGCTCTCGCAGCAGTGATTCCTCCTCTCTGAGTGGTGTTTTCTGCAGCACGGCCGGGGTATATGGTTCTCGGCCTCTCCACCGCCGGATCCACTTTGAACAGGAACTCCCCAAAGGCCTCACATCGCCCGAATGGCTTCAGCTGGCACACCAGTCCCGAACAGCCGGGACAAATCACACCCAGGGCCTTAACGTCCATGCACGAGTACAGGGCGAATCGACCCCTTGGCTTTAGCCGGATCCCCGTATCTGTTACCGGAGCAGCAGCAGTCAATGTCGTGGTGGAAGGGTGAACTGGAATCCACGATGTATGTCCGAACATGGCGACCTGTTGCTGATCCATCACACACTGCAGAGTTTTTGCGCCAATGTCCCACGTGTAGTCCTTCACACGTATTAGACTCCTCCCCTTTGCTCCAGTTCGTGGGCTTTTCTTCTTTTCTGAGTCTGAGTCACGCCCACGAACCAAGCGATGGGGGTGTGCCTGGTGGGGCAGTGCAATAGAAGCCCCCACGTGTAGTACTTCACACGGCTGAACTTCCCCCTCTTTTGCGCGGGCCTTTCCCTTCATTGGGTCATGTCCACGACTTCGAGCAGGGATGCACTTCGGCCAATGAAGGCCTGCCTATTCGCTTAACTCTTCCAACAGACACGTTCAATACTGTGGTGCACAAACACTATACCGGACCCGAGCCCCCACGTGTAGCGGCCTCCTCACTCCCCTCTTTCTCTCTTCTCGTCTCGTCTTGTCTCTTGTCTAGGGGTTTCTTAGAGGGGAGGGAGCGGGGACACCACGCCTGGCTTCCACCACATGTGTCAGTGCGGTATAAGCAACGTTCTTGTATTACCTTCGGGTCAGTGCTGTGCACCTGGATCCTCCCTCCAAGAGTCACCTTGAACAATGTCTGTCAGAAAATGAGCCCCACACCATTAAAGTTCAAAACTCCTTTATTCTTCTCGAATGAACACAATCAGTTGAACTCCCTTAGTAGGAACAGAACAGGAAAGGAGGTGTGGATGCGAATAGGCCCAGACACAATGTAGTTCTCCACTTTCCTTCCTGAAAGTGGGTTACGGTCTCCGCACGAGGGGGCATTTCCTTCCAGGCGGTCTCCGACGAGAGGCTTACCTGTCATCGGCAATATGCTGCACCGGGTCTTCAAGTGAGGAGCTCCCCCCGGTCCATTACGCCTTCCCTAGGATCTCCTTCCCTCGCGGAACTCCGTGTTGGGCACTGAGCTCCGGACTTCCATCCGAGTACCTCACCCCAGGCTAAAGGTGCCTGGGGTGGAACACAACCTCCGGTTGTCCTCTAGGCCTAGGCCACCCAGAGGACCGACACAAACCACCGTCCGCAAGCTGAAGGTGCTTGGGACTTCGACCCCCTGACAAAGATGGCTGGCCCCCTTTATACCCTCTCCCAGCAAGCACGGCGGGTTCCCCGCCCCACCAACCGCTGCCGAGGGAGGACAAAAAGGAGGCACAATACACAGCAATGATTCAACCCCAGCCCAGAGCGACAGCGCCACCTGCTGGGCTGCAGGGAATTACACATCACCAATGTCTCTGTCAGGTTCAAATTTACACCCGGGAAAGTACATACCCGCTACACACATTTTAGACAAGACTATGATGTTTCTTTAGTTAGGATTTTTACAGGCTTTACATGAGCTGCCAAATAGAAGCATTGATTGCTACTTGGCATCAACATCAAAGGGACCATTTATACAGATGAGTGTGCCTTTGGCTGGGTTCACACTGGTGCGACAAACGCTCCGACATTGGGAGCTCATGTCGCATGACGTGTGAAAATCAATGTTTCCCTATGGGAGCCGTCTTAACTGGTCCGACACAAGTCGGTCCGATTTTGAAAATGCTCCCTGTACTACTTTGGTCCGACTTCGATCCTACTTCAGCCCATTTAATATCATTGAAGTCGGATCAAAGTAGGATCCTTGTCCTAACCATCCGATTTTTGACATCCGACATGGTGATTACAGCAGCAGTAAAAGGAATTTATCTCACACTGGGATTGTTTTGATTGGTCAAAGGACAAGTCAGACTATCACAAAGTTGGATCAAAGTAGTATCCTGTTCATTCAAGTAGGATGGATGTCGGACCAATGTAGGACTGATGTCGCAGAGCAAAGTAGGATGAAAGTCGTATGACTGTCGTGTCGTATCAGGCCGGGTTCACACTTGTCCGACAAATGCTCCGACATTGGAAGCTCATGTCGCATGACGTGTGAAAATCAATGTTTCCCTATGGGAGCCGTCTTAACTGGTCCGACACATGTCGGTCAGACTTTGAAGATGCTCCCTGTACTACTTTGGTCCGACTTTGATCCTACTTCAGCCCATTGACTATCATTGAAGTCGGACCGCGGTCTTGCATGATCTGACTTTGGCATGTGACTTGTGCTCTGCTGATCTTGAGGGGGAACTCCACGCCAAATTTTTAATAAAAAAACGGCATGGGTTCCCCTCCAAGAGCATACCAGGCCCTTCGGTCTGGTATGGATTTTAAGGGGAACCCCTAAGCCGAAAAAACGGCGTGGGGGTCCCCCTCAAAAACCAAACCAAACCCTTATCCGAGCACGCAACCTGGCAGGCCACAGGAAAAGAGGGGGGGACGAGAGAGCACCCTCCCTCCCTCCTGAACCGTACCAGGCTGCATGCCCTCAACATGGGGGGTTTGGTTCTTTGGGGCAGGGGGGGGTGACCTGCGGCCCCCCCACCCCCAAAGCACCCTGCCCCCATGTTGATGAGGACAGGGCCTCTTCCCGACAACCCTGGCCGTGGGTTGTCGGGGTATGCGGGCAGGGGCTTATCGGAATCCGGGAGCCTCCTTTAATAAGGGGGCCCCCAGATCCCGGCCCCCACCCTATGTGAATGAGTATGGGGTACATCGTACCCCTACCCATTCACCTGGTGGAAAAAAATGTCAATAAAAGAACACTACACAGGTTTTTAAAGTAATTTATTACACAGCTCCGGGGGTCTTCTTCCGACTTCGGGGGTCTTCTTCCAACTTTGAGGGTCTCTTCCGACTTCGGGGGTCTCCGGTGTCGTCTCCGCGCTCTCCAGTTTTTCTCTCGCTCTCCCGTTCCTTCTTCCTTCTGCCGGGCCTCCGCTATCTTCTTCCAGCTCTTTTGCTAGCGGGGCCCGGTCTTCTCCGTCGCCTTCTTCCCTCTTCTCCTCTTTGATGTTGACACGTCGCTTCCTCCCGCTGTAATGCCGGGTGTGCGGTGCGCAACGATTTATATAGGCCTCTCATGACATCACAGCCACAAGCTCCGGGTGGCCCTGGAGCATGTGACTGTGACGTCATGGGAGCATGTGGCCACCCGGAGCATGTGACTGGCACGTCATGAGAGGCCTATATAAATCGTTGCGGACCGCACACCCGGCATTACAGCGGGAGGAAGCGACGTGTCAACATCGAAGAGGAGAAGAGGGAAGAAGGCGACGGAGAAGACCGGGCCCGCTAGCAAAATAGCTGGAAGAAGATAGCGGAGGTCCGGCAGAAGGAAGAAAGAACCGGAGAGCGCAGAGACGACGGAAGAGACCCCCGAAGTCGGAAGAAGACCCCCTAGGCTGTTTAATAAATTACTTTAAAAACCTGTGTAGTGTTTTTTTATTGACATTTTTTTCCACCAGGTGAATGGGTAGGGGTACGATGTACCCCACACTCATTCACATAGGGTGGGGGGCCGGGATCTGAGGGCCCCCTTATTAAAGGGGGCTCCCGAATTCCGATAAGCCCCCGCCCGCATACCCCGACAACCAACGGCCAGGGTTGTCAGGAAGAGGCCCTGTCCTCATCATCATGTTGAGGGCATGCGGCCTGGTACGGTTCAGGAGGGGGGGCCGCTCTCTTGTCCCCCCCTCTTTTCCTGCGGCCTGCCAGGTTGCGTGCTCGGATAAGGGTCTGGTTTGGATTTTGAGGGGGACCCCCACGCCGTTTTTTCAGCTTAGAGGGTTCCCCTTAAAATCCATACCAGACCGAAGGGCCTGGTATGCTCTTGGAGGGGAACCCATGCCGGTTTTTTATTTAAAATTTGGCGTGGAGTTCCCCCTCAAGATTCATACCAAACACAGTGCCTGGTATTGGCGGGGATCCAAGTCGGATCCCTATTCATTGAAAGTCGGACGTATGTCGGCTTCATGTCGCAGGGCAAAGTCGGATCCAAAGTAGGATGGCTGTCGTGTCGCACAAGTGTGAACCCGGCCTTAGTGTGAACCCAGCCTTAGGCCGGGTTCACACTGGGGCGACAAACGCTCCGACATTGGGAGCTCATGTCGCATGACGTGTGAAAATCAATGTTTCCCTATGGGAGCTGTCTTAACTGGTCCGACACATGTCGGTCCGACTTTAAAAATGCTCCCTGTACTACTTTGGTCCGACTTTGATCCGACTTCAGCCCATTGACTATCATTGAAGTCAGATCAAAGTCGGACCGCAGTCTTGCATGATCCGACGTTGGCATGCGACTTGTGCTGTGCTGCTCTTGAGGGGGAACTCCAGGCCAAATTTTTAATAAAAAACCGGCATGGTTTCCCCCTTCAGGAGCATACCAGGCCCTTGGGTCTGGTCTGGATTTGAAGGGGAACCCCTACGCCGAAAAAACGGCGTGGGGGTCCCCCCAAAGTCCAAACCAGACCCTTATCCGAGCATGCAACCTGGCAGGCCGCAGGGGAAGAGGGGGGACGAGAGAGCGCCCCCCTCCCTCCTGAACCGTACCAGGCCGCATGCCCTCAACATGGGGGGTTTGGTGCTTTGGGGCAGGGGTCGACCTGCGGCCCCCCCACCCCAAAGCACCCTGTCCCCATGTTGATGAGGACAGGGCCTCTTCCCGACAACCCTGGCCGTTGGTTGTCGGGGTCTGCGGGCGGGGGCTTATCGGAATCCGGGAGCCCCCCTTTAATAAGGGGGCCCCCAGATCCCGGCCCCCCACCCTATGTGAATGAGTATGGGGTACACCGTACCCCTACCCATTCACCTGGTGGAAAAAAAGTCAATAAAAAACACATACAGCTTTTTAAAGTAATTTATTGCACAGCTCCGAGGGTCTCCGCGCTCTCCGGTTCTTTCTTCTGCCGGGCCTCCGCTATCTTCTTCCAGCTCTTTTGCTAGCGGGCCCGGTCTTCTCCGTCGCCTTCTTTTTCTCCCGCTCTCCGGTTCTTCTCTCGCTCTCCGGTTCTTTCTTCCGCCGGGCCTCCGCTATCTTCTTCCAGCTCTTTTGCTAGCGGAGAGGCCCGGTCTTCCCGTCGTCTCGTCCGGCTCTCCGTTGTCCTTCTGCTGGCCCCTCCACTATCTTCTTCCAGCTCTTTTGCTAGTGGAGAGGCCGGTCTTCCCGTCATCGTCGCCGTCTTCTTCTATCTTCTCCTCCTCCTCCCCATACTCATTCACATAGGGTGGGGGGCCAGGATCTGGGGGCCCCCTTATTAAAGGGGGCTCCCGAATTCCGATAAGCCCCCTGCCCGCAGACCCCGACAACCAACGGCCAGGGTTGTCGGGTAGAGGCCTTGTCCTCATCAACATGGGGACAGGGTGCTTTGGGGTGGGGGAGGCCGCAGGTCACCCCCCTGCCCCAGAGCACCAAACCCCTCCATGTTGAGGGCATGCGGCCTGGTATGGTTCAGGAGGGAGGGGGGCCGCTCTCTCGACCCCCCTCTTCCCCTGCAGCCTGCCAGGTTGCGTGCTCAGATAAGGGTCTGGTTTGGATTTTGGGGGGGACCCCACGCCATTTTTTCGGCGTAGGGGTTCCCCTTCAAATCCAGACCAGACCCAAGGGCCTGGTATGCTCCTGGAGGGGGAACGCATGCCGGTTTTTTATTTAAAATTTGGCCTGGAGTTCCCCCTCAAGATTCATACCAAACACAGTGCCTGGTATTGGCGGGGATCCAAGTCGGATCCCCGTTCATTGAAAGTCGGACATATGTCGGCTTCATGTCGCGGGGCAAAGTCGGATCCAAAGTAGGACGGCTGTCGTGTTGCACTAGTGTGAACCCAGCCTTAAGGCTGGGTTCACACTTGTCCGACAAACGCTCCGACATTGGGAGCTCATGTCGCATGACGTGTGAAAATCAATGTTTCTCTATGGGAGCCGTCTTAACTGGTCCGACACAAGTCGGTCCGACTTTGAAAATGCTCCCTGTACTAATTTGGTCTGACTTTGATCCTACTTCTGCCCATTGACGTCGGATCAAAGTAGGATCCTTGTCCTAACCATCCGACTTGTGACATCCGACATGGTGATTACAGCAGCGGTAAATGGAATTTATCTCACATTGGGATTGTTTTGATTGGTCAAAGAACAAGTCAGACTATCACAAAGTCGGATCAAAGTAGTATTCTGTTCATGAAAGTCGGATATATGTAGGACCAATGTAGGACCAATGTAGGACTGATGTCGCAGAGCAAAGTAGGATGAAAGTCGTACTACTGTCGTGTAGTATAGTGTGAACCCAGCCTTACTGGACTGGATCCCACCAGATCACTGGCTGACCTTATAGGCCATTTTCCAAATACATTTAGCAGTCTGTCCAATAAATTTCAAATAAAGTTTGGTGCCTTGGCACATGTTTTTTTAGCATTCTTCTTGGAGGAGCATTAGCCGTCTAAACTCCATAGCAGAACCAGTGCTGATTCCTACAACACATTTTTATCAAAAGGTAGATGTAGATATTCTGTTAGATTAGCTGTCAACGTATATCTATTCATTTTGTTTTAGGTATATGACCTGGGTTGAGTATAAGAGTACTGTATGTGAACTTCAGCTTCAGACAGAGGTGGCAGGAGAATTGGAGGAGATTGCAGGAGGAAATTCATGACACCGCATCTGAATAGTGAGACTGAAAACTGCAGGGAAATCTTACTATATATTTAAAGTCAGCTTTGCAAAATGCAGATGTGGAGCCCATTCACATGCACATCATTAAAGTGGAAGTAAGGGCTAAAATAAGTAAGCTTTGACTCCCTCATGTCAGCAAGTAGCTTGACAATAAAGCTGAATTTCCAGTGCCAAGATGGCACCTGCTGGTTTTATTTGCCATACGACCCCCCCGTTGTCGGTGTTCCCTTGTTCCCTTCTAGCAGCCACTGACACGGGGAGCCGGAGCTTATAGATCACGTGACCGTCACAAAGGGGATTAAAAAAAAAAACGATACAAGCCAAACATGCGCAAACTCATAGATGTGAATTTAGCCTCTCTTTCTCTCTATATACAGTGGGTAAAATAAGTATTAAACGCGTCACCATTTTTCTAGGCAAATATATTTCTAAAGGTGCTATTGACATGACATTTTTACCACATGTCGGTAACAACCCATGCAATCCATACATACAAAGAAACCAAAACAAATGAGTTCAGAAATTAGGTTATGTGTAATAAAATGAAATGACACAGGGAAAAAGTAATTGAACACGGTAACTGAAATGTATTTAACACTTCGTACAAAATCCTTTGTTGGTAATGACAGCTTCAAGATGCCTCCTGTAACGAGAAACTAGTCTTTCTCCTTACAGTAATGCCCCGTACACACGATCGTTTTTAATGTCATTTTTTAA
The DNA here is from genome assembly GCA_029206835.1 of Rana muscosa. NCBI lineage: Eukaryota > Metazoa > Chordata > Amphibia > Anura > Ranidae > Rana > Rana muscosa. The sequence continues at coordinate 1,027,614,400 of CM055116.1, forward strand.
ACCGACGTTTTTCTCCTCGTTTTTTTTCATGTTTCCTCTCAAGCCTGCCTTGCGTACACACCATCATTAAAAAAAACGATCAAGCAAAGCGCAGTGACGTTCAACACGTACGACGGCACTATAAAGGGGAAGTTCCGTTCGAATGGCGCCACCCTTCATGTTAGTAAAGTTTGTTGAGCGACGATTCGCGCTTTTCAGTCCGTTACTGTGTAATGAATGTGCTATCTCCATTACGAACGCTAGTTTTACCAGAACGAGCGCTCCCGTCTCATACTTGATTCTGAGCATGCACGTTTTTTTTCACGTCGTTAAAGCATACACACTATCGTTTTTCACGTCGTTAAAAAAAACGACATGAAAAACGACGTGAAAAAAGAGAGCATGTCCGGAATTTTTAATGGCCGTTTTTCACGTCGTTAAAAATGCTCTGGAGCATACACACGATCATTTTTCAGGGCCATTTTTTAAAATGGCAGTTTTAACGGCATGAAAAACGATCGTGTGTACGGGGCATAAGACTAGTTTGCGTGGCCCATTCTTCCACGCAAATAGTCTTTAAATCTTTAACCACTTAAGGACCGAGCCTCTTTCTGATATTTGTTGTTTACAAGTTAAAAACATTTTTTTTGGCTAGAAAATTACTTAGAACCCCCAAACATTATATAAAAAAAATTAGAACACCCTAGAGAATAAATTGGCGTTCGTTGCAATACTTTCTGTCACACCGTATTTGCGCAGCGGTCTTACAAGCGCACTTTTTTTGGAAAAAATACACTTTTTTGAATTAAAAAATAAGACAACAGTAAAGTTAGCCCAATTTTTTTTATATTGTGAAAGACAATGTTACGCAGAGTAAATTGATACCCAACATGTCACGCTTCAAAATTGCTGAAAAACAGCCCAACACCATGATGTTCCCACCTCCAAACTTCACGGTTGGTATGGTGTTTGTTTTTGGGTTGATGTGCAGTGCCATTTGACCTCCAAACATGGTGTGTATTATGGCATCCAAAGAGTAGACTTTTTAGATCTACTGTGTGTATGTATGTATGTATGTATGTATGTATGTATGTATGTATGTATGTATATATATATATATTTATACACACATACACACACACACACACACACACACACACACACACACTGAAGCCTATTTTCTGTGTTCATTCATATAAACCATGAAACCATGTATAAGTGAGAAAATAGATTTATTTATTTTTTTATTATTATTATAATTCAGGCGGAGCCCAGATGTTCAGGCCAAGGAAGCATTATGGAAACATATTCAGTAAGTAGTTATTGTTTTCATTGGTGAAATATAAGCCTTCTGAACAAACATGTTTTTTTTCTTTTGATCTCAAAAAAAAAAAAAAAAAGTTCTGTCTCTCATGGTATCTTGTTTTGATTTTGTGTATAATAATAGGAGGACTGAAATCCATCCAACCATGAATAATGACATCAAGGCTCCGTTCACATATATGCAAATTGGATGCATTTTGAACCGCATCCAATTCGCATGACATGTGAATCAAACTGGCTTTCTATGGACCCGGTTCAGATATATGCGTTGTAGCGGCAGTGTAAATTCGCAGAGAATTTTAAAAAAGTCCTGCGCGTTTTCTGAGCACATCTGATCAGTTTTGAACACACATTTGATCCCAAAAAAACAACAAGATCATTCCAGGCTCTTTCGGGTCTGCTATGGATTATAAGGGGAACCCCACGCCGAATTTAAAAAAACCGACGTGGAGCCCCCCTCCCAAATTCATCCAAAATGTTTAAAAAAATGGCGTGGGTTCCCCCAAAGTCCATGCCAGACCCTTATCCAAACATACAGCCTGGCAGGCCAAGAAAGAGGAGCTACCGCCCCCCCCCCCCGAACCATACCAGGCCACATGCCCTCAAAATTAGGGAGGTGCTGCAAAGCACCTTGTCCTCATCATATTGATGGGGACAAGGGCCTCTTCCCCACAACCCTGGCTGGTGGTTGTGGGGGTCTGTGGGCATGGGGCTTATTGGAATCTGGAAGTCCCCTTTAACAAGGAGATCCCTGTTCCCGCCCCCCCATGGGAATAAGTATGGTGTAGATCCATCTTCAATCACGACACCCGACGCCAACCGACCCTAAAAAAAATGCTCTGCTCGTGTCGAAGACTCCCGCCTTCTGCCTGCTCCGCCACCTGTGGTGATGTCATTGATCGGTGCATGCTGGGTCAGTGATGTCACAGGGGGACCCCAGGCCCAGCCCCTTAGCTATTTAAGAACTGTCAGACGGCAGGAGCCTTTGGCTAAAGCAAAGCTATTTTATTTCTTTTTTTCGGATTGACGGTGGTGGCGGGCAGCGTGATTGACAAGGGATCTACTCCGGGGGCCATTTTTTTATTTTTTTTTATAAAGGACTTGTCAAAAACTTGTGTTTTGTCTTTACTCACTTTTTACTCTTTATTGTCAATGGGTAGGAGTACAATGTATCCCATACTCATTCACATAGGGGAGGGGGGTCCCCTTGTTAACAGGGCCTTCCAGATTCCAATAAGCTCTCTGCCCGCAGACCCCCACAACCCTGGCCAGAAGGAGGCACTTGTGCCCATCAACATGGAGACAAGGTGCTATGGGGTGGAGGTGCCCCTGCCACAAAGCACCCCCCCCATGTTGAGGGCATGTAGCCTGGTATGGTTCAGGGGGGGGGCACTGCATGCTCAGATAAGGATCTGGTATGGATCCTGTGGGATTCCCCTTAAAATCTGTACCAGACCTGAAGGGGCCTGGTATAGATTGGGAGGACCCCATGCTGTTTTTGTTCACAACCCCGCTGACAGCTGATGAATCATCAGTTGTTAAGCACATGACGGCCGGCTTCCCGACCCACTCCTTAACAACCAGCTAATGGTTAAGACGCCAGTGGCCGCCGGCTCCAAAAATTTGCATCTGAACTGCATCTAAATCGCAGCTGTACCACTGAACAGCTGCTTTGGAAATTCACTGTGAAAACTGAAGGGAAATTTGCACCGGACATGTGTGAACCTAGCCTAATAGAGGGCCATCATAAATGCATAGATGGGTTGCAAAATGATATTTCACGTGACACCAAGGGCAAATCTGTAATTGCAGTTTTTTGACCTGGTAAAAGTAGCGGTGTCAGAATTCCTGTCATTTTGATTTGCTTTTTTTTGGGTATAGACTTAGATCCTGCCATGTAACAAGTGTGCCTAGAAACCATGGGGCAAATGTATGAACCGTTGTTCTTAATGATAGGCTGTAAGGCTGTACACCTTCTTCACATGTATGCTATGACAGAGAAGAACACAAATTACACAGCGATGATCCACTGTTGTCATCATTAGTAAAGCTGCCTGAGAAATGCCATGCAGCCATCACTATACTGCCTGTAAACAGTGGCAGCAAATAGGCTGCAAAAAATCAGCAGCACTGAGATGCAACAAAGGCTGAAACAAAGTATTTAAAAAATGGCAATTGTTTACGATGAACAGTGATTAGCAAACTAAATGCCATTCGGTTATTATGGTTTACATCTATGTGAATGCCAAAGAAAAGCCGTGTGTATTTTTAGTAAAACAGGCACAGACTCCTGTGTTTAAAGTCTCTTTGTAATAATTTTCGGATGTGTTTGAAATAATTTTAGCATGTTTTCTGAGCTGCAGTTATGTCTCCCAGGCTGCACCCCGAAACAGTCTCAGGACTTTGGGATGTCTAAATAAGGGAAGCTTTTACAGGAAAAAAGGGGTCTAGACTATATTAAATACACATACTGTGTAATTCTATGGAAAGATTTTTGTTGAAATGAGTGGTCTGGCGACAGTGTCTTTTTAAGGTTCACATAGACTAGCATTTAGGACAGGGGTCTTCAAACTACGTCCCTCCAGGTGTTCAGGAACTACAATTCCCATCATGCCTAGTCATGTCTGTGAATGTCAGAGTTTTGGAAATGCCTCATGGGATTTGTAGTTCCGCAACAGCTGGAGGGCCGTAGTTTGAGGATCCCTGATTTAGGAGGTCTGCATATGACTGCAATAAATGCACCCAATAAGCATGGGGGGGGGGGGGGGGAGTCCGGTGTTAGAGTTGACTTTTTTAGCCGAGGCTTTACAGAGCAGTCAGACCATATGAATCCTTAAAGTGGTTGTAAAGCCTAAAGGGTTTTTATCTTAATGCATTCTATGCATTAGGCTTCATGCCCACTGACGTTTTTACAGCTGCGTTTTTTACAGCTTAAAAACGCCTGTCCATGTTATTGTAAATTTTTTATTTTTTCCGAAAAAAAAAACAAAACAACAACGTCGGAGCTAAAAAACGCGACCGCGCGTTAGTGCGCGTTTTTGAGCGTTTTTTGACGCTCGCGTTTTTTCTGCCTAACTCCAACGCTGAGGAACGCACTGGTCCTGGGTTTTTTTTACAGCTTAAAAACGTCTATGCTATTTGCAGCTCAAAAACGTCTAGGTGGGCATGAAGCTATAGACTAACATGGACAGGCGTTTTTAAGCTGTAAAAAACGCTCAAAAACGCGGCTGTAAAAACGTCCGTGGGCATGAGGCCTAAAGGTAAAAAAAACTTCTGTATTTCAGCTTCTCCCACAGCCCGTTCCAAAGCAGCGATATGCATGAGCGCAGCAGCTCCAGCCACTGTCTCTCTCCTCATTGAACAGATTGATAGCAGCAGGTGCCATTGGCTCCTGCTGCTGCCAATCAAACCCAGTGATGTGTGGAGGGTGGGACCGAGTCCTCACATGTGCCCCCAGGGAAAGCAGCTTGGAGGCACCTGATGAGAAGCAGGGGCCTGGAGCACCAGCGGGACACCACAGAAGAGGAGGATCGGGGCTACTCTGTGCAAAACCATTGCACAGAGGAGGCAAGTATTGTCATGTTTGTTATTTAAAAAAAACTAGGGTTTACAACCCCTTTAAAGCATATCTAAACCCAAAAACAAAAATGTAATATATTGCATCCTACCAGTCCTTAGATGTGGTGGATGCATTAGTTTCCTTTTTTAAACTTTTTTATTCTTTATTTTCACTTGGTAATTCATCCAGTGATGCATTTCTAGTCCTAGGATGACATTATCACTCACCTAATCTATCAGGACAGCAGGAACAGAATAGGACTTCTAGATTTAGCCCCTCTCCTCTTCTCCATAACATTGGGGTTGTGCCGTTCTGTAGTCCTCAGAGATAGCTAAAAATAATGTAACAGATAACATCACAAGCGCAGGAAGTTATCACCTTACAATAGGCATGTCCAAAGTCCAGCCCGCGGGCCAATCGTGGCCTGCGTTCCGGTTTCGGACGGCCCGCCTGGTCATTTTGACATGTATATCTTTTGTGGCCCCCAATGAATCCCAGCGCGCCGGGGGCCACAAAATAAATACATGCTGGCTGATTTGGAGGAGGCGGGACGAGCGCTGTGCATACAGGAGTATTTCCTGTTTGCACAGCGACCTCTATAAAAGAAAGTCCCGCTGCCATTGGACGACTGTTCTGTCCATCATAGGAGGCGGGACTTTCTATTAAAGAGGCAGCCGATAAAACAGGAGTTTCTCCTGTATGTCTGTCAGCGCTCATCCCGCCCCCTCCCTGTCTCCTCCAGTGCTACAGATGGACATGAATCAGGCTGCAATGGTGAGTCTGCATTCATGTCAAGGGGGGTGCTGCATTCATGTCAAGGGGGTGCTGCATTCATTGCAAGGGGGTGCTGCATTCATGGGAAGGGGGTGCTGCATTCAGGGGAAGGGGGGTTCTGCATTCAGGGCAAGGGGGGTGCTGCATTCAGGGCAAGGGGGGTGCTGCATTCAGGGCAAGGGGGTGCTGCATTCAGGGCAAGGGGGTGCTGCATTCATGACAAGGGGGGTGCTGCATTCATGACAAGGGGGGTGCTGCATTCATGACAAGGGGGGTGCTGCATTCATGGCAAGGGGGGTGCTGCATTCAGGACAACGGGGGTGCTGCATTCAGGACAACGGGGGTGCTGCATTCAGGGTTAAGGGGGGTTCTGCATTCAGGGTTAAGGGGGGTTCTGCATTCAGGGTTAAGGGGGTTCTGCATTCAGGGTTAACGGGGGTGCTGCATTCAGGACAACGGGGGTGCTGCATTCAGGACAACGGGGGTGCTGCATTCAGGACAACGGGGGTGCTGCATTCAGGACAACGGGGGTGCTGCATTCAGGACAACGGGGGTGCTGCATTCAGGGTTAAGGGGGGTTCTGCATTCAGGGTTAAGGGGGGTTCTGCATTCAGGGCAAGGGGGGTGCTGCATTCATGGCAAGGGGGTGCTGCCTTCATGGAAAGGGGGGTGCTGCATTCAGGACAACGGGGGTGCTGCATTCAGGACAACGGGGGTGCTGCATTCAGGACAACGGGGGTGCTGCATTCAGAACTGGGGTGCTGCATTCATGGCAAGGGGGTGCTGCATTCAGGACAAGGGGGGTGCTGCATTCATGACAAGGGGGGTGCTGCATTCATGGCAAGGGGGGTGCTGCATTCAGGACAACGGGGGTGCTGCATTCAGGACAACGGGGGTGCTGCATTCAGGACAACGGGGGTGCTGCATTCAGGGTTAAGGGGGGTTCTGCATTCAGGGTTAAGGGGGGTTCTGCATTCAGGGTTAAGGGGGGTTCTGCATTCAGGGTTAACGGGGGTGCTGCATTCAGGACAACGGGGGTGCTGCATTCAGGACAACGGGGGTGCTGCATTCAGGACAACGGGGGTGCTGCATTCAGGACAACGGGGGTGCTGCATTCAGGACAACGGGGGTGCTGCATTCAGGACAACGGGGGTGCTGCATTCAGGGTTAAGGGGGGTTCTGCATTCAGGGTTAAGGGGGGTTCTGCATTCAGGGCAAGGGGGGTGCTGCATTCATGGCAAGGGGGTGCTGCCTTCATGGAAAGGGGGTGCTGCATTCAGGACAACGGGGGTGCTGCATTCAGGACAACGGGGGTGCTGCATTCATGGCAAGGGGGTGCTGCATTCAGGACAATGGGGGATGCTGCATTCATGTCAAGGGGGGTGCTGCATTCATGTCAAGGGGGGTGCTGCATTCATGTCAAGGGGGGTGCTGCATTCAGGGCAAGGGGGGTGCTGCATTCAGGGCAAGGGGGGTGCTGCATTCAGGGCAAGGAAGGTGCTGCATTCAGGGCAAGGGGGGTACTGCATTCAGGGCAAGGGGGGTACTGCATTCAGGGCAAGGGGGTGCTGCATTCAGGGCAATGGGGGTGCTGCATTTATGTCACTTGTGAGCCTGCATTGATGGACAGTGACCCTTATTTTGATTCACAGTTCTTTATTTAAAATGTAAGATTTTTTAAAGTGAAGTGAAAGCGTGTTATACGCTGATAAATACGGTATATCCAAATAACACGCCTGAGCTCATCTCTTCACCACACACAGCCACAAAGGCAAGAGAATTCTTGTTGGGCATTGTGTATTAGTGCTCGAACGAACACACTTAGACCAAATTTTAATGGTTCACAAAATGTCAGGCAAAATGGTCGGCCCTCATCAAATCTGGCCCTCTTTGAAAAAAGTTTGGACACCCCTGCCTTACAAGATAAAACTGATATAACAAAACATTTTTATGGTATATATAATTGTTAGGGTTTGCCATTAATCTGATTGGTTACTGTTAGCAATGCACTTTTTCCTTCAGACACTTTTCTTATATAGAACACAGTATTTGCATGTTAAAACAACTAAAATAATAAATACATGCTAGAAAAACAGTGACATTTTGTTTACCAGACCAGATTGCATCATAATTTTGCACAGGTGTTTAAAGGTAATCTAGAGTACAACTAAAGTCTCCTCTAGGACAATCGAAACAAATGCGGCACCCAGTTACTATGTGATTCACAGGCCTCATATATTATGCAAAATACTTCCTTTACCTTCCTTGACTGAGCCTCTTTCATTTGTGTCTAACACGCTCCTCCTTCCAGACACTGCAGATCACAGTGGGAGAGTTTCTGCAACAGAGGCAGGACTTCTATTCCAGAAAGCATTGGGCGGGACTAGGTGTGGCTAGACGCTGATTAACAAGACACAGGCTTGTCAGTCAATGGTGATAGCCACGCCCCCAAAACATTTTCTCATCTCATTGTAGTGGAAGCAGGCACAGCCAACATGAGAGTGGCAACTCTGCTCTGAATTCAGGAGCAGTGCAGCATCATTCTCACACCATCACAGAAAACTGCAGTAGGATGACTTTACTAACAAGCTAAAGGTATATGTGGGATTTTGAGCAAAAAAATATCGGCATTTCGGTTGTTGCTCTTTAAAAAAATCTTAGTTTTTATTGACAAGCCACAGTGAACAAACGCAAATTAAAACAGTTGACGTGTTTCAGCCTATAAGGCCTTAGTCATAACCATGATGGGCTTTTGCAAGGGGACTAAGAGAAAACCGTAAGAGAAGACATACTTACAAATTAGTGCTTTAGCATATATTTTATTTTTTATCATAGTTCTACTTTAATAAAACTGCATAATGCACCCATTTTTATTCTATCTACTGTTATTGTTTTCCATTCAATAACTACAGTGTAATAATTTGGAATGTTGACATGGAGAGAGCCGTAAATGTTGATTTCTGCACATTGTTCATTTTACAGGAAGGAACTTGTCGATCCCTCAGGCTTATCTGAAGAACAATTAAAGGAAATTCCATACATGAAAATAGAGTAAGTCAGTTCACCTTATATGCACCAGAATAGCTTCATACAGATTGTTTTATAGTGAATTGAAAAAATGAATTCCAAACAAAATCGTGATATATGTACAGTATGTAAATATGCAGACATGAACAGGTGAATTCACACAGCAACGGAGATCTCCGTTGTCGGCTGCGGTAGGGGGGCAATGTGGTGCGCGATTCAGCACATAATGCAGCTCTCTTTTTTTCTTTCTTCTTGTACAAAACATACACTTCATTCATGGCAATGTAGGTAAGCGCTGCCGTACATTGCCGTGCAATTCAGCACAGTGCGCTAGGATAAAATGCAGCATGTCATCATTTTTATCACAGCATGCTGTGGCGCAACCCTAGGCTGCTTTGCAATGTGAATGGGACACATAGGACAGTGTGAATGGCACATGTTTCCTGTGTGTCCTTGCGGTAACAGACATTTTACCAAGCAGTTAAAGTGATTGTAAAGTCTCTTTTTTTTTTTATAACAAACACAATATACTTACCTCCTATGTGCAGTTGGTTTTGCACAGAGCAGCCCGGATCCTCCTCTTCTCAGGTCCCTCTTTGCTGTTCCTCGCCCCTCCCTCCTATCGAATGTCCCCACAGCCCTCAGATTTCTATGGGGTCACCCAAGCCGAGTCAGAGCTCTGTGTATCCATTCAGACTTTGACAGCCACGGCAGCTCTGAGATGCAACAAAAGCTGAAAAAGCTAAAGTAAAAAAATAAGTACCGGTATTTAAAAAATGGCAATTGTTTATGATGAAAAGTAATTTAGCAAACAAAATGTCATTCAGTTATGGTTTACATCTATGTGAATGCCAAAGAAAAGCAGTGTATATATTTTGTAAAAGAGACAGAGACTCCTGTGTATAAAGTCCCTTTGTAATAATTTTGGGATGTGTTTGAAATCATTTTTGGATGTTTTTTGAGCTGCAGTTATAATTCCACCAGGCTGCACCCCGCAGCAGTCTCATGGCTTTGGGATGTGTAAATAAGGGAGGCTTTTACAGGAAATAAGATTTTTAAGTAGAAGATGATAATAATAATGAAAAATGTATCTTTTTCACTTGAAGCGGTTGTAAACCGCTGATGTTCAAAAAGAAAAAAACCTTCAAGGCAATGGCATAATGTGCTAGTAAACATTGCATACCAGCACATTATGAAATACTCACCTTGGAACGAAGCCCCCCAGCGCTGTAAAGTCACCACTGAGAGGGCTGACATGTTCCCCCTGTCTGTCTTCCAGGTTCGTGAGCTCTGATTGGCTGATTGGCATGCGCACGGAAACCGCTGTTTCTGGCACGGGCTCTGAAGGTCCGACACTGTAAGGCGGACCTTCAGAGCACATGTGCCGATGATGTCATTAGCTGCATGCACTCTGAATATCTCCTAAACGGTGCAAGTTTAGGATATATTCACAGTACCTACAGGTAAGCCTTATTATAGGCTTACCAATAGGTAAAAGTGGTAGTACAGCGTTTACTACCACTTTAAAAGTAACATTGATCACAGCAATTTTCATTTAAAAATGTGTGTGGTATTTTGCTTCTATCTTCTTTAGGACTCAAGGTGACCCCATACGTATAAGACACTCCCATTCCCCTCGCAGTTTTCGCCAATATAGGAGGTCTCAGTGCTCTGACGGCGAAAGATCTGTTCTATCAGAAGTCAAGTAAGTTTCTCTAAGTAGTGGTGCTGATTATTTACTATTTCAGTAAAATTGGGGAAAGCAATAATATTACATATGATAAGAGAAAGCCACTCAGTATGGAGTAGTGCCACTGATTTTCTATTCCAGTAAGGTAAAGAATAAAGACAATGCATAATACCTAACAGGGTAAAGGGAGGAAGCCACTAATTATGGAGTAGTACTGCTGATTTACCATTCCAATAAGATTAGGATGAGCCCTAGCGTGAAAAATGCCATGGTGTTCCTGGTGGTTATTTCTTAAAGAGAACAAGGTTGTTGTATCCTAGTGTGTGGTTTGCACTTGAGATGGAATTGTGAGCAGCTTTGTGGAAATGAGCCAGCATCAAGCAATCCAAAAGTAGATATGGAATCCAAAGTGTGATCCCACCTGGAGCTGTATTTGATTTACCATTCCAGACCATTATATAACTTATGGAGTAATCCACGTATTAAATTTCCACAGAAAAGCTAACTCCAATTATAGCTGAATAACAGAGAAGACCCCTGCCCCCCCCTGACACCCCTACAGGGATCAAACTGTGTCCGGGGAGGAGAGAGTGTCCTCCCTCCTATCTGTCAGGAGTTACCTGCATAGATATGAAGGGATATAATATTGAGAATCCCTTTTTTTCCCATAAATGAGAAGGGTCTAAAGCTCTTAATGAGAGCAAAAACCTGTTGTCATCCTGTTAGAGCAACATCTGACTACCTGACTCTATTACCGGTATCTAGAGTCAAAACCTGAAAATCTAATAGATTAAAAAAAATATTTAATAAAATTATACCTAAAGAGAAGAAAGTAAAAAATACATGAAAAGAGAGACTAAAGAAATAGAAAGCCTACCTGCCAGATAAAAAATACAAAGATCAGTGGCTGGTGTTGCTGCCCGCACAAGGTACCAGCGGTATTCCTAAGAATCAAACCCAGGGATCCCAAATAGCTTCAAATTGTGATAATTTGTCTAATAAAGAACTGACCATTTGTTCTTATTCCATTATCCAAGAAACTTTTCTTTTCATGGACAATAGAGAGACCAATGTTTTTTTCCATGTCTTAGCAATGGTCATCTTGGCTCCCATCAAAATGAACAGAATCAGTTTACGGGTGATCTTAGGAATATGTGGTAAAAATCAATTGAGCAAAGCAATCGCTGGTGTTTGATGTATAGTACAACCTGTAACTTTTCGTAAAATGTGAAACACTTTATTCCAAAAACCTTGAATCTTGGGACACTCCCACCATATGTGAATCATAGAGCCAAAACTCTGACAGCCTCTAAAACATAGAGGTGAGGTAGAGGGATATATTACCGCCAGTCTCGCAGGAACCATGTACCATCTCGTAATTTTTTTTATATTGGCTTCTATGAGAGAGGCATTAAGACAACCTGCTATCGAGCGAGAATAGCTTACATGCCAATCCTCAATATCCCATTCAGTCTGGAGTTCCCTTTCCCAGGCTAACATGTGTGGTAGCTTCACCAAATGGGATGCTAGTGACTTGTAGATTACAGAGATCCCCCCCCCCTTCCACTCCATGGCCTGCCCACACCAGACTTCATATGTTGTAAAGAAGGATCACAATTCCACAGGGCCTGGACAAAACAAAAAACCTCATGAAATCTAGAATTTTCAGCGGAGGGGAGTTTCAATACATCAAGAAAGTGTTTAAGTGGCAGAGGGCCTGTGGGGGACAGGAATTGGGCAATACGGTACACCCCCTTGTCCTGCCACCATTTGAAGGCTTCAGCTTTCATACCCTGCTGGAAAAGAGGATTCTGGAGCAGAGAGGCCAGTGGTTGGATCCTAGAGACCAGAGAAGGAAGCTTACGAAGAGAGTCCCACAAAGACAGAGACTGAGAGAGGGTTGGTGATAGGATAGAAGGTCAGCTTTTGGGAGGGCACCACATTAAATGTTCCAGAGAGAAAGAGGGGGCTGCGTCACCCCGATCGACACCCAGTCTGGTTGCTCTGAATTAAAGTATATAACGGACATTTGCACCAGTCACGCAGCTTGGTAATACCATAGGAGATTTGGAAGGCCTAAGCCTCCTTGTTTGGGAAGATTATATAAGCTACGGTTAGAAAGACGTGGGCCTTTCTTATTCCAAATAAATTTAGTGAGTTTACCTTGAAATGATTTTAGATGGTCCCTTTGAATCAGAATAAGTACAATAGTCTGGGCAAAAGGGTCATCTTGACCGAGTTAATGCTGCTAATCCAATAAATACTGTGTGTCTCCCAGTCCCTGAGATCAGCCTCTAGTTTCTTGTACATAGGAGGATAGTTAGCTTGGTATAAATTCTTTGAGGTAACATTAATACCCAAGTACTTAAAGCAGAGCTCCGCCGAAAATAAAATATTAAAAGCCAGCAGCTACAGCTACAGCAGCTGCTGACTTTTAATATTAGGACACTTACCTGTCCTGGAGTCCAGCGACGTCCGCAGCAGAGGACGAGCAATCGCTCGTCACTCTGCTGCCCCCACCGCCATCCTCGGTGAGGGAACCAGGAAGTGAAGCCTTGAGTCGCGCTGCGCCGTTCTGACTGGTCCCCGTGTGTTCTGGGAGCCGAGTGTCTCCCAGAACACAATGGGTACTCTGCCGGAAGTGACGTGCTTCCTGCAGATTTCCCGCAGAGAGGACTCCCGAAAGTGGGTGAAAATACCTGTCTTAGACAGGTATCTTCACCCCCCTCCCCCTGAAAGGTGTCAATTGTGACACCGGAGGGGGGGAGGGTTCCGATGAGCGGAATTTCCACTTTAGGGTGGAGCTCCGCTTTAATAGATGAGCTATTCCTACAAAATTTGTAGGTTTCTTGTAAGTGGGAGACCACAGAATCCGGGAGAGACACATTGAGAGCCTGTGACTTAGACATATTAACTTTGAGTCCTGATAGCACTGACAATTTATTGAGTAATGAGCATATCTCAGATAAGGAGGATAATGGAGAAGTAATGAATAGTAAGAGGTCATCTGCGAATAGAGTGCATTAAACAGGATAGAAACGAACAGCCATCTTGGGGGCGACCGTGTAAAACACACTTCATACTTATATCTCACTGGCAGGCAGGCTAAAACAGATAAAAAGGCAAAAAAGACAGACAACCAAGACAAAAAAAACAGATAAAAACAATTTCAATATGTAGGAGAACATAAGGCCGAAAATCAGCCCAGAATGAGATTAGGATAAAGACTCCCTCCTCCCATTCAAACGGAAAACATTAGAACCTCCCTTTATAAAGGGCCAAGTACCCACTACTCCGAGCATTAAACAACTGGACTGAGAAGTGGGTGGAGGCACAATGCAACAGCACCGGCCAGGGACAGCACTCATCAAAATTAAAGCACAAACAGTGCGGATCCAGCTTACCAGTGAATCCTAATGAATTCAAAATATAGATTATTTAAACTGGTGCTAAAAAAAAAAATTAAATTAAGGGCTAGGCAACCCGCAGCCACAGGAAAAAAATAAAAAGGCTGCAAAAAGACAAAACATATCGCAGCATAGCAAACAATATAAAGATAACTACTTTGAATCCCTGCTATAGTCTCATATGACAAGACACACTTGTAGATACAAAGTTAGTTTATAGTAAACCATTTTCACCTCAAAGAAAAATTAGGGTGAAAGAGAAAGTAATGGAGAAATTTTTTTTGCAGTGAAGAACAATCTATCCCTCTTCAGGGTGGGAGGTTATCCTTAACTCTCCTATGTTTGGTTTTGTTCCAAAGAGAACAGGTGGGGCTAGGAGGAGATTGGCGTTTAGCAGAGCCCTGTTGTGCTCGTGAAATGTCCATGTCTGTGTCCAGAGAAATGAGCTTTAGATCAAGTAATATACGTTCGCCTTCTGGAAAGTTATGGAAAGCATATTGTCTACTGTTGTATGTAAATTTCAGGGCAAATGGGAAGGCCCATCTGTATTTAATATCTTTCCTGGAAAGAACAGCCAGGAGTGGTTTCAAAGATTTCCTTTTTTGTATAGTATAGGGAGAGATATCAGAAAAGATTTGTATAGATGTGCCCTTGTACTGTATCTGTTCCTGTTGGCGAGATCGCTTCATCACTTCCTCCTTAACAGAGTAATAGTGCGGTTTCACCACAATGTCCATTGGAGAACCATCCTTCCTAAGAGGGTCCAGAGACCTATGTGCTCTATCCAACTCCAATTTCTGAACCGGAATAGTAGGGATCAGAATTTTTATAACATCTAGTACAGCAGTGTGTACCTCAGTTATGGACTCCGGCAGTCCTCTGATCCAAAAATTGTCTCTTCTCGAATGATTCTCAAGATCATCGATCCTTGCCTGAGCAGTATCAAGCTGATCCTGTAAAAATTCTAAATGGTCAGAATTCTGGTTTGCTTTAGTAATGGTAATGTCCAATTTTTGTTCAATGTGTTCAATCCTATTTCCCAGGCTTTTGAAGTCTGCTCTAATCTCTCCAGTAATCCTGTCAGCATTTTGAGCCAGGCCCTTATCCAGCATTTCAGATATTCTGGTAAATAATTCAGAGACATTAAATGTTACCTCAGGAGCCTGTTCTATTTGTGCAGAAAAAGCGCTAGTATCAGGAGGGACTCCTTCCAGAGGCGGGAGTCCCATAGACCCCATAGAGTTATCTAAATTGTTCTCAGTAAGCTCTGGAGACAATGTTTTAGGAGAGGGAGCTGAACCCTGTAGTTTTGAGGCATAAGAAGCATAAGAGAGGGTCGCTGGGTATACAACCTGCTTGCTTGTTGAAGTGCCCTCAGCTGCAGTCTGTGCTCTTGTCTGAGGTGCGGCCGCCATTTTGGAAAACTACAGTTTTTCCACGGGCTTGTATTGAGTCCCCAGGGCTTTTTTATTTTTTCCCCTCGGCATAGAAAGGTGCCCGGGTGCCTCCGCTGCTGTTACCCGAGAAATTCGGGTCTCTGGGGAGCCGCTGCCTGCTATTGTAGGCGCTGTATGGCCGGCGCTGTGCGGAGCTCCGGTCCTAAGCGGCTATCTTAGGAGCCCTCGGGCATGCGCCTCTTCTGGCTTTTTTTATTCCCCCTTTACTTCGTTGTCTTTCTATATAAAAAAAAAAATAGGATTTTTATAACAGCTTACCTGTAAAATCCTTTTCTTGGAGTACATCACGGGACACAGAGCGGCATAGTCATTACTATGTGGGTTATATAGATACCTTCAGGTGCTGGCACTGGCAACTTCCAAAACCGGAAGTACTCTCCCCTATATAAGCCCCTCCCATCCGGGAGCACCTCAGTTTTGTAGCAAAGCAATAAGTGTCCCCAAAGAGGGGTGGGAGCTCTGTGTCCCGTGATGTACTCCAAGAAAAGGATTTTACAGGTAAGCTGTTATAAAAAACCTATTTTCTTTCTCGTACATCACGGGACACAGAGCGGCATTAGTCATTACTATGTGGGATGTCCTAAAGCAATGCCCAATGAGGGGGGGAGGATACACCATACATAAGCTGAGCGCTATCAGACATGAGGATCTTTTGCGGCCTGCAACACACTGCGCCCAAATGCGACATCCTCCTGACTTCTAACGTCCACCTGGTAGAACCTAGTAAAACGTGTGTACTGAAGACCACGTTGCGGCCTTACAGATTTGAGCCAGGGAGGCCTGGTGATGCACTGCCCATGAAGTTCCAACTGCTCTCGTGGAGTGCGCTCTAACTTTGAACGGAGGCGGTCTCCTTCTCAAGCCATAGGCTTGCATTATGACCTGTCGAATCCACTTGGCTAAAGTAGATTTTGACGCTGCCTGACCCTTTCTGGGGCCTTCCGGCAGAATAAACAAAGTATCCGTTCTGCGAATCTGAGCAGTGGCTTTTAGATAAGCTTTAACTGCTCTTACTACATCCAAAGAATGCAATAACTTTTCCTCTACCGAACTAGATTTGGGGAAAAAAGAAGGAAGAACCACATCTTGGTTCAAATGAAACCTTGATACCACCTTAGGAAGAAAGGCTGGATGAGGACGTAACACTACTCTGTCCTTATGGATAACCAGATATGGCTCTTTACAGGACATAGCTGCTAATTCCGACACTCTTTTTGCCGAACAAATGGCTACTAGAAAAAACAATTTCCTGGTGAGAAGAACCAAGGAACTATGCTGTAATGGTTCAAATGGTTGTTTCTGTAGAACCGACAGAACCAGGTTTAGATACCATGGACATATGGGAATATTAACCGGAGGACTAATACGCATCACTCCTTGTATAAAGGCTTTGACTAGTGAATGCGAAGCCAAGGGCCTTTGAAAAAATATTGACAAGGCCGAAAACTGACCTTTGATAGTACTCAAGGCAAGCTTCCTATCTACAGCCCACTGTAGGAAGTCCAGACTCCTACCTATTACGTACTTATGTGGATGCCATTTCTTGGCCTCACACCACGCAATGTACACCTTCCAGATTCTATAGTAGATCTGCCTGGATACCGGCTTCCTGGCATTGATCATGGTAGGTACCACAGGATTAGAGAGCCCTCTCTTTTTTAGAATGTGGGCTTCAATAGCCAGGCCGTCAAACCTAGGGCTGGTAAGGAAGGGTGGTATATCGGTCCTTGCGAAAGCAGGTCCGGACGATGTGGGAGGGTCCAAGGACTCCCCACTGACATTTTACAATCTCCGCGTACCACGCTCTTCGGGGCCACGCTGGAGCCACCAGAATCACTGGTTTCTTTTCTACCCTGATTCTGCGGAGTAATCGAGGTAACCATTGTGGCGGTGGGAATGCATATATCAGCTTGAACTGATCCCAAGGGAACACTAGGGCATCCGAGCCGCAAGCTAGGGGATCCCTTGTCCGAGAGACAAACCTGTCCACCTTTGCATTGAATCTGGATGCTAGCAGATCTACATCCGGTGTTCCCCACCGCTGACATATTGTCCAGAAAACCTCGGGGTGAAGGGACCATTCCCCTGGGCATAATTGCTGGCGACTTAGAAAGTCCGCCTTCCAATTCTCCACTCCTGGAATGAATACCGCAGATATGGCTGGGACATATCTTTCTGCCCATTTCAGGATGTAATTTACTTCCCTCTGGGCTGCACGACTCCTGGTGCCACCCTGATGATTGATATATGCCACTGCTGTGGCATTGTCTGATTGAATTCTGACAGGGGACCCTTGGAGTTTGGATGTCCATGCTACTAGGGCATACCGGGCTGCTCGTATCTCTAAGAGATTGATGGGCAGGGCCTTTTCTGCATCCGACCATCTGCCCTGGAGAGACCATTGCTCCAGTACTGCTCCCCAGCCTATAAGGCTGGCATCTGTAGTGACCACCTTCCAAGAAATCGGACTGAAGGATTTCCCTTTTTCCAGATTCTGGAGAACCAACCACCAACGGAGGCTCTTGCGAACGGAAGGGGACAAGGACATTGTAATTCTAGGGCCTGAACTTTTTTGTTCCAGGCTGACAGTATGGCCCCTTGCAAATTCCTTGAATGGAATTGACCGTAGGGTACTGCTTCGAATGATGCCACCATTTTTCCCAGCAGCCTCATGCACAGGCGTATGGACGGCTGTCTTTTTTGTACCCACTAAGTGGATCAAATCTTTCAAAGACAACACCTTTCCTCGAGGCAAGAATATTTTTCTCTGGCCTGAATCCAACCTTAGCCCCAAGTATTCCAGACTTTTGACTGGTTTTTAGGGCTGACTTGTCTCGGTTGATAATCCAACCGTGAGATTCCATATACTTGATTGTCTTGTGAACGACCACGTCTAGTTTTTTCACTGAGTGGTCTATCAGCAACAAGTCATCTAGATATGCCATTATCATTACACCTTGTGTTCTTAGATTGGCCAATAAAGGGCCAGAATTTTTGTAAACACTCGTGGTGCTGTGGCCAGACCGAAGGGTAAGGCTCTGAACTGAAAATGGCGCCCTTCTACTGCAAAGCGTAGAAATTTTGGTGGACTGGAAAGATGGGAATGTGCAAATAAGCATCTTTGATGTCGATCGCGGCTAACCAATCCTCCCCTTGTAGGGCAGTGGCCACCGATCGGACCGACTCCATCGGAAAGTCCCGATATACAGGAATTTGTTTAGCCCTTTTAGAATTAATATGGGCCTCTCGTCCCCGTTTGCTTCGGGACTGTAAAGAGGTTTGAGTAAAACCCGAACCCCCATTCTTCCAGGGGAACCTCCATAATTACTCCTTGGAGCAATAGTTGTTCTAGTGCCAACAGGAGGGACTCTCTCTTCCGGGGATCCCTTGGCACGTTTGACCTCAAAAATGGGAAGGAGGAGAGTCTTTTAACTCCAATCTGTATCCCAAACATACTGCGGAGAGCACCTATCTGTTTTGATCGTGTCCCGCCAGGTCTCTTGCGAACAACTGGAGTCCTCCCCCCACCCGACTGAGTGGGGGCAACTCTTCAATGAATTTAACTTTGGGGGAGGTTTTGTACCTCCCCTGACCCAGGGTTTCCCATTACCCTGCGATTGTCCCTGTTTTTTACCCCCGGGAATTGACCGAGGAGGCCGTCGGAACTGTTACACAGCCGATGCCCCAGGGACTGGAGAAGCAGGCCTCTTAAAGAGGGACCTCTAACTCTGTTTTTAACCGGCAAGAGTGTATTTTTACCGCTGGAAATTTTCTGGATATATTTGTCCAGGTCTTCCCTGAATAAGCGTTCACCATGAAATGGGACGCTAACCAGCCATTCTTTACAGGGAGCTTCAGCAGACCAGTTTTTGAGCCATAGAAGCCTATGCATATGTACTACAGACAGCGTAAGGCGGGAGGCCTGATGGATTGAATCCTTTATGGCGTCAACCGCAAAGCCTAAGGCTCTAGGTAGATCAGCTAGGGCAAGGGCCTGCTGATCTGTCAAGTCCCTCAAGACCTGTTTCAACTGATCCTTCACTGCTTAGCAGACCCCACTGCTGGTTGTGTCACCAAGCTTGCTGTAGAAAGAAGCAGATTTTCATAAGGACTCCAATCTTTTATCTATTGGGTTCTTGAACATTTGGACATTATCCACTGGACATGTCAGTGATTTATACACACAAGAGATGGCTGTGTCCACTGTAGGGACCTTACATTTTTTGATGAACTTATCCTCCATGGGATAGACCACCGGAAATCTCTTGGGGGAATAAATATTTTCTCAGGACGTTCCCAATCCTGGTAAATGAGCCCTTTCGGTAAAGGGTGAAGTGGAAAAGAACAAACAGTCTGGGGGCTTCTAGCGACCCCAACGAGGATACAGTAGTGGTTGATGGTTCCGCAAGGTGCATTTTTAAATGCTGATCGGACCATGTTAGTCAGAGACTGAACCCATAATCTTTCAGCTTGAGATGCTGAGAAAAGGTTCCTCCACTGTTGATTCCTCTAACAGAATCAACCTCATCCTGATCCCCTTCAGGCAGGTCGATCCCTGTATGGGACTGTTGCTCTGCTAACAGGCACTCTGAAGGAGGAGACGGACGTGCTTTCCCTGACAGGGAGGCAGCGATCAATGTTGACAATCTCTCTCTAATCCTCCCAGAGCTGAGGAAAAAACCTCCTCTATTACATACACAGGAGCAGGTGAACTGAGGACAGCCACAGTACCAAGTACCCCTGCGGGGTCTCTACGGTCACTTACCTCTGAACTTCAGGGGAGACTGGTCAGCAGAAGCATGCCCAAGATCCTCAGAGCCCGATGAGACCCCCTTCGCTTCCTGGAAGATTCAGTTCCGGAGCTTCTGGACAGCATATTCCTAAGCCTAAAGCTGAGGTATTCCAGCCGTAATACACCACTTTTACTGAGAATAGTCTAGCACAATTGCTGCTATATAACAGTTGGTGTCTACTAAAGTGCCTTTCTAGGGGATGCCTGCATCAACCGCCTCTGTGTGCCTTTTATACTGTTGCTAGCTCTGTCTGTGCACTTCAATAGCCAGCTATGATTGTGCTTTAAAACACGCTGGACGCCCGCACATGCGCAGTAGCGCCGCGGCGCACACCGAGCGTCATCCACCCGCTCCTCCCCTTTTTCCAGATCGCCTCTATATATAGAGGCGCGTGCACGCGCGCGGGCACGTGCGCCTTCGGCGCCTTTTTTGAAAAAAATAAGGAGCTAGATGGGAGCCAGGGTCCCTGCCGCAGGGCCCGGGGATGGATGAGCGCAGCAACAGGGCAGAGGAGACAGCTTCCCAGCAGAGAACTTACCAACTGCCTGGATTTGATTTTGGAAGAAAAAAATGCACATTACAAGAAAAAGAACCATAGCGGCCTCTAGTGTCTAACACAGGTACCGCGGTCTTACATTTTTTTTTTTTTCTTGCCTACTATTAAATTTTTTTACATTTTCTCAGTAGTAACAGGCATACACAGAATATTAGCGGGAATACCTTAGGTAACAGGCAGAAAGACAAAATAGGCTTGGGGGTCCCTCAATAGAACCAAGTTCCTGAGGGCCCCCACTTACCTTTTCCTCGCCGCAGGACTCTGTTTGGTCCACAGAAGCCCAAACTTCACCTATCACGGCAGGCATTGTAATTAAACCTTCAGGGACCGGGTTCCCAAGGATTCCACTCCCCTGGACCTGTATAGCACCCTGCACAGAAAACATCTTGGTCGTGGGTATGACCAGAGCTCTGGATCCCAGGGTCCAGCCCTCCTAAGAGAGGCATTACAGGCAACACCTTGCTCTTCTCTTGCAAGGCCCGGGTACCGACCGTTTAGCTATGAAGCTTTTTTGGTCGGATCCGGAATAGCTTACTGAGGCCCAAAAGAACCTGTACGCAAGCTCAGTGAAAAACACATGTTACTTCTTGGCCAACACCTTAGACACTGGCAAAAAACTGAGGTGCTCCCGGATGGGAGGGGCTTATATAGGGGAGGGTACTTCCGGTTTTGGAAGTTGCCAGTGCCAGCACCTGAAGGTATCTATATAACCCACATAGTAATGACTATGCCGCTCTGTGTCCCGTGATGTACGAGAAAGAAAAAGAGGGAGTGGGCAGCTCTGTATGTCTTTTTGTGTGGTTTATTTCTTAGATAAAGCACAGAAAGGATTAATCCATATTTGAACTACTTTTTATATTGTTTGTTTTTTTATTTTTTATCATTAATCCTTTTATTCAGTTTCAAAGAAAAAGTTTAATACAAAACAGAGCCTAATCGGCATACCCAGGCCCAATGTAATACATAAATACATAAACAAACCCAGCACCCTATCTAATAACAGTTAAAAGGTTTATGCCACTTACTATTTAACCAACATTATTACCGGTAATTACAGTGCCTTGAAAAAGTATTAATTCCCCTTAAAATTTTCCACATTTTGTCATGGTACAACCAAAAACATAACTGTATTTTATTGGGATTTTATGTGATAGACCAACACAAAGTGGCACATAATTGTAAAGTGATAAATGGTTTAGAATTTTTTTTGTGCAAGATCTGGCATTTCATCAGTGAGCCAGTACAGGGAACCACGAAAAAGAAGCCAGTAGCTGATATTATTTATCACTATATAAAACCGATGACACACAAGACACAAGCAGGGCATAGGAGGAACATATGTAGTGGGGATGTGACAAACTATCAAAACAAAGGGGAAATGATATTTCTATGCAAGTGTACTTGTTTGCCTTTTTTTCTTTTTTTTGAAGACAGAATTGGCAGGGTTTTAATGGGAGAGTCCACTTTAAGTATTGCCAAACATTTGCAGTTGGATAGAGCTCTGGACCACTAACCTGCTGGAAGGAGAACTTCCTCCCCAGTCTTGGGTCCCTTGCTAACTATAGGAAGTGTTTCCTCTAGAATTGCCCTGTTTTCATTTCCATTCATGCCTTCAGTCCTGAAAAGTTTTTCAGTCCCTGCAACTGAAAGGTGAAAGTGAAAGGTAATCCACATGCTGGATCGTATAACCACGATTCTTCATGGTGTGAGTGGTGTTTTCAGGGAGAGAGGCCATGTTGACTACCTACTACATGCAGTTTTATGAGTGAAGCCCAAAAAGTTCATTCTTAGTCTCATCTTGGAGAATTTTTTCATGTTTACTCTCTTCCACATGGCTTCCAGCAAACCCCAGAAAGTATTTAACATGGGTTTTTGCTCAGCAATAGTTTATTTTGACAGTTTTCCATAATGCCAAGCTTTGTAGAACATCTTGGTTATCGCTGCCCCATGGACAGTTTCCCCCGTCTCATCTCTGGATTTCGATACGTCGTTCAAAGTTACCGCTGAATTTTGTGTTGCTTATTGAACTCATGTCCCCCTTCCCAGGTCACTGAGTTTTGATGGAAGGCGTATTCCATCAAATGACTGTTGGGCTATAATATTTCCATTTGTTAATGATAGATTTAAGGGGGCTCCGTGAGATGTTGAAGTTTAGTATTATAATTTGGTTAAGTCTGACTGGTGCTCCTCCAGAACTTTATCCTGGACCTATTTTGATAGCTCATTGGTCCTCATATTGCTTTATATTTATATTTGCTTTTTAAGAAACATTGGGGCCTCCCAGCAACAGCGGTTTATTCTTAAATAATGTGACACTTTAATTGCACCCATGTGGGCTTTAACCACTTGTCCCCCGCCCACTGTCAATTGACGGCGGGCGGAGGATACTCTCGTTCTGGGAGGACGTCATATGACGTCCTCCCTTTAAAACGAGCTAGGAGGCGCGCGCTCGCCGCCAGCGGCGCGCGCCCGCCGCATTCACAAGGCCCCGGTGCGCGTGCCCGGCGGCCGCGATTGCCGCCGGGCACCCGCGATTGCCCGGGAAACGAGCAGGAAAGTGGATCTCTGTGTGTAAACACAGAGATCCATGTCCTGTGAGGGAGAGGGGACCGATGGTGTGTCCCTTGTACATAGGGACAACCATCGGTCACCTCCCCCAGTCAGTCACCTCCCCCCACAGTAAGAACACATTGAGGGAACATATTTAACCCCTTCCCGCCCCCTAGTGGTTAACCCCTTCCCTGCCAATCACATTTATACAGTAATCAATGCATTTTTATAGCAGGGATCGCTGTATAAACGTGAATGGTCCCAAAAATGTGTCAAAAGTGTCCGATGTGTCCGCCGCAATATCGCAGTCACAATAAAAAATCGCAGATCGCCGCCATTACTAATAAAAAAATTAAAAAATAAAAATGCTATAAATCTATCCCCTATTTTGTACACGCTATAACTTTTGCGCAAACCAATCAATACGCGCTCATTGCGATTTTTTTTTTTTTTTTTACCAAAAATATGTAGAAGAATACGTATCGGCCTAAACTGAGGAAAATTTTATTTAAAAAAAAAAAATGGGTATTTATTATAGCAAAAAGTAAAAAATAGTGTTTTTTTTCCAAACTGGACGCTCTTCTTTTGTTTATAGCGCAAAAAATAAAAACCGCAGAGGTGATCAAATACCACCAAAAGAAAGCTCTATTTGTGGGAAAAAAAGGACGCAAATTTCGTTTGGGAGCCACATCGCACGACCGCGCAATTGTCATTCAAAGTGTGACAGCGCTGAAAGCTGAAAAATGGCTTGGGCAGGAAGGGGGTTTTCGTGCACAGTAGGGAAGTGGTTAATTATATGAATTTTGAGAAGTGAAAGCTTATTAAAAGTTTTGCAGCAAAGACATTTTTTCCATTGTAAAATAATATTTTTATGGCCTTTTTTTGTGGACCAGTAACATAAAATCCTAATTAAATCCATTGTCTAGGACTAGGTTGTAACACTGCAAAATGTGAAAAAGTTTGGGGATGAATGCTTATAAAGCATAGTTGTAATCCTATAAATTGCTATGTTTACCGAAACTGCTGGGGATGACTTTTGAGGCTGGAGGAATGTGATATCCTTAAGCCCCGTACACACGGTCGGACTTTTGGCCAACAAACTTTATTTTGAGCAAGTTGGACCAACAATCCGACCGTGTGTACGCTCCATCGGACAAACTTTTTTTTTTTTTTTTGTTTTCATCGGACAAAAGTTCGGCCTGCAAACGGACAAACTTTTGGCCAACAAAAGTCCGATGGAGCAAAGTCCGACCGTGTGTACAGAAAACCATCAGACTTTTGTCCGATGGACAAAACAAATAATGTTAAAATCAACCAACAATAGCAGAAGTTGACCAAAGGGTGGCGGAAAAGAGCAGAAAAACCACGTGATGTTGGAAAAAGTTTTGGGAAAGTTTGCAGAAAAGTCCTGTGGTATGTATGCTATGGGTGTTCCCGACCAACTCCGTTCGGACAAAAAAACACGGAAAAGTCCGATCATGTGTACGAGGCTTTACAAGTGAATAGTGATTGTTCTGAGCACAAGCGAATCTCGGCTTTTTCCTCACATAGGACAAAAGATCTGCCTGTTTTCTGGCAGAAATATCAAGATAATAAAAGTTTACAGCATCCTTCTATGGGTAAGGGCTGGTGTGTAATACATTCCTCTAAAATAGATTACTCTCGCCTGATAGTTTTTCTTTCTTTTTACATTACCTTATTTACATTGATTGAAATCCTAATCATGTTTATGCAGCATCATCCAATCTGCTTTCTTTTCTCAGCGCGAAAAATGATCTTGTGGCTCCTCTGACTGTGACACGAGCCTCAGACACACATTGTTCCAGTGGTCCCTCTTCTCAGCAGGTTAGTAAATTGCATATAACTAGCTTTTTAATCCAAGTATTAAAGGATCAATATACCCGAAAGTGATATATTTGCTATATGGTGGGTAGTTCTAATGTAGGGTCTACATTATAACTACCTAAGCAAATCTCAGTGTTCTTATGAGGAAAGCTTCAGAAGGGGACAAGCCTCAGGGAGAATCTCAAAAAAATTAAACATCTATTGCAGGGCATGCCTATTTTTTTTGTAAACGTAATCTTATTTTCATTTTTTTACAGTTTTATGACAGCAGCTGCGCTTAAATTACAAAATATCTTGTGCAGCAATGATATACACTCACCAACCACTTTACAGGTCCTTCTCAAAAAATTAGCATATTGTGATAAAGTTCATTATTTTCTGTAATGTACTGATAAACATTAGACTTTCATATATTTTAGATTCATTACACACAACTGAAGTAGTTCAAGCCTTTTCTTGTTTTAATATTGATGATTTTGGCATACAGCTCATGACAACCCAAAATTCCTATCTCAAAAAATTTGCATATTTCATCCGACCAATAAAAGAAAAGTGTTTTTAATACAAAAAAAGTCAACCTTCAAATAATTATGTTCAGTTATGCACTCAATACTTGGTCGGGAATCCTTTTGCAGAAATGACTGCTTCAATGCGGCGTGGCATGGAGGCAACCAGCCTGTGGCACTGCTGAGGTGTTATGGAGGCCCAGGATGCTTCGATAGCTGCCTTAAGCTCATCCAGAGTGTTGGGTCTTGCGTCTCAACTTTCTCTTCCCAATATCCCACAGATTCTCTATGGGGTTCAGGTCAGGAGAGTTGGCAGGCCAATTGAGCACAGTAATACCATGGTTAGTAAACCATTTACCAGTGGTTTTGGCACTGTGAGCAGGTGCCAGGTCGTGCTGAAAAATGAAATCTTCATCTCCATAAAGCTTTTCAGCAGATGGAAGCATGAAGTGCTCCAAAATCTCCTGATAGCTAGCTGCATTGACCCTGCCCTTGATAAAACACAGTGGACCAACACCAGCAGCTGACATGGCACCCCAGACCATCACTGACTGTGGGTACTTGACACTGGACTTCAGGCATTTTGGCATTTCCCTCTCCCCAGTCTTCCTCCAGACTCTGGCACCTTGATTTCCGAATGACATGCAAAATTTGCTTTCATCCGAAAAAAGTACTTTGGACCACTGAGCAACAGTCCAGTGCTGCTTCTCTGTAGCCCAGGTCAGGCGCTTCTGCCGCTGTTTCTGGTTCAAAAGTGGCTTGACCTGGGGAATGCGGCACCTGTAGCCCATTTCCTGCACACGCCTGTTCACGGTGGCCCTGGATGTTTCTACTCCAGACTCAGTCCACTGCTTCCGCAGGTCCTCCAAGGTCTGGAATCGGTCCTTCTCCACAATCTTCTTCAGGGTCCGGTCACCTCTTCTCGTTGTGCAGCGTTTTCTGCCACACTTTTTCCTTCCCACAGACTTCCCACTGAGGTGCCTTGATACAGCACTCTGGGAACAGCCTATTCGTTCAGAAATTTCTTTCTGTGTCTTACCCTCTTGCTTGAGGGTGTCAATGATGGCCTTCTGGACAGCAGTCAGGTCGGCAGTCTTACCCATGATTGCGGTTTTGAGTAATGAACCAGGCTGGGAGTTTTTAAAAGCCTCAGGAATCTTTTGCAGGTGTTTAGAGTTAATTAGTTGATTCAGATGATTAGGTTAATAGCTCGTTTAGAGAACCTTTTCATGATATGCTAATTTTTTGAGATAGGAATTTTGGGTTGTCATGAGCTGTATGCCAAAATCATCAATATTAAAACAAGAAAAGGCTTGAACTACTTCAGTTGTGTGTAATGAATCTAAAATATATGAAAGTCGAATGTTTATCAGTACATTACAGAAAATAATGAACTTTATCACAATATGCTAATTTTTTGAGAAGGACCTGTATTAGGTACACCTTGCTAGTACCGGGTTGGACCCACTTTTGCCTTCAGAACTGCCTTATTTCTTTGTGGCATAGATTCAACAAGGTGTTGGAAACGTTCCTCGGTGATTTTGGTCCATATTGACATGATCGCATCAGGCAGTTGCTGCAGATTTGTCGGCTGCACATCCATGATGCGAATCTCCTGTTCCATCACATCCCAAAGGTGCTCTATTGGATTGAGATCTGATGACTGTGGAGTCCATTGGAGTACAGTGAACTCATTATCATGAAACCAGTGGTGAGATTTGAGCTTTGTGACATGGTGCAATATCCTGCTGGAAGTATCCATCTGGTAGGCCGTGGCGTTTAAATGATGCTCAATTGGTACTAAGGGGCCCAAAGTGTGCCAATAAAATATCCCTCACAACATTACACCATCACCACCACCA
This sequence comes from Rana muscosa, assembly GCA_029206835.1. NCBI lineage: Eukaryota > Metazoa > Chordata > Amphibia > Anura > Ranidae > Rana > Rana muscosa. Next base: position 1,027,641,728 of record CM055116.1, read on the forward strand.
GCCTGAACCTTTGATACAGGGCAGGATAGATCCATGCTTTCATCTTGTTTATGCCAATTTCTGACCCTGCCATCTGAATGTTGCAGCTAAATTTGAGACTCATCAGACCAGGCAATGTTTTTCCAATCTTCTATATACTTTGGTGAACCTGTGTGAATTGTAGCCTCAGTTTCCTGTTCTTAGCTGACAGAAGTGGCACCCGGTGTGGTCTTCTGCTACTGTAGCCCATCTGCTTTAAGGTTTGATGTGTTGTGCATTCAGAGATGGTATTCTGCATACCTTGTTTGTAACGAGTGGTTATTTGAGTTACTGTTGCCTTTCTATCATCTCAAATCAGTCTGCCCATTCCCCTCTGACCTCTGACATCAACAAAGCATTTTCGTCCACACAATGGCCGCTCCCTGGATATTTTCACTTTATTGTGCGTTAAAATCCCAGTAGATCAGCAGTTTTTGAAATACGCAGACCAGCCCACTGGGACCAACAACCATGTCACGTTCAAAGTCACTTAAATATCCTTTCCTGGCCAGCCTCACGTCAGCACACTATGGGTTAACCCCTTCCTCCGGTCTCCCAGTACCACCTTCTTTTAGCTGATAAATAGGGGGCCCCTCCTCCCTTGCCCTTGTTCCTTTTTTTTGGTCGGACGACCAGACCACCACGAAAAACAACAAAACAACACAGAACAAACCCCCCTGCCGAACCCACCCACCCAGGTTCAAGCCTCTCCTGGGACTGGAAGGTCCAGAATACTAAAGGTAGCATCCTTTTAGAACACTGGACGCTCGAGGTGCATGAGCTATGCGGGCATATTGAGCTATAGGAGCTTACATACAGGGCTGTGGTGATGCTGTCTCCTCTCATGCTCCATGCTGCTGGGCTCCTTAGGAGCGTGCCGGCCGCCCCCTCCGTGCTTTCTGTGAAATTGCGATGACGTCACGGAGGGGGGCAGCGCTGGGGGCGTGAACTAGCGTGGCTAGAAAAGCCCTGTAAGCCAGGAAAATCATTGCTGTATGCCTCAGTGCTTGAGAGAGACGTCCTGGTGAGTCTCCTTCAGGAGGGGGAGTGGAGAGATTGTGTCAGCATTATGCACTGCCTGTTTTTTTTAAAGTGACATGAACTTTATTTTACCTAACAGCACTCAGTGTTTCTCAAATATACTGCTGCCACCCCTAGAGAATTTGGACTAAATGCAAGGTGAAGAGCATTTATTTAAAAGAGATAACTATTATATATATATGAGAGTGAGAATTTTCCTGTTGCTTATTGGCTATATCCTGTCTTTTATATAGCATGAGCTCACCACAGCCCCATAATGCACGAAGATCACCAGAAAGGTAGGAGGGGTCTACGGGGGCCACAATATAAAAGAGTGCAACACCAAAACTAAAGAGGTGTTTTGTCTTTTAGGAGCAGAAGCCCTAATACAAGACAAGTGCGGAAGAAAAAGTCCCGCCACCGTTCTAAATCTCCGCAAGCGTCTGGGTCTCGGACAATGCACAAATCCCAATCCAGCCCAGGTCGCAAAACTACTCAAACTGCTACAGTAGCAGAGCCAAATGTGACCGGAGGCCGCCCTAATGAGGGGTTTTGCTGGGCATGTTCAGCGCCATCCGCTCCTGGGAAACTCTTATGCGCAGACTGCATCAAAGAGGTAGCCACAGACAAAGAAGCGGAGGCATGCAGAATAAAAGACTATATTCACGAGGCAGTGACAGAAAGTATACAGTCAGCCTCAGGCTTCAGGGCTCCGGGGACTAAGGCTAGAATCAGGAGCACAGCGGAGCAAAGGCGAGATTCGTCTCCAGTGCTAGAGGTGTCGTCACGAGATTCCTCGGACTCAGAGGAACCCTCTGAGTACTTTTTTGACTTTCAATGCATAGAGCCTTACGTTGCGGCCGTAAAAGAGGCCATAGACTGGGAACAGGATGCCCAGCCACCTGAAAAAATTAAAAGGTTTTTTCCTAGCCGGAAGAACCAAGGGGAGACCTTTCCGCTCTTGCCAGAGATCCGAGAGTGGTTCGAGGAGGAATGGGAAAAGCAAGAAAAGAGGTTAAATGTACAGAATCGTTTCGCAAGGCTATACCCATTTAAGACTCCAGAAGCTGCCCTTTGGGAATCCCCACTAGGCATAGACGCGGCCTTACAGCGCTTGGCTAGACAAGTGTCCCTGCCATTGCAGGATTCTACAACTTTCAGAGACCCGATGGACAGACGTCGGATACAGACCTAAAGAAGGTTTATTCATCTGCTGGTGCGGCTTGCCGCCCTGCCATAGCCTTAACCTCAGTCTCCAGAGCCTTGAAGGTTTGGACCACAAATGTCCAGACAGCTCTAAGGTCTAACGTGGAAATGGACAGAATCATTTCGGCAATGGAGGAATTGGATCTCTCAGCCGACTTCCTGGCAGAAGCCTCTATGGACTTAGTAAAACTTCTCGCTAGGATCATGGCTTTTGCAGTGACCGCAAAAAGGGCCCTATGGCTGCGTCATTGGGTAGCAGACAGTACCTCAAAACTGGGTCTCTGTAATATTCCATTTAATGGCAAAACGTTGTTTGGTGGCACCTTAGAAGAAGCTATTAAACGACCTACAGGAGGGAAGTCGGGCCTGATACCACAAAGACCTAAAAGAAGACAGCAGGCCACCCGGTCAGGCCAATCAGACTACAGAAGGGCGCAGGATGCCAGATCATACAGACCGGGGCAAGAATACACAAGGCCCTATTGGAAGAGCTCCCAGAACTCTTTTCTACGAAACGTAAAGACCAAGGCCGCGCAGACCGCTAAGAAATCGGAGAAGTCTTTTTGACGGGTCAGCCGCCCATCCTCCCCAGGTGGGTGCCAGATTGGCATCCTTCTGGAGAGTATGGGCGGAGACGGTCAAGGACCAATGGGTCCAGAAGACGGTCAAGCAAGGATACAAGATAATTTTTCGACAAAGACCACCCAACATAGTGGCCCAGACAGAATGGCCACAAGACCAGAAAAAACGGAAGTGCTTACTAGAATACATAACCGAATTACTTCAAAAAAATGCAATCACACCGGTACCTCTAAAACAGCGGAAAACGGGAGTTTATTCACCAATTTTTCTGGTACCCAAAGCATCAGGAGATCTAAGACCGGTTTTGGACCTAAGATCCTTGAACCACTATATTGTCCCCAAAACATTCAAGATGGAATCAATATTTACGATTATATCAGTTCTGCAACCAGGAGACTGGTTAATATCCGTCGATTTAGCAGATGCGTACCTGCATGTCCCAATCAACAAGAAGCACCAAAAATACCTAAGATTCATGGTAGGGGAAGACCATTTCCAGTTCAGGTGTCTACCCTTCGGGATCAGCACAGCGCCTCGGGTCTTCTCCAAGATCTTGCTAGCTGTCATCGCCGTCATTCGATTAAGAGGCATAAAGATCTTCCACTACCTAGACGACATCTTAGTAGTGGCTCGTACAAGCGAAGAGTTAGCGACACAGCGCGAGCTAGTACTGGAGACTCTATCAGAATTCGGCTGGATCATCAACAAGCAGAAGAGCCAGCTGATCCCCTCTCAAGAGATGGAATACCTGGGACTTGTTTTCAACACAAGAAAAGGGCTTGTCTCGCTACCAGGACGCAAGAAAGTCGAGTTAGTAGCCTGCGTAAACAGCGTGATGGAGTCCTCATCACTGTCAGCAAGGGATTGCATGACACTTCTGGGAATGTTTACCGCAGCGATCCCAGCTATCCCCTGGGCAAGATTCCATACAAGAGCATTCCAGACATCCTTCCTGAACCAGTGGGATGGCGTATCATTGCACCAGAAGATCTTCATACCAAGACGGATCCGCCAAGGCCTGGCGTGGTGGATAGCACCAGAAAACCTGTCGCAGGGCATGCCCCTCAGCCCCAGAGACTGGATTCGGATAACCTCGGATGCCAGTCTCCGGGGCTGGGGCGCTCACTGCCTCGGCAGGCAGGTTCAAGGCGAATGGAGCAGGATGGAAACCAGACACTCCAACCTCTTGGAATTACAGGCAGCATACCTGGCCCTGCGGGCCTTCGAGAATCTAGTCCACGGGGCTCGAGTCAAACTGATGTTGGACAACCGAACGGCGGTGGCTTATATAGCCAAACAGGGTGGAACCAAGAGCTTGCCGCTGTTGCAGGTGGCAACCAACATATTCGTTTGGGCAGAAGCGCATGTGGAAGCCCTAACGGCAGCCTACATTCCGGGCAGTCAGAATCACATAGCAGACCGTCTGAGCCGGGATTTCCCCAACAAGAACGAATGGACACTCAACAGGGACATCCTAGAGACAATCTTCCACAAGTGGGGGACACCCTCGGTAGACCTAATGGCAACTCCATGGAATGCAAAGACACCCCGGTTCGTGTCAAGGTTTCGCTGCGACGAGGCAGTAGCCCAAGACTCCTTCTCAATTCCGTGGGATTTTCCCTTTGTCTACCTTTTTCCACCGTTACCTCTGGTAATGAAAACCCTACTGAAGATTGCGAGGGAGAACGTCCATGCAATTGTAATCCTGCCCTTCTGGCCACGGAGACCATGGTTCCCTCTGCTCCTACAGATGGCGGCAGTCCCCCCAATACAGCTGCCGCTGAAGAGAGACCTTCTACAGCAGGGCCAATGGTGTCATCCCAACCCGGGCAGGTTACAGCTGATGGCTTGGTTGTTGAATCGGCCAGACTACAGTCACAAGGCATCTCGGAGGAAGTAATTTTGACGCTACTAAAATCTAGAAAAGCCACAACCAATGTCACTTATAACAGAATTTGGAAGAAATTTACGGCATTTGCCCTGCAACAGAAGTTTTCTCCGTTATCCCCAAGCATTGCGCAAGTGTTGGACTTCTTACAGTCAGCTCTAAAAGCGGGCTTAGCCTATAACACCATAAAGGTTCAAGTGTCAGCATTGGCGTGCTTCACAGGTCACAAGTGGGCAGGTGAGCCTCTAATAAGACAGTTCCTCAGAGCAGTCATAAAATTGAAACCACCAAGGAGACCCCTGTTCCCAGCATGGGATCTGGGCACGGTACTAAAAGCCCTGCTCCTACATCCATTCATCCCTGCAGAGACATGCCCGCTTTGGTTCTTGACAGTCAAGCTGATCTTCCTTACAGCCATAACGTCGGCAAGAAGGGTTTCAAAACTAGCAGCTCTGTCCTGCAAGAATCCATATTGCATCATTCTCCAGGACAAAGTGATCCTAAGGCCCTCACCGGCCGTAACACCTAAAGTGGTTTCCAAATTCCATGTGAATTGGGAGGCAGTCCTACCAAGCTTCACACAGCCACCAAAACAAGCGGAAGAGCTAGATCTCAGACCACTGGACATGGTCAACTTGTTCTCAATTTACCTACACCGCTCTCTACAGGTACGCAAAACTAATACCCTTTTCGTCCTGCCATCCGGGCCTAGGAAAGGACAAGCGGCATCCGCAAGAATCATAGCGACTTGGATCACCAAGGTGATAAGCCTCACGTATGAGAAACAGGGGCTGACGCCTCCACAAGTTCTTAGAGCTCATTCTACCAGAGGGGTGGCAGCCTCATGGGCAGTTTCGGCTAAGATACTGATTGAAGACATATGCAGGACCGCTAGTTGGAGCTCCTGCGAAACCTTCGCTAAACACTACAGTTTAGATGTCACAGCGGCCAACGCATCAAATTTTGGAAACGCAGTGGTGTCCACACCTCTGCAAGCAAAATAAAATATTCACTATAGCAGCATTTTCAGTTGTTGTTCGAGTCTTATCTTTTCCCCACCCTAAATTGGCTAAATTAAATCCCATAGTGTGCTGACGTGAGGCTGGCCAGGAAAATGGAAAATTGTTTTCAATACTTACTGTAATTTTCCTTTCCTGGCCTGTCCTCACGTCAGCACAGCTCTTTTCCCTCCCGATAAGCCTGTCGTCCTCCAGTTAAGTGGAACAAGGGCAAGGGAGGAGGGGCCCCCTATTTATCAGCTAAAAGAAGGTGGTACTGGGAGACCGGAGGAAGGGGTTAACCCATAGTGTGCTGACGTGAGGACAGGCCAGGAAAGGAAAATTACAGTAAGTATTGAAAACAATTTTCCATTTTCTTCCCCCATTAGGATGCCATGTGATTGGCTGATTAGCTGTTTGTCTTACCAAGCTATTGAACAGATGTACATAATAAAAGTGGCCGGTGAGTGTATGTTATATTTGAAAGTGGTATGTTCCTCTAACCCAAAAATGGGCCCAGGTTCGAATCTGTTTAAAGTTGTGGATTTTGCTTTTTTTTAAGTTTCATCCATGCTCTTCTACTGATGGCATTATATAAGTAAGGATAAAGATCCAAAGACAGGCAAGCATTACTGCTTCTGATTCATGTAATGTTTTACACTTTTCAATTGTATCTTTGCAAAGCTGTTGTAAAAATTGCACTTTATAAGAGTTTAGCTGTTATTTATTGGAGCCGGGGGATGAAATGGAGGTAGAAATTGAATTTAGAAGTTTGTGTTTGGTTTAGAAACATGAACAAATTGTGTGGGAACTTCTTTTTAAATGACTACAGTGCACAATTGCAAAGTAAAACATTGTATTCAATCTTGCTATCTTCTATTTCAGAGAAGGAATGGATCCAAGGACAGCCTGATGGATCCTTCTGGGTCCCCTCACAGCAGAGATGGAAAACACAGTGTAAAGACTATAAAAACAGTGCAGAGTTTACGCCTCAAGTCAGAATCTTGAACCTTGACACATTTAGTGAAGGTCATTATTTATGTCACCTTGGGGATTAAGCACCTCCAGGAACTTTATTTCCATGACAACATGGAACATTTTAGACTTTAAATTATTTGGCATTGCCAGAGACTGAACCACAGTGACGATAAAACAGAAAAGCCATTTAGCTGGAAGTTGGTGGACTTTGTAAATGGAAAAAATACAAGTGAGGCTGGCATTCATCATTGTGTGAAAATCAAGAGTTCAAGCTGGAATGTTGGCTTAATTGTGAAGAAAGTATTAAAAAGAAGATTTCAGCAAAGCTTGTGTCACACGTCACCGCCAATGTTACAATAGACTACATCACTACACATGCTGCTCCTTTGCCATTGTCTGAACACTGCGTCCATTTGAATATGAAAGTCAGTTGTTTCCATCACCTGATGTTTTTAAGCCTTTGAAGTTGGACTTTAAATATACAATTGTTTGTCACGCTACTACTACAACTTTGTCTAGAGTTTAGTGGCTCCAAGGCTTTTGGCCTGTAGATTCTTGTATACCAAGTGGAACGTTATCTGTAAAAGTGGATTTTTTAAGAATGTTTTTTGAATTTATTTTATTCCTGCAGTATTAAGAATCCAAAGTATTTAAAAATAAACACCTAGCCAAAAAACAGTGTTCCCTGATGTTATATAAGGAAGGCCTGAGAGTGGTTGTAAATGTCATGGATTCATTGAGAGCCGGGCACACTCTCATGTCATGCGACTTGGATGCGGCGAAACCCGCATCCAATTCGTATACATGTGACCCCAGCCTAAGTGTTTAATGTAATCTTGTATCAGTGTATTTCTGCACCATAACAAATGTAATTGAAAATACTGCAATTAATCCATTGCTTTGCTCTTTATCTGCTCTTATGCAGTCTTGGCAGTTCTTGCACTTGTCCTAGATAGGTCAGATTAACTCCAGAAAAATTAGCATTGTGCCCAAACTTTTATTATTTTCTCTCTCTTCCGGTGCGGGTTTCGTTACATTTTCTGCACTTGCTCCAGAATAGAATCTTTCGGTTCATCTGGGCCAATAAACGTCCCAGAATCTCCAGAGCGAACCTTTTGATGCATAAACTACAGGGGGGGGCCTGGGGGTTCCAAACATCGGCAAATATTAGCCACCCAGATAGCCCAATTATCCTTGTTTCATGCTTCGGTAGATGTTACCCTTTGGGTGCTCTTGGAATTGCCCAACTGCGCTCCTATCACCATGGCACCCCTCTAATCTTCACCTATTGTTACTGAGCCCGCTTATGCATCATAGCCTACAAGTCTGGGATTCCGTGCTCTGCTGGCCTCGTGTCACCCTTCCTCCCAATCACTAATAACCCTCTTTTTCACCCAGGCTTGAAATAACCTTAGGCATTTTCCTGGTGGGTTGCTAATTGGTTCGACACTTTCTAACCACCAGATCATTCCCCTTGTGGGCTTCACTTCGGGAGACCCTTGAAATTCCAGGGGCGGAGTTCTTCTGATACCTCCAACTTCAGCACTGGCTCACCTTGCTGCGGAGAACCTCCAAGTAGCCATTCCAGGAAACTGCATTTGAACACACCTGCCAGTATTCTCTGGGATCCCCAGGCCTCATCTCAGCTCTCTATGCTTCTCTGAGTAACTTCTCCCTCCACCCCTCTCACCTATGTAGCTCAGTGGGAACGAGACTTGGCAACTGAGATAGACTTAAGACTGGAGCGGGGCCTGGTCCTCAGTGGCCAAATACTCATTTAATACAGCCACCTTGGAGGCAACATATAAGGTGCTTATATGTTGGTATTGGGTCCCTACCTCTATTGCCCATACCAATCAGTCCTACAGTGACCGCTGTTTCCAGGGTTGTGGCCATCGGAGTTATTGTCGTACACATATGGTGGACGTGTCCTAGACTAATTGGTTTCTGGTTCTGTGTATTTGGCCTCCTATTCACTTTGTTCCACCTGCCCATACAAAAAGAAGCCAAGTTTGCCTTATTATACTGTCCAATTCCGGGCCTGTTTGCCTATCAGCAGAAGCTCGCTTCAAAGCTATTTTTGTCAGCGACAAAATAACAATTGCCCAAGCCTGGAAAAAACTATCTGTCCCCTTCTAGGGGGTGAGAGATTGCATGACCGCGTTGATGCTTACCAAACGGATGTCAAGCACCTGCCACGACTCTCATGCTAAGTTCCTTAAAATCTGGGAACCATGGCTGTCATGTGCCTTTCTTACTCTCCCCCCAGCCAGCTTGGCCCACCTCTGACAGACTGCCTCAATGCTCCCGAGCCCTTATCTTCCCCCCTTCTCTCTGTATTTAACCTCCTGGCCCCCATTCACCCCTAGTTTTCCTTATTCATTCCCTGGCTCGCTACTTGTTAGGCACGTGACTCCCTTTCTTTAGCACCTTTCTGCCTAACTTCCCTCTTGTTTCCGTTCTGTTGTTCCTTTTTTGATCTGTATTGGCTGAATACTGCACCACCATATGGATATTGACTGGCCCAGGGGACACCCTGTTGCCGTAGGGAATTTCTTCAGGACCGCTTGGCCCTTATGGCTTCATGGACAGCTTTTGGCACTCTCCTTTACTGCCTATGCCCCAGTAGTGGAAGGTCTCTTAGTGTCCTCATTTCCACTCCAGGTCTATGGGCTCTACATTGGCCTTGATGATGTCAGAGGATCTGTGACCACTGGTGCATAGGGGAGAAGAGGCTGCTGGGACTGGCCTTACAGGCTGGAGGGGGCCTACGGGGGCCAAGGATTGGTTAAGTTAAACTGTTTCTTGCAGTTCTCTAGACCCCAAGATCTAAACAGGCATTTAACTCTTACAGTGCGGAGACAGCCCCAGAAGTTCAGTAACTGTCATGTTGTAACATTTGCTTTAGTGTAGGTCACTGTCAGGCATGCTGAATGCAGCTTCCAAGCAGAACTCATGAGAGATGTGTTTTGGTTACGGATTTCAGCTTTGGAGTTTTGTCTCACAAAGCAGAACGTGTCCAATCTTTCTGTGTGGCTGGACCCCAGAGCTCACACTGGTAAATCACTTTAAGTTCACACTGACAGCCGGATTGAAATTGTGCAAGTTCAGCTGAATTCGCACAATTTCATACCTGTATGTCAGTCCCGACTTCGGGGGCGATTTCAGAGACATCTGTTTGGGTTTCTGCACAGATGTCTATACAAATCGCACCCCAAAGTTGCAAAAAATAGAAAAGAAACTATGTGGCATTGCATCGATTTGGACGGTGCCATTGGCGACAATAGTCGCCGATTTGCCATGTCTAAAACGCATGCCAAATCGCTGCAATGTGAACCTAGGCTAAAGGCTAGTCTGCTCTGATTTTGACGATCTGAGATCAGCTGACTACAAAACTCTTTGGGGAGGTGTTGGTTGCAGGGATCTAGAAATTCATGGTTATCGATATCTGAAAGGGAAATACCGTACTAGCTCATGCAGTGAGAAATATGTGTTAACACTTGGGTTTTTTATTGAATTCTACATAAATGACTGCTAAAAAGCAAAATAATTTGCATCAGTTTTTTTAATAGTGCTGACATATTAAAGCATATACAGTTTAAAACCCCAAAACAAAAATGTAATATAATGCAGCGTAACAGTTCAGTTTTCTCTGCAGCAGTTCAGTTCTTGTGCCTCTCCCAGCCTGTGATTGGACAGTGAAAGGAGAATCTGATCTACCTGCTACTCTGCTTTGTCCTCCAGTCATCATTTCCTTGTTAGCGCATAAGAACTGCAGCACAATTGATTGGCGCCTTGTGCAGCTTCTCCTCCTCCCAGTCTGAGGGCTGCTATATAATGGATTGCAAGAGGCTCATACCAAATTGGATTCTTCCCTAAAATTCTGCCGTATATACAGATACAAATTGGAATTTAATAGTCCCTCTCTAAATAACTGCCAGCTATTCAGGCCCCAAGACAGCAAAGCAACCTCACACAATTCTATTCCCTTAGTATGCCATGTTTTATATATGGGATGAGGGTTTTTCTGTAGTAAGTGTTTTGTTTTTTCACATAAATTCAAGTATACATGTATTGAAATACTGAATGTTTGTCTTACATTGTATGTCAAGGCAGAAAAGAAAAATCTGCAACAGGCGGATGCAGACAGAAATAAAAATCTGAGAGGTGTTCTAGCTTTTACCTACTCAACACTTTGTGTTGCCATTGGAGAGATCCCCCAATTCCAGTCTGGTAAAACAGTTGTCATCTGGACAGTAAATGAAAGGGATATACCTCTAACGGGGGAAGCACTAAGCCTGAGAAAAGGCTTTAATCCTTCCTCGCTTTATCTCAAACTAATAAAAAAAAAAGGGTTGGCTATGCATGCACTTTAAGGCTTCACACCTATGCAGTTTTAGTGCATTTTGCAGATTTCCACTACAGAATGTGTTCCATAAGAAACCATGTTAAATGGACTGTAGTGCAAATCTGCAAAAAGCACTAAAAATGCATAGGTGTGAATCCAGCCTAACTAGCCAGAAAGCATTGCTCCAGTAGTGCTACAAAACATCCAGGTGGTTCATAGCAACATTTAATAGAGAGGGATGGGGGAAGTTTTTTTTTTTCTCTGTGGTATCTTCTCATGAAAAAAATGTCTAGGGAAATTTCCCATATGTCTGTAGGTTGTACACCATATACTTGAACTTATCTTTATAGAACACTGCTTCTAGGAAGAGTAGCAACAGTGATACATTTATTTCTGACAGCACTGAAAAGGGCAGAGTGTTTACAACCTTTCCTGAAAAATAAGGTTTTAGCAGTTCTGTTGCTCAGATCCTCTCTAGATCTATTGCATTAGGCCATATAGCACTTTCCTTGTGCCTTCATATCAGCATACTGTACTAGCAATAGGCCTCCTCCCACACCCACCTACGAGACCATTTCAAATATATAAAAGAATGAGAACCCAGAAGCATTCTCCTTTTACCTGCAGAGCAGTGCTTCCATGTCCCTTACCTATCAACTTGTTTGGTGTCTGCCTGGGTTCAACTTCTTCATTTGTACCAACCTGTAATACCAGGCCATTTTTCACTGCTGTAATAGTTTGACTGACAATTGCTCCAACATGCAACATTGTACCCAAATGAATTTTTTTATATAAATTTATTGGGAGATTTTGATGGTATTTAACAACCCTTGAGTTTGTTTTACTAAAAAAAAAAAAAAAAAAAAAAAAGAGGGAAAAAAGGTTTTCCTTAATTTCTGTTAAAATAATAATAATGCCAGAATAGTTAAAAAAAAAAAAAAATATATAAAACAAAACAGCAATTACCCTTTTTTTTCAAAATTAGACACCCCAAGGTGATCCCATTTTTGCCACAATTTCTTGGAAAAAGAAACATGCCAGTACCGACTGCTATATAACCAGTGCTAAAGGGCACAGGGAATTCAATTTTCTGAATTCACTTGTTATCTTTACATCTAGGCTGTGAAAGGCTTCTTCTTTCGTGCCCACTGGTGTAGGGCAGAAGGTAGGGAGAACCATTTCCTGTGGAATACTGTTGCCACTTTTGGTAGGAAACCAGGGTCAGTTCTACTACCCGGTCTGGAAATATAGAAAAGAAAGGTTCTATGATTGACAGGGCCTGTAGATCACTCACTCTCCTAGCTGAAGTAACTGCCACTAGGAGTGCTACCTTAAGGGAAATTTGATTGTTGCTTCCTCCGGAGGTTCAAAGGGTCTTTTTGTCAGACCCTGTAACACCAGAGAAGTCCCATTTTGGGAAAAACTTAAAGGGTACTGGCCTAACTCTGGTCAGTGCGTTAAAAAATCTTATGATAAGCGGGTCCTGAGATAGTTGTCTCTCCAGGAATACCGATAGAGCGGCCACTTGAACCTTTAGAGTGCTAATCGCCAACCCTTTCTCCATTCCTTCATGGAGAAATTTTAACACAGAGATAGTCTCCTTTGGTGAACGGATCTTTTCTCTGCACCAGGAATTAAAACATTTCCATGTTTTGAAATAGATTGCTCTAGTGACCTTTTTCAGCTGTCTAATAATGTTGAAACTAGTTTATTGGACAAGCCCTTATTTTTTAGGATTTGCTCCTTAGTAGCCAGGCAGCTAGTCTGAGGTGCTTGATATTGGGATGTTGCAGGGGACCCTGTGTTAAAAGGTCCTTCTGTAAAAGGAAGAAACCAGTGGGGTTCCACCACCATCTTCTGAATGGTTGAAAACTAAGTCCTTTTGGGCCAGAATGGGGCTACTAAAATTACTGCTGTAGACTCCTTCTGTAGTTTGAGGACCAATGGGATCATTTGGAAGGGGGGGAAAAGCGTAGCACAAGTGGAAGGTCCATGGTTGTGCTAGCGCATCTAGTCCCTCCGCTTGATCTCGCCTGTTTAGGGAGAAGTATGTTTCCACCTTCGCATTGGCGTGGGATGCGAACAAGTCTATTTGGGGAACTCCCCATCTTCCTGTTATCTTCTGGAATACTACTGAATTCAGACTCCATTCTGATTCCAGTACCCCTTCTCGGCTTAGGAAGTCCGCTATTTGGTTCAATCTCCTTTTAGGTGTACCGCCGTCAGGGATGCTAGATCGGATTCCGCCCAGGACAAAATCTGGAGGGCTGAGGATAGTAACACACTGCTCCTCGTGCCTCCCTGCCTTATTATATAAGCCACTGCTGTGGCGTTGTCCGATAACACCTGAATATGGTGACCCAGAACTTGTTTCCTGAAAGCCCATAGTCCCAGGAGAATGGCCCTCAACTCTCTCCAATTGGAGGATCTCCAGGCTTCTCTGGTTGTCCATGCTCCTTGGGCCATCTGTCCGTCTAGATGAGCACCCCACCCCCAGAAGCTTGCATCCGTTGTCAGTCTGTGTTCTACAGGGAAAGTCCAAAGCAGGCCTTTGTCTAAATTTGCTTGCTTTCTCCACCACCAGTTTTCTCTGAACTTGAGGGGGCATTTTGATAAATTTTTCCAGCGACTCTCCATAGGACCAATTCCTGAGAATTGTCTGCTGAAGATCTCTCGCATGGAGACGTTCCCATTGTACCGCTGGTATTGACACTAAGTAGGCCTAGGACTGACATGGCTGCTCTGATTGTCATTGGCAGAGTCCCCTTTACTGCCCTCTGGAGCTTCTCTATTTTTTCCTCTGGGAGAAAAAGCCTTTCCTGTATGGAATTTAGTGTATATCCAAGAAATTTTATTGTCTGGGACGGGATCATATTTGATTTCTCTTGATTTATGATCCATCCGAGACTCTCCAGATGTCTTTTTTGTCTCTTTTAGATCTATTTCCAGTAGATCCCTTGTCTTGGCAAATAGCAAGAGGTCGTCCAGGTATGGCACTATTGATATCCCTTTTAATCTGAGGGGTGCTAGAGCCTCTGCTATGATCTTTGTAAATATCCTTGGTGAGGATGACAGTCCGAAAGGGAGGGCTCTGAACTGCAGGTGTAAGATTGAGTCTCCCCCGCTAATAGTAGGTGCTTCTGCGATACTGGCGCTATAGGAACGTGTAGGTACGCATCCCTCAGGTCTATGGATGCCATAAAACAACCTGGCGTCAGGAGATGTTTTACTGAAAAGACTGTGTCCATCTTGAATTTTTTGTATTTGTTGGATTTGTTTAGTATCTTCAGGGTCAATATTAACCAGAATTTTCCTGACGGTTTCTTCACTAGGAATATGTGCGAATAGCACCCTATCCCTTACTCTTCGGGGGGGGGGGGGGGGGGACAACTATAATTACCTGACATCCCTATAGATTTCTCCTGGTCTCTGGGAGCCTGGGTTACGTAAAAGCGGTTCGGAGGGGGTTGCAAGAATTCCAGTCTGTAGCCCTCTGCTATTATTTTGAGGACGAATGGACTGGACGTCGCTGTCTTCCATTGTGGAAGAAAGACCTGCAACCTTCCTCCCGTCGGACGGCTGTCACTGGCTGTTTGTGGTTTGACCAGGACGACGGAATAGTACCCCTGACTTTCCCCTCCCTCTCTGGGACCTCCAGGGTCTTTTATAGCCTGTGTCTTTAACCTCAGTTTGCCGAAAAGCACAAAAATTATTTTTGCCCTGAGGAATCACTTTCTTTATTGGGAAGGCCTTCTTATCAGCCGTTCTATTAAGTACGGCTTCCAGATCAGGGCCAAAAACCAAATCCCCCTCAAAAAGGCAAACCACAGTTTTGCCTTTGAGGCTGCATCCCCTGACCAGGTCTTAACCCATAAGGCTCTTCGGGCTGAGTTGACCAGGGCTGCTGATCTTGCCGACATTTTGAGAGTCAGCAGAGGCATCTGCCACGTACCCTACAGCCTTCTGAAGTACAGGTAGCGTGTCTAGCAGGTCCTTACGAGAAGTTCCTGCTTCAATATGAGTTTAATCGCTCCAGCCAGTGTTCTAGATTTCTTGCCACCACGGTTGATGCCATTGCTGGCTTTAAATTGGCTAGAGTCGAATCCCATGCCTTTTTAGTAGGGAGTCTGCCCTCTTGTCCATGGCATCTTTTAGGTTGCCCATATCCTCGAAGGCCTAATCTGTATTTCTTGAAACCTGCAAAAAGGCTGCGTCAAGTTTTGGCTTTATTCCAAACCTGCTTGCTATCATCCTCAAAAGGGAATCTTCTTTTGAGGGATTTGGAAAAGAAAGGGTCCCTCTCTGGATCCTTCCATTCTCTTTTTACCGTCTCGGAGATGTATTTGTGCACTGGGAACACCCGCTGCTTTACTTCTCCCTTGCCTTGGAACATCTTATCGTGCAAGGATAATTGCGTCTTATCCTCTTCGATATTAAGAGTTGTGTGTATTGTCCTTAATAGGTCGTCCACTTCCTCAAGGGATAACCTATAGCGGGTAGAAGAAATTTATTTTTCTTCATCTTCTTCAGAACCTGTGGCAACATCTTTCTCCTCATCCTCTGAATCGCTGACCCCTCTGGGTGCAGGAGTACTAGGATGAGAACAGGATAGCAAACTGGCTCTAGTGTTTGGCTGGGCCGCCTATCCAAAAAAGGAGCGGAATGACTGAAAAGTGTCCGCTAGTTCCTTTCGGAAGGAGCTTAATAGCTCTCCTGGTTGAGCAGCAGCTGTGGCTGAGGCAGTTTCCTCTTTTACTAAATCTGCTATACATGTCTTCCATAACGCCTTGGGCCATGTTTCCCTAAGTGTGTTTTTGCAAGACTGACATTTTCTTTTAGGAGGGGAGGAATGTTTGGTCTGGTCTTTGGCTTTAAGCTGAAATACACCAACACCATACTATCGTTAAAACATTTTACGGATATAGCAACTAATCCTTCTAAACCAGCTGAAAATAAAACACTTTAGCCCTTGCATTTAAAAATACAGCTTTCCTAGTGACTCACCCCCTGAGCCACCATAACAACCACTCTAGTAACAGTTTCTAGGGAGAGTGGTACAGGCTCCTTAGCTTTCCCCCCAGGGGAGCAAAGGAGGGAGAGAATATACAAGACCCAAAGAAAGCATATATACAGGGACCTCTGTCCCTGCTTACCTGGGCCTGGCTGGTGTGAGTGGCTCCTGCTCCCGCCACTGCCGCTTGTTCCTCTTCCATTGCTGAGGTCTGAAGTGGTGTCTGGCAGCTCTTTGACTTTTGGGGTCCTTTCACCGCTGTGAGGACCGGAAATTACAACAGCCAAAGGCCGCCTTCTCCTGCGTTCCAGCGGCCGGAACCGCGTCGCCGGAAGTCCCGCCCCGACCGGAAATGACGCGCTCGCCACCCGGAAAAACATGGAGGCTGAAAAAAAAACCGGAGGAGACACTGCTCTTCACCTGAGGAGCATGCCATCCCTCCTTTCAGACCCCCAGTGCCAGTCTGATGAGAGCGGGACCTCCCGCAGCCTGAACCCTCGCCGGGTATGAAGGGGAGAAAGCACCGGAGTATCCCCCTCACGTAAGGGGGGGTGCTGGGCTGGAAAACAAAAGAATCTAACAGGTATGCCCCATACTGTCTCCACCTGGAAAGAGCGCAGCATAAACCTGGTTCCCTGCAGCGCTTCCACCATGGCACTACAACTGAGGCCATGGTGGAAGTGTCCAGTCTTTAAAAAAAACTGACTGCAGTGTTTCCTGGGAAAAGGGGTGGAGCTGCACTCTCCAGGTGCTGTCCTGAAAGACTGAGGGGGAAAAAAAAAACCACACTCCCAACACATTGCCCATCCAGACCACATCTTAAAAGCAATGTTGCTTCAGGCTTAAAGCATCTTTTGGCACGTCCAATAAACTTTACCCTACCCATGTCCTCATGCAAAAAAGACATGGAATAAGACAGACATGACAAATGCAAAGAGTACCAGGCTATAGTATATTTAGCCCCATTTGGAGGGCAGAAAGTTACTCAGAATCAGAAAATGGTGCTAAAAATTGAAAAAATATGCCATTACCCATTTGTATCACATATTTGATAACAGGGCTTTGTCCTTTTGCCAACCTACAGGTTAAATCTCACCTTCCACAGTTCATTAACTTCTACCAACCCACAACATCCTATCAGGGCTAAAGGGCAGGGTATTGTATCCCACATGCATGATACAGCATCCTATTAAAAAAGTACCAGTTACTTACCGGTAATGGTCTTTCTGGTAAGTCTTCCAGGATGGCACAATGAGAGATGACTAGTCCACCTGACAGGAAACACAATCAAAGAGGTTAAAAACCCCACCCCTCCCTGTGCTCCTCAGTTTGTGAAAAAGTACTCCACACTAGTGCACGAGAGTGAAAACAACATACCACAACAACTCTATATATATATATATTAATATACTTAACCAGAGCGGTGGGAAGTAGGCCTGCCGTCCTGGAAGACTTACCAGAAAGACCATTACCGGTAAGTAACTGGTACTTTTCTCAAGACGTCTTCCAGGACGGCACAATGAGAGAGAAGCAAGTAATTTGCAGGCCTACCTTAGGGTGGGACGACCGCTTGCAGGACCTTCCTACCAAATGAGAGGTCCTGAGGCGACAGCAACTCCACTCTGTAATGCTTCAAAAAAGTGTTCTGGCTTGACCATGTCGCAGCTTGGCAGATTTGTTCGACCGAAGCTCCGGCCCTTTCTGCCCAGGAGGTCGCCAGAGACCGAGTGGAATGTGCTTTAACCTTCGGGGCTGTCTTAGCAGCCTGGTCATAAGCTAGGGAGATTGCTTGTTTTATCCACCTAGCTATGGTTACTCTAGAAGCCTGTTGGCCCTTTTTCTGACCAGAAAAATTAATAAATAAGTGGCTGGATTTTCTGAAAATGCTAACTCTATCCAAATAAGAAAGCAGACATCATCTGACATCCAAACAATGAAAGGAAGCCTCCCTTTCATTCTGGGGATTGGAACAAAAAGGAGGGAGTATTATTTCCTGCGTTCTATGAAATTTTGATACTACCTTGGGAAGGTACAGGGGGTCCTGCCTGAGAACAACCCTGTCCTCAAATAAACGAAAAAACGGCTCTTTAATTGACAGAGCCTGCATATCACCTACTCTTTTGGCTGTCGTTATCGCCAGCAGAAAGGTAAACTTAACTGTGAGAAGTTTAATAGAAATACTGTCTAAAGGCTCGAACGGAGCCTTAGTTAACTGTTCTAGAACCAAGGAGAAATCCCAGGGTGGAACCCTAGAGATCTGTACTGGAGACATTCTGTCCCTAGCTGACAGGAATCTTTTAATCAATGGGTCCTGGGACAATCTTCTGTCCAGGAAGTAAGATAAGGCTGCTACCTGAACTCTTAGTGTCTTGGTAGCCAGCCCCAGATCAACTCCATCCTGGAGAAATTCCAGAATGACCGAAGTTTCCTGTTGGGAAACCTCTCTCTCTGAACACCAGCGAGAGAAGACCCCCCACACCTTAGCATAAATCCGCCTGGTGACCTCCTTTCTACTAGAGAGGAGAGTGGTGATCACTCTCTCTGAACAGCCCTTCTCCCGCAGGTTCTGCCTTTCAAGCACCAGGCCGTCAGTTTGAAGAAGCTGGGCTCTGGGTGGAAGACTGGACCCTGAAGAAGAAGGTCTGACCGAACTGGTAGATGGAGAGGGGGAGCTACCGACCAGTTCTCCAGAGTGGGAAACCAGGCTCTCTTGGGCCACCAGGGGGTGACCAAAATGAGACAGCATTCTGAGAGGTCCAGCTTCTGCAGGATCCTCGGAATCAGACTCAGAGGAGGAAAGGCATAGGCCAGATGAAAACTCCACACCTGGGCCAGCGCATCCACTCCCTCTGAGCCCCATTCCCGGGTCAGGGAAAAGAACCTCTTTAGCTTTTTGTTTTCCCTGCGGGCGAAGAGGTCTATCTCCGGATTGCCGAACCGTTGGCACACCAGATCGAACACCTCTGTGTTCAACTCCCATTCTCCCTGGAGAATCGGGTGGCGACTTAAAAAGTCCGCCTCTACGTTGTGAACCCCTTTTATGTGAACCGCTGTGATAGAGGGAATCCGGAGCTCTGCCCAGCTCAGGATCTCCAGAGACAAAGCCAGAAGGGTATGCGACCTGGTGCCTCCCTGATGGTTCAGGAATGCCACTGTGGTGGCATTGTCGGATAGAATCTGGACCTCTCGGCCCCTGACTCTCTCCTCGAAGGCCTTTAGAGCCTCCCGGACCGCCAACAATTCCCGGAGGTTTGAGGAGGCGCCCCTCTGACCTCGGTTCCAGGAACCCTGAGCTCGTCTAAGTGAGCCCCCCAACCCCAGGCGCTTGCGTCTGGTTATCCTGAGAGGGTTGGACTGACTCCACAGACGACCCACCAGTAAATTCTGAGGAAGGAGCCACCACCTCAGAGATTCCTTTGCCACAACTGGGATGGGGACCCTGTAGTCTAGAGATTCCCTTGATCCGTCCCAAGAGGATAGAAGGAATTCTTGGAGAGGTCTGGAGTGGAGCTGAGCCCATGGCACCGCTGGGATGCAAGAGGTCATTAGACCCAGCACCCGCATGATGCTTCTGAAAGAAGATTCCTCTGCCTCCAACATAGACCTGACCGTTGTCATAAGACCTTGTCCTGGGGTAAAACAAGTTCTTTCCAAGGAATCCACTAGGAAGCCCAAGTAAACTTTCTTCTGTTCTGGGACCATCGAGGATTTTTCTTTGTTGATGATCCACCCCAGGCTTTCCAAGGTGCTCACGACCCTGGCCAGGTCTGCAAGAAGGAGATCTCGACTCTGATTGTAGAGAAGCAGATCGTCGAGGTAGGGGACTACTGCTATACCCTGCAGGTGCAGGTAAGCAATCACCTCCGCCATGATCTTTGTAAAGACTCTTGGACTGGATGACAGTCCGAAGGGAAGCGCAGCAAACTGCCAATGCTGCACTCCCTGGGCGGAAGTGATTGCAAACCTGAGGAAGGCCTGATGTGCTGGGAATATCAGGACGTGTAGATAGGTGTCCTTTAGGTCTATGGTCACCATGAACACCCCCCTCAGAAGAAGCTTCCTGAGAGTGTACACGCTCTCCATCCGAAACCTCTTGCGACGCAGATAAGCGTTCAAGGGTCTCAAGTTTATTATAAGTCGATGCTTCCCTGACGGCTTTGGAACAACGAAAACGTGGGAATAGACGCCCAAACCTTGTTGTTCCGTAGGTACTGGGATAACTACTCCCTGCCTTTCCAGATCTGAGACATTCTGTACCAGACCTGCAGCTTTTAAGGGGTCCCTGGGTAGATGCGTTACCAGAAACTTCGGGGGAGGGGAGTGAAGGAACTCTAGCTTGTAGCCCTCCTTTAAAATTTGGAGGACATGGGGGCTCTGAGATATGCTTTCCCATCTGGGGAGAAACTGGGAAAGCCTTCCCCCTACCCTTACGTCACTTAGAGTTCTTGTCATTAGGCTGGAGAAAAGGATACCTCCCTTCTGTTTGTCCTTGCCAGCACTCCACCTCCTAGTATTGATAGGTCTTTTGTCTGAAGACCGGTTCTTACCCTGGGGGCCTCAAAAAAAATCTCCTTTTTTCCTTTTTAGGTTTGGTAGGAAATTTTACCCTTTTCGGTGGACCTGGACAAGGCTTGGTCCAGTCCTGTACCGAAAAGAAGGGAGCCCTCAAATGGGAGACCACATAAACGGGTCTTGGATGCACCATCACCATCCCAGGTTTTAACCCATACAGCTCTTCTAGCAGAGTTTAAGAGGGCTCCAGTCTTTGCGGTGGTTCTTACGGTTTCTACCGCTGCGTCCGCTAGGTACGCCACCGCGTTACCTATTAGCTGCAACGACTCCAAGACTTCCTTGGATTTGGAAGTGCCTGAAACATGGTCCGTTAATTTTGAGATCCATGCATCTGCATTCCTGGCTACGCATGCTGAAGCCAGCGCCGGGCTCATGGCTGCCGCATTGGCTTCCCAGGCCCTCCGCAAGGTGGTTTCAGCACGCCGATCCATCTGATCTTTGAGGTTACCAGTATCCTCAAAGGAGAGGTCAGACTGTTTGGATACCTGGGCTAAGGAAGCATCCAATCTGGGTGTTTTGAAGAGCCTATCTTCATCCTCCTCCTTGAAAGGGCACCTACGTTTCCACGTTTTTGGTCTTAAGAGCTTCCTTTCAGGATCCTTCCATTCCTGAAGGATAATGTCCTTCAGTGCCTGGTGGACGGGGAAGATTTGGGTTGAGACTTCAACAAACCCTGATACATTCTATCCTGTGCGGAAACCTGTTCCGCAGGCTCCTGGATCTCCTCAGAAGCATAAATTGCCACAAGGAGGCCCTCCATATCATCGGCCGAGAAGATGTGCCTTCCTGGCCTGGAGCCCTCTTCCTGACTATCCACCAGACCCTCATCAGATACTTCTCGATCGGAGATATCTGAATCCTCCTCCGGCTCCGAACCCTGTGAAGGTAGGGATTTTAGAGGCTGCGGGCGTCTTTTAACTACCCTGGGAATCAAAGAACTCTCCTGAGAGGAAGAGCCCCCCCCCACTTGTCTGAGGTTCTGGTTCCCTAGACCTGAGTGAGGATTGAAATTCCTTAAGTGTAGTCAGCATCTGGGTCTGGACAGACAAGAAGTCTTTCATGACCTGCGATGTTTCTTTTCCAGCCAATTTCTGAATGCATTTAAAACAGAAAGGTCTGGAATAGTCTGGAGGCAACCTATCGTTGCAGTAGCCACATCTTTTGATGCGAGCAGGGGCTTTAGAGGGACGGCTGGTAGACCCCTGGGCAGTGACGTCCCCTCCTGCAGAAAAAATACAAATATACACAGGGAATTTTTTAGTACCAAACATCCCTGTGCAGAGCAAAAAAGGGGGAAGAGTCGGGGTACCTCCCCCATCATAACCCCTGCTGGCTGGGTAGGACTCACCTCCTGTGGCCTCCTCTGTAGCCTTGGCCGTACCGGGCCTTTCCTCATGCTCCATGCGCCGTCCGGGCTCGAACCGTGTCGCTAAGAGCAAACAGGAGGAATGGGCGCCTCTTTTCCTGGCATCTTTATAGTTGAAGCTGGCTGAAAAGACGCCGGCCGTCGCCATCTTGCCGTAGACCGGAAACCGGAAGTGGCACGGCGCGCGGTGACGTCATTCCGGGCGCTAGAGGAGGAAATCAATGAGTCCTCCAGGCCATGGGAAAATGGCGCCGCACATACCTGAGCGGCGCCAATAGCCAGAACAGCGCTTCACCACCGCATCTGCGGGAGACCTGCCAGCCCCCCCTCCGAAGTGGACACCCACCAGGTAGGGAGGAAAGAGGAAATATTTGGCCCCTGAAGCTTCCAGGTACCCTGTGTACCTTAGGGCTTCAGAAAACTCAGGGGGTTCTTCAAGGCTATTCCTTCCCCCCTGAGTATGTTACAACAAAAGGGGGGACCCCCCAGGAAGGATGAGCCCGTCCTGCTAGGTCCAGAGGCTTCCTAAGCGTTCGACCTAGGTCCCAGGGGGAGACCTCCAGCACCAGGCCTTTAGAAAATAACAAACGGTTTCGCTGTGGGGAAACAATCAAAAACTGAGGAGCACAGGGAGGGGTGGGGTTTTTAACCTCTGATTGATTGTGTTTCCTGTCAGGTGGACTAGTCATCTCTCATTGTGCCGTCCTGGAAGACGTCTTGAGAAAAAAGGGATTCACATTTCAAGGTTATTCCATGCTGGTAAATATTTTACTGAAAGATTACCCCTTTAGAACAGCTAGATGGAAGAACGTGGGAGGAGGTCATGTTGGCAGTGCAATCGTCCTCCCTCAGTACTACTCAGCGCCTCTTGAAACTGCATATTCTCCTTAAAGTTCACTTCACCCTTCTGGCAAACTGATACACCTATGGTGGTGCCCAAAACTACACATTATAGAGTATATGAAAAGGTAAATAGAGCAACGTAGACTTCGGTGCGTCAGCTAAAAGGCTTCTATATTTCTCCACCATAAATAAGCATCTTAGATTTCTGTATAGCAGTATGTGAATCAAAGTGGAACTCCAGGCAAACTTCTAAATACGAATTAAATACAAGTTTACCCTCTTATCTGGCCATCTAGTCAAAGTGAGGCATCACTTATCCAGGGACGTGAAGCTTCACTGCCAACCAAAATAATCAGTATCCCCACTGCTATAAAGAAAAAAAAAAAGTCTTGACTGTCAAAAGGTATGTGCATCACAAGAGAACAGAAAATGTTGCCCATAATGAGCAAAGTGATAATGTGAACCTGGTGCTTTACACAAACTAAAAGAAAAAATCTGAACTAGATTTTAAAAATCACTCATGTAAATGGAAAAAATAAAAACCTGCAACTTGTTCTATAGCTTCCACATTAACCACTTCCCGCCTGGTCAATAGGGAATTGATGTCCGGGAAGTGGTTGTTATCCTGACTGGACGTCCAGCAGGATAACATGGGTGCGCATTGCGGCGAGTCAGTCTGACACCCCGCATCTCCGATTGTGATAAGAAGCCTCTGTCAGAGGCTTCTTACCACGTGATCATCGTGTGAACCAGGAAGTGCCGGTAAACGGCATTGCTCGGTTCACGCTGACAGGGACAGCCGATCGGCGCGGGGGGGTCTGTGCCGATAATCAGCACAGCCCCCTCAAATGTAAAAATGACATGCCCAGCAGTGCCCCATATAAAATATACAAGTGCCAATCCCTGCCCAGCAGAAAGACCTGTCAGTGCCACCCCATCAGTGCAGGGGAAAAGAAAATTTTATGACAGAAACTAAATATTTTTTTTCTAAATTTTTGGTCTTTAGCTTTTAGTAAAAAATAAGAGCCGCAGAGGTGATCAAATACCACCGAAAAGCTCTATTTTTGGGAAGAAAATAAAAAATTGTCCTGGGCAGGAATGGGCACAAGTGCATGGTATTGAAGTGGTTAATAAGGCTCGATAGGTGTATTGGTTTACTGTTTTATTTATTAGAACAAAAACCATTGATGAAAAAACAGCATATTTCGATGCCACCATTTAAAGATATGTCACGGTACAGTTTTGGTCATCAACTTGGTTGTGGCAAACAGGTAATGTACTGGAGTATACCCCACGGATGTTAAGGCAATCGTGTCATAAGCAGATGGCTTCAGAATCCTGCAGAAAAAAATAAACTGAGTTAACTCATAACACAGTGCAGTACTCACTAGTGCAATTAAAAGTTCAACACTAACCACAGCTTCAGTGTGGTAGAGGGACAGAACTATGGATGCCCTACAGTAAGTCTTTGGGGTTACCACCCAGGCTCTGCAGCATTTGTCAGCAATCTCCTCCACAAAAGCCAGCAGACAGATAGCTCATGTGACTGGTCCGCCCTTAGGGTAGGTATATTTATGTCAGGTGCTTCACATTATATTGCAGACATCTTTCCTTTTCCAGGGTAGTTCAAATAGGCACAGGTTTAGGTAAACGTTGCAGGCATTAAAGTGGTTCTAAAGGCAGGTTTTGCCTTAATGAATTAAGGTAAAAAAAACTCTGCATGTAGTATCCCCCCACAGCCCCCCTTATACTTACCCAAGCCAAATCTCAATCCAGCACTGTGCACAAACACTGTGTCTCTTCCTCATTGGCCCAGAGACAGCAGTGAATGCCATGGGCTCCTGCTGCGAATCACAGAGGGAGCAGGGGACAGGGTTGAGTCTCACTGTCAATAGAGACAGTGAGGCTCAGGAGCGTGCCCATGTGTGCCTCTAGCAAGTGGCTTGCTATGGGGCACTCAGCAGGGGAGCCAGGAATGCAGATGGGGGACCCAAGAGGATCGGGGCCAAACCATTACACAGCAGGCAAATATGACATGTTGGTTATATTAAAGAGAATGTTAAGAATCAGTTTAAACTGAGGAAAACAGCAGAACTTTTAAAATGAGTTACCTGTCCAAAATCTTTAATTTATTGAATTTGCCAATTCAGTAATCTACAGTCCTTTGTAGTGACCTTATTCAAAGGCAATGTCATTGTGCTGTGGCATGTAGGGC
Source organism: Rana muscosa (assembly GCA_029206835.1). NCBI lineage: Eukaryota > Metazoa > Chordata > Amphibia > Anura > Ranidae > Rana > Rana muscosa. The sequence goes on from CM055116.1 coordinate 1,027,666,773, forward strand.
CCTCTTCAGTATGCACCCTGTATAATAAAAGACATGTATACATGATCACAGCAAATAGTACTATTGATGTTACACATTTAGAATTTACTTTCATACAGCAGGGCAGAAAACCAGGACAGATGCATTTCCAACATTGTGCTGTTCATGCCTTAAAAAGTTATTCCAGCACAGCCATACAACCAAGTGCTGGGTATTACAAGGTGTAGCAGGCTATGGTGGGTTTTATGTTTGCCTTTTCTGACACCTCATTTACTACTTTCAAAGTAAATGTGCAACACAAAGGCAGAAGAACTAAACAGTTCTGTAAAATATATGGTACACAATTTTACAAATGTCACAAGACATTACTGAGGCTTAGTGGTTGGCACTACTGCCTTGCAGGACTGGGGTCACTATTAAGTTCCAGTAAGGACACTAGCTGCATTTTCTGTGTTAGTTGGATTCCTCCCACATCTAAAAACATATGGGTTGGTTTATTGGCCTCACTATGTGCAGAATAGTGACCCTAAATTGTAAATTCCTTGAGGGCAGGGACTGATGTGAATGTACAACACATAAAATACTGTTATCCCTGCTCTATAAATACCTGTGATAAATGAGAACCACTGACCACTCACCATATGGATCCATTTTACCTGGAAACACCCAAGCCTCATGAGCATAGCCCTACCCCCATTCTTATTAGCCTACCCAGGCCCTACAATATGGGAACTTGCCTTTGCCTCAACTACCAGCCAGTAGCTGCGTTGGTAATTTGTGGCCCCTGGTGATACTGGACCTGCAGTATGAGAAGACAATGGTAGCTCCATATGTCATGCACAGCGCTGTCTCAGGTTCTCTTTAGCTTTGCAATGAACTTACATGCAGTACAAAAACTACAGGCAACATACTCCACATCAGCCTCATTGATGGAACCATCTTCCAACAGTGACCTAGAGAGAAAAAAAATAAACATAAAAATGCGACATTCTGGCCTGGAAAGGCTATAAAAGCAGCATTCGTACAATCAGAAACATGGCCCTGGATGTCACTAAAGGGCTCCTAAGGCACTGACAGGTGATAAGGGAGAGAAGAGACTAGACACCTCACTGTTTTACTCCCCCCCCTCCCCCCACCTGGACACTTGGATTCAATAAATGGATTTGCTGGACAGTGCTTTCCATTGTCTATAGATCAGAGGGGCAGTCAACTTCTGTGCAACAAGCACACTGCATCTAGGCTCACACTGGTGCCGTGAACTGCATGCGATTCAGATAGTAATTGCATCACATACCTGTTCAAATCAAATATTCTAAGTGTAATTTGAGGCCATACATGTTGTATGGCTCCGATCACACTGCACCCACACAAAAAGGTGCATGCACTTTACCGCACTGGAATTGGATGGGTGGTCACACCTATGCAATCCAATTATGCCAATCGCACTGTTTTGTGAACAATTTTCTTGGGGTGTCAACACCTACAGCAGTTCACATTAACAGATTGTGATGTGGTGCAGGAAGAGCATAGGAATCGCAGTGAATACTGCACTGCATTAGGGTGAACCAGGGCTAAAATATGTAAACCCAACACTTCATATTCCTGATGTGGCTGCTGTACCACATATATCATGCTTTGTATTGCTTCCTTTGTGCGAAAACCCTGGTGTTCCTGCCAGTCCCTCTGTTTTGCTATTTAAAAACTGATCACACTAAGCAGGAGAGCACAGCACTGCAAGTTCTCGAGCTGTGCTGGAAACTCAGTGTACTCTCCCAATGATCAGACTTGTCCTGACACTTCCCCCACAGCTATTCACTGGGAAAATCAGGGTGCTGCTTATTTTCCCCCCAGCTCTTTGAGCTCATCCTTATTGGAAGAATCTCACCAAAAATGGCATTTTTGTTGCAGGGGGGGGCATCTAAAATCTAGCTTGTATATTGTGTAAACTGGGAGAAATAAAAATCACACAAGCAGGAAATGACATGTGGGGGTTCTGTACACCATGTACAGAACACTGCCATATGGCTTTTACAGGAAGAAAAACAGCACTGCAGATGAAAAAAATAAATACAATTTAATAACCTTGAATTACAAAAAGGACTTTTGCATTTGTATAAAATCAGGCAGGTCGTGCAAGATGGTAGATTATACAGATGGTTTAGGACATTGCCCCCACAGAACCTCTTCCCCCATTGAGGGCGCTCGCTCATTATCCAGATATTCCCCCCCCCCGTACTGGGGTCCGGTGCATTTTGCTGCATTCCAGTGCAGGAAAAGTGCAACACATTATACTTTTTCCCCCTGGAACTGAAAAGCACAGAACACACTGGTGTGCACTATGCCATTGAAAACCATAACCTACTTTTCGTGCAGTTTTTGATGCATAAATCAACACACTGATCTGCACGTGAACTGGCCCTAAGAGGACCATCAAATCAAAGTCACTTCAGTGTAACCCAAATCTCTGCAAATATTGTATAACCATCACCATCCAGAGGTCATGTCTATGGGGTGATCGGATAAAAGGGAAGCATGCCCCCCCCCCCCCCCCGGAGAAGACAGGCCGGACACACCACGTGCACTTCACTACATTAGCTCAACTCAGGAGAGCTCACAGGCTGAACTCCATCTAATACGTCTGAGGCTCACCTGCGGCGGGAGGTGTCACGGGATATCACCGGGCTGGGGCCCTCACTGGCCGGGGGAACACCAGCAGCAGACCGCCGCCATTACTAGACCACGAGTCTCGGAGGACACAACAAACATGCCGCTCCCCAACCGAACCGAGCAGAAAGGAAGAGGAAGTGCGCGAGCTTAGATACTGCATGTCCTGGGCTGTACCATGTGAGCGGGGCGGGGGAGGATGGGCTGTACTATGTCGGAGGGCGGGTTGTACAAGACAATTAGAGAGCAGTGAGGAGAGAAGTGTAGAGGAGGATTGTAAATGAATAGAATGTCCTTAGAGGGTGTGCACAGCTGTGGAATGTTCTATGAGAGGGCACCAATGTATATCTCATCCTCAGGGCATGGCAGCAAACTGTGCAGCTCACATTTCTGTTTTTTTTTTTGCAGTGAAATGTGAGACTCCAACCCCTCCCCCCCATGTTTATTATGTGTTCCCTCACCATACCTAACAATTATTTTAGGAATAAATGCAGGTATGGATATAATATAGAAAAACAACAACAATCTCCTGCGCTCTCAGTGTACAGTCAGGGTACGGGTAGTGTGGTTCCGTCTAAAAGCAAAGTCTAAAAGCAAAGTCTGAAGTCTTGCAGCCCTCCTCAGAACAATGGGTGTTCACATGGCTAGAAAAAAGAAAAGAAAAAGGAGGGCGCACCAACCTCGTGCATTACCACTTAAAAGTTTTATTAAAATATAAATAAAAAGCAATGGTCCTACTCACAGACGGAGCTTAAGTACAAGCTTATTGGACAATTTAGGCTGGAAATTCTTGGCACCCACCGACCGAACTTGATGACAGAGAGGGTCCGGCAGCACCTCAAACATCTATACAGCTGACGCGTTTCAGGGGCGCACCCCTTTCCTCAGAGCTAAGATGATGAAGATGAAGATGAAGACGCCCCTGAAACGCGTCAGCTGTATAGATGTTTGAGGTGCTGCCGGACCCTCTCTGTCATCAAGTTCGGTCGGTGGGTGCCAAGAATTTCCAGCCTAAATTGTCCGATAAGCTTGTACTTAAGCTCTGTCTGTGAGTAGGACCATTGCTTTTTATTTATATTTTAATAAAACTTTTAAGTGGTAATGCACGAGGTTGGTGCGCCCTCCTTTTTCTTTTCTTTTTTATGGATATAATATACACATAGCTCCCAACTGTCCCTGGTTTGGAGCAATTTCCCTCTGTCCCTCTTTCCTCCTCATTTGTCCTTCATTTTGTTCTGATCTATATAGTTGGATATAAAATGCACCTTTCTCTTATCGTCCATGGACTGACACAGCTGGATACTGTAAACACGTGGGTATATGTCCCTGCTCGCAGGAGAAGATCTAGGCAGAATGTTAGATGTTAGAAACATACATTCTAGAACAAGCCAGAGCTGAACAGCCCCGCCCATGGGGGCGGTCCCTCAAGACAATACCCTCCCACCTGCAGCTAGCAGTCTCAGTTTTTTTCTGCCTAGCAGAAGTAAAAGACGTGGCTCTCTTAGGAGCCAGTCTCCTAGAGGATTTTACTTTTACATTTTATTCCTTTGGGAATTGTATTATTTTATTTTTGAGACTTTCAATCAACTGCCGGCTGGGCAACAGGTTGGGTACACTGGTATCCTCGTAGTCTTCCCTGTCCGACTATCGAGCGTGCTGATCCTCGCCTTGTGTGCGTGAGACTCAGTTCACGACATGCCCCATGACTCCAGGGGTGGCCGGGTTGCTTTCATGCTCCCGCGGTCCTCTCAAGATTGAACAGTACTTGACTGACTGTATCTCTCGCGGTGGACCGGGCCGACAGCTACGCAGTACTGCTCTGTGATAGGTCTGTCTGAAACAAGCCAGTGGGTCCCTCTGGGACGGGTAAGTAGTCTCTCCTGCTGCAGGTGAGTACATGCTGGCTGTGTTTCTTTATATGGGGGGGGTTTCTCCCTGTCTCCCCCCTGTTATGCTGCTCTCTGCACCCTGTACTGGTACTGTGCTGTGGGGGTGCTTGGGGGTCACTCTGGCCTGGCTGGGGGTGCTCATGTCTGTTAGTGGGAGAGGAGCAGTGTTCTGGTGTGTGAGGTGGGGACTTATTGTGTGCGCCATTAGCATGCGCATTAGCGCTGGTTGTTTTTTTAAATAATGCGCTCGGTGGCCATCTTGCCGTGGTTCAATAGCGCAGTTATATCTGCGGCCGGCAGCCATTTTCTTGTAGCCGCGCGCTTTTACTTTCGGTTTTGGCCTCTAGCGGCGGCGCTACGGCGTGAATCTCCTCACAGATTCTTCACTCTCCTCAGGCTTAACAGCGCGGTTTCCTCAGCAGAACTGAGCGGTTCTTAAGGGTTGGTGAGTCCTCTGGGTATGCCCTCCTCAGCCTCAGTGTAGCCAGTGGGTGGACTGTATATCCACTGTTGTAGTGTATAAGGTCTCAGAGGGTGGCTATATGGAGTCTGATACACCTGCTTCTCCACACTTGCCTGAGGCAACTGGCAGTGCTCCTGCACCTGCGGTCCTTATGGACCAGTTGTCGGCAGTCCCGGAATCATTCCTTGTCAGAATGGATGCGGTGTGCGAGCGCAAGGGAGCTATAAAGCTCCCTCTCCCCACAAGAATCTTTAGTGGAGGAGTGCTCTGATTCAGATATGGGCCTAGCTACTGTGCTCAGGACCCTAGCTCTGAATATTTTAATGTTTTTCAACAGGACATTCCCTTGTGAGGAAGACTCCAGTTCTGTGTCAGTGAATGACAGGGCGCTTGTAAGTGAACTCATTGATGATGTGAGGAACACTCTCAAGCTGGATGTTGTGGCTGTGGTACCTCAGGTGGACGCTGTTTCCCTTGGTTCCTTCAAGTTTTCCTCACACGCTGCGTCGAGAGCAGCATGGATGATACAGTGGTACACAGTGTCCCCCCCCTGGTCGGTGCAGCATGGTGGGGGGGGGGGACTTTATTCATTTATGTCTCTAGTCCCTGTGAGCCTTCTGTGTGATGTCCTTAGGCAACAACAGGGTCTCTGCACCTGTGGTTTCCCGCCATTTCCTGGGGAACGCTCTGGGCTCTGACAGACACACGGTCTGAGGATCAGAGGTTACCGATTACCTGCATGCTGCTTCGGCAGCACATTTTAAGCAGGTTGGAATGATACAGAGAAGATTATGCGCCTCTGCGCCAAAATTTAAACTCATGTTATACCTCTACACTGCATACATTCACAGTGTATGTATGTGTTATTGGTATCTGTGTCTGCGTGGGTGTCCCCCCACGCTCCAATGCTGTGTTTCAGTGCCATACATGATAGAAACGTACACTATGTTTATGCACGACTCTAGATACATTCACAGTATATGTATGTATTATACTCTCTGGGTCGGCGTGGGTTTCCTCCGGGGGCTCCGGTGTCCTCTCGCGCTCTCATGGTATGTGCGCTTCGGCTCTTTGCACAGTATAGACATGTTCAATATGTTTATTGCACATACTATACATATTTACAGTATGGGTATACTGTCTGCGTGGGGTTCCTCCGGGTACTCCGGTTTCCTCCCACACTCCAATGGAAATGCACAGCATAAACATGTGCAATATGTTTATTCACATGCTATCATTCCTACACGGTATCTGTGTGCTGTCTGCGTGGGTTTCTTCCGGGTGTTCCGGTTTCCTCCCACGCGCTGACGGTATGTGCGCCTTTGGCCCTCTGCACAGTTAAACATGTTCATATGTTTATCACACATGCTATAATACCTACACGGTATGTATATGCAGTCTGTGTGGGTTTCCTCCGGGTACTCCGGTTCCCTCCCACACTCCATTGGTATGGGCGCTTTCGGCGCTATGCACAGCCTAAATTTGTGCGATTTGATATCCACATACTAACATACCTACCCGGTATGTCTGTGTAGTCTGCGTGGGTTTCCTCCGGGTTTCCGCCCACGCTACATGACATGCGTGCCTTTGGTGCAATACACGTTGTAAACATACACATTATGTTTATACACAACACTAAATACATTCACAGTAGTTGTATGTATTGCATTCTCTGGGTCTGCGTGGGGTCCTCCGGGTACTTCGGTTCCTCCCACGCGCCAACGGTGTGCGCGCCTTCGGTGCTATGCACACATAGGCTTGTGCAAAATGTTTATCACACATACTATAGTACCTACACGGTATGCGTATGCAGTCTGCGTGGGTTTCATCCGGGTGCTCCGGTTTCTCCCCGCGCTCCAATGGCGTGCGCATTTTCAGCGCTATGCACAGTATAAACATGTGTAATTTGTTTATTCGCAGGCTAACATACCTACACGGTTGTGTACGCAATCTGCGTGGCTGGTTTCCGTCCAAGCCCCGATGATGTGCGTGCCTTCGTCGCTGGCACAGTATAAATGCGTTTAATATGTTTATCCACACATACTAAACTACATACGCCGTATGTGATTGTATTATGCTCTTTGTGGCTGGGTGGGTTTCCTCCCACACTCTACTATGTGTTTGTACAATCAGCACTTATCAATGGGGTAGCTGCTGGATGGAGCATTGTCATAAGAATCCCTGGTATCAGGGGTACCACTTTCCACCTGCTTTCAGTGGTGATCAGAAGCGCTGGCTTGGACTGTGTTCGCCAGGCTGAGGTTAGCGTTACGCCCGTTAGTGGCTGCGTCTCTGGCGTTTCTGAAGCTCAATGACTGGGCAAAAGCCTCTACTTCATCTATCAGTCGACTTGCAGGTGCACTGCAACTGCTTTAGCCTTTAGGGTCTCTGTGCCCGGGGTGGGTTTGCGCCACCTGTGGAGGCTGAGTTACTGGTCCTCTGACCGAGTTTCTAAGGAAACTCTGTCAAGTTGCCTTTCTTGGCCAACAGTTGAGGCACCCTGTAAACCGGGGCCTCTCTTCTCCGATACATTGCGGAGTCTCTTTGGGATTTTCATACATCTCGCTGCAGGACAGTCCTGTCGGCCGTGTGCATTGCAGGAGAAGGGTCCTTATATCCGGAGGTGTTTCCACCTCCTTTACCAGAGGTGGGGCACCAGATGTGGACCTTATGGCCTCTCGACTCACCCGCAAGGTGTCAAGATTCGTGGCCAGGTCCAGGGACCCCTGGGCAGACGCGTCAGACGCGTTGGTAGCCCGTGGGGGCAGTATCGCCTGATATATGCTACCCTCTGCTACTGTTGTTGCCTTGCCTGCTTCGCAGAGTAGGGGCCGAGGCCATTCCGGTGATCCTCATTGCTCCGGAACGGCGACATTGGTACGCCGATCTACTTCGGCTAGTCGCAGACGTTCCTTGGCAACTGCCTATTGGGGTGGACCTTCTGTCTCATGATCCCATACTTCATCCTGCTTTACAGTCCTTGGCTTTAATGGCATGGCTGTTTAAAGCCAGGTACTGAGGGAGCGAGGTCTCTCGGATTCGGTCATCTCATCTATGTTGTTGGCACGGGAATCTTCCTCCAGAAAGATATATCACCCCACCTGGAAGGCTTACATCGCTATGTGCGAGGAACTTGATGGGCGTCCTTGGACATATTCCGTTCCCAGGATTTTGCTGTTTTTACAGCGTGGTGTGACCCAAAAGCTGGCCTTGCATACCATTGAGGGTCGGATTTTGGCCCGGGCTGTCTTTTTCAACGACCGCTACTGGGCCATTCCTTGATTAGCACCTTTTGTGCAGGGGGTTCGCCATGTGATCCCCCCTGTCAAGCCTCCTCTCCCTACTTGGGATCTGAATTTGATGCATCTCGGTTCTCCAAGAACATCCCTTTGAGAATATCAGAGAGATTCCTCTCTTGACCTTGTCCCAGAAGGTGGCCTTCTTAGTGGCCATTTCTTCGGTTAGACGGGTGTCTGAGTTGGTGGCCTTGTCCTGCAAGTCGCCTTACTTGGTCCTCCATAAGGATATGGCGGTGTTGCGCCCACGACCGTCCTTCTTTTCAAAAGGTGGTCTCGGCCTTTCACCTTAAGGAGGACATTGTTCTTCCGTCCTTGTGTCCTCACCCTTCGCATCCCTGAGAGTTTGCGCTTCATACATTAAGATGGGTACGAGCCTTACGGGTGTACCTGTCTGCTACTGTTTCCATTCGGAAGTCTGACTCACTGTTTGTGTCTGTCTCTGGTCCAAAACAGGGCAGAGCGGTGTCGTCTGCCACCGTCTTTAGGTGGATCAGGCAGACCGTCATACAGGCCTATGCCCTTAAGGGGCTGGCGCCTCCCTTTCCGGTTGTGGCGCATTCCACCAAGGCAATTGGTGCTTCCTGGGCTTTCCGACATCAAGCGTCGGTTGCACAAGTGTGCAAGGCGGCGACTTGGTCGTCCATCCATACCTTTTCAAAATTCTATAAGGTTGATGGGGCTGCATCTTCGGATGCTCCCTTCGGCTGCAAAGTGTTGCAGGCCGCTGTTTAATGTTGCAACTCCTCCGTTGAGGAGCTCTGCTTGTTTGGAGTGAAGTTTTGGTTGTTCCTTTACTACTGCTCCCACCCTTCTGATACTGCTTTGGGACGTCCCACACGTTTACAGTATCCAGCTGTGTCAGTCCATGAACGATAAGAGAAAATAGGATTTTTGTACTCACCGTAAAATCAGTTTCTCTGACGTTCATGGACTGACATAGCACCCACCCTTCCTTTTAAGGTTTGTACTGCTTTGTTACGAACTGAGGCTGCTAGCTGCAGGTGGGATGGTAATGTCCGGAGGGACCGCCCCCCTGGGCGGGGCTGTTCAGCTCTGGCTTGTTCTAGAATGTATGTTTCTAACATCTAACATTCTGCCTAGATCTTCTCCTGCGAGCAGGGACATATACCCACACGTTTACAGTATCCAGCTGTGTCAGTCCATGGACGTTAGAGAAACGGATTTTACGCTCTATCCATTTTTGCAGTAAGGCACACCTGCTACTTGCCCGTTGTCCAACTCCAGATATGGAGAGGCGAGCGGTGTTAGATTTTTGGGCCTTGCGGCGAGTTACCTCTCCAGAGTGGATCCCTGGTCTCCGTTGTCTAGGCGAAAGTCCCTTTGTAATAAAGCCAATGTCCACACAGGTGTAAAACCTAAGCAGCAAGGTTTTATTATTTTCTTGAGGCAAAACTTGGAGGAGAGAGTGAGTAGAAACGACAAAGTAGGGGAAGGTTCAGGCACGCAACACTTAGAGAACACTTTCGTAGCCACTCAAGCCGGATTGGGTATTGCTCACCCGGATAGTCCCTTTGAGAGCGGTCCTAGCAACCGGAGTGGAGCATGGATGTCAGAGATGATGGATCCCCTTTTAGGTAGGCCTCCAGGCCTCTTCCCGAGATAGCAGTACCGTCGCTATCTCCGCCGGGACTGATTTTCCCCTGGAACTCCTTTCCTAAAGATGGGCCCCCTTCAACTGGGCAGCCTGGGATCCCTCTCCGAAGCATAGGCCCTCAATAGGAGAGGTGGGCCTACTATGCAGCAGCAGAGCCTCGGGTTAAAGGTGCCCAAGACTGATCACATGCATCCCGTGCCATGAGGGCCACAAGACGCGCTCACTGGACCAGAGGTCCCCACGAACTCTTTGGGGTCCCCCTGGAATCACCTCACGCCAAAAGGTGTCTACTCCTTATGTACCCTCTCCCAGCTTACACAGCAGGTAGACCATGCCCACTGCACGGCTGCCGAGAGAAGACACCCAAGGTGCTGTGATACTCCCGTGATCCAGCCTGTGCCGGCAGTGACACCCAAGGCGCTGTGATACTCCCGTGATCCAGCCTGTGCCGGCAGTGACAGTGCCACCTGCAGGCAAAGGAGACTAACACTGCCGGGCAGTATCACACCCAGAGCAAAGCAAACAATTTGTTCCAAGAAACAGGTCCGAGCCCAACTATTGGCTCAGACCACCCCTAAATTTACACATCTAGCGTCCCATAAATTGGGATGGGCGCTACATCTATCAAAAAGTGTTTCCCAGAGCTAAACATTTCATCCAATTTCTAAATTGCTGCACTTGTAAATTCCAAAAGCAAATATAAAGGAATAGTAGTAAAAAAAAAAGTACTTGTGGGTTTAACATTTTTCTTGTACAATTCTGCTTTAAGGGGGTGTGGCAGGGGGGTGTCCTATGCCTACATACTTCTGCCACTAGGTGTTCCTTGTTCCCATCTCAAAAAGTTGTGGGGTATGTATACATACCAGTGACAGAAGAATGTACAAAATAAAAGATGTGAAAAAAAACGGTGTGCGAGTCCCCCGCAACCCATACCAGGCCCTTTGGGTCCAATCAGGCCCTAATGCATGTCAATCGCTCTGTAAATGCTACAGGTGCATTTTTTACCTTCATGCTAGTAAAGAAGAAGTTAAATTATAACATTTTGTAAATTTGAGACCAAGAATATTTTTTTTTCATAAGAAATTCTAGAAATAATAGGACCATATTCTCAGAACAAGTTAACAGATGAACATTATTTGAATTCAAAAATTGTAACCATAGCAACCAAGATGACCGATAACCAGACCATGAAGAAGCAGCCAAATAATTTTTAATATTTTCTGAAACTAGATGATTTTCCATAAATCAGGTTGACATGGCATTCCATGACAATCTGCTGCTGGCTCCAGGGAAAAGAAACGATCCATCTGTGAACGAGAAAGTGGCTCGGCTACTTCATTTACTTTACCTGGAATATATTTATCCTTGACCCAAATGTTCAAACAAGGGCACTTATAAACCTGGTAACAAAGAAGTGGAACCACAGAAGGTTATTTTGATGACAAGCAGTTTACAGCAAACAGGACACCCCTATTATCGGTGCTTAAAAAGAGCCTCCTGTTTGCAAAATGCTCACCCCAAATTTCACAACCAAAGGGAATGCTTCAAATAATACAATGGGGGTTATTTATGAAAGACAAATCCACTTTGCTCTATAAGTGCACTGCACGTGCACTTGGAAGTGCACTTGGAAGTGCAGTCGCTGTAGATCTGAGGGGTAGATCTGAAATGAGGGGAAACTCTGCTGATTTTATAATTCAATCATGTGCAAGCTAAAATGCTGTTTTTATATTTTCCTTGCATGTCCCCCTCAGATCTACAGCAACTGCACTTGAAAGTGCACTTGTAGTGCAAAGTGGATTTGCCTTTCGTAAATAACCCCCACTGTTTTTACAAAAAACACTGCTTATCCAATGAACCAGCCATGATTCCGCACACCAACGCGTGCCCCAAATAGCCGCAAATCCAATTAAGCCTGCTGCGTCAGTAGATAAGCAGAAGTCTCTATCCAAAGTGAATTCATCCTGCCACAATGCTCTTCCGTTGAAATGAACCAGGAAATTTAACCAAACCAGCATATCTTCCTTTAATTCTGTGGTTAATCCAATGTGTGAAAAGGGGTTTTTAAGACCTGCAATTGCCAAATAGAGGCGTCTAGAATTTTTTTTTCCTACTAATAAACCTCAAGTAGCAAATGCCAAAAGACCAAGTAATGACTGCATTTCTTTTAACCTCCCTGGCGGTATGATTCTTTCAGATTTTAGGTGCTGAAAGCGGTACCATTATTCTGCATGGAAATTTGGCGTTTTATATTGTAGGCCTGTAATTCTTAGGAATAACTCACTTAAATCTGTCCAAACAAGAGTCTAGTAGACATCCCGGGTATGATAAAGTTTGAAACACAAAATCATAAATTATAATTTAACCACTTCTCTACTGTGCACGAAAACCCCCTTCCTGCCCAAGCCATTTTTCAGCTTTCAGCGCTGTCACACTTTGAATGACAATTGCGCGGTCGTGCGACGTGGCTCCCAAACGAAATTTGCGTCCTTTTTTCCCACAAATAGAGCTTTCTTTTGGTGGTATTTGATCACCTCTGCGGTTTTTATTTTTTGCGCTATAAACAAAAGAAGAGCGTCCAGTTTGGAAAAAAAACACTATTTTTTACTTTTTGCTATAATAAATACCCATTTATTTTTTTTTTAAATAAAATTTTCCTCAGTTTAGGCCGATACGTATTCTTCTACATATTTTTGGTAAAAAAAAAAAAAATCGCAATAAGCGCGTATTGATTGGTTTGCGCAAAAGTTATAGCGTCTACAAAATAGGGGATAGATTTATAGCATTTTTTTTATTTTTTTTTATTAGTAATTGCGGCGATCTGCGATTTTTAATTGTGACTGCGATATTGCGGCGGACACATCGGACACTTTTGACACATTTTTGGGACCATTCACATTTATACAGCGATCCCTGCTATAAAAATGCATTGATTACTGTATAAATGTGATTGGCAGGGAAGGGGTTAACCACTAGGGGGCGGGAAGGGGTTAAATATGTTCCCTCAAAGTGTTCTTACTGTGGGGGGAGGGGACTGACTGGGGGAGGTGACCGATGGTTGTCCCTATGTACAAGGGACACAGCATCGGTTCCCTCTCCCTCACAGGACGTGGATCTCTGTGTTTACACACAGAGATCCACTTTCCTGCTCGTTTCCCGGGCAATCGCGGGTGCCCGGCGGCAATCGCGACCGCCAGGCACGCGCACCGGGGCCTTGTGAACGCAGCGGGCGCGCGCGCGCGCCTCCTAGCTCGTTTTAAATGGAGGACGTCATATGACGTCCTCCCAGAACGAGAGTATCCTCCGCCCGCCGTCTATTGACAGTGGGCGGGGGACAAGTGGATAATAAATAACTATAAATAATTATAACAAATAATAATGTAATTCTAATAAAAATGATTCACTATTGTAATCAAATCAAAAACACTGAAATTTGCTCAGTTGCAGAATTGTCGCTATCATTACTTTTAGTGTTTGATGACGAATTTCCCCACAAAATCGCTATCGCTCAATTCTGCAAGTGATTCTAATTTATTATCGCTGTTTTCTAGCTGGTCTAAACCCACTTTTGACATAAAGGGACACTTTTTGGTTGCTATGGACAATCTCCAGTTTCCAGGCAGAAAGAACAGTTTTTATTATATAAAAGTGCATGCAGGACACTGGGCAGACCACTAGGGACAAAGGGGATGTGTAATTATTTTATGCAGTACTGTAATCTGTAAGATTACAGTGTACTGTATGTGTACTGTGTTTTAACTTTTTTGAATTTGGCGCCGATCTCCGTCCCCGTGCGTCGTAACGTCGCAGGGAACGGAGCTCGGCGGCACTCGGCACTGTGTGAATCGAGCGAGGAGACAGCTCGATCACACAGCGGAGAGGCATCGCAGGATCCAGGGGACAAGGTAAGTAACTCTGCCTGGATTACTGCGAAGCAGTCCCGAGTCTGGCTCGGGGTTACCGCTTTTGGTGCTGAAATTTAACCCCGAGCCAGACTCGGGAATACCGCCAGGGAGGTTAATAAAATCTTCTTTCTCCTTATTAGGCCCCATGTACACTGCTGCTGCTAAATGGACGTTCAGAGGCAGTTGGACACTTTTTTCAACTGCCCCTGAACTCATTCAATGTTATCTTATGTGTACATGTACACAGGTTTGTTTACTGTCGTTTTTAGGCAGTTGCGTTTATAGGCCTTTTTTTGAAGACAAAAAAATTTGTTCAGACACCAAAGTTTCAAATAGATCTTTCATGAAAAGTAGAGAATTCCTAAAAGAGATAGAGGAAAGGTTGGAGACATTATCTGCAGATCTGGAGAAACTTGGTTTCTGTGGAAGGAAAAGGTTAAGCCAAAGACCTATATCCTTGGAACCCCACTGTAAACCAGAATAAACAGATAATTTTTGACGAAAGGCCTCGTCATACGTGTACCAAGAGAAACCACCAAAATTCCTATATGTATCTTAAATAACATCTATATGCTGAAAGAGGCCCAGACTTCTGTCCGGATATCTTTCACATATTACACTGGCATATCATCCAGTCGCACGCTGAGCTGTCAGTCGCGGCCTCTCTGTGGAGGCAGGTGCAGAGAAGGAAGCCAACAATGGAAGCTACATAGTAACTCTATGGGTGATGTCACTTCCCATTCATTTCCCAGCTGTTGTAGACTGTCTCCTCTGTAGAGCTTCCGCCTGGAGACCGGACCACAGAGGCCTCAAAAAAGGTATGTATAGCAGTTTCTCTATTCAGCGCTACTCACTGTCTCTCTCTCCCCTGCAGTACAGGAGGAGAGAGAGAGTTTTCTTTCTCCTGCACCACTCGGTCAGTTCTGGGTGTCACCTGGGTAGTGATACGTTCCACACCTGGCCCGGGCACCCCCGCACCCTATCACAGCTCGCCTCCCTGGGCTCTCCCTGCCCTGTCACCATGCCACCTGAGCCCGCCCCGCTATCATCGCTTCACTCAAGCGGTGGGTCGGCCTGACACCCCCCCCCCAGTGTGTAGTAGACTGCCCCCCGCCCCTCAGTTGGTACGCCACTGACATATAGGTAAGCCTTATTATAGGCTTACCTATATGTAAAAATAAGTCGGGGGGGGGGGGGGTTACAACCACTTTAACTCACAGTAAAAAAATGTTTTTAAGTAAACAGGATTTTTGTAAATTCGCTTTGTTCTCTCAGAACAAGTGGTGGACTGACTGTGCAGGAGAGGCAGGTAGAGCCAGTAGGGGATGGAGCTACCTGAGGCTGCCTTTGGTAAGGGAGTCCTTATCCCCTAGGCAATGAGTGACACCACAACCAGCAAGTGTTGAGTAGTGATGAGCCGAACACCCCCGGGTTCGGTTCGCACCAGAACCCGCAAACGGACCGAAAGTTCGTACGAACATTAGAACCCTATTAAATACAATGGATGCGAACGTTCGAATTCTAAAGTGCTAATTATAACAACTATTATGCATGTTATTGTCCTAAAAAGGGTTTGGGAACCCGGGTTCTGCACCAGGGGACATGTATCAATGCAAAAAGAAGTTTTAAAAACGGTCGTTTTTCGGGAGCAGTCATTTTAATGATGCATAAAGTGAAAAAAAAAAAGTCAAATATTCCTTTAAATATCGTACCTGGGGGGTGTCTAAAGTATGCCTGTGAAGTGCCACGTGTTTCCCGTGTTTAGAACTGTCCCTGCACAAAATGACACTTCTAAAGGAAAAAAAAGCCATTTAAAACTGCTTGCGGCTTTAATGTAATGTCTGGTCCCGGTAATATGGATGAAAATCTTTAAGAAAAATGGCATAGCTACCCCATGACCCCCCCCTACCCCAGCCCATTACCAGCCCCTTTGGGTCTTGTATGGATATTAAGGGGAACCCCGCACATAAAATAAAAAAGGCCCTATATACTCTGAACAGCCGTATACAGGCGGTGCATACAAGACAGGGACTGTAGGTTTGTTCTTATGTAGAATCTGTTTGTAATTTTGAACAGGTACATTGTTGAAGTGTAGCTCCAGCCCAAAAATCTATTTTTAAACTTTTTGGAAAACATAGGTAAGGGTTATCACCCCTGTAACATTTGTTTTGCTGTCTGTGCCCCTGTTCAGAACATTTCACCTCACTTTCCGTCCCAATGACAACTGTTTTTGAAATGTGGTGTTTTTCTTGAAACAAGGATTGCTGATAAAGCATCAGTACAGAGGAGACACCTTTCTCCCATATTTATTCTTACAGGAGAGAATTTTCCTTCCTAGTGGTAGATTTCCTCTCACTTCCTGTTGTCTTCTTGCGTTTGCAAGTAGGAGTCGTTTGTAAGTTGGATGTTTGAAAGTAGGGACCTGCCGTATATACTCTGCAGAAATAGGCCCCTTAGTTGTTGGTGTTGGCACAACACTGTAAGCACTCACAGTTACTCTTGGTTGGTGCTGGAACGCCCTGCTGTCAACTATTATATCAGGAATTTTAATTACATATAATTGTTGAACAGTGGTAGTAAAAATTGGGCCTTTGATGGTGGTGCTGGTGCCACAACACTGTAAGCCCTGACAGTTACTCTTGGTGGGTGCAGCAATGGGCCCTGCTGTGAATTATTAGATCAAGAATTGTAATTGCATGCCCCTGTTGAACAGGGGCTGAAAAATTGGGCCTTTCGTGGTGGTGGTGGTGGTGGTGTTGCCACAACACTGTAAGCCCTCAGAGTTACTCTTGGTGGGTGCAGGAATGGGCCCTGCTGTGAATTATTAGATCAAGAATTGTAATTACATGCCCCTTTTGAACAGGGGCTGAAAAATTGGGCCTTTCGTGGTGGTGGTGGTGGTGGCGTTGCCACAACACTGTAAGCCCTCAGAGTTACTCTTGGTGGGTGCAGCAATGGGCCCTGCTGTGAATTATTAGATCAAGAATTGTAATTGCATGCCCCTGTTGAACAGGGGCTGAAAAATTGGGCCTTAGGCACTGGTGGCACAACACTACAACCCCTCACAGATACTGTACTTGGAGCACAGCAATGAGCCCTGTTGCAAAGTATTGCTTCAAAAATTGGAATGACACGCCCCTGTTAAACAGGGGCTGAAAAATTGGGCCTTAGGCACTGGTGCCACAACACTCCAACCCCTCACAGATACTGTACTTGGAGCACAGCAATGAGCCCTATGGCAAATTATTGCTAAAAAAATTGTAATTACACGCCCCTGTAAAACAGGGGCTGAAAAATTGGGCCTTAGCCACTGGTGGCGGCACCCATAAACAAAAATGATCTTCCAAGCTATCATCATCAATCGTATCATTGAGGACTCGGAGGAGGAGGATAGCCAGTCAACATAACAGCACAGGCACTCAGCATCAGCATCAGTCTTGAAGGGATGTGACATGTTAAAATCAATTAGTCTGTTATATCAGCATCAGGTGTGTGGTAGCTGGTGGTGATCCAAGACTGGTTCATCTTGATGAAAGTCAGTCGATCAACCGAGTCGGTGGACAGGCGCACCCTGTGATCCGTGACAAATCCTCCAGCAGCACTGAATGTGCGTTCCGAAAGAACGCTGGATGCAGGACAGGCCAGTAGCTCAATTGCATACTGTGCAAGCTCTGGCCAGTGATCCATCCTCAAGACCCAGTAAGCCAGAGGATTTTCGGTGGGGAAGGTGTCCAAGTCTGACCTTGCCCCTAGATATTCCTGCACCATGTTTATCAGACGCTGGCGATGGTTGCTGGAACCGATCATACTTTGGGGCTGCGGACTAAAGAATTGTCTGAACGCATCGGTCAGACGGCCACCTTCCCCACCGCTCCTTCTTTGACTGGCCTAAGCCTCAGCAACTCGTTGTCCAGGACCAGGAGTTTGTAACCTCCCAGTCTCTGGGAACGCGTTGCACAGACCTTTCTGCAAGGCCTCCCGGAGTTGTCTCATCCTCTGCTCCCTCTGCGAAGGTAACATAAGGTCCGCAACCTTACCCTTGTACCGTGGATCAAGGAGAGTGGCCAGCCAGTAATGGTCCCTCTCCTTGATCCGAAGAATACGAGGATCCTTCCGCAGACTTTGCAGGATCAGGGAGGCCATGCAGCGTAGGTTTGCTGAGGCATTCGCTCCGGAGTCCTCTGGGTCACTAAGGACGACATGATCCGCAGCCACCTCCTCCCAGCCACGTACAAGTCCACTGGTTTCTTGGGACTGTAAATCATCCCTAAAAGACTGCTGCTGATGATGCTGAGTGCCAGCCTCCACCTCCATGCTGACACAATCCTCCTCCTCCTCCTCCTCCTCCACCTCTTCCTCTTCCTGTGCGATGGGTGGGACAGAAGGAACACTGTCTGGGTAAAGGGGGCCTTGAGAGGCAAGGAAGTCCTCCTCTTCCTGCCTCTGTTCTGCCTCAAGTGCCCTGTCCATTATTCCACGCAGCGTGTGCTCCAACAGGTGGACAAGAGGTACAGTGTCACTGATGCATGCACTGTCACTGCTCACCATCCTCATGGCCTCCTCAAATGGTGCCAGGACAGTGCATGCATCCCTGATCATGCCCCACTGGCGTGGAGAAAAAAAACCAAGCTCCCCTGACCCTGTCCTGGTGCCGTAGTCGCACAGGTACTCATTGATGGCCCTCTGCTGCGTGTGCAGCCGCTGCAGCATGGCCAACGTTGAGTTCCACCTGGTGGGCATGTCACATATAAGGCGGTTCTTGGGCAGGTTCAACTCCTTTTGCAGCTCAGCCAGGCGAGCACTGGCATTATAAGATCTGCGGAAATGCACACAGACTTTCCTGGCCTGCCTCAGGACATCCTGTAAGCCCGGGTACCTGCCCAAGAACCGCTGCACCACCAGGTTAAGGACGTGAGCCACACAGGGCACATGGGTCAGTTGTCCCTGTCGGAGGGCGGAGAGGAGGTTGGTGCCATTGTCGCAAACCACCATTCCTGGCTTAAGCTGGCGTGGCGTCAACCACCTCTCGGCCTGGCCCTGCAGAGCAGACAGGACCTCTGCCCCAGTGTGGCTTCTGTCCCCCAAACACACCAGCGCAAGCACGGCATGGCATCTTTTTGCCTGCGTACTTGCGTAGCCCCGTGAACGGCTACGGAGCACCGCTGGTTCATAGGACAAACCACAGGAAGAGGCCATGGAGGAAGAAGAAGAGGAGGGGGTGGAGGAGAGAGGTGTGTCACAACCAGTAGTAGCATTTTGGAGGCGTGGCGGTGGAACAACCTCCAACACTACTGCACCTTGTCCTGCATCCTTCCCAGCTGCCAAAAGAGTGACCCAATGGGCCGTGAAAGAAAGGTAACGTCCCTGTCCATGCCTGCTGGACCATGAGTCAGCGGTAATATGCACCTTACCGCTGACCGCCCTGTCCAGCGAGGCCAAGACATTGCCTTCCACATGCCGGTAGAGAGCCGGAATAGCCTTCCGTGAGAAAAAGTGGCGTTTGGGAACCTGCCACTGAGGAACCGCACATTGCACAAACTCACGGAAGGGGGCCGAGTCTACCAACTGAAAAGGCAGCAGTTGAAGGGCTAGCAATTTAGCCAAGCTAGCATTCAACCGCTGGGCATGTGGATGGCTGGGAGTGAACTTCTTTCGACGGTCCAGCAGCTGGGGCAGGGAAATTTGCCTGCTAGAATCGGACGTCGGTGTACTGCTAGCAGAGTGGCCGCAAGTACTTGGCTGTGACACACCTAATTCTACACCTTCATTCCTCTCAGTGCATGTTTCAGAGAGGACTGAAGTTATAGTGGGGTTGGAGATCCCAGCTGATGCGGTGCAAGGAGAGGTCCGCTTTGTTCTTTGGTGTGGGTCTTTGAGGTAGGCTTGCCAACGAGCTGCATGGCAGGTCAACATATGTCTGGTCAGGCATGTGGTACCCAAGCGGCTGATGTTTTGGCCACGCGATATACGCTTGAGACATATGTTGCAAACAGCAGCTGTGCGATCTGATGCACTAGCCTCAAAAAAGGCCCACACCAAGGAACTTTTTGAATGACGGGCAGAGGCAGCGCCCTGCACAGGCGGAGCTCTGCGGTGTGATTCCGTCGGTGTACTGCCCTTACGCTGGCCACCAAAGGGCATCCTGCCTCGTTGGAGATGTGCCTCCTCCTCATCCTCCTCCTCCTCCTCTCTCCTATTAGGCACCCACGTGGAGTCAGTGACCTCATCATCCCCTCCCTCCTCATCACTGGAGCCAATCTGGCAGTATGCTGCAGCTGCTGGAACATGACTGCCAGATTGGTGTCCTTCTTGAGCATCCCCTCTGTCTGCTCTCACGCTACTGCCTTCCTGTAGCTGGGTTTCATCATCAGACCCTTCGAAACGCTGGGCATCCTCCTGGAGCATGTACCCAACACTGTGCTCAAACAGTTCGGGGGACTCCTCAGGAGGAGGACATGGTGGGTCTAGGGAAGGAGTGACTGATGATGAGTCTGACATTGATACCAGGGAAGAGGACGCTTTGGCAGCTGCTTTGCCAGTACCCTGAGCCTGGGTGAGAGAGGATGAGGAGGAGGAGGAGGGCTTGGTCATCCACTCTACCAAGTCTTCGGCATGATGTGGCTCAACATGTCCAGCTGCCGAAAAGAAGGACAAGCGTGTCCCATGGCCATGTGCTGATGACAATGCACCGCGTCCACGACCAGCACTGTTGCCCCCAGACACAGAGCCTGCTTGCCCTCTTTTATTGCCTCCTGACTGTCTGCCTCTCCTTGTTTGCCTTCCAGACATTCTAATAGATGGCCTGCAGGGAGATGGGAAAAAAGCAATAAGGGCTACCTTCAGGTGTCCTTCTCTGTCCCTTTACTTAAGGATTTCTAAATATGGTTGAGGATTATTGCTTTTGCACAGAATAGCACAACGACAATTTCCCTGACTGTCCAAAAAACAAGGATTTCAAAGATGGTTGATGAGGAATGCTTTGGCACACTATAGCACAAGGAGAAATCCCCTCACTTTCCTTCTTTGTCCCTAGAAACAAGGACTGGCACAGTGAAAGAAACTGACACTCTCCCTACCTACAGTTTTCTGTCCCTAGAAAAAATGTTTTTTTAAAGCACACTATAGCACAAGGAGAAATCCCCTCACTTTCCTTCTTTGTCCCTAGAAACAAGGACTGGCACAGTGAAAGAAACTGACACTCTCCCTACCTACAGTTTTCCTTCCCTAGAAAAAATGTTTTTTTAAAGCACACTATAGCACAAGGAGAATTCCCCTCACTTTCCTTCTTTGTCCCTAGAAACAAGGACTGGCACAGTGAAAGAAACTGACACTCTCCCTACCTACAGTTTTCTGTCCCTAGAAAAAATGTTTTTTTAAAGCACACTATAGCACAAGGAGAAATCCCCTCACTTTCCTTCTTTGTCCCTAGAAACAAGGACTGGCACAGTGAAAGAAACTGACACTCTCCCTACCTACAGTTTTCTGTCCCTAGAAAAAATGTTTTTTTAAAGCACACTATAGCACAAGGAGAATTCCCCTCACTTTCCTTCTTTGTCCCTAGAAACAAGGACTGGCACAGTGAAAGAAACTGACACTCTCCCTACCTACAGTTTTCTGTCCCTAGAAAAAATGTTTTTTTAAAGCACACTATAGCACAAGGAGAATTCCCCTCACTTTCCTTCTTTGTCCCTAGAAACAAGGACTGGCACAGTGAAAGAAACTGACACTCTCCCTACCTACAGTTTTCTGTCCCTAGAAAAAATGTTTTTTTAAAGCACACTATAGCACAAGGAGAATTCCCCTCACTTTCCTTCTTTGTCCCTAGAAACAAGGACTGGCACAGTGAAAGAAACTGACACTCTCCCTACCTACAGTTTTCTGTCCCTAGAAAAAATGTTTTTTTAAAGCACACTATAGCACAAGGAGAAATCCCCTCACTTTCCTTCTTTGTCCCTAGAAACAAGGACTGGCACAGTGAAATAAACTGACACTCTCCCTACCTACAGTTTTCTGTCCCTAGAAAAAATGTTTTTTTAAAGCACACTATAGCACAAGGAGAAATCCCCTCACTTTCCTTCTTTGTCCCTAGAAACAAGGACTGGCACAGTGAAAGAAACTGACACTCTCCCTACCTACAGTTTTCTGTCCCTAGAAAAAATGTTTTTTTAAAGCACACTATAGCACAAGGAGAATTCCCCTCACTTTCCTTCTTTGTCCCTAGAAACAAGGACTGGCACAGTGAAAGAAACTGACACTCTCCCTACCTACAGTTTTCTGTCCCTAGAAAAAATGTTTTTTTAAAGCACACTATAGCACAAGGAGAAATCCCCTCACTTTCCTTCTTTGTCCCTAGAAACAAGGACTGGCACAGTGAAAGAAACTGACACTCTCCCTACCTACAGTTTTCTGTCCCTAGAAAAAATGTTTTTTTAAAGCACACTATAGCACAAGGAGAATTCCCCTCACTTTCCTTCTTTGTCCCTAGAAACAAGGACTGGCACAGTGAAAGAAACTGACACTCTCCCTACCTACAGTTTTCTGTCCCTAGAAAAAATGTTTTTTTAAAGCACACTATAGCACAAGGAGAATTCCCCTCACTTTCCTTCTTTGTCCCTAGAAACAAGGACTGGCACAGTGAAAGAAACTGACACTCTCCCTACCTACAGTTTTCTGTCCCTAGAAAAAATGTTTTTTTAAAGCACACTATAGCACAAGGAGAAATCCCCTCACTTTCCTTCTTTGTCCCTAGAAACAAGGACTCCCACAGTAAAACACACTGACACTCTCCCTACCTATCCTTCTCTTTCCCTAAACTAAAGGAATCCAGGTTAAGCAAGAAAGAAATAAATGTCACTGTCCCTGCCTATGCTTGTCTTTCCCTGCTCCGGAACACACTACACTAGGCCGCCGTGCTGGCGGCCTTTTATAGTGTGGGGCGTGTACTAAACACCCTCAGCAATAATTGGCCACAGGCATCCTGCCTGTGGCCAATCATTGCTCTCCTCGCTGCCGGCGCTGTGATTGGCCAAGCATGCGGGGTCACAGTGCATGCTTGGCCAATCACAGCGCCTGGATGACACTGCGATGGCGTAGTGCATTGTGGGCCGTTCGCGTCACTCGAATTTGGCGCGAACGGCCCAAATCGTTCGATCTTCGTCGAACGATCGAACAGCCGATGTTCGAGTCGAACGTATGTTCGACTCGAACACGAAGCTCATCCCTAGTGTTGAGAGGCATCTGGACATAGTTGCAGCGATTCCCAGCAGCTCAGCAGTGTCCGCAAAGCCTGACACAGGGTCAACAGACCGCAGCATTCCAGTACATTGTGCTTCACAGCAGCGGGAGATGTCTGAAATCAGTGTTGCAGCAGCAGGAGGTGAGTCTCAACATATACAAATGCCTTGTCAGTTATCGTCATCTTTATCAAAGCTAATTAATAACCTTCACTCCAAGACTACCTCTGCTGTTACTCCTGTCAGTGTAGCATCAGTTTTTTCTGCTGTTGTTACTCCTGTCTAGGGATGAGCTTCGAATTCAAGTCGAACATGAGTTCGACTCGAACATCGGCGGTTCGGTCATTCGACGAAGAGAGAGATATTCTCGTTTTATTTCAGTTAGCTAGATTGAGCAGGCAGTTGATTCAGCTAGTTAGATCCAGTATTCCAGTATATATTTAGTGTGTATATATATATATATATATATATATATATATATATATATATATATATATATATAGATTGCACGCTTTGTATACTGTATATATACTACCGTATACAGTTTAGCTAGATCTCACTGCAGAGCGTTCCTGTTATTCTCTTCCTAATAATACTACAGGCAGGCAGTTGATTCAGCTAGCTGCAGTATATTAAGTCAGTGTACTGTATACTGGGCACAGTGTGCAGCTAAAACTCACTGCAGAGCGTTCCTGTTATTCTCTTCCTAATAATACTACAGGCAGGCAGTTGATTTAGCTAGCTGCAGTATATTAAGTCAGTGTAATGTATACTGGGCACTAGTGATGAGCCGAACACCCCCGGGTTCGGTTCGCACCAGAACCCGCGAACGGACCGAAAGTTCGTACGAACATTAGAACCCTATTAAATACAATGGATGCGAACGTTCGAATTCTAAAGTGCTAATTATAACAACTATTATGCATGTTATTGTCCTAAAAAGGGTTTGGGAACCCGGGTTGTGCACCAGGGGACATGTATCAATGCAAAAAGAAGTTTTAAAAACGGTCGTTTTTCGGGAGCAGTCATTTTAATGATGCATAAAGTGAAAAAAAAAAAGTCAAATATTCCTTTAAATATCATACCTGGGGGGTGTCTAAAGTATGCCTGTGAAGTGCCACGTGTTTCCCGTGTTTAGAACTGTCCCTGCACAAAATGACACTTCTAAAGGGAAAAAAAGCCATTTAAAACTGCTTGCGGCTTTAATGTAATGTCTGGTCCCGGTAATATGGATGAAAATCTTTAAGAAAAATGGCATAGCTACCCCATGACCCCCCCCCCCCCCTACCCCAGCCCATTACCAGCCCCTTTGGGTCTTGTATGGATATTAAGGGGAACCACGCACATAAAATAAAAAAGGCCCTATATACTCTGAACAGCCGTATACAGGCGGTGCATACAAGACAGGGACTGTAGGTTTGTTCTTATGTAGAATCTGTTTGTAATTTTGAACAGGTACATTGTTGAAGTGTAGCTCCAGCCCAAAAATCTATTTTTAAACTTTTTGGAAAACATAGGTAAGGGTTATCACCCCTGTAACATTTGTTTTGCTGTCTGTGCCCCTGTTCAGAACATTTCACCTCACTTTCCGTCCCAATGACAACTGTTTTTGAAATGTGGTGTTTTTCTTGAAACAAGGATTGCTGATAAAGCATCAGTACAGAGGAGACACCTTTCTCCCATATTTATTCTTACAGGAGAGAATTTTCCTTCCTAGTGGTAGATTTCCTCTCACTTCCTGTTGTCTTCTTGCGTTTGCAAGTCGGAGTCGTTTGTAAGTTGGATGTTTGAAAGTAGGGACCTGCCGTATATACTCTGCAGAAATAGGCCCCTTAGTTGTTGGTGTTGGCACAACACTGTAAGCACTCACAGTTACTCTTGGTTGGTGCTGGAACGCCCTGCTGTCAACTATTATATCAGGAATTTTAATTACATATAATTGTTGAACAGTGGTAGTAAAAATTGGGCCTTTGATGGTGGTGCTGGTGCCACAACACTGTAAGCCCTGACAGTTACTCTTGGTGGGTGCAGCAATGGGCCCTGCTGTGAATTATTAGATCAAGAATTGTAATTGCATGCCCCTGTTGAACAGGGGCTGAAAAATTGGGCCTTTCGTGGTGGTGGTGGTGGTGGTGGTGTTGCCACAACACTGTAAGCCCTCAGAGTTACTCTTGGTGGGTGCAGGAATGGGCCCTGCTGTGAATTATTAGATCAAGAATTGTAATTGCATGCCCCTGTTGAACAGGGGCTGAAAAATTGGGCCTTTCGTGGTGGTGGTGGTGGTGGTGGTGTTGCCACAACACTGTAAGCCCTCAGAGTTACTCTTGGTGGGTGCAGGAATGGGCCCTGCTGTGAATTATTAGATCAAGAATTGTAATTACATGCCCCTTTTGAACAGGGGCTGAAAAATTGGGCCTTTCGTGGTGGTGGTGGTGGTGGCGTTGCCACAACACTGTAAGCCCTCAGAGTTACTCTTGGTGGGTGCAGCAATGGGCCCTGCTGTGAATTATTAGATCAAGAATTGTAATTGCATGCCCCTGTTGAACAGGGACTGAAAAATTGGGCCTTTCGTGGTGGTGGTGGTGGTGGTGGTGTTGCCACAACACTGTAAGCCCTCAGAGTTACTCTTGGTGGGTGCAGCAATGGGCCCTGCTGTGAATTATTAGATCAAGAATGGTAATTACATGCCCCTTTTGAACAGGGGCTGAAAAATTGGGCCTTTCGTGGTGGTGGTGGTGGTGGCGTTGCCACAACACTGTAAGCCCTCAGAGTTACTCTTGGTGGGTGCAGCAATGGGCCCTGCTGTGAATTATTAGATCAAGAATTGTAATTGCATGCCCCTGTTGAACAGGGGCTGAAAAATTGGGCCTTAGGCACTGGTGGCACAACACTACAACCCCTCACAGATACTGTACTTGGAGCACAGCAATGAGCCCTGTTGCAAAGTATTGCTTCAAAAATTGTAATGACACGCCCCTGTTAAACAGGGGCTGAAAAATTGGGCCTTAGGCACTGGTGCCACAACACTCCAACCCCTCACAGATACTGTACTTGGAGCACAGCAATGAGCCCTATGGCAAATTATTGCTAAAAAAATTGTAATTACACGCCCCTGTAAAACAGGGGCTGAAAAATTGGGCCTTAGCCACTGGTGGCGGCACCCATAAACAAAAATGATCTTCCAAGCTATCATCATCAATCGTATCATTGAGGACTCGGAGGAGGAGGATAGCCAGTCAACATAACAGCACAGGCACTCAGCATCAGCATCAGTCTTGAAGGGATGTGACATGTTAAAATCAATTAGTCTGTTATATCAGCATCAGGTGTGTGGTAGCTGGTGGTGATCCAAGACTGGTTCATCTTGATGAAAGTCAGTCGATCAACCGAGTCGGTGGACAGGCGCACCCTGTGATCCGTGACAAATCCTCCAGCAGCACTGAATGTGCGTTCCGAAAGAACGCTGGATGCAGGACAGGCCAGTAGCTCAATTGCATACTGTGCAAGCTCTGGCCAGTGATCCATCCTCAAGACCCAGTAAGCCAGAGGATTTTCGGTGGGGAAGGTGTCCAAGTCTGACCTTGCCCCTAGATATTCCTGCACCATGTTTATCAGACGCTGGCGATGGTTGCTGGAACCGATCATACTTTGGGGCTGCGGACTAAAGAATTGTCTGAACGCATCGGTCAGACGGCCATCTTCCCCACCGCTCCTTCTTTGACTGGCCGAAGCCTCAGCAACTCGTTGTCCAGGACCAGGAGTTTGTAACCTCCCAGTCTCTGGGAACGCGTTGCACAGACCTTTCTGCAAGGCCTCCCGGAGTTGTCTCATCCTCTGCTCCCTCTGCGAAGGTAACATAAGGTCCGCAACCTTACCCTTGTACCGTGGATCAAGGAGAGTGGCCAGCCAGTAATGGTCCCTCTCCTTGATCCGAAGAATACGAGGATCCTTCCGCAGGATCAGGGAGGCCATGCAGCGTAGGTTTGCTGAGGCATTCGCTCCGGAGTCCTCTGGGTCACTAAGGACGACATGATCCGCAGCCACCTCCTCCCAGCCACGTACAAGTCCACTGGTTTCTTGGGACTGTAAATCATCCCTAAAAGACTGCTGCTGATGATGCTGAGTGCCAGCCTCCACCTCCATGCTGACACAATCCTCCTCCTCCTCCTCCTCCTCCACCTCTTCCTCTTCCTGTGCGATGGGTGGGACAGAAGGAACACTGTCTGGGTAAAGGGGGCCTTGAGAGGCAAGGAAGTCCTCCTCTTCCTGCCTCTGTTCTGCCTCAAGTGCCCTGTCCATTATTCCATGCAGCGTGTGCTCCAACAGGTGGACAAGAGGTACAGTGTCACTGATGCATGCACTGTCACTGCTCACCATCCTCGTGGCCTCCTCAAATGGTGCCAGGACAGTGCATGCATCCCTGATCATGCCCCACTGGCGTGGAGAAAAAAAACCAAGCTCCCCTGACCCTGTCCTGGTGCCGTAGTCGCACAGGTACTCATTGATGGCCCTCTGCTGCGTGTGCAGCCGCTGCAGCATGGCCAACGTTGAGTTCCACCTGGTGGGCATGTCACATATAAGGCGGTTCTTGGGCAGGTTCAACTCCTTTTGCAGCTCAGCCAGGCGAGCACTGGCATTATAAGATCTGCGGAAATGCACACAGACTTTCCTGAACTGCCTCAGGACATCCTGTAAGCCCGGGTACCTGCCCAAGAACCGCTGCACCACCAGGTTAAGGACGTGAGCCACACAGGGCACATGGGTCAGTTGTCCCTGTCGGAGGGCGGAGAGGAGGTTGTGCCATTGTCGCAAACCACCATTCCTGGCTTAAGCTGGCGTGGCGTCAACCACCTCTCGGCCTGGCCCTGCAGAGCAGACAGGACCTCTGCCCCAGTGTGGCTTCTGTCCCCCAAACACACCAGCGCAAGCACGGCATGGCATCTTTTTGCCTGCGTACTTGCGTAGCCCCTTGAACGCCTACGGAGCACCGCTGGTTCCGAGGACAAACCACAGGAAGAGGCCATGGAGGAAGAAGAAGAGGAGGGGGTGGAGGAGAGAGGTGTGTCACAACCAGTAGTAGCATTTTGGAGGCGTGGCGGTGGAACAACCTCCAATACTACTGCACCTTGTCCTGCATCCTTCCCAGCTGCCAAAAGAGTGACCCAATGGGCCGTGAAAGAAAGGTAACGTCCCTGTCCATGCCTGCTGGACCATGAGTCAGCGGTAATATGCACCTTACCGCTGACCGCCCTGTCCAGCGAGGCCAAGACATTGCCTTCCACATGCCGGTAGAGAGCCGGAATAGCCTTCCGTGAGAAAAAGTGGCGTTTGGGAACCTGCCACTGAGGAACCACACATTGCACAAACTCACGGAAGGGGGCCGAGTCTACCAACTGAAAAGGCAGCAGTTGAAGCGCTAGCAATTTAGCCAAGCTAGCATTCAACCGCTGGGCATGTGGATGGCTGGGAGTGAACTTCTTTCGACGGTCCAGCAGCTGGGGCAGGGAAATTTGCCTGCTAGAATCGGACGTCGGTGTACTGCTAGCAGAGTGGCCGCAAGTACTTGGCTGTGACACACCTAATTCTACACCTTCATTCCTCTCAGTGCATGTTTCAGAGAGGACTGAAGTTATAGTGGGGTTGGAGATCCCAGCTGATGCGGTGCAAGGAGAGGTCCGCTTTGTTCTTTGGTGTGGGTCTTTGAGGTAGGCTTGCCAACGAGCTGCATGGCAGGTCAACATATGTCTGGTCAGGCATGTGGTACCCAAGCGGCTGATGTTTTGGCCACGCGATATACGCTTGAGACATATGTTGCAAACAGCAGCTGTGCGATCTGATGCACTAGCCTCAAAAAAGGCCCACACCAAAGAACTTTTTGAATGACGGGCAGAGGCAGCGCCCTGCACAGGCGGAGCTCTGCGGTGTGATTCCGTCGGTGTACTGCCCTTACGCTGGCCACCAAAGGGCATCCTGCCTCGTTGGAGATGTGCCTCCTCCTCATCCTCCTCCTCCTCCTCTCTCCTATTAGGCACCCACGTGGAGTCAGTGACCTCATCATCACCTCCCTCCTCATCACTGGAGCCAATCTGGCAGTATGCTGCAGCTGCTGGAACATGACTGCCAGATTGGTGTCCTTCTTGAGCATCCCCTCTGTCTGCTCTCACGCTACTGCCTTCCTCTAGCTGGGTTTCATCATCAGACCCTTCGAAACGCTGGGCATCCTCCTGGAGCATGTACCCAACACTGTGCTCAAACAGTTCGGGGGACTCCTCAGGAGGAGGACATGGTGGGTCTAGGGAAGGAGTGACTGATGATGAGTCTGACATTGATACCAGGGAAGAGGACGCTTTGGCAGCTGCTTTTCCAGTACCCTGAGCCTGGGTGAGAGAGGATGAGGAGGAGGAGGAGGGCTTGGTCATCCACTCTACCAAGTCTTCGGCATGATGTGGCTCAACATGTCCAGCTGCCAAAAAGAAGGACAAGCGTGTCCCATGGCCATGTGCTGATGACAATGCACCGCGTCCACGACCAGCACTGTTGCCCCCAGACACAGAGCCTGCTTGCCCTCTTTTATTGCCTCCTGACTGTCTGCCTCTCCTTGTTTGCGTTCCAGACATTCTAATAGATGGCCTGCAGGGAGATGGGAAAAAAGCAATAAGGGCTACCTTCAGGTGTCCTTCTCTGTCCCTTTACTTAAGGATTTCTAAATATGGTTGAGGATGATTGCTTTTGCACAGAATAGCACAACGACAATTTCCCTGACTGTCCAAAAAAACAAGGATTTCAAAGATGGTTGATGAGGAATGCTTTAGCACACTATAGCACAAGGAGAATTCCCTCACTGTCCTTCCCTGTCCCTAGAAACAAGGATTCGCACAGTAAAAGACACTGACACTCTCCCTACCTATAGTTTTCTGTCCCTAGAAATTTTTTTTTTTAAAGCACACTATAGCACAAGGAGAATTTCACTCACTTTCCTTCTTTGTCCCTAGAAACAAGGATTATCACAGTGAAAGAAACTGACACTCTTCCTTCCTATAGTTTTCTGTCCCTAGAAAAAATGTTTTTTTAAAGCACACTATAGCACAAGGAGAATTCCCTCACTGTCCTTCCCTGTCCCTAGAAACAAGGATTCGCACAGTAAAACACACTGACACTCTCCCTACCTATAGTTTTCTGTCCCTAGAAAAAATGTTTTTTTAAAGCACACTATAGCACAAGGAGAATTCCCTCACTGTCCTTCCCTGTCCCTAGAAACAAGGATTCGCACAGTAAAACACACTGACACTCTCCCTACCTATAGTTTTCTGTCCCTAGAAAAAATGTTTTTTTAAAGCACACTATAGCACAAGGAGAATTTCACTCACTTTCCTTCTTTGTCCCTAGAAACAAGGATTATCACAGTGAAAGAAACTGACACTCTTCCTTCCTATAGTTTTCTGTCCCTAGAAAAAATGTTTTTTTAAAGCACACTATAGCACAAGGAGAATTCCCTCACTGTCCTTCCCTGTCCCTAGAAACAAGGATTCGCACAGTAAAACACACTGACACTCTCCCTACCTATAGTTTTCTGTCCCTAGAAAAAATGTTTTTTTAAAGCACACTATAGCACAAGGAGAATTCCCTCACTGTCCTTCCCTGTCCCTAGAAACAAGGATTCGCACAGTAAAACACACTGACACTCTCCCTACCTATAGTTTTCTGTCCCTAGAAAAAATGTTTTTTTTTAAAGCACACTATAGCACAAGGAGAATTTCACTCACTTTCCTTCTTTGTCCCTAGAAACAAGGATTATCACAGTGAAAGAAACTGACACTCTTCCTTCCTATAGTTTTCTGTCCCTAGAAAAAATGTTTTTTTAAAGCACACTATAGCACAAGAAGAATTCCCTCACTGTCCTTCCCTGTCCCTAGAAACAAGGATTCGCACAGTAAAACACACTGACACTCTCCCTACCTATAGTTTTCTGTCCCTAGAAAAAATGTTTTTTTAAAGCACACTATAGCACAAGGAGAATTCCCTCACTGTCCTTCCCTGTCCCTAGAAACAAGGATTCGCACAGTAAAACACACTGACACTCTCCCTACCTATAGTTTTCTGTCCCTAGAAAAAATGTTTTTTTAAAGCACACTATAGCACAAGGAGAATTCCCTCACTGTCCTTCCCTGTCCCTAGAAACAAGGATTCGCACAGTAAAAGACACTGACACTCTCCCTACCTATAGTTTTCTGTCCCTAGAAAAAATGTTTTTTTAAAGCACACTATAGCACAAGGAGAATTTCACTCACTTTCCTTCTTTGTCCCTAGAAACAAGGATTATCACAGTGAAAGAAACTGACACTCTCCCTACCTATAGTTTTCTGTCCCTAGAAAAAATGTTTTTTTAAAGCACACTATAGCACAAGGAGAATTCCCTCACTGTCCTTCCCTGTCCCTAGAAACAAGGATTCGCACAGTAAAACACACTGACACTCTCCCTACCTATAGTTTTCTGTCCCTAGAAAAAATGTTTTTTTAAAGCACACTATAGCACAAGGAGAATTCCCTCACTGTCCTTCCCTGTCCCTAGAAACAAGGATTCGCACAGTAAAAGACACTGACACTCTCCCTACCTATAGTTTTCTGTCCCTAGAAAAAATGTTTTTTTAAAGCACACTATAGCACAAGGAGAATTTCACTCACTTTCCTTCTTTGTCCCTAGAAACAAGGATTATCACAGTGAAAGAAACTGACACTCTTCCTTCCTATAGTTTTCTGTCCCTAGAAAAAATGTTTTTTTAAAGCACACTATAGCACAAGGAGAATTCCCTCACTGTCCTTCCCTGTCCCTAGAAACAAGGATTCGCACAGTAAAACACACTGACACTCTCCCTACCTATAGTTTTCTGTCCCTAGAAAAAATGTTTTTTTAAAGCACACTATAGCACAAGGAGAATTCCCTCACTGTCCTTCCCTGTCCCTAGAAACAAGGATTCGCACAGTAAAACACACTGACACTCTCCCTACCTATAGTTTTCTGTCCCTAGAAAAAATGTTTTTTTAAAGCACACTATAGCACAAGGAGAATTCCCTCACTGTCCTTCCCTGTCCCTAGAAACAAGGATTCGCACAGTAAAAGACACTGACACTCTCCCTACCTATAGTTTTCTGTCCCTAGAAAAAATGTTTTTTTAAAGCACACTATAGCACAAGGAGAATTCCCTCACTGTCCTTCCCTGTCCCTAGAAACAAGGATTCGCACAGTAAAACACACTGACACTCTCCCTACCTATAGTTTTCTGTCCCTAGAAAAAATGTTTTTTTAAAGCACACTATAGCACAAGGAGAATTCCCTCACTGTCCTTCCCTGTCCCTAGAAACAAGGATTCGCACAGTAAAACACACTGACACTCTCCCTACCTATCCTTCTCTTTCCCTAAACTAAAGGAATCCAGGTTAAGCAAGAAAAAAATAAATGTCACTGTCCCTGCCTATGTTTCTCTTTCCCTGCTCCGGAACACACTACACTAGGCCGCCGTGCTGGCGGCCTTTTATAGTGTGGGGCGTGTACTAAACACCCTCAGCAATAATTGGCCACAGGCATCCTGCCTGTGGCCAATCATTGCTCTCCTCGCTGCCGGCGCTGTGATTGGCCAAGCATGCGGGGTCACAGTGCATGCTTGGCCAATCACAGCGCCTGGATGACACTGCGATGGCGTAGTGCATTGTGGGCCGTTCGCGTCACTCGAATTTGGCGCGAACGGCCCAAATCGTTCGATCTTCGTCGAACGATCGAACAGCCGATGTTCGAGTCGAACGTATGTTCGACTCGAACACGAAGCTCATCCCTACTGGGCACAGTAGGCAGCTAAAACTCACTGCAGACAATTCCTGTTATTCTCTTCCTAATAATACTACAGGCAGGCAGTTGATTCAGCTAGCTGCAGTATATTAAGTCAGTGTACTGTATACTGGGCACAGTGTGCAGCTAAAATTCACTGCAGACAATTCCTGTTATTCTCTTCCTAATAATACTACAGGCAGGCAGTTTATTCAGCTAGCTGCAGTATATTAAGTCAGTGTACTGTATACTGGGTACAGTGTGCAGCTAAAACTCACTGCAGATCGTGCCTGTTATTCTCTTCCTAATAATACTACAGGCAGGCAGTTGATTCAGCTAGCTGCAGTATATTAAGTCAGTGTACTGTATACTGGGCACAGTGTGCAGCTAAAACTCACTGCAGAGCGTTCCTGTTATTCTCTTCCTAATAATACTACAGGCAGGCAGTTGATTCAGCTAGCTGCAGTATATTAAGTCAGTGTACTGTATACTGGGCACAGTGTGTAGCTAAAACTCACTGCAGACAATTCCTGTTATTCTCTTCCTAATATACTACAGGAAGGCAGTTGATTCAGTTAGCTGCAGTATAATCAGTATATACTGTATATACATCCCAGCTTTGTGCAGCTACATCTCACTGCAGGCCATTCCTTGTGTACCTATTTCAATACATCAAATACAGTATGTCTGGAAGGCCAACAAGGAGAGGCAGACACTCACAGGTCAATAAAAGAGGGCAAGCAGGCTCTGTGTCTAGAGGCAACAGTGCTGGTCGTGGACATGGTGCATCTTCACCATTATGTGGCCGTGGGGCACGCTTGTCCTTTATTTCTGCAGCTGGCCGTGTTGAGCCACAACACGCAGAAGGGTGGATGACCAAGCCGTCCTCATCCTCCTCATCCTCTGTCACCCAGGCTACCCAGGCTACCTTGGCTGCCAATGCAGGTGCCAAAGCGGCCTATTCCATCGGATCAAGGTCATCATCAGTTACTCCTTCCCTAGCCCCACCATCATGCACGGAGGAGTCCCCCGAACTGTTCAACCGCAGTGTCGGGTACATGCTGCAGGAGGATGTGCATCATTTTGAAGGCTCCGATGATGGTACCCAGCTTGAGGAAGTCAGTAACATAAGCCCAGAGAGAGGGGGTGCCCAAGAAGGACAACAAACTAGCAGTCATGTTCCCCCAGCTGCAGCATACTGCCAGGTTTGCTCCAGTGACGAGGAGGGAGGGGATGATGAGGTCACTGACTCTACATGGGTGCCTGATAGGAGAGAGGAGGAGGAGGAAGAGGCACATCTCCAACAAGGCAGGATGCCCTCCAGGGGCCAGCTTAAGGGCAGCCAACTGACTGCATCACACCGCAGAGCTCCGCATGTGCAGGTCGCTGCTGACTCCACTCGTTTTTCCAAAAGTTCTTTGGTGTGGGACTTTTTTGATACGTGTGCAGCAGATCGCCCCGTTGCTATTTGAAACATATGTCTGAAGCGTATCAAGCGTGGCCAAAACACCAGCCGCTTGGGCAACACATGCTTGGCCAGACATGTGTCGAATTTCCATGCAGTCCGTTGGCAAGCATACATAAAAGACCCACACCAAAGAAAAAGGCGGACCTCTCCTTGCTCTTCATCACCTGGGATCTCCAACCCCACTATACCTTCAGTCCTCTCAGAAACCTGCACTGAGAGGAATGAAGGTGTAGAATTAGGTGTGCCACTGCAGAGTACTTGCGGGCAATCTGCTATCGATACACCAACGTCCGATTGTAGCAGGCAAATTTCCCTGCCCCAGTTGCTACACTGGCGAAAGAAATTCGCTCCGAGCCATCCACATGCCCAGCGGTTGAATGCTAGCTTGGCTAAATTGCTAGCACCTCAACTGCTGCCTTCTCAGTTGGTAGAATCTGCCCCTTCCATGAATTTGTGGAATGTGCGGTATCTAAGTGGCAGGTTCCCAAACGCCACTTTTTTCACATAAGGCGGTTCCGGCTCTCTACCGGCATGTGGAAGGCAATGTCTTGGCTTTGCTGGACAGTGCGGTCAGCGGTAAGGTGCATATTACCGCTGACTTATGGTCCAGCAGGCATGGACTGGGACATTACCTATATTTCACGGCGCACTGGGTAACTCTGCTGGCAGCTGGGAAGGATGCAGGACAGGGTGCAGTAGTGTTGGAGGTTGGCCCGCCACCACACCTCCAAAATGCTACTAGTGGTGATTCTGCCACACCTCTCTCCTCCACCCCCTTCTCGTCTTCTTCCTCCATGGCCTCTTCCTCTGCTGATTTGTCCTCGGAACCAGCGGTGCTCCGTAGGCGTTCAAGGGGCTACGCAAGCACGCAGGCAAAGAGATGCCATGCGGTGCTTGAGCTGGTGTGCTTGGGGACAGGAGCCACACTGGGGCAGAGATTCTGTCATCTCTGCAGGGGCAGGCTCAGAGGTGGTTGACGCCGTGCCAGCTTCAGCCAGGAATGGTGGTTTGTGACAATGGCACAAACCTCCTCTCCGCCCTCCGACAGGGACACCTGACCCATGTGCCCTGTTTGGCTTACGTCCTTAACTTGGTGGTGCAGCGGTTCTTGGGCAGGTACCCGGGCTTACAGGATCTCCTGAGGCAGGCCAGGAAAGTCTGTGTGCATTTCCACTGGTCATATAATGCCAGTGCTCGGCTGGCTGACCTTCAAAAGGAATTTAACCTGCCCAAGAACCGCCTAATCTGTGCCCATCAGATGGAACTCAACGTTGGCCATGCTGCAGTGGCTGCACACGCAGCAGAGGGCCATCAATGAGTACCTGTGCGACTATGGCACCAGGGCAGGGTCAGGGGAGCTTGTTTTTTTTTCGCCACGCCAGTGGGTCATGATTAGGGAGGCATGCACTGTCCTGTCACCATTTGAGGAGGCCACGTGGATGGTGAACAGTGACAGTGCATGCATCAGTGATACTGTCCCTCTTGTCCACCCGTGGAATAATGGACAGGGCACTTGAGGCGGAACAGAGGGAGAAAGAGGAGGACTTCCTTACCTCTCAAGGCCCCCTTTATCCAGACAGTGTTCCTGCGGGCCCGCCGATCACACAGGAAGAGGATGAGGAGGAGGAGGATTGTGTCAGAATGGAGGTGGAGCCTAGCACTTAGCATCAGCAGCAGTCTTCAAGGAATCATTTACAGTCCCCAGAAACCCATGGACTTGTACGTGGCTGGGAGGAGGTGGCTGCGGGTCATGTCGTCCTTAGTGACCCAGAGGACTCCGGACCGAATGCCTCAGCAAAACTACGCTGCATGGCCTCCCTGATCCTGCAAAGTCTGCGAAAGGATCCTCGGATTCGTGGTATCAAGGAGAGGGATCATTACTGGCTGGCAACCCTCCTTGATCCACGTTACAAGAGTAAGGTTGCGGACCTTATCCAGCCGTCGCAGAGGGAGCAGAGGAAGAAGCATCTTCGGGAGGCCTTGCAGAATGGTCCGTGCAACGCGTTCCCAGAGACTGGGAGGTTACAAATTCCTGGTCCTGGACAACGTGTTGCCGAGGCTTCGGTCAGTCAAAAAAGGAGCGGTGGAGAAGGTGGCCGTCTGACCGATGCGTTCAGACAATTTTTTTAGTCCGCAGCCCCAAGGTATGATCGGTTCCAGCAACCATCGCCAGCGTCTGGTTTACATGGTGCAGGAATACCCAGGGGCAAGATCAGACTTGGACACCTTTCCCACCGAAAATCCTCTGGGTTACTGGGTCTTGAGGATGGATCACTGGCCAGAGCTTGCACAGTATGCAATTGAGCTACTGGCCTGTCCTGCATCCAGCGTTCTTTCGGAACGCACATTCAGTGCTGCTGGAGGCTTTGTAACTGATCACAGGGTGCGCCTGTCCACCGACTCGGTCGATCGGCTGACCTTCATAAAAATGGATCACCAGCTACCAAGCACCTGATGTTGATGTAACCAAATAATTTTTTGTGAGATCCCTTTCAAGACTGCCTATGCTGATGCTGAGTGACTATCCTGTTATGCTGAGTGACTATCCTCTTCCTCCTCAATGTTCATATTGATAGCTTGTAAGAACATTTTTGGTTCTGGGCACCGCCACCAGTGGCTAAGGCCCAATTTTTCTGCCCCTGTTTAACAGGGGCGTGTAATTACAATTTGTGCTGCAATACTTTGCAGCAGGGCTCATTCCTGCGCTCCAACTAGAGTATCTGTGAGGGGTTGCAGTGTTGTGGCACCAGCACCAGTGCCTAAGGCCCACTTTTTATGCCCTGTTTAACAGGGGAGTGTAATTACAATTTTTGCTGTAATACTTTGCAGCAGGGCTCATTCCTGCACTCCAACTATAGTATCTGTGAGGGGTTGCAGTGTTGTGGCACAAGCACCAGTGCCTAATTTCACAGCAGGGCCCATTCCTGCGCCCACCAAGAGTAACTGTGAGGGCTTACAGTATTGTGGCAACACCACCACACTGTCCACCACCAAAGGCCCAATTCTTCTGACCCTGTTCAACAGGGGCATGTAATTACAATTCTTGATCTAATATTTCACAGCAGGGCCCGTTCCTGCGCCCACCAAGAGTAACTGTGAGGGCTTACAGTGTTGTGGCAACACCAACACCTAAGGCCCAAATTTCTGCAGAGTATATAGGGCAGGCCCCTACTTTCAAACATCCGACTTACAAACGACTCCTACTTACAAATGGAGGGAGACAACAGGAAGTCAGAGGAAATCTACCCCTAGGAAGGGAAATTCTCTCCTGTAAGAGTTAATATGGGAAAAACGTGTCTCCTCTCCGCTGATGCTTTATCACCAAACCTTGTTTCCCTAAAAACCCCAAATTTTCTAAATCCAATTGTCATTGGGACAGAAAGTGAGGTGAAATCTTCTGAACAGGTGCACAGACAGCAAAACAAATGTTACAGGGGTGATAACCCTTCCCTATGTTTTACAAAAAGCTTAAAAATAGATTTTTTGGCTGGAGCTACATTTAAAAAAGGTACCTGTTCCAAATTACAAACAGATTCAACTTAAGAACAAACCTACAGTCCCTGTCTTTCTTGGGACCGCCTGTATACTGCTGTTCAGAGTATGGAGGGCCTGGGGGGTACCCATGCCGTTTTTCTCAATGATTTTCATCCATATTGCCGGGACCAGACATTACATTAAAGCCGCAAGCAGTTTTAAATGACTTTTATTTTTTTAGTAATGACATTTTGTGCATGGACAGTTCTAAACACGGGAAACATGCGCTACTTTACAGGCATACTATACACACCCCCAGGCACGATATTTAAAGAAATATTTCACTTTGATTTTTTCACTTTAAGTATCATTAAAATCACTGCTCCCGAAAAAACTTCAGTTTTAAAACTTTTTTTTGCATTGATACATGTCCCCTGGGGCAGGATTCGTGTCCCCAAAGCCTTTTTAGGACAATAACTTGCATATTAGGCTTTAAAATTCGCATTTTTGATTTCTCACGAGTCCAATAGACTTTAACGATGTTCGAAAGTTCACGCAATCTTTCGGTCCGTTTGCATGTTCTGGATGCGGACCGAACCGGGGGGGTGATCAGCTCATCCCTACTCCTGTCTGTGCAACATTATTATTATTATTATTATTATTCACGATTTATATAGCGCCAACAGTTTACGCAGCGCAACATCTGATCCTTCTGCTGTCATTTGGTCAGCAGCTTCTGGATTGAATAGTGATGCCTTGTCTCAGCCTGCAGTTTTTACGCTTCCTGTTAAGGTGACGATACCTTTTAGTAATTATATTGGGGTACCTGAGTCATGTTTAAAAGAAACTATGCCATGTTTGTTGTCACTCTTGGGATTCCATTTATCAGCTAACATTAAAATAGAAGTTCATCCTAATGCCTCGTACACACGACCGGTTTTACCGTCGGGAAAACTGCCATGACAGCTTTTGGTCGGGAAAACCGGCCGTGTGTGTGCTCCATCGCAGTTTTCCCGATGAGAAAACTGCGGGGGAAAAAGTTTTCTATGCATCTCCAGCTTACAGTGTGCCATTGTGAATGTAGAGTGCAATACTACAGACTCATCAGCAGGTGGTGCCTGTGCGCTTTCCTTTTTACTCTTCTAAATACAGATGCTCTAATAATCTATTTACTACCCAAAAGCAATCTACTGATAGAGTTCCAAAAGACATGACTGCGGCTGTTCTCTAAACCAGCTGCTGCTCACTATTACTATATGTTTGTTTTTTGTGTGTTTTTTTTTTTTTTTTTTTATCAAATGTATGTAACATGCATAAACTAGGAATCCAATAGATGGTATTGCATACAATTAATGTGATATGTTATTACGGCCTTTGCAAATGAATCCAGCCTTTAGTTCCACTTTAAATGAAAATGAAATCAGAACCAGAATACTTTTGTAGCGGGGTCTCTAAATTTAGGTGGGACACTCAGGTGTGTAAGTACAGGAATAGTGGACCACCTGTGTTCGTGGAGGATTGAATGGTGTAATAATCTCCTTGGCCTCTGGGTGGCGGGGTACCTGGAGGCTCAAGGTAGATTTGCCATTACAGTGCTACCCTTTTTGTCCCTTTCCGGAGATGGTACGGCGAGGGCGGGGAACCTGCCGTGGTGTCGATGGGAGGAGATAAAAGGGGGAGAGGCCCTAACCACGAGGTCTTCAGGAGGATCTTCTTCACGCGCCCAGGCACCTTAGGCCTGGGTGCGGGCGGTTCTGGATTCCGGCCCAGGCGCCCTAGGCCTGACCGGAATGGAGTTGGAGTCCATCCCAGGCACCTTCAGCCTGGGGTGAGGTACTAAACTAGGAGGCCTGGGGTCCAGTGACTTCGACTGGATCCCGCAAGGGTGGAGACGTCCGAGGGTCCCTGAGGTGGACCGGGCCCATGTCTGAGGTGAGGAGGCCGGGGAGGTTACCCATTCGGAGAGTCTGGAGCAGCATCAACCCAGTGACGGATGGGCCTCTGGACATCTTCCCCTGATAGGGGCCGCAGCGCAGCGAAGGTACTCCTATCTACGTTCTCTTGAGTCGCTGGTAGAGACTCTCAAGTTCTAAGTCCTTTCTAGCTAATGCTATAGTAACCGCTGGCGAGATCGCAGTGGTTTAGGAAATAACCAGAATAGTGCCTCGACCTGCTCATTCCCCGTATCAAAATGTTATCAAGTCGCAACCAGATGGCTACTGAAGCACTGTTTATTGTGAGATGTACAATAAAACAAGAGTTGGACTGTGATCGGTGCGTGGAACTCTGGTTAATGGGAGCAGAGGGAAGTGTTGACACAGCGGGACTTGATTCTAGACAAAAGCACATAGGCCCGAGGAAATATCTGGTACTGGCCTTCACCTCACCCACAGCTATGGGGAGGACATGGGCCGTAGCGCATCTCACCCTGTCGTGTGACATACCCCTAGACAAAGGAGATGGGGTGAGGCCGCTACACTTTATTAATTCCAAAGGGAAATTATTATTGAAAGGGAAAGCTATGAGCTAATTGGTTGCCAAGCACAAGCTGCTCCAGATTCTGGCTGCTCCAGATTTAGTATATTTTTCTCTTATTGTATGTATATAAAAGGGTAAATTTGTCAGAAGTTGGCAAGTGAATAAAGGTTTATTGATAATCAAAGTGTTTGTAAACCTAAATTACCTTTTGCTAATTTTGTTATCATTAATTGATACCTATTTCTAATGCTAGAATATCCCCATGTTTAAAGTGTCTTAATCACCAATTATCTTCAAGTGATCTTCTCACCAATATCTTAAATGTTTACCAGATAGCAAGACCCCTCTAGTAATAATGGGTCAAATCAAACTTGTGCTAAACAACAATCCAGTGTCACTCTCTCCTCTTCCCTCTATTGCTTGTCATGCCAAGCAAAGAACAGCAAAGAGCAGCAAAGAAAAAAAATGATATAGTTTAAATTGCCAGTGAATTTTATTTTATTGCCAGCACACATCCCACCACTACACCAAAATGAAAAAAAAAAACAAGGACGGTGCAGGGTCCTTCCCCAAGACCATACCAGACCCAGGTGGGATCATGAGCCGGGCAGTGTGTGTCCATAGAAACACTCCACACGGTTCGGCCCCATGCCCCTGCTGTTTGCTCACAGGATTTGACTGGCAACAGCAGGAGCCAATGGCTTATGCTGTCCAGGAAGAGGGGAGAGAGGACCTGCAGCAGGGCGCAGCACTGGATCAATACAGTACATGAGACAGGTAAGTGTCTTTGGGGGCGAGGGGGGGGGGGGCCAGAGAAGAAAAAGTAGTAAGACATTTAGGTAAAAAATGTCTTGACTTTAGAACCACTTTAACTGGTTTGTATAACAATTTTGCTTGCATTGTAATATTCCTTTTCTTGCAGCTAAATCCCAGTTGCCATGATTCACGTAACACACCACAGAACCGGGTACAATCACATGTTTTTATGCACTCACAAGGGTGCATAAAAATCTCTAAACACATTGCCTATGTTTGCGCTTATGCAAAGTTGATCAGACATCATAAAAAATCTCAGGAGTCAGAGATCATATGAATCTAGTGCACTTGGCATGTTGCAAGGGCATTACAAGTTGAAAATAGCTGTTATTTTTGTTCTCATGTATTATTCATCATTGGGTCATTGATTATGTTCTACCAAGGGCCCAAGAGAACACAGACGCCAGCTCTGAGTACAGTACTGAAGATAGGAAAAGTGTAAGATAAAATAAAATTAGCTGATACAAGCACATTACATCTGGAATGTTATACACTGATGAGACCCTTAACAGGAAGCATTCTGCATTGATCCATATTAAAAAAAAAAGAAAAGAAAGAATTGAAAACACATGATTAGCCAAGATATCTATCAATTACTCAAAATCCTGCAAATGTTGCATAAAATTAACACACAAGTGAATTGACAGCAATATGTGTGTGTAAGGAGGGGAGGGGGGGGGGTAGGCGGTTGTTTGTCACGTGTTTTCCTCCCTGTTGGGCGCCAAGCAAGTGTCACAAGAGAGGCCTAACCCAGGGTGGGTTCTTCTGGGCTATGCTAGGCACCTTGTTCAGGTCACTTTACCACACGTTATACCTTTGCTTTGTGCCATCTTCCTCAATGCCCTAGGACTAGGTTGAGTCTACCATGAGGGAATACTCAACCTTATGGAGGGCCTCTACTCTTAGAGATGAACGTACACCATGTACACTTGCACTGCACCTGTTCTCCAGTAAACCTCGGTTCCTAGTGAGAATGATGTACACCTCAGTAATTTGCATTCAGGAGGGACATGCTGAGCTCTGTCCACATCCACCTTTTCAGTGTTTTCCACTAGTAGTGGAGTGGGTCCCGCCATGCATTCTATGCGGGCTCAACACGTGCACTCAACTTTAACTCTTGAACCTAAGCACTTATGTACAGGATGAGAACCTCTGCGATGCAAATCCACTCCTGAAGCTTTGGGAGACAGACCGCTTGCGGAAGGAGTGCTGACATCATCCCCCTCGCTGCTAGGGGCTGTTCCACCTATATACAGGTACATGCTACAGACATGCTGCTTGTTAAACTTCCATTGCCTCAGGTAACCAAATGAACAAAATGAAAATTTTAAAGCCAACATACAAGTGCAATGTTATTCCTATGTGCCTACTTCTAACTACAGACTGTGTACTGCCCTGGCATACCTGCAAAGGTGAAGTCCAATCAGTTACAGTCCCTCAGAGGCATTCTCATGCAGATGTATGTCCTTCAGAGGCATACTGCAGTGCTGGTGTCTTCAGGACGAACCCCAGGTTCAGATGACTTTACATCCCGATAGTGATAAATAGCCTGCTTCTGCTCTTTGCAGGTATCATTCTCTGTCTCCCTCCCTTACAGGTACTCAATATCTCTGGGACTTTCGTTAGGGAGAAGCCCCAAACTTATGTTGTAATCTGTAACCCCTTTATAATAAGGTAGCAACTTATGGACTTGTGTCTTTTTTCAACCTGACTAACTATGTATGTAACTATGTATGAAACCAGATACCTGCCCATTCTCGGGCCCTGCCCATAGCGGGGGGGCTTTGCTCACTCATGCACGGCTAGACCTTGTTATAGGTTCTCTACATCTGGTAAGAGTCCATCTCGTATATGTGGCGGAGCACTGATAAATGAGCACTTGGAGCACTTTGTGGACAGAATCAAGCACGTGTGCAGCACTTTTGACGTTATTGGTACTGGAATTGGGACTGTATTCATTTCTGCTATCAGTGATCCCGCATGTCATATTTGTGAATTTGACATTGCTTGAATGAACTTTTTGCACTAATTACCTAGCACTTTATTTGAATATAATCAGTTTGCATTATATCTGATTATCATCAGTTTGTATTGTAGTTTTTTTTACTATTTTCTGTAACACTATAATAGCACAACACTATTTTTTAGATGTTTATGTCTAGTAATGTGTCCTGCAACTGCCATGGT
Source organism: Rana muscosa (assembly GCA_029206835.1). Taxonomy (NCBI): domain Eukaryota; kingdom Metazoa; phylum Chordata; class Amphibia; order Anura; family Ranidae; genus Rana; species Rana muscosa. Next base: position 1,027,710,063 of record CM055116.1, read on the forward strand.
CTGACCACTTGCTCCTCTCTTCTCAGTGTCTTCTCCTGTACTCTCCCTAACAACCAGGTCATTACGACAACCGGGAGTCTGTCATTTAGCGATGGAATTGTGGCGTGCACATTGGAGGGCATCAAGCAGGATATGGGGGTACCACCGGTCCTCCTGTATGGGGCCTGGGCCAGCAGGGGGTCCCAGGCAGCTGGGTGAATCGAATGTGGGCAGGAAGGGTGATCGACGCGATGGAGGGGCAATTTCTAAAACTGATTACCTGTATGGTTCTCTCTGCAGCAGCTGAAAGCTGGCTTCTTCTCCCCTTAATCCCACCAGCTTTCAGCTGCTGCAGAGAGAGCCATACAGTGGATTGTTTCCAGTAATTGCTCCCCCGCTACACTGATCACCCGCCCTGTGCACCATACATTTCCAAATAGCGCAACACTATTTTTTGGATGTATACAGTATGTTTTAATATTGGGATGTGCAATACAGTGAGTGCTTCTGTTTTTTAATCACTTATTACAAAAACACTTAACGCAGAATATTTTCTTTTTGCACATTACTAGACAACCAGCTTATAGCAAAACTGCAGAGCTTTTAAAGATACAGCACACCTGAGTGACTTGTCTGTTCTAAAAAAAACATTCTACTGTGTGGCTGAATTTTGATGGTGTAGACCAGTTCTGATAATAGCATTCTAAATGGCCAATCCAAGCAAAAGTAATATTTAAATGATTAAAATAACCACTAAACACTGTGCTCACACTCAGGGGTGGACTGACCAGTCGGTCGGTTCGGCTGTGGTCCGAGGGCCCGGCCGTTGAAGGGTTCAGGGGTCAGGAGTGTGTAATGTACAAGGTGCAGGGGTCAGGAGTATGTAATGTACAGGGGTCAGGAGTATGTAATGTACAGGAGGCAGGGGTCAGGAGTATGTAATGTACAGGGTTCAGGAGTGTGTAATGTGCAGGGGTCAGGAGTATGTAATGTACAGGAGGCAGGGGTCAGGAGTACAGGGGTGAGAGTCATGGCACAAGAAGGGTGTCCCGCGAGGACCAGAGTGAATGAAGGTGTTTACTGTACACTGTTAGAAAGAGGCCCCCTCCAGGTCCCATGATACTCCTTTGTAGTCTCTAATGGGGCCTGGAGGGGACGCTTTCTAACAGACTCTCTGTTGTACTTTGTGCAAAATGTGGGGGCGAGGCCAGGGTCGGGTCATGGATGGGGCCAGGGGTGGGTCATGGATGGGGCCAGGGGTGGTTCATGGATGGGGCCTGACAGGGGTCTCTTGCTTTTTTTGGTTCGGGGGCCCTGAGTGTTGTCAGTCCGCTTGTGCTCACACTATTGTTTGATAAATATGAACCCTCCAAGGATCTGCTATATAAATGTCATATAGATACTTTGTATAATAATATTTTACATTTCAAAATGCAGACCTAAAAAATCAATATGTACAATATCTAACAGTAAGGTCTCATTCACAAAGGTGCTGAAGCCTGTACATAATGAAAAGACCATTTGTTTTTGCATCCCTAGCCAACAGGTGCTGCATGCAGGCAGCCTATTCAAGTCTATGAAGACACAGCGGCTACAGAAAAACAGCCGCTCGTCCTAATGTGACAGGTGTGCAGGTTCAGGCATGAATGCTTCTGTCTGTGTTCAGGGGCTTACACCTGCACCCACATGCCTTTCACATTGGAACGAGCATCTGTTTCTATGCAACCGCTGCGTCCATATAGACTTAAGGAATTGTAGTAGCAAGATGGCTTGGCCTTAGGGTTGCCATCTGTCCAGTTTTCTCTTGGACAGTCCAAATTTTTGAATGATGTGTTCGGGTTTTCATCTGCCCCAGACCCGGACACATCATTCACACCAGACTGCACCAAGATTGACATCTGATGTCTCCCCCCCTCCCCGATGGTAGCCTGGTTCAGCACAGCAGAGTGTTAGTGAATCAAAGCTCCTCCCTCCTCCTTCTTCTCCGCTCTGTATACACACACAGAAGGAGGAGGGGGGGGGGGCAGGGACATTCTTATCGAGGTCTGTACTTTGCTCTATAGATGGCCAGGGGAGAAGGGAGAGAGAGCGGCTGGAAAGGAGGACAACTTAGAAAATATGTGAAGTGATCGAGGGGTTAGGAGGATATGTGCTGGGGGTCATAGAAGGCGGAAGACATGCTAGAAGTGTGGGTTGGATTTGAAATCTGACAACCCCTCCTAGCACTTTTTCTCTCTCCCCTCTCAAGGCACCCCCCTAGCACATATCTGACCCCCCAGCACATATCCAACCCCCCAAGCGCCCCCCAGCACATATCCTACCCCCCTTGCACTAGCTCTCTCCCCTCACAAAATGTCCCCCCAGCACATATCTGACCCCTCCCAAGTGCCCCCAGCACATATCTGACCCCCCCCTTGCACTACCCCTCCCAAAGCAGCCCCCAGCACATATCCGACCCCCCCCACCCCATCTATCTTGCACTAGCCCTCGTCCCCTCCCAAAGCGCCCCCCAGCACATATCTGACCCCCCCCCTTGCTAGCTCTAGCTCTCTCCCCTCCAAAAGCATCCTCCTAGCACATATCTGACCCCCCCACTAGCACAAGTCCTCTCCACTCCTAAAGCATCCCCTTGCACATATCCAAGCCCCCCACACCCCTTGCTAGTTCATTCCCCTCCCAAAGCACCCCCAGCACATATATGACCCCCCTTTGCTAGCTCTCTCCCCTCCCAAAGCATCCCCCTTGCACATATCTGACCCCCCCCTCGCTAGCACAAGTCCTCTCCCAATGTGCCCCCCCAGCACATATCCGAGCCCCCCCTTGCTAGCTTTAGCCCTCTCCCCTCCCCAAGCGTCCCCCAGCACACATCAAACCCCCCTGTAAACACTAGCCCTCTTCCCTCCCAAAGACTCCCCCCCAGCACATATCTAACTCCTTCCACCCCCTGCTAGCACTAGCCCTCTACCCAAGGCTAGGGATGAGCCGAACACCCCCTGGTTCGGTTTGCGGCAGAACATGCTTACGGACCGAGAGTTCGCGCGAACATTCGAACACCGTTAAAGTCTATGGGACTCGAATGTCAAAAATCTAAAAGTGTGAATTTTAAAGGCTAATATGCAAGTTATTGTCCTAAAAGGTGTTTGGGGACCAGGGTACATGTATCAATGCAAAAAAAAGTTTTAAAAATGGCCGTTTTTTCGGGAGCAGTGGTTTTAATAATGCTTAAAGTGAAAAAATAAAAGTGAAATATTCCTTTAAATATCGTACCTGCAGGGTTTCTATAGTATGCCTGTTAAGTGGCGCGTGTTTCCCGTGTTTAGAACAGTCCCTGCACAAAATGACATTTCTAAAGGAATAAAAGTCATTTAAAACTGCTTGCGGCTGTAATGTAATGTTGGGTCCCGGTGTCTTGTCGAGCTGGTTCCCCTATCGATATGGTTCCGGGCTCGACTGCGCAGGCGCTGCCGAACAGCTGTTAAAGCTCGGAGATTTCCGTATGCTCGACTTGCGCCTGCGCAGTAAAGAGGGAACCAGATCGATAGGAGGAACCATAGGCTCAGCAGCTGTGGACACGCTCGCCCCTGATGCTTCATTACACACGCCGCTTTCTTCTTCATGCTGCTCTTTACAGCAAGGGGCGGATCAGATGTGATATTGAGCAGTGCGATTTGTTTGTTTATACACAACGCTCTATACAACCCCTTGCTGTATAGAGCGTTGTGTATAAACAAACAAATCAAACTGCTCAATATCATCACATCTTATCCGCCCCTTGCCGCCTCTTGCTGTATACAGTGGCATGAAGAATAAAGCGGCATGTGTAACTAAGCAACGGGAGCGAGCGCGTCTGCAGCTGCCGAACAGCTGTTACACCTCAGAGATTTCCGTAGCCTCGGTTTGCGCCTGCGCAGTCGAGCTCAGAGCCATATCGATAGGAGGAACCAGCTCGGCAGAACACCGGCAATATGGATGAAAATTATTGCGAAAACGGCATGGGTACCCCCCCCCAGCCCATTACCAGGCCCTTTGGGTCTTGTATGGATATTAAGGGGAACCCCGCACCCAAATTAAAAAAAGAAAAGGTGTGGGGCTCCCAGGCCCTATATACTCTGAACAGCAGTATACAGGCGGTCCAAACAAGACAGGTACTGTAGGTTTGTTCTTAAGTTGAATCTGTTTGTAATTTGGAACAGGTACATTTTGTAAGTATAGCTCCAGCCAAAAAATAAATTTTTAAGCTTTTTGGATAACATAGGGAAGGGTTATCACCCCTGTAACATTTGTTTTGCTGTCTGTGCCCCTGTTCAGAAGATTTCAGCTCACTTTCTGTCCCAATACAATTGTATTTTGAAAATTTGGGGTAATTAGGGAAACAAGAATTGGTGATAAAGCATCAGTGGAGACACCTTTTTTCCTCTTACAGGAGAGAATTTCCCTTCCTAGGGGTAGATTTCCTCTCACTTCCTGTTGTCTCCCTCCTTTTGTAAGTAGGAGTCGTTATGAAGTCGGATGTTTGAAAGTAGGGGACCGCCTGTATATACTATACGGCCTGCCCTATATACTCTGCAGAAAATTGGGCCTTAGGTGTTGGTGGTACCAGAACACTGTAAGCCCTCACAGTTAATCTTGGTGGGCGCTGGAACGGGCCCTGCTGTGAAATATTATATCAAGAATTGTAATTACATGCCCCTGTTGAACAGGGGCAGAAAAATTGGGTCTTAGGCAGTGCTGGTGGTGCCACAACACTGTAACCCCTCACAGATTCTCTTGTTGAGCGCAGGAATGGGCCCTGCTGTGAAATATTAGATCAAAAATTGAAATTAAGCGCCCCTGTTAAACAGGGGCAGAAAAATAGGGCCTTAGGCAGTAGTGGTGGTGCCACAACACTGCAACCCCTCACAGATATTCTAGTTGAGCGCAGGAACGAGCCCTGCTGTGAAATATTACAGCAAAAATTGTAATTAACACGCCCCTGTTAAACAGGGGCAGAAAAATTGGGCCTTAGGCACTGGTGGTGGTGCCCTAAACAAAAATGTTCTTAGAAGCTAACAACATGAACAATGAGGAGGAATAGAATAGTCACTCAGCATAACAGGATAGTCACTCAGCATCAGCATAGGGAGTCTTCAAGGGATCTCACATTCATAGAAAAATTAATCGGTTACATCAGCATCAGGTGCTTGGTAGCTGGTGATCCAAGACTGATTCATTTTTATGAAGGTGAGCCGATCAACTGAGTCTGTGGACAGGCGCACTCTGTGATCGGTTACAAAGCCTCCAGCAGCACTGAATGTGCGTTCAGAAAGAACGCTGGATACAGGACAGGCCAGTAGCTCAATTGCATATTGTGCAAGCTCTGGCCAGTGATCCATCCTCAAGACCCAGTAACCCAGTGGATTTTCGGTTGGAAAGATCTCCAAATCTGATCTTGCCCCTAGGTATTCCTGCACCATGTAAATCAGATGCTGGCGATGGTTGCTGGAACCGATCAGACCTTGGGGCTGCGGACTAAAGAATTGTCTGAACGTATTGGTCAGACGGCCACCTTCTCCACCGCTCCTTCTGTGACTGACCGAAGCCTCAGCAACACGTTGTCCAGGAGGACCAGGAAATTGTAACCTCCCAGGCTCTGGAAACGCATTGCACAAACCTTTCTGCAAGGCCTCCCGAACATGTTTCATCCTCTGCTCCCTCTGCAAAGGCTGGACAAGTTCTGCAACCTTACCCTTGTAACGTGGATTAAGAAGGGTTGCCAGCCAGTAATGATCCCTCTCCTTGATACCACGAATCCGAGGGTCCTTTTGCAGGCTTTGCAGGATCAGGAAGGCCATGCAGCGTAGGTTTGTCCAACAGGTGGACAAGAGGGACAGTGTCACTGATGCATGCACTGTCACTGCTCACCATCCTCGTGGCCTCCTCAAATGGTGCCAGGACAGTGCATGCATTCCTGATCATGGCCCACTGGCATGGGGAAAAAATCCAAGCTCCCCTGACCCTGTCCTGGTGCCATATTGCAACAGATACTCATTGATGGCCCTCTGCTGCGTGTGCAGCCGCTGCAGCATGGCCAACGTAGAGTTCCACCTGGTGGGCATGTCACAGATGAGGCGGTTCTTGGGCAGGTTGCATTCCTTTTGAAGGTCAGCCAGCCGAGCACTGGCATTATATGACCGGCGGAAATGCCCACAGATTTCCTGGCCTGCCTCAGGAGATCCTGTAAGCCCGGGTACCTGCACAAGAACCGCTGCACCACCAAATTAAGGACGTGAGCCAAACAGGAAACATGGGTCAAGTGTCCCTGTCAGAGGGCGGAGAGGAGGTTGGTGCCATTGTCGCAAACCACCATTCCAGGCTGAAGCTGGCATGGCATCAACCACCTCTGAGCCTGCCCCTGCAGAGATGACAGAATCTCTGCCCCAGTGTGGCTCCTGTCCCCTAAGCAGACCAACTCAAGCACCGCATGGCATCTTTTTGCCTGAGTGCTTGCGTAGCCCCTTGAACGCCTACGGAGCACCGCTGGTTCCGAGGACAAATCGGCAGAGGAAGAGGCCATAGAGGAAGAAGAAGAGGAGGGGGTGGGGGAGAGAGCTGTGGCAGAATCACCACTACTAGCATTTTGGAGGCGTGGTGGCGGAACAAGCTCCAACAATACTGCACCCTGTCCTGCATTCTTCCCAGCTGCCAGCAGAGTTACCCAGTGCGCCGTGAAAGAAAGGGAACGTCCCTGTCCATGCCTGCTGGACCATGAGTCAGTGGTAATATGCACCTTACCGCTGACCGCCCTGTCCCACGAGGCCAAGACATTGCCTTCCACATGCCGGTAGAGAGCCGGAATGGCCTTCCGAGAAAAAAAATGGCGTTTGGGAACCTGCCACTGAGGTACCGCACATTCCACAAATTTGCGAAAGGTGGCAGAGTCTACCAGCTGAAAAGGCAGCATTTGGAGTGCTAGCAATTTAGCCAAACTAGCATTCAGCCGCTGAGCATGTGGATGGCTGGGACTGAATTTCTTTTGGCTGTTTAGCAACTGGGGTAGGGAAATTTGCCTGGTACAATCGGATTTAGGTGTACCGCTAGCAGATTGCCCGCAAGTGCTTGGGACACCTAATTCTACACCTTCATTCCTCTCAGTGCAGGTTTCTGAGAGGACTGAAGGTATAGTGGGTTGGAGATCCCAGCTGATGAGGAGCAAGGGAAGGTCCGCCTTGTTCTTTGGTGTGGGTCTTTTAAGTACTGTTGCCAACGAACTGCATGGGAGGTCGACATATGTCTGGTCAAGTATGTGGTGCCCAAGCGGCTGCTGTTTTGACCACGCTTGATACGCTTCAGACATATGTTGCAAACAGCAACGGTGCGATCTGCTGCACACGTCTCAAAAAAGGCCCACACCAAAGAATCAAATTACGCGGGGAGTCAGTAGCACCCTGCACATGCGTAGCTCTGCGGTGTGATGCAGTCGGGTTTCTGCCCTTAAGCTTACCCCTGGAGGGAATCCTGCCTCGTTGGAGATGTGTCTCCTCCTCCTCTCTTCTATTTGGCACCCACGTAGAGTCAGTGACCTCATCATCCCCTCCCTCCTCGTCACTGGAGCAAACTTGGCAGTATGCTGCAGCTGGGGGAACATGACTGCCAGTTTCTTGTCCTTCTTGGGCACCCCCTCTCTCTGGGCTTACGTTACTGCCTTCATCCTCAACCTGGGTACCATCATCGGAGCCTTCAAAACGCTGCGCATCCTCCTGCAGCATGTACCCAACACTGTGGTTGAACAGTTCGGGGGACTCTTCAGGGCATGATGGTGAGGCTAGGGAAGGAGTGACTGATGACATTGAGCCGATGGAATAGGCCGCTTTGGCAGCTGCATTGCCTGGCAAAGTACTCTGAGCCTTGTTGACAGAGGATGAGGAGGATGAGGCTGGCTTTGTTATCCACTCTACCAACTGTTCTACATGTTGTGGCTCAACACGGCCAGCTGCCGAAAAAAAGGACAAGCGTGCCCCACGGCCACGTGCTGAGGATGCACCGTGTCCATGACCATCGCTGTTGGTTGTAGACACAGAGCCTGCTTGCCCTCTTTTCTCTTTTAGTGGCCTGTGAGCATCTGCCTCTCCTTGGTGGCCTTCCAGACATACTTTAAAATTGCATTAGCAAAACACCGCCTGAAGTTTACTAGAAAAAGTACACCAGGAATGGCCTGCAGTCAGATATAGGCTTGGCTAGACTAGAATGCAGTGGATATATATATGTAGGAGACTGTATATATATTTAATGCACTGCAGATCACTGAATCACCTGCCTGCCTGCCTAAAAGTGTATTTGAACACGTACACCAGGAATTGGCCTACAGTCAGATATAGGCTTGGCTAGACTAGAATGCAGTGGATATATATATATGTAGGAGACTGTATATATATTTAATGCACTGCAGATCACTGAATCACCTGCCTGAAAGTGTATTTGAACACGTACACCAGGAATGGCCTACAGTCAGATATAGGCTTGGCTAGACTAGAATGCAGTGAATATATATATATATGTAGGAGACTGTATATATAGTTAATACACTGCAGATCACTGAATCACCTGCCTGCCTGAAAGTGTATTTGAACACGTACACCAGGAATGGCCAACAGTCAGATATAGGCTTGGCTAGATTAGAATGCAGTGGATATATATATGTAGGAGACTGTATATATAGTTAATACACTGCAGATCACTGAATCACCTGCCTGCCTGAAAGTGTATTTGAACACGTACACCAGGAATGGCCAACAGTCAGATATAGGCTTGGCTAGATTAGAATGCAGTGGATATATATATGTAGGAGACTATATATATAGTTAATACACTGCAGATCACTGAATCACCTGCCTGCCTGAAAGTGTATTTGAACACGTACACCAGGAATGGCCTGCAGTCAGATATAAGCTTGGCTAGACTAGAATGCAGTGGATATATATATGTAGGAGACTGTATATATATTTAATGCACTGCAGATCACTGAATCACTTGCCTGCCTGCCTGCCTGAAAGTGTATTTGAACAAGTACACCAGGAATTGGCCTACAGTCAGATATAGGCTTGGCTAGACTAGAATGCAGTGGATATATATATATGTAGGAGACTGTATATATATTTAATGCACTGCAGATCACTGAATCACCTGCCTGAAAGTGTATTTGAACACGTACACCAGGAATGGCCTACAGTCAGATATAGGCTTGGCTAGACTAGAATGCAGTGGATATATATATATGTAGGAGACTGTATATATAGTTAATACACTGCAGATCGCTGAATCACCTGCCTGCCTGAAAGTGTATTTGAACACGTACACCAGGAATGGCCAACAGTCAGATATAGGCTTGGCTAGATTAGAATGCAGTGGATATATATATGTAGGAGACTGTATATATAGTTAATACACTGCAGATCACTGAATCACCTGCCTGCCTGAAAGTGTATTTGAACACGTACACCAGGAATGGCCTGCAGTCAGATATAGGCTTGGCTAGACTAGAATGCAGTGGATATATATATATGTAGGAGACTGTATATATATTTAATGCACTGCAGATCACTGAATCACCTGCCTGAAAGTGTATTTGAACACGTACACCAGCAATGGCCTACAGTCAGATATAGGCTTGGCTAGACTAGAATGCAGTGAATATATATATATATGTAGGAGACTGTATATATAGTTAATACACTGCAGATCACTGAATCACCTGCCTGCCTGAAAGTGTATTTGAACACGTACACCAGGAATGGCCAACAGTCAGATATAGGCTTGGCTAGATTAGAATGCAGTGGATATATATATGTAGGAGACTGTATATATAGTTAATACACTGCAGATCACTGAATCACCTGCCTGCCTGAAAGTGTATTTGAACACGTACACCAGGAATGGCCAACAGTCAGATATAGGCTTGGCTAGATTAGAATGCAGTGGATATATATATGTAGGAGACTGTATATATAGTTAATACACTGCAGATCACTGAATCACCTGCCTGCCTGAAAGTGTATTTGAACACGTACACCAGGAATGGCCTGCAGTCAGATATAAGCTTGGCTAGACTAGAATGCAGTGGATATATATATGTAGGAGACTGTATATATATTTAATGCACTGCAGATCACTGAATCACTTGCCTGCCTGCCTGAAAGTGTATTTGAACAAGTACACCAGGAATTGGCCTACAGTCAGATATAGGCTTGGCTAGACTAGAATGCAGTGGATATATATATATGTAGGAGACTGTATATATATTTAATGCACTGCAGAACACTGAATCACCTGCCTGAAAGTGTATTTGAACACGTACACCAGGAATGGCCTGCAGTCAGATATAAGCTTGGCTAGACTAGAATGCAGTGGATATATATATGTAGGAGACTGTATATATATTTAATGCACTGCAGATCACTGAATCACTTGCCTGCCTGCCTGCCTGAAAGTGTATTTGAACAAGTACACCAGGAATTGGCCTACAGTCAGATATAGGCTTGGCTAGACTAGAATGCAGTGGATATATATATATGTAGGAGACTGTATATATATTTAATGCACTGCAGATCACTGAATCACCTGCCTGAAAGTGTATTTGAACACGTACACCAGGAATGGCCTACAGTCAGATATAGGCTTGGCTAGACTAGAATGCAGTGGATATATATATATGTAGGAGACTGTATATATAGTTAATACACTGCAGATCGCTGAATCACCTGCCTGCCTGAAAGTGTATTTGAACACGTACACCAGGAATGGCCAACAGTCAGATATAGGCTTGGCTAGATTAGAATGCAGTGGATATATATATGTAGGAGACTGTATATATAGTTAATACACTGCAGATCACTGAATCACCTGCCTGCCTGAAAGTGTATTTGAACACGTACACCAGGAATGGCCTGCAGTCAGATATAAGCTTGGCTAGACTAGAATGCAGTGGATATATATATGTAGGAGACTGTATATATATTTAATGCACTGCAGATCACTGAATCACTTGCCTGCCTGCCTGAAAGTGTATTTGAACAAGTACACCAGGAATTGGCCTACAGTCAGATATAGGCTTGGCTAGACTAGAATGCAGTGGATATATATATATGTAGGAGACTGTATATATATTTAATGCACTGCAGAACACTGAATCACCTGCCTGAAAGTGTATTTGAACACGTACACCAGGAATGGCCTACAGTCAGATATAGGCTTGGCTAGACTAGAATGCAGTGGATATATATATATGTAGGAGACTGTATATATAGTTAATACACTGCAGATCGCTGAATCACCTGCCTGCCTGAAAGTGTATTTGAACACGTACACCAGGAATGGCCAACAGTCAGATATAGGCTTGGCTACATTAGAATGCAGTGGATATATATATGTAGGAGACTGTATATATAGTTAATACACTGCAGATCACTGAATCACCTGCCTGCCTGAAAGTGTATTTGAACACGTACACCAGGAATGGCCAACAGTCAGATATAGGCTTGGCTAGATTAGAATGCAGTGGATATATATATGTAGGAGACTGTATATATAGTTAACACACTGCAGATCACTGAATCACCTGCCTGCCTGAAAGTGTATTTGAACACGTACACCAGGAATGGCCTGCAGTCAGATATAAGCTTGGCTAGACTAGAATGCAGTGGATATATATATGTAGGAGACTGTATATATATTTAATGCACTGCAGATCACTGAATCACTTGCCTGCCTGAAAGTGTATTTGAACAAGTACACCAGGAATTGGCCTACAGTCAGATATAGGCTTGGCTAGACTAGAATGCAGTGGATATATATATATGTAGGAGACTGTATATATATATTTAATGCACTGCAGATCACTGAATCACCTGCCTGAAAGTGTATTTGAACACGTACACCAGGAATGGCCTACAGTCAGATATAGGCTTGGCTAGACTAGAATGCAGTGGATATATATATGTAGGAGACTGTATGTGTAACGACAGGGGTTAACGTCGTTTAGATATATTCCATTTCCGAACACACAGCAGCTACCAGACACTCCACAGTCAGGCGACCGCTTCCCATAGGAATAATCCTTCCAGATATACGAGACAAACACTCTGTATGAAGTTTCCAGCAGGTCTGACATTCTTTATTGACAAACTTCAAGTTTTATACACACAGAGAGGAGGTTCTTACATTCCTCATTTTTCTCTGACAATACACCTTTGACCAGACCTAATTTACATGAGCTAATTAACTACAGCTGATGACTCAGACACATGACCTTTAGGCTAGCCTCACTGTCTTTTAAACTACAGTACCCAGTATCAAAGGACTTCACACAATAGTTACATAATGAGCTCCCAATACACATCTGACAGTTCTTAGCAGACAACAGGTGGGTTTATTAGCTAATCCCTTTACATCTTAAATGACTATGCATAACCTTTATGTTCCTCAGACTGTCTGTCTGCTAGTTTATAATACCTATAATTACAGACTTAATTACCACAAGCCACAATAGACAATAGAATGCAATCACACCCTACCCCATCACAGCAATTAGTACACAGCAGCCAACACACAATATACACACAATATATACAATGTATATACAGCATTGAATCTGACTAGCACAGATCGTAGTGGGGTTCTCATTCACCCTGTGCCCAAAGTGACCCCTGTCACACATCTCCCCTTTCAGCAGGAGACTAAAACAGGAGGAGACCCCAGACGGGTTGATTCCGAAGTTAGTCCATAGTTCCATTCCTCTAATGCCTGGACAACCCATCAGCATTGCATTAGGAGGTCGGGATGACGTCTGTTTGCCGGGACAACCCATCAGCATTGCTATTTTGCTTACCGGGTCAGTAGCTGATGGTGAAGTTGTAAGGTTGCAGGGCTAAGCTCCACCGCAGCAACCTGCCATTGTCTCCTGAGACCCGGTTAAGCCAGACCAATGGGTTGTGGCCGGTGACTAGTGAAAATTCCTGTCCGTACAAGTAAGGGTTCAACATTTTAAGGGCCCAGACCAGGGCCAAACACTCCTTCTCCACTGCCGCATAGCTCACTTCCCCGGGTAATAGCTTTCTGCTCAGGTATGCGACAGGGTGTTCTCCTCCATCCTCCCCAACTTGGCTCAGCACAGCCCCCAGTCCAAACATGGAAGCATCTGTTTGAACAAGGAAACGTTTGTTAGGTACTGGGGCAGCCAAGACAAGGGAATTTACAAGTGCTTGCTTGAGGGCTAGAAACGCGGTTTCACAAGCTGGAGACCACAGGACCTGCCTAGGTAAATTCTTTTTTGTCAGGTCAGTCAGGGGTTTGGCGGTCTCTGATGGGTTAGCACCATATAATGCCAACCGCTCTCGAACTCGTTGCTGAAACAAGTCTTCAACTGACCGGGGTTCTGCATCACCATCCCTTTGATCCATCTCGTTTAGCTCACTGATCAGGGTGGCCTTGTTCTTTGTCCCACCGGTCCCTCCACGGCTTTCAAGTAAGTCTTTCAGCATGGCTTTCCTGCAGGCTGTATAGTTGGTCATTCGCTGTGGTGGTTTGGAGTGTCCCAGTAACTGGAGAGAAAATCCCACCGCTGCCAACCAATGTAAAGGCACCCCAAGTATGAAAGGGGTTAACGCCGTTTAGGATATTCCCTCTCCGAACACACATCCGCTACCGACACTCCACAGTCAAGCGACCGCTTCCCATAGGAATAATCCTTCCAGATATACGAGACAAACACTCTGTATGAAGTTTCCAGCAGGTCTGACATTCTTTATTGACAAACTTCAAGTTTTATACACACAGAGAGGAGGTTCTTACATTCCTCATTTTCCTCTGACAATACACCTTTGACCAGACCTAATTTACATGAGCTAATTAACTACAGCTGATGACTCAGACACATGACCTTTAGGCTAGCCTCACTGTCTTTTAAACTACAGTACCCAGTATCAAAGGACTTCACACAATAGTTACATAACGAGCTCCCAATACACATCTGACAGTTCTTAGGAGACAACAGGTGGGTTTAATAGCTAATCCCTTTACATCTTAAATGACTATGCATAACCTTTATGTTCCTCAGACTGTCTGTCTGCTAGTTTATAATACTTATAATTACAGACTTAATTACCACAAGCCACAATAGACAATAGAATGCAATCACACCTTACCCCATCACAGCAATTAGTACACAGCAGCCAACACACAATATATACAATGTATATACAGCATTGAATCTGACTAGCACCGATCGTAGTGGGGTTCTCATTCACCCTGTGCCCAAAGTGACCCCTGTCACACATCTCCCCTTTCAGCAGGAGACTAACACAGGAGGAGACCCCAGACGGGTTGATTCCTGGTGTACGTGTTCAAATACACTTTCAGGCAGGCAGGTGATTCAGTGATCTGCAGTGTATTAACTATATATACAGTCTCCTACATATATATATCCACTGCATTCTAGTCTAGACAAGCCTATATCTGACTGTAGGCCATTCCTGGTGTACGTGTTCAAATACACTTTCAGGCAGGTGGTTCAGTGATCTGCAGTGCATTAAATATATATACAGTCTCCTACATATATATATATATCCACTGCATTCTAGTCTAGCCAAGCCTATATCTGACTGTAGGCCAATTCCTGGTGTACGTGTTCAAATACACTTTCAGGCAGGCGATTCAGTGATCTGCAGTGCATTAAATATATATACAGTCTCCTACATATATATAGATATCCACTGCATTCTAGTCTAGCCAAGCTTATATCTATATATATGTAGGAGACTGTATATATATTTAATGCACTGCAGATCACTGAATCACCTGCCTGCCTGCCTGAAAGTGTATTTGAACACGTACACCAGGAATTGGCCTACAGTCAGATATAGGCTTGGCTAGACTAGAATGCAGTGGATATATATATATATGTAGGAGACCGTATATATATTTAATGCACTGCAGATCACTGAACCACCTGCCTGAAAGTGTATTTGAACACGTACACCAGGAATGGCCTACAGTCAGATATAGGCTTGGCTAGACTAGAATGCAGTGGATAAATATATGTAGGAGATTGTATATATATTAACTACTTGCTTACTGGGCACTTAAACCCCCTTCCTGCCCAGGCCAATTTTCAGCTTTCAGCGCTGTCACGCTTTGAATGACAATTGCGTGGTCGTGCGACGTGGTTCCAAAACAAAATTGACATCCTTTTTGTCCCACAAATAGAGCTTTCTTTTGGTGGTATTTGATCATCTCTGCGGTTTTTATTTTTTGCGCTATAAACAAAGATAGAGCGACGATTTTGAAAAAAACATAATATTTTTTACTTTTTGCTATAATAAATATCCCAATTTTTTTTTTTAATATTTTTTCTCAGTTTAGTCCGATACGTATTCTTCTACATATTTTTGGTAATAAGCGTTTATTGATTGGTTTGCGCAAAAGTTATAGCGTCTACAAAATAGGGGATAGTTTTATAGCAATTTTATTAACATTTTTTTTTTACTAGTAATGGCGGCGATCAGCGATTTTTATTGTGACTGCGACATTATGGCGGACACATCGGACAATTTTGACACCATTTTGGGACCATTGTCATCTTTACAGCGACCAATGCTATAAAAATGCACTGGTTACTGTAAAAATGACACTGGCAGGGAAGGGGTTAACACTAGGGGGTGAGGAAGGGGTTAAATGTGTAACCTGGGAGTAATTACTACTGTGTGGGGGAGGGGACTGACTGGGGGAGGTGACCGATCTGTGTCCCTATGTACAAGGGACACAGCATCGGTCCCCTCACCCTGACAGGACGTGGATCTCTGTGTTTACACACAGAGATCCACATTCTTGTCTGTGTACCGGCCAATCACGGGTACCTGGCGGACATCGCGGCCGCCAGGCACGCGCGCGCCCCCCAGTGGCCGGAATAGCCGAAGCCGTCTATTGACGGCCTCCCGGATTTATAGAGCCACCTTGAGGCCGTCATTTGTACATGGCCCGGCTCTCAAGTGGTTAAATGCACTGGAGCTCACTGAGTCACCTGCCTGCCTGAAGTATATCAGAAAAAGTACACCAGGAACGGCCTGCAGTCAGATCTAGCTAAACTGGATACAGTGTATATATATATATATATATATATATATATATATATATATTGTGAGGGGGTTAGCTCGGCAGCGGGTGTGTGTGACCCCCGGGATGGGCTCCCCACACAAAAACAGGCCCAGCAAACGGAGGTTGTGGTTTTCAAAATCAAAAAGGTGCGGTTTATTTTCTATTTACAGTGACAAAACACAGCAAAGCAAAAGAAACATAAACAAAATAAATCCTGGTCAACTTGACCTCTGACTAAACATACAGGTTTCCTAACTAACAACTGGGATCAGCCTAGTGCTGTCCTAGTCCCTAAGTCCCTGGTTTTAAATGTCCAAGCAAATAGCCACACAGGCTTTGTCTCACCGCACAGGGGTTCACTCTCCCTAGACAGTCCACACAGGTCTGGGTCCAGGCATGAGCTAACATCTAATGAAGCTGGGAGTTCTTATAGAGGCCTAAATGAGCTGACAAGCTTCAGCTGGTCTCATCAACTCCCTGTCTGCACGACGCCCCACACTCTCCCTAGAGGTATGAGTCATCCATGAGCCCACTAGCCCCAGCTGGGCTTATACAACTCTCCACCTAGTTGTATAAGTCGGCGTAAAGCCTGAATCTGGGCGAAATATATCTACCCCCCTGGATGCAACCAGGTGACTTTACCTTCCTGCTGTCACATTATATATATATATATATATATATACAAGCCTGGATGTATATATATACTAAATACACTGCAGCTCACTGGATAATCTGCCTGCCTGCTCAATATAAATGACACTCTCTCCTTTAACACCAGCAACACACTACACAGGGCCGACATGCAGGCGGCCTTATATAGTGTGGGGCGTGGACTTAACTCCCTGAGCCATAATTGGCCAAAGGTACCCTGCCTTTGGCCAATTATGTCTCTCTTTGCTGATGGCGCTGTAATTGGCCAAAGCATGCGGGTCATAGTGCATGCTTGGCCAATCATTAGACAGCAATGCACTGCAATGTCGCAGTGCATTATGGGCTGTGACGCGCCGCTTAAATTTGGCGCGAACGCCCCATAATGTTTGAATTTCGATAAACGGCGAACAGCCAATGTTCGAGTCGAACTCATGTTCGACCCGAACAGAAAGCTCATCCCTACCCAGGACATATCTGACCCCTGCATTTTGTACATTAAATATTTCTGACCCCTGCATTCCATGCATAGCACTCAAAATTCAGCCACATGCACTGTTTGCTGCAGCGCACCATGCACCATATTACTACTTTCTTTGAGGCCACGAAAAGTGTCCCAGGTCTTTTACAATCTTATAGCTTAAACCCCTAAAAGTGATCAGGCTTGGCTTGAAGAAAAGGGGGCAACCCTACTTGGCCTATTCCTGCCCACATTGGACTCTAGGTTGTAGCTCCATGATATAAATTAGACTTGTGCACAACGGAAAAATTCGTTCCGTTTCGGTTCGTTTCTTTCCGGTCCTGTTGATTCGTAATCATTCGTAATTTTGCTAGACGGGATTTTTCGTGTTCGGACTCATTCGTATTTTTGCAAGCGACATTTTTCGTTGAATTTTTTGTTGCTTTATAATTCGTACTTTCGGTAGAGTACGTTGTTTTTCGTTGATTCTGGACACAACTCCTACTTTCGTAACTTCGTAACTTTTTTTGGGTTCGTTGATTCGTAATTTTCCGTGTCTCTCTCACAACGACGCTGCCTATTATGCCTAATGTGCTTCGAATGGATTTGTACTTTTCTAAATACATAGCGGTTATTTGTAACGATTCGAAATCTCGTATTTTACTTTCGTTTTTTACATGCGGCTATAGGCTCCGCCCCTGTACACCATTTTGAGAGGGTTCAGCACGGTGAGGGAGAAGCAGAGAGCAGAGCAGAGTGAGTGTTATTGTGCTTCGAATGGATTTGAAATCTCGTATTTTACTTTCGTCTTTTCATGCGGCTATAGCCTCCGCCCCTGTACACCATTTTGAGAGGGAGTTCAGCATGGTGAGGGAGAAGCAGAGAGCAGAGTGAGTGTTATTGTGCTTCGAATGGATTCGTACATTCGTAACTTTTTTCATAACGAATTATGCCGAAGACCTTCGGGCATTCGCTATTTTGCGGTATAATTTATTTCGGATTCGGTTTTATTCGTAATTGCTCTGTTCGGAAATTCGAATGCTTCCGAATGTCCGAAAGTTGCTAAATTCGGACGAATTTTGATTCGTTACGAAACGAATTGCACAAGCCTAATATAAATTAGAAATCCAACTGAGACTGGGACTGGGGTACCCAAGGTACTAGAGAAGAAAGGGAAAATTACTGATGTAGGTGAATCTAACATTAACATTGTAGTTTTTCTAATCATAGAATAATGTCATGTACTCTTTATTGACATCAAATTGTATCTATCTCTCCTTTTCATCGTCTTCCACAATGTGAAAATTAAAATGCCTTTTTACTTTAATGCAGAAATAAATTTCTGTGGTAGAGCTTCAAGGGTAGAAGAAAAAGTCTCTTAAACTGAAACATACAGGTCCTTTTCAAAAAATTAGCATATTGTGATAAAGTTCATTATTTTCTGTAATGTACTGATAAACATTAGACTTTCATATATTTTAGATTCATTACACACAACTGAAGTAGTTCAAGCCTTTTCTTGTTTTAATATTGATGATTTTGGCATACAGCTCATGAAAACCCAAAAATCCTATCTCAAAAAATTAGCATATCATGAAAAGGTTCTCTAAACGAGCTATTAACCTAATCATCTGAATCAACTAATTAACTCTAAACACCTGCAAAAGATTCCTGAGGCTTTTAAAAACTCCCAGCCTGGTTCATTACTCAAAACCGCAATCATGGGTAAGACTGCCGACCTGACTGCTGTCCAGAAGGCCATCATTGACACCCTCAAGCAAGAGGGTAAGACACAGAAAGAAATTTCTGAACGAATAGGCTGTTCCCAGAGTGCTGTATCAAGGCACCTCAGTGGGAAGTCTGTGGGAAGGAAAAAGTGTGGCAGAAAACGCTGCACAACGAGAAGAGGTGACCGGACCCTGAAGAAGATTGTGGAGAAGGACCGATTCCAGACCTTGGAGGACCTGCGGAAGCAGTGGACTGAGTCTGGAGTAGAAACATCCAGAGCCACCGTGAACAGGCGTGTGCAGGAAATGGGCTACAGGTGCCGCATTCCCCAGGTCAAGCCACTTTTGAACCAGAAACAGCGGCAGAAGCGCCTGACCTGGGCTACAGAGAAGCAGCACTGGACTGTTGCTCAGTGGTCCAAAGTACTTTTTTCGGATGAAAGCAAATTTTGCATGTCATTCGGAAATCAAGGTGCCAGAGTCTGGAGGAAGACTGGGGAGAGGGAAATGCCAAAATGCCTGAAGTCCAGTGTCAAGTACCCACAGTCAGTGATGGTCTGGGGTGCCATGTCAGCTGCTGGTGTTGGTCCACTGTGTTTTATCAAGGGCAGGGTCAATGCAGCTAGCACTGGTAAATGGTTTACTGACCATGGTATTACTGTGCTCAATTGGCCTGCCAACTCTCCTGACCTGAACCCCATAGAGAATCTGTGGGATATTGGGAAGAGAAAGTTGAGAGACGCAAGACCCAACACTCTGGATGAGCTTAAGGCCGCTATCGAAGCATCCTGGGCCTCCATAACACCTCAGCAGTGCCACAGGCTGGTTGCCTCCATGCCACGCCGCATTGAAGCAGTCATTTCTGCAAAAGGATTCCCGACCAAGTATTGAGTGCATAACTGAACATAATTATTTGAAGGTTGACTTTTTTTGTATTAAAAACACTTTTCCTTTTATTGGTCGGATGAAATATGCTAATTTTTTGAGATAGGAATTTTGGGTTGTCATGAGCTGTATGCCAAAATCATCAATATTAAAACAAGAAAAGGCTTGAACTACTTCAGTTGTGTGTAATGAATCTAAAATATATGAAAGTCTAATGTTTATCAGTACATTACAGAAAATAATGAACTTTATCACAATATGCTAATTTTTTGAGAAGGACCTGTATACTGTAGCTTTGGGCTTGATTACAGTAATATGATAAAATGTAGTTAAATATGTCAAATGTAAAACATGATTGGTTAAAAAATTCAGTAGTGTCAAGTAGTGTCAATACTGAAAAAACATGGTAATCACTGTACCATGTAACTCTCTCCTTGTGTCTTTTTTAAAAAAAATCCAAATTTCCCAAATATTTAAAACAAGTGGCAATAAAATTCATTTTTTTTCTTTTGCTTGATTGGTATTTGATAACTTAATATGGACTTGGATACAAAGAGAAAATCAAGGCATACAATAGATGGCAGTAGAGGCCAGAGAATATGATCCACCCATTGACGGTGACGTCAGCTTTTTTTAACAGATATAGATTTGGCAATGCCAAATGCCGGACACACAAGAGTGTTTGGTGTTGTCTCTGCACAGAAAGTATACAGAACTCAGCTGTGTGTAATGAAGAAGAAAGTATACAGAACACATCTGTCTGTGGGGAAGTAGTCATAATTATTATAAGTGTATTTATTTAGTCTGCCTTTTCCATAAGTAGTGTTATCTGTCTTTAATTTTCTGTTCCCACTAAGGCAAATTTACTTGGAAAAGCAAATCAAATAAATAAATAAAAATCAAAATAAAAGGAAGCTTTTATGTTTTGTGCAAATTTTTAAAAGGTTCCTTGTATATCCATGACTTAAAAATGCAACTTGCTTTTTTTTAAAGGAAAGTGTAATATTTCCAATTCAGAAGCAGATTTTAATTCAGTAATTATTCTCATCATTTTCCTTGTGATCACTGGGAAGGGAAGCCAAATACCGTAAGTCATCCTAAACTTTTTACCTAGCCACCACATCATAATTTCTCTGTGAAATCCTAATTATTTCCACTTCCACCATATTATTTTTTTTCTCAAAAAACTTTAGTTAGCTGTAGATGGTATAAGGGATACAAGCACAAATCCTTCCGCCGAACCCTTCTCTCAGGTGTAAATGATCCGGAGGGAGGCTTTTCCCAAACCACCTCAGCTGTACTTTTTAAATGGAGGGGATCTTGTGTCTGTACCCCAAGTTGCAGCTGGATTGCCAAATTCCCTACCCAGCAATTATTTATTGTTAAACTCAAATCTTAGGTTTTTATTGACTATCATGACCATGAACATTACTGAAGATAGGAAATGTATGTCTTCAGCTTTTATGTCTAACCAATGTGGCATCTTTAACACTGTGGCTGTTAACCCAATCCAAACCCACTCACCTATCTTGTCTCACTCTTTAAATAATTGTGAACAGCATCCAGAGGTACCTAAACTCCTTATTTTTCCATGAAAATGAAAAAAGCACTGTTTACCATGCATAAAGCCTACTATATGAAAATACACCCATAGGCATGCACAAGGTGTGTGCCGGATGTGCCTGGGCACACCCTAAACACCCAGTGTGAGGCCGATTCTCCCTGCAGCCCAGCCTCCCCCCAAACCCGTCATGTTGCCCGCTTTCCTTCTCTCCTGCTGGCTGTCGCAGGGGATGTTTCAGGATGTTTGTTTGAGTTTTTGGGTGTGCACTGTAATGCAATAGGCCACATACACCTATGATTCCACCTAAAAGGTTTCTAAAGGTTTTTACACCTCCAGAGCTGGGCTATGTTGCTCAATGTAGTCCAACTGCAACGACAAAACAAATAGCATCTGTATCAAATGTGGCAAACAACAAAGTTTATAATGAAGGTATACTGGACAGTCACTCAAATATCTAGTGAATATTTAAAATGAAACAGACACACCAAGAGCAGTTTTGATAAAAAGCATAAAACAAAACTTTACTGGACATCAAAATACATAAAGTTTCTTACACATAAAAGTTACCATAAATATTACACCAAATAAAAAGACTTAACCACAAATGCCGACCGGGCCATAGCCGAAAGACGGGTACAGCGCGGTCGGCTTGTTCTGGAAGGGCGTCCATGGACGTCCTCCCGAACTCGTGCTTCCCGCACGCCCCCTGGGTCGCGCTCGCGGAAGTGTCCATGCTCGCCGGTTCACGGAACACGGCGCAACACAGATCGCGGTAAAGGGCCAATGACAGCGGCCCTTTACCACGTGATCACTCCCTCCAATGAGGAAGCGATCAGAATGTAAACAAACTGGGGTCACGCAGAGGTCCAGCTCTCTTCTCTCCTCACACCAATACAGCGTGCGAAGAGAGAAGAGAGATCAAGTGCAACAGTGAGTCTAACTATATTTTGCAGTGCCCAGCAGTGCCACACAAGTGCCACACAAGTGCTAATCTGTCCCCTACAGTGTCACTACACTACCCATCAGTGCCCCTACAGTATCCATCTGTGCTACCAGTGCCACAACAATACCCATCAGTGCCATTACAGTACCCATCAGTGACACTATAGTACCCATCAGTGACACTATAGTACCCATCAGTGCCACTACAAGGCTCATCAGTGCCACCAGTGCCCATCAGTGCCACCTCTGCCACTTCAGTGCTCATCGGTGCCGCCAGTGCCACTACAGTGCCAGTCAGTGCTCTATCAGTGCCACACCAGTTCCACTACAGTGCCCAGTGCCACTACAGTGCTCATCTGTGCCACCAGTGCCACATCGGTGCCACCAGTGCCCATCGGTGCCACCAGTGCCACGTTAGTGCCACTACAGTGCTCATCAGTGCCACATTAGTGCCATCAGTACCACATCAGCGCCACTACAGTGCTCATCTGCACCACTACAGCGCTCATCAGTGCCACTAGAGAGCCCAATAGTGCCCATAAGTGAGTGCTCATCAGTGCCACCATATCAGTG
Organism: Rana muscosa; assembly: GCA_029206835.1. Lineage (NCBI taxonomy): Eukaryota > Metazoa > Chordata > Amphibia > Anura > Ranidae > Rana > Rana muscosa. The sequence continues at coordinate 1,027,732,963 of CM055116.1, forward strand.
GATCCTCATCAGCGCCGCCTTATCAGTGCACATCAGTGCCAGGTAATCAGTGCAGCCTCAGTGCAACCTTATCAGTACCCATCAGTGCACCCTCATCAGTTTCCATCAGTGCACCCTTTTCAGTTCCCATCAGTGCACCCTCATCAGTTCCCATCAGTGCACCCTCATCAGTACCCATCAGTGCACCCTCATCTGTACCAATCAGTGCACCCTCATCAGTTCCCATCAGTGCACCCTCATCAGTTCCCATTAGTGCACCCTCATCAGTTCCCATCAGTGCACCCTCATAAGTAGCCAGCAGTGCACCCTCATCAGTAGCTAGCAGTGCCAGTGCACCCTCATCAGAACCCAGCAGTGCACCCTCATCAGAACCCAGCAGTGCACCCTCATCAGAACCCAGCAGTGCACCCTCATCAGAACCCAGCAGCACCCTCATCAGAACCCAGCAGTGCAGCCTCATTAGACCAGCCTCATCAGCACCCATCAGTGCAGCCATATCTGTCCCAGTGTCCCTACCACAGCAATTTGTCATCACAGCCCACAGTCACTAGTATGGCGATTTTTTTTTTTCCCACTGAGGAGGCATACCAACTGCTTAGCTTGACCGTTGAGAGCAGCGGGGAGCTCTCTGAGTCTGATTCTGGTTCAGAATATGAACCAATTGTAAGCAGTGGGTCTGCTACAGATTCGGAGGAAGAGTGAAGTGTGCCCATGAAACGTGGAGCAGCAGGCTATCACAAGTAGCACTGTGGCATCAACCAGCAGCTCAGTGCCATCCACCAGAAATGCAGTGACATCCCCCCTTTCACCGGCCAGCCAGGTGTTCAGGTGAACACAGAGAATTTTGCCCCTATTGATTTTTTTAATTACATTTTTACCTATTATCCTACTGACGGATCTCGGATACCCCAGGTGGGCCCATCCGCCAGACCTGTGTCTCCTGTCCTCCAAACGCACCCGCAGCCTGCAGATTTGCCAAAACCAGCCCTTAACCCCTCAATCACGAGACAAGCCACACAGGTGTTGAGGGTTAAACATGCAGAGCATCAACCAGTTTATTAAATCCAAAACATACACTTTTACACACAGTTAGGGACACTTCCTTTAGTCTTGTCATAGAGGGGGGGTAGGGGACAAGGAAGAACCAATGGGAACTGAACATTGAAACAGAGACTACAGTTAAACATAAAGGGATTATGGTAAGCAGGCAGCCCTTCAATACACGTCCCCTGCGGAGAGATGTCTGCAGTCCAGACCATTGTCTATGTGCCATGAACCAACACAATTAAACACAGCAACAAGAGGGGGGGGGGGCGGATGGGGGAGAAGGGATGTAGCCTTACATTATATTATCTCAATGCCAGCTTTCCCCAAGTCTCTGTCTCTTCTGGGCCATAATCTGTGGGTAAGCGGCCAGCCCACAGTCCCTTCCAAAACACACAGTGACAGTGGGTTCTGTCACATTTCTCCCCTTTTAAAAACAGACTAACCAGGTTCTTGACCCCCAACTGGTCTGGACCTGCGTTAGTCACCAACTTCCACCCCAGGCAACCAGGAAAAGGAAAAGTATGTCTCTGGCGCTGGGGAGCAAAATTGCACATACGGTCTCCCGTGAATAAAAACAGCCGCTGCAGAGTGGGAACAGCTGTCCGCACTCCCGTGTTCCGGGACTGGGTTGCAGGTATTGGGGGTAGCTGAATAATCCTCTGCCCCGATGCCAGCGCTTCAACTGGTAGGGAACGTAGGCTGGTAGTGCTATGCATTTGGGGAGGAAAACGTACTTGCTTTTCTCCTGGTGTAGTTACCAGCCGCTGAGGACGTATCTTGCAGGGACAATCTCCCGGACACTCCATCTCTTTTTCTGATGCTGGGCAGAAGCCAACAGCGCTCTGCCCCGTAGCCAGCGCTTCTGCTAGGGGGACATATACAACGGTAGAGTTCAGCCGCTGGAGAGGGGGAAGGGTTTTCTCCCCTCCTGGTTCTGTGACCAGCTGCTGAGGCGACTTCTGACAGGGGCTGTCTCCCAAACCCTCCAAAAACCTACTGAGGGCTGGGCCGGGGCCAGCGGCACTCTGCCATGCAGCCAGCGCTTCTGCTGGGGGGATAAACACTGGGGTAGTGTCCAAGTGCTGGGCAACCAGCTCACTGAGTTCATTCCTCGGACTCCCTGGATCTAACTCTGAGGGTGGGCAGAGGCCAGCGGCACTCTGCCCCGTAGCCAGCGCTTCTGCTGGGGGGATGAACACTGGGGTAGTGTCCAAGTGCTGGGGAAACAGCTCACTGAGGTCATCCCTCGGACTCCCTGGATCCAACTCTGAGGGTGGGCAGAGGCCAGCGGCACTCTGCCCTGTAGCCAGCGCTTCTGCTGGGGCACCGGATGCGATACTCTGGCCTTGCTGCTGATAGTCATTTACCGGCCTTCCAGCGCCCATCTCAACTCCCCCTTCTGAGACCTTTATGCTATTAGCTTGTCTCTCTGCTTGGGGAACCTCCGGTGCGTTCCGGCATTCTAGCACTCGCAGTGCCCTCTGTATCATCGCCGCTTCTTCCATTGCGGCTAGGATGGGAAAACGTAGGGGCACCCCTGGCCCCATTTGCTCCGCATCTTCGTGACTGTCCGCTATTTCTCCAGGACAGTCCCAGGCAACGGGAGCCATGCCAGGCTGCTGATCACGTCAAACAGCCGCTTGTAGGCAATCTCGAGCTCCCATTCCTGCTCAACCAGGAACTCTAATTCCTCCAGGTCACACGCCTTTTCGGGGAGGTCCAGCACCTCATCTCGGTAGTCCAGGATGTTTTCCAGCCGCCACTCCTCATCGCTCCCAAAGTCTGGGTCTCCGTACATTTTTTGATGGAGCATGCCCACGCCGCCGTAGCCAATGCCTTCTGTCGGGCTGCCAGGCTGCTATTTGCTGTACCTGGCCACAGTTGAGCCGCGAACCATCGGAGGGCTCTGTAGCTGGCGTCCAGCCTCATCTCCTCCTGGACGAATCTTCCGAGCTCCGTCTTCCACTCATCTCGCGGTCGTTCCCTCAGGAAAACCTCTCGCGCATGGTACTGCGTCCAGTACATCTCTGTGGAGGAGGGAAGGATCTTCCCCTGATGGTACCGCTCGTGGCTTAGCGTTTCATGCCAGAGTTGCCAGCGGATCACATCCCCCCAGCCGAGCATGGTGCGCTCTGTCACTGGTCCCGGATGTTACTTCCGCATGCCTTGCAGCCTCCTCCCGAACTCCGCTCTCATGCTGGCTGGTCCCCGTATTGCTCCTCGGCAGCTGCCCAGATCTTGAATCCTGGTGGTGGTTTGGATGGCCCCGAATGCAGGAGACATCCCACCGCTGCCAACACTGTGACGGATCTCGGATACCCCAGGTGGGCACATCAGCCAGACCTGTGTCTCCTGTCCTCCAAACGCACCCGCAGCCTGCAGATTCGCCATAACCAGCCCTTAACCCCTCAATCACGAGACAAGCCACACAGGTGTTGAGGGTTAAACATGCAGAGCATCAACCAGTTTATTAAATCCAAAACATACACTTTTACACACAGTTAGGGACACTCCCTTTAGCCTTGTCATAGAGGGGGGGTAGGGGACAAGGAAGAACCAATGGGAACTGAACATTGAAACAGAGACTACAGTTAAACATAAAGGGATTATGGTAAGCAGGCAGCCCTTCAATACACATCCCCTGCGGAGAGATGTCTGCAGTCCAGACCATTGTCTATGTGCCATGAACCAACACAATTAAACACAGCAACAAGAGGGGGGGGGGCGGATGGGGGAGAAGGGATGTAGCCTTACATTACATTATCTCAATGCCAGCTTTCCCCAAGTCTCTGTCTCTTCTGGGCCATAATCTGTGGGTAAGCGGCCAGCCCACAGTCCCTTCCAAAACACACAGTGACAGTGGGTTCTGTCACAATCCTCCATTGTGGCCCAGTGCAACCTCTATGCACAACAATTCATAACAAGCAACCCTGGTTCAAGTTACACCCGTCCCTATGAGTGGAGAGCATTGACAGTGGAGGAATTGTAATTATTTTTAGGCCTAACCTTCAACATGGGACTCTTTGCATAAAAAGATAAAAAAATAAACTTTTGCATTTTAGCGTATTTATTTAAAGCAAAACAACGGTTGTGTCATAAGAAGCAATGATATTCAGTGAAGTTGTTTTGATCTATGCGGTGTGTCCAATTTTCTATGCACTTTCATGTGCTGTGATACCCAATAAATGAATAATGAAAATTCATGTAAATGTACTACAATGGATATTAAAAACGCACTAAAAAACGGACACAAGTGGACACAGATAGACATGTTAGCATCTGATACATAAAGTTGAGTGTATGTTTTAAAAAGTGATACCTTCCTTATACTTCAATAAGTGCTATTAAAGTAGTATTAAACCCAAAACTTAAAGTGGTTGTAAAGACAGAAGGTTTCTTAATGCATAAGATAAAAAACCTTCTGTGTGTAGCAGCCCCCTCAGACCCCCTATTACTTACCTGACCCCATCTCTTTCCAGCAATGCGTACGAGTGCCTCGGCCGTCCGGGACTCTCCCTCCTGATTGGCTTAGACACAGCAGTAGCACTATTGGCTCCCTCTGCTATCAATCAAAGTCAGCCAATAAGAAGATAGAGGGGGTGGGGCTGAACCGCGGCTCCGTGTCTTAATGGACACACAAAGGTGCGGCTTGGCTAAGGTGCCCCCATAGTAAGCTGCTTGCTGTGGGGGCACTTGACAGGGGGGAGGGGCCAGGAGCGCTGACGAGGGACCCAGGAAGAGGAGGATACAGCCTCCTCTGTGCAAAATCATTTTAACATTGCTTCTACCCTGCAATGGTATGGAGCCTGGTGGGGGCTTTCTTCCCCTCATTCAGCTCCATGCCAAGCAGGGGAAAAGACCTGATCGCCTTCGCCGCTGCTGGCGGCTCCGCTAAGCGGCGGAGGGAACCGGAGCATGGCGGGAGGGGGGCTGTCTCCTGCCACCGATAAAACTGATCTTGCGGCGAATCCGCCACTGAGACCACTTTTATCTGAAAGCGGACCGCCTGCTGAAGAAGTGGATACCAGGGGTTATGGCAGCTAGATGCTGCCATAACATTGATATTGCATTTCAAAGAGCCGCCGTATAATGACAGTCAGTAAGTGGTGTGTGAGTAAGTGTAATGCGGCGTACACACAATCGTTTTTCATGCCATTTTTTAAACCGACGTTTTTCTCGTCGTTTTTTTTCATGTTTCCTCTCAAGCCTGTCTTGCGTACACACGATCATTTTAAAAAAACATTCAAGCAAAGCGCAGTGACGTACAACATGTACGACGGCACTATAAAGGGGAAGTTCCGTTCGGATGGCGCCACCCTTCATGTTAGTAAAGTTTGTTGAGCGACGATTCGCGCTTTTCAGCCTCGTGCTTTTCAGTCCGTTACAGCGTGAGGAATGCGCTATCTCCATTACGAACGCTAGTTTTACCAGAACGAGCGCTCCCGTCTCATTCTTGATTCTGAGCATGCGCGTTTTTTTCACGTCGTTAAAGCATACACACTATCGTTTTACACGTCGTTAAAAAAAACGACATGAAAAACGACGTGAAAAAATAGAGGATGTTCGAAATTTTTAATGGCCGTTTTTCACGTCGTTAAAAATGCTCTGGAGCACACACACGATCAGTTTTAATGGCCATTTTAAAAAATGGCATTTTTAACGGCATGAAAAACGATCGTGTGTATGGGGCATAAGTGTGACATGTTAGGTATCTATTTACTCAGCGTAACCTAATCTTTCACATTATACAAAAAAATCGTGCTAAAGTTAGTGTTGTTTTTTTTATTAACTTACCCCAAAGAAACAAGTTTAAAAAAATTGCTGCACAAATATCGTGTGACATAAAAAGTTGCAACAACCACTATTTTATTCCATAGGGTGTCTGCTAAAACAATATATATAATGTTTGGGGGTTCTGAGTAATTTTCTAGCAAATAAATTATGATTTTTTACATGTAGGTGAGAAATGACAGAATTGGCCTATATATTGTTTTTAAGGTAATTTTACTATATTTTCTAAATCTGTACTCAAGCAGGTGGCTTAACGGACAAATTACTGAAGTTTGAAGTTGTAACTTCCAACCAGTAATTTCACAGTAAATAGATAAATAATAAATTATTATGTTATAACATCTAGCATATAAATATATGATTTAGCTTGATTTAGCTTGACTATGATGCTGCGTACACACGATCGATTTTTTCGACGGTGAAAACACCGTCGAAAAAATAGACGTTAAAAACGAGGAACAGCTTGTTCCCCTCACACACGGCCGTTTTAAATGTCATTTTTTTTTCGGTCGAAAAAAACGACCGTGTGTGGGCTCCGCGGCAGTGTTTCCCTATGGGAAACACTGCCGCGGAAAACATGTCGAAAAAAACGACGAGAAAAATTAGAACATGTTCTAATTTTTCTCGTCGTTTTTAATGCCGTTTTTCTCATCGAAAAAAACGACAGAAAGCCCACAGACTATCGTTTTTCTCGTCGAATGGGAAAAATTTCGTTTTTTTCGACGGGAAAAACGGCCGTGTGTACGCGGCATGACAGTACCTTTTCAGCAGGCAGCAGATTCTCATTCTCCCTCTTAAAGTGGAAGTAAGCCCTCTTATCATTTTCAGGCAAGGAAGCTGCCATCTTGGCCTCTGTTTAATCTTCAACTGCTATGATGCTGCACATGTGATCAGTTATGACACCAGCCATTGGATGGTTTGACAGTTTGGTTGAGAGCACAACCAATGTGACCGTTGGCATTCCCGGCATGCCGGGAATGTAACTGCTTTTTGAAACTGTTAAATTGATGGGTTTACTTCCGCTTTAAAATCACTAGTAAAAAGGCTTGATTTAAATCATAATTTCATAATTTAAATCATAATTTAATAACTGTGTAAGAAAAACATGGGATTGTGGGTAAATCGTATACCCATAAACCCATGTTTTTTCCTTGTAGTTAAGAGGGCTGGGCTGGAAGGGAGCATTTGTCTTTTGGACACATGCCCCTTCTATGACACTGCAGTGAGAGGCGTGCCTCCACTGCAGCATTTTTATTGGACAGCTGGGACCAATGGTACTTTACCGTTGGTCCAAGACTCCAAGCTGTTTATTGAGCTCAGTGCCTCTGACAAGAAGTGAGAGGCACGGTGAGCTCAACTTCTCAGTCTGCTGCAAACAGAGTGTATCAGCTTGTATTTAAAGTGGCCGCTCTGTATTTATTTTCTGACAGGCTGCGCAAGGAGCCCTATATCTCTGGAACCATAGGTCGTAGGAGCCCCACATTTTTACCACTGGTGGGATAGCACTTTTTTTTTTAATGTTCATGGCAGGTGAGGCCCTGCCTCACCTGCTTCCCCTGACTGCACATCCCTGGTTAAATACTGTTTGCTAGAAGGTATCCCTCTTTCTCTTCTCACAAAGTTGGGAGGTGAGATAGCGTTAGGGCCTATATAGAATAGCATTCAGTACTTTTGCTACCTTATACCTTGTGTGGTAATATACCAGAGCTCACTGCAATGTCTCACTCTTTAGGGCTCAATTATCCGTATTGGGTTGATCCTTATTTGTCTTTTGGATAATTATTTTTGGAGAACTTGAGATGAGGTAGGGGAGATATGCAATACTCAAGATTCCCTGTCATTTGGTAAGGGGACACTTTCATTTCCTCAGTCTCTATGTGTAATCTGCATGCAGGTTCAAGCACAGGCAGAGCTGCTAAATCTGATCCTGGAAAGTTATCCCAGACAGGAATTCTGCAGGCTCATCCACCCAGAGAAATATAGCACACAGTCACAAAAAGAAACCCCGGGTTTTAGGTCAGTACTCACAAGGTTATAAGGATCAGTGGATGCCTTCTTCCAGTATCCATCGGTCATCCTTCAGGGAAATCTCCAGACCAGGTCCCAGGTGAAAGATCGCTTGTCTAGCTCCAAAGAGGGATCCTAAGAAATAGGCCCCCCCAGCCATGCCACAGCTGGGACCTTGGTGAATGACTACTGGAACCATGATAGCTGCTGTAGGTGGGGGTATACACCCCCCACTGAGAGGAGCGTATTTCTTCCAAATGGAGAAAAAGAAGGAACCCTTCTGCTCTTCATCACAGTGTCAGGTCACCTGGGGCCAGGTGACAAATGCACACCATTGGGGTCAGAATTGCACCGCTAAGGTAGTGGACCCTATGGCTGACAGCTGTGGATGGAACTCTGGGTGGTTCAGGAAAGCAGGTCCTCTGGAGCACCAACACAGATCACAATGGGAGCTAGAGCATGAGATTCCCCAGGGCGTGGAATCTAAGAGCCAGCAGGTGTTCACCAGGGCCCCTGGTGGTGTGGATGGACTTTCCTGCAACTAATGTAGCTCCAGGTCGCGGCCTCCAGAGTCTCCCAGCTCACGCTCATGGTAGGCTACTGGAGGATAGAGAGAAAGCAGCAGACCAGGTCAACAAGGGATAGTCAGGAGATAAGCCAAAAGGTCGGGGCAACGGGCAGACAGGGATAGTCAAAGAACACGCCAAAGGTCAGGGTAAGAAGCAAACAGGGATAGTCAAGAACAAGCCAAGTTCAGTAAACAGAATCAGATGTAGAGCACACGGCAAGACACACACAGGAAGCCAAACACACAATATTGCTTGGACAAGGCAGGCTTGGAGAGCATGGAGTTAAGTAGTGTATCCTGTTAGAGGCTAGGGTGGAGCCACGCTGAGGGAAGATTACTTAACCATGCAGGTGTGAGAGTGCAGGCCCTAAGGCAGACAGACAGGGCATGAAAGTATTACTGCAGATTCATGACACACAGCCTACTTATCTGCCTCCCCAGCCACCTTCTGGGCACACCTCCCCAGAGATTGTCTGGAGCACAATAAATATTCAGATGTGCCTTGTCCAACCCTCTATGAAACCTCTCTAAGACAGGGGAGAGCAATCAAACCTACAGTCTATGAGACCCAGAGCAGCCTGAAGCAATCAACAACTGCTCCACTGACTACAGAGGAGCCAAAACTGAATTTGCCTTGCTTCCTAAGTAGGAGAGTACCACACAACTGTGAGGTTATTTATGAAAAGTGTATTATAGGAATATTTGTCATTTCTGCTGCCCAAGTTCAATAATGAAATAATGCTTTTCAAGTCAGCAAGCGCAAGATCTTTTTTTCTAGGGACAAGATATTTAACATAAGCATAACCACCCACACAAGGCTCTAAGAAAGTGAAGAGTACTTTTCCATTATCGAAAGTAAGAGGAAACACGTGTACTTTGAATTCCTAGAAAACACAGCTATCAGCTGAGTTACAAAGTGATGTCTGCTGACTAGGGATGAGCTTCGTGTTCTAGTCGAACCCATGTTCGACTCGAACATCGCCTGTTCGGTTGTTCGCCAAATTGCGAACATTATGGGCCGTTCGCGCCAAATTCGAGTGGCGCGTCACGGCCCATAATTCACTGCGGCTTCGCAGTGCATTGCTGGCTGATGATTGGCCAAGCATGCACTATGACCCGCATGCTTTGGCCAATCACAGCACGCAAAAAACGGAGAGTCATAATTGGCCAAAGCCAGGGTGGCTTTGGCCAATTATGTCTCAGGGGGTTTGGTAAACGCCCCACACTATATAAGGCCGCCTGCGTGGCGGCCTTGTGTAGTGTGTTGCGGCGGTGGTTTGAGAGAGAGAGAGAGAGAGAGAGAGAGAGTCATTTATATTGAGTTAGATAAAGCAGGCAGGCGAGTCATTTAGCTGCAGTTACAGTGTGTAGAGGATATATATGCATCCTAGGTGTTGTATATATATTTATACACTGTATTCAGTTAACTAGATCCGTTCCTGTTATTCTCTATACTGTGTCAGGCAGGCAGGTGATTGTGCTAGCTGCAGTCAGTGTTTCACTTAGTGTACTGTGTGCTTTGCATAGTGTTCACCTAAAGCTTACCTGAATGCAGTTAGTGACTAATAGTGGTGTTCTCATAATAAAACCACAGGCAGAGAGCTGCAAGTATTTTCAGTTAGTGTACTGTGGCCTCTGCACAGTTTTCACCTAAAACTAACTTAAGACAATTGCTGCTTTTCCCATACTAATACCACAGCAGGCAGTTGATTCTGATAGCTGCATTATCAATACAGAAATATATATATATATATATATATATATATATATAAAAAATATATATATATACATACCACCTTTGTGCAGCTACATCTCACTGCAGGCCATTAGTATGTCTGGAAGAAGGCAAACAAGGAGAGGCAGACAGTCACGAGGCAATAAAAGAGGGCAAGCAGGCTCTGTGTCTAGAGGCAACAGTGCTGGTCGTGGACACGGTGCATCCTCATCAGCACGTGGCCGTGGGACACGCTTGTCCTTTCCGGCAGCTGGCCATGTTGAGCCGCAACATGCCCAAGACTTGGTAGAGTGGATGACCAAGCCGTCCTCATCCTCCTCATCCTCTCTCACCCAGGCTCAGGGTACTTTGTCTGGCAAAGCAGCTGCCAAAGCGGCCTCTTCCCTCGGCTCAATGGCATCAGTCACTCCTTCCCTAGCTTCACCATGTCCTCCTGAGGAGTCCCCCGAACTGTTTGACCACAGTGTTGGGAGGATGCCCAGTGTTTTGAAGGCTCCGATGATGAAACCCAGTTGGAGGAAGGCAGTAACGTGAGCCCAGGGAGAGGGGGTAGTAACGTGAGCCCAGAGAGAGGGGGTTCCCAACAAGGACAGCTATCTGGCAGTCATGTTCCCCCAGGTGCAGCATACTACAAGATTTGCTCCAGTGATGAAGAGGGAGGGGATGATGAGGTCACTGACTCCACGTGGTTGCCTGATAGGAGAGAGGAGGAGGAGGAGGCACATCTCCAACGAGGCAGGATGCCCTCCAGGGGCCAGCTTAAGGGCAGAACACAGACTGCATCACACTGCAGAGCTCCGCATGTGCAGGGCGCTGCTGTCTCTGCGCATTATTCCAAAAGTTCTTTGGTGTGGGCCTTTTTTCAGACGTGTGCAGCAGATCGCACCGTTGCCATTTGCAAAATATGTCTAAAGCGTATCTCGCGTGGCCAAAACATCAGCCGCTTGGGCACCACGTGCTTGACCAGACATATGTCGACCTGCCATGCAGTTTGTTGGCAAGCGTACCTAAAAGACCCACACCAAAGAACAAAGCGGACCTCTCCTTGCTCCTCATCAGCTGGGATCTCCAATCCCACTATACCTTCAATCCTCTCTGAAACCTGCACTGAGAGGAATGAAGGTGTAGAATTAGGTGTGTCACAGCCAAGTACTTGCGGGCAATCTGCTATCGGTACACCGACGTCAGATTGTACCAGGCAAATTTCCCTGCCCCAGCTGCTGCACTGCAAAGAAGTTCGCTCCCAGCCATCCACATGCCCAGCATTCGAATGCTAGCTTGGCTAAATTGCTAGCACTTCAACCACTCCTTTTCAGTTGGTAGACTCTGCCCCCTTCCGTGAGTTTGTGGAATGTGCGGTTCCTCAGTGGCAGGTTCCCAAATGCCACTTTTTCTCACAGAAGGCGATTCCGGCTCTCTACCGGCATGTGGAAGGCAATGTCTTGGCCTCGCTGGACAGGGCGGTCAGCGGTAAGGTGCATATTACTGCTAACTCATGGTCCAGCAGGCATGGACAGGGACGTTACCTATCTTTCACGGCGCATTGGGTGACTCTGCTGGCAGCTGGGAAGGATGCAGGACAAGGTGCAGTAGTGCTGGAGGTTGTTCCGCCACCACGCCTCCAAAATGTTACTACTGGTGATTCTGACACACCGCTCTCCTCCACCCCCTCCTCTTCTTCTTCCTCCATGGCCTCTACCTGTGCTTTGTCCTTGGAACCAGCTGTTCTCCGTAGGCATTCAAGGGGCTATGCAAGTACGCAGGCAAAAAGATGCCATGCGGTGCTTGACCTGGTGTGCTTGGGGGACAGGAGCCACACTGGGGCAGAGATTCTGTCAGCTGTGCAGGGGCAGGCTCAGAGGTGGTTGACGCCACACCAGATTAAGCCGGGAAAGGTGGTTTGCGACAATGGTACCAACCTCCTCTCCGCCCTCTGACAGGGACAACTGACCCATGTGCCCTGTTTGGCTCACGTCCTTAAACTTGGTGGTGCAGCGGTTCTTGGGCAGGTACCCGGGCTTACAGGAGGTCCTGAAGCAGGCCAGGTAACTCTGTGGGCATTTCCGCCAGTCATTTAATGCCAGTGCTCGGCTGGCTGACCTGCAAAAGGATTACAACCTGCCCAAGAACCGCCTAATCTGTGACATGCCCACCAGGTGGAACTCTACGTTGGCCATGCTGCAGCGACTGCACACGCAGCAGAGGGCCATCAATGAGTATCTGTTGCAATATGGCACCAGGACAGGGTCAGGGGAGCTTGGATTTTTTTCCCCATGCCAGTGGGCCATGATCAGGGATGCATGCACTGTCCTGGTACCATTTGAGGAGGCCACGAGGATGGTGAGCAGTGACAGTGCATGCATCAGTGACACTGTCCCTCTTGTCCACCTGTTGGAGCACACGCTGCGTGGAATAATGGACAGGGCACTTGAGGCAGAACAGAGGCAGGAAGGGGAGGACTTCCTTACCTCTCAAGGCCCCCTTTATCCAGACAGTGTTCCTGCTGGCCCGGCTAGCACACAGGAAGAGGAGGAGGAGGAGGAGGATTATTGTGTCAGCATGGAGGTGGAGCCTAGCACTCAGCATCAGCAGCAGTCTTCAAGGGATCAATTACAGTCCCAAGACACGCATGGACTTGTACGTGGCTGGGTGGAGGTGGCTGCGGATCATGTCGTCCTCAGTGACCCAGAGGACTCCGCACCGAATGCCTGAGCGAACCTACGCTGCATGGCCTCCCTGATCCTGCAAAGCCTGCAGAAGGATCCTCTTATTCGTGGTATCAAGGAGAGGGATCATTACTGGCTGGCAACCCTCCTTGATCCACGTTACAAGGGTAAGGTTGCGGACCTTATCTTGCCATCGCAGAGGGAGCAGAGGATGAAGCATCTTTGGGAGGCCTTGCAGAAAGGTCTGTGCAACGCGTTCCCAGAGACTGGGAGGTTACAAATTCCTGGTCTTGGACAACGTGTTGCTGAGGCTTCGGTCAGTCAAAGAAGGAGCGGTGGAGAAGGTGGCCGTCTGACCGATGCGTTCAGACAATTTTTTAGTCCGCAGCCCCAAGGTATGATCGCTTCTAGCAACCATTGCCAGCGTCTGGTTTACATGGTGCAGGAATACCTAGGGGCAAGATCAGACTTGGACACCTTTCCCACCGAAAATACTCTGGGTTACTGGGTCTTGAGAATGGATCACTGGCCAGAGCTTGCACAGTATGCAATTGAGCTTCTGGCCTGTCCTGCATCCAGCGTTATTTCGGAACACACATTCAGTGCTGCTGGAGGCTTTGTAACCGATCACAGGGTGCGCCTGTCCACCGACTCGGTCGATCGACTGACCTTCATAAAAATGAATCAGTCTTGGATCAACACCAGCTACCAAGCACCTGATGCTGATAAAACAGAATATTTTTTGGGGAAATGTCAGATCCCTTCAAGACTGCCTATGCTGATGCTAATTGACTATCCTCTTATGCTGAGTGACTATACTCTTCCTCCTCAATGATCATGCTGATAGCTTTTAAGAACATTTTTGGTTCTGGGCACCGCCACCAGTGGCTAAGGCCCAATTTTTCAGCCCCTGTTTAACAGTGGCGTGTATTTACAATTTTTGATGCAATGCTTTGCAGCAGGGCTCATTGCTGCGCTCCAACTACAGTATTTGTGAGGGGTTGCAGTGTTGTGGTACCAGTGCCTAAGGCCCAATTTTTCTGCCCCTGTTCAACAGGGGCATGTAATTGCAATTCTTGATCTAATAATTCACAGCAGGGCCCATTCCTGCGCCCACCAAGAGTAACTGTGAGGACTTACAGTGTTGTGGCACCACCGCCAAAGGCCCAATATTTCCTACCACTGTTCAACAATGGCATGTAATTACAATTCTTGATATAATAGTTCACAGCAGGGCGTTCCAGCGCCCACCAAGAGTAACTGTGAGGGCTTACAGTGTTGTGGCAACACCAACACCTAAGGGCCAAATTTCTGCAGAGTATATACAGCAGGCCCCTACTTTCAAACATCCAACTTACAAACGACTCCTACTTGCAAACGGAAGGAGACAACAGGAAGTGAGAGGAAATCTACCGCTAGGAAGGGAAATTCTCTCCTGTAAGAGTTAATATGGGGAAAAGGTGTCTCCTCTCCACTGATGCTTTATCACCAATCCTTGTTTCAATAAAAACCCAAAATTTTCAAAAAACATTTGTCATTGGGACGGAAAGTGAGGTGAAATGTTCTGAACAGGTGCACAGACAGCAAAACAAATGTTACAGGGGTAATAACCCCCTCCCTATGTTTTCCAAAAAGCTTAAAAATAGTTTTTTTGGCTGGAGCTACACTTAAACAATGTACCTGTTCCAAATTACAAACAGATTCTACTTAAGAACAAACCTACAGTCCCTGTCTTGTTTGCACCGCCTGTATACTGCTGTTCAGAGTATATAGGACCTTTTTTTAATTTGGGTGCAGGGTTCCCCTTAATATCCATACAAGATCCAAAGGGGCTGGTAGTGGGCTGGCGGGGTACCCATGCCATTTTTCTCAATGATTTTCATCCATGTTGCCGGGACCAAACATTACATTAAAGCCGCAAGCAGTTTTAAAGGGCTTTCTTTCCTTTAGAAATTTAATTTTGTGCAGGGACAGTTTTAAACACGGGAAACACGTGCCACGTCACAGGCATACTTTAGACACCCCCCAGGTGTGATATTTAAAGGAATATTTCACTGCTCCCAAAAAAACGGCAGTTTTTAAAACTTCTTTTTCCATTGATACATGTCCCCTGGGGCAGGACCCGGGTCCCCAAACCCTTTTTAGGACAATAACTTGCATATTAGCCGTTATAATTAGCACTATTGATTTTGAACGTTCGAGTCCATTGTATTTAATAGGGTTCTTAAATTCGCGCAAACTTTCGGTCCGTTCGCAGGTTCTGGTGCGAACCAAACTGGGGGGTGTTCGGCTCATCCCTACTGCTGACACAACCAGAATCTTGACTGGATGGAATGCAACACTTTTTTACTGAGTGGGTGTATAGAAGCAATTTACAGGTCATGTATTCCAAACAAAATTCTCTTGTGTGGCCTTGTACAGTAGAAGAATAATCATGTAAAAAATAATAAGTAGACTGTGACCATTTCAGATAATAGTGAATAGGGATGATCCAAACACCCCCCTGTTCGGTTCGCATCAGAACCTGCGAACAGCCAGAATGTTCGCGTGAACTTTAGAACCCTATTAAATATAATGGACTCGAACGTTCAAAATCAAAAGTGCTAATTATAAAGGCTAATATGCAAGTTATTGTCCTAAAAAGGGTTTGGGGACCCGGGTCCTGCCCCAGGGGACATGTATCAATGTTAAGGCCGATACGTATTCTTCTACATATTTTTGGTAAAAAAAAAATCGCAATCGCCGTTTATTGATTGGTTTGCGCAAAAGTTATAGCGTTATAGCGTTTACAAAATAGGGGGTAGTTTTATGGCATTTTTATAATTTTTTTTTTTATTAGTAATGGCGGCGATCAGTGATTTTTTTTGTGACTGCGACATTATGGCGGACACATCGGACACTTTTGACACTATTTTGGGACCATTCACATTTATACAGCGAACAGTGCTATAAATATGCACTGATTACCGTATAAATGTGACTGGCAAGGAAGGGGTTAACACTAGGGGGCGAGGAAGGGGTTAAATGTGTTCCCTGGAGTGATTGTTACTGTGTGGGGGAGGGGAGTGACTGGGGGAGGTGACCGATCTGTGTCCCTATGTACAAGGGACACAGCATCGGTCCCCTCTCCCTGACAGGACATGGATCTCTGTGTTTACACACAGAGATCCACGTCCTGCCTCTGTAACAGCCGATCGCGGGTGCATGGCGGACATCGCGGCAGCCAGGCACGCGCATCGGCATTGCAGTGACGCGCCGGGCACGTGCGCGCGCGCCCCCCAGTGGCCAAATTAGAGGAGGCCGTATAATAACGGCCTCCCGGCAATTGACAACCACCTTGCGGCCGTATATACTCGTACGGCGGGCGCGAGGTGGTTAATAATGCTTAAAATGAAAAAATAAAAGTGAAATTTTCCTTTAAATTTCGTACCTAGGGTGTGTATATAGTATGCCTGTAAAGTCACGCTTGTTTCCCATGCTTAGAACTGTTCCTGCACAAAGTGTCATTTCTGAAGGAAAAAAAGTCATTTAAAACTCACTCGCGGCTATTAATGAATTGTCGGCTCCCGGCAATACATAGAAAAGTCATTGATAAAAAATAAATAAAAAAAAGCGTGGGGGTCCCCCCAAATTCAATTACCAGGCCATTCAGGTCTGGTATGGATATTAACCACTTAGCAACCACCTGCCGACAAATAACATCGACAAGGTAGTTGCTTAACTCTGAGAGGACGTTATATAACGTCCTCCCAGAATCGCGCTCCCGCGCGCCCCCTGGGTCGCGTACACGGGAAACTCCGTGACCGCCGGGTCCTCTGGACCCGGCGCATCACGAATCGCGGTAAATCGCCGCTGATAGCGGCCGTTTACCACGTGATCGCTCCATCAAATGACGGAGCAATCGCTTGTAAACAGACCGGCGTCATGTGATGACGCCGGTTCCTCTCTCCCCTCTCTGTACCGATCGGTACAGTGTGAGAGGAGAGGGGAGGGAGCAGATCATGGCAGCAGCTCTGTGGGCTGGATCTGTGACAATTGCAGTCACAGATCCAGCCATCCATCCATCCCTGCTCAGCCATCCCTGGTGCAATACCCTGCCAATACTCTGCAAAATACCCTGCGCAATACCCTGCGCAATACTCTGCAAAATACTCTGCAATATCCTGGTGCAATACTCTGCAATACCCTGGTGCAATACTCTGCAATACCCTGCGCAATACTCTGCAATACCCTGCGCAATACTCTGCAATACTCTGCACAATACCCTGCAAAATACTCTGCAATACCCTGCGCAATACTCTGCAATACCCTGCACAATACTCTGCAATACCCTGCAAAATACTCTGCAATACCCTGCTCAATACTCTGCAATACTCTGCAATACCCTGCGCAATACTCTGCAATACCCTGCAAAATACTCTGCAATACCCTGCGCAATACTCTGCAATACCCTGCGCAATACTCTGCAAAATACTCTGCAATACCCTGCGCAATACTCTGCAATACCCTGCACAATACTCTGCAATACCCTGCACAATACTCTGCAATACCCTGCGCAATACTCTGCAATACCCTGCACAATACTCTGCAAAACCCTGTGCAATACCCCCTGTGCAATACCCCGTGCAATACCCTGCCATACTCCGCAATACCCTGCCATACTCCGCAATACTCCGCAATACCCAGCAATACTCCGCAATGCCCGGCAATACTCCGCAATGCCCGGCAATACTCTGCAATAACCACTTCCCGCCCGCCGGCCGTCATATGACGTCCTTGACTTTGTGCGGGGATATCTGAATGATGGGTGCCGCTACAGGCATCATTCAGATATTAGCTTTTTCAGCCGGCGATTCCCTACACCATAACAACAATCATAGTGGCTGTTCCGCTGCTTGATCATTCTTACGGGAGGCGAGAGGGGATGTCCCCCCCCCCGCCGCCCTCCGGTGCTTCTACCGACTCACCGCTACGATCAAAGCCAGGATTGTTGTTTTTTTTTTTGTTTTTTTTTTCAGGCTTTCCAGCCTAAAGGTGAGATGTGGGGTCTTATTGACCCCATATCTCACTGTAAAGAGGACCTGTCATGCCATATTCCTATTACAAGGGATGTTTACGTTTCTTGTAATAGGTATAAAAGTGATCAAAAAAATTTTTGGGGCGGAAAAACATGTCAAACTAAAATAAATAAAGTAAAATGAACAATAAAAAAATATATTTTTTTTTAAAGCGCCCCTGTTCCCGTGAGCTCGCATACAGAAGCGAACGCATACGTAAGTCCCGCCCACATATGAAAACGGTTTTCAAACCACACATGTGAGGTATCTCTGCGAATGTTAGAGCGAGAGCAATAATTTTGTCCCTAGACCTTCTCTGTAACTCAAAACATGTAACCAGTAAAAATATTTAAAGCGTCGCCTATGGGGATTTTTTAAGTAGCGAAGTTTGGCGCCATTCCACGAGTGTGTGCAATTTTTAAGGGTGACATGTTAGGTATCTATTTACTCAGCGTAACTTCATCTTTCACATTATGCAAAAACATTGGGCTAACTTTACTGTTTTTTTTTTTTTTTAAGCACAAAACATTTTTTTCCCGTAAAAAACGCGTTAAAAAATTGCTGCGCAAATATCGTGCGAGATAAAAAGTTGCAACAACCACCATTATATTCTCTAAGGTCTTTGCTAAAAAAACATATATAATGTTTTGGGGTTCTATGTAAATTTTCTAGCAAACAAATGATGATTTTTACATGTAGGAGAGAAATGTCAGAATTGGCCTGGGTGCTCCAGAACGCTTGAAGGTGCTCCCTGCATGTTGGGCCTCTGTATGTGGCCACGCTGTGTAAAAGTCTCACACATGTGGTATCGCCATACTCAGGAGTAATAGCAGAATGTATTTTGGGGTGTAATTTGTGGAATGCATATGCTGTGTGTGAGAAATAACCTGCTAATATGACAATTTTGTGGAAAAAAAAAAAGAGAAAAAAAAATCTTGATTTTGCAAAGAATTGTGGGAAAAAATGACAACTTCAAAAAACTCACAATGCCTCTTTCTAAATACCTTGGAATGTCTTCTTTCCAAAAAGGGGTCATTTGGGGGGTATTTGTACTTTTCTGGCATGTTAGGGTCTCAAGAAATGAGATCGGCCGTCAGTACTTCAGGTGTGATCAATTTTCAGATATTGGCACCATTGTGGACTCTATAACTTTCACAAAGACCAAATAATATACACCAGTTTGTACTTATTTTGACCAAAGATATGTAGCAGTATAAATTTTGGCCAAAATTTATGAAGAAAAAATAGTAATTTGCAAAATTTTATAACAGAAACGAAAAAGAAATCATTTTTTTACAGAATTTTCAGGACCCCATCAGGTCCGCTCAGGCTCAGCCAATGACAGACAGCGCTGGACATCGGATCGCCGCGGGACACTGGATTTCATCGCAGGAATGTTTTTGTTTTGTTTTTTAATAAAGGACTTTTCCAAGGTGTGTGTGTGTGTTTTATTACATTTTTTTTACACTTTCTTCGTGAAATGGTAGAGGTACAATGTACCCCTTACCAATTCACATAGGGGGGGGCGGGATCTGGGGGTCCCCTTTGTTAAAGGGGTCATCCAGATTCCGATAAGCCCCCCCGCCCACAGACCCCCACAACCACCAGGCAAGGGTTGTGGGGATGAGGCCCTTGTCCCCATCAACATGGGGACATCCTCCCCATGTTGAGGGCATGTGGCCTGGTACAGTTCAGGAGGGGGGGGCGCTCTCTCGTCCCCCCTCTTTTCCTGCCAGGTTGCATGCTCGGATAAAGGGTCTGGTATGGATTTTGGGGGGAACTCCACGCCATTTTGAAAAAAAATTGGGGTGGAGTTCCCCTTAAAATCCATACCAGACCTGAAGGGCCTGGTAATTGAATTTGGGGGGACCCCCACGCTCGCTATTTTTTTTTTATAAATGACTTTTCTATGTATTGCCGGGAGCCGACAATTCATTAATAGCCGCGAGTGAGTTTTAAATGACTTTTTTTCCTTCAGAAATGACACTTTGTGCAGGGACAGTTCTAAGCACGGGAAACAAACGCAACTTTACATGCATACTATACACACACCCTAGGTACGAAATTTAAAGGAATATTTCACTTGTATTGTTTCACTTTAAGCATTATTAAAATCACTGCTCCCGAAAAAACTAAAAAACGCCATACATGTCTCCTGGGGCAGGACCCGGGTCCCCAAACTTGCATATAAGCCTTTAAAATTAGCACTTTAGATTTCTCCCATAGACTTTTCGAATTTGCCGCGAACACCCCAAATTGTTCGCTGTTCGGCGAACAGGCAGAGTTCGACTCGAACTCGAAGCTCATCCCTGATAATGAACTACCATTTTTTACATCTTGAACTGCCTCTACATTTCAGCAAATTTATTACATTGTCTCCTGGCTGGGCAATCACCTAACAGTGTTGATAAAGTATTCTACAACTTGATCCAAATGTTAGATAACTGATTAACCAACCTTAAAGGGGTTGTAAAGGTTCGTTTTTTTTTTTCTAAATAGGTTCCTTTAAGCTTGTGCATTGTTGGTTCACTTACCTTTTCCTTAGATTTCCCTTCTAAATATTTTTTTTCTTTGTTTTCTTTGTCTGAATTTCTCATTTCCTGTTCCTCCTCAGTAAGCTGTTCAGTAAGCTGTTCTGGCTGACTAAACACCCCTCGGATGATGGTGTGAAGTTTACTGAGGAGAAACAGGAAGTGAGAAATTCAGACAAAGAAAAAAAATATTTAGAAGGGAAATCTAAGGAAAAGGTAAGTGAACCAACAATGCACGAGCTTAAAGGAACCTATTTAGAAAATAAAAAACGAACCTTTACAACCCCTTTAACCACTTAACGACCGCTCACTGTATATATACGTCGGCACAATGGCACCGACAGGCACAATCACGTAGAGCATACGTGATTGCCTTTGTACAGTTGGGGGGTCCGATCGGACCCCCCTTCTGTACAGTGAGCGGTCGGAATTCGTCTGGGAGCGTTCCGAGATGGGGGGGCGGCCGTTCGATTCCGACCACCCCCCCGCGATCGCTCCCGGCGAATAGAAATGCCCCCTCTGTCTGTGTACTGTTTACACAGATAGAGAAAGCAGGAGGAAGTGATGTCATCTCCTGTGCGGCGCTCACATATACCGAGCGTCGTACAAGAGAAGACACACAGGTCAGTGCACTAACACTACACTAACACCAGCACACATAGGCACATAAATCGCCCCCCCAGGCCCCCCCAGATCACCCCCCAGCCCCCCCAGATCACCCCCCAGCCCCCAGTCACAGTGTCACTGATTGCAGTGACCATTTATTTACTGATCACTGCAATCAGTGACATTTGTGACTGTAAAAGTGTCACTACATTTAGTTTTAGGTCCAGTGTAGCCCCCTAACCCCCCTAATAAAGGTTTAACCCCTTGATCACCCCCCAGATAACCCTTTCACCCCCTAGCACCGCCGTCGCTTGGCGATCATTTTTCTGATCGCTGTCTTGGCGTCGGTGATGCAGATCGGTACCCAGTAATTTTTTTTAGGTTCGCCGCAGGTTTTTATAGCGTCGGGTACCCCCATAAATTATCTAATAAAGGTTTAACCCCCTTGATCGCCCCCCAGGTAACCCTTTCACCCCCTATCACCACTGTCACTAAGCGATCGTTTTTCTGATCGATGTCTTAGCGTCGGTGATGCTGATCAGTAGCCAGTATTTTTTTTTTAGGTTCGCCGCAGGTTTTTATAGCGTCGGGTACCCCCATAAATTCTCTAATAAAGGTTTAACCCCCTTGATCGCCCCCCAGGTAACCCTTTCACCCCTATCACCACTGTCACTAAGCGATCATTTTTCTGATCGCTGTCTTGGCGTCGGTGATGCAGATCGGTACCCAGTAATTTTTTTTGGTTCGCCGCAGGTTTTTATAGCGTCGGGTACCCCCCATAAATTATCTAATAAAGGTTTAACCTCCTTGATCGCCCCCCAGGTAACCCTTTCACCCCCTATCACCACTGTCGCTAAGCGATAATTTTTCTGATCGATGTCTTAGCGTCGGTGATGCAGATCGGTAGCCAGTAATTTTTTTTAGGTTCGCCGCAGGTTTTTATAGCGTCAGGTACCCCCATATATTATCTAATAAAGGTTTTAACCCCCTAATTGCCCCTAGTTAACCCTTTCACCAGTAATCATCATATAAGTGTTACGGGTGACGCTGGCTAGTTAGTTTGCTTTTTATAGTGTCAGGGCACCCGCCGTATATAACCCAATAAAGGTTTAACCCCCTGATCGCCCGGCGGGTGATATCAATTAGGTTTTAGCATCAGAGAGGGTCTGCGTCACACCCCAGGCAGCGTCAGGTTAGTGCCAGTAACGCTAACACCCACGCGTGAAGCATACACCCCCCTTAGTGGTATAGTATCTGATCAGATCAATATCTGATCTGATCAGATCTATACTAGCGTCCCCAGCAGTTTAGGGTTCCCAAAAACGCAGTGTTAGCGGGATCAGCCCAGATACCTGCTAGCACCTGCGTTTTGCCCCTCCGTCCAGCCCAGGCCACCCAAGTGCAGTATCGATCGATCACTGTCACTTAGAAAACACAACACACATAACTGCAGCGTTCGCAGACACAGGCCTGATCCCTGCGACTCCAGTGCTGTAGGAGGTGATTTCACCACCACAGTTAAAAAAAAAAAAAAGCATATATGCCGAAGCATTGGGGCAGCAGGGGCGGAGGAGCGATTTTGCTCCTAATGCCGCGTACATACGGTCGAAATTCCGACGGAGGCTTGCCCGTGGAAAAGTCCGACCATGTGTGTGCGGCATAACTTTTTTGCGGGAGGATGCCCCCATGCTTCGGCATATATAAATGGTGCATGTATGCCCATCATTAGAAGTGGGTGGATGAAGGGCGGTATTCTAATGGTGGGCATACCCACCGATCAATCTCTTTTTTCGTTCAGCCACCTGGCTGCATGAAAAAAAAAGATTACAATACATGTCCAACAAGGACCAGCAACGTACTGGTATGTTGCTGGACTTTGAATGGTTATACCAGATTGATGCCTGTGGGTTTAGGTATCATCTTGGTATCATTCTTTTCAGCCAGTGGCCGGCTTTAATGTAAAAGCAACCCTAGTGGCTAATTAGCCTCTGGACTGCTTTTACAAGCAGTGGGAGGGAATGTCCCCCCCCCCGGATATAAAAAGCGCCATTGGGAAATTGGGAAAGCATTTTATCACACCGATCTTGGTGTGGTCAGATGCTTTGAGGGCAGAGGAAAGATCTAGGGTCTAGACCCCAGTTTTTTCAAAAAAGAGTACCTGTCACTACCTATTACTATCATAGGGGATATTTACATTCCCTGAGATAACAATAAAAATGATAAAAAAAAAAAAAAACATGGAAGGAACAATTTAAAAATAAAATAAAAAAGCAAAATTAATAATAAAAAAAAAAAAAAACACCCCTGTCCTGCCCTGCTCTTGCCCAATGGCGAACGCAAGCGTCGGTCTGGCGTCATATGTAAACAGCAATTGCACCATGCATGTGAGGTATCACCACGAAGGTCAGATCGAGGGCAGTAATTTTAGCAGTAGACCTCCTCTGTAAATCTAACGGGGTAACCTGTAAAGGCTTTTAAAGGCTTTTAAAAATGTATGTAGTTTGTCGCCAATGCGCGTTTGTGCGAAATTTTAAAGCATGTCGTGTTTGGTATCTATGTACTCGGCCTAAGATCATCTTTTTTATTTCATCAAACATTTGGGCAATATAGTGTGTTTTAGTGCATTAAAATAAAAAAAAGTGTATTTTTTCCCCAAAAAATGCGTTTGAAAAATCGCTGCGCAAATACTGTGTAGAAAAAAAAATGCAACACCCACCATTTTATTCTGTAGGGCCTTTGCTTTAAAAATATATATAATGTTTGGGGGTTCAACAAAATTTTCCTGCAAAAAGAAATATGTTTTCATGTAAACAAAAAGTGTCAGAAAGGGCTTTGTCTTCAAGTGGTTAGAAGAGTGGATGTAAGCTTCCTAATGTTGTGTATAAAATGCCAGAACAGTTCAAAACCCCCCCAAATGACCCCATTTTGGAAAGTAGACACCCCAAGCTATATACTGAGAGGCATGTCGAGTCCATGGAATATTTTATATGTTGACACAAGTTGCGGAAAAAATACAATTTTTTTTTTTTTTTTTTTTGCACAAAGTTGTCACTAAATGATATATTGCTCAAACATGCCATGGGCATATGTGGAATTACACCCCAAAATACATTCTGTTGCTTCTCCTGAGTACGGGGATACCACATGTGTGAGACTTTTTGGGAGCCTAGCCACGTACGGGACCCCAAAAACCAATCACCGCCTTCAGGCTTTCTAAGGGTGTAAATTTTTGATTTCACTTCTCACTGCCTATCACAGTTTCGGAGGCCATGGAATGCCCAGATGGCACAAAACCCCCCCAAATGACCCCATTTTGGAAAGTAGACACCCCAAGCTATTTGCTGAGAGGTATTGTGAGTATTTTGCAGATCTCGCTTTTTGTCACAAAGTTTTGAAAATTGAAAAAAAAAAAAATTCTTTCTTCATTTTCAAAAACAAATGAGAGCTGTAAAATACTCACCATGCCTCTCAGCAAACAGCTTGGGGTGTCTACTTTCCAAAATGGGGTCATTTGGGGGGGTTTTGTGCTATTTTGGCATTTTATGGCCTCCAAAACTGTGATAGGTAGTGAGGAGTGAAATCAAAAATTTGTGCCTAGAAATCCTGAAGGCGGTGATTGGTTTTCGGGGTCCCGTACGCGGCTAGGCTCCTAAAAAGTCCCCCACATGTGGTATCCCCGTACTCAGGAGAAGCAGCAAAATGTATTTTGGGGTGCAATTCCACATATAACCATGGCATGTGTGAGCAATATATCATTTAGTGACAACTTTTTGTAATTTTTTTTTTTTTTGTCATTATTCAATCACTTGGGACAAAAAAAATATTCAATGGGCTCAACAGGCCTCTCAGCAATTTCCTTGGGGTGTCTACTTTCTAAAATGGGGTCATTTGGGGGGGTTTTGTGCTATTTTGGCATTTTATGGCCTTCAAAACTGTGATAGGTAGTGAGGAGTGAAATCAAAAATTTGCGCCCTTAGAAATCCTGAAGGCGGTGCTTGGTTTCCGGGGTCCCGTACGTGGCTAGGCTCCTAAAAAGTCCCACACATGTTGTATTCCCGTACTCAGGAGAAGCAGCAAAATGTATTTTGGGGTGCAATTCCACATATAACCATGGCATGTGTGAGCAATATATCATTTAGTGACAACTTTTTGTAATTTTTTTTTTTGTCATTATTCAATCACTTGGGACAAAAAAAAAATATTCAATGGGCTCAACATGCCTCTCAGCAATTTCCTTGGGGTGTCTACTTTCCAAAATGGGGTCATTTGGGGGGGTTTTGTACTGCCCTGCCATTTTAGCACCTCAAGAAATGAGATAGGCAGTCATAAATTTAAAGCTGTGTAAATTCCAGAAAATGTACCCTAGTTTGTAAACGCTATAACTTTTGCGCAAACCGATAAATATACACTTATTGACGTTTTTTTTTACTAAAGACATGTGGCTGAATACATTTTGGCCTAAATGTATGACTAAAATTGAGTTTATTCGATTTTTCTTATAACAAAAATTAGAAAATATCATTTTTTTTCAAAATTTTCGGTCTTTTTCCGTTTATATCGCAAAAAATAAAAATCGCAGAGGCAATCAAATACCATTAAAATAAAGCTCTATTTGTGGGAAGAAAAGGACGCAAATTTTGTTTGGGTACAACATTGCATGTCCGCACAATTTACAGTTAAAGCAGCGCAGTGCAAAATTCTGAATTCACCTCTGGTCCTCTAGCTACCAAATGGTCCGGGGCTTAAGTGGTTAAGGGTAACTCCACCTTTGTGGAAACAAATACATCAAAAATAACAAATATATATATTATATGCAGTTGCTTCAAGAGCCATGTTGTAATTTAATGCTGTTAAAAATTACCTTTTTATTCTGCCGTTCTGTAAATTTCTGTAAAGTTCAATGCAGTGTGCAACCTGCAGGTATACTGTACATGGTTGGTGTACAGAACTTCCCTAGAAAAGTAATTTCTTGCTTCTGTGATTTGCTCACTGATTTTCCCATTGATCTGCACTAAGATACAAATAAAATGTTAGCACTTCCTGCAGTAAGTATTTCAGTTTTGGTGAGACACTCCCCAAGGGTTAAATACTTCCAAAGGGATGCAGACACTGCAGCTTTTCACATTATAACACTGAGGGTGCGCCAGGTGATTATAATAAACCATTCAATTCAGATTCTGTCTGCAAAAGGCATAGTGAAACAAACAGCTATTTCTTCAGAGCAACAAAATTTAGGAATCTGCTACAAAGTTTGTTAAAATCCCTGTAATGTAAATTGATCACCCAGATGGGATTGTTTTTAGTTTTTTTTTGTTCTCTTTAAATCTTTTAGTTAAGCCTCCACAATCAATATGGAAAAATCTAAAGAAAATCATGAAATCAGACTGGATAGAATGAACCTGAGGCTTGGAAGTACACCATCAAGTATTTGCTACCAATACAATCAACCTGAGCATGGCTAGAGGTCAGCTTCAAGGGGATTATCTCTGTTGATTAGATTCAGCCATTGTCCATGAGGAAAAGGTAAATGATCTTTAAAGCGGAGCTCCACCCAAAAGAGGAACCATTGCTTGTTTGCTTCCTCCCCTCCTCTACTGCCACTTTTGGCACCCTTTGAGGGGGGGGGGGGGCGGGTACCTGTTTTTGACAGGTATCCGTCTCCAGTTCTGAGAGACCTTGCCGAAGTAATGATTGAAAAATTGGCTGGGGTGCCAACATTGCAGGATCCCTGGACAGATAAGTGACCTATTAATAAAATGTCCTCAGGCGCTTTAGCGCTAGAAATAGCTTCTGAAAAGCGCCTTCTATTTATTGCAGTGTGTTTTTTCACACTGGGGCGGTGCGCTTGCAGGACGTTATGAAAAGTCCTGCAAGCAGCATCTTTGGGGCGGTTTGGAAGCGCTGTAAATAGCGCTCCCAAAACGCCCTGCCCACAGCCCTGCCTAAAAAGCGTTTTGAAAATGCTGCAAAACGGGACATTTAAACAGCGTGCTAGTTCGGGGCTAAAGCAGGTGGTGAGGATTTCTCTCTTGGAAGAGTGATCTCTGAAGAGTGATCCAAAGACTGACTGCTCTTCAGAGAGCAAAGCACATGTGAACAGGGCCTTAATTATTCTTTAATTATTTTTGGGAAATTTTAAGAATTTTATTTTACTGTATTTTCAAAAGAAAATGTTACGTTTTTTTTGGGGGGGGGGGTCTTTGGTGAAAGAGACAGACCCCTAATGTCTTTCTTTTGAGACAGAGAAAGGAACTGAGCATATAGATTTATCAGTCCCTTTTCCTGCAGCCTCAGCTGCACTGTACAATGAATGAATGGGAAGTGCTCTGTGGCGAGGGGCTTCCTGTTCACTCACAAACTGAAGCATGAATGGACACAAGACCGATCGGTATCAATCACCCACTGTGTTCCTCCAGTAAAGCAAGCGCCGGTAAATAGGACACCTACCCCTACACCTACCCCCATCCTAAAAACATTCCCCTATGTGCCTGCAGCAGATGCCGGTGGGGGAGAAGAGGGAAGCTGCCAGTGCTGGGGGACAAACGGGGATCAGAGCTGCAGGGGAAGGCACACATGGGGGGTGCTGGGTGCAGACACTGTAAATTCCCCTGCAGCACAGCCGGTGGGAGAGAAGAGGGCAGCTGGTAGCGCTTCGGTGAGTTAATGTGTCCAGGTTTCAAACTCAGACACATGATTCAAAACCTGCACTCTTTGAGGGAATTCCGGACAGGTGGCAACCCTACATACACTTTGCCCTATAATTAATTTGGTTGAATCTAGCCACAGTGGTACAGAGGTGAAAAGAAAAGCATGAAACAAAAGGATATAACGATCATAATTTTTTCTAAAAAACAACTTTTACTTTAGCCTTGGATGGGTCTTATCTACGTTTGGTTTCCTAATGAATTCTTCAATGGTATCAGCCTGTGCCATTTTCTGTTAATCACATTGTTTTGTCTAAGCAACATCTCCAAGGCAATGTAGAATCTCAGGTCTGTAAATTTATTTCATTGCAGTGTTTTCCTCTCCTAGATTCTTTACAAGATGATAACAAAATAGTTCATGGCTGAACCTAACAAAATAACAAATTTAGCATTGAAACCAAGGACTGACGCTTGCCTAACAATCCATGGTGTTCAAAAACAACACATATCAGACGAGCCGGTGTTTTATGAATTACACTATGCCACACTAAAAACAGAAAGGTTATGAGGATAGTAACAATGTAGTGAACAATGTGGTGTGGGCAAAGTTGGAGTATTAGGGCCGGTTCACACTGCTACGAATTCTATTGCGAATTTGATTCATTGCGATTGCTCAAATTCGCAAGTCATTTTACTAACATAGTTTTCCATGAGTGCCGTTTACATCAAAGCGTTGCGAATCTAAGCTGCATTAAAAAAGGGTCCTGTGGGAGTTTGATCCATGTGCGATGCAAATTCAGCTCCATAGACTAGCATTCCCTGAAATCGCGGCCGCGAATCGCGACAAAATCACAGTAAAATCGTGCGATTTTGAAGTCGCAGTAGTGTGAACCGGCCCATAAAGGAGTTCTACGGTCTCATTATACACTTTCATTCTTTAACAGAAAGGCTCCATGTACACTGGAGCTCAAAAACTGCCATTTTGAACGCCGGATTGCTGGCAGGAAAACGCTGCTTAAAAACTAGATTTTATCAGCGTTTTGCATTGCCGTCAATGGACGTTTAGCGGCTAGCTTTCAGCCGCGTTTCTCTGGCTCTATTCAAAATCAATGGTTCCCTATAGGAGCCCATTGATTTGAATAGAAGTCGCACCGCAAGTCGGATCATCATGATCCGACTTGCGGTGCGTCATGCGTGCTGAGGATGAAGGAGAACCCCGCCAAAAAAATGAAAAAAAAATTGGCCGCGGGATTCCCCCCTCAGACGATACCAGGCCCTTCAGTCTGGATTTTAAGGGGAACCCCCTACGCCGAAAAAACGGCGCGGGGTCCCCCCAAAATCCATACCAGACCCTTATCCGAGCACGCAGCCTGGTCGGTCAGGAAAGGGGGTGGGGACGAGCGAGTGCCCCCCTCCTGAACCGTACCAGGCCACATGCCCTCAACATTGGGGGGTGGGTGCTTTGGGGAAGGGGCGCTCTGCGGCCCCCCCCACCCCAAAGCACCCTGCCCCCATGTTGATGGGGACAAGGGCCTCTTCCCGACAACCCTGGCCGTTGGTTGTCGGGGTCCGCGGGCGGGGGGCTTATCGGAATCCGGGAGCCCCCTTTAATAAGGGGGCCCCTGGATCTTGGTCCCCCACCCTATGTGAATGAGTATGGGGTACATCGCACCCCTATCCATTCACCTGGTGGGAAAAAAGTCAATAAAAAAAACACTACACAGGTTTTTAAAGTCATTTATTAGGCAGCTCCGGGGGTCTTCTACTGACGTTGGGGGTCTTCTTCCGACTTCGTGGGCCTTCTACCGACTTCGGGGGTCTTCTTCTGACTTCGGGGGTCTCTCCGGCCTCTTCTCCTACTCTCCGGTGCCTTCTCCGCACTCTCCGGTTCTTCTCCCACTCTCCGGTGCTTTCTGCCATCTGCTGGGCACCTCCGCTATCTTCTTCCAGCTCTTTTGCTAGCGGGGGCCCAGTCTTCATCGTCGTCTTCTTCCCTCTTCTCTCCTCCCGATGTTGCCTCGTCGCTCTCTGCCGCTGTAATGCTGTGTGTGCGGTTCGCAATGACTTATATAGGCATGGGGCGTGGTCACCGGGTGATGTCACCCGGTGACCCCGCCCCTTATGACGTTGCAGCCCCGGGGCATGATGGGACTGCGACGTCATAAGGGGGCGGGGTCACCGGGTGACATCACCCGGTGACCACGCCCCATGCCTATATAAGTCATTGCGAACCGCACACACAGCATTACAGCGGCAGAGAGCGACGAGGCAACATCGGGAGGAGAGAAGAGGGAAGAAGACGACGATGAAGACCGGGCCCCCGCTAGCAAAAGAGCTGGAAGAAGATAGCGGAGGTGCCCGGCAGAAGGCAGAAAGTACCGGAGAGCGGGAGAAGAACCGGAGAGTGCGGAGAAGGCACCGGAGAGCAGGAGAAGAGGCCGGAGAGAGCCCCAAAGTTGGAAGAAGACCCCCGAAGTCGGTAGAAGACCCCGAAGTTGGAAGAAGACCCCTGGAGCTGCCTAATAAATTACTTTAAAAACCTGTGTAGTGTTTTTTTTATTTACTTTTTTCCCACCAAGTGAATGGGTAGGGGTGCGATGTACCCCATACTCATTCACATAGGGTGGGGGACCGGGATCTGGGGGCCCCCTTATTAAAGGGGGCTCCCGGATTCCAATAAGCCCCCCGCCCGCAGACCCAGACAACCAACGGCCAGGGTTGTCGGGAAGAGGCCCTTGTCCCCATCAACATGGGGGCAGGGTGCTTTGGGGTGGGGGGGCATGATGTGACTGCGACGTCATAAGGGGGCGGGGTCACCGGGTGACATCACCCGGTGACCACGCCCCATGCCTATATAAGTCATTGCGAACCGCACACACAGCATTACAGCGGCAGAGAGCGACGAGGCAACATCGGGAGGAGAGAAGAGGGAAGAAGACGACGATGAAGACTGGGCCCCCGCTAGCAAAAGAGCTGGAAGAAGATAGCGGAGGTGCCCGGCAGAAGGCAGAAAGTACCAGAGAGCGGGAGAAGAACCGGAGAGTGCGGAGAAGGCACCGGAGAGCAGGAGAAGAGGCCGGAGAGAGCCCCAAAGTCGGAAGAAGACCCCCGAAGTCGGTAGAAGACCCTGAAGTCGGAAGAAGACCCCTGGAGCTGCCTAATAAATTACTTTAAAAACCTGTGTAGTGTTTTTTTTATTTACTTTTTTCCCACCAGGTGAATGGGTAGGGGTGCGATGTACCCCATACTCATTCACATAGGGTGGGGGACTGGGATCTGGGGGCCCCCTTATTAAAGGGGGCTCCCGGATTCCAATAAGTCCCCCGCCCGCAGACCCAGACAACCAACGGCCAGGGTTGTCGGGAAGAGGCCCTTGTCCCCATCAACATGGGGGCAGGGTGCTTTGGGGTGGGGGGGCGCAGAACGCCCCCTGCCCCAAAGCACCCACCCCCCCATGTTGAGGGCATGCGGCCTGGTATGGTTCAGGAGGGGGGGCGCTCGCTCGTCCCCACCCCCTTTCCTGACCGACCAGGCTGCGTGCTCGGATAAGGGTCTGGTATGGATTTTGGGGGGACCCTTACGCCGTTTTTTCGGCATAGGGGGTTCCCCTTAAAATCCATACCAGACCGAAGGGCTTGGTATCGTCTGAGGGGGGGAACCCCACGCCAATTCTTTTTTCATTTTTTGGCAGGGTTCTCCTTCATCCTCAGCACGCATGTCGCACCGCAAGGCGGATCATGATGATCCGACTTGCGGTGCGACTTCTATTCAAATCAATGGGCTCCCATAGGAAACCATTGGTTTTGAATAGAGCCAGAGAAACGCCTAACGCTAATTAGCGGCTGCTTATTCGCGTTTATCGGTGACTGGCTTTTTTGGGCGTTTTTTCCCGGCAAAAAACTGCACTTTGTGCGCAAATTTTTTGCGTTCAGAAAAAATCCCATAAACTGCACTGCTCATTAACGCTAAAAAACTACCATGTGTACATGAACACATAGACTAACATAGAGTGCAGTTAATGGGCTTTTTCAAAAAACGCCAATAAACTGCAGTTTATCAGCTTCAGTGTACATGGAGCCAAATACTGTAATAACAATACCAACAATTGTTATTTTTGACAATCCAATATAAACTTTATTGAAAAATCTCCTTTCATGTTGTTCATACCTATCAACAGTCATGGATTGTGCAGAACTGTCAGCCATTTTTACCCTACTCCCACTGTCCCATGTACAGGTAGACATGTGCGGATCATTTTGTTCCAAATTAAAATTTGGACGAATTTTCATTTTTCGGAAATTCGGATGTATACGAATATCCGAATTACAATAATACCAAATTTAAACGAATCGGAAATAATGAAAAAAAAATTCGGATGAAATTCGAATAGTTTTCGAATAGTTTTCGAATTCGAAAAAGTTTTCTAATTCATATTTTCAAATAGAATAAATTTGAATTTGAATACATAAGAAAATAATAAAATAGAAAAGAATAGAATAGAAAAAAAAGAATGGAATAGACTAGAATAGAATAGAATTTAAAAAAAAATAATAGAAAGAATGTAACCACTTCCCAAAATTCAAATAGAATCAATTCGAATTTGAATAGAATAGAAAAGAATAGACTAGAAAATAACAGAATAGTATAGAAAAAAACAACAGAATAGAATAGAAAGAATATAACCATCTTCCGAAATTCGAATAGAATAAATTTGAATAGAAAAGAATAGAATAGAAAAGCATAGACTAGAAAATAACAGAATAGAATAGAATAGACAAAAAAGAGTAATTAAAAAAACAATAGAATAGAATAGATTAGAATTGAATAGAAAAATAGAATCAATTTGAATTTGAATAGAATAGAAAAGAATAGATTAGACTAGGAAGATATATTCATTCTATTCTATTCTGTTGTCTTTCTATACTATTCTGTTATTTTCTATTCTATTCTATTCAAATTTGAATTGATTTTATTTGAATTTTGGAAAATGGTTATATTATTTCTATTCTATTCTATTGTTTTTTTTTATTCTATTCTTTTCTATTCTATTCAAATTTCAGGAGATGGTTATATTCCTATTTTATTCTATTCTTTTTTTATTCTATTCTATTCTATTCTATTCCATTCTGTTCTTTTATTTTCTATCCTATTTTGTTCTGTTTTACTCTATTATATTATATTCTTTTATTTCCTGTTATATTCTTTTCTATACTATTCTATTTTTTTCTATTCTATTCTATTTTCTATTCTATTTTATTCTCTTTGGAAATTGGAAAACTTTTTGAATTAAAAACGAATAAACAAAACTAATTCCGAAAATGAATTAAACGAATGAAACAAATTTAACTAAACAAATTTATGTAAATACTGAATCGAAACGATGTACAGAGACTTTATCCTGCAAAATCTCTTCCCCGTACTTTGTGGCCACAGCTCATTTATGGCAATTTGCATATAACTGAAGTGGTGTATGATTTGCATATGAATGAGCCAGTGGCGGGTTTTGCATATGATTGAGCTTCACCAGCTTATTCAAATACAGAGCTGGTGGGAAGTTCCCCCTTCACTCCAGTAACATTGCATAGTTGAGGGTAGGACTTCCTGTTGCAGCTGCTTCTTTCCATTACAGTGAGTGAGTGAACTGATGGTAGGGAAGGGGGTCTATATCAGTGGAGAAGGAGGGGTCTGTACTGGGAAATATGGACTTGGAGGGTGAATTAATAGTTGGAGGAGGAGGTAATTTTTGGTTGTACTCTGTACAAGGACCTGTATTTTATGTATTTTTGTCCCCTGCAAACTGTGCATTATACACTCCTGACCCCTATGTCCTATTAATTGGACACTCCTGATTGTTGCAC
This sequence comes from Rana muscosa, assembly GCA_029206835.1. Taxonomy (NCBI): domain Eukaryota; kingdom Metazoa; phylum Chordata; class Amphibia; order Anura; family Ranidae; genus Rana; species Rana muscosa. Next base: position 1,027,766,473 of record CM055116.1, read on the forward strand.
ACTGTGCGCAATGTACTCCTGAGCTCTGCAGTCTGTGTGCTACACACTCCTGTCCCCTATTCTCTATGCATTATACACTTCTACCCCCTGCACTCTTTGCAATACCCACTAATGACCCCTGTATTCTATGGATTATGCACTCCTGATTTCTGCACACTGTGCAATACGCTTTCTTGAGCTGTTCAAACTCTGTCTTACGCACTCCTGAGCCCTACACTATAGACACTATGTTGTACATTTCATACTCCTGACCACTGCACTCTAAGTTAGGCTGGAGATACTGTGGCGATCTATGCCCGGAAGTGGGAGCAAATACCTGGATTAGACAGATATCTGCTCCTCCCTCCCCCCTGAAAGGTTCCAAATGTGACACCGGACCGGAGGGGGGGGAGAAATCAGAAAATCAGAAAAGCAAAAGTTCAATTTTTGGGTGGAACTCTGCTTTAAAGCATATTGGCATATGTGTGCTGAGTATACAGTGAATAGGCTTAACATACAGAAAGGTCCGTGTCAAATAATATTTTGTGCATATGCCAAATGTATTTACATTGTAATTGGTGTCTAGAACTTTATTCTCTGAAGAAACTTCTGGGTTATCGCACTATAAGCAGACTGTACCAAAAGTTGTAGCTAGCTCTGATAGGCCTCACTGAAGGACACTGGGAGGTGGTACTGAATGGCAGCACTGATGGGCGGCACTGATAGGTGGCACTGATAGGTGGCACTGATAGGCTGCACTGATGTGCACTGATAGGCAGTAGGGATGAGCTACGAGTTTGAGTCAAACCCATGTTCGACTCGAACATCGTCTGTTCGCCGAATTTCGAACATTATGGCCCGTTTGCGCCAAATTTGAGTGGCGCGTCACGGACCATAATTCACTGCGGCATCGCAGTGCATTGCTGGCTGATGATTGGCCAAGCATACACTATGACCCGCATGCTTGGCCAATCACAGTGCCGTAAGTACAGAGAGCCGTAATTGGCCAAAGCCAGGGTGGCTTTGGCCAATCATGGCTCAGAGGAGTAGGTACACGCCCCACACTATATAAGGCCGCCGGCTTGGTGGCCTTGTGTAGTGTGTTGGCGTTGGTTAAAGGAAACAGACAGAGAGAGAGATAGTGTCATTTGATTTGAGTTAGATAGAGCAGGCAGGCGAGTCAGTTAGCTGCAGTTACAGTGTGTAGAGGATATATATGCATCCTAGGTGTTGTATATATATTTACATACTGTATTCAGTTTAGCTAGATCCGTTCCTGTTATTCTCTATACTGACAGGCAGGCAGGTGATTGTGCTAGCTGCAGTGTTCCACTTAATGTACTGTGTCCTTTGCACAGTGTGCACCAAAAGCTTACCTGAATACAATTGCTGGTGTTCTGATACAAATACAGGCAGGGAACTGCAGTATTTTGCTTTAGTGTCCTTTGCACAGTGTGCACCAAAAGCTTACCTGAATACAATTGCTGGTGTTCTGATACAAATACAGGCAGGGAACGGCATTATTTTTCTTTAGTGTCCTTTGCACAGTGTGCACCAAAAGCTGACCTGAATACAATTGCTGGTGTTCTGATACAAATACAGGCAGGGAGCTGCAGTATTTTGCTTTAGTGTCCTTTGCACAGTGTGCACCCAAAGCTTACCTAAATACAATTGCTGGTGTTCTGATACGAATACACGCAGGGAGCTGCAGTATTTTGCTTTAGTGTCCTTTGCACAGTGTGCACCAAAAGCTTACCTGAATACAATTGTTGGTGTTCTGATACAAATACAGGCAGGGAGCTGCAGTATTTTGCTTTAGTGTCCTTTGCACAGTGTGCACCAAAAGCTTACCTGAATACAATTGCTGGTGTTCTGATACACATACACGCAGGTAGCTGCAGTATTTTGCTTTAGTGTTCTTTGCACAGTGTGCACCAAAAGCTACCTGAATACAATTGCTGGTGTTCTCATACTAATACCACAGGCAGGGAGCTGCAGTATTTTCAGTTAGTGGTCCATATTGCCGGGACCACACATTACATTAACATTAAAGCCGCAAGCAGTTTTAAAATACTTTTTTTCCTTTAGAAATGTCATTTTGTGCAGGGACAGTTCTAAACACGGGAAACACGTGCCACTTAACAGGCATACTATAGACACCCCCCAGGTACGATATTTAAAGGAATATTTTACTTTTTTTTTCACTTTCTGCATCACTAAAATCACTGCTCCCAAAAAAACGTCCGTTTTTAAAACTTATTTTTGCATTGATACATGTCAGGCAGGGAGCTGCAGTATTTTGCTTTAGTGTCCTTTGCACAGTGTGCACCAAAAGCTTACCTGAATACAATTGCTGGTGTTCTGATACAAATACAGGCAGGGAGCTGCAGTATTTTGCTTTAGTGTCCTTTGCACAGTGTGCACCAAAAGCTTACCTGAATACAATTGCTGGTGTTCTGATACACATACACGCAGGGAGCTGCAGTATTTTGCTTTAGTGTTCTTTGCACAGTGTGCACCAAAAGCTTACCTGAATACAATTGCTGGTGTTCTGATACAAATACAGGCAGGGAGCTGCAGTATTTTTCTTTAGTGTCCTTTGCACAGTGTGCACCTAAAGCTTACCTCAATACAATTGCTGGTATTCTGATACAAATACAGGCAGGGAGCTGAAGTATTTTGCTTTAGTCTACTTTGCACAGTGTGCACCTAAAGCTACCTGAATACAATTGCTGGTGTTCTCATACTAATACCACAGGCAGGGAGCTGCAGTATTTTCAGTTAGTGGTCCATATTGCCGGGACCACACATTACATTAAAGCCGCAAGCAGTTTTAAATTACTTTTTTTTCCTTTAGAAATTTCATTTTGTGCAGGGACAGTTCTAAACAAGGGAAACATGTGCCACTTCAGAGGCATACTATAGACACCCCCCAGATACGATATTTAAAGGAATATTTCAATTTTTTTTTCACTTTCTGCATCATTAAAATCACTGTTCCCGAAAAAACGGCCATTTTTAAAACTTCTTTTTGCACTGATACATGTACCCTGGGGCAGGACCTGGGTCCCCAAACCCTTTTTAGGACAATAACTTGCATATTAGCCTTTAAAATTAGTACTTTTGATTTCGAACGTTTGAGTCCCACAGACTTTAATAGGGTTCTAAAGTTCGCGCAAACTTTCAGTCCGTTCGCAGGTTCTGGTGCGAACCGAACCGGGGGGTGTTCAGCTCATCCCTAATAGGCAATGTTAGTTATGGACATGCAGCCTACATGTCCATAATAGACATTCAAGGACAGATACAAAAAGTATGCATTTTACAAACCGTTCGTAAATTTACTGAAAGTTGGCAACCCTGCTGCTAGGTGACACTGATGATGAGGCACTGATAGTTTGCACTGGTGGGCACTGATTAGCAGAACTGGTGGGCACTGATTGGCAGCACTGGTGGGCACTATTGGGACTGCACTGATAATCAGATAGATGTGCCTTTAACAAAAGCCGGTCATCAGCTTTCTTCATCTCTCCTCATGCTGTCAGCATGAGGAAAGAAAAGCCAATAACCAGCCTCCGTCTATATCCTTTGATCTGCTGTCATTGGCTGACAGCTGATCACATGGTAAAGGGCCACTGTAAATAGCAATTTACCTGGATCTGTGGTCAGCCAATTCCACAGGACTCAGCGATCACAGAGCGTGCTGCCTGCACACGACAGGGGGGGCGCAGGCAGCAAGATCACGGGAGGACGTCCATGTACACCCTCCCGGTAAAGTAAGCCTGTGCTGTAGCCGTCTTTCAGCTATATCGCAGGCAGGAAGTAGTTAATGAACAATACCTTCTTGGATGTGTTTCTGACTTTATTATGATAAATCTTCCAGTGCTGAATGGGATTCTAATCAAAGTTTATTCAGATATATCTTTAAACCACACCCATATGGCCGCACCCATTTTTCCTGGCCACCCACTTTTCACTTTGGTGCGCTATGCCTGCCACTTTTTGCCCCTTTTAGTACTGTCCCTCGTTGCCAAGTTCAAAAGTTGGGGGGGGGGGGCATGATGTTGTCATTAGTACCTGTCTGCTGGATGTCTCTTTCCATATCTTCCTGGGTTTCCTGCAAGCTTTGTAGCTTGTCTTCTGCTGTTAAATTTAAATTTCTGAGGCCCACATATTACATGGTATCTTGCTGTCTACGAGCTGTGGTTCCTGTACTGACTTCACCCCCGGAAATTCCTCCTCTCAGCGTCTCTGTAGTTCAGAGGACAGGCTCAGTGATGTGACATGCCTACTCACAGGGCATAGTGAATGCGTGTCACAGAATTCAAGGAAGTAAATGTGTGGGATTCCTCACAAAGTACGTTTATAGACTTCAAGATCATTTAAAAGAATAGGAGTGGGTCAGAAATAATTGAAAGTGAAAATAAATATATAATTTTAAAGCGGGGTTCCGGGCATACATTTTTATGAATGTTCTTTAAAATATATTGATAAATCACCATCGGTACATAAATCAGTGCAAACACTTACCTGATATCCTCTCAGCGATTTTGTGGCCGTTTCCATCATAGCTGTGGGCATGTTAAGCCCAGTTCCTGTGGCTTCCTGGATTTCCCGAGAGAGGTGCATGCTGGGTAACCAGCATACACCTCTCAATCTTGCGCATGCGCAGTAAAATGGCGCTCGTAGCGCCGTTAGTTGAAATAATGCGATTTTTCGGCAGAGTAAAGCGCACAGACCCCTGGGAAATGATGACACTCATTTCCCAGGAGGCCAGGCGGCTTAGGAAGGGAAGAAGACCCACCGTGGTCCAGAATCAAATCTGCCTAGTAACAGCAATTTCCAGGCAAGATTTTTTTTTTTTTTTACAAAATGTTTTATTTTAGATTACAAGGAACCTATTAAAATGAAGTTTCATTTTAGGGTGGACCTCCGCTTTAAATCTTGACCACAGAAGTTCACCTTTAGTACCATGTTACAGATGCACCAGCCTCCGCACCCTCCCGTTTTGACGGTGAGAGAGCGATCTTCTCCCCCCTGTCTGCCCAGTCGCATCATTCATTCACAGTGTTCTGTGAATGTGAAAACTACAAGTACCCTCAGCCTTTGCAGCTGTCTGCATGTAGTTCTCAATGAACTACTAGGGCGCTGTTGAGCGTTCTAGGTAGTTTGTTGAGTCTTCCTGTCATTGTGTAACTGCCTGCTTGTATGAGGTTCCAGCAGACAGCTTACACAGACTGTTTGCAAGACCCCTGCATTGCACCCCAGATCTGCCAAAGACAGGTGCAATGCTTTGCAGGCTCATAGTAAAAAAAAGTAATAAATGCACATTTTTTTACCTGCAAAAAAGATGTGCGTTTATTATTTTATTTTTTTGCAAAGGTAAACTTATCCTTTAAACAAGCAAACACTGATCTAGTATATGACTGTCAAAGATATCTACATAGCCTTTCCTTATTATTAAAAAGGTTGTGCAGTCTAAATTTAATTCTGATGATCGCTTCTGACACCTACCTTTGTCTCCTGGGTTGGGAACTGTTTTACACAAAATGTGGCAAATCACATCATCACTTTCAGTTAAAAAGGTACCTCTATTTTTGCCATGCATAAAGTTTGCTGGTCTTAAACTCTGTGGTTTAACCCCTTGGCGGCGAGTGTACGCAAATATGCAGCCCCACTAGACTGGGCTCTTTTCCGTGGGGCCACATATTTGCGTATCTGTCTTTGTGCTGGAAGTGTGCCTCACGGCGTGCTCCCAGCACAGAGACCGAGTCCCACCGAGAACCCAGGGCCCCGTACTAAAGATCAGAACCCAGAACTCCTAATTCTGGGTCACCCGATCGCTGTGATAGCTTTTGACTGGCTATCATAGTGATCAGTCACTGTGAAGCCCACCCCAATGTTTTCTCTCTGAATGAAGGTAAGGCCTCGTACACACGACCGAGTTTCTCGGCAAGAACCAGCAAGAAACTTGCTGGCAGAGATGTCTTGCCGAGAAACTCGTTCGTGTGTATGGTTTCTCGTCGAGAAAACCGACAAGTAACCTCGACGAGAAAATAGAGAACCTGCTCTCTATTTTCTCGTCGAGATTCTCGTCGGCATGTTTCTCGACGAGAAAAGTGAGTGTGTGTACACTTACCTGTCCTCCCGGAAGCCCGCGCATGTTCGAAATGAATTCGACGCATGCGCGGTAGCTTCCTAGGCATACGTAGGGTATACCAAGATGGCGGCGACGGCATCGAATGTGACGAGCGCATGCTCGTTGTAGTCGATGACGTCACCGCGTACGCTACATTCAAAGAACCGCGGGTTCTTTGAATCAAGCGTGTGTACACTCGGCCGGGACAATTTTCTTGTCCAAGAATCTCGTCGAAAAAAACAACATGTTTTTTTCGACGAGAATCTCGGCCGTGTGTACGAGGCCTAAGAGACACATCTTCCCTGCAGAGAGAAAAAAAACTGTATGTAAAGGAATAATAATAATAAAAATATAAGATACAAAAAAATACCTAGTTTAAGGTTTGATCTAGGCCAGTGCAAGGGTTAGTGTTTAGGTCAAGGTCAGGGTCAAAGGTCATGGTGTTTTTTTTTTGGCAGGCTTTTTGTAAAATTAGTATCAGTGTCAGTGTGTTTTAGGTAGGATAAGAAAAAAGCAAAATGTGCACTATTGTTTCTGGGCTGTACTACGGATACAAACAACAAATAACATAGACATACAGTATGTAGTATCACTGAAATCATCAGGAGCAGGAGAATGTATTTTGGGTTGGTTGTACTATGGTGGAAGGTTATGCAAGAAATATACAGCTAAATTTAAAAACATTTATTTTTTTATTATTTTGGGCCAGTTTTCCTTTAATAATAAAAAAATTTGGAGATATCCTTTACTATTTACCACTAAATGAAAGCTCAATTTGTCCTGAAAAAAAAATGCGGTATAGTCCACCTGGATGCACAAAATAGTTGTGATGATTAGTGATGAGCCGAACACCCCCGGGTTCGGTTCGCACCAGAACCCGCGAACGGACCGAAAGTTCGCACGAACTTTAGAACCCTATTAAATACAATGGATGCGAACGTTCGAAATCTAAAGTGCTAATTATAACGACTATTATGCATGTTATTGTCCTAAAAAGGGTTTGGGAACCCGGGTTCTGCACCAGGGGACATGTATCAATGCAAAAAGAAGTTTTAAAAACGGCCGTTTTTCTGGAGCAGTCATTTTAATGATGCATAAAGTGAAAAAAAAAAAGTCAAATATTACTTTAAATATCGTACCTGGGGGGTGTCTAAAGTATGCCTGTGAAGTGCCATGTGTTTCCCGTGTTTAGAACTGTCCCTGCACAAAATTACATTTCTAAAGGAAAAAAAGCCATTTAAAACTGCTTGCGGCTTTAATGTAATGTCTGGTCCCGGTAATATGGATGAAAATCTTTAAGAAAAATTACATAGCTACCCCATCACACCCCCCCCCTTACCACAGCCCATTACCAGCCCCTTTGGGTCTTGTATGGATATTAAGGGGAACCCCGCACACAAAATAAAAAAGGCCCTATATACTCTGAACAGCCGTATACAGGCGGTGCATACAAGACAGGGACTGTAGGTTTGTTCTTATGTAGAATCTGTTTGTAATTTTGAACAGGTACATTGTTTAAGTGTAGCTCCAGCCAAAAAATATATTTTTAAGCTTTTTGGAAAACATAGGGAAGGGTTATCACCCCTGTAACATTTGTTTTGCTGTCTGTGCAGTGTGCACCTGTTCAGAACAGTTCACCTCACTTTCCGTCCTAATGACAAATGTTTTTTGAAAATTTGGGGTTTTTATTGAAACAAGAATTGGTGATAAAGAATCAGTGTAGAGGAGACACTTTTTTTCCCATATTAACTCTTACAGGAGAGAATTTGCCTTCCTAGGGGTAGATTTCCTCTCACTTCCTGTTGTATCCTTCCGTTTGCAAGGAGGAGTCGTTTGTAAGTTGGATGTTTGAAAGTAGGGGCCTGCCGTATATACTCAGCTGAAATTTGCCCCTTACATGTTGGTGTTGCCACAACACTGTGAGCCCTCACAGTTACTCTCGGTGGGCGCATGAATGGGCCCTGCTGTGAATTATTAGATCAAGAATTGTAATTGCATGCCCCTGTTAAACAGGGGCTGAAAAATTGGGCCTTAGCCACTGGTGCTGGTGCCACGACACTGCAACCACTCCCAGATACTCTACTTGGAGTGCAGGAATGAGCCCTGCTGCAAAGCATTGCATAAAAAATTGTAATAACACACCCCTGTTAAACAGGGGCTGAAAAATTGGGCCTTAGCCACTGGTGGCAGCACCCAGAAACAAAAATGTTCTTCCAATCTATTATCGTCAATCGGATCATTGAGGAGGAGGAGGATAGTCAGTCAACATAACAGGACAAACTCTCAGCATCAGCATCAGTCTTGAAGGGATGTGACATTTGAAAATAAATTAGTCTGTTATATCAGCTTCAGGTGTTTGGTAGCTGGTGGTGATCCAAGACTGGTTCATCTTTATGAAGGTCAGTCGATCAACAGAGTCGGTGGACAGGCGCACCCTGTGATCCGTGACAAATCCTCCAGCAGCACTGAATGTGCGTTCTGAAAGAACGCTGGATGCAGGACAGGCCAGTAGCTCAATTGCATACTGTGCAAGCTCTGGCCAGTGATCCATCCTCAAGACCCAGTAAGCCAGAGGATTTTCGGTGGGGAAGGTGTCCAAGTCTGACCTTGCCCCTAGGTATTCCTGCACCATGTATATCAGACGCTGGTGATGGTTGCTGGAACCGATCATACCTTGGGGCTGCGGACTAAAGAATTGTCTGAACGCTTCGGTCAGACGGCCACCTTCCCCACCGCTCCTTCTTTGACTGACCGAAGCCTCAGCAACTCGTTGCCCAAGACCAGGAGTTTGTAACCTCCCAGTCTCTGGGAACGCGTTGCACAGACCTTTCTGCAAGGCCTCCCGGAGTTGTCTCATCCTCTGCTCCCTCTGCGACGGTAAGATAAGGTCCGCAACCTTACCCTTGTACCGTGGATCAAGGAGAGTGGCAAGCCAGTAATGGTCCCTCTCCTTGATCCGAAGAATACGAGGATCCTTCCACAGACTTTGCAGGATCAGGGAGGCCATGCAGCGTAGGTTAGCTGAGGCATTCGGTCCGGAGTCCTCTGGGTCACTAAGGACGACATGATCCGCAGCCACCTCCTCCCAGCCACGTACAAGTCCACTGGTTTCTTGGGACTGTAAATCATCCCTAAAAGACAGCTGCTGATGATGCTGAGTGCCAGGCTCCACCTCCATGCTGACACAATCCTCCTCCTCCTCCTCCTCCTCCTGTGCGATGGGTGGGACAGAAGGAACACTGTCTGGGTAAAGGGGGCCTTGAGAGGCAAGGAAGTTCTCCTCTTCCTGCCTCTGTTCTGCCTCAAGTGCCCTGTCCATTATTCCACGCAGCGTATGTTCCAACAGGTAGACAAGAGGTACAGTGTCACTGATGCATGCACTGTCACTGCTCACCATCCTCGTGGCCTCCTCAAATGGTGCCAGGACAGTGCATGCATCCCTGATCATGCCCCACTGGCGTGGTGAAAAAAACCCGAGCTCCCCTGACCCTGCCCTGGTGCCGTACAGGTACTCATTGATGGCCCTCTGCTGCGTGTGCAGCCGCTGCAGCATGGCCAACGTTGAGTTCCACCTGGTGGGCATGTCACATATAAGGCGGTTCTTGGGCAGGTTCAACTCCTTTTGCAGCTCAGCCAGGCGAGCACTGGCATTATAAGATCTGCGGAAATGCACACAGACTTTCCTGGCCTGCCTCAGGACATCCTGTAAGCCCGGGTACCTGCCCAAGAACCGCTGCACCACCAGGTTAAGGACGTGAGCCACACAGGGCACATGGGTCAGTTGTCCCTGTCGGAGAGCGGAGAGGAGGTTGGTGCCATTGTCGCAAACTACCATTCCTGGCTTAAGCTGGTGTGGCGTCAACCACCTCTCGGCCTGCCCCTGCAGAGCAGACAGAACCTCTGCCCCAGTGTGGCTCCTGTCCCCCAAACACACCAGCGCAAGCACGGCATGGCATCTTTTTGCCTGCGTACTTGCGTAGCCCCTTGAACGCCTACGGAGCACCGCTGGTTCCGAGGACAAAGCACAGGAAGAGGCCACGGAGGAAGAAGAAGAGGAGGGGGTGGAGGACAGAGGTGTGTCACAACCAGTAGTAGCATTTTGGAGGCGTGGCGGTGGAACAACCTCCAACACTACTGCACCTTGTCCTGCATCCTTCCCAGCTGCCAAAAGAGTGACCCAATGGGCCGTGAAAGAAAGGTAACGTCCCTGTCCATGCCTGCTGGACCATGAGTCAGCGGTAATATGCACCTTACCGCTGACCGCCCTGTCCAGCGAGGCCAAGACATTGCCTTCCACATGCCGGTAGAGAGCCGGAATCGCCTTCCGTGAGAAAAAGTGGCGTTTGGGAACCTGCCACTGAGGAACCGCACATTGCACAAACTCACGGAAGGGGGCCGAGTCTACTAACTGAAAAGGCAGCAGTTGAAGCGCTAGCAATTTAGCCAAGCTAGCATTCAACCGCTGGGCATGTGGATGGCTGGGAGTGAACTTCTTTCGACGGTCCAGCAGCTTGGGCAGGGAAATTTGCCTGCTAGAATCGGACGTCGGTGTACTGCTAGCAGAGTGGCCGCAAGTACTTGGCTGTGACACACCTAATTCTACACCTTCATTCCTCTCAGTGCAGGTTTCAGAGAGGACTGAAGGTATAGTGGGGTTGGAGATCCCAGCTGATGCGGTGCAAGGAGAGGTACGCTTTGTTGTTTGGTGTGGGTCTTTAAGGTAGGCTTGCCAACGAGCTGCATGGCAGGTCAACATATGTCTGGTCAAGCATGTAGTGCCCAAGCGGCTGATGTTTTGGCCACGCGATATACGCTTGAGACATATGTTGCAAACAGCAGCTGTGCGATCTGATGCACTCGCCTCAAAAAAGGCCCACACCAAAGAACTTTTTGAATAACGGGCATAGGCAGCGCCCTGCACAGGCGGAGCTCTGCGGTGTGATTCCGTTGGTGTGCTGCCCTCATGCTGGCCACCCAAGGGCATCCTGCCTCGTTGGAGATGTGCCTCCTCCTCATCCTCCTCCTCCTCCTCCTCTCTCCTATTAGGCACCCACGTGGAGTCAGTGACCTCATCATCCCCTCCCTCCTCATCACTGGAGCCAATCTGGCAGTATGCTGCAGCTGCTGGAACATGACTGCCAGATTGGTGTCCTTCTTGAGCATCCCCTCTCTCTGCTCTCACGCTACTGCCTTCCTCTAGCTGGGTATCATCATCAGACCCTTCGAAACGCTGGGCATCCTCCTGGAGCATGTACCCAACACTGTGCTCAAACAGTTCGGGGGACTCCTCAGGAGGAGGACATGGTGGGTCTAGGGAAGGAGTGACTGATGATAACATTGATACCAGGGAAGAGGACGCTTTGGCAGCTGCTTTGCCAGTACCCTGAGCCTGGGTGAGAGATGATGAGGAGGATGAGGAGGGCTTGGTCATCCACTCTACCAAGTCTTCGGCATGATGTGACTCAACATGTCCAGCTGCCGAAAAGAAGGACAAGCGTGTCCCATGGCCATGTGCTGATGACAATGCACCGCGTCCACGACCAGCACTGTTGCCCCCAGACACAGAGCCTGCTTGCCCTCTTTTATTGGCTCCTGACTGTCTGCCTCTCCTTGTTTGCCTTCCAGACATTCTAATGGCCTGCAGGGAGATGGGAAAACCAGCAATAAGGGGTAGCTTCAGGTGTATACTGTGCAGGAGGCTTAGCAACAATGACACTGACACTGTCCCCTGCCTATCCTTCTCTCTCCCTGCACACAAGGTTTAGCAAAGAATATGACACTGACGCTCTCACTGCCTATCCTTGTCTGTCCCTACAAACAAGGTTTAGCAAAGAATATGACACTGACACTCTCCCTGCCTATCCTTGTCTGTCCCTACAAACAAGGTTTAGCAAAGAATATGACACTGACACTCTGCCTACCTATCCTTGTCTGTCCCTACACACAAGGTTAAGCAATATGCTTCAGCACACAAGGTTTAGCAAAGAATATGACACTGACACTCTCCCTGCCGATCCTTGTCTGTCCCTACAAACAAGGTTTAGCAAAGAATATGACACTGACACTCTCCCTGCCTATCCTTGTCTGTCCCTACAAACAAGGTTTAGCAAAGAATGTGACACTGACACTCTCCCTGCCGATCGTTGTCTGTCCCTACAAACAAGGTTTAGCAAAGAATATGACACTGACACTCTGCCTACCTATCCTTGTCTGTCCCTACACACAAGGTTTAGCAATATGCTTCAGCACACAAGGTTTAGCAAAGAATATGACACTGACACTCTCCCTGACGATCCTTGTCTGTCCCTACAAACAAGGTTTAGCAAAGAATATGACACTGACACTCTCCCTGCCTATCCTTGTCTGTCCCTACAAACAAGGTTTAGCAAAGAATATGACACTGACACTCTCCCTGCCTATCCTTGTCTGTCCCTACAAACAAGGTTTAGCAAAGAATGTGACACTGAAGCCCCATACACACTATCAGTTTTCTTGCAGGTTTTTCTCTTCAGGTTTACCAAAACCATCTAATATGAGGTCAAACCTTAAGAGTTTCAATTCGTATGCAATCAGGCAGGCCCTTGCACTACATGGTTTTGGTAAACCTGAAGAGAAAAACCTGCAAGAAAACTGATAGTGTGTATGGGGCTTGACACTCTCCCTGACGATCCTTGTCTGTCCCTACAAACAAGGTTTAGCAAAGAATATGACACTGACACTCTGCCTACCTATCCTTGTCTGTCCCTACACACAAGGTTTAGCAATATGCTTCAGCACACAAGGTTTAGCAAAGAATATGACACTGACACTCTCCCTGCCGATTCTTGTCTGTCCCTACAAACAAGGTTTAGCAAAGAATATGACACTGACACTCTCCCTGCCTATCCTTGTCTGTCCCTACAAACAAGGTTTAGCAAAGAATATGACACTGACACTCTCCCTGCCGATCCTTGTCTGTCCCTACAAACAAGGTTTAGCAAAGAATATGACACTGACACTCTGCCTACCTATCCTTGTCTGTCCCTACACACAAGGTTTAGCAATATGCTTCAGCACACAAGGTTTAGCAAAGAATATGACACTGACACTCTCCCTACCTATCCTTCTCTGTCCCTACACACAAGTTTGAGGTACAAATAGCACTGACACTGTCCCTGCCTATGTAACTCTTTCCCTGCGCCGGAACACACTACACGAGGCCGCCGCGCTGGCGGCCTTTTATAGTGTGGGGCGTGTACCAAACCCCCTCAGCAATAATTGGCCACAGGCATCCTGCCTGTGGCCAATCATTGCTCTCCTCGCTGCCGGCGCTGTGATTGGCCAAGCATGCAGGGTCACAGTGCATGCTTGGCCAATCACAGCGCCGGGATTACACTGCGATGGCGCAGTGTATTGTGGGCCGTTCGCGTCACTCGAATTTGGCGCGAACGGCCCAAATCGTTCGTTGTTCGCCGAACGCGCGAACAGCCGATGTTCGAGTCGAACCTATGTTCGACTCGAACACCGAGCTCATCCCTAGTGATGATATGTACATGTAGCGATACCCCCAGTTAAGAGGGCTGCCTGTATGATTTTGGGCCCTGTAGTGCACCACTGTCAACCCCTGGCAATCGGCTCTAACCTCCCTTGGCACAGTTAGTAGGGGATGATAGGATTGTGAGGCCTGTTAAGCCCTGTACACACGATCGGATTTCCTATGGTTTTTAAACTGATGGATTTTTCCATCGGAAAACCGATGAAGCTGACTTCCATCAGTCTTGCCTACACTCCATCAGTCAAAAAACCAACCGTTCCAAACGCGGTGACGTAAAACGTAAAACGTATTATCGGTAAAACCGATTGTGTGTATGCGTCACAATCCTATGACAAGAACACACAGTAATATTTTAAAACTTCCTTTACCTATCTCTTCTGTAAAGTAAAGAACACAGACACCAATATACTTAACCCTTGTATGTTTACTTAGATTAGTGGGTGTAGCGGGTATGTACTTTCCCGGGTGTAAATTTAACTGGCAGAGACACCAGTGATGTGTAATTCCCTGCAGCCCAGCAGGTGGCGCTGTCGCCATGGGCTGGGGGTTGAGCCATTGCTGTGTGCCGGGCTTCCTTTTTGTCCTCCCTCGGCAGCGGTATGGTGGGGCGGGGAACCCGCCGTGCTTGCTGGGAGAGGGTATAAAGGGGCCGGCCATCTCTGTTGCGTTGTCGAGTCCCAGGCACCTTCAGCCTGTGGGCGGTGGTTCGTGTCGGTCCTCTAGGCGGCCTAGGCCTAGAGGACAGTCGGAGGTCATGTTCTATCCCAGGCACCTCTAGCCTGGGGTGAGGTACTCGGATGGAGGTCTGGAGCTCAGTGCCCAACACTGGGTTCCGCGAGGGAAGTAGGTCCTAGGGAACCCAGGGATTGGGAACCCGAATCCGGAAGGCGTAATGGACCGGGGGGAGCTCCTCACTTGAAGACCGGGTGCAGCAGATTGCCAGTGACAGGTGAGCCTCCCCCCGGAGACCGCCTGGAAGGAAATTCCCCCTCGCTCGGAGACTGCAACCCACTTTCAGGGAGGAAAGTGGAGAACCAATTGTGTCTGGGCCTACTCGCATCCACACCTCCTTTTCTGTTCTGTTTTCTAAGGGAGTCTAACTGATTATGCTGTTCACTCGAGAGGAATAAAGGAGTGTTGGACTTTAATGGTGTGGGGCTCTTTTTCTGGTGGACATTGTTTAAGGTAATCTCACGTGGAGGTCTTAGGTGCACAACAATGACCCGAAGGTATAGAAAGAACTTTGCTTACACCGCACTGACACCTATGGTGAAGGTCAGGCGTGGTGTCCCCGCTCTCTCCCCTCTGAGGTACCCCTAGACAAGAAGAGAAACGAGCTGATGCAAAGAGTGGAGAGAGAGTCCTGGAGCAAAGACAAAAAAATGAAATGAGCGTAGGGACGGCATGACAGGTGGGACAGGCAGCAGCCTAATAGGGCTGTGGTCCCTTTAAGGAAAGGGGGGTGGCCGTGGGGTGAAAGGGGAGGGGGAGCACAGTTCAGCAGGGAGGAAGTGACGTTTTCTCACTTCCTCCATCACTCACGAGGCAAAAAACTTTACTGCCTGAGCTATGGCTGCTGTGGCCGAACTATTGGAGCAATTGCGGGCCGCGGTGGCCACGCAGGGGGCAGAGTGGCTGCAGGACCAGGTGGCTGCAGTTTTAGTCGAGCAGGCGGCGGCGCCCGCCGGGGGGGGGGGGGGCGATCCAGCGCGCGCTAGGCGGTCCAGGCCGCCTGAGCGGTACAGTCCGGACACATCCCCGAGTATGGCGACTTCCGTCCGGAGACCCGACAGGGGCCCTCCGCCTGCATCCCCTTGCCGCACGCAGCCGGTGTTGGCGGGGGGGCCGGGAGGAATCCGCGCCGTGGACGGAGTTCGGCGGTGGGGGAGACGAGTGGCCCTCTTGCCCCTCCCCCTCCCGCGCGTCGGAGATGCGGTGACATCGCGGCCGAGGCTGCGGGGGATGCCCGGAACAGCCGTGCGGCCCAGCGTGGAGGTTCCAGTTCGCGGGCCAGTGGCCGGGAGTCGGTGGCGGTCAGGGGTCCGGCAGTGGCAGCGGGACGATCGGTGAGGGGTTCGGCGATAAGAGTGATGGATGGGAGTCGAGCGGATGACACCCGTGCCGGGGGGCGGACCCGCAGTCCGTCGGTGGAGGTCGCGAGTGGGTCGGGTGTGCCAGGATCAAGAGGGCGTGATGCACAGCCACGACAGCCCTTGCCACGCGGGTCGCGTCTGCACGGTGTGCAGCCAGCGCTTGTGTCGGCAGAATCGGATGACGACAGGTCGGAGGGGGAGCTGTCCGGGTCAGGCGGTGGCGAGGACTCGGGACAACGGGCTTCGATGGAGAACAGTTCTGCGGCTGGTGGACCCAGTCCTGGGCAGCCCGGTAAGTCTAACTCTTCTGTTATTTGTTCTCTATTGCAGGATTTACTGGGTCACGGTGGTGTTGGGGGGGGTTTAGACGCGGCACCTGGGGCGAGTGCTTCCCCGCCGAGGCAGAGGGGACACTGGATTTGTGGTCTGGGTTAGAGGAGTTGGTCAGGCGTTTTAAGCCGGGCGGGGGTGACACGGCGTCGCCCGCGGTGGCGTGGGGGCAAACAGGGGGTTCGTCTCAGGTAGCGGGGCCTACAGCGGCTACGTTGGTCCCGGGCGTACAGGTGGGGGAGGTTTCAGGGGAGGTGCAGGCCCCATTGGAAGGGGGGACCGCCACGGCAAGTGGGCAAGTTGTTGCGGGGGAGAAGAACAAGGAGGTGATCAGGCTGGCGGATGCCGCTATGAACGAGATGTACGGTACATTTGTTTTGAGGCACCGTTAGGAGTTCACCTCAAGCCGGAAGTCAGAGAAAACCTGTGGAAGGGTGAGTATGTGGAGATATTCACGTTGCTCCCCTTGGACAAATTCAACCTGGATAGGTTGAGGCCGGAGGAGAGCAAGAAGGAGGATGAAGAAAAGAGGCGTTATCGTCTTATACCTCGTACATTCACCAATTGGTTGCAAGCATTTGCGATCATGGCTTGCGTGATAGGGGAGAAAGCCCCGGAACATTGTTCTGGGCTGTTCATTTATTTGGAGGCGGTTAGCGAAGCGTACAGGACGTATGGTGGCGTAGCTTGGTTGAGGTATGACGAACAGTTCCCGGCAGAGGATGGCCATGAGACCTGGAATGCGATGGGATCACAAGGACATTAACTTGTGGATGCGGCTGATGACAGCGTCGCGGGCCTCCAATCAGTTTTTTTAGGGGGGGGTCGGAGGTGCTGCGGCCCCAGGACAACCGACCGAAAAAAGGTGGGGCTACTGCTGGCAGTTCAACGAGGGCACGTGCAAGTACGGAACGAGCTGTCGCTTCAAGCATGTGTGTTCAGGATGTGGGGGTAGTCATGCCTTTGCCAAATGCTTCAAGCGAGGCAAGGGTCGCCCCGGAGATTCTGCGGGAAAAGGGAACGACGCCAATTCGGGTGGAAAGGATGCTCCCCTTTCTCAATAAGTATCCCGACAGGTGCGCGGCTCTGTTGTTGGAGGAGGGTTTCACCAGTGGTTTCAGGATCCCTTGTGCTCCTTTTGCAGTTCCCCCGGCAGCCAAGAACCTCCGTTCCGCCATGCTCCACCCCTTGGTGGTTTCTGAGAAGCTGGCTAAGGAAGTACAATTAGGGCGCATGGCTGGACCGTTCACGGATGCGCCCATGCCTGATTTGGTGGTTTCTCCCTTGGGGGTTGTCCCCAAGAGGGAACCTCAAAAATTTCGATTAATTCATCACCTTTCCTTTCCGAAGGGTGGGCCGGTTAATGATGCTCTGGCGCCGGAGGACTGCACGGTATCGTACACCTCCTTCGACGCGGCAGTGGCATGGGTGCGCAGGTGTGGACGGGGAGCGCTGTTGGCCAAAGCTGATGTCCAATCGGCTTTTCGGTTGCTACCGGTACACCCGGACAGCTTTCGTTTCTTGGGCTGCATGTGGGAGGGCGCTTATTACGCGGACCGTTGTTTGCCCATGGGTTGCTCCATCTCTTGCGCGCTCTTTGAGACGTTTAGTTCGTTCCTAGAATGGGTGGTACGGGATGTGTCGGGGATCAGTTCGATCATCCATTATCTGGATGATTTTTTGTGTGTGGGCCCCCCGGGGTCTACCGTTTGCAGTGTCCTGCTGGGGACGTTGCAATACGTGGCCGATCGTTTTGGGGTCCCGTTGGCCCCCGAGAAGACGGAGGGCCCCACGTCGTCCTTAGTTTTTCTGGGCATAGAGCTAGATTCTGTGAAGATGGAATGCCGACTGCCAGAGGATAAGCTGGAAGCGTTGAAGGCGGAAGTGCGTGGTGTTATCGGCCGGCGCAAGATTCAGCTGCGCCAGATGCAGTCACTGTTGGGTAAGTTGTGTTTCGCCTGCAGGATAATGCCTATGGGCAGGGTCTTTAGCCGCAGGCTGTCGGCTGCGACAGCAGGGGTTCGGGTTCCTACTCATTTTGTAAGCCTAACGAGAGAGCTTCGCGAGGATTTGGAAGTGTGGCATGGATTCTTGGAATCCTTCAACGGGCGGCCTTTGTGGATGGCTGGGCCCATTAGCAATTTCGATCTGGACTTGTTTACGGATGCGGCTGGCTCCACGGGGTATGGGGCGTTCTGTCAGGGTAAATGGAGCGCGGCTCCGTGGCCGAAGGAGTGGGAGGAAGCGGGGTTCCTGAAGAACCTGGTACTATTGGAACTTTTCCCAATTGTGGTGGCGTTTGAACTTTGGGGTGATTCCTTTCGGAATCTCAAGGTACGCCTAAACTGCGACAACATGGGAGTGGTTCAGGTAGTGAATCGCGTGTCGGCCGCGTCACAACCAGTGGTGCGTTTGCTGAGACATTTGGTTTTGCGCTGCTTGCATTTGAATGTATTTGTTTACGCAGTACATCTTCCGGGCGTAGAGAACACTATGGCTGACGCTTTGTCTCGTTTTCAGTGGGACAGGTTCCGGGAGTTGGCACCAGCAGCGGAGCAGCGCGGGGTTACTTGTCCCGGCTGGATGTGGGACATTGCTTTGACAGTGCAGCACAGTGGATTAAACGGTCGGTGAGTGGGGCCACGTGGAAAGCCTATGCTAAGGTTTGGCAGGAGTGGAGGTCATTTGTTCAGGGACTGGAAGTTTCCCCGGTGGGGGGTGAAGCGGGAGTGGCTTTGATTTATTTTCTTACGTTGAAAATGGAGCGAGGCGTTTCTGTGTCCGCGGTGGACCGTACACTAGCGGGTTTGGCTTTCCTGTTCAAATGGCATGGTTGCAGGGACCATACAAAAGACTTTTGGGTGAAACAGGCAGTGAAGGGGTACAGGAAAGGCCGGAGGGCGGCTGATAGCCGCAGGCCGGTCTCGTTCGTAATGTTGCAGAAATTGTTCCTGCATTTACATTCCGTGTGCAGTTCGGAATATGAGTGTCAGTTGTTCCGGGCAGCATTCGCGCTTGCCTTTTTTGGGGCCCTAAGGGTAGGAGAGCTGGTCAGTTCTTCCAGACGGGCGCCGGGGGGCTTGTTGGCCCGGGATGTGGAGTGTTCGGGAGACTCGGTGGGGATATGGGTGAGTAGGTCCAAAACGGATCAAGTTGGAAAAGGTATGCGGCTTCAGTTGTTTCGCATCCCTGAGGCGTCAATCTGTCCTGTACGGGCGGTGGAATCCTTTTGTTCCATGCGTCCGGGACTCGAGGGTTCTTTTCTGATGCACCGGGATGGGTCAGCGCTGTCTAGGTTTCAATTCATAGCAGTGTTCAAAAAATGTTTGGTGGCAGCGGGGTATGACCCGAAGGGTTATGCTTCTCACTCCTTCCGCATTGGGGCAGCTACAGAGGCGGCTAGGGCAGGACTGGAGGCGGACGCAGTCAGGAGGATTGGGAGGTGGGAGTCTGATAGGTTTCGACTTTATATTCGCCCACAGCTGTTACAGGAGTAGGGTGCATTGGGTTGGGGGCCGTGTGTGGAATGGGGGGTGTATGGACTGTACGTGCCAATAAATCGTTGTTTTGTTTTATTTCCATGTTTTTTCAGGTGGTGAACCCATACTAGTTTGGATTCTGGGTCACTCGTACGTGTTCTGGTGGGCAAGACGGGCTGATGTTCGGCCCAATGGAAGGCAGTTGGGGATTCCCCTTCGAGAAGCCCAGGTCCGTTGGATCGGGGTGCCGGGCATGACGTGGAGTGGGGTTATGCCAGAAATACAGAGGTTCGCAGGTCGGGAGAGGGCACCGGATATACTGGTGCTGCATGCGGGAGGTAACGACATGGGGGCCAGATCTATGCACCAACTGATACGGGATATAAAATTTGATTTTTTAAGATTGCACACAGCATACCCGGGTATGGTGGTGGTTTGGTCGGATATGGTGGGCAGGACGTCTTGGCGTTGGGCATGGTCGGTGGAAAAAGTTAATAAGGCCCGGATTAAAGTTAACAAAGAAGTGGGGAGATTTTTTATGAGGAATGGTGGCCTCGTGGTGCGCCACCGAGAGTTGGAAGTCGATACTTGGAGGTACCTAAGGGGAGACGGGGTCCACCTGAATGCAGTGGGCATTGACCTGTGGAACCTGGGTTTGCAGGAGGGAATTCAGCGGGCCCTGAGGGTGTGGGGTTGCACGCAAGGGTAAGGCTTTACCCCTTGCGAGCTGTGGCGGTGTTTTGTTGCTGGAAGAGGAGGTAAAGTGGAAGTTCTGGAGAAAAAGGTGGTACCCATACGTGGTATGGGGTTATTGAGTACCTTCCGGTCAACAAGGGTTAACCAGGAAGGGGGGAAAATGGTAGGGCACTGCGGCCAGGTGTACCGCCTCCGAGTCGGTGTCTTGCGACTGGAGGCCTAAGGGATATGTTAGTCCCAGTGCCCAAGTTGGGAGTTGGTGGTCTATAAGACCACTAGGGGTATTGTAAGTGTTAAAATTTTATTTAAACGGTTATTTAAATGGTTATTTATTCCATGTAAAAGTTGTTAAATAAATAGGCCGGAAGGCCAATTTTACTCCACAACCTTGTCAGTCGTTATTTATGAGGATTGGTACAAGGGGTGGGTAAGATATATAGAGGGTAAGTCGGAGCGGAGGATCGGTCCTTAACATGTCAAGAGAGTCCTGGAGCAAAGACAAAAAAATGAAATGAGCGTAGGGACGGCATGACAGGTGGGACAGGCAGCAGCCTAATAGGGCTGTGGTCCCTTTAAGGAAAGGGGGGTGGCCGTGGGGTGAAAGGGGAGGGGGAGCACAGTTCAGCAGGGAGGAAGTGACGTTTTCTCACTTCCTCTATCACTCACGAGGCAAAAAACTTCCCACCCACCCTCCCTGTGTGAGGGGTAGGAGAGGCGTGAGGGTTATGGGTAATGTTTAGTTGGTGGTGGCGGTGTTTTGTTGCTGGAAGAGGAGGTAAAGTGGAAGTTCTGGAGAAAAAGGTGGTACCCATACGTGGTATGGGGTTATTGAGTACCTTCCGGTCAACAAGGGTTAACCAGGAAGGGGGGAAAATGGTAGGGCACTGCGGCCAGGTGTACCGCCTCCGAGTCGGTGTCTTGCGACTGGAGGCCTAAGGGATATGTTAGTCCCAGTGCCCAAGTTGGGAGTTGGTGGTCTATAAGACCACTAGGGGTATTGTAAGTGTTAAAATGTTATTTAAACGGTTATTTAAATGGTTATTTATTTCATGTAAAAGTTGTTAAATAAATAGGCCGGAAGGCCAATTTTACTCCACAACCTTGTCAGTCGTTATTTATGAGGATTGGTACAAGGGGTGGGTAAGATATATAGAGGGTAAGTCGGAGCGGAGGATCGGTCCTTAACATGTCATGAGGGGGGCTCTACACTGGTAAGCAATAAAACAGGAGGGTTCATGTCATGTGCAGAGCCCTGCAATAAACAATGTTTAAACGAGCAGACAAGTATACAATGCTATGCAACTCTAATAGTCCCCTTTGCAACTATTTCCTCTCGTGGGCAATATGGCGCCCAGGAATGTCTACGCTACACAGTCAGGCCTGACTGAACTATGGAGAAGTTCTGTAGGGAAATCTTCGCTAGCAACGGTGGTGCACTTGAAGAATAGAATTTGTAATCCACCAATGTAACAGGAATACTATATCTGTCTATGAGCAGGTGCTCTCTCACCCAACCGGACCAGTCCACGTCTGTTTCTTCTGCACACCGATCCCTCGACATCCGGGTCTTCGGCCCACCTTGCAAAGGTGCAGCATCAAAGGAGAGACGTCCCTCAGGTTCCTCGTGCGAGCGGAAGGCTCTTTGGAGAAAAGGCCCAGGCTTCTGGCCTAAAGTCACAGGAGCTCAAGCGGCAGTTCAACTTGCTGGGCGGGCGGTGTCCAAAGAGAAAGAACTGGGCTCCGTCTTCCCCTTATCAAGTCCACCCCAGCAGTCCTTGCGCGGGGCAACGCACCCTGGGTGCCTAAAAGTATACTGGGTAATGTAGTCTCTGAGGAATTAAAGGGCAATACCCCGCTACATACAGTACAGTTTTACTAACACGTTTCAAAGTTGCAAAATTGTGCTTAGGCATTAACATTTGTTTTACCCTTAGGCATGAATGGGTTTACTTAAGGTTAAGGCAAAGCCTTACTCTGGGTACCAGGAGCATTTTAAGTGTCTTGTGTGATTGGAAGTCGCAGGGTCTATTGACTTCAATCAGGCAGATGTCTCTTATGCCACGTACACACGATCGGATTTTCCGTAGGAAAAACCTTGGATGGTTTTTCCGACGGATTTCTGCTCAAGCTTGGCTTGCATACACACGGTCACACAAAAGTCCTCTGAACTTTCGACTGTCAAGAACGCGGTGACGTATGTAGCGGCCTCCTCACCCCATCTCCTTTCTCTAGGGGTATGTCACACGACAGGGTGAGATGCGCTACGGCCCATGTCCTCCCCATAGCTGTGGGTGAGGTGAAGGCCAGCACCAGTATCTTCCTCGGGCCAATGTGTGTTAGTTATGAAACTCAGTCCTGCTATGCTGGCACCCTCCTTTGCTCCCATTAACCAGAGTCCACACACCGATCACAGTCCAACTCTTGCTTTATTGTAAGCTCCACAATAAACAGCACTTCTGTAGCCAACTGGTTGGAATATATTAACAGCCTAATGCGGTGGGATGAGCAGGTCGAGGCACTGTCCTAATTTCAATCTAAACCACTGTGATTTCACCGACGGTTATCATAGCCTCGATTAGCACAGAACATGGAACTTGTGAGTCTCTATCAGCAATTCAAGAGAACATATTTAGGAGTACCTTCGCTGCGCTGTGGCCCCTATCAGGGGAAGATGTCCCTCTAAGGGAGTTACCGGAGGCCCATCCGTCACCGGGTTGATGCTGCTCCGGGTCTCCGGACGGGTGACCTCCCCGCCTCCTCACCTCAGATGCGGGTCCCGTCCACCTCGGGGACCCTCGGATCACTTTGCCCTTGCGGGACCCAGTCAAAGTTACTGGGCCCCAGGCCTACGATCTAGTACCTCACCCCAGGCTGAAGGTGCCTGGGATGGACTCCAACTCCATTCCGGTCAGGCCTAGAGCGCCTGGGCCGGAACTCCGAACCGCCCGCACCCAGGTCTAAGGTGCCTGGGTGCGTGAAGAGAAGATCCTCGAAGACCTCGTGGCGAGGGCGTCTCCCCCTTTTATTTCCTCCCATTGACACCACGGTGGGTTCCCCGCCCCAGCCGTACCATCTCCGGAAAGGGACAAAAAGGGTAGCACTGTGGCAGTGATTCTACCTTGAGCCTGTAGGTACCCCGCCACCCACAGGCCAAGGAGAACAATACACCACCCAATCCTCCACGAATCATAAAGGGGTCCAAACCCTCTCACAATTACACACCTGGGTCACACTACCCCCGGGTGTACCCCACTAAATTTAAAGACCCCGCTACATACTCCCCCCTGTGATTTGACGCTGGTCCCCAGTGTCAGGTGCACACCCATGTCTCCCAAGGAGTGGTGACATGAAGTGAGCCCCAGAGGCTATCCCTAAAAATTTGAACCCTGTGTGTGCCAAGACCTGCTCAAGGGGAAAGGGAACTATGAAACAACAAAACTTTCGTATAAAACATCTATCATGTACACATATACAATCCCTCCCATCGCTGTCTAAGAACCACCCCATACTCAGTAGTCTTGACGGACGAATCTCCTGCAGAAGGGAAACAAAGAAAAGAGACACAACATCCTAACAATTTGTGTTAATTTGGAATGAATGGGTCCATCAGCCGAAAGACCCATTCGCTCCAACGAGTAAAGTGATGCGAGTGTAAAAAAAAAACAGCCGTTGCACAACACTGCCACCTGGTGACAGTGTCGCGGTAATGACACTTGGTGAAGTCTTCATTCTTCCTGAGTCCCTACTCTAATTCTACCCCCAAAAAGTCTCTGTCCTTGATGTCTGAAAGAAGAGAGAACGAACAACAAAAACTGCTCTCATTCCTCCAAAGAGTAGAAAAAAACAAACCCAAATAAAAAAAACAGGGTACTGTTCAGACGTTCTGTCGAAACTCTTCCAGAAAAAATTGCAGCTGAAGAACACACTCGTGAGTCTCTCCTCACAAGTAAAATCTTGGGTCAGGCAAGAACAATGGCTTCAGGTGCTTATCGAAAACCTCAATCGAATAGTCAATGTCCTCTCCATCTTTCCGGCAGATAAGCACCTTGTCCGCATGAATGTGACGCCCCAACATCCAGTCTGCTCTGCAGTCTTTGAACTTTTTCGACACTGGTGGCGAACAGGACAAGTATCGCCGGGCATGAGGCACTTTGAGTTTTTCCCAAATGAATTTGTCGTACCATCTCTGTCGTAGGACCTCAACTTCGTAAAGTAAGTCCCGAGGCAAGTAGGGATATTCCCATCCGTACTCACGGGCGACTTTCTGGGATAAAAGTCTTTGCAATCTGGCCAAAGGAGGCATGGCATCCCGCTCACCTTCTCCTGGTTGAACGATGGCCTCCAGGTGCCGAGGTACTTTCACTACCTCGGGCAGCTTCGCTCTTGGTGCCCGCAATGAAGCACGCTGCATCCCCGCTACCAAAACGGGTGATGTTGTGGAATGTGGAAGGTTGGCTGGAGGACTAGACTTCCTCGTAAGCTCCGGGGCCTGCACCCGGGCCGTGCTGTCTCCTATAGACATAGGGGAATCCTGCGGTTCACGTAGCACGGGTAACGGGCGTTTGTCCCAACCCTTCCGGTGAAACAGTTCATCTATTTCCCCGTCATCTCCGCAGTCTGACAGCGATTCCAGGTCGGAGGTGTCATACATCTCGGCGGGAAGGTAGTCTTTAGTAGACGTGAAACTACCCTCCCCTGCGGGCTCCACCGACCGTGGACTCCCGACACCTCCAACCACCACCACAGTCCCAGCCCCCGGCTCACCTGAACCTTTTGAAGCACTGGGATGTCCAGGACTCTTCCTACCGGATCCATCCAGGCCCGGCAAGCGACGGGGTGAAGCTTGACCACGACCACAGGAGGCCTGCACCAGGCCGATCTTTCTCTTCGGAGGTGGTAGCAGGGAGTCTGTGGTGACCGAAGCAGCATCCTCTGATTTTTCTCTCTCAGTCTCTGGTTGGGCAGTCACGTCGCCCTGGTCAGTGCGTACGGGGACCTCCGCAAAGGCCTGGATCTCCCCTTCCAGAGTGGCGGTACCTGTGATGCAGTTGAGGCGAAGGGCCCGGGGCCTTACTGTGGATGATTCAACCTCAAACAGAAATTCTTTACATGCTTCACAACGCCCAAATGGCTTTAGTTGGACCACCAGTCCCGAGCATCCGGGACAGATCACGCCGAGGGCCTCCGTGTCTCTGCATAAGTACAGAGCCAACTGTCCTCGGGGCCTGAGTCTTATCCCCGTGTCTGTAAGGGGAGCAGCAAAAGCAGTCATCTTCGTGGGGTAGGGAACCAGAATCCACAGGGAGCTTGAGGCCATCCCGACTATCTGCTGCTCCATCACGCACTGACCACGCGCCGGAGTCTCCACGTGTATCTCCTCACATGGCCAGACTCCTCCCATGACTTGAACGTTTTCGCGGGCTTCCTTCAGTCTCCGCCCACGAACTGCGCAGTCACGGGGTGCCTCATGGCGCAGTGCAGCAAAAGTCCCCACATGTAGTACTTCACACGGCTGGACTTCTCCCTCTTCCCGCTCTTTCTGCATGGGCCTTTCCCGTCTTGGGGTCATTTCCACGACTTCGAGCACAGGGACGCACTTTGGCCAATCACATGGCCGACCTGCTCGGCACTCCTCCGGGCAGCAAAGTCCAGACACAGTCATTTCAAATTTCAAAGTCAATACACATTTCATCCCGGACTCACGAGCCCCCACGTGTAGCGGCCTCCTCACCCCATCTCCTTTCTCTAGGGGTATGTCACACGACAGGGTGAGATGCGCTACGGCCCATGTCCTCCCCATAGCTGTGGGTGAGGTGAAGGCCAGCACCAGTATCTTCCTCGGGCCAATGTGTGTTAGTTATGAAACTCAGTCCTGCTATGCTGGCACCCTCCTTTGCTCCCATTAACCAGAGTCCACACACCGATCACAGTCCAACTCTTGCTTTATTGTAAGCTCCACAATAAACAGCGCTTCTGTAGCCAACTGGTTGAAATATATTAACAGCCTGATGCAGTGGGATGAGCAGGTCGAGGCACTGTCCTAATTTCAATCTAAACGACTGTGATTTCACCGGCGGTTATCATAGCCTCGATTAGCACAGAACATGGAACTTGTGAGTCTCTACCAGCAACTCAAGAGAACGTATTTAGGAGTACCTTCGCTGCGCTGTGGCCCCTATCAGGGGAAGATGTCCCTCTAAGGGAGTTACCGGAGGCCCATCCATCACCGGGTTGATGCTGCTCCGGGTCTCCAGACGGGTGACCTCCCCAGCCTCCTCACCTCAGATGCGGGTCCCGTCCACCTCGGGGACCCTCGGATCACTTCGCCCTTGCGGGACCCAGTCGAAGTTACTGGGCCCCAGGCCTACGATCTAGTACCTCACCCCAGGCTGAAGGTGCCTGGGATGGACTCCAACTCCATTCCGGTCAGGCCTAGGGCGCCTGGGCCGGAACTCCGAACCGCCCGCACCCAGGCCTAAGGTGCCTGGGTGCGTGAAGAGAAGATCCTCGAAGACCTCGTGGCGAGGGCGTCTCCCCCTTTTATCTCCTCCCATTGACACCACGGTGGGTTCCCCGCCCCAGCCGTACCATCTCCGGAAAGGGACAAAAAGGGTAGCACTGTGGCAGTGATTCTACCTTGAGCCTGTAGGTACCCCGCCACCCACAGGCCAAGGAGAACAATACACCACCCTATCCTCCACGAATCATAAAGGGGTCCAAACCCTCTCACAATTACACACCTGGGTCACACTACCCCCGGGTGTACCCCACTAAATTTAAAGACCCCGCTACACGTACAACACTACAACGAGCCGAGAAAATTAAGTTCAATGCTTCCGAGCATGCGTCTAATTGTTTCCGAGCATGCGTCGGAATTTTGCGCGTCGGAATTGCTACAGACGATCGGATTTTCTGATAGGAATTTTTTCCGTTGGAAAAATAGAGAACCTGCTCTCAAACTTTTGGGTGACCTTGTTGGTAGTCTTCTTCCCAACATCCTTTGATTGAAAAACAAAATTGTCAGCAGAACAGCGCCTGCATCCAATTAGATGCAGTCGCAATTCGGGTATTCTGACAGCACTTGAAGCGGTAGTAAACCGCTAGGCGTTTTTTCTTTTTTTTTCTAACCTGAAAGGTAATGTCATAATGTGCTAGAATATGCCTGAAAACAAAGCCTTCCAGCGCCGAGCTGTCACTGCTGCAGGTGCTTCCATCTTCACCCGGTCTTCCTTCCAGGTCTGCGGACTTCGGCTGTGTGAGTGGCCACAGCCGCAATGATGTCACTCTTGCGCATGCATGCGGGAGCCACCGTTTACGGCACAGGACTCTGAAGGAACAGCCCCGGTGACGTCATTGGCTGCATTTACAGTAAATATCTCCTAGACGGTGCACGTTTAGGTGATATTTACAGTACCTATAGATAAACCTATAGGTATATGTCAGAGATAGGAGTTTACTCTAGAGTTGCCACCTCATCCCTTTAAAACCGAACACATATGAATTACACAGGTTCTGTGGCTGATTAAGGTGGTAATTAAACTCACTTGGTGCCTTATCTGCTTTAAATTATCCTCAGAACCTGTGTAATTCATATGTGTTCGGGTTTAAAGGGATGAGGTGGCAACCCTAGTTTACTCCCACGTTAATTAATTTTATACAAACAAATTTTAACACACCCTTTGAAAGGAAACCACTCATAATTATATTTTATTTTATTCACGCCTATCCTTCAGCCAACAAGCACTGTGTGGTAGAAGGAGTGAAATACCCGCCTTACCCTTACTGCTCCAGGCTCATTCAAGTTCTGGTCATTTGAAAACAACAAAGGAATATCACATGATCTCTACTAGAAGAGTAATAAGCCTTTCTGGACTATGATACTCCCCTGCAATAGAGCTCATAAGAGAACATTCCTAGGCTTTTGGTTAAATGACAAGCATTAGAGTGCGTTATTTTATTTAGAAAGCAAGTTTTCAGCTCTTCCAGTATTGTTAACTGATTCAGCCAGGGAAAACTGGTAACAACAAGGCATAATGTTAACATGCGAGAACAGGTTTCGAGAACAGATAAGTTCATCTTTTATAAAAAAATAATAATGAATGCACATTCTTTTGCAGGTAAAACACTGGAGCCTGTAAAGCATTACATCTGCAGATCAGCAGATTATGGGTGCAATGCCAGGACTTTCAGTACACTGTCTGCCTGTACCACTGATTCAGGCAGGCAGTTACTGAATTGCAGGAAGAATCAATGAACTATGAGAGCGCTCACCACTAAAAATTTGAGTATCTTTATTAAGTGTGTATAACCCTCTAGTGCTAGAATTGTAGATAGTTTTTTTTTTTTGGTGTTAAGTGTAGGTAAATTTGTGCAGGCTTGGCTGGCAGCCAAGCCTGTCTGTGTTTTTCCCGGGGTTGGCAGAGATCCAGGGAGTGCTAGATGACTCACAAGCAGCATCACTGAGACCTCCCCCCTATTTTTAGAATGTGATGGAAACTTCTAGAAAGATAGGGGAAGTGAGAAAGAGCTGCCTGGAGTATTCTGAGGGCCCTGACCAATCCCCAACTTGAGTTGGTAGGGGGCAGGCCCCCTCAAAGACTCTGGTCCAACCCAGTTGGGGAGGAGAGTTTGGGTGGAAACTGGCGATGGAGTGTTAGGCTTTCGTGGCCTTTGAGGGAGCTCCCCAGTCTGGGGGGGGTGACCTTGGGCCTGGGCTTGGGTGCGGACGGGATCTTCCCAAAACCACAGAGGTGTCCTGGCCAGGAGGCACTGGGAGCAAAGGTGAGGACAGCAGGAGAACACTGCCGGGCAAGTCTCCAGGAGCAACAGGAACAGCCAGGAGGGCCGGTGAGTGACACACAGTCCGAAGGACTGGGAGGCACGCCTGAGAGGACTGGGATGGAGCAGTCTGGGATGGGTGCAGAGCCAGGCAGTGGAAAAGGGCAGCTGCAGCCAGCAGGGCTGGCAGTGCCCGAAGAGGTGGTACTGGGAGCAGTAGCCACATAAAGGACAGCTAGCACTAAGGACTACCATATTTTTGCTACACCATAGGCGCCCGCAGTGCCTGCCTGCAAAGGGCATTTGCTTGGGTCTGACAGAGCCAGTGTCAGATTTCCACATCAGTGCTAGCTGGCCCTGGGAGTGATAGTCTGCAAGCAAGTGTATGTGCTGGAGGTCAAGGAGAAGAGGTTGTATATATACTGGAAGTGTATATAGTTAAAGCGATTGTAAAGTCTTGTTTAAAAAAAAAAAAAAAAAACAAACATGTTATACTTACCTCCTCCTCCTGCATCCTCCTCTTCTCTGGTCCCTCTTTGCTGCTGCTGGCCCCTCCCTCCTATCGAGTGCCCCCACAATCAGCCGCTTCCTATGGGGTCACTAGAGCTGAGTCACAGCTCTGCGTGTCCATTCAGACACGGAGCCCTGACTCGGCCCCGTCCACTTTCTCCCCTGATTGGCTGACTGACTTTGACAGCCGCGGGAGCCAATGGCACCACTGCTGTGTCTCAGCCAATCAAGAGGAGAGTCCCGGGTGGCTTAGACATTCGTGGACATCGCTGGAGAGAGATGGGGCTCAGGTAAGTAATTAGGGGGGTGCTGGGGTGGCTGCTACACACAAGGTTTTTTTATCTTAATACATAGACTGCATTAACATAAAATATCTTCTGCCTTTACAACTCCTTTAAGTCCCTACCACGTTTCTTCAATCAAGTGGGCATCCCATATGTACCCCATCCCCATCCAAGTTCTGTTTTCCTAATAAAACAAAAAAACAAAAACAAAGTGCAAGGACTGCTTCTTGACTTTGTGTCTGGAAATTTGAGTGCCTGGCTGTGCAGGGTGGGAGACAAACTGCATTCACCAGCGGCCCCTATGGGGGTAGCGCTACAATTGTAATCCATCTAGCAGGGTACAACAGGAAGAATGAGACCTCTTACATTAAGGTGACCAGATTTTTAAAATGAAATCCGGGGACATATTTTTATTTTTTTCTAGTAAAGGCGGCAATCAGCGACTCTCTGCCCGTCGCCCACCTCACAGCCTGTCAAGTCTTACTCTCCAGGCCCCGGCTACTACTGGGTGGGGAGCGGAGGAAGATCACTCCGCCAGGGAAGGCAAGGAGATAAGCAGGCAGGCTGCTGGCCGGGACCTGAGCCAAGGCAGAAGAACATGCGAGCGGAGCTAAATGGGCATGCACCCCAAATTGAAGAAATATTCCCTCCGCTCCGACCAGCACATGATCATCAGAAAGGGGCACAGATAATGGAAAAAATACACCCCCCTAAGCTAGTAGGAGCGAGGGGGGGGGGGTGTAATTCAGATTTTTTTTTTTTTATTCTGCACTGACTGTCTTTGAAATTGGCCCAGCCCCTGTTCAAATCCAATCCGGGGACAAAACCGGGGACAGCTTTGGTCCGGGGACAGTTTCCTCAATCCGGGGACTGTCCCCTGAAACCGGGGATGTCTGGTCACCCTATCTTACATGCTTCACGATAACAAGCACTTTTTTATAGAGTAGACTGATGATTAAGTGTTTGTTAACATGCAATGTATAAGAGTCCTCATCCTTCCTGTTGTACCCTGCTTTATGGGTTACAGTTGATAAAGAAGTTACATTTTTAGCTGGAGTGCCATCATCCATTATTATATGGAATATACCGGTAGTAGTGACGTTGGAGCCAAAGGATAGACCACAATATGCAGTGGAGGACCAGGTATCTAAAACACCTAAATGTGTCTCTGATTTCAGAGATCCTTCAACCAGTGGAATCTCTTTAAGAGAGCAAAGATTTGCAGCATGGGCAGAGGAACAAATAAGTGGTACAGTATAAGTCTTTTTACAGGCACCATTTTGCTTTTTAATTCCCCCTAGCAGCGGGCTGCCCTCACTGCATTAGTTAAATGCTCAATTACATTTAGGGTACTGGAAAAAGACAGTTTTACTTATCTTATCCCAGCAGCCAATGCTCTCCTGTACTCCCTATGCTCCAGCATGTGGCCTGTACCTTGGTTTTCTTGAGTCCCATGCATGGCTTGGGGCCCTGCATTGTACTTAATGATGTCAGGGGGCATGAGACTGCTGGAGTATGGGGGTAAGAGACTGCGAGCTTGGATGTAGTAGCATTAAGAAACCCATAGGAGCTGGGATCAGGTAAGTAAAAGTGCTTTTAACAGTACCCTAGACCTAAAGGAGTATTTAGCCCCTTGCAGTGCAGGGGTAGCCCTGCTGCA
This sequence comes from Rana muscosa, assembly GCA_029206835.1. Taxonomy (NCBI): domain Eukaryota; kingdom Metazoa; phylum Chordata; class Amphibia; order Anura; family Ranidae; genus Rana; species Rana muscosa. The sequence continues at coordinate 1,027,797,952 of CM055116.1, forward strand.
AGGGGGGATTTTTGTATTCCCTGGAATTCAGGATCAATTTAAAGGAGAAATGGCTTCAGTCCTCTAACAACTGTATCATGCAAGATGTAAACCAGCATAGTCTAACCAGTATAATCTCTCCTCTGAGACATGACATGAGCTGCTGGTTGAGTATTAGCATGTCTCTATTTCAGTCACCCCAGGGGTTGCGTCTGTACAGCGGAAAAAATCCTAACATACTACAGCTGAAAGTGCAAGAGACAGGGACAATACTGACTCTCAGCTGATAAACTAGCTGAGCCTGAAAGAAAGTGGCATCATGGCTTAAGTGAATACTAACTAAAGCCAGACTTATCCTCCACATCAGATTTTTAACATTGTTTAACTGCAAAATAAATATTTTACTCATTTTAGGCTGGAATGATCCCAGATCCATAAACTGTATGGGAAGCTGTATCATCTTCCAACCTCTGAACGTTTTTCAGAGCACTAACAGAAATATTTAGTGCCCTGGGGCTTACCTACAAATTCTGAAACACATATTAGGCTGGCCATTGTAAAGCTGGCCATACACGGATCTAAGTTCCACCGCTTCAGCAGGGACCGGCCACATTTCGTTCCATGTGTGGGCAGGAAGGTTGTACAGATTTACAATCTACTGATCGACTTCTGTACAACCTCCCTGTTGGACTTTCTCAACTCGATCAGTGCCGCTGGCTATAGCCAGCAGTGCTGATCAGTGTATTCTGTTGGCGGGCAGAATACAATAGCTCAGCGGGCAGGCTTTCCCCATCCACATTGAACATGCGGATGGAGGAACCGAGTAATTTTTTTTCCATTCAGCTTGGTTGAACAAAAAAAAAAGACTAATCTATCGGCTGCTTTAACCTGGCCAACGATGGATTAAAATTAAGCCAGTTCAGCAGGGACCGGCCAAATTTCAATCCACCTATGGGCAGGCTGGTTGACCCTGCGGAACTGGCCAAACTTTGATCCATGTATGAGCAGGCTGGTTGTACAGAAGTCGATCTTTTGACCTTCGATCTTTCGACTTACAACCAACCTGTTGGAAAATTTTCACTCGATCAGTGCCTCTGACTATAGCTGACGATGCTAATGAGTGTATTCTGATGGCAGTGAAATCTCCACACTGTCAGAATACAATAGCGCAGCAGGAGGGATTCCCCCATCCACCTTGAATGTGTGGATGGGGGAATCAATTCATCTGGGATGAACGACAGGAAATGAATCATGTATGGCCTACCTTAGTCTGCATCTAGTTCAATATTATTTTTCATATTCTAACTGAAACAAAAAATCTATACATAGGCTGTACTTAGCTTTAGTCTTATACTGTAATATACTGTATACTGCATATTTTAATTCCTGGGTCTTATTTCCATTTACTGGTAATACAACCTGGAAATATCCAGTGCACGCTCTATGCATTCGTTTTCAGATAAATCTAGGACTATTTCTGGATGGTTAACTTATGTACCAGTAATTATTTTTGAGAAGGAAGTGTTACTTTTAAAAACAAGAATCTGTATGCACAGTTTTAGAGTTCCCAAGGGGTTATGTCTATGTGTTCTGACCCATGTCAGAAGCAGAAACTCTTGGAAGCCCCATGCAAAAGGTTTACAGTGGCGCCACATTGGTCTTCCCTGTTATACTGTTTTCTCCTTCTTTAATTGTTATGTGCCAGTAGGTTTAAAGGAGATAGAAGCTTGTTTAAATTTATGTTCTGGGAGTAATACAATCCACAAAGGGGCATATAGTTTTTTATTTTTTATTGGGTTAGGCATGATAATGACATTTGCCTTCTTGCTTTAGTGTCCAACATTTGAAATATGCCACTAGCAAAGCACAGGTGATATGTATTGCTAGCGGCTCACTTTATGTTTGCCAACATGTAATTCTATGCCAGCAATAATGAGGTTTGTTTGAATAATCTAGGCAGCCACACTTCAGATATAGGCAGATATCAGAAATGGCTTGCAAATGTATCCCAGCCAGACTTTAATTCCTGCCCACCCACCAACACCAGGTATGATGGGGAAGTGTCCCCTATAAAGGACATTTTGTTGGAGACGAAAGGAGGACTGAGATTGGACTTCCTGAGGTAGGACTTTAGCCCCACCCACCAACATGAAGGAGGAGGAGAACCTGTGGGAAAAAAGGAGGAAAGCAGGGCAGCCTGACCTAAGGAGGAGAGACTGTACTGCCCGAGATCTGAACAGAAGAGTGACTACAGCCAGTTGGTTGAACTGGATGGACTTGTGTCTTTTTTTAACCAGAATAACTATGTAGCTATGTAACTATGACTGCAATAGACAGAGTGACGCAAGCCTGGAGAAACTGTCTGAAAAGTCTGGACATAGAGCCAGGGACTATAAAGGGCAGAGAGAGAGAGCTGCAGAGAGCCCAGAAAGGGAACCAGACTGCAGCGAGCTCTCCTGTGTTGAGCCAGAGGACCTCAGAAAACACCAGCTGCAGGCACAAGCTCGAGAAGGGAGCCCCAGGGTATAGTGTGATCTCTCACCTCGCTCACCAGCGTTACAACATTAGTGGTGAAAGACCTCCTGGCCACCTGTACTTGTTCTCATCGTGCTTGCTGGCTGACCTGAAAGAATTTGCTCAGGACGCTTGGGGCATTCTCTTGGATTAAAATTGACAGTGAGTGCTCCAATGAGAGTTTCTGGGCCCCACCACCAGAAGACTTTATACCTGTTATATATAGTTAAATAGTTACATAGTAGGTGAGGTTGAAAAAATGCACAAGTCCATCAAGTGCAACCTATGTGTGTAATTATATGTCAGTATATCCCTGTAGGTTGTGGTCGTTCAGGTGCTTATCTAATAGTTTTCTGAAACTATCGATGCTCCTTGCTGAGACCACCACCTGTGGAAGGGAATTCCACATCCTTGCCGCTCTTACATTAAAGAACCCTCTACATTGTTTAAGGTTAAACCTCTTTTCTTCTAATTTTAATGAGTGGCCACGTGTCTTGTTAAACTCCCTTCCGCGAAAACGTTTTATCCCTATTGTGGGGTCACCAGTACGGTATTTGTAAATTGAAATCATATCCCCTCTCAAGCGTCTCTTCTCCAAAGAGAATAGGTTAAGTGCTCGCAACCTTTCCTCATAACTAATATCCTCCAGACCCTTTATTAGCATTGTTGCCCTTCTTTGTACTCGCTCCATTTACAGTACATTCTTCCTGAGGATCAGTGCCCAGAACTGGAGAATTATCGTTTATCTCTGGAGTTGATCCCCTTTTTAATGCATGCCAATATTCTGTTTGCTTTGTTAGCGGCAGCTTGGCATTGCATGCCATTGCTGAGCCTATCATCTACTAGGACCCCCAGGTCCTTTTCCATTCTAGATTCCCCCCAGAGGTTCTCCCCCCAGTGTATAGATTGCATTCAAATTTTTGCCACCCAAATGCATTATTTTTCATTTTTCTACATTAAACCTCATTTGCCATGTAGTTGGCCTTATTTTGTACAGTAAACATTTATGGGGAACTGTGTCAAATGCTTTTGCAAAATCCAGATACACCATGTCTACGGGCCTTCCTTTATCAAGATGGCAACTCACCTCCTCATAAAACGTTAATAGATTGGTTTGCCAAGTACGATTCTTCATGAATCCATGCTGATTAGTGATTACTGCTAATGATACCATTCTCATTACTAAAATCTTGTATATAGTCCCTTATCTTCCCCTCCAAGAGATTGCATACTATTGATGTTAGGCTAACTGGTCTGTAATTCCCAGGGATGTATTTTAGGCCCTTTTTTAAATATTGGTGCTACATTGGCTTTTCTCTAATCAGCTGGTACCATTCCAGTCAGTAGACTGTCAGTAAAAATTAGGAACAATGGTCTGGCAATTACATGACTGAGTTCCCTAAGTACCCTCGGGTGCAAGCCATCTGGTCCCGGTGATTTATTAATGTTAAGTTTCCCAAGTCTAATTTTAATTCTGTCCTCTGTTAACCATGGAGGTGCTTCCCGTGATGTTTCATGAGGATAAACACTGCAGTTTTGGCTACTGAAGCCCCTCGATTCCCCTGTGAAGACTGTTCTTCTACTAGAAAGTGTTGTAGTGACTAAGCAATCTAAGATGTTCCACCTTGCTGATAGTGTTTTTCTTAAATATGGTGATATTTACTTCTGCTATTGCTGCTGTTTCAGTTGAAAGGAAAGGTTCTCTTCAGTTTACTATGTTCAGGTTGGGCCCTTCACTGGCAATTTAAGGCAACACATATTGTATAACAATATGTGTTATACAATATGTGTTACCTTAAATTGCCGGTGCAAGGCTAATTCTAGCCTCCACAAAACCCTTTGCATTACTACTGGTGTGTTGGAGAGTTTACCAGAGAGGGAGGATTACCATGAGAGAACACAATTTTCAATCGGAATGTAAGAATCAATAAGAAATACACCCATTATGCATGTGTCAGTATAACAGTACTGTGACAGGAGTTACTTTGGGTCGGGGGTTTGTGGGACTCAGCTTGCCCTGGAGAGTTCTGGAGGCTCCTTGTCCAGCTTCCCCAGGCCATCTTATGTGTAGATCACCCTGTGTCTTTAATAGGGGCACAGGGTGAACGAGAACTCCAGTCTGATCTGTACTAGTTGGACTCTCTTTACAGCCACACTAGAACCTTGTAAAATGTATATAATGTGTGCTGTCCCGTGCTGTTTGACTCTTTGCTGTAATGGTTTGGGGTGTGACTATTCTATTGTCTATTGTGGCTGTCTCAACTATTATGGGATGTGTAAGTGTCTTGCTGTGAGGAAAGAGGGGGGGGATTCCTCCAACTGCCCCCTGCTAAGACTGTTTACTGAGGAGAAGTTTGAACACACCATACCTGTGTGTCCATTTTTATTGGACAGTTTGACCTGCCCTGTTTTCCAAGGGTGGGGGGAGTGTTTTGAAGGGAGATATCTGTGTGTCCATGTGTGATAATAAAGTCAATTTGTTTTGTCACTCTACACTGAGGTGTTGTCTGTTGGTTTTTACCCTACACTGTGTTGCGGCTGGTGACTGGGATGGCTGGAGAGTCTGGGATAAGTGCTGGTTCTGAACAGAGGAAGCATTGACGGCGGACCTAGATCTGTTTGAGGACAGAGGGTTCGTCACAACTGGTTTGCAGCAGCGGGATCGTGCTTCCTGGCTGTGAAGACCTCCACCTGGATCCAAGATCAGATAGCAGCTTTCAGTCACCAGATCAGTATGGATCTGGCATTAGAGTTCCCAGGGCTGCTGCAGATTGTCTTTTCAGCATACACCAGGTCTGTGTCTGTGGCTGAATACCTGGAGGTCAGGCAGCAGATTCGGGTAAGGCACTGGATTAGAACCCTCCAAGTTGCTGGTATGCAACAAGGCAAGTGCTTTCCAACCCCAGAGCAGCAGGCCAGTGAACAACGGGAGTTACGGATGCAATTCCTGGAGAGCGGCCCCAGGAGCAATGGGTGACTAAGTTGGACATGCTGGTCCGGCAGGAGATAGAGCTGGACAATCGGTATCAGGCTCTGCAATGGCATGCAGAGGAAGAATATTTAGGAGAGACAACAGAATGTTCTCCGGAGGGATATGACTTTGGTGGCCCTGGATTGCTGTTGAAAGCCTTACAGATTGTTTTGTGTTTGGCGATGAAGGGGAACCTACCCATGAGGATCTGCGAGAACACAGAGAGGCTATGCTCGGTTTTGCAGGGGTCTCAGAGCTTAAACCTGATCTGGACTATTTGTTAAGGAAGTAACAGCATCTGGAAAAGGCATAAAGGAAACTGCTAGAATGCGTTCAGCAGCATGCCAGAGAATCAGCAGTGGAAACTCCGGAGATTGCGGTCTCCAAAGCTAAAGTTCTGAAAACAGGGCAGAGCTCTGCTAACCTCTGCCCAGCACCTACAGTGGCTTCAGCCTTCTTGAGAGAAGAGGTAGTTGGCCTTTCTCCCACAACACTGACAGGGACATGGGATTTTCTGCCAGCAGCATCTATGGAGTTACAACAAACTTCTCCAGCTGAAGCGCTGGCAACCAAATAGAGGGTCCAAGACCTCTGTCCCACACTTTTAATAATTCCAGAGACTGGGGATTTAATAGACGTTTCTGTAGAGGAGGAACCACCTAGCAACCCCCCAGCAGAAGTGCTGGCAGCAGGACAGAGTTCTGCAGACCCCTGTTCCACACCCGTGGCAGTTTCGGAGGCCCAAGGTGAGGAGGTGGTGTTTCTTTTTCCCCAGTGGATTGCAGAGATGCAGGGAGGGGAAGCTGCCATTCCCCCTCCCCAACAAGGATTTTTGAACCTGGGAGACAATAACAGAGACAGGGAGTTTCAGCAGCAGACGGCGCCCCAGAATTATGACACCAACCCAGCTGAAGTGCTGGCAACCGGACAGAGGATCCAAGACCTCTGCCCTACACCTGAAGAAATTCTGGAGTCCCAGGGTGAGGAGGTGGCAGTCTGTCCCGAGCTGCAGATCAGGATCCAAGGAGAGAATGCAGTCGTCACCTCACAACTGCAGCTTGATCTGGTGTCGGTGGATGGGTCTGTGGTCTCCACTAACAGAAAACCAGCAGAAGTGCTGGCAACAGGGCCGAGTGCTACCAACCTATGCCCAGCACCGGTAACAACTGTAGAGTTCCAGGGAGCCGGGGCAGTCGGCCTCTCTTCCCAACAGTTAGCCGTAGTGGATAATGTGGGGTCCTCAGCGGAAGTGCTAACAGGGCAGAATGCTACTGGCCCCTACACACAACTGCAGCTTGATCTGGTATCGGTGGATGGGCCTGTGGTCGCCACTCACAGCCACCCAGCAGAAGTGCTGGCAACGGGGCAGAGTGCTACCAACCTCTGCCTTCCACTAACAAACAATGGATTTCCTGTAAAAGTGGATGGGACTTCAGTCTTCACCTGTCTACCCCAGGGATGCTGGGCAGTTGGCCCAGATCCCCAACAGCATGCCGGAGTGAGCCCAGTCACCCTGTCTTCTCTCCAGCGGCTGAAAGGACTCCAGGGAGAAGGGCCAGTCCAGGTCTCTCCCCATCGGCGGGTATGTTCTCTGAGAGAGGCAGAGGTTGGCTGGGTAAGTAATGCTCTGTTTGGGACAATTTATTTGGGGGACTGGAACTACTGACTAACTTCGGAGTCAACCCGTCTGGGGTCTCCTCCTGGGTTAGTCTCCTGCCGAAAGGGGAGATGTGTGACAGGAGTGACTTTAGGTCGGGGGTTTGTGGGACTCAGCTTGCTCTGGAGAGTTCTGGAGGCTCCTAATCCAGCTTCCCCAGGCCCTCTTATGTGTAGATCACCCTATGCCTTTAACAGGGGCACAGGGTGAATGAGAACTCCAGTCTGATCTGTACTAGTTGGACTCTCTTTACAGCCACAATAGAACCTTGTGAAATATATATAATGTGTGCTGTATATATGTATATATAATGTGTGCTGTCCCATGCTGTTGGACTCTTTGCTGTGAAGGTTTAGGGTGTGACTATTCTATTGTCTATTGTGGCTGTCTGCCTCAACTATTATGGGATGTGTAAGTGTCTTGCTGTGAGGAAAGAGGTGGGGGGGATTCCTCCAACTGCCCCCCTGCTAAGACTGTTTACTGAGGAGTAGTTTGAACACATCTGACCTGTGTGTCCATCGTCATTGGACAGTTTGACCCGCCCTGATTTCCAAGGGTGGGGGGAGTGTTTTGAAGGGAGATATCTGTGTGTCCATGTGTGATAATAAAGTCAGTTTGTTTTGCCACTCTACACTGAGGTGTTGTCTGTTGGATTTTACCCTACACTGTGTTGCGGCTGGTGACTGGGATGGCTGGAGAGTCTGGGATAAGTGCTGGTTCTGAACAGAGGAAACATTGACGGCGGACCTAGATCTGTTTGAGGACAGAGGGTTCATCACAAGTACGTGACTGGATACTGTGCAAAGCCATAGTCCATATGGCCTTACCATAAACTCGTCTCAAACCTTTTTCATGCCGAGGAGTGATCATGCACAGGAATAAATACTTAAGCCTCTCATTTTCTGACAGTTAAAGCCATGTGGTCATCATTCCTTTATAGGAGGGGGCTTTTGGTGTGTAAAATTATAATGTATTTGTAGCACACTCACCCCCCTTCACCTGCCTTTGGCTCCTCGCAGGGAGAGAGGGCACACCACCCCACAAGCCCGTGCCCTCCTATGTGAAGTGGTTGAGCAGTGTTGTTGGTGGGTCTCCACAGCCAGAAAACCAGAATCCTCCAGAGACTGATTCTGACCTCTATAGTTAATAAAGATAAGTCTCTCTATTCCCCCAATAACTTCAAGGTCCACACCAGCTGTAACTCCAACGTAGAGTTTATTGTTCTTCTTAAAGCACAGTCTCTGATAGGAAAGGTTGGAGTAAGAACAGGACAGCATAAGGTGTGGGAGAGGTCCAGGCACAAACGTAAAACACTTCACTTCTCAGATTCTCAAGCAGACTCAGCCCATTTGGATAGTCTCCCTAGATAGGGACTAGCAGCCAGAATGGTGCTCTAACTCAACCGCAGTCTCTGCCACAGACTTGGTAAACCCGGTCTCTGCCACAGACCTGGTAAACTTGGTTCCTCTTTAAAACTTGACCTCTGTTAAGGAGAAGACATCCCTCCAGAGAGTTACCAGGGCCCCTTTTTTCACCGTGACTTCTCACCAGTCCCTCGGAACGGTTCCTCCCCCGGCCTCCTCGTATAAGATGCGGGTCCCCTCGCAAGGCGGCACCCTGAGATTCCTCGATCCTTGATGGGCCCCAGCCAAAGGTGCTGGGCCCAAGGCCTTTGCTGCAGCCCCAGGGCTAAAGGTGCCTGAGACTGATTCACCGACCTCCGCCTCTGGGCCAAAGGTGCCCAGGGTGGACAGGAACACACTCCCTGGGGTAGGACCCTGACCGCGACAGAACCACGAACAGGCAGCGTCTGCCCCTTTTATATCCTCTCCCAGAATGCACAGCAGGCCTGCCACTCCCACCGTATGGCTGCTGAGAGGGGACACACAAGGCACAGCACTGTATCAGCGGTTCAACCCTGGCCTACCATGGCAGCGCCACCTGCACCAGGGAACTGTGCACTGATACTCTCCCTACGGACAAAAATGGTTGATAGAATCCTGACAATTGGGGTGTTTGAGCACAACTACCACTCAAACACTTCCCCTATATTTAGGACCCTGCTACACATTTATCATAGAGGTATATTTTAGATAAAAACTGTGCATCACACAGTTCTTTAAAAGAGTTCTATGATAGTAGCATACTCTTTAATTTTATAATATCAGCATTGTTATAACAATACAAACAATAGTTATACTGTATTTAACAATACAATAGGCTTACTTGAAAAGTCTCCTTTCATATTGTGATTGCTGCCTGTCTGCTGGACATCTCTTTCCACAACTTGCTGGATTCCCTGCATGCTTTACAGCTTCTCTTCTACTGTTTACTGTAAATTTTTAAAAAGGAAGTAAAGCGCAGGTTTCATTTTTTTTTCTAACCTGCAAAGTAAAGCATACTAGCACATTATGTGAAACTTACCTGCAAACGAAGCCCTCCACTGATACCTTGTCACCGCTGGAGGCCAATCCATCTTCACCTGTCCTAATTCTGGGTCCACGGACTCTGGCTGTGTGACTGGCCGGAGCCGTGCGACGTCACTCCCGCGCATCCGTGGGGAAGCTGCTGTTCACAGCACAGGAATCCGAAGGAACACCATGGGTGGCCGTTCCTTCAGAGCGCATGCGCCGATGATGTCATTGGCTACATACACAGTAAATATCTCCTAAATGGTGAACGTTTAGGAGATATTTACAGTACCTATAGGTAAGCCTTATTAAATATGTTTTGGAAGGTTAATGGATGGGAGTTTACAACCATGTATTCCATGGCACCTTGCTGTCTATCAGTAGTAATTCCTGTACTGACTTCACCTGCTGAATCTCCTCCTCTCAGCACCTCTGTAGTTCAGAAGGCAGGCTCTGTGAAATGTGTGACACAGCAGTGCCTGCTGGGCATAGTGAATATGTGTTGCAGAATTCAAGGAAGTAAACATGTGGGATTCTTCACAAAGTAAGTTTAACCACTTCAGCCCCGGACCATTTCGCTGGCCAAAGACCAGGCCACGTTTTGCGATTCGGCACTGCGTCAATTTTACTGACAATTGCGCGGTCGTGCGACTTGGCTCCCAAACAAAGTTGACGTCTTTTTTTCCCCCACAAATAGCGCTTTCTTTTGGTGGTATTTGATAACCTCTGTGGTTTATATTTTTTGCGCTATGAACAAAGATAGAGCGACAATTTTGAAAAAAATGCAATATTTTTTACTTTTTGCTATAATAAATATCCCCAAAAAATATATAAAAAAACATTTTTTTCCTCAGTTTAGGCCGATACATATTCTTCTACATATTTTTGGTAAAAAAAATCGCAATAAGCGTTTGTTGATTGGTTTGTGCAAAAGTTATAGCATCTACAAAATAGGGGGTAGTTTTATGGCATTTTTATTAATAATTTTTTTTTTACTAGTAATGGCGGCGATCTGCAATTTTTATTGTGACTGTGACTTTATGGCGGACACATTGGACACTTTTGACCCATTTTTGGGACCATTGTAATTTTTACAGCGATCAGTGCTATAAAAATGCACTGATCACTGTAAAAATGACACTGGCAGTGAAGGGGTTAAGTCAGTACTAGGGAGTGATTCTTACTGTTAGGGGGCATGGCTACGAGTGACACTTCACTGATGACCGTTCCCGATCACGGGGAACAGCCACCAGTGACATGTCACTAGGTAGAATAGGGCAATGCCTTGTTTACAAAGGCATCCCCCTGTTCTGCCTTTGCCAACTGCAATCGTGGGCCGCCCAGGAACATCGAGCACTGAGCGGCAAATTTAAAGGGACGTACAGGTACACACATGTGCCTGCCCGTGCCATGTTGTCTACGTACATCTGCGTGAGGCGGTCAGCAAGTGGTTAAAGGAGTTGTAAAGTCAGAAGGTTTTTTATCTTAAAAAAGATAAAAAGCCTTCTGTGTGCAGCAGCCCCCCTCATACTTACCCGAGCCCCATCTCTGTCTAGTAATGTCCATGAATGTCTCTGCTGTCCGAGACTCTCCCTCCTGATTGGCTGAGACACGGCAGCGGTGCCATTGGCTCCCACTGCTGTCAATCAAAGTCAGTCAACCAATCAGGAGGGGGGGCGGGGCCGGGTCACAGCTCCGTGTCTGAATGGATACACGGAGCTGCAGCTCGGCTTGGGTGCCCCCATAGCAAGCTGCTTGCTAAGGGGGGCACTCAACAGGAGGGAGGGGCCAAGAGAGCAGGGGAGGGACCCGAGAAGAGGAGGATCTAGGCTGCTCTGTGCAAATCCACTGCACAGAGCAGATAAGTATAACATGTTTGTTATTTTTATTGAAAGAAAAAAACAAGACTTTACAATCACTTTAAAAACTTCAAGATCATTATAATTAATAGTCGTAAGATGAAAATAATTTAAATCCAATGTGGAAATGAACACCTGATTTTATATTTTGACCATAGATACACTTTAATAATGAAATATAAATAGTAATGCTTCAGTTGACCATCCCTAGCAATCTAGGACAGCAAAATGAAAGATGATTTCTAATTGGCTGCTATGGGACACTGTACATTTAATATTTCTTCTTCCCTCTCTTCTTCCTCCTACAGTTGCATTAAATTAATTGAGATTAGGATCCACTGCATTTACTTCACCATGTGTCTTAACACATTCACTGCCTCATTTACATCTAGTATTACCGCCCTCCGAGCTTATGCAAAATCATTTATAATGCGGTTTAATTCACCATAATTCCATTCCAAACCCATATGCCTATAATCTCCTAATCTGCTGCAATGCCAAACAATCTGCACTAACATTAGCAGATGCTGGGAATAAAACCGCCATAGAAGGCTGACAATGCATAAGAGTGCCATGCTGTGCCGCAGAGTGCAGGTGACTGAGCTTGCTTTAATTCTGCAGCTATATGTCTGTGCCAGGTTTTCTATCAAGCATTTAAGTGTAAGAGGGCATGAAACAAAAGAACTCCAGCAGCCTGTGTGAAGCCTGTAATGAAGGTTATAAGAATAAGAAAGCATAGTGATTTCCTGCTGCATAATTCCAATCATTAGAATTCCCAGCCACAAGTCTCTCTTTCCTTTAGTATGGCTGTCAGAGATGGGTCATTTGAGGACAGCTCTAGTTCAATAGCAGAGGCAGATGGATGTAACAGGGCGGTGAAGAAAAAGGATATTGACTAATGGCAGGATGGTGAAAGAGCTATAAGGAGTATTACCAACCTGAAAAGAAAGAATCAGAAAGATAAAGACATTGGCTAGAAAAAAAAAAAAATACCTTTATAGGTTAAATGGAAAGAGCTATGCAATATTTGCAATACTACAGGTCAAATAAGGACAGGACATTTTTCAGTAGTGATTGTTCTATCAATGTGGCAGATTAGAAAGAGAGAGAGCGATTCCTTAGGGGGAAGACGACTGAAGTACATAAGGGTCAAATGAGGACACATCATTCTTTAATGGGTTGATTGTTCCTAGCATACTGCTGAAGCACATTCACTAAATTCTCTCCTGTCTAGCATCCGTGTTTTATTGATTATTCTAGCTGCAGAGTGCCATGGGCTGGTATTTTATGCATGATTTCTATGCAGCATGTGCTATGCCAGCATACGCTGGCACCTTCTGAAGCATATTTAAGCTTTTGTAGTCTGTGTTGTCATGCCCAAACAGCCAACGGGAACAATAGGGACAAGTGATTTTTTACAACTGACATTGAGTATCCAGGGTAACAGTCTGTGATGTCTTAAGCATAGCCAGCACAAGGGAACAATAGCTGGGATATATTTCAGGGATAATGTTGCTGTAAAATGTAAGGATCATAAACATTGCATACATTTTCTGTGACCCAAAGGGTATGCAAGGAAAAAAAAAAAAACAACGGCATTAATACAGGTCATAGAATACTGGGGTGAATGCCAATTATCTTTTTTTTTTTTACATTAACACAGAACACCATTCCTGATTTTTTCAGGGGTGTCCATACCTCTTACCACATCTCCCCAGAAATATGTCACATGTATATCAATCCCCTCTCGTTGTGCTGCCAGTGCCATCCAACCCACCTTACCATTTAGTAGAGACATTTTGTTCTAAGGAACAAAGAACAGTATAAATAGTTGTTAGACAAGATGGCAATTGTAGCTGGTAAACACAGCTACAAATCTTACAGCAGAATTTTTTTTTCTCCCATGCCCGCACTGCATGGGTTAACTGCTCGTTTTATCTAGGGGTGCACTGAAAGGCTATACACACCCAATCCTCCAGAAAACCGCACTCCCCACGTCCAGCGGTGGACTCTTCCTGCCGTCCTCATGTCCAGAGCCAGTCTATGGGCATGATAAAGCCAGGAACAGTCCATTTACAAGACCGTTAGTGTGCGGGGAGCCAAGAGCGGTGGGGACCGGTCTTGTGCTCCTGAGGCTCAGCAGATTTGGTAAGTATATCTCCCCTCTGCAATCCCCTTGATGAAAACGAGCAGTTAACCCATGCAATGCGGGCACAACCCTACTGCATGGGAAAATAAAATATTTGCCCGGAGTTCTTCCTTAAATGTTCACACTAGGTAGGATGTCCTTGATCCCCTGGGCTTAAAGGAAGTGGGCTAAGTGATCCAAAGAGGTCTAAACCACAGAGCGGTGAGTCTGTGGGGTTGGAGATAGTGTAGGTATTGATACAAGAACTGCTCTTTTGTGCTGCAGAAGAGATTTTGTAATGAAAAGCTGGAATTGGTCTTTAAAACTGAACTTCAGGAATTGTTTAGATTTCATACTCACATTGGTCCTACTTGACTCAATGTAAGTTTCATATCTCATACCTGATGTCCCAAAGCACATGTACATAAGGGGAGAGAGAGACACAGAAGGCCCAAGAAAACCACTCTGAAGTCAGCAATACACTGTGGTCAAAAGCATTATCCTCAGTGGCCCTTACATCCACCTGTCAAAACCTTCTAATGGTGTGTACCGGAGACCAAATAGCAGTCTTGTAAACCTGAGCCTCTGATGCCTGATGATGGATAGCCCAAGAGGCTATAACACTTCTGGTAAAGTGAGCCTTTACTTGAAAGGCTTGGGCAACAAGCTGATGGATCCATCGTCAACTTATTGCCCAAGCCTAACCTTTCCTAGGATGAAGGATGAACAAATAAAATGACTGCCTGATTTCAAATACATCTTGACAGCCCGAACCACATCTAAAGTATGAAGGGCTTTGTCTTCCGGTGACTGAGGTCTGATGGAGTACTTAAAATGGCTCCTTACTGGAAAAGCTGCCATTTCTGCTACACTTTTTGACAAAGTTATGGCAATCAAAAATACGACTTTCCGAGTCAACAGAACTAACAGAATCTCTTGGCTCAAAAGGGGGTGTCTGCAAAACAGACAAGCCCAAATTCAAGTCCCATGGACACAAGGGGGACTTAACAGGTGGAACTATATTGGTTACCCCCTGAATAAATGTGCATGTCAATGAATGAGAAGCAATTGGTCTCTGGAAAAAATTGCCAGGGCCAATATCTGGCCTTTAATGGTACCCAACACCAAATTCAAATCCCTGAATCTCTCATGAGTATTCTACTGTCTGACCCTACTCAAGCTCTACCCCTACCCTCTCCTCCTCTATATGTACCCATTCCTCATTCACCACCCGAGGAGGATCTGTTGAAGGAGAGCATTCCTGCTTCTTACTGCTCTGCCCTATGGAGGTGAGCATGCTAGGAATCTTCCCCTCCAAACCAGCCAAGGCAGAAATCTTCCTTAGTGACATATGCTGCAGTTGCCACAATACCAGACAGATACAGTGGCTCCAATGCATCTGTCACTTCTGGTCTATCGGGAGACACAAACTCAACTGGGCAATTTCCAAAGTCCTCTGGAGCCTCCCAACTTTGATTCCCCTCCCCACTTTTTAGAAGAAATCTTCCAAGCATGCTGACTAAGTAACAGGGCTGCGCCTACTCTAAGAGGATCTGATTGGTAATAACAGTATATCAGAACCTTTGGGAGACCACCCAGGTTTCAGCTTTCTTCCCCAGTGGTGTACTTATATGCCCAGTACAGAGAAAGCCTGCTCTGTGTTCCTTTGCTGCACTGCTAATGGTCTCAGCTGCTGCTACCGCCAGAGAGCCTCTCCTTCTGTGACACACTTCGGCTTCCCTTGTGCATGCACGCACACATGCATGCCAGCGAACACGTGTTTCCAGTGCGTGTCCGCCAAAACCATTGTGATAGAAGACCAAAAACCTAACACACAAGAGAAAAGGACACAGTAAGCGCACCAACAGCTACACCTGCAGCACAGTGCCATATAAATCTCTATATCTGCAGCAGCACAGAGAACACAGTAATCATCACTGCCCCTAATGGACAAGACCGAGAAGACACCTCAGGCAGCCCAGCTGTGATCCTCACTTAAAGAGCCCTCATACTGCAGGGACACTTACCATATCTCACCACATGATCCTGCCAACAGGCCAAGGATGCAATATTCACCCATCACAGCGGACTATGTCACCCTGGACCTTCAGGGACTCAATGCCCAATACTCTGGGTTCCCCTGCCCTGGACCTGTACAGCACCCCACCCCACTGGCAAACCCTTGGTCAGTTTTTACTGCACAGGGTTTCATACATGGGGGGTCAAGCGCTAAACAGTTGCAATACAGGCAATGCTCGCTGTAACTTTCACTCCCATCCTAGCAGGGCCCAGGTACCATCAATCTTAGCCTCTCAGCTTTCCGCATATATCCAGCCAACCAATCTCATGCCTGCCAGAATCACTTTAAGACCTGGTATTACTATGCAGAGAGTTGTGTTTCAGTGACCATTACCTTTCAGACACTGGCGAAAACACTGGGGAGGTTCCTAAGTGGGAAGGGTTCTTCCTGTCTTTTTTTTTGCCAGTGTCCATTCACCTATAGGTGATACATAACCCAGGGAGTTTCTAGTTTCATCCTACACAGTGGAATTTCCATCCCCCTTTCCACCCCCCTCCTGCATCTTCACAACATAGGGGCTAATTATTTTATAATCCAAGATAAGAACTGGCAGAGCTGTTTATACTCCTTTAGTTAACACAGGAAGCATGCACAAGACATAGGACAACTTTGAATTTCTGGCAAGATCAACAGGTATTTTTTTCATTATCAAAAAAAAAACACAACATTTTCAATTAAATAATTACTTGACCAAAAAGTAGCAAAAAAGAGAAGTTTATTGCTAGGGTACGTATATAGATGTAGGGAGCAGAGGCTGCAAAGATTAGATGGAGAAACAAAGAAAGTTGGCAATCTGATCTGTAATCATTATCTGACCACAACTTCTTCCCATAATTTAGATTTTATTTTTCCCTGTGGTTGGAGAGGCTTTATTTCTAACAGAGTTCCGTCTTTGCAACCTTTACTGACACTGTATTATTTATTTTGTTAATTTGTATAGTTCCGGAATATTCCACAGGACTTAAACCAGTTTGCACTATTCCCCACCGCTAAAAGAAATTGCAACCTAGTGTCTCTACAACCATCATACAAATACACTTCTGAAAAATACTAACCTATCAATAGTTGTTTGGATTGTGGGTGAAACCCATGAACTCAGAGGGTCTACAAAAAATAACAAACCCCATGCAGATGGTGTTTCGGTTCTACAGACATTCTGAGCTTTCCCCAAAATAATGGCAGTAAAGTAAAAACCATTTAAATAAGCCAGATATAACAGAGATGTCAGATCCGTTTAGTAGATTTAACTAAAACCTATTTGAAATCTGTAATCTGATAGGAAATGGTGATACTAAAATTCGACTTATTTGTAGATGAAAAGCAAACATTGTGTGTTCACTGGGCTGTCTGCCAAGTACTAAGTTTTATGTAAGGAATACTTTTTTCTGTAACCTCACAACTAAGGGATTTTTAGTTGGAGCACTAAAACCATAGACTCTGAGAACACATAGTAGCCCTAACCGCAGTTTAAGAGGCCCTGTCACTTTCCGTCTTGTAACACCCAACACCATCATATCTAGATGACATTAGGACCATGAGCTCTGAGGGTTCAGCTTTAATGCCAGATTAATGCCCCTGGTCACTTTCCCCACATATTACCAAGGAAAACACTTTTATGATTTTTTTGCTATCTAGAAGACTCATTATATTGTATGAAACATTTATATTTAGAGTTACCACAGGGCTTTGCATTGGACCAGAGCTTACATAGAGCTAATTCTCTGTTTAAAATTAGGGGTAGTTTAACAATCTGAAAAAGGTATTTGCTCTTGACCCATTAGGATACATAGCTCACAAAGCTAATTAATAAAGATGTTAAATCCACATATCCTAAAATAGTAAATACTTTAGTCCCGTTATATAATATAGAGACATTTTACTTCTTATTTCATTTGTTTTTTTATTGAGTTATATGACTTGTCTAAAGGATAACTAGTGAAGTCCCCTTTGGAGTTGACATACTCCTTGTGAGGTTGCACAGGGGCACAAAACAACAAAAAAAGGGCCATCAGGGTAACACAGAGGACGCACAGTGAGGAAATTTGGACAAGGTGCAGGAAGGCCTTCCTATACTGAGGAATCCTCTGGACCCTAGTGTAAAAAGGATGCTTAACTGTGACATAGTACTGTGTACTATGTGGATTTGCCTGTAGTCCAGAATTGGACACAGCCTGGTATACTAAGAAGACTCCTTGTTTCTTTTATTATACTTTGGGTTTTGTGATCTGACATGTGCACTAAAAAACTATTTGCAGTTGGTGGACACTTAGTACTAAAGGATGTCTGTTTTTGAAGGACAACTATCTTTGACCCTATACCAAGCTCCCCCAAATTGGTACATGCAGAGGTTTTGGAGTACACCAGTGAATTCAAAGAGCTCCAGTACAGACATGCAAATAGTCCTATTCCCAAATATGCACAGCAGCTCAAATGTGCTTTATTACGCAGTAAATTACTAAAGGAAACACATACAGTAGGTGTGATTAAATCCTAAGGACGATTTCTCCATTCTGCACTGGACCTTCCTTAAATGAAAACTACTAACTAGTTTCATATTAATGTCTCTAGGAGGAAGGCATTTTAGAACTGTTACTCCTCTAATTTGTGTTGATGTTTATTCCAGAATATCCCTAGGTAAAATGAAATTTAGTTTCTGAGATGCCATAAGAAAGAACTTAACCTTTTCCCCCCAATTTAATGATATTGTGATAAGATATTTTGAAAGTAGGTAAAGTCAACATTCTAGATATTCTAGAGTAAGGACAATTTACTGTAGAACCTCTGACAGGGGTTAATGCCATTTGTTGCACAGTGGGGAGATTTCCCCTCACGTCCTGTTCTGGTCACAAAGATGTCACTGGAACAATAACTGGAATTAAATTGTTTGCAAAAACTTTTCCTTATGGCCTTTGATAGAGTAGAGATGTTAAAACCCCTGCTTGTCTATTTTTTTGCTGTGCCTGTTGGAGGATTTCTCTTTATTTCTTGTCCAGGAAATGCAACAGGAAATAAAAGGAAACCTCTCCAAAATTAGGGGAACTCGGCTCCAAATCTGTTGTCAGTAGAACAAGTGTCCACATTAGAAGATTTTCCCTCTATTCCTATTCTGATGACAAAAATATTGGAGCTCCCATCACATTTTGTTTAGAACAAATAGAGATGGTTTCCCTCCTCTGTGGATTTAGCAGAAAAACCTTCTGGCAGAATTGCGATCTCTTCCCTAATCCATCCAAAACAAAACAAAAAATGTTTGGCTAGAGATTGTGGATGGGTGGCAGCTGTACCTGTATGTCACCCAACACATGTACACAGGCATGGCTCCCAGTACCCAGCCGCTTTGAGTGTTCAGGGGATCACATGATCCCAATGTAAACACAACTGTTGGAAATGGGTTTCATTCATAACAGCTGTGCTTAGTATTGTGATTAGCTTTGATTGGCCAACAGCTATTACATGGTACCTGGGCCAATCATAACACCCTGTATTCAATCACAGATCACTAGTAGTCACAGCTGTTATGAATGCAACCCATTCCTGAAACTGGAAAACATTTATGTTACAATGATAATAACAGCAATCAAAGTATAGAAAAAAATCCCTGATCAACCCCCCCCCCCCCCCCCCAGAGTAGTACAGTGTCACCACTGAACTACTCTGATGAAAGTATGTAAAAAATAAAAAAATAATAGTAAAAAAAATGTATTTAACATACTGTCACTGGTCAGTATCCCTGATCACTGCCACATAAGTCATATGATGACACTGTACTGCACTGGTGACAGTATGTAACAAAGAAATGTGTAAAAAAGAAATGTGTAAAAAAAGAAATATAGAAATTTTTTTTATTAAATGTCTTAATTTTCCAAACAATTGTGACAAAAATTACTCTTTCAAGAAATGCACCATGCCTCTTACTAAATACCTCAGACTGTCTCCTTTCCAAAAAGGGGTCATTTGGGGTATTTGTATTTTCCTGGTATTGTAAGGGCCTCAAGAAATAGGATAGGCTGTCAGTACATCAGGTTTGATAAATTTTCAAATATATATACCATCGTTTGTAGACACTATAACTTTCACACAAACCAATTATTATACACTCATTAGGATTTTTTTTTTTTTTTTTTTACCAAACGCATGTAGCAGAATACAGAATAAATTTATGAAGAAATTTGATTTTATTGGATATGTTTTATAACAGAAAGTAGAATATATATATATATATAATGTATATATTTTGGTATTTTTTAATTTATATAGCAAAAAATAAAAAACCCAGTGGTGATCAAATACTACCAAAAGAAAACTCTATATGTGTGGAAAAAATGATATAAATGTAATTTGCGTACAGTGTACGCCAGTTAAAGTAGCACAGTGCTGAATAGAAAAAAATGTGGCCATGAAGGGGGTAAAAACCTTCTGGAAGTCAAGTAATTAAAGTGATACTAAAGTCTTGGTTTTTTTTGGTTTTAAAATAACAAACCTGTCATACTTACCTGCTCTGTGCAGTAGTTTTGCACAGAGCAGCCCAGATCCTCCTCTTCTCGGGTCCCTCGTCAGTGCTTCTGGCCTCTCCCTCCTGCCTGAGCCAGGCTGCTGCTATGTGTGTCTATTCTGCGGCTTGGCCCCACCTCCCCTCCTCATTGACTTTAACTGACTTTGATTGACAGCAGCGGGAGCCAGTGGCACCGGCTGTGTGTCTCAGCCAATCAGGAGTGAGAGTCCCAGACAGCCGAGTCTGTCGTGCAACATCGCTGGATTGAGATGGGGCTTAGGTAACTATGAGGGGGGCTGCTGCACACAGAAGGTTTTTTATCTTACTGCATAGAATGCAGTAAGATAAAAAATAAAAATTCTGTCTAAAGAACCACTTTAAGTCTCCTGAAAATTAAAGTTATGGAGGCTTTTTTTGTATTTCTATTGCTGTTGTAAGCCTATAAACAAAATGTCCTATTTCCCTGCTTTTTAGAAGAAAGTTCATCTTACAGAGAGACCGGGCCATGAAATGTTGTTGACAACCCCTAAGGAAACCTGTCATGAGGGAAACATGGAGACTGCAAATGCTAACTAGGGATGAGCTACATGTTCGAGTCGAACCCATGTTCGACTCGAACATCGTCTGTTCGGCTGTTCGCCGGATTGCGAACATTATGGGCCATTCGCGCCAAATTCGAGTGGCGCGTCACGGCCCATAATTCACTGCGGCATCGCAGTGCATTGCTGGCTGATGATTGGCCAAGCATGCACTATGACCCGCATACTTGGCCAATCACAACGCCGTCTGAACAGAGAGCCGTAATTGGCCAAAGCCAGGGTGGCTTTGGCCAATTATGGCTCAGCGGGTTTAGTACTCGCCCCACACTATATAAGGCCGCCGGCTTGGCGGCCTTGTGTAGTGTGTTGGAGTTGTTTAAAGAGAGAGATTACAGAAAGAGACAATGTAATTTATATTGAGTTAGATAGAGCAGGCAGGCGAGTCAGTTAGCTGCAGTTACAGTGTGTAGAGGATATATATGCATCCCAGGTGTTGTATATATATTTATACACTGTATTCAGTTTAGCTAGATCCGTTCCTGTTATTCTCTATATTGTGACAGGCAGGCAGGTGATTGTGCTAGCTGCAGTCACTGTTTCACTTAGTGTACTGTGTGCTTTGCATAGCGTTCACCTAAAGCTTACCTGAATACAGTTAGTGACTAATAGTGGTGTTTTCATAATAAAACCACAGGCAGAGAGCTGCAAGTATTTTCAGTTAGTGTACTGTGTCCTCTGCACAGTTTTCACCTAAAACTAACTGAAGACAATTGCTGCTTTTCCCATACTAATACCACAGCAGGCAGGTGATTCTGATAGCTGCATTATAATCAGTACAGATATATATATATATATATATATTGTGACAGCAGGAAGGTAAAGTCACCTGGTTGCATCCAGGGGGGTAGATATATTTCGCCCAGATTCAGGCTTTACGCCGACTTATACAACTAGGTGGAGAGTTGTATAAGGCTAGTGGGCTCATGGATGACTCATACCTCTAGGGAGAGTGTGGGGCGTCGTGCAGACAGAGATGAGGAGACCAGCTGAACCTTGTCAGCTCATTTAGGCCTCTATAAGAACTCCCAGCTTCATTAGATGTTAGCTCATGCCTGGAACCAGACCTGTGTGGACTGTCTAGGGAGAGTGAACCCCTGTGCGGTGAGGCAAAGCCTGTGTGGCTATTTGTTTGGACTTTTACTAAACCAGGGACTTAGGGACTAGGACAGCACTAGGCCGATCCCAGTTGTTAGTTAGGAAACCTGTATGTTTAGTCAGAGGTCAACTTGACCAGGATTTATTTTGGTTATGTTTCTTTTGCTTTGCTGTGTTTTGTCACTGTAAATAGAAAATAAACCGCACCTTTTTTGATTTTGAAAACCACAACCTCCGTTTGCTGGGCCTGTTTTGTGTGGGGAGCCCATCCCGGGGGTCACACACACCCGCTGCCGAGCTAACCCCCTCACAGTTGGTGGAGAACCAGTGGCAGTTTTTTTTTAAGCCAGCATGGAGGAGATACTGAAGCAGCTGGCTCTAGCAAATGCCAATCAACAGCAGACAAATGCAGGTTTGCAAAGGAGCCTTGCAGCCCAGCAGCAGACAAACGCAACTTTGCAACAGAGTCTGGAGGCTCAGCAACGAGCCCAGCAGCAATCTGAGGCCCGCTTCATAGACCTGTTGCAGAAGCAAGAGCAGAGACTACAACAACAGATGGAAGCAGTAATGCAGCAACGTCCGCAGACCAGTGAGGAAAGCCGTCCCACTAATACCGCGTCCTTTGGGGTGAGTCGTTTATTGACAAAAATGACTGGAGAGGATGATCCAGAGGTATTTTTGACCACATTTGAAAGGACCGCTGAAAGAGAAAAGTGGCCTGAGGAGCAGTGGGCTGGACTGGTGGCTCCTCTGTTAACTGGTGAATCGCAGAAAGCTTACTATGACCTAGAGCCTAACCAAGCAAAAGACTATGTGATGCTAAAAGCTGAAATATTGGCAAGGCTGGGTGTCACCCAGGCTTTCCGGGCTCAGCGTGTGCATAACTGGACTTTCCAGCTTGGAAAACCCCCCAGGTCTCAAATGTATGATCTCATTCACCTGAGCAGAAAGTGGCTACAGCCAGAGACTTTGTCCGCACCAAAGATTGTGGAACGTGTTGTAATGGATCGGTTTTTGAGAGCTCTTCCTACTGCCATCCAAAAGTGGGTAAGCCATGGAGACCCAGAGACGGCCGATGGTCTTGTGGATCGTGTGGAGAAATACTTGGCTACAGAGAACCTGACGGCCTCTTCCAGAGACACTCGGACTTTCCACCCTAAGACCAGACCATCCCCAGGGGCGGATAAGAGGATTCCAAGGGGTGAGGGTGGAGAGAGTGAGAGGGTGGGAGCTCTACCCCAAGTTTGGCGAGAACAGCCGGGGAAATCAGCGGCTCAAGAGGCGGCAAGAAGGATCGTTTGCTACCGCTGCCGGCAAGCGGGACATATTGCAGCCAATTGCCCGGTTGTGGAGGAACCCATGCAGTGTGACTTTCTGACGGGCAGACGTCAGTCGCTGTGTGCGACAGTCGCATGCACTGCCATTCGAGGAACTGAGAAACATTTATGCAAAATGTGTGTTAATGGTAGAAATGTTGTGGTATTGCTGGATTCAGGTAGCCTTGTGACCCTGATAAAGGCTGAGTTAGTTAAAACAGAGGTCTCTGGGAATAGCAAGGTAGCTGTTATTTGTGTGCATGGGGACACCCGAGAGTATCCAGTGACTACAGTGTGTTTCGAGACCCCCAAAGGTACCCTCTCTCATCCAGTGGGCTTAGTATCTCAGTTACCGCATGACGCCATTGTGGGAAGGGATTTTCCGAAGTTCTGGGAACTGTGGGATGATCCTGAGCCCCTCACTGGTGCCCCTATGTACCAGGAATGTGATAGCCAGAACTCCCCTGAGAGTGGTGAGGACTCTCCGGAATTTCCCTTATCAGTATTGGCAGGGGAGACTCAAGAAACTGGAGAGGAGCCCACCTCCTCAGACGAAAACCTACCGTCTGTGGAGTTTTCTGATCTTGAGGTTCACAGGGAAAACTTTGCCACAGAACAGTTGAAAGACCCCGCCCTAATAAAGGCACGGGAAAACGTAGTGAAAATAGATGGTGAGTTAGTGAACCCAGATAATACCTGCACTTACCCATACTTCAGCGTAGAGAAGGACCTACTGTATCGGGTGGCAAAAAGGGCAGAAGAAACCGTTGAGCAGCTTGTGGTGCCCAAACCTTACAGGAAGTTGGTGTTGGAGTTGGCCCATGGGCACATTCTTGGAGGTCATCTGGGGACAGAGAAAACCCGAGAGAGGGTATTACAGAGATTCTATTGGCCGGGGGTGATGAAGGACGTAGAAAATTATTGTTCCTCCTGCCCTGTGTGTCAGAGGTTGGCCCCGATGCCACATTTCCGTAGCCCGCTGGTCCCTCTACCCATCATTGAGGTCCCGTTTGAGAGGATCGCCATGGATTTGGTAGGTCCTATAATCAAGTCCGCTAGGGGGCACCAGTACATATTAGTTATAATGGACTATGCCACCCGTTATCCAGAAGCGATCCCTCTCCGAAATACCTCGGCCAAAACCATAGCCAAAGAGCTATCTCTTGTTTTTAGCCGGGTGGGTATTTGTAAAGAACTGCTTACGGACCAAGGTACACCCTTTATGTCCCGGGTTATGAAAGAGCTGTGTAAATTGTTCAAAGTGGCGCAATTGCGTACGTCTGTGTATCACCCCCAAACCGATGGGCTGGTTGAAAGATTCAACAAAACCCTAAAACAAATGTTGAAGAAAGTGGTGGATAGAGATGGAAAGGATTGGGACTGTTTACTTCCTTATTTGATGTTTGCTATTAGGGAGGTGCCCCAATCCTCTACGGGATTCTCCCCCTTTGAGTTACTGTATGGGAGACACCCAAGAGGGCTGTTGGATATTGCCAAGGAAACTTGGGAAAGTGAGAGTTCTCCCCACAGGAGTGTGATTGAGCATGTCGCCCTGATGCAAGATCGAATTGCACAGGTAATGCCCATCGTGAAGGAACATTTGGCCCAAGCGCAGTTGGCACAGCAGAGAGTGTACAACCGTGGAGCCAAGACCCGTACCTTTTCCCCGGGGGATAGGATATTGGTACTTGTCCCTACGGTTGAAAGTAAATTCCTTGCCAAATGGCAAGGCCCCTACGAGATAATGGAAAAAGTGAGCGAAGTGAATTACAAGGTCAGACAACCAGGAAGGCGAAAGCCCGAACAGATCTATCACGTTAATCTGTTGAAAGCCTGGAGGGATAGAGAGTCCCTAGTCGCAGACACTTGGTCACCAGCTCAAACTGGTTGCGTGATTCCTGAGGTTGGAATAGCAGCCACCTTGTCACAACCCCAACAACAGGAGGTTAAGGAGTTTGTGCTTCGCAACAAGGAGGTATTCTCTGAGCTGCCGGGACAAACATCTGGGGTAGAGCATGACATCATTACCCCGCCCGGTGAAAGGGTGAAGTTAAAACCCTATCGGATCCCAGAGGCTCGACGGGAGGCAATACGGGAGGAAGTACAGAAAATGCTGAACTTAGGGGTGATAGAGGAGTCCCAAAGTGATTGGTCTAGTCCCATCGTGTTGGTGCCTAAACCGGATGGGAGCTGGCGATTTTGTAACGATTTTCGTCAGTTGAACAAAGTTACAAAATTTGACACCTACCCCATGCCACGTATAGATGAGTTGATCGACCGGCTGGGAACAGCCCGATACATGACGACTCTTGACCTCACAAAAGGGTATTGGCAAATCCCCCTGGCCAAGTCGGCCAAAGAGAAAACCGCATTTGTAACCCCAGACGGGGCGTTCCAATATAAAAGAATGCCGTTCGGGTTACAGAATGCGCCGGCCACATTCCAGCGGAAAATGGACCAGATGCTGAGGCCCCATCGGAAGTATGCTGCGGCTTACCTGGATGACGTAATTGTCCATAGCACAGATTGGGCCTCACATCTGCCAAAAGTGCAAGCAGTCCTGGACTCTGTTCGGGAAGCGGGGTTTACGGCTAACCCCAAGAAGTGTACCATTGGGCAGGAGGAGGCCAAATATCTTGGGTACACCATTGGGAGGGGAGTAATAAAACCCCAACTCAACAAAGTCGAGGCCATCCAGAGTTGGCCACGTCCCAACAGCAAGAAGCAGGTACGAGCCTTTCTGGGAATCGCTGGGTATTATCGGCGATTCATTCCCCACTTTGCTTCTAAGGCTGTGCCCCTAACCAACCTGACGAAGGGGAAAGGGTCGGTCATGATTAAATGGACCCCCGAGGCTGAGGCAGCATTCCAATTCTTGAAACAAGCCTTATGTAGCCAGCCAGTGTTGTACTCACCCGACTTCTCTAAAGACTTTGTCGTACAAAGTGA
The DNA here is from genome assembly GCA_029206835.1 of Rana muscosa. Classification (NCBI taxonomy): domain Eukaryota; kingdom Metazoa; phylum Chordata; class Amphibia; order Anura; family Ranidae; genus Rana; species Rana muscosa. Next base: position 1,027,824,002 of record CM055116.1, read on the forward strand.
TGCGTCAGATGTGGGGTTAGGAGCAGTATTGTCCCAGGTCTGGAACGGGGAAGAGCACCCAGTCATTTACCTCAGCAGGAAGTTGAAGTCCCATGAGGTAAATTACGCCACCGTTGAAAAGGAGTGTTTAGCGGTGAAGTGGGCTCTAGATTCCCTTCGGTACTACCTGCTAGGTAGGCACTTTGACATGGTTACGGATCACGCTCCGTTAAAGTGGATGGCTCAAAACAAGGAAACAAATAGAAGAGTGAATAGGTGGTTCCTGGCCCTCCAGGAATTCAACTTCACAGTAAAGCATCGCCCTGGCGTTCAAATGGGGAATGTGGATGCTTTGTCTCGAGTACATGAATGCCTGATTGCTGGTGTTCCAACCCCGAGGTTAAAACAAGAGGGGGGGGTATGTGACAGCAGGAAGGTAAAGTCACCTGGTTGCATCCAGGGGGGTAGATATATTTCGCCCAGATTCAGGCTTTACGCCGACTTATACAACTAGGTGGAGAGTTGTATAAGGCTAGTGGGCTCATGGATGACTCATACCTCTAGGGAGAGTGTGGGGCGTCGTGCAGACAGAGATGAGGAGACCAGCTGAACCTTGTCAGCTCATTTAGGCCTCTATAAGAACTCCCAGCTTCATTAGATGTTAGCTCATGCCTGGAACCAGACCTGTGTGGACTGTCTAGGGAGAGTGAACCCCTGTGCGGTGAGGCAAAGCCTGTGTGGCTATTTGTTTGGACTTTTACTAAACCAGGGACTTAGGGACTAGGACAGCACTAGGCTGATCCCAGTTGTTAGTTAGGAAACCTGTATGTTTAGTCAGAGGTCAACTTGACCAGGATTTATTTTGGTTATGTTTATTTTGCTTTGCTGTGTTTTGTCACTGTAAATAGAAAATAAACCGCACCTTTTTTGATTTTGAAAACCACAACCTCCGTTTGCTGGGCCTGTTTTGTGTGGGGAGCCCATCCCGGGGGTCACACACACCCGCTGCCGAGCTAACCCCCTCACAATATATATATATATATATATATATATTGTAGGGGATCAGACTCAAGGCAGGGACAACTCACAGTCTCTTTAGGAAAACACCATGTTTAATGCACAGGAGATTTCCAACAGAAGAAAAATGGCATCTTGCCATCAAACAAACAAAATAAACTTCTGCTCTACTGAGCCTTACTGTATCCGTAGTCTGACCAGTCCTTTGGTTTGGTAGGAAGTGTCTTTATAATTGCAAAAAATTATATCCGAAATCAGGGATAAGCAGCCATGCTCCCATATGCCTCCTCACATGTAGACACACACTCTCTCTCTGAGAGCTAAGCCCAGCTGCTTTATTCAAGACATGAAAGGTAAAAATTAAGCTGCAGTCCACGGACTTGGAAGTCTGTCCCACCCGGATCTCTATCAGACTCCCAATAAAACCAGCCCCGGAACGGACCTTACCAACACAGGGTAAAAAACTATCCTTCTTTACCCTGAAGACTTTGCTGGTATTATCTTACAGGAGAAGAACCTGTAAGATAAAAAATTAATAATTTTAGTTTGTTTCACAGGCACCCCGCTACATATCTCCCCCCTCTGCTCAAACTTGGGGGGTTGAGCACCTTGGGCAACCAGACTGTAAACTCTGGAGAGGGCATCTGCGTTAGCTTGTTGGCTACCTGGCCTATGTTCTACTAAAATTTTTAAATTCTGTAGAGCCAAGAACCATCTGGTAACTCTTGCATTTTTCTCCTTATTTTGGGCCATCCATTTGCGTGGGGCGTGGTCAGTTAGGAGCATAAACTGTCGCCCTAACAGATAATATTTCAAACTTTCAAGGGCCCACTTGATGGCTAGACATTCCAGTTCTACAATGGCATACCTTTTCTCAGCAGGGGTCAACTTTCTGCTTAAGAATGCTATGGGGTGTTATTCCCCATTCAGCACTTGGGACAACACTGCACCTAATGCCACTTCTGAAGCATCCGTCTGCACTATAAATTCCTGTGTGAAATCCTGGGTGATTAAGACAGGGCTATTACACAGGGCGGTCTTTAAGTTCTGGAAAGCTTTCTCAGCTTCTGGGGACCAAGTTATCACTGAGGACTTCCCCCCCTTGGTAAGATCCGTAAGGGGAGCGGCTAATGTAGCAAAATTGGGAACAAATCTTCTATAGTAGCCTACTAATCCCAAAAAAGCCCTGACCTGCTTTTTATTCAGGGGTCTTGGCCAACTTTGGATTGCTTGAATCTTTGTGACTTGGGGTTTTACTATCCCCCGGCCAATAATGTACCCTAGATACCGGGCCTCCTCTAGTCCCATAGCACACTTCTTAGGATTGGCTGTCAGACCCTCACGACGGAGGGCGTTAATAACAACCTGCACTTTAGGTAAGTGGCTCTCCCAGTCTGCACTAAAAATTACCACGTCATCTAAATACGCAGATGCATAGGCTTGGTGGGGTTTAAGGATGCGATCCATCATCCTCTGAAAAGTGGCTGGGGCCCCATGTAGGCCGAATGGCATCTTCTTGTACTGCTAGTGCCCCTCAGGCGTGGAGAAGGCTGTCTTCTCTTTTCACGTTCTGTAAGTGGTATTTGCCAATACCCCTTCGTAAGGTCCAGGGTGGTGATATATCGGGCCTGTCCTAGACGCTCAATTAATTTATCTACCCTGGGCATTGGATAAGCATCAAATTTTGACACCTCATTTACCTTTCGGAAATCATTACAAAATCTGATGCTTCCATCCGGCTTGGGAATAAGGACGATTGGACTACACCACTCACTATGGGATTCTTCTATTAGATCAAGCTCCAACATCCTCCTTATTTCCTCTGAGACTACTTGGCGTCGAGCCTCTGGGATGCGATAAGGTTTTAAGTTAACTTTTACCCCTGGCTCGGTCACAATATCATGCTTTATTACTGAAGTTACCCCTGGAAGATCAGAGAAGAACTCCCGATTTCTTAGCAGAAATTCCTTGGTCTCTTGTTTTTGGCTTACGGACAAGGCCTCAGCAATCTCCACCGCTGGCATGGTAGAAGGACCTGCGGTAGTCATCGACAAGGCTGCTTGGATCATAAGGGATTCTCTGTCCTTCCAGGGCTTCAAGAGATTGATATGATAGATTTGGTAGGGTTTCCTCTTTCCAGGCTGATGTACTCTATAGTTAACTTCCCCCACCTGTTCTACGACCTGGTATGGCCCTTGCCATTTCGCCAGAAATGTACTCTCTACTGTAGGGACTAGCACAAGAACTCTGTCACCGGGGTTAAAGGTTCGGATCCTAGCTTAACTGTTATAGGCTCTAGCTTGAGCCTGCTGAGCCTGTTGCAAGTGGGACTTAACAATGGGCATGACTTTACCAATCTGGTCTTGCATCTGAGCAATATGTTCCACTACACTTTTGATGGGGTTGCCTCTTGTTCCCAGGTCTCTTTTGCTATATCTAATAAGCCCCTCAGGTGTCTGCCATACAGCAACTCGAAAGGGGAAAAGCCAGTGGAGGCTTGGGTTACCTCCCGTACAGCAAACATGAGATAGGACAAGAGGCAGTCCCAGTCCCTACCATCTGCCGCTACCACTTGCTTTAACATTCCTTTCAGCGTTTTGTTGAACCTTTCCACTAGACCATCCATTTGTGGGTGGTACACAGAAGTGCGTACGTGGTTAATTTTAAACAATTTACATAACTCTTTAGTAACCTTCGACATGAAGGGCGTACTCTGGTCAGTTAGCAGCTCCCGAGGAAAACCCACACGTGAAAATATGAGAGAAAACTCTTTAGCAATGCTCTTAGCTGAGGGGTTCCTTAGCGGGATTGCCTCTGGGTACCGGGTGGCATAGTCCAAGACAACCAGGATATACTGGTGCCCCCTAGCAGACTTAACCAAGGGACCTACAATATCCATGGTAATCCTGTCAAAGGGCACCTCAATGATGGGTAAAGGTACCAACCGACTCCGGAAATGTGATACCGGAGCAGTGAGCTGACAAACTGGGCAGGATTCACAGTACGCTTTTACCTCTTTGTGTAAACCTGGCCAATAAAACCGTTGCAATATTCTTTCCTTAGTTTTATCCACCCCCAAATGTCCCCCAAAACATGAGAATGTGCCAGGTCCAGTACCATGCATCTATGAGGTTGAGGTACTAGCAACTGTTCAAGTCTCTCTCCTCGTACTTCATCGACTCTGTATAACAGGTAATTTTCCATAGCAAAATGTGGGAATATGGCCTCCTCCCCTGGCTCTTGGGGTACCCCATTTACCACTTTTACCTGTTCCCTTGCCCTAGCTAGAGTGGGATTCCTAAACTGGGCCGTGCCAAACTTTTCGCGGGTCGTGGGTAGGTCTGGCAGGTCTAACTCTAGATGTGGGTTCTCTGCGTCCCCTGCAAGGACCTCCAAGGGAAAATGGGCAGACTCTTTCTCTTCGTTCGTTTCCTCCAGCGGTTCTGGAAGTAGGAATCCGATCCCACTGGGGGGGCCTTGTTCCCTTGGCGTTATCCCATAGATCCCAGAAAAAGGGGAAGTCTCGACCCAGGACAGTGTTATACATGAGATTTGGTACTACTCCAATCTCATGGTCCATAGTGCCACAGGGAGACTCGATAGATATCACGGCCGTGCGGTAGCACTTGGTATCCCCATGAATACAAATCACACCCATTAGCTGCCGCTGCAACTTTTGGGGGTTCAGGAGGCTGGCATGCACTAAAGTTACTAAACTGCCAGAAGCCAGCAAGGCAGTCATCTGGCAACCGTCCACTTTAATGACACAAATCTGTTTCTCTGTGTCGCCGGGCTGTTGTGGGGTGTCACCTGGTGTAGCAACAAAAGAGCCTTTCTGGATCACACTGCAATCCATAGATTCTTGGTTTAGCAGACAACTGGCAGCCAGGTGCCCCGGTTCTTGGCAACGCTAGCACACTATAGGACCCCGGTCCTGGCGGGTCTCCCTTTGGTGATTGAGTCTCTTCACTCTTTGCGCCTCCGGAACCTCAATCGCATTTACTTCCTTCTTCCCCTACTTTAGGGCAGGATTGCTTTTTCCTGGGTTGGTGGGCTTCTGTCTCTTGGAGAAGGATTCTGTGGGTACTACACCCCTAAGAAAATCCTCAGTACACAAGTACCACTCCACGAGGGCCACCAACTCATTGGCATTTTTAGGATCAGCTCTCCCGGCAAACCGCTGTATAGGGGTTGGAAGGGCTCTCACAAAGCGGTCTACTACAACTCTCTCCAATACTTGAGCTGGGGTGGCGACCTCTGGCTGTAACCACATCCGTGTAAGGTGGATGAGGTCATACATCTGGGACCTTGCAGGTTGGTCCACCTTAAACTGCCAAGCATGGACACGCTAGGCTCTCAGAGCCATCGTTACGCCAAGGCGGGCCAGAATCTCAGTTTTCAAAGTTTCATATTGCCGGGCCTCAGCAGCATTTAGATCAAAATAGGCCTTCTGTGGGTCCCCGGTCAAAAAGGGGGCAAGGACCTCAGCCCATTGGTCCTGGGGTAGCGCTTCACGCTCTGCCACCCTCTCAAAAACCGCGAGGAAAGCCTCCACATCATCCTCGGCCGTCATTTTCTGTAATGCAGCCTGCACTCGCTTGCGTAGATCTGCAACATTATCCGCACGTAGGAGCTTGTCAGTCATCGTCTGTACTTGAGTCTGTATGAGCTTATTGAACTCCTTCTGCTCCTGCATGGCCACTTGCTCCATCCTCCATTCTCTTAACAGTTTACTGGTACCAGTGAATAACAAAAATATTTTCTTAGCGTACTGTCCCTTTAAGAGCGCTGGCTCTTATTTATTTTTTCAACACAAAAAATTAAGCTGCAAGAGGTACAGTCTCTGGGTCTTGTGCCCGCTTCAGGCCACCAATTTGTAGGGGGATCAGACTCAAGTCAGGGACAACTCACAGTCTCTTTAGGAAAACACCATGTTTAATGCACAGGAGATTTCCAACAGAAGAAAAAGGGCATCTTGCCATCAAACAAACAAAATAAACTTCTGCTCTACCGAGCCTTACTGTATCCGTAGTCTGACCAGTCCTTTGGTTTGGTAGGAAGTGTCCTTATAATTGCACAAACTTATATCCAAAATCAGGGATAAGCAGCCATGCTCCCATATGCCTCCTCACATGGAGACACACACTCTCTCTCTGAGAGCTAAGCTCAGCTGCTTTAATCAAGACCTGAAAGGTAAAAATTAAGCTGCGGTCCACGGACTTGGAAGTCTGTCCCACCCGGATTTCTATCAGACTCCCAATAAAACCACCCCAGGAACGGACCTTACCAACACAGGGTAAAAACTATCCTTCTTTACCCTGAAGACTTTGCTGGTATTATCTTAGATGATCAATCTAAGAAACCGTGGAGGAACATATATCCCATCAATCACTTCTCCTGTAATTTTAGTTTGTTTCACAGTCACCCCGCTACAATATATATACATCCCACCTTTGTGCAGCTACATCTCACTGCAGGCCATTAGTATGTCTGTGTAGCGGCCTCACCCCTCTCTCCCTTTCTCATGCTCGGCTTGTATTTCTTCGTCTAGGGGTCTCAGTGCTGGGGGGAGGGATGAGATACACCACGGCCCATGTCCTCCATAGCTGAGAGGTGAAGGCCAGAAGATTGGGTTTTGTGTAGGTGTCCTAGAGTCAAGTCCAGTACTTCGTCCCTGACTCCTTTGCTCCTAGTAACCAGAGTTCCACACAGTGAATAGGTCCAACTCAGTTTTATTCTTCTTGGCAAACAACAAACAGTTTCTTCTACTGAGTAGTAATGGGGAATAGATCGAGGCACAATCCTTTCCCTTCTCCTGCTAACCACTGTGATATCACCAGTGGCGAATAGTCACGGTCTCTGACTATGTGAGGTAGAACATGAATTACCTTCGCCAGCACTGCCCCTGTCAGGGGAAGGAAATCCGTCCAAGGGAGAAACCGGAGGCCTCTCTGTCACCAGCGGTGCTGCGCCAGACTCTTCAGAGAAGTTCCGCACACCAGATCTCACGAACTCAGACACGGGCACCCAAGGAGTTAGGGCCCCCTCGGATTCCTCCACCCTCGCGGAACCCAGTCGAAGGTACTGAGCCCCAGGCATCCGCCATAGTACCTCACCCCAGGCTAAAGGTGCCTGAGATGGACTCCATCTCCACTCCGGCCAGGTCAAGGGCACCTAGGCCTGGAACACTGGAACGCCAGCACCCAAGCTGAAGGTGTCTGGGTGCGGACGAGTCCTCCGACTCCCACTCCGGACTCCGAACTCTGAACCCTGAACCCCGTAGTAAGGGCGTCCACCCCTTTTATCCCCTCTCCTTTTGCGCCACAGCGGGTTCCCCACCCCGCTGTACCAGCTCCAGGGGAGGACAAAAAGGTACAGTCTTGTGGTGTGAGTTCAGCTTCGGCCCAGGGCAACAGCGCCACCTGTGGACCGCAAGGAACCTCACACCACCAGAGTCCTCTAAGAACCAGAAAAAGGTCTCGGATCCCCTAGCAATTTGTGCATCTGGGTTACACAACCACCCAGATGCCCCCCTTACATTCAAACACCCGCTACACTCCTCCCCTGGTGATTTGACACTGGTCCCCAGTGTCTGGTACAAACTCACATCCCACAAGGGTGGTGACATAAGTTCAGCCCAGAAACCAAACTACACAATTTAACCCTGAATTGTGCCAAGACCTGAATGGGAAAGGGAAAACTTAAAACAGTACAACTATAAAACTTTCCAATAAAACACTTTAAATATCTCACACATTTACACTCTACACCCTCCCCCTGGCTATCTAAGGACCACCCATTCTCAGCAGCCTTGATAGACAAATCTCCTGCAGAGGGAAAGAAAAGAAAATACATCCTAACAATATATGTGTGTCTGCTTGGAATGAATGGGTCTATCCGAGAAGAAACCCATTCGCTCCAATAAGTGCTGCATAATGTAAAAAAAAAAAAACAATCGTTGAGCAACACTGCCACCTGGTGACAATGCCGCGGTCAAGACACTTTTCACTTCCAGATGAATTTTTTCTTCTTGATCATTTCTCTGTGACTCTACACTGACTAAACCCCAAAATCACTGATTTCTCTGAAGTGCAAGGAGAAGGAGGGAGAACAAAACATGAACAGCTCCCATTTTCTCCAAAGAGTAGAACTGCCCAAATACAAAAAAAAAACTAGGGCACAGTCCTTGTGTTCCGGCAAAGGCACTCCGGACAGTTCAGCAATGAACAGCAAGAAAGAACACACAGGAGTCTTTTTCTCCTAAAGATAAAACCTTGGATGCGGCAGGAACACAGGCTTCAAATGTCTGTCCAAAGCCTCCACATGGTACTCAGCATTTCCTCCTTCCTTGCGGAAAATCACCACTCTGCCCGCATGGATATGCCTCCCCAGCATCCACTTAGCTTTACAGTCCTGGAACTTCTTGGTGACCGTTGGTGAACAAGAAAGGTATCGCTGTGCTTGCGGTACTTTAAGTTTGTCCCACACAAAGGTATCATACCATCTTTGGCAAAAAACTTCCACCTCATAAAGCAGTTCTCGAGGCAGGTACGGGTACTCCCATCCATACTCCTGGGCAACCTTCTGACCGAAGAGACGCTGCAGCCTCGACAAAGATGGCATGGTGGCCCGGTCTCCTTCTCCAGGCGGAACAATCGCTTCTGGGTGACGAGGTGCGTTCACCACCTCGGTAGATCTGGGCCTAGGAGCCCGCAGTGACTTGCGTTGCACTCCCGCAACAGGAGCAGGTGAAATGGATGTTGAGTCCAGAAGAGGAATCCCTGACAGGGGACCAGATTCTTCCCTAGGCACCGAGGCCTCCACCCATGGTGTACTATCTCCAGTAGACATGGACAGGTCCCTTGTGACACGGGACGAGGGTAGCTTCATCTTGTCCCATCCCTTCTGGTGGAAGATTTCCCCTATCTCCCCATCATCGCCATTGTCAGACAATTAATCCAGGTCAGAGGTGTCGTAGCATTCAGCCGGCAGATAATTCCCTGTCACGGAACTATCTCCCTTGACGGCCTCTACCGACTGTGGGCTTCCGCCACTTTTAACCACACAGACAGTCCCAACCCCTGGCTCACCTGGGCCTTCAGAAGAATAGGGATGTCCAGGACTCTTCTCTCCACATCCATCCAGGCCAGGCAAGCAGCGGGGTGAAGCTCTTCCACGACCACACGAGGCCATCACTAGGCCGACTTTCCTCTTCGGTGGCCGGAGCAGGGAGCTGCTGGTGACCGAGGCAGCATCCTCAGATTTTTCTCTTTTCATCTCCACTTGGGCAGTCACTTCGCCCGGATCAGTGCGCATGGGAAATGCACCAGCATCGATCTCTCCTTCCGGAGTGGCAGTCCCTGTGAGGTAGTTGAGGTGGAAAGCATGAGGCTTTTCTGTGGATGGTTCCACCTCGAAGAGAAACTCCTTGCAGACCTCACATCGCCCGAATAGCTTCAGCTGGACCACCAGTCCCGAACAGCCGGGACAGATCACACCGAGGGCCTCCATGTCTCTGCAGGTGTACAGAGCCAATCGCCCCCGGGTCCTTAGTCTTATCCCCGTATCCATGATCGGAGCAGCCAGAGAAGACATGTCCATGAAAGGAGAAGCTGAAATCCATGTAGAGGTTGAAGTCATCTTCTCTCTTCGCTGCTCCATTGCGCACTGACCCACACGCGCCGGAATCTCCACGTGCGTACGTCCACATGGCCAGACTCCTCCCACACTCTGCACTTGTTCGCGGGCTTTCTCTTCTCCCCGCCCACGAACTACGCAGCTATAGGTTGCCTCGTGGCGCGTTGGCCAATATGGCCGACCTACTCGGAACTCCTCCGGGCAGCAAAGTTCAAGTACAGACACCACACACATCCCGGACACGATGCCCCCACGTGTAGCGGCCTCACCCCTCTCTCCCCTTCTCATGCTCGGCTTGTCTTTCTTCGTCTAGGGGTCTCAGTGCTGGGGGGAGGGATGAGATACACCACGGCCCATGTCCTCCATAGCTGAGAGGTGAAGGCCAGAAGATTGGGTTTTGTGTAGGTGTCCTAGAGTCAAGTCCAGTACTTCGTCCCTGACTCCTTTGCTCCTAGTAACCAGAGTTCCACACAGTGAATAGGTCCATCTCAGTTTTATTCTTCTTGGCAAACAACAAACAGTTTCTGCTACTGAGTAGTAATGGGGAATAGATCGAGGCACAATCCTTTCCCTTCTCCTGCTAACCACTGTGATATCACCAGTGGCGAATAGTCACGGTCACTGATTATGTGAAGTAGAACATGAATTACATTTGCTAGCACTGCCCCTGTCAGGGGAAGGAAATCCATCCAAGGGAGAAATCAGAGGCCTCTCTGTCACCAGCGATGCTGCGCCAGACTCTTCAGAGAAGTTCCGCATACCAGATCTCACAAACTCAGACACGGGCACCCAAGGAGTTAGGGCCCCCTCGGATTCCTCCACCCTCGCGGAATTCAGTCAAAGGTACTGAGCCCCAGGCATCCGCCATAGTACCTCACCCAGGCTAAAGGTGCCTGAGATGGACTCCATCTCCTCTCCGGCCAGGTCAAGGGCACCTAGGCCTGGAACACTGGAATGCCAGCACCCAAGCTGAAGGTGCCTGGGTGCGGCCGAGTCCTCCGACTCCCACTCCGGACTCCGAACTCTGAACCCCGTGGTAAGGGCGTCCGGCCCTTTTATCCCCTCTCCCTTTGCGCCACAGCGGGTTCCCCGCCCCGCTGTACCAGCTCCAGGGGAGGACAAAAAGGTACAGTCTTGTGGTGTGAGTTCAGCTTCGGCCCAGGGCAACAGCGCCACCTGTGGACCGCAAGGAACCTCACACCACCAGAGTCCTCCAAGAACCAGAAAAAGGTCTCGGATCCCCTTGCAATTTGTGCATCTGGGTTACACTACTACCCAGATGCCCCCCTTAAATTCAAACACCCGCTACATCTGGAAGGCAAACAAGGAGAGGCAGACAGTCACGAGGCAATAAAAGAGGGCAAGCAGGCTCTGTGTCTAGAGGCAACAGTTCTGATCGTGGACACGGTGCATCCTTATCAGCACGTGGCCGTGGGACACGCTTGTCCTTCTTTTCGGTAGCTGGCCATGTTGAGCCGCAACATGCCCAAGACTTGGTAGAGTGGATGACCAAGCGGTCCTCATCCTCCTCATCCTCTCTCAGCCAGACTCATGGTACTTTGTCTGGCAAAGCAGCTGCGAAAGCGGCCTCTTCCTTCGGCTCAATGGCATCAGTCGCTCCTTCCCTAGCCCCACCATGTCCTCCTGAGGAAACCCCTGAACTGTTTGACCACAGTGTTGGGTACATGCTCCAGGAGGATGCCCAGCGTTTTGAAGGCTCTGATGATGGAACCCAGCTGGAGGAAGGCAGTAACGTGAGCCCAGAGAGAGGGGGTAGTAACGTGAGCCCAGAGAGAGGGGGTGCCCAACAAGGACAGCTATCTGGCAGTCATGTTCCCCCAGCTGCAGCATACTGCCAGATTTGCTCCAGTGATGAGGAGGGAGGGGATGATGAGGTCACTGACTCCACGTGGGTGCCTGATAGGAGAGAGGAGGAGGAGTGAGTGAGTGAGTGAGTGAAAAACTTGTATAGCGCTAACAAATGCGAACTAAATCGCCTCAAGGCGCTTAGCATCCAGTAGCTTCATGATCCATCAGAAGAGGTGGGTCTTAAGTTTTTTCCTAAAGGCCGATGGTTTTCTTCCATACGGATATCCGTGGGTAGCGCGTTCCATAGCCGTGGTCCTTGGACTGCAAATCTTCGTTCTCCCTTTGATTTGTAGCGAAATTTGGGGATGTGAAGGAGGTTTTGGTTTGTTGATCGGAGACTGCGTTTGGGGTTGTAATGCTTTATCTTCTCGCATAAATATTGCGGAGCGATTCCTTGTGTGCACTTGTGGGTGAGGCAGAGGGTCTTGAATGTGACCCGATCCTTTACGGCTAACCAATGAAGGGTCCTCAGTGCAGGGGTGATGGATTCCCAGGTTTTTTTTCCTGTTATCAGTCTGGCTGCCGTGTTCTGGACGACTTGTAGGCGTGACATTTGGTATTTGGGTAGTCCGAGGTAGAGGGAGTTTGCGTAGTCGAGCTGGGAGTTAATAATTGATCCAACTACTACTGCTGTGTCCTCTTCTGGGATGAAGGGAATGAGTCTACGCAGCAGGCGGAGGAGATAATGAGATCCGCTGATTACTGATTCTATTTGAGCGTCCATCGACATCTCCGAGTCAAAGATGACTCCGAGACTTTTGACTTTGGTGCTCGGGGTGATGGTCTGTCCGAGAATGGTGGGTGGTGTCCAAGAGGTTTTAGTTTTTGTCTTTTGGTCAGCGTGGAGGAGAAGCAGTTCTGTTTTGGATCCGTTGAGTTTAAGTGAACTCTCAGTCATCCAATCATCGATCAATGTGAGGCACTTTTCCAATCCGTGATATTGGTCTTTTTTTCCAGTGATACGAAAGTAGAGTTGGGTGTCGTCCGCGTATGAGTGGTAGCATAAGTCCTGTTTGCTAATGATTTTTAGGAGTGGGCGGAGGTAGATGTTAAAGAGAAGGGGTGACAGTGGTGATCCTTGAGGGACTCCGCAAGAAATTGCGCGAGTTTCAGAGGTGAAGGCACCTAATTTCACTGTCTGAGAACGATTCTCAAGAAAGGAAGCGAACCAAGGAAGGTCAGGGTCTGCGACTCCTGCTACTTCTTTAAGCCGAATGAGTAGAGTTTTGTGGTCTACTGTGTCGAACGCTGCACTGAGGTCCAGCAGCACCAGGAGACATGATTCTCCGTCATCTGCGGCTTCGAGGACGTCATCCCATATTTTGAGAAGTGCCGTTTCTGTGCCATGGCCTGGGCGGAAGCCTGATTGTAGTGGATCCAAGAGTTTGTAAGTGTCCAAATGGCCTTGTAGCTGTTGTACTACCGCTTTCTCCATGATCTTGGAAATGGTGTTGAGGCTTGTTACCGGTCTGCGGTAATTTGGGTCCTTAGGGTCAAGATTGGGTTTCTTTAGGAGGGGTTTGATTATACCTTGCTTGAGGGAGTTCGGAACCAAACCTTCTTTGAATGATAGATTTACGATGTGTGTAATGGTAGGAGCTAAAATGTCGGTACATTCTTTCAGGAGTTTTGTGGGAATTATGTCATTTGACGATGTAGTGTCTCTGAGGCTTCTGATGATGTTTTTGGTGGTGTCAATGGTGATCGGGACCAACGAAAATTTTGCTAGTTGTATAATGTTCGTATTGATTTTCTCTGTTTGCTTTGGCTGTGTGAAGTTGGTTGTTTTTTTCTGTTGAATTATTTCCCGAATATTTTCGATTTTGTCGATAAAAAAATCCGATAGCTCATTGCAGAACTCTTGGGTTTCGTTTGCTGGAGGCTCTAGACAGGTAGGATTCATGGTCCGAGTGACTAGTTTGAAGAGTTCACAAGGCCGGTTTAGGGCTTTTCCTTTTTTGCTTTAAAAATTGCTTTGTGATATTTCTTAGTGAGTGCTTTATAGTTTGTGTGGTTTTCCTCCGTTGGGTTTCTTCTCCAGGCTCCTTCAGCTCTTCTGCGTTCTTGCTTCAGTAACGCAAGAGTGTCACTAAACCAGCCCGAGTTGTTTTTACGGATGTGTGCTCTGCGTCTCGGAGCGACTGTGTCCGCTGTTTGTAGTAATATTTTGTTTAAGGAGTTGAGTGTTTGTTCCGTTGAGCGGTTATGCTTTAGCGTTCCTATTTTTTTTGATAGAGTGGTTTTGAAAAGTTTTGAGTGTAGTTTCTTCTGAGATCTTGTCCAGTATGTTTTTGTTGAGTCTTCCGGTTTTTGGGAGATGGTGCTGGTGGTAAATTTGAATTTGATAGCGTGGTGGTCCGTCCATGGTAATGGCATGTTGTCCAGTATGTTGATGTCCATATTTTGTTTGAAGATGAGGTCAAGAATGTGACCCGATCCATGCGTGGGTGCATTTATCAGTTGCTGCAACCCTAGTTCTTCCAATTGGTTGATACAGGCGGTGGCGATGGGGTCCTGAGTGGTGTTAGCCCAGAGGTTAAAGTCCCCGAGTAGTAAAAACTTTTTGGTTTTTAAAGTGTATGTCGAGAAGAATTCGGTGAAGGGTGTGAGGAGATTTGTCTTCGGTCCTGGTGGTCTGTAGCATAGCAGTATGTGAATAGTGTCATGGGGTGTTGTTTGGAGTTGCAGGGTGAGTGTTTCCATGAATGGCAATGAGTTCTGTAGGGTTGGTTTGGTAAGAGAGAGGTGCGATTTGAAGATAACTGCTAGGCCTCCTCCTCTTTGTCCTATTCTGTGCTCAGTTAGGATGCGGTAGTTCCCAGGTACTAGTTCCATTAGGACGGTGTTACAATCCGGTGTTAGCCAACTTTCCGTGATAAAGAGGCAATCTATGTCGTTTTGCGTGATGAAATCGTGAATTTCCTGTCTGTGCTTGACTGCCGATCTGGTGTTAATCAAGGCGCATGATAAATCTTGTAGATGAAGTGGTGTCTTTGTGGTTTTGATAGTTGATTGTCGATTGATCCTAAGCAGTTGTTCTTTTTGTAGGATTTTTTGGGTGGCGGTTGGAAGTGTTGGGGCGGTATTCCTTAGCCTGCGGAGGGTGTCCGCTGAGTATTTAAAGATGCACATGATGGGAGGAAAAGGTGATGGGGATGATGGATGGGGCCCAATGACCTAAACCGCCCTCCCGTTGGTCCAGAGGAAGGCAAAAACCACCAGCCGAGTCTGGCCAATTGCTGCAGCAGGGGAAAAATTCCTTCCTGACCCCCCGAGGGGCGATCGGGTAAACCCTGGATCAACTCACTACTAGTTGGTGGTGCCCCAATGTACTTACCCGGTCGGCACACGCGGGCCTGCTGGAGAGAGACTCGGGGAGGGTGTAGAGTGATGGCCGGAGCTAGGCCACAGCCGCGGTCTGTCCTGCAGTTATAACAGTCTAGAAATGGGCGCCCGGATGGCGGCAGGTGGCAGTCGGCGGCTGTGGGTGAAGCGGTGGTGAGCTGGGGGATCTGAGCTTGGGGAGAGTGGGGTCCCGTGGAAGCCGCAGGTCGTCAGGTTAACGTTTGCTGGAGGAGCGAAACGCCAGAGTCCAAGGGGGTTCCTGTATGGCCAGAGCTCCTGCCACACACGTCCGTTACGCTTGACCGTATGTGTGAATTGCTCTGTGAAGCGATGAGGTCAGGGCTCCTGTCACACACGTCCGCTTCCCTGGACCGTGCGTGCGGATTGCTCTGCGAAGTGGTGAGCCTCGGGGGCCTATCGCACACGTCCGTTATGCTTGGCCGTGTGTGTGGGTCTGGGGAGATCGCGTAGTGGCGGCGGTCAATGCTGTAGGTTGGGGCAGCCTGAGTACGTCAGGGGGGGTGATCAGTCATAAGTAGTAGAGTTATTGAAGAGTATTGTGAAGATAGTAATGGGGGTGGGGTGGGGAATTAGTAGGAATAGAGAGAAAAAATACGTTTTTTTTTTGTCAGTGTTGGGGAAAGGCTCTGGGTGTATCAAGATGGCCGCTACTTACTGGGCCGAATATCCATTTCGTCCTCCCGGCTGCCTTTTGTGAGCGACCCAGTGGGAGCCACAGGCAAGTGACCCGTGAGTGGATGCGAAGCGGTAGTTATCCCGGGTCAGAATATTCCAGGGGGCCGGGAGAGGAGTTTAAGGGCTGGGTGTCCCAAGATGGCCGCCGCGGCCGGGTCTAGGCCGAAGCCGCGGTCTATCCTGCTGGGCAGGTAGCAGCTATTGCTGCTTCGGGGCCTGCTGACTCCTCTGGGGGGCTCCGCGAGTGGGTGCGTGCCGTAGGGTGGCTCCTTGGATGATCCGGATGCTGGAAGGGGGATCGAATGTGGCTAGGCCGCAGCCGCGGACTTTCCTGTCGGTGGCTGCGGGTGGAGGGGGGTTCCGCCGGCGGCGGATGAATGGCCTCGGTGGCGGGTGGAGGGCTCGGATGTAGCTCGGTGAGCTAGGCCAGGGGTGCAGCCGGTCTGTGAGGGAGGCGCCAGAGGGGGGGACCGTGGGATGAGTGATGTTAGGCCGCAGCCTCGGACTTGCCCGGCGGCGGCTGCGGGAGGAGGTGTCTGGCGGGGGGGGGGCTCGTATGGATTGGGGTCCCGCTGGTTGGAGGGGGGGAGAGAACCGGGGGGACAAGGGTGAGAGCAAGGGGGGACAAGGGTGAGATCAGGGGAGAGAGCCAGGGGGAAAATAGGGGAGAGTAGGGGGGAGAGTCCTGGGGAGAGAAGCAATGCAGCCCTGGAAGTCAGGAGCTAGGTACACACGTCCTCTCTGTCTGGCAACAATTCATCTCCAACGAGGCAGGATCTCGCGTAGCCAAAACATCAGCTGCTTGGGCACCACGTGCTTGACCAGACATATGTTATGTCATACTGCCATGCAGTTCGTTGGCAAGCCTACCTAAAAGACCCACACCAAAGAACAAAGCGGACCTCTCCTTGCTCCTCATCAGCTGGGATCTCAAACCCCACTATACCTTCAGTCCTCTCTGAAACCTGCACTTCAACTGCTGCCTTTTCAGTTGGTAGAATCTGCCCCTTCCGTGAGTTTGTGGAATGTGCGGTTCCTCAGTGGCAGGTTCCCAAACACCACTTTTTCTCACGGAAGGCGATTCCGACTCTCTACCGGCATGTGGAAGGCAATGTCTTGGCCTCACTGGACAGGGTGGTCAGCGGTAAGGTGCATATTACCGCTGACTCATGGTCCAGCAGGCATGGGCAGGGACGTTACCTATCTTTCACGGCGCATTGGGTGACTCTGCTTGCATCTGGGAAGGATGCAGGACAAGGTGCAGTAGTGTAGGAGGTTGTTCCGCCACCACGCCTCCAAAATGTTACTACTGGTGATTCTGACACACCTCTCTCCTCCACCCCCTCCTCTTCTTCTTCCTCCATGGCCTCTACCTGTGCTTTGTCCATGGAACCAGTGGTGCTCCGTAGGCATTCAAGGGGCTACGCAAGTATGCAGGCAAAAAGATGCCATGCAGTGCTTGAGCTGGTGTGCTTGGGGGACAGGAGCCACACTGGGGCAGAGATTCTGTCAGCTCTGCAGGGGCAGGCTCATAGGTGGTTGACGCCACGGCAGCTTAAGCCAGGAAAGGTGGTTTGCGACAATGGCACCAACCTCCTCTCCGCCCTCCGACAGGGACAGCTGACTCATGTGCCCTGTTTGGCTCACGTCCTTAACTTAGTGGTGCAGCGGTTCTTGGGCAGGTACCCGGGCTTACAGGAGGTCCTAAAGCAAACCAGGAAACTCTGTGGGCATTTCCGCCTGTCATATAATGCCAGTGCTCGGCTGGCTGAGCTGCAAAAGGGTTACAACCTGCCCAAGAACCGCCTAATCTGTGACATGCCCACCAGGTGGAACTCTACGTTGGCCATGCTGCAGCGGCTGCACATGCAGCAGAGGGCCATCAATGAGTATCTGTTGCAATATGGCACCAGGACAGGGTCAGGGGAGATTGTTTTTTTCCCCACGCCAGTGGGCCATGATCAGGGATGCATGCACTGTCCTGGCACCATTTGAGGAGGCTACGAGGATGGTGAGCAGTGACAGTGCATGCATCAGTGACACTGTCCCTCTTGTCCACCTGCTGGAGCACACGCTGCGTGGAATAATGGACAGGGCACTTGAGGCATCCTAGCTCATTATGAATTACTTACCTTAGATCGAAGCCCCCGCAGTGGTGCTCGGACACCTCCGCCGCTATCTTGCCTCGATGTCCCTTCCATGTATCGCTGCTCCGGCGCTGTGATTGGCCCCGGAGCGGCGATGACAGCACACGCATGCGCACTCGGGCCGGCTAAATCCATTCAGAAATACGGCTACTACGCCGGCCCGCTAGTGCGCATGCGCGTGATGTCAGCGGCACCGGTTTTTAAAGCAAATATCTTCTGTAGGTTTGGGAGATATTTCATGCACCTACAGGTAAGCCTTAATCTAGGCTTACCTGTAGGTGCATGTTGTGTAAGTGGGTTTACAACCACTTTAAAGTTGCAAGCAGTTTTAAATTACTTTTTTTCCTTTAGAAATTTAATTTTGTGCAGGGACAGTTCTAAACATGGGAAACACATGCCACTTCACAGGCATACTTTAGACAATATTTAAAGGAATATTTCCCTTTTTTTTTCCACTTTAAGCATCATTAAAATCACTGCTCCCGAAAAACGTCAGTTTTTAAAACGTATTTTTGCATTGATACATGTCCCCTGGGGCAGGACCCGGGTCCCCAAACCCTTTTTAGGACAATAACTTGCATATTAGCCTTTATAATTAGCACTTTTGATTTCGAACGTTTCGAGTCCATTGTATTTAATAGGGTTCTAAAGTCTGCGCAAACTTTCTGTCCGTTCGCAGGTTCTGGTGCGAACCGAACCGGGGGGTGTTCGGCTCATCCCTAATGCTGACCTCTCTATTCAAAAATACTAATAGCATTTTTAGATAACAGTCAGCAGTGACATTATCCCTTATTCCTCTTATTTCTAGTGTATTTGAAAAGCGCCTTCAGGAAAGTGGCAATGGAGCATTATTTGGTGTTAACTGCAGATTTCCATATTATTATTGGGTAAAGCTGGCATTGCACTTGGATTTTCCTATGATCAACAATGACTTTGTGACATCAATCTGACCTGGAACTCAGAATCAGTGTTACCTATTTTATTATTTTATAAGCATTTTTCATTTTAACACAATGGCTCAGTTTCAGTACTGGGCTCCAAACACACTTCTCTTTCCTTATCCTGTGTGACATGCAATCAGCTTAGTTCATGGATCACTGGTTTTATAAATATCCGTAGAGTTGGGCACCTGGAGTGGATAGATCTCAGTTCAATGCCCTCCATCTGTCACAATATACCACAATGAACAGTTGGTATGCAGGCCTGCCAAGATAAAACCTACATCTGCTGCCAAAAATCACCAAGCAAAAGCCTAGAAACAGAAGAGATGCAATCTTATTAAAGTTGAATACTGAAAGGTTAATTGAAATACAATACAACATACAAACCATTTTTCATCTTCATCAGCTTTCCCATCTATGCTTAGGGAGTGCATTATATTCAGCACTTTTATCCTGTTGTTTTTTTATACTTCTGGTGCATGTCAGAGGAAACAAAACATAGTCAATATATCGTTGCAATACGTGCCACATTTCCCCATGTATTATCCCTTCAAAAATGTTGCAAGTCCCAGAAATTACTTGTTGATCTACCAGAAATCCAGTTTGCCTGTAACTGCAAATCCACATTGTCAGCCCTGCCAGCTTCTCTGTCTCAATCCACATGCATAAACATTTATTTTCACTTGGTGTAGGGAAAAAGTAGGTCTTGGGTTGGGGGGGGGGGGGGGGTAAAGTTGAGGTGTACTGAGTTCCTAGCAGCTTTTTCTGCAAACTTCTTCAAACAAGATGAGGATATCACTATCAGATGTTTGCTAAACTCACTATTCTCACTACAGGAACAAGATAAAGGAAAAAAAAATGAATTCAGTGATAATCTTTGGGGTGGGTGTCCTCTACATAGGACACTTCCTGGCACTGGTGGCCTGGGTAAGTGCCTGGGAAGGACTATGCTTTTATTTTTGGATGTGCTTGCTATCATCTATACCTAAATTTCTATTGCTGTTCCCACTGAGGAGAATCATCCTCTTTATTTATTCTAGTGACCATTGTCGGTTGGGCAGAAAGTGATTGAAAATCTAAAATTTTATAGTTTTATTATAAAAAAGAGGTAGGATGAAAGGGATTTTTATGGTGCAGAGATTAATCGATGAGAGAGAGTTTCTAATATAATATAGTTGATAATTTTTTTAATGCACAAATAGACAAAAAGAGTATAAAATATATAAAACCAATCCTGGGTTTGGATGAACATAGAATCGCATAGAAACCCAACATGTTTTGCTTGAAACAGCTTCCTCAGGGGTTTGCGATGACCATCCGTATTTGTCAAGTATGACTATACAAAAGAAAAAAGAAGAAGAAAAAAATATACAATTATACATTGAAATACATTACATATTATATTTAAACAAATTAAGTATAGACAAGGTCTGATTGTTATGCTGGACCCCTCCCATTGCTACTTACCCTGCCGTCTGTATTGTCTGCTGCGCAACACCGAGAAACAAGTTTTATGTTCTGGTGATAACTGTTTAACCACTTCAACACCGGGCTTTTTTTACCACCTCAATACTGGGCCTATTCTGGCCCTTCTCTCCTACATGTACAAATCATCATTCTTTTGCTAGAAAATTACTTAGAACCCCCAAACATTATATATGTTTTTTTAGCAGACACCCTAGGGAATAAAATGACGGTCATTGCAACTTTTTTTCTTGCACGGTATTTGCGCAATAATTTTTCAAACGCGTTTTTTTGGCAAAAAAATGGTTTCATGAATTAAAAAATAACAAAACAGCAAAGTTAGCCCAATTTTTTTGTAAAATATGAAAGATGATGTTACACTGAGTAAATAGATACCTAACATGTCATGCTTTA
The DNA here is from genome assembly GCA_029206835.1 of Rana muscosa. Lineage (NCBI taxonomy): Eukaryota > Metazoa > Chordata > Amphibia > Anura > Ranidae > Rana > Rana muscosa. Next base: position 1,027,844,511 of record CM055116.1, read on the forward strand.
AAATTCTGCACACTCATGGAATGGCGCCAAACTTCATTCCTTAAAAATCTCCATAGGCGACGCTTTGAAAATTTTTACAGGTTACCAGGTTAGAGTTACAGAGGAGGTCTAGTGCTAGAATTGGAAAAAAGCAACAACTAGAATGGTGGGACTTTGAATGAAGCAACATTCTAGTGCTAGAATTGTTGCACGCGCTTTAACGCACGCGGCGATACCTCACATATGTGGTTTGAACGGCGTTTACATATGTGGGCGGGACTTACGTGTGCGTTCGCTTTTGATCGCGAGCTACCGGGGACAGGGGCGTTTTAATTTTTTTTTTTATTATAAATTTTTTTATTTTACTTAATTATTTTTATTTTTACACTTTTTTTTTTACATTTTTTTTTATCACTTTTATTCCTATTACAAGTGTAGCGACCTCACCCCTCTCACCCCTTCTCATTCTCGGCTTGTCTTTCTTTGTCTAGGGGTGTTAGTGCTGGGGAAGAGATGAGATACACCACGGCCCATGTCCTCCATAGTGAAGAGGTGAAGGCCAGAAAGATCGGGCTTTGTGTAGGTGTCCTAGAGTCAAGCCCTGTACTTCGTCCATGACTCCTTTGCTTCTATTAACCAGAGTTCCACACAGTGAATAGGTCCAACACAGTTTTATTCTTCTCAGCGAATAAACACACAGCACGGTTAAGTTGGATTCTTTTGCAACAACTTAGTCTTAACGGGAATAGGTCGAGGCACAATCCTTTCCCTTCTCTTGCCAACCACTGTGGTATCACCAGTGGTGAATAGTCACTGCCACTGACTATGTGAAATAGAACGTGAATTACCTTCGCTAGCATGGCCCCTGTCAGGGGAAGGATATCCGTCCAAGGGAGATACCGGAGGCCTCTCTGTCACCAGCGATGCTGCGCCGGACTCTCCAGAGAAGTTCTGCACACCAGACCTCACAAACTCAGACACGGGCACCCAAGGAGTTAGGGCCCCCTCGGATTCCTCCACCCTCGTGGAACTCAGTCGAAGGTACTGAGCCCCAGGCATCCGCCATAGTACCTCACCCCAGGCTAAAGGTGCCTGAGATGGACTCCATCTCCGCTCTGGCCAGGTCAAAGGCAACTGGGCACGGAACACCGGGATGCCAGCACCCAAGCTGAAGGTGCCTGGGTGCGGCCACGTCCTCCGACTCTGCACTCTGAACCTCGTGGTAAGGGTGTCCGCCCCTTTTATCTCCTCTTCCTTCGCGTCACAGCGGGTTCCCCGCCCCGCCGTACCAGCTCCAGGGTAGGACAAAAAGGCACAGTCCTGCGGTGTGAGTTCACCTCCGGCCCCCGGAAACAACGCCACCCACAGGCCCAGGGAACCTCACACCACCAGAGTCCTCCAAGAACCACAAAAGGGCCTCAGATCCCCTAGCAATCAGTGCATCTGGGTTACACTACCACCCAGGTGCTTCCCCTAAATTCAAATACCAGCTACACAAGGAATGTAAACATCCCTTGAAATAGGAATGTTGTGTGACAGGTCCTCTTTAGAGTGGAAAGCATGAGATCGTGAAAAAAATGTCACCAATCTCATGCTTACTAGCCTGAGGACCCGGGCGTGACCCGGGCGTGACGTCATCACATCGCAACCGGGCCTCCAACGGTCATAGAGATGACTGGTGACCATCTGGTCACCAGTCATCTCTATGCTTCACCTCCGGCGCCGGACGATTCATTCTCCAGGCCCCCGATGCCACGGGAGAGCCTGGAGAAGCACTGGATGGTGGCGGGAGGGGGGGGATGTCCCCTCCCGCCACCTATAAGAACGATCAAGCGGTGGAACCGCCGCTATGATCGTTCTTATGGTGCGCAGAATCGCCAGCAGAAGAGAAGGATATCTGAATAATGCCTCTAGCTGCAGGCATCATTCAGATATCCCCCCACAAAGCCCAGGACGTCATATGACGTCCACCCAGGATGGGAGATCCCATCTGTGGAAGTCATATTACTATGGGCGGGTAGGGAAGTGGTTAAGAGGGGATTTCCCCTCACATTAGAGAGATTTCCTCTCGCTTCTTGATGTGTTTCCAGCACAGGAAATGAAGATATTTATTCCTAACATTGTTTTTTGTTTTTTTCTATGATGGTGAATTGCTTCATAGACTGAGCCCTCTGTGCTGTTTGGATGTTTCTCCCCTTTCTTGCAATGTACCAATAGGATCTCTTGAAGAAGCTATCGGCGAAACGCATAGCGAGCCATTGGCGCTGACACTGTGATCTCGTATGTGTGGCCTTCATCCAGAAGGGACCTTCTAGGACTACACGGTAATCTACTTCTAGGCCATCAATGCGATTTTTATATATCAGCATTATATCTGTTCTTATACATGGGACAGTGTTTTTTCCAGATATGTTCAAGTTTTTTCTTATATCATGTGTTTTTAATGTGATTACAATAAATTAATATATTTTTATAATATAACTTGAGACCATTTTTCTTTCCTATTTCTGGACTCTGTGGCAAACTTTAAAGTCCTTTTTCCTCTATTTTCTTTTTCCTGTTTTTGCGCAATCATTATTGGATGTGGTACCACGTTCTGCAATACTTGTCTAAGATTTCCTCTTCTAAACCTTTAACCCTTTGTCACAACAGACAGTGCTAAAATCTAGTGTAGCGGGGTATCGTTTCCTACCCACAGACTACAGTTCCCAACACGCTTTGCGGCACCCAGGGTGCATTTCCCCGCGCAAGGACTGCTGGGGTGGACTTTAAAAGGGAGAGGAGGAGCCTCTCTCTTTCTCTTTGGACGCCGCCCTCCCAGCAAGAGGATCCCTGCACTTACCTGCTGCGCGAGCAAGGCCTAAAGCCTGGGCCTTGCTTTAGATCCAGAGAGCCTTCCGCTCCACCGAGGAGCCTGCGGAGCTTCCGCTCCACCTGAGGTGCCACCAACCCCTGGAGGACCGAAGACCCGGCGCATCGTGGGCACTGTGAAACGACTCTCAGTAGCGGAGGTACCGGACAGGAGTCGGTCCGGTCGGGTGAGAGAGCGCCAGCTCAGAACCGCATCTGATTAACTTTGTTTGCCTATTAACTTTGTTTAGGCCCATCAGTGACTACAGTTATATTCTGGAGAGACTGTCTGCTGAACTGAGTTTATTATGCCCCATACACACGATCATTTTTAATGTCATTTTTAAAACTGACGTTTTTCTCGTCATTTTTTTTCTTGTTTCCTCTCAAGCCTGTCTTGCGTACACACCATCATTTTAAAAAATGTTCAAGAAAAGCGCAGTGACGTACACCACGTACGACGGCACTATAAAGGGGACGTTCCGTTCGAATGGCGCCACCCTTCATGTTAGTAAAGTTTGTTGAGAGACGATTCGCTCTTTTCAGTCTAGTGCTTTTCAGTCCATTACAGCATGACGAATGTGCTATCTCCATTACGAACGCTAGTTTTACCAGAACGAGCGCTCCCGTCTCATACTTGATTCTGAGCATGCGCATTTTTTTTCACGTCGTTAAAGCATACACACTATCGTTTTTCACGTCGTTAAAAAAAACGACATGAAAAACAACGTGAGAAAAGAGAGCATGTTCGAAATTTTTAATGCCCGTTTTTCACGTCGTTAAAAATGCTCTGGAGCATACACACGATCATTTTTAATGGCCATTTTTTTTAATGGCATTTTTAACGGCATGAAAAATGATCGTGTGTATGGGGCATTAGTCTCTCCAGCTTTACCAAGTTAGCGATCATAGCTACCCCTTTGGATTACAGTTTGTTCTTTATGTGCACCACCGAGTTTTGCTGGCGAAGATTCTTCAACAAACTATACCCCAAGTTATAGTCAGGCCTGACTGGGTGGTGTGGGACATTGCTGGGCGCCATTTTTTGCTCACGAGGGAGGATAGCTACAGCGGGGGTTATTAAACTGTCATTTCATTGCTGAATGTTATCCCTTTTAATGTGTATACTTATATTGCAGGGATCTGCATGAGACACTGTATACTGCTTACCCTTTTTACTTTTTCCAATAGTAAAGAAGTTATCGTTAAGTATATTGGTTTTCAGTGTCAATTACTGTGCTGAGTTATAAAGGGGTTGTGCCATATAACAGTAGAGATAGAGTACTATTATACCACCCCCTTTCCTAACTGTGCGACGAGAGGTTAGAGCCCATTGCCAGGGGTTGACAGTGGTGCACTACAAGGCCCAAAACAAACAAGCAGCCCTCTTAACTGAGGGTATCGCTATACTAGTATACAGCTGATAAGGAAATCAGCACAGTTCAGACAGGGTTATTTATGGTAGTTATGGAGTTATCAGAAAAGAGTATCTAACATGAAAACATAATTATTTCGTTATTTTTCCTATTAAGTTATGGTATATGAATGTGAACACACAACAGATATGGCAAAATAGAAAATAGAAGTCTTGTGTTGACTCAAGGAGGATGAAATGATAAGGAAAAGCATATACGTTTAGAAATAAATCATAGATGCTTTTTTGGGTTTAAGGCCTCGTACACACGGCCGAGATTCTCGTCGAAAAAAACATGTCGTTTTTTTCGACGAGATTCTTGGACAAGAAAATTGTCCCGGCCGAGTGTACACACGCTCGATTCAAAGAACCCGCGGTTCTTTGAATGGAGCGTACGCGGTGACGTCATCGACTACGACGAGCATGCGCTCGTTACATTCGATGCCGTCGCCGCCATCTTGGTATACCCTACGTATGCCTAGGAAGCTACCGCGCATGCGTCAAATTCATTTCGAACATGCGCGGGCTTCCGGGAGGACAGGTAAGTGTACACACACTCACTTTTCTCGTCGAGAAACATGCCGACGAGAATCTCGACGAGAAAATAGAGAGCAGGTTCTCTATTTTCTCGTCGAGGTTACTTGTCGGTTTTCTCGACGAGAAACCATACACACGAACGAGTTTCTCGGCAAGACATCTCTGCCAGCAAGTTCCTTGCTGGTTCTTGCCGAGAAACTCGGTTGTGTGTACGAGGCCTTAGTTGGGTTTCTGTTAAAAGTATGCAGACAACAGTGTTTTATGAGAAGCATTCTATTGAGGACAATTTTGTTGGTGGTAGTTTCAGCTCCAGTTCACACAAATCACCTTTTTTTTAAGCTCAGTTTGAAAATCTTGACTAACACATCAAATGGGGATATGTGGATTCTTCAAATAAATAATTAACTATTTGACAATCTCCACTTATTATATAAATATAGCGATACCTTCACTTAAGAAGGCCGCAGATTTAGTTTGGGCCCTGAAGACAGCTCCGCCAACCCCCGGCAATACACTCGACCCCCTACTGGCACAGCTAGTTCTGACAGCAAAATGTCTATCTTATACTCTATGAGTAATTAAGCACCGAGACAATACTAAAGTGAAATAGGTATAGAATTCTACTCAAGCTTTAGTTAGGAAAAGGGGTTAACAGTTATTACAGTTTACAATATATATATATAGCAGAGCCCTGCAACACTAACACACTATGAATATAAAGCTAACAGCAATAAGTGCGCCACACGGGCGACCGTTAGATAGGCGCCCTGTGGCGCAGTAACCATACAAATTAGAAAACCCGACCAGGCCTGGTCCAAACAGCTAAAACTTAGTCTATAGGGGATGATGTTCTTTTCTTCACCGGCAGGTCTTTAACGGTGGTGCACATTAACAGAGTATAATTTGTAATCCAATGGGAAAGGTAAAGATGGGATAAACACTTTTCTATGCGAACTGAGTTCAGCTCTGATAAGGTTCTTCAGTGAGAGTATCAGGAACAACTTGTGGGCCACGGCAGTCTATAGGCCTATTAACAGTAACAGTATATGGTTTGGGGCATACGCCCTCTCACCCAACCGGACTGCGGTCCCAGTCCGGGAACTTCCACCGACTGTGTCACACACACACACAGTCTCTCCAGCGATCGGGTCCCCGATCCAACCAATGCTGTAATAGAGCGAAGTCCGATGCCACCCAGGCTCGCAGAGGGGTGGAAGGCTCTTTGGTACTGCGCAAGACCTCAGGCTTCAGGCCTTGCACTCCGACACATCCGCACAGGAGGATCAGTCTCTGAAGTCTCGTGTCCCAAAGAGGCCGAGCCCAGCCTCGCCTCCTCCTTTTATAACCCCTCCCATGAGTCTCTGCGGTGGAAACATTGCCGAACGGGGTTCTGGGTAATGTAGTCTCTCTGCGTTAAAGGGGAACACCCTGCTACACATTCCCCCCACTTAAGGTTTATTTTTGGGGACCAAAGAGTTTAACAAAGACTATGTACAACTCCAGTTAATTCTGCAAACGATGTTGGCATAGGGAATTCCCACCAAAACTGAGGGGTAGAATTCCCTTGCCCACAGGTCACATTATCATGGGTGGCCTGCCTAGCTGTGCCAGAGAGTGAGCTGGGGTTGCCCTCCACTAAATGAACAGTGGAGGGATCCAGATTTTCAGCATTCCTCCTAGCGGTAACTACAGAGTCCTCTGAGCTATTCCCCATTTGTGGGTAGGTCAGCTTCCTAGGAGGCCGGATGACTCTTCGAGCCCTTTGCTCTCTTGGGATTTCTGGCTCTGGTGCCACAGGCTCCTCTTCCTCTGAGCAACTATCATGGGCATCTTCCCAGTAATCTGCTGAAGGACTAGATGGGATGAACTCTGTGGCTTCTGGGTTCAGTGTTCCATCTGGAGTGTCTTCAGTGGTTGGAAGATCTATAGTGTAAGTTCCTGGAGTTGGGGAAGGCCACAACCAATCAAGTTCTCCTTCTTCATTTTCACTAAGTTATGAGGCCTCTCCATCTTTGGCTCGGGAGGTCTGCGACCGAGTGTTCGGACTAGGAGTATCCAGGATATAGGCCGGTTCAGGGGAGTCTCTCACGGGAGGTATTCTGACTGCCTCAGCAAGTGGGAGCAGGTGGTTTCGATGCCACGTCTTCAGGGGGCCCACCTTTCCTTCCGTCTTCAACTTGTAGACAGGCAGGCCCGGCAACTTCCTACAGATGACATAAGGTTCAGATCTCCATCTATCTGCAAGTTTGTGCTTCCCAGGGACCCCCAGATTGCGTAACAGTACTCGATCCCCGGGCTGTAGGTCTTGTACCCGGACCTTCAAGTCGAAGTTTCTTTTGTTTCGAACTCCCCTTTGATCTGAGGCCGCTTGAGCTTGTTCATAGGCTACTTTCAGGCTGTGTCTGAGCCTGTCCACATATCCTTTGTGGGATGTGGCTGAGGAATGGTCCAGAGAGGTGCCAAAGGCCAAGTCCACAGGTAATCTCGCTTCTCTCCCAAACATGAGTCGATATGGAGAGTAGCCTGTAGCATCACTGATGGTGCAGTTGTAAGCATGTACTAGGGCTGCTATGTGTTTGCTCCAATGTTGCTTTTTCTCACTTTCCAGAGTCCCCAACATGTTGAGCAAGGTTCGGTTAAACCTTTCCGGCTGAGCATCTCCTTGTGTGTGGTAAGGTGTAGTTCGAGTCTTCTTGATTCCCAACGAATCCAGGAGTTTCCGGATCAGTTTACTCTCAAAGTCCCTTCCTTGATCTGAATGAAGTCGCTGTGGCAACCCATAATGGACAAAGTACTTCTCCATAAGTACCTTGGCTACGGTGGAGGCCTTCTGATCTTTGGTTGGGAAAGCTTGGGCATACCGGGTGAAATGGTCGGTTATCACCAGAACATTTCCTAGTCCACTCAGGTCGGGTTCGAGGCAGAGAAAATCAATGCATACCAGATCCATTGGGCCTTGACTTTGTAGATGGCCCATTGGGGCAGCTTGATGGGGTAAAGTCTTCCTCTGGATGCATCGTGCACATGAGTGGCAGTACTCCTCTACCTCTGCCCTCATGCAGGGCCAATAGAACCGACTTCTGACAAGTTGAAAGGTCCTTTCAGCCCCTAGGTGGCCATGATTGTCATGCAGGGAAATCAGAACAGTCTCTCGATGCTTCTCTGGGAGGAACAGTTGCCACTTATCTTCTAAGTCATCAGAGGGGCCCCTTCGGTAGACCACTCCCTGATGTACCTGCAACCTGTCCCATTCTTTCCTCAACAGGCGGGCTTCCTTTGAGGGATGCCGCAAGAGTCTGTTTGGATCCTGATTCTCCAGGGCCTCCAGGACCAATCTCCCCATGGGGTCTTCCAATTGGTCACACCTCAACTCCTTTTTGGACAGTCTCGGCAGGCTGTCTTCTTCCAGTTGAGTCACTCCACAGTAGTGTTTGGGGACTCCCACCATGGTAACTCCTATTTCCTCTGCTTTGGAGCCTGCTCTTGCTTGGAATTCAGCTCCTTGACAAAGGGCCCGCACCCCGTCCGGTGCCACTCGTGTCCAATCTTCTATGTCGCCGGTGGGGGCATGAGACCTCCTGGACAGAGCGTCTGCGTCTCGATTCCCAGCCCCTGGCCTGTACTTTAGGCTGAAGTTGAACCCAGACAGTGCAGCCAGCCACCTGTGTCCAGTGGCATCCAGTTTGGCCGTGGTGAAAAGGTAGGTAAGGGGGTTGTTGTCAGTCTTCACAGTGAACTCTGCCCCATACAGGTAGTCTTTGAGCTTGTCTACTACCGCCCACTTGAGGGCCAGGAACTCCAGCTTGTGGGTGGGGTAGTTCTTCTCAGAGGGGGTCAGACTCCTACTCACATAGGCAACAGGCCGCAGTTGTCCTTCATGTTCTTGATAAAGTACTCCTCCCAGACCATCATGGCTAGCATCTACGTGTAGTTCATAGGGTTTGGTTGGGTCTGCGTAGGCCAAGACTGGAGCAGTGGTCAGGCTCTTCTTCAATGCCTGGAAGGCCTCTTCACACTTCTGATTCCACTGATCTCTGATGGACTCTCCCGGCTTCCTGGGCCCTGAGTCATCCTCTTCTCCCTCAGTCTTGAGCAGTTCATTCAATGGTCTAGCAATTCGGGCGAATCCCTCCACAAACCTCCTGTAATAGGAGCAGAACCCCAAGAAGGATCTGAGTTCTGTTACTGTGGTGGGTCGTGGCCAGGAGGTAACTGCCTCCAATTTCTCGGGGTCTGTGGCCACCCCTTCTTCAGACACTATGTGCCCCAGGTAGTTCACAGAAGACTGGTAGAACCGACACTTCTCAGGCGAAAGTTTGAGTCCCTCCTCACTGAGTCTCCTCAAGACTTTTTCCAGCCTCTCCTCGTGCTCCTCCAGGGTTCTTCCAAAGACAATGACATCGTCCAGGTATACAAGGACTTCAATAAGGTTCATGTCTCCTACAGTCTTTTCCATGAGACGTTGGAAGGTAACTGGGGCTCCAGACAGACCTTGAGGCATCCGGTCGAATTCAAAGAACCCCACTGGGGTTATGAAAGCCGTCTTCTCCTTGTCTTCTGGGTGCATAGGGATCTGATAGTACCCGCTCTTGAGATCCATAACGCTGAACCACTTGGCTCCAGATAAACTCTGTAGGGCATCCTCTATCCTTGGAGTGGTATACTGGTCGGGTATGGTTCTCCTGTTTAGAGTCCTGTAGTCGATACAGAGCCTCAATGACCCATTCTTCTTCCTGACTAGTGATGAGCCGAACACCCCCGGGTTCGGTTCGCACCAGAACCCGCGAACGGACCGAAAGTTCGAACGAACATTAGAACCCTATTAAATACAATGGATGCGAACGTTCGAATTCTAAAGTGCTAATTATAACAACTATTATGCATGTTATTGTCATAAATAGGGTTTGGGAACCCGGGTTGTGCACCAGGGGACATGTATCAATGCAAAAAGAAGTTTTAAAAACGGTCGTTTTTCGGGAGCAGTCATTTTAATGATGCATAAAGTGAAAAAAAAAAAGTCAAATATTCCTTTAAATATCGTACCTGGGGGGTGTCTAAAGTATGCCTGTGAAGTGCCACGTGTTTCCCGTGTTTAGAACTGTCCCTGCACAAAATGACACTTCTAAAGGAAAAAAAAGCCATTTAAAACTGCTTGCGGCTTTAATGTAATGTCTGGTCCCGGTAATATGGATGAAATTCTTTAAGAAAAATGGCATAGCTACCCCATGACCCCCCCCCCTACCCCAGCCCATTACCAGCCCCTTTGGGTCTTGTATGGATATTAAGGGGAACCCCGCACATAAAATAAAAAAGGCCCTATATACTCTGAACAGCCGTATACAGGCGGTGCATACAAGACAGGGACTGTAGGTTTGTTCTTATGTAGAATGTGTTTGTAATTTTGAACAGGTACATTGTTGAAGTGTAGCTCCAGCCCAAAAATCTATTTTTAAACTTTTTGGGAAACATAGGTAAGGGTTATCACCCCTGTAACATTTGTTTTGCTGTCTGTGCCCCTGTTCAGAACATTTCACCTCACTTTCCGTCCCAATGACAACTGTTTTTGAAATGTGGTGTTTTTCTTGAAACAAGGATTGCTGATAAAGCATCAGTACAGATGAGACCCCTTTCTCCCATATTTATTCTTACAGGAGAGAATTTTCCTTTCTAGGGGTAGATTTCCTCTCACTTCCTGTTGTCTTCTTTCGTTTGCAAGTAGGAGTCGTTTGTAAGTTGGATGTTTGAAAGTAGGGACCTGCCGTATATACTCTGCAGAAATAGGCCCCTTAGTTGTTGGTGTTGGCACAACACTGTAAGCACTCAGTTACTCTTGGTTGGTGCTGGAACGCCCTGCTGTCAACTATTATATCAGGAATTTTAATTACATATAATTGTTGAACAGTGGTAGTAAAAATTGGGGCTTTGATGGTGGTGCTGGTGCCACAACACTGTAAGCCCTGACAGTTACTCTTGGTGGGTGCAGCAATGGGCCCTGCTGTGAATTATTAGATCAAGAATTGTAATTACATGCCCCTTTTGAACAGGGGCTGAAAAATTGGGCCTTTCGTGGTGGTGGTGGTGGTGGCGTTGCCACAAGACTGTAAGCCCTCAGAGTTACTCTTGGTGGGTGCAGCAATGGACCCTGCTGTGAATTATTAGATCAAGAATTGTAATTGCATGCCCCTGTTGAACAGGGGCTGAAAAATTGGGCCTTAGGCACTGGTGGCACAACACTACAACCCCTCACAGATACTGTACTTGGAGCACAGCAATGAGCCCTGTTGCAAAGTATTGCTTCAAAAATTGTAATGACACGCCCCTGTTAAACAGGGGCTGAAAAATTGGGCCTTAGGCACTGGTGCCACAACACTCCAACCCCTCACAGATACTGTACTTGGAGCACAGCAATGAGCCCTATGGCAAATTATTGCTAAAAAAATTGTAATTACACGCCCCTGTAAAACAGGGGCTGAAAAATTGGGCCTTAGCCACTGGTGGCGGCACCCATAAACAAAAATGATCTTCCAAGCTATCATCATCAATCGTATCATTGAGGACTCGGAGGAGGAGGATAGCCAGTCAACATAACAGCACAGGCACTCAGCATCAGTCTTGAAGGGATGTGACATGTTAAAATCAATTAGTCTGTTATATCAGCATCAGGTGTGTGGTAGCTGGTGGTGATCCAAGACTGGTTCATCTTGATGAAAGTCAGTCGATCAACCGAGTCGGTGGACAGGCGCACCCTGTGATCCGTGACAAATCCTCCAGCAGCACTGAATGTGCGTTCCGAAAGAACGCTGGATGCAGGACAGGCCAGTAGCTCAATTGCATACTGTGCAAGCTCTGGCCAGTGATCCATCCTCAAGACCCAGTAAGCCAGAGGATTTTCGGTGGGAAAGGTGTCCAAGTCTGACCTTGCCCCTAGATATTCCTGCACCATGTTTATCAGACGCTGGCGATGGTTGCTGGAACCGATCATACTTTGGGGCTGCGGACTAAAGAATTGTCTGAACGCATCGGTCAGACGGCCACCTTCCCCACCGCTCCTTCTTTGACTGGCCGAAGCCTCAGCAACTCGTTGTCCAGGACCAGGAGTTTGTAACCTCCCAGTCTCTGGGAACGCGTTGCACAGACCTTTCTGCAAGGCCTCCCGGAGTTGTCTCATCCTCTGCTCCCTCTGCGACGGTAACATAAGGTCCGCAACCTTACCCTTGTACCGTGGATCAAGGAGAGTGGCCAGCCAGTAATGGTCCCTCTCCTTGATCCGAAGAATACGAGGATCCTTCCGCAGACTTTGCAGGATCAGGGAGGCCATGCAGCGTAGGTTTGCTGAGGCATTCGCTCCGGAGTCCTCTGGGTCACTAAGGACGACATGATCCGCAGCCACCTCCTCCCAGCCACGTACAAGTCCACTGGTTTCTTGGGACTGTAAATCATCCCTAAAAGACTGCTGCTGATGATGCTGAGTGCCAGCCTCCACCTCCATGCTGACACAATCCTCCTCCTCCTCCTCCTCCTCCTCTTCCTGTGCGATGGGTGGGACAGAAGGAACACTGTCTGGGTAAAGGGGGCCTTGAGAGGCAAGGAAGTCCTCCTCTTCCTGCCTCTGTTCTGCCTCAAGTGCCCTGTCCATTATTCCACGCAGCGTGTGCTCCAACAGGTGGACAAGAGGTACAGTGTCACTGATGCATGCACTGTCACTGCTCACCATCCTCGTGGCCTCCTCAAATGGTGCCAGGACAGTGCATGCATCCCTGATCATGCCCCACTGGCGTGGAGAAAAAAAAACAAGCTCCCCTGACCCTGTCCTGGTGCCGTAGTCGCACAGGTACTCATTGATGGCCCTCTGCTGCGTGTGCAGCCGCTGCAGCATGGCCAACGTTGAGTTCCACCTGGTGGGCATGTCACATATAAGGCGGTTCTTGGGCAGGTTCAACTCCTTTTGCAGCTCAGCCAGGCGAGCACTGGCATTATAAGATCTGCGGAAATGCACACAGACTTTCCTGGCCTGCCTCAGGACATCCTGTAAGCCCGGGTACCTGCCCAAGAACCGCTGCACCACCAGGTTAAGGACGTGAGCCACACAGGGCACATGGGTCAGTTGTCCCTGTCGGAGGGCGGAGAGGAGGTTGGTGCCATTGTCGCAAACCACCATTCCTGGCTTAAGCTGGCGTGGCGTCAACCAACTCTCGGCCTGGCCCTGCAGAGCAGACAGGACCTCTGCCCCAGTGTGGCTTCTGTCCCCCAAACACACCAGCGCAAGCACGGCATGGCATCTTTTTGCCTGCGTACTTGCGTAGCCCCGTGAACGGCTACGGAGCACCGCTGGTTCATAGGACAAACCACAGGAAGAGGCCATGGAGGAAGAAGAAGAGGAGGGGGTGGAGGAGAGAGGTGTGTCACAACCAGTAGTAGCATTTTGGAGGCGTGGCGGTGGGACAACCTCCAACACTACTGCACCTTGTCCTGCATCCTTCCCAGCTGCCAAAAGAGTGACCCAATGGGCCGTGAAAGAAAGGTAACGTCCCTGTCCATGCCTGCTGGACCATGAGTCAGCGGTAATATGCACCTTACCGCTGACCGCCCTGTCCAGCGAGGCCAAGACATTGCCTTCCACATGCCGGTAGAGAGCCGGAATAGCCTTCCGTGAGAAAAAGTGGCGTTTGGGAACCTGCCACTGAGGAACCGCACATTGCACAAACTCACGGAAGGGGGCCGAGTCTACCAACTGAAAAGGCAGCAGTTGAAGCGCTAGCAATTTAGCCAAGCTAGCATTCAACCGCTGGGCATGTGGATGGCTGGGAGTGAACTTCTTTCGACGGTCCAGCAGCTGGGGCAGGGAAATTTGCCTGCTAGAATCGGACGTCGGTGTACTGCTAGCAGAGTGGCCGCAAGTACTTGGCTGTGACACACCTAATTCTACACCTTCATTCCTCTCAGTGCATGTTTCAGAGAGGACTGAAGTTATAGTGGGGTTGGAGATCCCAGCTGATGCGGTGCAAGGAGAGGTCCGCTTTGTTCTTTGGTGTGGGTCTTTGAGGTAGGCTTGCCAACGAGCTGCATGGCAGGTCAACATATGTCTGGTCAGGCATGTGGTACCCAAGCGGCTGATGTTTTGGCCACGCGATATACGCTTGAGACATATGTTGCAAACAGCAGCTGTGCGATCTGATGCACTAGCCTCAAAAAAGGCCCACACCAAAGAACTTTTTGAATGACGGGCAGAGGCAGCGCCCTGCACAGGCGGAGCTCTGCGGTGTGATTCCGTCGGTGTACTGCCCTTACGCTGGCCACCAAAGGGCATCCTGCCTCGTTGGAGATGTGCCTCCTCCTCATCCTCCTCCTCCTCCTCTCTCCTATTAGGCACCCACGTGGAGTCAGTGACCTCATCATCCCCTCCCTCCTCATCACTGGAGCCAATCTGGCAGTATGCTGCAGCTGCTGGAACATGACTGCCAGATTGGTGTCCTTCTTGAGCATCCCCTCTGTCTGCTCTCACGCTACTGCCTTCCTCTAGCTGGGTTTCATCATCAGACCCTTCGAAACGCTGGGCATCCTCCTGGAGCATGTACCCAACACTGTGCTGAAACAGTTCGGGGGACTCCTCAGGAGGAGGACATGGTGGGTCTAGGGAAGGAGTGACTGATGATTTGTCTGACATTGATACCAGGGAAGACGACGCTTTGGCAGCTGCTTTTCCAGTACCCTGAGCCTGGGTGAGAGAGGATGAGGAGGAGGAGGAGGGCTTGGTCATCCACTCTACCAAGTCTTCGGCATGATGTGGCTCAACATGTCCAGCTGCCGAAAAGAAGGACAAGCGTGTCCCATGGCCATGTGCTGATGACAATGCACCGCGTCCACGACCAGCACTGTTGCCCCCAGACACAGAGCCTGCTTGCCCTCTTTTATTGCCTCCTGACTGTCTGCCTCTCCTTGTTTGCCTTCCAGACATTCTAATAGATGGCCTGCAGGGAGATGGGAAAAAAGCAATAAGGGCTACCTTCAGGTGTCCTTCTCTGTCCCTTGAAACAAGGACTTTCACAGTGAAAGAAACTGACACTCTCCCTACCTACAGTTTTCTGTCCCTAGAATAAATGTTTTTTTTAAGCACAATATAGCACAAGGACAATTCACTCACTGTCCTTCCAGGTCCCTGGAAACAAGGACTTGCAGAGTGAAAGAAAAAAAACACTCTCCCTACCTACAGTTTTCTGTCCCTAGAAAAAATGTTTTTTTTAATCACAATATAGCACAAGGACAATTCACTCACTGTCCTTCCAGGTCCCTGGAAACAAGGACTTGCAGAGTGAAAGAAAAAAAACACTCTCCCTACCTACAGTTTTCTGTCCCTAGAAAAAATGTTTTTTTAATCACAATATAGCACAAGGACAATTCACTCACTGTCCTTACAGGTCCCTGGAAACAAGGACTTGCAGAGTGAAATAAACTGACACTCTCCCT
Organism: Rana muscosa; assembly: GCA_029206835.1. Lineage (NCBI taxonomy): Eukaryota > Metazoa > Chordata > Amphibia > Anura > Ranidae > Rana > Rana muscosa. The sequence goes on from CM055116.1 coordinate 1,027,859,755, forward strand.
ACCTACAGTTTTCTGTCCCTAGAATAAATGTTTTTTTTAAGCACAATATAGCACAAGGACAATTCACTCACTGTCCTTCCAGGTCCCTGGAAACAAGGACTTGCAGAGTGAAAGAAAAAAAACACTCTCCCTACCTACAGTTTTCTGTCCCTAGAAAAAATGTTTTTTTTAATCACAATATAGCACAAGGACAATTCACTCACTGTCCTTACAGGTCCCTGGAAACAAGGACTTGCAGAGTGAAAGAAAAAAAACACTCTCCCTACCTACAGTTTTCTGTCCCTAGAAAAAATGTTTTTTTTAATCACAATATAGCACAAGGACAATTCACTCACTGTCCTTACAGGTCCCTGGAAACAAGGACTTGCAGAGTGAAATAAACTGACACTCTCCCTACCTACAGTTTTCTGTCCCTAGAATAAATGTTTTTTTAAGCACAATATAGCACAAGGACAATTCACTCACTGTCCTTACAGGTCCCTGGAAACAAGGACTTGCAGAGTGAAAGAAAAAAAACACTCTCCCTACCTACAGTTTTCTGTCCCTAGAAAAAATGTTTTTTTTAATCACAATATAGCACAAGGACAATTCACTCACTGTCCTTACAGGTCCCTGGAAACAAGGACTTGCAGAGTGAAATAAACTGACACTCTCCCTACCTACAGTTTTCTGTCCCTAGAATAAATGTTTTTTTTAAGCACAATATAGCACAAGGACAATTCACTCACTGTCCTTACAGGTCCCTGGAAACAAGGACTTGCAGAGTGAAAAAAAAAAAACACTCTCCCTACCTACAGTTTTCTGTCCCTAGAAAAAATGTTTTTTTTTAAGCACAATATAGCACAAGGACAATTCACTCACTGTCCTTCCAGGTCCCTGGAAACAAGGACTTGCAGAGTGAAAGAAACTGACACTCTCCCTACCTACAGTTTTCTGTCCCTAGAATAAATGTTTTTTTAAGCACAATATAGCACAAGGACAATTCACTCACTGTCCTTCCAGGTCCCTGGAAACAAGGACTTGCAGAGTGAAAGAAACTGACACTGTCCCTACCTACAGTTTTCTGTCCCTAGAATAAATGTTTTTTTTAAGCACACTATAGCACACAATATAGCACAAGGACAATTCACTCACTGTCCTTACAGGTCCCTGGAAACAAGGACTTGCAGAGTGAAAAAAAAAAAACACTCTCCCTACCTACAGTTTTCTGTCCCTAGAAAAAATGTTTTTTTTTAAGCACAATATAGCACAAGGACAATTCACTCACTGTCCTTCCAGGTCCCTGGAAACAAGGACTTGCAGAGTGAAAGAAACTGACACTCTCCCTACCTACAGTTTTCTGTCCCTAGAATAAATGTTTTTTTAAGCACAATATAGCACAAGGACAATTCACTCACTGTCCTTCCAGGTCCCTGGAAACAAGGACTTGCAGAGTGAAAGAAACTGACACTGTCCCTACCTACAGTTTTCTGTCCCTAGAATAAATGTTTTTTTTAAGCACACTATAGCACAAGCACAAAACACACTGACACTCTCCCTACCTATCCTTCTCTTTCCCTAAACTAAAGGAATCCAGGTTAAGCAAGAAAGAAATAACAGTCACTGTCCCTGCCTATGCTGCTCTATCCCTGCTCCGGAACACACTACACTAGGCCGCCGTGCTGGCGGCCTTTTATAGTGTGGGGCGTGTACTAAACACCCTCAGCAATAATTGGCCACAGGCATCCTGCCTGTGGCCAATCATTGCTCTCCTCGCTGCCGGCGCTGTGATTGGCCAAGCATGCGGGGTCACAGTGCATGCTTGGCCAATCACAGCGCCTGGATGACACTGCGATGGCGTAGTGCATTGTGGGCCGTTCGCGTCACTCGAATTTGGCGCGAACGGCCCAAATCGTTCGATCTTCGTCGAACGATCGAACAGCCGATGTTCGAGTCGAACGTATGTTCGACTCGAACACGAAGCTCATCCCTATTCCTGACCACCACTATCGGAGAGGCATAGGGGCTTCTAGACTCCCGTATCACACCAGTCCTCTTGAGTTCTGCAAGTTGTTCCCTTAGATCCTCCAGATCTGCTAGTGGGACCCGCCTGACCCTCTCTCTGAAAGGCTTATCTTCCTGGAGGCGGATCCGATGGGTGGCACTCCTTGCACACCCCACATCGAACTCATCTTTAGAGAAGATCTTCTCCCATCTGTTCAACTGGGCCTTGGCTCTCTCTTTCCAAGCCCTGGGCAGATTCGGGTTTTCCATGGATATCTTCTCCCAAGCGTCTCCCCCTTCGCCCATCTCTGACAGGTTGACAGGGGCAGCAGGGCTCACCTGGCCCAGCAGCATCCTGGCTGGGATTTCCATGGGGCCATCTGAGTTGTTCTTAACACTCACTGGGACTCTACAATGGGCCTTCTTTAGGGCCTTCAGCGGAATCACTTCCGGTATCACTTCCAGACCGTGGGACCCTTCCCTTGGGTCAGATTCCAACATGACAAAGGGTCCGGGCTGCTCCCAAGTAAGCTTCACAGTGGCTCTGAGACAGGTTACTTCACCGGGCTGCAACACTATCCCTCCTCTTCCAAGTCTCCACACCTTCCCTATCCCCTCTCCTGGGGTCTTCTGCTCTAAGACCAATCGTTGGTAAGCCGTCTTCAGCATGGGGTGGATCTTGGTGGCCGCTTCCCCTTCTTCTTTCACTATAGGGGTCAGAAGTCTTCGGACCACATCCGTGTTCGTCCCTATTATAAGGGAACTCGTGTTGGCTCCCAGCGGCCGAGGGCACACAACCGCCAGGGTGTCAAACACTTCGGCTTTTCCAGCCACAGATGGGTCAAAGATCATCCTGACAGGCAGATAGCCATCGTAGGGGAAGTTCTGGGTTCCAATCCCACTTATCTCTAGTCCCTCTATCTTCCGGATGGGTAGGTGACTCAAGTGCTTATCGTAGAAATCTCTGTATAGCAGGGTCACTTGCGCCCCAGTATCCAAGATTGCTCTGGTGTAAACTCCCTCCACTTGAATGGATACTATAGGAGATGGGCCTACCAGTTTCTCCGGATATGGCCCGGCAGGGGTCGCCTTTTTCAGACTTTTTCTCTTTGAACCTTCTCTCGTCCAATCCCTTTTGGACTTCAGTCTTTCCTGAGTCTGGTATGCATTGACTTCCCTCCTCCTACTGGGTGTAGAGACCCGCTGAGGGATTCTATTATTTTTCTTAGGTGTGCACCCCCTCTGGGGAGTGCTGTGCCTCTTCTGAGGGGTCTTGCCCCCTTTCTCTGGGGTGTATCTCTGTTGAGGAATGTTGTGTTTCCCCCGAGGCGTTTTATCTCCTGTTATTTTCTGCTTTGCTTTCAGTTTGGAGCTCACTGAAGGTGATGGGCACCCGGTTGACTCCTTCACCGGGGGCCCTCTGGAGTTTCCCGCCGGCTTGCGGTTGTCTATTTTCTTCTTCTTGGGACTGGAGCATGTAGCCGCAATATGTCCAATTCCTCCACAGTTAAAGCAGACTATATCTCCCCATTCTTGTAAAGATGTGGGTGCTGAGGCAATTGGGAATAATTCCTTCCTTGGTACTTCTCTCTTGGGACCCTCTCTCTCTTTTTCCATCAGAGAGGTCAACATCTCTAACACCTTTGACATTTGAGCTTTTAGGGTGTCTATCTCCGAATCTCTTTCAGGGGTCATCACTGGATTGACTAGCACTTGTGCGGGTACAACATTTGTCTTAACCATCTGCTGGTCCTGTTTCAGCACCTCCTCATCTCTGATGATTTTTATCAAGTCAGCATAAGTCAGCAACGTTCCTCCTCCTGAGGTTTTTAGGTGCAGCCAGACTGGATCCGAGCGTAACGCTCCCTTTAAGACTTGCTTCATTCTTGCCGCATCTGTATCTTGGGGCTTCATCCCCTTCTTCAACACAATCTTGCACAACAACCTGTTCAGTCTTCTAACATACTCGGAAAGTTTCTCCTCTGGTTGTTGGAAAGTATGTTCAAATTGGTAGACCATCTCGGTCACCTTTTCCAATTGACCAAACTCTTCTTGCAGCATGGCTAGACAGTCTTGAGCCGTGCAATCTACATTCCCAAACCGAAAACTTTTCACTGCTTCTGCTGCTGCGCCTTTAAGGCTTTCCATCACTCGTTGCCTCTTCTGTGCTTCAGGCACCTCCTGAGCCTCTACTGCCTGCAATGCCTGCTCCACCCAGGTGTCAAAATCTTCTTCCCCTGCGGGGACAGGGAGCTTCCCTGAGAATGTCTTTAGTCTCCGGTAGCTAGTCTCTACATGCACCTTGCTCGCCTTCTGACACTTGGTTAGCAGATCCCCTATCGCACCTATCAGTTCTGGTGATATAGCAGTGGCAGGTGCAGGTGCCACCGGGGGCGTCGCCCTGTGCCCTTTTTCCGGTGGGGTACGGGCCGCAGCCTGCGGTGATCCCATTGGTGATGGTTCCTTTCTTTCAGTTACTGCGTGCGCCAACCTATAGGTTCTGTTGTCTGGCGTCCGCACACACTTGCGCTTACAGGCCTCTGGCATCCCGTCCCAGTACTCCACTAATGCATACTGATATGAGATGTCTGGGTCTGACTTTATCTCCGTCACCCACGGTGTGTGATCTGGGGACACTGACTTCATTAACTCCTCTACCGCCTCAGTCGACCATTCCTCCCCAGGGAGGCTGATGACTATCGACTGGTTTGGCTCTGCGTTAGAGGCTTTGCACCATGCTTCTACTGTTTGTGGATCCATGCCGGCACTTCTGGCGTTCACCTGCTGTATCAGGATCCCGGACGAGCCCCCACGTGTAGCGATACCTTCACTTAAGAAGGCCGCAGATTTAGTTTGGGCCCTGAAGACAGCTCCGCCAACCCCCGGCAATACACTCTACCCCCTACTGGCACAGCTAGTTCTGACAGCAAAATGTCTATCTTATACTGTATGAGTAATTAAGCACCGAGACAATACTAAAGTGAAATAGGTATAGAATTTACTCAAGCTTTAGTTAGGAAAAGGGGTTAACAGTTATTACAGTTTACAATATATATATATAGCAGAGCCCTGCAACACTAACACACTATGAATATAAAGCTAACAGCAATAAGTGCGCCACACGGGCGACCGTTAGTTAGGCGCCCTGTGGCGCAGTAACCATACAAATTAGAAAACCCCACCAGGCCTGGTCCAAACAGCTAAAACTTAGTCTATAGGGGATGATGTTCTTTTCTTCACCGGCAGGTCTTTAACGGTGGTGCACATTAACAGAGTATAATTTGTAATCCAATGGGAAAGGTAAAAATGGGATAAACACTTTGCTTTGCGAACTGAGTTCAGCTCTGATAAGGTTCTTCAGTGAGAGTATCAGGAACAACTTGTGGGCCACGGCAGTCTATAGGCCTATTAACAGTAACAGTATATGGTTTGGGGCATACGCCCTCTCACCCAACCGGACTGCGGTCCCAGTCCGGGAACTTCCACCGACTGTGTCACACACACACACACAGTCTCTCCAGCGATCGGGTCCCCGATCCAACCAATGCTGTAATAGAGCGAAGTCCGATGCCACCCAGGCTCGCAGAGGGGTGGAAGGCTCTTTGGTGCTGCGCAAGACCTCAGGCTTCAGGCCTTGCACTCCGACACATCCGCACAGGAGGATCAGTCTCTGAAGTCTTGTGTCCCAAAGAGGCCGAGCCCAGCCTCGCCTCCTCCTTTTATAACCCCTCCCATGAGTCTCTGTGGCGGAAACATTGCCGATCGCTGTTCTGGGTAATGTAGTCTCTCTGCGTTAAAGGGGAACACCCCGCTACGTAAACAAGGTCTTCCTGGCTTTGGAACCCACATTAGATTACAAAATATGGAAATGAAAAGAATGATTTACTATTTGTACATTTTCTGTTCCGTATAGTGGATGCGAAGAACATCTTTGTTTTTGATGTGTAAATGGTAGTTAGTTTAGCAGAAAAGTAGGAAATAAATCATTTAAAACGGCTTAACATTATCTATGTCTCTAACTTCTCTGCACTTAATCAAAAAATCTGAATAAACATTTATGTCCAATTTGCATTTGGAATCATTTGGCAAAACATTTACATTAACATAGTGTTTTTCTTTTCTTTTTTTTTACATTTTGTAATTTCGCATACTCTGTAAAAAACCTATGTAGATGGACACTGGTATCTTATCCCAGATATGGGTCATTTGAACCAGTATAGTAAAAATTCTTTAGAATGCCATGTGATGGATGGCATTTATATAAAACCACTCCTGTGTATAATTCATGTTTTCATTTTCATTTTTATCAACCAGTTGTCGATTCCAGACATTTTGTAATCATTTCGTTTTTTTCGTTTTTGTCATTACAAACTCGTTTCACTATACCGTACTTATACCATTATTACTTTTCCAACACTGTATGCTGTATGCTGTCGAGATGTCAACCTGCACAAGTAGAGCGTGGCACTGAATGGTTTTTAATACAGGCAACTTGTGTGCACATCTGGGAGAAATATAGGAAGGCGATCAAGATTCATGTAACAATACACATAGCTCTTGTATTTGGAAAATGCTGTTTTGCCTGGAATTTAGCTTTAAAATTCTGTATGTGTCCTCCCCCACCACCACTATTTATTTTGCCCTCACACAGACATTAGATTTGCCCCCACTGACCTGCCCTCTGGTGCACCATGCAGTATGTATTTATTTTTTCTATTGGGCACCTGTGCTGCAGTGCAAAGAAAAGTGCTACAGAAATAAATGGAATAGCTGAAACAGCTATCATTTTATAATTCATATTTTATTAAACATTTTATTATTTATGAATGAGCTCTGATTTTTCGGGTTTATTGATTGTCTGAATATTTGTGCTTTTTAATGACAGGTTTGAATTTAAAAGACTTTCCTTAAAAAAAATAACATTTGTGCTATTTATTTTTTATATATTTGTTATTAGTTTCGCAAGCTGCAAGGAAGAAATCTCATCTGTCTATTTAATTCAAAATGTTCGGTTTTTCCTTCCCTATAGCACTATATTGATTAAAGTATTAAATGCTCTACATAGATGTAAAAAAAGAGAGGATGCTGATGGAAAAAACGTTTGCACTCTATTGTCAAACTTAAAATTTCCGAAAATCCTGGTATACAGATGACATACTTTTCAAAGGGTCATATGTGAAGACCCCATAATTTCTCTTGACAGTGCAGTTTGACTTGGAGGGCCTGCATTGTGGACTTGATACTGGAACTTCCTTGATCCCATCATCTGCTAGATCCTAGAATGGCATTCTTGTTCTGTGCCCTGTAAATGCACCAATTAGTTTGCAGCTCTGACATGAGCCTGTACCATTTTTATACAATAGGCAACATTGATCCCACCCCCTGTGGCATCATTATATAGTTGTTTTACAAATAATTATTTAATACATGGTAAAGGAATGCAAGAACATTATGGGGATGATTTACTAAAACTGGAGAGTGCAATATCTAGCACAGCTCTGCATAGAAACGAATCAGATTCCAGTTTTCTTTTTTGTCAAAGCTTAAAGTGGATGTAAACCCACTCTCATCCTTTCTAAACTACTGCCATAGTGCTGATCTATAAGGATATAGATGCCTCCTGCATGTATCCTTATCTGTCAAATGTCTCCCCTCTGTCTGGTATGAGACCTGAAAAACTGCAGATTCTGTGGGTGAATCTGTTGTCTGGAGCTCGGTGGGTGGAGTCGTGATGTCAGTAGACTCCCCGCCCACCTCTACACTCCCCTTGTCAACATGCATTTTCTCCTGTGTATTCCTTCTGCTATGATCACTAACATCCAGTCAAAATCCAGAAAAGTAACCACATGACTTCAGAAAAGGAGTGGGGGTGGGAATTAAAAAATAACGCCTGTCTAAAGCTAGTGCATGAGATATGTAAATAACCTGTCACTCAAAGCAAGGGGGCGGAACGGACAAAGGTTTTTCTCTGTTTGTCCGTTTTAGCTCACTGAACAATAAAAGAGGATTGCTCAGAGCTGGATTAACTCTTTGTGGCAAGACCTGGCACAAATAATAGGAAATCTTATACTCTACATGGTGACAGCAAAAAGAAAAAAAAATCGGGTTTACATCCACTTTAATTGATCAAGCTGAAGTTAGAAGCTGATTGGCTACCATGCACAGCTGCACCAGATTTTGCACTCTCAAGTTTTAGTAAATCCACCCCTATGAGTTATTTAAAGAGAGCACATAAACCTCCATTCAGGCATGCTGTCTCTCATTGAAACCTAAGATGTTCAGAGACAAGAGAGACAAATCACTGCTCTGACGTGTGTGTGTGAATTTCCGCTTGTGGTACTGAGCTCTGCAAACAAGAGGTAAGGAGAAACTGGGGAATATAAAGTCACCCTGAGAACCATCTGGTGGCTGAAAATATGAACAATAGTTTGGATTCGGGTGATTAAAAACTATTTTGCTTTTCATTGTATATGCTATTTTGTAGGCCTGCCCATAGTAATAATAATGATAATAAAAATATTTACAACATTCTCTTACACAAGTTACTGTATATAAATCATACTAACTTTTAAAGGTTCATTGCTAATTTTCCTCTTTGTTTTCTCTTGGTTTCTAGGTTATGAAGCAACACTTGGGTTCATAAGTCTAGTTCTTCTTTCTTTCTTTTTTTTTGCTCCTAAGTAGCACTTTAACTGGATTGAAATTTTGCAATATTTTATGTTGTTAAGATCATGGCTCAATACAAACACTACATCTTGTTTACATTTCAGATGGAACAATTATATTTTATGAGATTTGCAGAACGGTGCGCATTTGTGTATCATATAGCTAGTTTGTATTGATTATATGATAATGATCACTTCAATCAGCAGAAAAACGTTTGACCATTAGCAGCATAGTATGGTAGAAACACTAAAGCACATGCATTTAAAATGGTGCAGAAGCAAAAATGAAAACACAGAGGCAAAAAAATGAAATAAACATAAGTGCCGTTCAGAGCTATTTGTCTTTGGAATAATCTCAGAGAGAAGAAATGTCAAGAAATTGCCTGAAACAAGCATGCAACAAGTGAAATCGACATACCTGGCTTTTTATAGTTACATTTTGCTGCACATAAAGCACGCTGAGCACTTTATTATAGTTTCTATGATATATTATTTATGCATTTCACTTTCAAGTAATGTAATTTTCACTAGCCATTCATGGTTGTAGATGTATCACGATTGAGATTGTGCATTCTATAGTATTTTGCACTAGGAAATATGTGTTGTTTTGCAATTTAAAGATACAATATACGTTATTATTCAATATCTTTATTTTTCAATTTCACACACCAGATCTAGGAAACACCATCTTACCCCCCTTTTTTTCACATTTCATCTATTTACTAATGCTTGCAGCATAAGGATTAAAAATACCGGTAGTTGATGTTGATTGAGGGGTTTTCGTACCACTTTAATTTCTTCCCACCTGGCCACTGTACATAAATGTCTGGGTGGGCCTTTCGTCGTTCTGAGTGGACGTTCAGGAACGTCTCTCAGAACGGGACCCCATTCACGGTTGTGCGATCCTGTGTTATCATTGGACACCGTGAACACAAGATTAGGATATGGGCGCTGTGATTGGCCCTCCCGATCACGTGACTGCTGTATCCAATCATAGTCTTCACAGTGTAAACAGAGACACGTATCTCTGTGTCAGTTCTCCCTGTTGAGCTAAGTGAGAGCTCAGTGCAAGCTTTGTGACAGCTGTCACAGATCCCCGCATACAGTACACCAAGCACTGCATCTGTCAGTACCCCTATAAACAGCTGTCACAGTGCCCCCATAAACAGCTGTACCAGTGTACAAAACATGTCAGTGTCCGATCACATCTGTACCAGTGCACAACACATCTGTCAGTGTCCCCATCACATCTGTACCAGTGCACAAAACATCTATCAGTGTCCCATCACATCTGTACCGGTGCAAAACCATCTGTCAGTGTCCCCCCCCCCCATCACATCTGTGCCAGTGCAAAAAAAAACATCAGTCTGTACCAGTGCACAACACATCTGTCAGTGTCCCCATCTGTCCCCATCACATTTGTACCAGTGCAAAAAACATCTATCAGTGTCCCATCACATCTGTACCAGTGCACAAAACATCTGTCAGTGTCCCCATCACATCTGTTCCAGTGCACAAAACATCTGTCTGTCCCCATCACATCTGTACCAGTGCAAAAAACATCTGTCAGTGTTTCATCACATCTGTATCAGCGCACATCTGTCACATTGTCCCCATAAACATCTGTTGTAAAGTAACAGCATGTATAAGGAACTGTCTGTGCAGATGTAACAACAAGATTCCGGCAGATTCCAAGTGTGGCGTATTCTAATATTGTTCAGCCTCTATCTGTGGACAGAGTCCCCCTAGGGAGTCCCGTCTGATAACAGTGACCCTCGCACAGGGAGATAAATGCGCCAATAGTGTAGTAGTGTAGTAGGTTTTTTAAAAGTTTAATGGCAATAAAAAACATACACAGGGTACTCACATAAAAAGCATGTAAACTGCCATATAAAAACGAGCAGCGAACTCGCACAGGTCACCTCCGGTACCTCTGGTAAACTCGACGCGTATTCGTCACGGACCGTGACGAATACGCGTTGAATAAGCGTGTTTCAAAAATTTTCATACCCGGGGAGGTTTACTAAAGCAATATGACTAGTAATATTGCACCCTTGCTTGGACAAAAACATTTTCAGTGTTTTTGATTTGATTATATTATTGACTAAAATGTATTGAATAAAATGTATTATTATTATATTATTATTTGTTATTATTTATAGTTATTTATTATATTGTAATTTATGATTTTGTGTTTTAAACTTTATCATACCGGGGATGTCTACTAGACTCTGGTTTAGACAGATTTAAGGGAGTTATTCCTAAGAATTGCAGGCCTACAATATAAAACGCCAAATTTTTATGCAAAACAATTGTACCAGCAGCATCTTTGGGGTCGGTTGGGAGCGCTGTATTTAGCGATCCCAAAATGTCCTGCCCATTGAAATGAATGGCCAGCGCTTTCAAAGTGCTGCCAAAACTGGAGTTTTAACCCTTTTTTGGTGATCAGAGACTGGGGACATGGTACAGGAGATGGTCAGAGACTGCGGACATGGTACAGGAGATGGTCAGAGACTTTGGACATGGTAAAGGAGGTGGTCAGAGACTGGGGACATGTTAAAGGAGGTGGTCAGAGACTGGGGACATGGTACAGGAGGTGGTCAGAGACTGGGGACATGGTACAGGAGGTGGTCAGAGACTGGGGACATGGTACAGGAGGTGGTCAAAGACTGGGGACATGGTACAGGAGGTGGTCAGAGACTGGGGACATGGTACAGGAGGTGGTCAGAGACTGCATACATGATACAAGATATGGTCAGAGAGTGCAGACATGATACAGGAGATCAATGCAGCCTCACCAGTAACCATTAAATGCAGCCTCACTGTGCCCATCAATGCAGCCTCTGTGCCAGTCCATGCAGCCTCACCGTGCCCATCCATGCCGCCTCACCATGCCCATCATTGTCGCCCCACCATGCCCATCATTGCCGTCTTACCGTGCCTATCATTGCCGCCTCACCGTGCCCATCATTGCTGCCTCACCGTGCCCATAATTGCCACCTCACCGTGCCCATAATTGCCGCCTCACCGTGCCCATAATTGCCGCCTGACCGTGCCCTCATTGCCACCTCACTGTGCCCTCATTGCCGCCTCACCGTGCCCATCATTGCCGCCTCACTGTGCCCATTATTGCTGCCTCACCGTGCCCTCATTGCCATCTCACTGTGCCCTCATTGCCGCCTCACCGTGCCCATCATTGCCACCTCTCCATGCCCTCATTGCCACCTCTCCATTCCCTCATTGCAGCCTTACTGTTTCCTCATTGTAGCCTCAGTGTGCACTCATTGCAGCCTCACCATCGTTGCAGCATCTCCGGCTGTGTCACGGAGCTCTGTGTGAAATGTTATGCCGCGCTGTGACAAAAGTCCCGCCCTCCTTCTAGACCTGCTCGAGTGATAGACAGAAAACTGCGTCTATCACACAAGCTGGTCTAAGAGGAGGGCGGGACAGTGAAGCAATAAAAATGAAAAATTCCTTTAAATATAGTGCCTGGGGGTAAAGTGGGGCATCTGTACCATGTATAGAACCTGCTGTAGCAAAACTGACATACACTATATTACCAAAAGGTCCATAAAGACATTGATGAGCGAGTTTGGGGTATAGGAATGTGAGTGGCCTGCACAGAGTCCTGACCTCAACCCGATAGAACACCTTTGGGATGAATTAGAGCAGAGACTGCTAGCCAGGCCTTCTCGTCCAACATCAGTGTTGACCTCATAAATGCGCTTCTGGAAGAATGGTCAAACATTCCCAGAGACATACTTCTAAACTTTGTGGACATCCTTCCCAGAAGAGTTGAAGCTGTTATAGCTGCAAAGGGTGGGCCAACTCAATATTAAACCCTACGGATTAAGACTGGGATGCCATTAAAATTCATGTGCATGTAAAGGCAGGTGTCCCAATACTTTCCCCCTGTTCAAATCATTAGTAAGACCTCATCTGGAATATGCAGTTCAGTTTTGGGCACCAGTTCTCAAAAAGGATATCGGGGAACTGGAGAAAGTGCAGAGAAAGGCAACCAAACTAATAAGAGGCATGGAGGAGCTCAGCTATGAGGAAAGATTAGAGGAACTGAATTTATTCACTTTTGAGAAGAGGAGAATAAGGGGGGATATGATTAACATGTACAAATATATAAGGGGTCCATATAGTGAACTTGGTGTTGAGTTATTCACTTTACGGTCAACACAAAAGACAAGGGGGCACGCTTTACGTCTAGAGGAAAAAAAGATTTCATCTCCAAATACGGAAAGGTTTCTTCACAGTTATGCCGCGTACACACGATCATTTTTCACGTCGTGAAAAATGACATTTTTTGTTTTCAACAAGAAAAACGACCGTGTGTGGTCTTTTTGTCGTTTTTCCTGACATTTCTTCCGCGGCAGTGTTTCCCATAGGGAAACACTGCCGTGGAGCCCATAGACGATCGTTTTTCTCGTCATTTTAAAAAATGACGAGAAAAATGACCATGTGTGGGGAACAAGCTGTTCCCTCGTTTAAAATGTCATTATTCACGGCGTTTTTTTAACCGCTGTGAATAATGATCGTGTGTACGCGGCATAAGAGCTGTGAAAATGTGGAACAGACTCCCTCCAGAGGTGGTTCTGGCCAGCTCAGTAGATTGCTTTAAGAAAGGCCTGGATACTTTCCTAAATGTACATATTATAACTGAGTACTAACATTTATAGTACTCCAGAGGGTACCCCCAATATCCCAGTGTCCAGTATTATGATTATGAGGATCATTATTATGATCCATCACCAGCTAGATATGGTGAACGCTCTAGGCATCATCGTGATCGCTCCCCACACTATGGCCCTCCACCCATTTCTACTCATAACAGATTCTCTCCTTTAGGGGAAGTGCGGGATGATAGCTATCATACCCACACTAGAAATTCCCAGTATCCATCTAACTATGGGTATGACTCTTCTAGCAGAGGTCGGGATTTTTACAGGGACCCAGCTCCTCGCAAAAGGGGCCCCGACCCAGGAGAGGGATCAGAGGGGGGAGGAGAATCCAGAAAAGGAAAGAAAAGGTGCATGTAAAAGGCCAAGGGGTTTTTAATTTAAGCTCTAAGGTCTTTACGAAAGATGAATTATCTGTATTGGACAAAGGCCTCAAGTTTGCCCCACCTAAGAAACTGAATAAGTTTGATACATTCATCGATATACAAAAGTATATTCGTAAAGTAAATATACAACGTTACCTTATCACTAATCCCATTATTAGCGAAAGTAGAGCGGCCACATCTGGAACGGTTCATTCGGGTTTGTCTAATCCATCTTTATTCAACCCACCAGTTCCGGTGGCACCTGCTGTTAGTATTTTTAAAGATCTTGTACTTAAGGATCTAGCAGAGTTGCAGGTGAGCCGCCCATGCCGCCGCCCCCCATTGTCCAGCATTGGACTCAAGTCCCTGTGTCAAGACAGAGATTTGGTAATTCGTCCGGCGGACAAAGGAGGCGGCATAGTCATATTAGATAAATGTGACTATGAAACAGAAATGCATAGGATTTTGAATGAGCCTGGTACTTACCAGATGTTAACAACTAACCCAACATCTCGCTTTAAAGCTGATCTTCAAAAGTTGGTTGACAGTGGTTTTGATCGAGCCATTTTAAATAAGAAGGAGAGAGCTTTTTTAGTCCCCACTGTTCCCAGGATCCCTACTATTTATTTTTTGCCTAAGGTCCACAAGGACCCCATACATCCACCTGGTCGACCAATTGTAAGTGGCATCGACTCGGTCACCTCCAGGGTTGGTCGATATATCGACCATTATTTACAGCCCCTGGTCAGACGTGTGCCATCTTATTTAGGTGACACGGGTGCCACTATCAGGAAATTGGAAAGTGTCAATATACAAAGCGACCTCATCATGGTAACAGCAGACGTTGCTTCATTATATACCTGCATACCCCATGAAAAAGGTTTTGAGGCAGTGCAACATTTTTTGGAGAAGGAACCTTCTCTAGCCCAATTCCAGTGCAGGTTCATTATGGAGTTGTTGGAATTTGCCACCAAGCATAGTTATTTTTGGTTTGATGACAATTTTTATCTACAATCACGTGGCGTAGCTATGGGGGCTAAATTCGCCCCCAGCGTCGCCAACCTTTTCATGGCCAAGTGGGAGGAGGATGTCGTCTATACCCATGACACCTCGTCAGTGGTGTTATGGGCAAGATATATAGACGACATCCTCCTCCTATGGGATGGTGACATGATGTCATTGGAAGCCTTTATGGGTTCCCTCAATCATAATGATAGGGGTATCTCCCTTACATATACTGCCAATAAGGATAAGATACAATTTTTGGACTTGGAGATCAGTATTATAGATCGAAGTTTCCAATTTCAAACTTTTAAAAAAAAAAATGATCGTAATGGGTTCATTCCCATTGACAGTTGTCATCACCGCTCTTGGTTAAACGCAGTCCCACGTAGCCAGTTTTTGAGACTCCGTAGAAATTGTACTACTACGGAGTCATTCAAAATACAGGCAGATGTTCTCAAACTTAGATTTATTGAGAAGGGCTATAACCCCATAGACGTGGAACGGGACCTTGAAAAGACCTTGGAGGTTGACAGAGGTTCCCTTCTTGAGGTTAAACCAAAAAGGGAACAAGATGATAGCTTTAAATGGGCAATGTTTACATCATTCTCCACTCAACACAAGCAAGTCAAAGCCATCATATCTAAACATTGGGGAGTTTTGAAAAACGATCGAGATTTACACAGTGTTCTACCGGAACAAGCAAAAGTGATATTTAGCGGTGTTCCCACACTTCAGAGCAAGATCGCACCGAATATCATCAATCCTCCGGTGCGACCTTCCTTTTTCTATCAGTTAGTGGGCTATCACCCTTGCAAAAAATGTTCTGTATGTAAATGTAATTCTTCAGGGAAGAGTAAGACCTTGGAATTTAGTTCCACTATCACGGGTAAAACATATCCCATTAAGCGTTTTTACACATGTGCCACCAAATATGTGGTTTACCCCATAACCTGCCCATGTGGTAAACAATATGTGGGCCGCACAATACGATCTTTTTCGGTGCGCGTTGGTGAACACGTAGCTCTCATTCTTGGTGGCGACACATAACATACGGTACCCAGGCATTATAGGGCGTACCACAACAGGAATCCTGCAGGCACGCAATTCCTTGTTATTGACCAATTTGTTACCCCCTGGAGGGGCAGTCCCAAAACCAGAGGCGTGTCCCAACTCGAGACCTATTGGATTTATGAGTTACAGTCGCACACGCCTTCTGGTTTAAACCTTGAGTGGGATATTAATTCATTCATCAATAAATCCTAGTTAGCAGTGGGCCCATTAAAGTTCTCTCCTTTGTACATACATCTTTTATTTTGGCGCAATACATATATATGTTTTTTACCATTTTATCCTGTATTCATTTATATGGTTATTCTTTGTATAGATTGTATGTGAATCTGACATTCATACAATTCTAATGTATATATGATGTAATTGTGAACCCTGTGGGAGTGCATTCCATGTGCGTGGTTTATATCTACTAGAACACATGAGGGTTTTTCTCACCCACACAATCACATTACATGTAAACCACTTCCATAAATTGACATAGTTCCGCTTAGTATAGGGATTCTTAGTTTATTCTTTGAATTAGTCCCATACACTTTAAACATTATTCAGCGGATACTATCATGGTTCCTTTATTTAATATTTTTAATTTTTTAATTTTGCATTAAATTTGATACTTACTATCTTGTTTATATCACATCAGGTATACTGGTGTCATATTTTACAAGTTGTTTTAAATTTTTCATTCGGGTGGAATGACATACTATTGTCAGTCTTTAGGTCACTCCTGTAGATTAACCCTTCATAAAAATATATAAATAACTAACTAATCACTTTACATTTTGACCTAATGGTGTGTCCCATTATGATTCTAAATGTGTTTAGGTTAGCTGGGGGTAATATCCCTATAGTATTTTGAACATCACCATAGGACTCCATTCACGATCATGATGTAACTTATCCCCTCTATAGATGTGTTTTCACACAAACATAAGGAGCTCGGCGCAGCTCACTCTATTATTAAGTGACGGCCGGGACGTCACAGCGAGGCGTGGAGCGCGCCTGTATATTAGATCGAGGCTTGACACACAAGCTGTGTCAGATGACCTCTTATATATTAGAACGAGGCGCGGAGAGCGATCGTGAACCAGAAGGAGGCTTGACACACAAGCCGAACCTTCCCTATGTCCAGGAGACCATCGAGGCGTGGACCGCGCCCGTATACCAGATCGAGGCTTGACACACAAGCTGTGTCAGGTGACCTCTTATATGTCAGAACGAGGCACGGAGCGCGATCGTTAGCGAGAAGGAGGCTTGATACACAAGCCGAATCCTTCCTATGTCTAGGATACCAGAGTGAGGCTTGACGCTCATCCGGCCACCAGAAAGAGGCTTGAAACTCAAAATCAAACAGATTCATCTATTCGCCGGGCTTATATTACGGCTATTATATGCATAGATAGACATAGATTCATTCTGTTTAATTGTCACAATGTATGATTAACCATACACATTCATGAGTTGAGTTTACTAACATCCAACTCACTTAGCTTTATGGAAGATCTAAATAGGTTACCCAATCCATCGGGTCAATCCAGATGGAGGCTTGATACTCAAGGGGAACATCCATATTGGTACACCCTGACCTTTATAGACTTTTTTAATACATACAATGTTACCCAAATCGAGGTTTGGAACACACACTGGGACTCCATTTTGGTTCAACCAGGAAGTGATTATTCAACACATGGACACCCAGGGGATGGCCTCCTAATTAGGGGTCATAATACCTATATATTCATGGAGGGCAACAGTGGGGGAATCACCCCAGATGATGCATTTGGATGCGAAACGCGTCGGGAGACCCTACTGTTGCCATTGATCATTTTGACAAAGCGCTGTTATATTCATCTAAATGTAAGTGTACCTACCTACATTAAATACCCCTTTTTATACAGTATCACACTATGTGCCTTTTCTTTCCTTCTAAATTCTGCAATCTACTCGGCATCGCTACCTGATTCTAATCGGGCACTGCATACAAGCCCCATTGTCATCTGGATATGAGAGATATTTTTTTCTATCCTTTGGACTGGATTGAAGTTTGATGTCCCCCATTTGAATCACAGTTGGAGATTTGCTGTCCACAGCGGCTTACCTATGCTTGGTTGACCCTCTGAACGTAGGTTTTTGGGGTCCACTCTTTCTGGTAAGCCTTTCTTACAACCGATTGGTGGTGGCCACTTTGAGTGCACTCTCTTCACGTTAAGTTTACTTATGAGCACCATAATTTGATTGTCACTCACCTTTCATCAATATATGTTCTATTTGTTTTTATTATGAACTCAGTATTTTTGATGTCTATTGTGGCATTTAATTTGCATCACTGAGGACTCTTTGGACTCTTTGAACACTTTATTTTATTCAGTTTGTTTGGCTAAGATGTCACATTACTGAGGACTTTTTGAATATTTCATTTATTCAGTTTGTTTAGCAGAGATGTTACATTGTTTATCTAATTATATATCACTGTTATACACTGCTCCTTAATTGTGGGCAGTTCTTACTCATTTTTAGCGCTACACTTTTTTGTTTAGTTTGTTTTCCACCATTTTTCAATTGGTTGTGTGAGCAGCTATTTATCAGGCAGCGCGGAATTCCTTTTGTATTTACTAACATTTATAGGTAAAGTTGATCCAGGGTAAATCCGATTGCCTCTCGGGGGATCAGGAAGGAATTTTTTCCCCTGCTGTAGCGAATTGGATCATGCTCTTCTGGTTTTTTTTGCCTTCCTCTGGATCAACTGTGGGTATAGAATTGGGTATATGGGATTGTACGATACTTTTTATTAATTTTTTTCTATGGTGTAACTGGATGGACTTGTGTCTTTTTTCAACCTGACTAACTATGTAACTATGTAACTTTTGGTAATATAGTGTATAAAAAAAAGAGAAATTACATTTAAATAGATTTTTCCTACAAGCTTTCTTTATTTTGTAAACAACGACTTGGGGAGCCTGTCTGTATTTAGTGCACTCGGAACAAGATTGGAGATTTTTTTGATAAATTTTGGTGTCTCTTTGGCAGGCCTTGGATGAAAATAACACATTTTTGCACCACAGTGAGCAAGCCTTATGTGAAGAAGCCAAATTATAGTACACTCAGGCCAAGATTAATTTTTTTTTTTCGATTAAAGTCTGGTTTCTCCTTCGCAGACTTTGGAAAGAAGTAACAGGTACAGAAACATTGGGCTTTGTGTGTTGGTGGTGCCTTCACACCGTAAAAAATGTCAATATCGATTCAACCCCCCTCATGATCTTAATACAGCATTTCCTCGATTCACTGCAGAGAGTTCTCTGCTCACAGCTGACATCTGTCAAAAACAAACAAACAGGCAGCCTGCCAAGTTCATCACAACATTGTCAACGCTGGGAGATAACTATAAACAAAGTATCATTTAGTTCAGTGTTTCTCAACATTTTAGTGTCGCGACCCCTTGATAAAATTTCCCAAGTTGTGGGGACCCCTAACAGTAAAATTATTTTCATAGCGTGGAATGTCAGCACCCAAGGCAAGACAAGTAATTTGCGCCCCTAACCCGTGGACATTTAGCACTCCCTGAGTCCCTTCCACTCGTACAGTATTAAAATCCCGTTTGGTACATTTTAGGATGTACCACTCTTTCTTTTTGTTCTCCTTTCTTTCCCTTTTATCTCTCTCTATCCTAATTTCTTGTTTTTTCCCCCCATCCCTCTCTCTAGCCGTATTTCTTGTTCTTTCTCTTTTTCTCTCTCTCCTTTTTTCTTTGTTCCTCCCCCTCTTTTCCTCTCCCTTCCATGTATTCTCTATTATTATTCCTTCTCCTACTCCTTGGTGGGGTGTGGGGGGAATGGAATGAGTGGCAATGTTGGGGGGAGTTCTGATCAGCCAACTTAGGTGCTCTTGATAAAGGTCATCTGCTGATCTGAGAACTGTAGTGGGGACTTTTAATGGCAACTATAATCACAGGTAGTGTTACTCACTGTATCTCCGATTTGTGGTGTCTCGTAGCAGTGACACCTATTCTGAAATCAGGAGATAAGGTTTCCTCCAGCCCCTCCCACTTCACATTCCTCACCAGTCAACTGACCTCTAGTCTCTGCCCCCCAGCCATGCCGTGAACTGAATGGGCGGCTGCGAAGAGGCTGAAAGGGCGGCTGCGGGCTCCAGGAACAGCCCAGCTGGGTGGCCACAGGCTCCAGGGACAGCCCTGCTGGGCGGCCACAAAAAGGCTGGGAGAGCGGTGTGGGCTTAAGAAACAGCCCAGAATATGGTAACCCCTGGCAAATCATCATTCGACCCCCAGGTTGAGAACCAATGATTTAGTTCCTTTAGATCAAACTAATGAACTTCGGTCTGTAAATTAGATCAGTTTAACCACTTAAAGACTAAAGCCTCGTACACACGGCCGGTTTTCTCGGCAAGAAAACTTCTGGGAGAGCTTTTTGGCAAGAAAACCGGTCGTGTGTATGGTTTCTCGTCGTGCAAGCTGCCGGGAATCTCGACGAGAAAAATAGAGAACCTGCTCTCTATTTTCTCGTCAGAATTCTTGTCGGGCTGTTTCCCGATGAGAAAACCGTGAGTGTGTATGCTTACCTGTCCATGGTAAACCCGTGCATGCTATAAAAGACTTTGACGCATGCGCGGTAGCATACAGGGGTAGTGTAGGGTGTAGCAAGATGGCGGGGACGGCATCGAATGTGACAAGTGCAGGCTCGTCGTAGTCGATGACGTCATCACGTTCTTGCCATTTAAAAGAACGGCGGTTCTTTTGAATGGCCGTGTGTACACTCGGCGAGGACGGCAAGCTTGCCGGGAATCTTTTTGGGAAAACCAAAGTTTTTTTCCCAATGAGATTCCCGCCCGTGTGTACGAGGCTTTAGCCTTTTTCTAAAACTCGATGCTTACAAGTTAAAATCAGTATTTTTTGCTAGAAAATTACTTAGAACCTGCAAACATTATATATATATATATATATATATACAGTATATATATACATATATATATATATATATTTTTTTTAGAAGAGACTCTAGAGAAAAAAATGGCGGTTGTTGCAATATTTTATGTCACACTGTATTTGTGCAGCATTTTTTCAAACACATTTGTTTTGGAAAAAATACACTTTATTGAATTAAAAAAAATAACTAAACAGTAAAGTTAGCCCAATTTTTTTGTATAATGTGAAAGATGATGTTACACTGAGAGAATCGTGATCTTTATTCTAAGCAAAAAAATAGTGATTCTCATTTTAGCCAGAATCGTGCAGCTCTACCGCAACACTAATGCGGCATACACACTATCGTTTTTCACGTCGTTAAAAAAAACGACATGAAAAACGACGTGAAAAAATAGAGCATGTTCGAAATTTTTAATGGCCGTTTTTCACGTCGTTAAAAATGCTCTGGAGCATACACACGATCGGTTTTAATGGCCATTTTAAAAAATGCCATTTTTAACGGCATGAAAAACGATCGTGTGTATGGGGCATAACTCTTGAACAACAAAATCTGTTTATTTTGCTTAACAAAACATACAAAAACAATGTCCAACAATAATGGATCCATATTATGGATCACTGATTAGTTGCAAGTTAGAGAAGTTTCAAAATAAATTTACAAAAATATATCTTCTTCTTCCTCTTCTACTCCTCGTATATGCAAAACATTATACACCTTATTAGAACTTCTCCAAGATGTCCAGATAATGCCCTATCAAGATACTCTTCTGTATTGGCGTGCTGCATGTTCATGTAGCCATTCACAGAGACCAGGTATCCCTTGTATTACATACCCCACTTCATTTCACCATTACTGGCTTACCAGTAAGACCATTAGGTTTTAGGTTTAGTGGCAAACTCATTCTACCGCTGAAGCCACTGCTGATTCACAGACCAGTGAAAGGAAGAAAAAATTTCCCTGCAGAATGCTCTGAGAACACACCACTGGAGAGAGCAGGAAATGGCTAAAGTACACTTGATAAAAGCAAGACTTGGCCTTTCTGTAAAAATGTAAAGTATATGCACCTGTCAAGCAGGTGCGAAAAAAATTGGGCTTTGGGCTTTAATGGTGCCTTCACACCTTAACCCTTTAGAGCAGGGGTCCCCAACTCAGTCCGTGGCCTGTTGATTACAGCACAGCAGGAGGTGAGCGACGATCACGGTCCGCACAGGGCTATTAAAGACTGCGGTCGCCACTCACCTCCGGCCAGTTCTGGACTGGCCATAGGGCACAAACAAGAGACAGGCAGCGCTGTGCACTGTATTATTCCCCAGTGAGCAAGGAGCAGGTGGGGCCGGGAGTTCCACTGATGCACCGACCCCGCCCCATGCCATGTAGCCTGTAAACTCGGGACTCAGGAGGCTGCAGGGTAGTAGCTGAGGTCAGAGTGGAAATGGCAGCCAACATCACTGAGAGCCCACAGACAGTGAGTCCTTCTTTCCACTGTCTATGACTGTTCCTAACCCTATCAGCGTCCTGGGTAACCAGAGACAATGGCCAGTATGGGTCGAAAGGGAAAGGGAATTGTGGGAAATGCCCACACTGCAAGCCTCACCTATGGGGCTTAACCGGTCATAGAGAGTGGCCAGAGGGGATCTAATGATTGGAGGAGGGGCTTTGGGTGGGGCTATTGGAATTAAAGGGCTTTGAGTGGTATCCCAATGGAGAGTGAAGTGACATTTGGAGGTAGAGTAATGGAGAGTAGAGGGGCCTTTGCGGGAGGGGCTATGGAGAGCTGAGTGGTATTTAGGGGTGGGGCTATGGGGAGCTAAGAGGCATTTTGGGGTGTGGCTATGGAGAGAGAGATTTGTGAGCAGGGCTATTGAGAATGGAGAAGGGCATTGTGGATGGGGCTATGAAGAGTACAGGGGGGTGATGGGCAGGACTATGGATTGGTTGGGTTTATGGAGCTAAGTGATGGGTGATGGGTGAGCGACAACCTCTAGCAACCAATCAGTGAGCAGTAATAATGTGCAGTAACCTCTGGCAGCCAATCAGTAAGCAGTAATGATGTGCAGTAACCTCTAGCAACCAATCAGTGAGGAGAAATCATGTGCAGTAACCTCTAGCAACCAATCAGCAAGCAGAAATGATGTGATGTATCCTCTAGCAACTAATCAGTGATCCATAATGTGTGCTGTAACCTCTAGCAACCAGTCAGTGAGCGGTAATGAAATGCTGTAACCTCTGCCAACAAATCTCAATCACTTTTTCTTCTCAGTTCCATGTTATATAATTTAAGTGGGAGTAATCTCCCTTGGTTCATTTTTACCTATAGGTAAGCCTATAATAAGGCTTACCTATAGGTTAAGGTGACCAGATTTTTTAAATGAAATCCGGGGACATATTTTTTTTTTTACTAGTAATGTCGGCAATCAGCAACTCTCTGCCCGTCGCCGCCTCACAGCCTGTCAAGTCTTACTCTCCGGGCCCCCGTCTACTACTGGGTGGGGAGGGGAGGAAGATCACTCCCCCAGGAAAAGCAAGGAGATAAGCAGGCAGGCGGCTGGCCGGGACTTGAGCCAAGGCAGAAGAACATGCGAGCGGAGCTGAATGGGCATGCGCCCAAAACTGAAGAAATATTCACTCCGCTCCGACCAGCACATGATCATCAGAAAGGGGCACAGATAATGTAAAAAAATATACCCCCTAAGCTAGTAGGATCTGTAATGCAGATTTTTTTTTTTATTCTGCACTTACTGTATTTGAAACTGCCCCAGCCCCTGTTCAAATCCAATCCGGAGACAAAACCTGGGGACAGACTTGGTCCAGGGACAGTGTCCTCAATCCGGGGACTGTACCCAAAAACCGGGGATGTCTGGTCACCCTACTATAGGTTCAGTAAATATCTCCTAAACACGCACCATTTAGGAGATACTTACTTGTGAAGCCGCCAGTGACGTCACTGGCGATTGCGCTATGAAGAAACGGCATACCCAACAGCATTCCTTCAGGGCACTGTGCCGTGAACAGCAATGTGACGTCATTGTGGCTCATCCAATCAAAGGACCGTAGCCTACCAACCCGGAAGGAAGACCAGGTGAAGATGAAAGCACTATCCGCACTGACAGCGCGCCGCTGGAGGGCTTTGTTTTAAGGTAAGTTTTGTATTATGTGCTAGTATGTGATGCATACTAGCACATAATAACATTGCCTTGCAGTAGGAACTTTTTTTTTCATTCCCCGAGTTTACTACCGTTTTAAAGTGCACAGTAAACTGGTAGTTGTCATTATTTGTAATTTGGTATAAACAAACAAAAAAAAATGTGCTGCTCAGTGTGAAATGCCGAGGCCTATTTTTTGTCCCAGTCCGGACCTGCCTCCTGCTGTGCTGCCATGCCCGTGTGTCCTCTCCTTGCTCTTCTACCCACCTGGTGATGATATCATCCTATCAGTAGGGCAAGGCGCGGGAGGAGCTGCAGATCAGAATGGAGCGCTCC
Source organism: Rana muscosa (assembly GCA_029206835.1). NCBI lineage: Eukaryota > Metazoa > Chordata > Amphibia > Anura > Ranidae > Rana > Rana muscosa. The sequence continues at coordinate 1,027,883,948 of CM055116.1, forward strand.
TCCTGCCCCCTCCCCTGCTGAGAGAATGACATAGTCAGGTGCACAGGGAAGCCAGGAAAAGACACATGGACTGAGCACAGCCTCTGCTCTGCCCAGGGCCGATCCTAGGGTCACAGACGCCTCGGTGCAGAAATATTTCTGGCGCCCCCCACGTGGGCGTGGTCATCTTACAAACCCCTCCCCTTACACATGTTTCTATGGCTACAACTCAAACACAGAGATGCTCCCCTAAGAATTCGTCATTACCCTAGGATCCTCCCATGATCCTTTAACAATAAAGAAAATACAGGAAGAGCATACACTAATGAGACCTGGAGGAGAGTCTCTCTGATGCACACAAAGAGGGATTCTGTTAGAGAGTCTGTTAGGAAGAGCCCCCAGACATAGTACAAGAGACAGCAGACATATTACAGGTGACGGTCAGAGAGTGCAGACATGACACAAGAGACAGTCAGAGAGTGCAGACATATTACACGAGACGGTCAGAGCGTGCAGACATATTACAGGAGATGGTCAGAGAGTGCAGACATATTACAGGAGATGGTCAGAGACTGCAGACATATTACAGGTGACGGTCAGAGAGTGCAGACATATTACAGGTGACGGTGAGAGAGTGCAGACATGATACAAGAGACGGTCAGAGAGTGCAGACATATTACAGGAGACAATCAGAGAGTGCAGACATATTACAGGAGACGGTCAGAGAGTGCAGACATATTACAGGAGACAGTCAGAGAGTGCAGACATACTACAGGAGATGGTCAGAGACTGCAGACATACTACAGGAGATGGTCAGAGACTGCAGACATATTACAGGAGATGGTCAGAGACTGCAGAAATAATACAGGAGATGATCAGAGAGTGCAGAATATTACAGGAGACGGTCAGAGAGTGCAGACATATTACAGGAGACAGTCAGAGAGTGCAGACATATTACAGGAGACGGTCAGAGACTGCAGATATAATACAGGAGACGGTCAGAGACTGCAGACATATTACAGGAGATGGTCAGAGACTGCGGATATAGTACAGGAGATGGTCAGAGACTGCATGGGGGAATCATGCAAGTTTCTTTCCTGCAATCTGTGGTTGAAAGTGAAAGTTAGTGAATGTCTTGAAAGAACAGGAGGGGGGGGGAGACAAATGGGCAGGGCCGCTGTTAGAAATCATGGGGCACTGTACAGCCTACCTGACGGGGCCCCCTTCAACCATGCCCTTGACCCCACCCCTGGCCCTGGCTTGAAGCGATTTACATATGTGTGCGGAGCCACCGCATGCATTTGCAATTAATAAGCATGAAGGAGTGGGGGCAGTTTAAATTTCTTTTAAATTGTATTTTATTACACAGAAAAACAAATCTTACACTGTATCTTTACATTTTTTTTTTTCATTTTTGTTTTCACAAGAGATGAACAACATCCCTTGTGATAGCATGGGCCATGACATGTCCTCTTTATGGAGGGATCTGGGGTCTTTTAGACCCCATATCTCTCCTCTGGCCTCCAAAGTATAAGATCAAACCGAGATCAGTTTGATCAGATACTTGTTCAAGCCGGTAATGGTTTCATTAAATGAGCCCGAAACCGAAAGGGATAAAATCCTTATCACTTCCAGTTTCTGACATCACACGGTGGGCGGAATGACATCCATCCCTCTCATTGTGTCCCAGTAACCAGATGCTAATGGTCACATCTTAAAAACAGTAAAGGTGGTGGTGGTGGAACCCCCTTCCACTGCCTGTAAAAGTAATACAGTGGCTTCTTAGCCACTAGGATTACTTTTACTTTGTGCAGAATTCCTGGTGTTAAAAAAATGATATCTTGATCATTGCTGTAGTGATGACCAAGATATCACCCTTCCAATCCAGCGACGTACTGACACGTCGCTGGACGGGAAGCAGTTAAAATGAAGTGTAAATTAGGATTACACTGTTTCTCATTATCATCAGCATTACAATTATCACACAGACAGCACTGTAAGCAGGTGCTCTATCATGTCTCTGTCACATTACTTTTGGGTGCTGACTTTGTTATGGCTGTTACATACAGTAAGTACAGCAATAAGTTAACAGCCATAACAAAGTCAGCACCCAAAAGCAATGTGACAGAGACATGATAGAGCACCTGCTTACAGTGCTACTGCTACCTGTGTGATAATTGAAATGCTGATAACCTGCTGTGCTGTGAAATACATAATAGGACACAGTGAGTATTCTATCCTCTACTCCCCACTCACTGTGTCCAGTGCAGCCACACTGTCCTCCTGCTCTTCCTTGTCAGCCCTCAACTTCTTCACATCTTGCTAGGATTGCAGCCGGGAGCCGAACGGAGAATTGCAATATCACTCCGCCAGCCGGGACTAATAGAATAGTGGGGCGGCATGATGTACATGTGCTCGAAAATAAGAAAATAGTCCCTCCACTGTGCTCCCCTTCACACTCACTCACATTTCCAGGCTGGAAGCAGAAATCCTTCAGTCTCACAGAGGAATCTGCAGCTGCTGTTTTCATATTTCCCGCCCACACACGAGATACAGCTGTACGCCAGAGATAGTGTGTGCGGAGCAGGAAGTCACTGGTGGAGCAGAGGTGGGAGGAGCTGTATTCCTCACTGATCTCCCGTCAGTGAGGATCGGGGGAGGTGGTGTGTTCGCTGGGCTGTGTAAGTGTCACTGTCACAGACACTTTACAGAGCTGCAGCCACCAGTCGTCTCAGAATTTACAGACTGATTCTCCTGTCCTACGGACGGGAGAAATCAGTCTGTTTCTCCATGGTTACTGAGATAATGGGAGACTTGTCCCCCCCTGCTGGTGGAGCCCTTCCTGAAGTCGCTCTCCTCCCTGCCAATGAGGATGCAGGGGGAGGGAGCAGATTGGGCGGCCGAGGCAATGCGAGGCTCTAATATTATGCGCAGAGGGAGGGGGAGAAATCCACCCCCTCTTACTCTCCACCCAGGGCACCCACTCCGATCTCCTCTGACAGGAGGATGGATGGGGGACGGGCTTGGGCGGGATGAAATAGCAGCGGCGGTGAGCGGCCTCTGAATACCAGCAAGAAGGAGGAGGGAGGGGAGCACTCTGGCGCTTGAGCGCCCCCACCTCTGTGGCGCCTGGGTGAACTGCACCCCTCGCACCCTGTCTAGGATTGGCCCTGGCTCTGCCAAAGGTAGGAGTCCTGTTCAGAGGAGATAGAGATTAGCTATGTGTGATGTTAGAGAGGAAGGGGGGCAGATTGCTAGGGGCACTGTAATATAAAGGGGACTGCACTGTAAAGAGACACTGTAATCATTATATCACAGTGCCCCTTTACAGAGCGGTCCCCTTTACATCACGGTGTCCCCTTTATATTACAGTGCTCTCTTTACAGAGCAGTCCCCTTTACAATAATGTACCCGATACCCATTCACATGGGGGGGTGGGTCGGGATCTGGGGGTCCCCTTGTTAAATGGGCTTCCAGATTCTGATAAGTCCCCATCTGCAGACACTGACAACCACAGCCCATGGTTGTTGGGAAGAGGCCCTTGTCCCCATCAGCACCCCCCCTGTGTTGAGGGCAGGCGGCCTGGTATGGTTCAGGAGGGGGTGCACTCGGTTGCCCTCCCTTTCCTGACCTATAACGCTGCATGCTCGAATAAGGGTCTTGAATGAATTTTGGGGGGACACCACGCTGTTTTTTATATTTTGGTGTGGGTTCCCCTTAAAATCCATACCAGGCCCTTCCCCCCTGACACATGGGGGGAGGGGCAGGGAGATAACAGCTCCACAATCTGATGGAATAGGGTGGCTGCTCTCTACTGTTCCATGATGGCTGCCTCTGGAGGACATCCTGCCTCGTTGTGGTTGTGCCTCCCCTAACTTTCTTCCTCTGCTCTATCCGGCACCCAAGTTTTGTCAGTGACCTCATTATCATAATCCCCTCCATCCTCATCATCACTGGAGCAAACTTGGCAATACGCTGCAGCTAGGGGAACATGACTGCCAATTTGTTGTTTATCAGTGTTCTCCCCTCTCTGTAGGCTCGTTTTACTCCCTTCCTCAACCTCAGAACCAACATCAGAATCAAGTAATGCATGTGCATCATCAAGAAGCAAGTGGCTGATGCTGTGTTCAAATAATTCAGCTGACTCCTCCATGCATTATGCTGGGCTATGACAGGAGTAGCTGTGGTCAAGGAGGCAGAATAAGCCGCTCTGGCAGCTGCGGTGGACTGCGCACTAGTCTCAGCTTGGGTGATAGAGGGCGAAGAGGATGAGGATGGTTGAGTAAGCAAGTCCACCACCTCCTCTGCATGCTGTGGCTGGATAGCATGGGCATCACTAAACAAAGAAAAACGTGCCCTGCCTGAGGACGGACCACGTCCACCTGTGCCTGTGGACACAGATGCTGCTGGCCCTCTCATAGTGGCGTGGGAACATCTGTCTCTCCTTGTTGGTTGCCCAGACATGGTGGGGGGGGGGGTTTACCCAAATTTAACAAATACTGGGAAATGTGTAATTGGAAGCACTTTATTCAATGAAAAGTGGTGTTTGGTGCACTTTAAATTGAGGACTGCCGCCGACAGAAAAAGAGAAGAAAATAAAAATTATAAAAAAATAAATAAAAAAAAAGGAGGAACAACAGCATCGCAGTCAGAAAAACTGTGGCTGACAATTTAAAAAAAGGGGGCAGGCACGGGACAAAACAAAAAACGCAGCAACCGAAGGAAAAAAAAAAACACTGTATATTGTGCAGCACTAAATGTTATGTAATGCTGTGTTAAACACTGCACTACACTAATGCCGCGTACACACGATCGTTTTTAATGTCATTGAAAAAAACTGCATTTTTCTCGACGTGATTTTTCGTATTTCCTCTCAAGCCTGCCTTGCCTACACACTATCGTGAAAAAAAATGTTCGAGTAAAGCGCAGTGACGTACAACGCGTACGACGGCACTATAAAGGGGAAGTTCCATTCGGATGGCGCCACCCTTCATGTTAGTAAAGTTTGTTGAGAGACGATTCGCGCTTTTCAGCCTTGTGCTTTTCAGTCCGTTACAGCGTGACGAATGTGCTATCTCCATTACGAAAAATAGTTTTACCAGAACGAGCGCTCCCGTGTCATACTTGATTCTGAGCATGTGCATTTTTTTTCACGTCGTTAAAGCGTACGCACGCCCATTTTTCATGACGAGAAAAACGATGATGTAAAAAACTACGTGAAAAATTAGAGCATGTTCCAATTTTTCTCGTCGTGATTCTCTGCGTTTTTCTCGTCAGGAAAAATGCTGGAAAGCCCACACGCGATCGTGTGTACGCGGCATAACACTACACTCACACTACACTGATACACTTCACTATACTCACACTACACTACACTATACTCAAACTATACTAACACTGCACTGACACTACACTATTCTAACACTATTCTAACACTGTACTCACACTAACACTACACTGACACTCTACACTCAGAGTCACAATAACACACTAACTCGTTAGTAGAAAAAAGAGCCCTGCTCTATCTATTACTAGTGATGAGCCGAACACCCCCGGGTTCGGTTCGCACCAGAACCCGCGAACGGACCGAAAGTTCGAACGAACATTAGAACCCTATTAAATACAATGGATGCGAACGTTCGAATTCTAAAGTGCTAATTATAACAACTATTATGCATGTTATTGTCCTAAAAAGGGTTTGGGAACCCGGGTTCTGCACCAGGGGACATGTATCAATGCAAAAAGAAGTTTTAAAAACGGTCGTTTTTCGGGAGCAGTCATTTTAATGATGCATAAAGTGAAAAAAAAAAAGTCAAATATTCCTTTAAATATCGTACCTGGGGGGTGTCTAAAGTATGCCTGTGAAGTGCCACGTGTTTCCCGTGTTTAGAACTGTCCCTGCACAAAATGACACTTCTAAAGGAAAAAAAAGCCATTTAAAACTGCTTGCGGCTTTAATGTAATGTCTGGTCCCGGTAATATGGATGAAATTCTTTAAGAAAAATGGCATAGCTACCCCATGACCCCCCCCCTACCCCAGCCCATTACCAGCCCCTTTGGGTCTTGTATGGATATTAAGGGGAACCCCGCACATAAAATAAAAAAGGCCCTATATACTCTGAACAGCCCTATACAGGCGGTGCATACAAGACAGGGACTGTAGGTTTGTTCTTATGTAGAGTCTGTTTGTAATTTTGAACAGGTACATTGTTGAAGTGTAGCTCCAGACCAAAAATCTATTTTTAAACTTTTTGGAAAACATAGGTAAGGGTTATCACCCCTGTAACATTTGTTTTGCTGTCTGTGCCCCTGTTCAGAACATTTCACCTCACTTTCCGTCCCAATGACAACTGTTTTTGAAATGTGGTGTTTTTCTTGAAACAAGGATTGCTGATAAAGCATCAGTACAGAGGAGACACCTTTCTCCCATATTTATTCTTACAGGAGAGAATTTTCCTTCCTAGTGGTAGATTTCCTCTCACTTCCTGTTGTCTTCTTGCGTTTGCAAGTAGGAGTCGTTTGTAAGTTGGATGTTTGAAAGTAGGGACCTGCCGTATATACTCTGCAGAAATAGGCCCCTTAGTTGTTGGTGTTGGCACAACACTGTAAGCACTCACAGTTACTCTTGGTTGGTGCTGGAACGCCCTGCTGTCAACTATTATATCAGGAATTTTAATTACATATAATTGTTGAACAGTGGTAGTAAAAATTGGGCCTTTGATGGTGGTGCTGGTGCCACAACACTGTAAGCCCTGACAGTTACTCTTGGTGGGTGCAGCAATGGGCCCTGCTGTGAATTATTAGATCAAGAATTGTAATTACATGCCCCTGTTGAACAGGGGCTGAAAAATTGGGCCTTAGGCACTGGTGGCACAACACTGCAACCCCTCACAGATACTGTACTTGGAGCACAGCAATGAGCCCTGTTGCAAAGTATTGCTTCAAAAATTGTAATGACACGCCCCTGTTAAACAGGGGCTGAAAAATTGGGCCTTAGGCACTGGTGGCACAACACTGCAACTCCTCACAGATACTGTACTTGGAGCACACCAATGAGCCCTGTTGCAAAGTATTGCTTCAAAAATTGTAATGACACGCCCCTGTTAAACAGGGGCTGAAAAATTGGGCCTTAGGCACTGGTGGCACAACACTGCAACTCCTCACAGATACTGTACTTGGAGCACAGCAATGAGCCCTGTTGCAAAGTATTGCTTCAAAAATTGTAATTACACGCCCCTGTTAAACAGGGGCTGAAAAATTGGGCGTTAGGCACTGGTGGCGGCACCCATAAACAAAAATGATCTTACAAGCTATCATCATCAATCGTATCATTGAGGACTCGGAGGAGGAGGATAGCCAGTCAACATAACAGCACAGGCACTCAGCATCAGCATCAGTCTTGAAGGGATGTGACATGTTAAAATCAATTAGTCTGTTATATCAGCATCAGGTGTGTGGTAGCTGGTGGTGATCCAAGACTGGTTCATCTTGATGAAAGTCAGTCGATCAACCGAGTCGGTGGACAGGCGCACCCTGTGATCCGTGACAAATCCTCCAGCAGCACTGAATGTGCGTTCCGAAAGAACGCTGGATGCAGGACAGGCCAGTAGCTCAATTGCATACTGTGCAAGCTCTGGCCAGTGATCCATCCTCAAGACCCAGTAAGCCAGAGGATTTTCGGTGGGGAAGGTGTCCAAGTCTGACCTTGCCCCTAGATATTCCTGCACCATGTTTATCAGACGCTGGCGATGGTTGCTGGAAGCGATCATACTTTGGGGCTGCGGACTAAAGAATTGTCTGAACGCATCGGTCAGACGGCCACCTTCCCCACCGCTCCTTCTTTGACTGGCCGAAGCCTCAGCAACTCGTTGTCCAGGACCAGGAGTTTGCAACCTCCCAGTCTCTGGGAACGCGTTGCACAGACCTTTCTGCAAGGCCTCCCGGAGTTGTCTCATCCTCTGCTCCCTCTGCGACGGTAACATAAGGTCCGCAACCTTACCCTTGTACCGTGGATCAAGGAGAGTGGCCAGCCAGTAATGGTCCCTCTCCTTGATCCGAAGAATACGAGGATCCTTCCGCAGACTTTGCAGGATCAGGGAGGCCATGCAGCGTAGGTTTGCTGAGGCATTCGCTCCGGAGTCCTCTGGGTCACTAAGGACGACATGATCCGCAGCCACCTCCTCCCAGCCACGTACAAGTCCACTGGTTTCTTGGGACTGTAAATCATCCCTAAAAGACTGCTGCTGATGATGCTGAGTGCCAGCCTCCACCTCCATGCTGACACAATCCTCCTCCTCCTCCTCCTCCTCCTCCTCCTCCTCTTCCTGTGCGATGGGTGGGACAGAAGGAACACTGTCTGGGTAAAGGGGGCCTTGAGAGGCAAGGAAGTCCTCCTCTTCCTGCCTCTGTTCTGCCTCAAGTGCCCTGTCCATTATTCCACGCAGCGTGTGCTCCAACAGGTGGACAAGAGGTACAGTGTCACTGATGCATGCACTGTCACTGCTCACCATCCTCGTGGCCTCCTCAAATGGTGCCAGGACAGTGCATGCATCCCTGATCATGCCCCACTGGCGTGGAGAAAAAAAACCAAGCTCCCCTGACCCTGTCCTGGTGCCGTAGTCGCACAGGTACTCATTGATGGCCCTCTGCTGCGTGTGCAGCCGCTGCAGCATGGCCAACGTTGAGTTCCACCTGGTGGGCATGTCACATATAAGGCGGTTCTTGGGCAGGTTCAACTCCTTTTGCAGCTCAGCCAGGCGAGCACTGGCATTATAAGATCTGCGGAAATGCACACAGACTTTCCTGGCCTGCCTCAGGACATCCTGTAAGCCCGGGTACCTGCCCAAGAAGCGCTGCACCACCAGGTTAAGGACGTGAGCCACACAGGGCACATGGGTCAGTTGTCCCTGTCGGAGGGCGGAGAGGAGGTTGGTGCCATTGTCGCAAACCACCATTCCTGGCTTAAGCTGGCGTGGCGTCAACCACCTCTCGGCCTGGCCCTGCAGAGCAGACAGGACCTCTGCCCCAGTGTGGCTTCTGTCCCCCAAACACACCAGCGCAAGCACGGCATGGCATCTTTTTGCCTGCGTACTTGCGTAGCCCCGTGAACGGCTACGGAGCACCGCTGGTTCATAGGACAAACCACAGGAAGAGGCCATGGAGGAAGAAGAAGAGGAGGGGGTGGAGGAGAGAGGTGTGTCACAACCAGTAGTAGCATTTTGGAGGCGTGGCGGTGGGACAACCTCCAACACTACTGCACCTTGTCCTGAATCCTTCCCAGCTGCCAAAAGAGTGACCCAATGGGCCGTGAAAGAAAGGTAACGTCCCTGTCCATGCCTGCTGGACCATGAGTCAGCGGTAATATGCACCTTACCGCTGACCGCCCTGTCCAGCGAGGCCAAGACATTGCCTTCCACATGCCGGTAGAGAGCCGGAATAGCCTTCCGTGAGAAAAAGTGGCGTTTGGGAACCTGCCACTGAGGAACTGCACATTGCACAAACTCACGGAAGGGGGCCGAGTCTACCAACTGAAAAGGCAGCAGTTGAAGCGCTAGCAATTTAGCCAAGCTAGCATTCAACCGCTGGGCATGTGGATGGCTGGGAGTGAACTTCTTTCGACGGTCCAGCAGCTGGGGCAGGGAAATTTGCCTGCTAGAATCGGACGTCGGTGTACTGCTAGCAGAGTGGGCGCAAGTACTTGGCTGTGACACACCTAATTCTACACCTTCATTCCTCTCAGTGCATGTTTCAGAGAGGACTGAAGTTATAGTGGGGTTGGAGATCCCAGCTGATGCGGTGCAAGGAGAGGTCCGCTTTGTTCTTTGGTGTGGGTCTTTGAGGTAGGCTTGCCAACGAGCTGCATGGCAGGTCAACATATGTCTGGTCAGGCATGTGGTACCCAAGCGGCTGATGTTTTGGCCACGCGATATACGCTTGAGACATATGTTGCAAACAGCAGCTGTGCGATCTGATGCACTAGCCTCAAAAAAGGCCCACACCAAAGAACTTTTTGAATGACGGGCAGAGGCAGCGCCCTGCACAGGCGGAGCTCTGCGGTGTGATTCCGTCGGTGTACTGCCCTTACGCTGGCCACCAAAGGGCATCCTGCCTCGTTGGAGATGTGCCTCCTCCTCATCCTCCTCCTCCTCCTCTCTCCTATTAGGCACCCACGTGGAGTCAGTGACCTCATCATCCCCTCCCTCCTCTTCACTGGAGCCAATCAGGCAGTATGCTGCAGCTGCTGGAACATGACTGCCAGATTGGTGTCCTTCTTGAGCATCCCCTCTGTCTGCTCTCACGCTACTGCCTTCCTCTAGCTGGGTTTCATCATCAGACCCTTCGAAACGCTGGGCATCCTCCTGGAGCATGTACCCAACACTGTGCTGAAACAGTTCGGGGGACTCCTCAGGAGGAGGACATGGTGGGTCTAGGGAAGGAGTGACTGATGATTTGTCTGACATTGATACCAGGGAAGACGACGCTTTGGCAGCTGCTTTTCCAGTACCCTGAGCCTGGGTGAGAGAGGATGAGGAGGAGGAGGAGGGCTTGGTCATCCACTCTACCAAGTCTTCGGCATGATGTGGCTCAACATGTCCAGCTGCCGAAAAGAAGGACAAGCGTGTCCCATGGCCATGTGCTGATGACAATGCACCGCGTCCACGACCAGCACTGTTGCCCCCAGACACAGAGCCTGCTTGCCCTCTTTTATTGCCTCCTGACTGTCTGCCTCTCCTTGTTTGCCTTCCAGACATTCTAATAGATGGCCTGCAGGGAGATGGGAAAAAAGCAATAAGGGCTACCTTCAGGTGTCCTTCTCTGTCCCTTGAAACAAGGACTTTCACAGTGAAAGAAACTGACACTCTCCCTACCTACAGTTTTCTGTCCCTAGAAAAAATGTTTTTTTTAATCACAATATAGCACAAGGACAATTCACTCACTGTCCTTACAGGTCCCTGGAAACAAGGACTTGCAGAGTGAAAGAAAAAAAACACTCTCCCTACTGTGACAGCAGGAAGGTAAAGTCACCTGGTTGCATCCAGGGGGGTAGATATATTTCGCCCAGATTCAGGCTTTACGCCGATTTGTACAACTAGGTGGAGAGTTGTATAAGGCTAGTGTGCTCATGGATGACTCATACCTCTAGGGAGAGGGCTGGGCGTCGTGCAGACAGGGAGTTGATGAGACCAGCTGAACCTTGTCAGCTCATTTAGGCCTCTATAAGAAAGCCCAGCTTCATTAGATGTTAGCTCATGCCTGGAACCAGACCTGTGTGGACTGTCTAGGGAGAGTGAACCCCTGTGCGGTGAGAGAAAGCCTGTGTGGCTATATTTTGCTTGGACATTTAAAACCAGGGACTAGGACAGCACTAGGCTGATCCCAGTTGTTAGTTAGGAAACCTGTATGTTTAGTCAGAGGTCAAGTTGACCAGGATTTATTTTGTTTATGTTTTTTTTGCCTTGCTGTGTTTTTGTCACTGTAAATAGAAAATAAACCGCACCTTTTTGATTTTGAAAACCACAACCTCCGTCTGCTGGGCCTGTTTTTGGGTGGGGAGCCCATCCCGGGGGTCACACATACCCGCTGCCGAGCTAACCCCCTCACAGTTGGTGGAGAACCAGTGGCAGTTTTTTTTTAAGCCAGCATGGAGGAGATACTGAAACAGCTGGCTCTAGCAAATGCCAATCAACAGCAGACAAATGCAGGTTTGCAAAGGAGCCTTGCAGCCCAGCAGCAAGCTCATCAACAGAGCCTTGCAACTTTACAACAGAGTCTGGAGGCTCAGCAACAAGCCCAACAGCAATCTGAGGCCCGCTTCATAGACCTGTTGCAGAAGCAAGAGCAGAGACTACAACAACAGATGGAAGCAGTAATGCAGCAACGTCCGCAGACCAGTGAGGAAAGCCGTCCCACTAATACCGCGTCCTTTGGGGTGAGTCGTTTATTGACAAAAATGACTGGAGAGGATGATCCAGAGGTATTTTTGACCACATTTGAAAGGACCGCTGAAAGAGAAAAGTGGCCTGAGGAGCAGTGGGCTGGACTAGTGGCTCCTCTGTTAACTGGTGAATCGCAGAAAGCTTACTATGACCTAGAGCCTAACCAAGCAAAAGACTATGTGATGCTAAAAGCTGAAATATTGGCAAGGCTGGGTGTCACCCTGGCTGTCCGGGCTCAGCGTGTGCATAACTGGACTTTCCAGCTTGGAAAACCCCCCAGGTCTCAAATGTATGATCTCATTCACCTGAGCAGAAAGTGGCTACAGCCAGAGACTTTGTCCGCACCAAAGATTGTGGAACGTGTTGTAATGGATCGGTTTTTGAGAGCTCTTCCTACTGCCATCCAAAAGTGGGTAAGCCATGGAGACCCAGAGACGGCCGATGGTCTTGTGGATCGTGTGGAGAAATACTTGGCTACAGAGAACCTGACGGCCTCTTCCAGAGACACTCGGACTTTCCACCCTAAGACCAGACCATCCCCAGGGGCGGATAAGAGGATTCCAAGGGGTGAGGGTGGAGAGAGTGAGAGGGTGGGAGCTCTACCCCAAGTTTGGCGAGAACAGCCTGGGAAATCAGCGGCTCAAGAGGCCGCAAGAAGGATCGTTTGCTACCGCTGCCGGCAAGCGGGACATATTGCAGCAAATTGCCCGGTTTTGGAGGAACCCATGCAGTGTGACTTTCTGACGGGCAGACGTCAGTCGCTGTGTGCGACAGTCGCATGCACTGCCATTCGGGGAACTGAGAAACATTTATGCAAAATGTGTATTAATGGTAGAAATGTTGTGGTATTGCTGGATTCAGGTAGCCTTGTGACCCTGATAAAGGCTGAGTTAGTTAAAACAGAGGTCTCTGGGAATAGCAAGGTAGCCGTTATTTGTGTGCATGGGGACACCCGAGAGTATCCAGTGACTACAGTGTGTTTCGAGACCCCCAAAGGTACCCTCTCTCATCCAGTGGGCTTAGTATCTCAGTTACCGCATGACGCCATTGTGGGAAGGGATTTTCCGAAGTTCTGGGAACTGTGGGATGATCCTGAGCCCCCCACTGGTGCCCCTATGTACCAGGAATGTGATAGCCAGAACTCCCCTGAGAGTGGTGAGGACTCTCCGGAATTTCCCTTGTCAGTATTGGCAGGGGAGACTCAAGAAACTGGAGAGGAGCCCACCTCCTCAGACGAAAACCTACCGTCTGTGGAGTTTTCTGATCTTGAGGTTCACAGGGAAAACTTTGCCACAGAACAGTTGAAAGACCCCGCCCTAATAAAGGCACGGGAAAACGTAGTGAAAATAGATGGCGAGTTAGTGAACCCAGATAATACCGGCACTTACCCATACTTCAGCGTAGAGAAGGACCTACTGTATCGGGTGGCAAAAAGGGCAGAAGAAACCGTTGAGCAGCTTGTGGTGCCCAAACCTTACAGGAAGTTGGTGTTGGAGTTGGCCCATGGGCACATTCTTGGAGGTCATCTGGGGACAGAGAAAACCCGAGAGAGGGTATTACAGAGATTCTATTGGCCTGGGGTGATGAAGGACATAGAAAATTATTGTTCCTCCTGCCCTGTGTGTCAGAGGTCGGCCCCGATGCCACATTTCCGTAGCCCGCTGGTCCCTCTACCCATCATTGAGGTCCCGTTTGAGAGAATCGCAATGGATTTGGTAGGTCCTATAATCAAGTCCGCTAGGGGGCACCAGTACATATTGGTTATAATGGACTATGCCACCCGTTATCCAGAAGCGATCCCTCTCAGAAATACCTCGGCCAAAACCATAGCCAAAGAGCTATCTCTTGTTTTTAGCCGGGTGGGTATTTGTAAAGAACTGCTTACGGACCAAGGTACACCCTTTATGTCCCGGGTTATGAAAGAGCTGTGTAAATTGTTCAAAGTGACGCAATTGCGTACATCTGTGTATCACCCCCAAACCGATGGGCTGGTTGAAAGATTCAACAAAACCCTAAAACAAATGTTGAAGAAAGTGGTGGATAGAGATGGAAGGGATTGGGACTGTCTACTTCCTTATTTGATGTTTGCTATTAGGGAGGTGCCCCAATCCTCTACGGGATTCTCCCCCTTTGAGTTACTGTATGGGAGACACCCAAGAGGGCTGTTGGATATTGCCAAGGAAACTTGGGAAAGTGAGAGTTCTCCCCACAGGAGTGTGATTGAGCATGTCGCCCTGATGCAAGATCGAATTGCACAGGTAATGCCCATCGTGAAGGAACATTTGGCCCAAGCGCAGTTGGCACAGCAGAGAGTGTACAACCGTGGAGCCAAGACCCGTACCTTTTCCCCGGGGGATAGGATATTGGTACTTGTCCCTACGGTTGAAAGTAAATTCCTTGCCAAATGGCAAGGCCCCTACGAGATAATGGAAAAAGTGAGCGAAGTGAATTACAAGGTCAGACAACCAGGAAGGCGAAAGCCCGAACAGATCTATCACGTTAATCTGTTGAAAGCCTGGAGGGATAGAGAGTCCCTAGTCGCAGACACTTGGTCACCAGCTCAAACTGGTTGCGTGATTCCTGAGGTTGGAATCGCAGCCACCTTGTCACAACCCCAACAACAGGAGGTTAAGGAGTTTGTGCTTCGCAACAAGGAGGTATTCTCTGAGCTGCCGGGACAAACATCTGGGGTAGAGCATGACATTATTACCCCGCCCGGTGAAAGGGTGAAGTTAAAACCCTATCGGATCCCAGAGGCCCGACGGGAGGCAATACGGGAGGAAGTACAGAAAATGCTGAACTTAGGGGTGATAGAGGAGTCCCAAAGTGATTGGTCTAGTCCCATCGTGTTGGTGCCTAAACCGGATGGGAGCTGGCGATTTTGTAACGATTTTCGTCAGTTGAACAAAGTTACAAAATTTGACACCTACCCCATGCCACGTATAGATGAGTTGATCGACCGGCTGGGAACAGCCCGATACATGACGACTCTTGACCTCACAAAAGGGTATTGGCAAATCCCCCTGGCCAAGTCGGCCAAAGAGAAAACCGCATTTGTAACCCCAGACGGGGCGTTCCAATATAAAAGAATGCCGTTCGGGTTACAGAATGCGCCGGCCACATTCCAGCGGAAAATGGACCAGATGCTGAGGCCCCATCGGAAGTATGCTGCGGCTTACCTGGATGACATTATTGTCCATAGCACAGATTGGGCCTCACATCTGCCAAAAGTGCAAGCAGTCCTGGACTCTGTTCGGGAAGCAGGGTTTACGGCTAACCCCAAGAAGTGTACCATTGGGCAGGAGGAGGCCAAATATCTTGGGTACACCATTGGGAGGGGAGTAATAAAACCCCAACTCAACAAAGTCGAGGCCATCCAGAGTTGGCCACGTCCCAACAGCAAGAAGCAGGTACGAGCCTTTCTGGGAATCGCTGGGTATTATCGGCGATTCATTCCCCACTTTGCTTCTAAGGCTGTGCCCCTAACCAACCTGACGAAGGGGAAAGGGTCGGTCATGATTAAATGGACCCCCGAGGCTGAGGCAGCATTCCAATTCTTGAAACAAGCCTTATGTAGCCAGCCAGTGTTGTACTCACCCGACTTCTCTAGAGACTTTGTCGTACAAAGTGATGCGTCAGATGTGGGGTTAGGAGCAGTATTGTCCCAGGTCTGGAACGGGGAAGAGCACCCAGTCATTTACCTCAGCAGGAAGTTGAAGTCCCATGAGGTAAATTACGCCACCGTTGAAAAGGAGTGTTTAGCGGTGAAGTGGGCTCTAGATTCCCTTCGGTACTACCTGCTAGGTAGGCACTTTGACATGGTTACGGATCACGCTCCGTTAAAGTGGATGGCTCAAAACAAGGAAACAAATAGAAGAGTGAATAGGTGGTTCCTGGCCCTCCAGGAATTCAACTTCACAGTAAAGCATCGCCCTGGCGTTCAAATGGGGAATGTGGATGCTTTGTCTCGAGTACATGAATGCCTGATTGCTGGTGTTCCAACCCCGAGGTTAAAACAAGAGGGGGGGGTATGTGACAGCAGGAAGGTAAAGTCACCTGGTTGCATCCAGGGGGGTAGATATATTTCGCCCAGATTCAGGCTTTACGCCGATTTGTACAACTAGGTGGAGAGTTGTATAAGGCTAGTGTGCTCATGGATGACTCATACCTCTAGGGAGAGGGCTGGGCGTCGTGCAGACAGGGAGTTGATGAGACCAGCTGAACCTTGTCAGCTCATTTAGGCCTCTATAAGAAAGCCCAGCTTCATTAGATGTTAGCTCATGCCTGGAACCAGACCTGTGTGGACTGTCTAGGGAGAGTGAACCCCTGTGCGGTGAGAGAAAGCCTGTGTGGCTATATTTTGCTTGGACATTTAAAACCAGGGACTAGGACAGCACTAGGCTGATCCCAGTTGTTAGTTAGGAAACCTGTATGTTTAGTCAGAGGTCAAGTTGACCAGGATTTATTTTGTTTATGTTTTTTTTGCCTTGCTGTGTTTTTGTCACTGTAAATAGAAAATAAACCGCACCTTTTTGATTTTGAAAACCACAACCTCCGTCTGCTGGGCCTGTTTTTGGGTGGGGAGCCCATCCCGGGGGTCACACATACCCGCTGCCGAGCTAACCCCCTCACACTACCTACAGTTTTCTGTCCCTAGAAAAAATGTTTTTTTTAATCACAATATAGCACAAGGAGAATTCACTCACTGTCCTTCCAGGTCCCTGGAAACAAGGACTTGCAGAGTGAAAGAAAAAAAACACTCTCCCTACCTACAGTTTTCTGTCCCTAGAAAAAATGTTTTTTTTAATCACAATATAGCACAAGGACAATTCACTCACTGTCCTTCCAGGTCCCTGGAAACAAGGACTTGCAGAGTGAAATAAACTGACACTCTCCCTACCTACAGTTTTCTGTCCCTAGAATAAATGTTTTTTTTAAGCACAATATAGCACAAGGACAATTCACTCACTGTCCTTACAGGTCCCTGGAAACAAGGACTTGCAGAGTGAAAGAAAAAAAACACTCTCCCTACCTACAGTTTTCTGTCCCTAGAAAAAATGTTTTTTTTAATCACAATATAGCACAAGGACAATTCACTCACTGTCCTTACAGGTCCCTGGAAACAAGGACTTGCAGAGTGAAAGAAAAAAAACACTCTCCCTACCTACAGTTTTCTGTCCCTAGAAAAAATGTTTTTTTTAATCACAATATAGCACAAGGACAATTCACTCACTGTCCTTACAGGTCCCTGGAAACAAGGACTTGCAGAGTGAAAGAAAAAAAACACTCTCCCTACCTACAGTTTTCTGTCCCTAGAAAAAATGTTTTTTTTAATCACAATATAACACAAGGACAATTCACTCACTGTCCTTCCAGGTCCCTGGAAACAAGGACTTGCAGAGTGAAATAAACTGACACTCTCCCTACCTACAGTTTTCTGTCCCTAGAATAAATGTTTTTTTTAAGCACAATATAGCACAAGGACAATTCACTCACTGTCCTTACAGGTCCCTGGAAACAAGGACTTGCAGAGTGAAAGAAAAAAAACACTCTCCCTACCTACAGTTTTCTGTCCCTAGAAAAAATGTTTTTTTTAATCACAATATAGCACAAGGACAATTCACTCACTGTCCTTCCAGGTCCCTGGAAACAAGGACTTGCAGAGTGAAATAAACTGACACTCTCCCTACCTACAGTTTTCTGTCCCTAGAATAAATGTTTTTTTTAAGCACAATATAGCACAAGGACAATTCACTCACTGTCCTTACAGGTCCCTGGAAACAAGGACTTGCAGAGTGAAAGAAAAAAAACACTCTCCCTACCTACAGTTTTCTGTCCCTAGAAAAAATGTTTTTTTTAATCACAATATAGCACAAGGACAATTCACTCACTGTCCTTACAGGTCCCTGGAAACAAGGACTTGCAGAGTGAAAGAAAAAAAACACTCTCCCTACCTACAGTTTTCTGTCCCTAGAAAAAATGTTTTTTTTAATCACAATATAACACAAGGACAATTCACTCACTGTCCTTCCAGGTCCCTGGAAACAAGGACTTGCAGAGTGAAATAAACTGACACTCTCCCTACCTACAGTTTTCTGTCCCTAGAATAAATGTTTTTTTTAAGCACAATATAGCACAAGGACAATTCACTCACTGTCCTTACAGGTCCCTGGAAACAAGGACTTGCAGAGTGAAAGAAAAAAAACACTCTCCCTACCTACAGTTTTCTGTCCCTAGAAAAAATGTTTTTTTTAATCACAATATAACACAAGGACAATTCACTCACTGTCCTTCCAGGTCCCTGGAAACAAGGACTTGCAGAGTGAAATAAACTGACACTCTCCCTACCTACAGTTTTCTGTCCCTAGAATAAATGTTTTTTTTAAGCACAATATAGCACAAGGACAATTCACTCACTGTCCTTACAGGTCCCTGGAAACAAGGACTTGCAGAGTGAAAGAAAAAAAACACTCTCCCTACCTACAGTTTTCTGTCCCTAGAAAAAATGTTTTTTTTAATCACAATATAGCACAAGGACAATTCACTCACTGTCCTTACAGGTCCCTGGAAACAAGGACTTGCAGAGTGAAATAAACTGACACTCTCCCTACCTACAGTTTTCTGTCCCTAGAATAAATGTTTTTTTTAATCACAATATAGCACAAGGACAATTCACTCACTGTCCTTCCAGGTCCCTGGAAACAAGGACTTGCAGAGTGAAATAAACTGACACTCTCCCTACCTACAGTTTTCTGTCCCTAGAATAAATGTTTTTTTTAAGCACAATATAGCACAAGGACAATTCACTCACTGTCCTTACAGGTCCCTGGAAACAAGGACTTGCAGAGTGAAAGAAAAAAAACACTCTCCCTACCTACAGTTTTCTGTCCCTAGAAAAAATGTTTTTTTAAATCACAATATAGCACAAGGACAATTCACTCACTGTCCTTACAGGTCCCTGGAAACAAGGACTTGCAGAGTGAAAGAAAAAAAACACTCTCCCTACCTACAGTTTTCTGTCCCTAGAAAAAATGTTTTTTTTAATCACAATATAGCACAAGGACAATTCACTCACTGTCCTTCCAGGTCCCTGGAAACAAGGACTTGCAGAGTGAAATAAACTGACACTCTCCCTACCTACAGTTTTCTGTCCCTAGAATAAATGTTTTTTTTAAGCACAATATAGCACAAGGAGAATTCACTCACTGTCCTTCCAGGTCCCTGGAAACAAGGACTTGCAGAGTGAAAGAAAAAAAACACTCTCCCTACCTACAGTTTTCTGTCCCTAGAAAAAATGTTTTTTTTAATCACAATATAGCACAAAGACAATTCACTCACTGTCCTTCCAGGTCCCTGGAAACAAGGACTTGCAGAGTGAAATAAACTGACACTCTCCCTACCTACAGTTTTCTGTCCCTAGAATAAATGTTTTTTTTAAGCACAATATAGCACAAGGACAATTCACTCACTGTCCTTACAGGTCCCTGGAAACAAGGACTTGCAGAGTGAAAGAAAAAAAACACTCTCCCTACCTACAGTTTTCTGTCCCTAGAAAAAATGTTTTTTTTAATCACAATATAGCACAAGGACAATTCACTCACTGTCCTTACAGGTCCCTGGAAACAAGGACTTGCAGAGTGAAAGAAAAAAAACACTCTCCCTACCTACAGTTTTCTGTCCCTAGAAAAAATGTTTTTTTTAATCACAATATAGCACAAGGACAATTCACTCACTGTCCTTCCAGGTCCCTGGAAACAAGGACTTGCAGAGTGAAATAAACTGACACTCTCCCTACCTACAGTTTTCTGTCCCTAGAATAAATGTTTTTTTTAAGCACAATATAGCACAAGGAGAATTCACTCACTGTCCTTCCAGGTCCCTGGAAACAAGGACTTGCAGAGTGAAAGAAAAAAAACACTCTCCCTACCTACAGTTTTCTGTCCCTAGAAAAAATGTTTTTTTTAATCACAATATAGCACAAGGACAATTCACTCACTGTCCTTCCAGGTCCCTGGAAACAAGGACTTGCAGAGTGAAATAAACTGACACTCTCCCTACCTACAGTTTTCTGTCCCTAGAATAAATGTTTTTTTTAAGCACAATATAGCACAAGGACAATTCACTCACTGTCCTTACAGGTCCCTGGAAACAAGGACTTGCAGAGTGAAAGAAAAAAAACACTCTCCCTACCTACAGTTTTCTGTCCCTAGAAAAAATGTTTTTTTTAATCACAATATAGCACAAGGACAATTCACTCACTGTCCTTACAGGTCCCTGGAAACAAGGACTTGCAGAGTGAAATAAACTGACACTCTCCCTACCTACAGTTTTCTGTCCCTAGAATAAATGTTTTTTTTAAGCACAATATAGCACAAGGAGAATTCACTCACTGTCCTTCCAGGTCCCTGGAAACAAGGACTTGCAGAGTGAAAGAAAAAAAACACTCTCCCTACCTACAGTTTTCTGTCCCTAGAAAAAATGTTTTTTTTAATCACAATATAGCACAAGGACAATTCACTCACTGTCCTTCCAGGTCCCTGGAAACAAGGACTTGCAGAGTGAAATAAACTGACACTCTCCCTACCTACAGTTTTCTGTCCCTAGAATAAATGTTTTTTTTAAGCACAATATAGCACAAGGACAATTCACTCACTGTCCTTACAGGTCCCTGGAAACAAGGACTTGCAGAGTGAAAGAAAAAAAACACTCTCCCTACCTACAGTTTTCTGTCCCTAGAAAAAATGTTTTTTTTAATCACAATATAGCACAAGGACAATTCACTCACTGTCCTTACAGGTCCCTGGAAACAAGGACTTGCAGAGTGAAAGAAAAAAAACACTCTCCCTACCTACAGTTTTCTGTCCCTAGAAAAAATGTTTTTTTTAATCACAATATAACACAAGGACAATTCACTCACTGTCCTTCCAGGTCCCTGGAAACAAGGACTTGCAGAGTGAAATAAACTGACACTCTCCCTACCTACAGTTTTCTGTCCCTAGAATAAATGTTTTTTTTAAGCACAATATAGCACAAGGACAATTCACTCACTGTCCTTACAGGTCCCTGGAAACAAGGACTTGCAGAGTGAAAGAAAAAAAACACTCTCCCTACCTACAGTTTTCTGTCCCTAGAAAAAATGTTTTTTTTAATCACAATATAGCACAAGGACAATTCACTCACTG
The DNA here is from genome assembly GCA_029206835.1 of Rana muscosa. Taxonomy (NCBI): domain Eukaryota; kingdom Metazoa; phylum Chordata; class Amphibia; order Anura; family Ranidae; genus Rana; species Rana muscosa. The sequence continues at coordinate 1,027,905,045 of CM055116.1, forward strand.
TCCTTCCAGGTCCCTGGAAACAAGGACTTGCAGAGTGAAATAAACTGACACTCTCCCTACCTACAGTTTTCTGTCCCTAGAATAAATGTTTTTTTTAATCACAATATAGCACAAGGACAATTCACTCACTGTCCTTCCAGGTCCCTGGAAACAAGGACTTGCAGAGTGAAATAAACTGACACTCTCCCTACCTACAGTTTTCTGTCCCTAGAATAAATGTTTTTTTTAAGCACAATATAGCACAAGGACAATTCACTCACTGTCCTTACAGGTCCCTGGAAACAAGGACTTGCAGAGTGAAAGAAAAAAAACACTCTCCCTACCTACAGTTTTCTGTCCCTAGAAAAAATGTTTTTTTAAATCACAATATAGCACAAGGACAATTCACTCACTGTCCTTACAGGTCCCTGGAAACAAGGACTTGCAGAGTGAAAGAAAAAAAACACTCTCCCTACCTACAGTTTTCTGTCCCTAGAAAAAATGTTTTTTTTAATCACAATATAGCACAAGGACAATTCACTCACTGTCCTTCCAGGTCCCTGGAAACAAGGACTTGCAGAGTGAAATAAACTGACACTCTCCCTACCTACAGTTTTCTGTCCCTAGAATAAATGTTTTTTTTAAGCACAATATAGCACAAGGAGAATTCACTCACTGTCCTTCCAGGTCCCTGGAAACAAGGACTTGCAGAGTGAAAGAAAAAAAACACTCTCCCTACCTACAGTTTTCTGTCCCTAGAAAAAATGTTTTTTTTAATCACAATATAGCACAAGGACAATTCACTCACTGTCCTTCCAGGTCCCTGGAAACAAGGACTTGCAGAGTGAAATAAACTGACACTCTCCCTACCTACAGTTTTCTGTCCCTAGAATAAATGTTTTTTTTAAGCACAATATAGCACAAGGACAATTCACTCACTGTCCTTACAGGTCCCTGGAAACAAGGACTTGCAGAGTGAAAGAAAAAAAACACTCTCCCTACCTACAGTTTTCTGTCCCTAGAAAAAATGTTTTTTTTAATCACAATATAGCACAAGGACAATTCACTCACTGTCCTTACAGGTCCCTGGAAACAAGGACTTGCAGAGTGAAAGAAAAAAAACACTCTCCCTACCTACAGTTTTCTGTCCCTAGAAAAAATGTTTTTTTTAATCACAATATAGCACAAGGACAATTCACTCACTGTCCTTCCAGGTCCCTGGAAACAAGGACTTGCAGAGTGAAATAAACTGACACTCTCCCTACCTACAGTTTTCTGTCCCTAGAATAAATGTTTTTTTTAAGCACAATATAGCACAAGGAGAATTCACTCACTGTCCTTCCAGGTCCCTGGAAACAAGGACTTGCAGAGTGAAAGAAAAAAAACACTCTCCCTACCTACAGTTTTCTGTCCCTAGAAAAAATGTTTTTTTTAATCACAATATAGCACAAGGACAATTCACTCACTGTCCTTCCAGGTCCCTGGAAACAAGGACTTGCAGAGTGAAATAAACTGACACTCTCCCTACCTACAGTTTTCTGTCCCTAGAATAAATGTTTTTTTTAAGCACAATATAGCACAAGGACAATTCACTCACTGTCCTTACAGGTCCCTGGAAACAAGGACTTGCAGAGTGAAAGAAAAAAAACACTCTCCCTACCTACAGTTTTCTGTCCCTAGAAAAAATGTTTTTTTTAATCACAATATAGCACAAGGACAATTCACTCACTGTCCTTACAGGTCCCTGGAAACAAGGACTTGCAGAGTGAAATAAACTGACACTCTCCCTACCTACAGTTTTCTGTCCCTAGAATAAATGTTTTTTTTAAGCACAATATAGCACAAGGAGAATTCACTCACTGTCCTTCCAGGTCCCTGGAAACAAGGACTTGCAGAGTGAAAGAAAAAAAACACTCTCCCTACCTACAGTTTTCTGTCCCTAGAAAAAATGTTTTTTTTAATCACAATATAGCACAAGGACAATTCACTCACTGTCCTTCCAGGTCCCTGGAAACAAGGACTTGCAGAGTGAAATAAACTGACACTCTCCCTACCTACAGTTTTCTGTCCCTAGAATAAATGTTTTTTTTAAGCACAATATAGCACAAGGACAATTCACTCACTGTCCTTACAGGTCCCTGGAAACAAGGACTTGCAGAGTGAAAGAAAAAAAACACTCTCCCTACCTACAGTTTTCTGTCCCTAGAAAAAATGTTTTTTTTAATCACAATATAGCACAAGGACAATTCACTCACTGTCCTTACAGGTCCCTGGAAACAAGGACTTGCAGAGTGAAAGAAAAAAAACACTCTCCCTACCTACAGTTTTCTGTCCCTAGAAAAAATGTTTTTTTTAATCACAATATAACACAAGGACAATTCACTCACTGTCCTTCCAGGTCCCTGGAAACAAGGACTTGCAGAGTGAAATAAACTGACACTCTCCCTACCTACAGTTTTCTGTCCCTAGAATAAATGTTTTTTTTAAGCACAATATAGCACAAGGACAATTCACTCACTGTCCTTACAGGTCCCTGGAAACAAGGACTTGCAGAGTGAAAGAAAAAAAACACTCTCCCTACCTACAGTTTTCTGTCCCTAGAAAAAATGTTTTTTTTAATCACAATATAGCACAAGGACAATTCACTCACTGTCCTTCCAGGTCCCTGGAAACAAGGACTTGCAGAGTGAAATAAACTGACACTCTCCCTACCTACAGTTTTCTGTCCCTAGAATAAATGTTTTTTTTAATCACAATATAGCACAAGGACAATTCACTCACTGTCCTTCCAGGTCCCTGGAAACAAGGACTTGCAGAGTGAAATAAACTGACACTCTCCCTACCTACAGTTTTCTGTCCCTAGAATAAATGTTTTTTTTAAGCACAATATAGCACAAGGACAATTCACTCACTGTCCTTACAGGTCCCTGGAAACAAGGACTTGCAGAGTGAAAGAAAAAAAACACTCTCCCTACCTACAGTTTTCTGTCCCTAGAAAAAATGTTTTTTTTAATCACAATATAGCACAAGGACAATTCACTCACTGTCCTTACAGGTCCCTGGAAACAAGGACTTGCAGAGTGAAAGAAACTGACACTGTCCCTACCTACAGTTTTCTGTCCCTAGAATAAATGTTTTTTTTTAAGCACAATATAGCACAAGGAGAATTCACTCACTGTCCTTCCAGGTCCCTGGAAACAAGGACTTGCAGAGTGAAATAAACTGACACTCTCCCTACCTACAGTTTTCTGTCCCTAGAATAAATGTTTTTTTTAAGCACAATATAGCACAAGGACAATTCACTCACTGTCCTTACAGGTCCCTGGAAACAAGGACTTGCAGAGTGAAAGAAACTGACACTCTCCCTACCTACAGTTTTCTGTCCCTAGAATAAATGTTTTTTTAAGCACAATATAGCACAAGGACAATTCACTCACTGTCCTTCCAGGTCCCTGGAAACAAGGACTTGCAGAGTGAAAGAAACTGACACTGTCCCTACCTACAGTTTTCTGTCCCTAGAATAAATGTTTTTTTTAAGCACACTATAGCACAAGCACAAAACACACTGACACTCTCCCTACCTATCCTTCTCTTTCCCTAAACTAAAGGAATCCAGGTTAAGCAAGAAAGAAATAACAGTCACTGTCCCTGCCTATGCTGCTCTATCCCTGCTCCGGAACACACTACACTAGGCCGCCGTGCTGGCGGCCTTTTATAGTGTGGGGCGTGTACTAAACACCCTCAGCAATAATTGGCCACAGGCATCCTGCCTGTGGCCAATCATTGCTCTCCTCGCTGCCGGCGCTGTGATTGGCCAAGCATGCGGGGTCACAGTGCATGCTTGGCCAATCACAGCGCCTGGATGACACTGCGATGGCGTAGTGCATTGTGGGCCGTTCGCGTCACTCGAATTTGGCGCGAACGGCCCAAATCGTTCGATCTTCGTCGAACGATCGAACAGCCGATGTTCGAGTCGAACGCATGTTCGACTCGAACACGAAGCTCATCCCTATCTATTACCACTCCAACAACATACTGCAAAAGGTTCCTGTGGGAAGGAAACTTTTATAGTGTGGGGTGGAACTATGAGCACTGAGCTATAATTGGTGCGATTCGTTTCGTACGAATTTTCAAAAACTCGTACATTCGGAAGCATCCGAAATACGAATTTATATGCTTCCGAATTTTACGAAATACGAAATTTCGTTGACGAATTTCGGATCCGAATTTGAGAAAGGTATTTTTTGCTTTTTAAATTCATCATAACAAATGTTCGTAATTGTTACGAAAAGTTAACGAGCCTAACGAAAATTCGTATTCAATCCAAATTGAATTTCGGACACAAATTATGAAATACAAACTAACGGCCCAGGCTACAATACCTTTCTCAATATGGCAGTCGTCGACTCATTATGAGGGGCTTCCACCATCCCTGTGCTGTGCTCTTTATGAGGGGCTCCCACCATCCCTGTGCTGTGCTGACTTCCCCTGCTGTACTCATTACTCCCACCATCCCTGTTCTGTGCTGCGTTCCTGGGTTACATAGTTACATAGTTAGTCAGGTTGAAAAAAGACAAAAGTCCATCCAGTTCAACCATAAAAAAAAAAAAAAGATAAAAAAAAAAAATATAAAAAAAAAAGAAAAAAAAAAAAAAAAAAGAAATATCGTACAATCCCATATACCCAATTCTATACCCACAGTTGATCCAGAGGAAGGCAAAAAACCCCAGCAGAGCATGATCCAATTTGCTACAGCAGGGGAAAAAATTCCTTCCTGATCCCCAGAGAGGCAATCGGATATTCCCCGGATCAACTTTACCTAAAAATGTTAGAACCCAGTTATGTTATGTACATTTAAGAAATAATCCAGGCCCTTCTTAAAGCAATCTACTGAGCTGGCCAGAACCACCTCTGCAGGGAGTCTATTCCACATTTTCACAGCTCTTACTGTGAAGAAACCTTTCCTTATTTGGAGGTGAAATCTCTTTTCCTCTAGACGCAAAGAGTGCCCCCTTGTCCTTTGTATTGACCGTAAAGTGAATAACTCAACACCAAGTTCACTATATGGACCCCTTATATATTTGTACATGTTGATCATATCCCCCCTTAATCTCCTCTTCTCAAGAGTGAATAAATTCAGTTCCTCTAATCTTTCCTCATAGCTGAGCTCTTCCATGCCTCTTATCAGTTTGGTTGCCCTTCTCTGCACTTTCTCCAGTTCCCCAATATCCTTTTTGAGAACTGGTGCCCAAAACTGAACTGCATATTTCAGATGAGGTCTTACTAATGATTTGAACAGGGGCAAAATGATATCTCTCTCTCTGGAGACCATACCTCTCTTAATACAAGAAAGGACTTTGCTTGCTTTGGAAATCGCAGCTTGGCATTGCATGCCATTATTGAGCTTATGATCTACCAAAACCCATAGATCCTTCTCCACTATGTATCCCCCCAGTTGTACTCCCCCTAGTATGTATGATGCATTCATATTCTTAGCCCCCAAGTGCATAACTTTACATTTATCAACATTAAACCTCATCTGCCACATAGTCGCCCAATTAGACAGAGCATTGAGGTCTGCTTGGAAATTGGCGACATCCTGTAAGGACGTTATTCCACTGCATAGCTTGGTGTCATCTGCAAAGACAGAAATGTTACTTTTGATCTCAGACCCAATATCATTTATAAAGATATTAAAAAGTAAGGGTCCCAGCACTGAACCTTGGGGTACACCACTGATAACCTTGGACCATTCAGAGTAAGAATCATTAACCACTACTTTCTGAATTCTGTCTTTTAGCCAGTTTTCTATCCATTTACAAACTGATATTTCCAATCCTGTAGACTTTACCTTACACATGAGCCATGAGTGCGAAACTGTATCAAACGCTTTTGCAAATTCCAAGTATACCACGTCCACAGCCACCCCTCTGTCCAAGGTTTTACTTACCTCTTCATAAAAAGAAATCAGGTTTGTCTGACAACTTCTGTCTTTCATGAATCCTTGCTGTCTGTTGCTTAAATCGTTTTTTTCCAGCAAGAACTCATCTATGTGGTCTCTTTATTAATCTCTCCAGTATCTTCCCAACTATTGAAGTTAAACTAGCAGGTCTATAGTTACTTGGTAAAGACTTAATTCCCTTTTTAAATATAGGCACCACATCGGCCCTGCGCTAATCCAGTGGTACTATTCCTGTCATTAATGAGTCCCTAAAAATTAAATTCAATGGCTTTGAAATTACAGAGCTCAATTCTTTTAGGATCCGTGGATGTATACCATCTGGTCCAGGTGCTTTATCCACCTTTATTCCATCTAAATATTTCTGGACCATATCACTTTTGAGCCATTGTGGATTTGGGGCTGTGTCACTACCACCCCCATTTTGGACATGAGCTCCCCCATGCTCCTTTGTATACACAGAACTGAAGAAAGTATTTAATAAATTAGCCTTCTCTTTGTCCCCAGTCACCCACTCTAGATTATTTTGTAAAGGGCCTACATGCTCAGACTTGACCTTTTTACTATTAATATATTTGAAGAATTTTTTGGGGTTTGTCCTACTATCTTTTGCAATCTGTCGTTCATTTTGAATTTTTGCATCCTTGATTTCCTTTTTACATACCCTGTTATATTCTTTGTAACATTTAAATGACACTAGTGTTCCCTCATTTTTATATTTTTTAAAAGCTCTTTTCTTATAGTTTATAGCTTTTTTAACTTTGGCAGTGAGCCACATAGGTTTTATTTTTAGCCTTTTGAACTTATTGCCCATGGGAATATACTTTGCAGTGAGTTCACAAACAGTCTTTTTGAAGAATTCCCATTTCTGTTCTGTGCCCATTGATGCCAATATTCCCTACCAGTCTAAGTCCTGGAGAGCAGCGCTCATCCTTGGAAAATTTGCTCTCTTGAAATTAAGTGTTTTTATCTTTCCCGTATGTGATTTTTGCTTACAACTAACATCAAATAAAATCGTGTTATGGTCACTGCTACCCAGGTGTTCCTTTATCTGAACATTAGTAATACGCTCTGCATGGTTTGAGATTACCAGGTCCAACAGAGCATCATTCCTAGTTGGGGCCTCAATAAACCGGACCATAAAATTGTCCTACAATGGGTTTATAAATTTTTGCTCTTTAACTGTCCCAGCAGTTCCATTACTCCAGTCAATTTCTAGGTAGTTAAAATCCCCCATTATTATCACCGTCCCAGCCCTTGCAGCCCTTTCCATATGTGCAAGGAGCTGAGTCTCCACCTCCTCATTAACATTGGGTGGTCTATAATGAACTCCAATGATTAACTTTGAACTACGCACATCTGTATGCAGTTCCACCCATAATGCTTCAGACTCATCCCACTCTCCATCCACCAGGTCCTCTTTCACACTCGCTTTGAGATCACTTCTCACATAGAGACAGACCCCTCCACCTTTCCTTTTTACCCTGTCTTTCCGAAAGAGTGCATAGCCAGGAATATCAATAGCCCAGTCATGTGAGGAATGAAGCCAAGTTTCAGCAATACCGATTACATCATAGCTCTCCTCATGCACCAGAGCTTCCAACTCACCTATTTTGCTTGGCAGACTTCTGGCATTGGTGAACAGACACTTTAATGCATTGATATATTTTGACCGGTCACATACTATCCTCTTGGGTGTTCCCAGATTGCAACTAGGACTTGCTACTATACTTACCTTGGGTTTATGTGCTTTGGTTACCCTACCACTAATGCCCCTAATACTACCGTCTAGAATATGTTCCCCGCTGACTCTCGCTATCTTTGGACCCTCCCCCCCGTCGCCTAGTTTAAAAACCCCTCTAACTTTTTGGCCATCCTTTTTCCCAGCTGATCTGCACCCTGTTGTTTGTAGCACGTTGCCGTTAGTTTGTATTTCGTAATTCGTGTCCGAAATTCAATTTGGATTGAATACGAATTTCCGTTTACTTTTTTAATTCATCATAACGAAAGTTTCGTAATTTTACGAAAAGTTAACGAATCTAACAAAAATTCGTATTTCGTACGAATCCAAATTGAATTTCGGACACGAAATAACGGCTAATACGAAACGGAACGGAACGAAAAAAAACAAATTTATTGACAGCGCCTATGTCTAATAATTGGGCAAATTTATGATGGGCTTAATCCAATCAGGGCCCTAGAATGCACTATGAATCTAGGGCCGTTGGTCAAAGCTTTGGCCAATTAGGGCTTAGAATGTACTATGCAACGCGTAGTGCCTTGCAGGGTGTTTGGCAGGTGCAAATACCCGCCGAACGCCTTGCAAATTTGGGTGCTCACCTCAAATTGTTCACCCAGCTCTAGAGCCTACCAAAACCAGTTTCTTTTTTAAATATATATATCAACTTTACTGTATACATACTGTATATTACGGTTCTTGCAGCCCTTTGCACATTAGCATCCTGCTCAAGTATAATTTCAAAGATTAAACTCCCAGTGCAATTCACTTATAATAAAGCAGCAGCATCTCAAGTAGATATAGAAGGTTTAACTCTAGTGGTTCATGCCAAGGTTTTACTACACTGAGACCTTCAAATCATACATCGCGGTGCATTTAAGAGTCAGGAATTGTTTTATTTGTAGTAATGGAAATAACTAAAAGGCTGCAGATTAAAAAGAAAAGAAAATGTTGAATGACAATAGATTAGCTGCCAGTTAGGTTTAAATTTTAAGATTCTGGTTTGAAGATTTTAATCTTATTGGTGGCTGTGGAGAAATAATGACTGTCCTTAGAACCAGTACATTAAGTTGTGGAACCTGTGATGCCCTGCCTTTATACGCACATGAACTTTAATGGCATCCCAGTCTTAGTCTGTAGGGTTCAATATTTTGCGCTTCTGGAAGAATGGCCAAACATTCCCATAGAAACACTCCTAAGCGTTGTGGACAGCCTTTCCAGAAGAATTGAAGCTGTTCTAACTGCAAAGGGTGGGCTAACTCAATATTAAACCCTACGGACGAAGACTGGGATGCCATTAAATTTCCTGATGTGTGTCCCAATACTTTTGACAATATAGTGTATATGTTATATATTGTATACACTTATTTTAGCAATACTTAACAATAGCTGAGTTAAAATGTATTATCTTTAAATGAAAGTAGTTGTAATTCCATGCATGGTAAAAAATGCCCCTCTAGTTGTACCACCCTCTCACTTCCCTTATACTTATCTGATGATCTTGATCCAGTATCGTGCCCGAGTACAGTAGTGCTGCTCTCTCTTCCTCTCCTCACAGGGAATACCACTGCATGGAGCAGGTAAGTATACCATATTTGTCATTTTAGGAAAAAAGTATAGCCTTTACAACCACTTTAAGAACACCACTCAAATGAATGACATGTAACTAAATGTTTTTGAAACTTTTCATGTCACAAAGTGTATACATTGTATAAATACATAATACATAAATTATATAAATAAAAACTAATTTGGGTTGTAATATTATTTTTTTCCTTAATTTAATGGCTCTTAAACCCTTTGTGCTTAAGCCTGCCATACATGAATAGATTTTCATAGAAACATTTATACAAACATTTATATGAACAGTTGTACAATAATTCTCAGTACATTCCTTGACTTGCTGAATGGCATTTGAAGGTACTTCAAAATTGTATTTGCTTTTAAATTTAAATTTTGGAATGAATGGACTTTCCTGACCAAAAACCACATACAGTGTTAGAAATGCGTTCATTTGAGAAAAAACTGAAAATTTAATTCAAATACTTACCGTAATTTTCCTTTCCTGACGAGCTCCATGTCAGCACATCTGGGTGAGGCTCCGCCCACCCCTACGTAATCAGGACTTAACTATAAATTTTTCACTCACCTCAGCCTCAGCGTTTTGTAACTATTACTACTTAACTGGGAGGGTTCTGTGCTGACATGGAGCTCGTCAGGAAAGGAAAATTACGGTATGTATTTGAATTAAATTTTCAGTTTTCCTGATGGCTCCATGTGAGCACAGCTGGGAATTAACTAGCCAAAACAGGGGAGGGATAATCCTACACACTCCATAATTCTGACTAAAACCGTAACAGAAGCCATGATGCCTCTGACAAACTCAATTGTCATTAAGCCATGAATATGAATATTTTGGTGTCCACATGGCTGCATTGCAGATAGTTTGAGACACCCGGCCTGCTGTCACCCTCAAGGTCCGGAACCTTCTAGTGAGAGTGCCGTGATTCTCCTGACACAGCCAGCCCTACAACCTGCAGGTCAAGGATATGAGGTTACCAACCAAGAGATAATAATCTTGCTGGAAGCCGTAAAATCATTGTGTGTTCCACCTGAAAAAGACAAACAGATGCTCAGACTTCCTGATGGCAGGAGTCGCCTTGATTAAATATTTTAGAGCTTAGCCCACATCCGATTGGTTAACTTCTTGAGTACTCCCCAAAGGGAACATAGGAAGAAAATCTCTTGTGTGATACGAACTCTGAAGGTCAGTTCAGGCACAAATTCGAGCATTGGCATGAGCAACCTTTCAGTGAGAGGTACCACATGGTGATTGAAGGTATCTGATGAAATAATTAGGCATTGGAAGCCCGCTGAATGCCGGTGAAGACAGAGATAGCCAAAATGCATGCCTATAGCATGCTTGCGCAAAGAACTAAGTCAAGCCTCGCCTGTAGGCGTTCGGAGCAGGCTTCTGAAGAGTCCAGCATAAGACCTTGATCAGCGAATATACTGGGCATACATGCCATGTTCCACTATAGGTATGCTTAGCGTTGTCCTTTCTTGTCTCGTAAGATTATTCAGATCTTCACAGAGCATTGGACATCCGTTAGCCTCTGCCTCTCCAGACCCCGGCCATCAGGCTGAGCCTGTCGGATGCCGGATGAATGGGACTGCAGAAGATTTGATCTACCAGGCAGAGGGAGTCACTCCTTGACATTCATAAGGATGAGTAGCGGGTACCAGAACTGTCACCTTCCCTCACCCCAGCCTTAGCTGGAAGCTGAGAATCAGAGGGAGCAGCAGAAAAAGGCATAAGCCATCTTGGTGATCCATTCTGCGGTCAGCACCTCCACTCCGAGAGCTTGTGGATCCTGGGTCCTGGAATGGAACTTCAGCAACTTAGTGCCGACTGGGAATGTAAGCGGTCTACCTTTGGCAGAAGAAAACACCAAGCTCTGTTAGTTCTCGGAAGACTCGCAGTAGCCGGGATCATCCATTGTCGTCCAGACTTGTCCTGGACAAGTAGTTTGCCTGAAGATTCTTCCGACCAGGCACATAGGTCGCAGATCGCTGGGAGGATTGACTTGGGTGAATTCTAGAATTAGAGAGAACTTCAGAAGTGAGAGACTGAGCCTTGTTTCCAGATGTAGGTCACCGCCGTTGTGCTGTCCAACTTTCCCAGGACAGGCTTACCCCGGAAGGGGTGACTGAAGGTTAAGAGCCTGAAAAAGGCTGCCCTCAACTCCAGGACTGAGTCTTGGATCCTTGACAAAAGACCATTGGCCCTGAGCTCATTGTTCTTAAAGTAAGGTTCCCCTATACTGGCTGGTGTCTGACTACACCACCAAGTCATCTGTAGGGAATGACATTGCAGACGATTAGTTTCTTCAACCACAAGTTTAGGCCACTGGTCTAGAAACCCGGCTTGAACAGGAGCGAGAGTTAAACTGAGCCTACCTGAGCTGCTGGAGTGAGGCGATTTCTATGGCTCAATCAGAGATGTGAAGGATAAAAGATCTCCAAACATGGCCCAAAATGCTTGCCTTAGGGGGCCACGTGTCAATCACCAAAGCCGACCCTATGTCCACAGAGGAACCACATTGTGCCCCTAGGGCATGTATGGGTGGCACAACCCCAAAATAACAGAAAGCATCCTGATATGGAAGTTTTTACTGACTTCTTGGTTTATGCATTGGCTTCCCTGTCTTTCCTGGACTCCCATCCAGAAAAGAGCAGAAGCTAAGCTCTCTGGCGTGAGCGTGGAAACTGACTCTTGAGTTTTCGGTCTTCTTTAACTCAGTAGACCTTCATCTTGAGGCAGGAAGCCAAACTGGCCACTATTAAATTTAGGCTTGACCTTCTGCGATTAAGAAAAAAATGCAGTGATAGCGTTTGTCCTTGAGGGTCACACCTTCTGATGGTAAGGTCATGTAAATGGCCAATCCCACAAGGGACACATACTGACCAGTGGTGTGATCCCAACCCCTGGACCTCTATTTGTTCAAAAGGGCATAACTTTGACATCCTGCTGTGACGATATCCTCCAATCTTGACGAACAGGCATTTGATTCAATCCACATCCAGCTGTCTTCTGAAGTACTTAAAATACTTCCAAAGCTTCACCTCTATACACAGGCATTTGACCAACCTTACCAATCTGGACACAGGTCGTCTTCTTTTTCCTGTTTAGGAGAGACTGGAAAGAATTGATTGGCCTGAGCAGGCCCTGAAAGAAGGCTGGACAATGCCAAACAGACGGTCCCCGCACGAGACGAATCTAGTCATTTCTTTAGAGTGTCTCGATCATCTGCTTAATTGTGACAACTGGTTAGCTGTCGTCGTCATCTTTATCCTAGGTTCCTTGAACTAGGCAACATCCTTGCAGTCATATTCATCTGTTTCTCTTCGGAAGGATCTGAAGCGGATTGTTAGGCAGCTTCTCCTTGTCAGAGCAGATAACCCTTTCACAGGGTGAACCGAAAACACCCCTTTAGAGTGTACTGGCAATTTGTTTATTGGGTTGTGACACCTTTTAGGTTTCACCCTCCTCCCTGGCTGTTTAGGTCAGTGGGATACATACTGCCATGCCCATCCGTGTATTCCTCTTATAGAGCCTGAAGAGGGATGTTTGCTTGGGAAAGCTATGAGACTGCTCCTTCATGTTCATCCATGTCTTCTTATTGAAGGGCCTGAAGCATGTTCGTTCTGAGATTGGTAAACGCTAATTGATAACCTCACCACAGGGTTTGCGCACCATTCAGCAAACCAATCCATAGCCCCGGATCACACTGGTGCATTTTTGACATGCGACCCGACCAGTCAAATCGCATGTAAAATAGGCAGCAATCGCACCGCCCTATTCAGTGCAACGCCGTATGTGCGGCGCCGCACCAACTTCAAAAAGGCAGTTTCCTACTACCTTTGCGACTCCGGGCCGTGACCTATAATGACATCCGCACAGAGACCTGCACAAATGTCTCTGAAAATCGTGACCGGAATCGAGACTGACCAGCGGGAGAAAAAAAGCTGAATTGCACAGCCTCATTCCCGCAATCCAGTGCGACCCTGGACAAGGGAAAAAAAGGTTAAATGCAGTAAATAGATTGCTTAGTAACAAACCCTGAGGGGTTAACCACAGCTAGAGGGAGGCAGGAGCTTCTATCTACAGCCCTGATAACCAGGTGGAGGTTAATTAGCTAAAATCTAGTCCTGCAAGGGATCAGGCCAAGGGAATTGTAGACATCACAAGCATGCTTCTCCATACTCTTTCTTCTTTTTTTTTCTTTTATCACAGGTGACTCCTCTACCTTCTTTGGAAAATGCTGATCTTTGGAGGGGGTTTGGCATAATGGCACAACAGTCAAGCAAACATGAGAAGCCACCAACAGATTTATTGCCATGTGTAAAAAGACAAAGTGTTACTTTGTATACCTGTTATGCAGAGTACCCCTAGTGTAGGAGTTAGGCTATGTATAGTGGCTGCAGGGAGCAAGGTCCAACAATATCCAGTAATGCAGCATACATTTGGATACAAAGCATTTAGCTTACCCAACCTCCGTCATCCGACCATCGACACTGGCACAGCACGGGTGCGCGTCCATAGGGGAGCACTCTGCCATGACCGCTGTCCACTTTTTGGACCTTGCGGACCCCAAACATGGCTGTTAGTCATGATAAAGCCACCCCGAGGACCAGCAGCGAGGCTCCCTAGATTATGGTCATTTAGACGAGACACCAGGGACTGCGTCCAGCTTAATCCACACGTATGGACAGCCATTTAGACCAGCCAGGTAGAGGAGCACACTTAGGTCCTGCACGTAGGAGGAAAAGAGAAGAACGCTGAGGCTGAGGTGAGTGAAAAATTTATAGTTAAGTCCTGATTACGTAGGGGTGGGCGGAGCCTCACCCAGCTGTGCTGACATGGAGCCGTCAGGAAAATGCACATCAATATGACCCCACTAAAAATTTGAAAATCCAAGAAAAGTTCTAGAAAATAAAAATTTTGAACAAATTTATATTAGTGTATGGCCCACTTTAAACCACCACCCAAAGGCTATTTGTATATGTTTAAAAAAAACAAAAACAAAATAAAAACATACAAACATGGTAAAATGGTTTAGATTTTGTTTGACCAAACATTTTGCATGGAGTAAATGCGTGGTTTAACTGACTTGGACCAGTGTAAGCCTGTTGGTATCAGATATGAAAAATATCATACATGATGCCCATGGAACTTTTAAGGCAGATAAGACAACTTTGTATATTTCAATAAAAGGCTGATATGCCCAACCCCAGACACTGTGGATGGCTATGGAATCATATTCCTGTTATCCCAAACCAATCTTGCATATTATGTGGCTGCTGATGAAGGAAAGGCCGACGATTTTGTGCCCTTCCCTCTCCTTATCCCTGGATATTTGGGATAGACTAGCAAGAACCCAAAAATTTAAATCGCCCCACAATCAATTAGCCCCCCTTTTGCAGGGGATTTCACCCCGGGCCTCACCCCCTCTGCTTTTGACTGGTGGACTAATAAGGGCTTTTTACGGATTGCAGACCTCTGCGACTATAAGACAATGCTATCCAAAAGATTGCTGATAGAAAAATACCAATTACCGGACTCGGAGCTCTTTAGATATACTCAAATCTACCATTACATGCAGACCCTATCACGCAAAGGTGACCTTACAACTATGTCACCCATGGAAAATTTGTGCCGCCAATTTGATAAAATTCAAGGTCATATATCCGCCATATACACTATTTTGACATATGTCACTGCAAAACCTGGAACTTGAGGAATGGCATTCATTAGCATTGGCTGCTTCCAGGTCACTGATCAACACTTCAATAATAGAAGCAAATTATAAGGTTTTATTAAGGTGGTACTTGGTGCTGACCAGATTGGTCACTTTTGTTCCCGAGGCATCTTTTAAGTGCTTTCGGTGCTGTGGTCAGGAAGGGACGGCATACCATATTTGGTGGCAATGCCCCAAAGCACAGAGATTTTGGATCAGAGCCTATAACTTTATATATTCCCTAACTCAGATTAACCTGACCAAATCCCCGAAACATGCACTCTTAGGTTGTAAGATAGAGGAAGCCTCCAAAACCCAAAGATTGCTCTTTACGTTCATATTCGTATCGACCAAAATCACAATAGCTAAGAACTGTAAGTCAGCAGCCCTACCATTTGACCAAATTAAACATAAACTTTCTTGGCTTATGTTAAATGAAAGACTGGCAGCAATTATGCAGGACAAAATGAAGCCGTTTAACAAAATATGGGACCCATGGATCAGTTACTTGACGAATGACTCCCGGACTCTCACTGACTGGGGAGTTTCCTGTGGGGTATAGCATGGAGCGTGGAGTCCTCCCTCGCCCCCCCTCTCCTTTCTTCTATCCCCCCTCCTGTCTCTTTTTTCCTATGAGACTCTGGTGCTGTCAGGCCGGGGTTTGGGGGGGGCAAGATATCCCCGAATTTCTGCCGGGGTGACCTGCTTCTCCTGGCACGGGGAACAGCCCTAGAGCCCTTACCATATAATTGTTATAAGGATAAAGGACATAGTGAGAAGCTCAACACGGATGGCCCATTCTATAACAGGTTGAGAGATTTTATACATGTGATGTAAACTGAGAAAAGGAAGACAATACAGAAAGTGTCATCTCTCCTCTTCTGAGAAGGAGGCGGATTATCCGTGTTTGTACTGTACTCTGTCTATGAAAACTATACACTGTTAAAGTCAATGCCATGGTCCTTACTTTGTATTATGAAAAACTTGAATAAAAACCATCGAAAGATAAAAGGCTGATATGCCAAATATATTACAAAGGATCCACAGAGTTGCTACATAAACATGGATAAAAAAGTGTTTAAAACCCCATGTGTCTATGGTATACAAATAATTGTTGTAGTATGCCTATTAGACATGTGCACACTGAAATAATTTGTGTGCTATCGTAGAATTCTAATGTTGTATGACTAGTAATAATTATATTTATTAATTATTATTACTAGTCAACCAACATTAGAACTCTTCTATAGCCTATGGGCGGAGCATTTGACCATAAATGTCCGCTCGCGGCTATCGGCGGCCTTGTGTAGTGTGTTCCGGAGCAGGGAAAGAGAAGCATAGGCAGGGACAGTGTCATTATTTTTCCTTTACTATTCCTGGATTCCTTGTGTTTAGGGACAAATAAGGATAGGTAGGTAGAGTGTCAGTGACAGTGTGCTATTCTGTGCTAATCCTTGTTTGTAGGGACAGAGAGGTACAGCGAGGGAAAGTGTCAGTGTGCTATTCTGTTCTAAAACTATTTTGCTGAACCATATTTTCAATCCTTGAGTTTAGGGACAGAGAGGTACAGTGAGGGAAAGTGTCAGTGTGCTATTCTGTTCTAAAACTATTTTGCTGAACCATATTTTCAATCCTTGAGTTGAGGGACAGAGAGGTACAGTGAGTGAAACTGACAGCGTGCTATTCTGTTCTAAACCAATTTTGCTGTTCCATATTTTCAATCCTTGAGTTTAGGGACAGAGAAGGACACTCGTAGAAATTATCAGTGTGCTATTCTGTGCTAAATCTTGTTTGTAGGGAGGGACAGAGAGGTACAGTGAGTGAAACTGACAGTGTGCTATTCTGTTCTAAACCAATTTTGCTGAACCATATTTTCAATCCTTGAGTTGAGGGACAGAGAGGTACAGTGAGTGAAACTGACAGTGTGCTATTCTGTTCTAAATCAATTTTGCTGTTCCATATTTTCAATCCTTGAGTTGAGGGACAGAGAGGTACAGTGAGTGAAACTGACAGTGTGCTATTCTGTTCTAAACCAATTTTGCTGTTCCATATTTTCAATCCTTGAGTTGAGGGACAGAGAGGTACAGTGAGTGAAACTGACAGTGTGCTATTCTGTTCTAAACCAATTTTTCTGTTCCATATTTTCAATCCTTGAGTTGAGGGACAGAGAGGTACAGTGAGTGAAACTGACAGTGTGCTATTCTGTTCTAAACCAATTTTGCTGTTCCATATTTTCAATCCTTGAGTTGAGGGACAGGGAGGTACAGTGAGTGAAACTGACAGTGTGCTATTCTGTTCTAAACCAATTTTGCTGTTCCATATTTTCAATCCTTGAGTTGAGGGACAGAGAGGTACAGTGAGTGAAACTGACAGTGTGCTATTCTGTTCTAAACCAATTTTGCTGTTCCATATTTTCAATCCTTGAGTTGAGGGACAGAGAGGTACAGTGAGTGAAACTGACAGTGTGCTATTCTGTTCTAAACCAATTTTGCTGTTCCATATTTTCAATCCTTGAGTTGAGGGACAGAGAGGTAAAGTGAGTGAAACTGACAGTGTGCTATTCTGTTCTAAACCAATTTTGCTGTTCCATATTTTCAATCCTTGAGTTGAGGGACAGAGAGGTACAGTGAGTGAAACTGACAGTGTGCTATTCTGTTCTAAACCAATTTTGCTGTTCCATATTTTCAATCCTTGAGTTGAGGGACAGAGAGGTACAGTGAGTGAAACTGACAGTGTGCTATTCTGTTCTAAACCAATTTTGCTGTTCCATATTTTCAATCCTTGAGTTGAGGGACAGAGAGGTACAGTGAGGGAAAGTGTCAGTGTGCTATTCTGTTCTAAAACTATTTTGCTGAACCATATTTTCAATCCTTGAGTTGAGGGACAGAGAGGTACAGTGAGTGAAACTGACAGTGTGCTATTCTGTTCTAAACCAATTTTGCTGTTCCATATTTTCAATCCTTGAGTTGAGGGACAGAGAGGTACAGTGAGTGAAACTGACAGTGTGCTATTCTGTTCTAAACCAATTTTGCTGTTCCATATTTTCAATCCTTGAGTTGAGGGACAGAGAAGGACACTTGTAGAAATTATCAGTGTGCTATTCTGTGCTAAATCTTGTTTGTAGGGAGGGACAGAGTAGGACAGTGAGGGAAAGTGTCAGTGTGCTATTCTGTTCTAAAACTATTTTGCTGAACCATATTTTCAATCCTTGAGTTGAGGGACAGAGAGGTACAGTGAGTGAAACTGACAGTGTGCTATTCTGTTCTAAACCAATTTTGCTGTTCCATATTTTCAATCCTTGAGTTGAGGGACAGAGAGGTACAGTGAGTGAAACTGACAGTGTGCTATTCTGTTCTAAACCAATTTTGCTGTTCCATATTTTCAATCCTTGAGTTGAGGGACAGAGAGGTACAGTGAGTGAAACTGACAGTGTGCTATTCTGTTCTAAACCAATTTTGCTGTTCCATATTTTCAATCCTTGAGTTGAGGGACAGAGAGGTACAGTGAGTGAAACTGACAGTGTGCTATTCTGTTCTAAACCAATTTTGCTGTTCCATATTTTCAATCCTTGAGTTGAGGGACAGAGAGGTACAGTGAGTGAAACTGACAGTGTGCTATTCTGTTCTAAACCAATTTTGCTGTTCCATATTTTCAATCCTTGAGTTGAGGGACAGAGAGGTACAGTGAGTGAAACTGACAGTGTGCTATTCTGTTCTAAACCAATTTTGCTGTTCCATATTTTCAATCCTTGAGTTGAGGGACAGAGAGGTACAGTGAGTGAAACTGACAGTGTGCTATTCTGTTCTAAACCAATTTTGCTGTTCCATATTTTCAATCCTTGAGTTGAGGGACAGAGAGGTACAGTGAGTGAAACTGACAGTGTGCTATTCTGTTCTAAACCAATTTTGCTGTTCCATATTTTCAATCCTTGAGTTGAGGGACAGAGAGGTACAGTGAGTGAAACTGACAGTGTGCTATTCTGTTCTAAACCAATTTTGCTGTTCCATATTTTCAATCCTTGAGTTGAGGGACAGAGAAGGACACTCGTAGAAATTATCAGTGTGCTATTCTGTGCTAAATCTTGTTTGTAGGGAGGGACAGAGTAGGACAGTGAGGGAAAGTGTCAGTGTGCTATTCTGTTCTAAAACTATTTTGCTGAACCATATTTTCAATCCTTGAGTTGAGGGACAGAGAGGTACAGTGAGTGAAACTGACAGTGTGCTATTCTGTTCTAAACCAATTTTGCTGTTCCATATTTTCAATCCTTGAGTTGAGGGACAGAGAGGTACAGTGAGTGAAACTGACAGTGTGCTATTCTGTTCTAAACCAATTTTGCTGTTCCATATTTTCAATCCTTGAGTTGAGGGACAGAGAGGTACAGTGAGTGAAACTGACAGTGTGCTATTCTGTTCTAAACCAATTTTGCTGTTCCATATTTTCAATCCTTGAGTTGAGGGACAGAGAGGTACAGTGAGTGAAACTGACAGTGTGCTATTCTGTTCTAAACCAATTTTGCTGTTCCATATTTTCAATCCTTGAGTTTAGGGACAGAGAAGGACACTCGTAGAAATTATCAGTGTGCTATTCTGTGCTAAATCTTGTTTGTAGGGAGTGACAGAGTAGGACAGTGAGGGAAAGTGTCAGTGTGCTATTCTGTTCTAAAACTTTTTTGCTGAACCATATTTTCAATCCTTGTGCTTAGGGACAGAGAAGGATAGGCAGGGGACAGTGTCAGTGTCATTGTTGCTAAGCCTCCTGCACAATATACACCTGAAGGTAGCCCTTATTGCTGTTTTTCCCATCTCCCTGCAGGCCATCCATTAAAATGTCTGGAAGGCAACCAAGGAGAGGCAGACAGTCAGGAGGCAAAAAAAGAGGGCAAGCAGGCTCTGTGTCTGGGGGCAACAGTGCTGGTCGTGTACGCGGTGCATTGTCATCAGCACATGGCCATGGGACACGCTTGTCCTTGTTTTCGGCAGCTGGACATGTTGAGCCACATCATGCCGAAGACTTGGTAGAGTGGATGACCAAGCCCACCTCATCCTCCTCATCCTCTCTCACCCAGGCTCAGGGTACTGGCAAAGCAGCTGCCAAAGCGTCCTCTTCTCTGGTATCATTATCTTCATTAGTCAATCCTTCCCTAGACCCACCATGCCCTCCTCCTGAGGAGTCCCCCGAACTGTTTGAGCACAGTGTTGGGTACATGCTCCAGGAGGATGCCCAGCGTTTGGAAGGATCTGATGATGATACCCAGCTAGAGGAAGGCAGCAGCGTGAGAGCAGAGAGAGGGGATGCTCAAGAAGGACACCAATCTGGCAGTCATGCTCCAGCAGCTGCAGCATACTGCCAGATTGGCTCCAGTGATGAGGAGGGAGGGGATGATGAGGTCACTGACTCCACGTGGGTGCCTAATAGGAGAGAGGAGGAGGAGGAGGAGGATGAGGAGGAGGCACATCTCCAACGAGGCAGGATGCCCTTGAGTGGCCAGCGTATGGGCAGCACACCGACGGAATCACACCGCAGAGCTCCGCCTGTGCAGGGCGCTGCCTCTGCCCGTCATTCAAAAAGTTCTTTGGTGTGGGCCTTTTTTGAGGCGAGTGCATCAGATCGCACAGCTGCTGTTTGCACCATATGTCTCAAGTGTATATCGCGTGGCCAAAACATCAGCCGCTTGGGCACCACATGCTTGATCAGACATATGTTGACCTGCCATGCAGCTCGTTGGCAAGCCTACCTTAAAGACCCACACCAAAGAACAAAGCTGACCTCTTCTTGCACCGCATCAGCTGGGATCTCCAACCCCAGTATACCTTCAGTCCTCTCTGAAACCTGCTCTGAGAGGAATGAAGGTGTAGAATTAGGTGTGTCACAGCCAAGTACTTGCGGGCACTCTGCTAGCAGTACACCGACGTCCGATTCTAGCAGGCAAATTTCCCTGCCCCAGCTGCTGGACCGTCGAAAGAAGTTCACTCCCAGCCATCCACATGCCCAGCGGTTGAATGCTAGCTTGGCTAAATTGCTAGCGCTTCAACTGCTGCCTTTTCAGTTGGTAGACTCGGCCCCCTTCCCGTGAGTTTGTGCAATGTGCGGTTCCTCAGTGGCAGGTTCCCAAACGCCACTTTTTCGCATGGAAGGCTATTCCGGCTCTCTACAGGCATGTGGAAGGCAATGTCTTGCCCTCGCTGGACAGGGCGGTCAGCGGTAAGGTGCATATTACCGCTGACTCATGGTCCAGCAGGCATGGACAGGGACGTTACCTTTCTTTCACGGCCCATTGGGTCACTCTTTTGGCAGCTGGGAAGGATGCAGGACAAGGTGCAGTAGTGTTGGAGGTTGTTCCACCACCACGCCTCCAAAATGCTACTACTGGTTGTGACACACCTCTCTCCTCCACCCCCTCCTCTTCTTCCTCCATGGCCTCTTCCTGTGGTTTGTCCTCGGAACCAGCGGTGCTCCGTAGGCGTTCAAGGGGCTACGCAAGTACGCAGGCAAAAAGATGCCATGCCGTGCTTGTGCTGGCGTGTTTGGGGGACAGGAGCCACACTGGGGCAGAGGTCCTGTCTGCTCTGCAGGGGCAGGCCGAGAGGTGGTTGACGCCACGCCAGCTTAAGCCAGGAATGGTGGTTTGCGACAATGGCACCAACCTCCTCTCCGCCCTCCGACAGGGACAACTGACCCATGTGCCCTGTATGGCTCACGTCCTTAACCTGGTGGTGCAGCGGTTCTTGGGCAGGTACCCGGGCTTACAGGATGTCCTGAGGCAGGCCAGGAAAGTCTGTGTGCATTTCCGCAGATCTTATAATGCCAGTGCTCGCCTGGCTGAGCTTCAAAAGGAGTTGAACCTGCCCAAGAACCGCCTTATATGTGACATGCCCACCAGGTGGAACTCAACGTTGGCCATGCTGCAGCGGCTGCACACGCAGCAGAGGGCCATCAATGAGTACCTGTGCGACTACGGCACCAGGACAGGGTCAGGGGAGCTCGGTTTTTTTTCACCACGCCAGTGGGGCATGATCAGGGATGCATGCACTGTCCTGGCACCATTTTAGGAGGCCACGAGGATGGTGAGCAGTGACAGTGCATGCATCAGTGACACTGTACCTCTTGTCCACCTGTTGGAGCACACGCTGCGTGGAATAATGGACAGGGCACTTGAGGCAGAACAGAGGCAGGAAGAGGAGGACTTCCTTGCCTCTCAAGGCCCCCTTTACCCAGACAGTGTTCCTTCTGTCCCACCCATCGCACAGGAAGAGGAGGAGGAGGAGGAGGAGGAGGATTGTGTCAGCATGGAGGTGGAGGCTGGCACTCAGCATCATCAGCAGCAGTCTTTTAGGGATGATTTCCAGTCCCAAGAAACCAGTGGACTTGTACGTGGCTGGGAGGAGGTGGCTGCGGATCATGTCGTCCTTAGTGACCCAGAGGACTCCGGACTGAATGCCTCAGCTAACCTACGCTGCATGGCCTCCCTGATCCTGCAAAGTCTGCGGAAGGATCCTCGTATTCTTCGGATCAAGGAGAGGGACCATTACTGGCTGGCCACTCTCCTTGATCCACGGTACAAGGGTAAGGTTGCGGACCTTATCGTACCGTCGCAGAGGGAGCAGAGGATGAGACAACTCCGGGAGGCCTTGCAGAAAGGTCTGTGCAACGCGTTCCCAGAGACTGTGAGGTTACAAACTCCTGGTCCTGGACAACGAGTTGCTGAGGCTTCGGGCAGTCAAAGAAGGAGCGGTGGGGAAGGTGGCCGTCTGACCGATGCGTTCAGACAATTTTTTAGTCCGCAGCCCCAAAGTATGATCGGTTCCAGCAACCATCGCCAGCGTCTGATATACATGGTCCAGGAATACCTAGGGGCAAGGTCAGACTTGGACACCTTCCCCACCGAAAATCCTCTGGCTTACTGGGTCTTGAGGATGGATCACTGGCCAGAGCTTGCACAGTATGCAATTGAGCTACTGGCCTGTCCTGCATCCAGCGTTCTTTCAGAACGCACATTCAGTGCTGCTGAAGGATTTGTCACGGATCACAGGGTGCGCCTGTCCACCGACTCGGTTGATCGACTGACTTTCATCAAGATGAACCAGTCTTGGATCACCACCAGCTACCACACACCAGATGCTGATATAACAGACTAATTGATTTTAAAATGTCACATCCCTTCAAGACTGATGCTGATGCTGAGTGCCTGTGCTGTTATGTTGACTGGCTATCCTCCTCCTCCTCCTCAATGATACGATTAACGATGATAGCTTGGAAGATCATTTTGGTTTATGGGTGACGCCACCAGTGGCTAAGGCCCAATTTTTCAGCCCCTGTTTAACAGGGGCGTGTAATTAAAATTTTTGATGCAATACTTTGCAACAGGCCTCATTGCTGTGCTCCAAGTACAGTATCTGTGAGGGGTTGCAGTGTTGTGCCACCAGTGCCTAAGGCCCAATTTTTCAGCCCCTGTTCAACAGGGGCATGCAATTATAATTATTGATCTAATAATTCACAGCAGGGCCCATTGCTGCGCCCACCAAGAGTAACTGTCAGGCCTTACAGTGTTGTGGCACCAGCACCACCATCACCACCACCACCACCACCAAAGGCCCGATTTTTCAGCCCCTGTTCAGCAGGGGCATGCAATTATAATTATTGATCTAATAATTCACAGCAGGGACCATTGCTGCGCCCACCAAGAGTAACTGTCAGGCCTTACAGTGTTGTGGCACCAGCACCACCATCAAAGCCCCAATTTTTACTACCACTGATCAACAATTATATGTTATTACAATTCCTGATATAATAGTTGACAGCAGGGCGTTCCAGCACCCACCAAGAGTAACTGTGAGGGCTTACAGTGTTGTGCCAACACCAACACCTAAGGGGCCAATTTCTGCAGAGTATATACGGAAGGTCCCTACTTTCAAACATCCAACTTACAAACTACTACTACTTGCAAACGGAAGAAGACAACAGGAAGTGAGAGGAAATCTACCCCTTGGAAGGAAAATTCTCTCCTTTAAGAATTAATATGGGAGAAAGGTGTCTCCTCTCTACTGATGCTTTATCACCAATCCTTGTTTCAATAAAAACACCACATTTCAAAAACAGTTGTCATTGGGACGCAAAGTGAGGTGGAATGTTCTGAACAGGGGCACAGACAGCAAAAAAAATGTGACAGGGGTGATAACCGTTCCCTATGTTTTACAAAAAGCTAAAAAAAAGGAATTTGCCATGGAGCTCCACTTAAACAATGCAGCTGTTCAAAATTATAAACAGATTCTACATAAGAACAAACCTACAGTCCCTGTCTTGTATGCACCGCCTGTATACGGCTGTTCAGAGTATATAGGTCCTTTTTTATTTTGTGTGCGGGGTTCCCCTTAATATCCATACAAGACCCAAAGGGGCTGGTAATGGGCTGGGGTAGGGGGGGGGGGTTGATGGGGTAGCTATGCCATTTTTCCTAAAGATTTTAATCCATATTACCGGGACCAGACATTGCATTAAAGCCGCAAGCAGTTTTAAATGACTTTTTTCCCTTTAGAAATGTTATTTTGTGCAGGGACAGTTCTAAACACGGGAAACACGTGGCACTTCACAGGCATACTTTAGACCCCCCCAGGTACAATATTTAAAGGAATATTTGACTTTTTTTTTTCACTTTATGCATCATTAAAATGACTGCTCCCGGAAAACGTCCGTTTTTAAAACTTCTTTTTGCATTGATACATGTCCCCTGGTGCAGAAGCCGGGTTCCCAAACTCTGTTTCGGACAATAACATGGATAATAGTCGTTATAATTAGCACTTTAGAATCCGAACGTTCGCATCCATTGTATTTAATAGGGTTCTAATGTTCGTGGGAACTTTCGGTCCGTTCGCGGGTTCTGGTGTGAACCGAACCCGGGGGTGTTCGGCTCATCACTAATCAACACACTGTCATGTTACATAGTCCATGCTGTACTTGCATACTGGATCAACAACAATATATAAATAATAGTTTAGATCAGGGCTCTGTGGGGGTCAAATCATCACTTCCAGGACTCCTTGTTTTTCTTTATGCTAAAGATAGTTCTTAATGACATTGGCTGTATGTTTGGGGTCTTTGTCCTGCTGCAGAATACATTTGGTAATGCAGGTAAGTATCTGTCTGTATTTCTAAAAAACCTTGGGAAGCTTTAGTATCACTTTAATACTAATACTTTTTTTTTTATCACTTTAGAAGTATTTTAGGGCTTTGCACACCTTGAGTTAAATACTGTTAATTTAATCTGATCTATTGGAGATGGTCATGATCATATGTAGTAAATTACATCACCCTTTATTCCCCTTTGTTTACAAACAGGAGCAGTCTGGTGAAGAAACTGTCATTTAGTGGCAATGTTTTTTTTTCTAAACTTTTGTGACAGTGCAGTCATGCCACTTTATGTGTAGGTTTAAGGCATCCTCCAAACATATTATTTAAAAGAATGGTGTATTTTTAAGACTGCCCTTTAAGCCGCTTTAAAGAACCGCTTAGCGTTAAGGTTTTTTTTTTTTTGCCTTGGTACATGACAAATGGCCTTCATATCTTGGTGATTACTGTACCTGGCACAAGATCTAAAGGAAATTTTTACAATGTTTTTATTACAGCTTTAAAGTATTACAGCTTTTAAAGTAATGTAGCTTTTATTTTTGGATTGGTACATGACAAATGCCCACTCAGACACCCAGTGCTGTCAGATGGAGGAGACCACTCCATCTTAACCACTTGAGATCCGCGCTATAGACAAAAGATGCCTACAGCGCGGCTCTCAACTGCTGAGTGGACGTCCCTGGACGTCTTCCTGTTTACATTCCCCCCCGTGCTCCGCCGAGGGCACGCAGAGGGGAAAAGCTGTGTCACGTGGTGCCGATGCTTGTGCCTGGCGGCCGCGATGTCTGCCAGGTACACGCGATCGGCTGTTACAGAGGCCGGGGCGTGGATCTCTGTGTTTGTAAACACAGAGATCCACGTCCTGTCAGGGAGAGAGGAGACCGATGCTGTGTCCCTTGTACATAGGGACATAGATCGGTCCCCTCCCCCAGTCAGTCCCCTCCCCCCACAGTAAGAATCACTCCCAGGGAACATATTTAACCCCTTGATCGCCCCCTAGTGTTAACCCCTTCCCTGACAGTCACATTTATACAGTAATCAGTGCATATTTATAGCACTGTTCGCTGTATAAATGTGAATGGTCCCAAAATTGTGTCAAAAATGTCCGATATGTCCGCTGCAATATCACAGGCCTGACAAAAATCGCAGATCGCCGCCATTATTAGTAAAAAAAATAATAATAAAAATGTCATAAATCTATCCCCTATTTTGTAGGCGCTATAACTTTTGCGCAAACCAATCACTATACGCTTAATGCGATTTTTTTTTTACCAAAAATATGTAGAAGAATACGTATCGCCTAAACTGAGAAAAAATCGTTTTTTTAAATTGGGATATTATTGTAGCGGGGTCTCCTTTAAGGCTCCGGGACTACGTTACCCATAACCCCGTTTGGCACCCAGGGTGCATTTTCGCCACGCAGAGACTCATGGGTGGGACTATATAAGAGGAGGGCGAGGCTGAGCTCGGCCTCTTTGGACACCGCACTGCTATCAACAGAACGGATCTGCGGCAGTACAGGGCCTGAAGCCAGGGCCTTGCACAACTTCCAGAAAGCCTTCCACCCCACTGCGAGCCTGGGTGGCATCCGACTTCTCCAAGTTGCTGACATCAGTTGGACCGGGGACCCAGCCGTTGCAGACGCTGTGTGCGGTGACACAGTCGGTGGAAGTCCCGGACTGGGATCGCGTCCGGAGTGGTGAGCGAGCACCTGCTCAATCCAAAAAAATACTTTACTCTGATTGGGCCTAGAGACTGCCTTGGCCCACCAAGTTTTATCTGTTGTTCCACCGGAGACTAGTAACAGAACTGGGTCGCGTAGTCTCCGGTGAAGTGTTCTTCTATTACCTATCGTGTGGATTACAAATACTGTTTCTTTCTATATGTGCACCACCGTTCAAGCTGCATGCGAAGAAATTGTTCCCCGAGAGATTAAATTATATCTGAATCAGGCCTGACCAGGAGTTAGAACTTTTTGTTGCTGCGCCATAAGGGCGCATAGATAGGGATAGCTGCACTTGGCGCGTAATCGCCAGCATCCTCAGTGTGTACTATATTTACCGTTGCAGGGCTCTGCAGACAATATATGTGTTATGTGTTAATCTATGCCTTTTACACAGAAGTAAACTAGTTATATTTTAACACTTCGCCCTCAGTGTGTTATCATTGTGCATATATTGCTAGATTGTGATAAGATAACAACCCTTAGACTAACTGTGCCAGAGTGGGTCAAGTAGATTGCCGGGGGTTGGCGGTGCTGTATTCAGGGCCAGAAACAAATTCAGCGGCTCTCTTAACTGGGGGTAGCGCTACACGTGGGGGCTCGTCCGGGATCCTGATACAGCAAGCAATGCGCCAAAAGTACCGGCATGGACCCGCTGGAAGTGGAACAGTGATGCACGGTGGCGGGCACCGATTCAGCCGCGGCAGTAGTTATTGAACTCCCGGGGATCTGGCAAAAAGTAGCGGTAAAGCAGATAGTAATGTCGCTGTCCCCACACCAGAAAGCATGGGTGATGGATGTCAGGTCGAATTCTTCGCTGACCCACGCACTAGTAGAATGGAAGCATTTCAAAAGTCCAAGCATAAAAGCAGTGGATGATCAGACCTATAGCTTAATACATGCGCTGCCAGTCAAGGGAGGATGGTTTCAGACACCAAAACCATCACCTCCACAGACATCTCCACCGCAGTCCCCAAAAGCAGGAAAGCAGAAGGTGAAAGAGAGTCCCGGGTCACCACCGGCCACCCTCAGCGCAGAACTATGTGCGGTCCTGGGGGAGATTGTAGCCCAGTGTAAGAAGGATCCCACAGACTACCCGATGTCGGGATACAGAAAACTCAGGATGTTTTCTGAAAGGAAATCTGTACCTTCGGGAGAAGAGGGATTTGAGGAGTGGCTAGATGGCGCCACCCAGGCTTTAGAAGAATGGGAGGTCCCAGAACACCGAAAGAAACAAAGAATCACTGAGAGTCTGAAGGGGCCTGCCTTGGAGGCCATACGCAACCTCAAGCTGAGCAAGAAAGACTGTGATGCACAGGATTATCTGGACATTCTGCAGAATGTGTTCGGTGGAACAGAAAAAGTCACTGAGCTCACTTACCAGCTGGAGCACTGCTATCAGAAGACAGGAGAGAAACTTTTAGAGTTCATGAGGCGTCTGGATAAGATCCTACATAAAATTATACTGAAGAAGGGGATCGACCAAAGGAAGGTGGATGAGGCCCGTGTTCAGCAGGTGTTGAGGGGAGCACAGCCCCTGGACCCCATCGCATTGGCGTTACGCACTCGACAGGACGGGAAGAGCCTGGAGTACCCCGACTTAATCCGAGTGGTCAGAGAAGAAGAGGCTATGTTGGAAGACAAAAGGAGGAACCAATCAGTCGAGCCAACCAATCCTCCGGCAGTGGTGGTCAGGACGGCCATGACCCTCGAGAGAGACTCAGAGGTGGATACCTTGAAGTCACAGATGTCCCAAGTATTGGGGATGCTGACCTCTATGATGGCCAAGGATCAAGGGGTACCAGAGAGGGAAAGCCCAAAGAAGGAACTGTTTCCAAACATCTCAGCGCCCGCATCCTTGCAAGATTGGGGGGATGTGATTTGTTTCAACTGTGGAGGAGCTGACCATTTCGCCAAAGTGTGTTCCAGCCCAAAGAAAAAAAAGATGAATAACCGCAAGCCGGCGGAAAACTTCAGAGGGCCCCGGTGAAGGAGTCAACTGGGTGCCCATCATCTCCAGTGAGCTCCAAACTGAATGAGATGCACAGGGAAAGAGTGGACGAAACCCCTCAGAAGAAGCACAGGGTTCCTCAGTGGGAACGTACACCAAAGAAAGAGAATAATGTCCCTCAGCGGGTAGTTACACCCATTAAAAGGAGGGAGATCAATGCATACCAGACCCAAGAGAGACTTAAGTCCAAAGAGAAATGGAAGAAAGAGAGTCCAAAAGGGAAACACAAAGATCCAAAGAAAGAGACCCCTTTGAAGCGGTATCCAGAGAAGCTGGTAGGCCCCTCCCCGATAGTACCTGTCTAAGTGGAGGGAGTCTACACCAGAGCCATATTGGATACTGGGGCACAAGTGACCCTGTTGTACCGAGACTTTTATGACAAGCATCTAAGTCACCTACCGATCCAGAAGATTGAAGAGCTGGAAATATGGGGAATTGGGACTGAGAGTTTCCCTTATGATGGCTATCTGCCTATAAAACAGACTTTTGACCCGTCCATAGCCGGGAAGGCCGAAGTGTTCGATACCTTGGCTGTGGTATGCCCCCGACCGCCTGGAGCTAACAAGAGTTCCCTAATAATAGGGAACAACATGGATCTGGTCCAAAGACTCTTGGCCCCTCTGACAAGAAGAAAAGACCCCACAGTCACCGAGATCCACCCAATGCTGAAGACAGCTTATCAGCGACTGATCTTGGAACAGAAGGCCACAGAAGAGGGGGTAGGGAAGGTCTGGAGGCTGGGAAGAAGAGGAATAGTGCTGCAGCCCGGTGAAGTAGCCTGTTTAAAAGCCACTGTGAAACTCACTTGGGAGCAGCCTGGGCCCTTTGTCATGTTGGAACCCGACATGACAAGAAGTAGTCCCAGAAGTGGTCCCGTTGAGGGCCCTGAAGAAGGCACACTGTAAAATACCTGTGAGTATCAGGAATACTACGGATAGCCCCATGGAGATCCCAGCCAGGATGTTGCTGGGCCAGGTGAGCCCTGCTACCCCAGTTGCTTTGTCGGACATGGAGAAGGCAGAGGGAGAAAGGACTGTGTGGGAGAAACTTTCCATGGAGAACCTAAACCTGCCCAGGGCTTGGAAAGAGAGAGCCAAGACCCAGTTGACCAGGCGGAAAAAGATCTTCTCCCAAGATGAGTTCGATGTGGGGTGTGCAAAGAGTGCCACCCATCGAATCCGCCTCCAGGAAGACAAGCCCTTCAGGGAGAGGGTTAGGCGAGTTCCGCTAGCAGACCTCGAAGACTTGAGGGAACAGCTCGCTGAGCTCAAGCGAACTGGTGTGATTCGAAAATTCTAGAAGCCCCTATGCCTCCCCGATAGTGGTGGTCAGGAAGAAGAATGGATCGTTGAGGCTGTGCATAGACTACAGGACCCTCAACAGGAGGACCATACCCGACCAGTACACCACTCCGAGGATAGAGGCTGCCCTACAGAGCTTGTCTGGAGCCAAGTGGTTCAGCGTCATGGACCTCAAGAGCGGGTACTATCAGATCCCTATGCATCCAGAAGACAAGGAGAAGACAGCTTTCATAACCCCAGTGGGGTTCTTTGAATTCAACCGGATGCCCCAAGGTCTGTCTGGAGCCCCGGCCACCTTCCAACGTCTCATGGAAAAGACTGTAGGAGACATGAACCTCATCGAAGTCCTTGTATACTTGGATGACATCATTGTCTTCGGGAGAACCTTGGAAGAACATGAAGAGAGGCTGGAGAAAGTTTTGAGAAGACTCAGTGAGGAGGGACTCAAGCTCTCACCTGAAAAGTGCCAGTTCTATCAGTCATCAGTTAACTATCTGGGACACATAGTGTCCGAGGATGGGGTAGCCACAGACCCCGAAAAGTTGGAGGCAGTCACCTCCTGGTCAAGGCCCACCACTGTGACAGAACTCAGATCGTTTTTGGGATTCTGTTCTTATTATAGGAGGTTCGTGGAAGGGTTTGCTCAGATAGCATGGCCTCTGAATGAACTGCTCAAGACGGAGGGGGAAAAGGATGACTCGGGCCCCAGGAAGCCAGGGGAGTCAGTCAAGGACCAGTGGAACGAGAAGTGTGAAGAGACCTTCCAGATGTTGAAGAAAAGTCTAACCACTGCCCCTGTCCTGGCCTACGCAGACCCAAAGAAGCCTTATGAACTCCACGTAGATGCCAGTCATGATGGTCTGGGAGGAGTGCTTTATCAGGAGTACGAAGGGCAACTGAGACCTGTTGCATATGTGAGCAGAAGTCTGACTCCCTCTGAAAAGAACTACCCTACTCATAAGTTGGAGTTCCTGGCCCTCAAGTGGGTGGTAATTGACAAACTCCGAGACTATCTGTATGGGGCAGAGTTCACCGTGAAAACCGACAACAACCCTCTTACCTATCTTTTCACCACAGCAAAGCTGGATGCCACAGGACTTAGGTGGCTGGCGGCACTGTCTGCCTTCAATTTCAGCCTGAAATACAGGCCTGGGGCTGGAAATCGAGATGCAGACGCTTTGTCTAGAAGATCTCATGTCCCCATCAGCAGTACAGAAGACTGGACCCAAGTGGCACCCGACGGGGTGCGGGCCCTCTGTCAGGGGGCTGAACTCCAGGCCGGTGGCGGCTCAAGAGCAGAAGAAATAGGGGTCACTGTAGTAGGGGTCCCCAAACAGTACTGTGGGGTAACCCAGTTGGAGGAAGATAACTTGCCAAAACTGTCAAAGAGGGAGTTGAGATGTGACCAATTAGAAGACCCAATGGGGCGATTGGTCTTGGAAGCCTTGGAGAGGCAGGACACAGATAGACTCTTGCGTCACTCTTCAAAGGAAGCTCGCCTGTTGAGGAAGGAGTGGGACAGGTTGCAGGTGCATCAGGGAGTGGTCTACCGAAGGGGCCCCTCTGATGACCTGGAAGACAAATGGCAATTGTTTCTGCCCGAGAAACACAGAGAGACTGTCTTGGTTGCTCTACACGACAACCATGGCCACCTGGGGCTGGAAAGGACCTTCCAACTCGTTAGGGACCGTTTCTATTGGCCCTGCATGAGGGCCGAAGTTGAAGAATACTGCCACTCATGTGCGCGCTGCATCCAGAGAAAGACTTTACCCCATCAAGCTGCCCCAATGGGCCATCTGCAAAGTCAAGGCCCACTAGATTTGGTATGCATTGATTTTCTCTGCCTCAAACCCGACATAAGTGGGCTAGGAAATGTTCTGGTAGTAACCGACCATTTCACCCGGTATGCCCAGGCCTTCCCAACCAAAGACCAGAAGGTGTCCACTGTAGCCAAAGAACTTATGGAGAAATACTTTGTACACTACCGGCTACCACAACGGCTTCACTCAGATCAGGGAAGGGATTTTGAAAGTCGGCTGATCCGGAAGCTCCTGGAATCCTTGGGGATCAAGAAGACACAAACTACCCCCTATCATCCACAAGGTGATGCTCAGCCGGAGAGGTTCAACCGAACCCTGCTGAACATGCTGGGGACCTTAAGCAGTGAAAAGAAGCAGCATTGGAGCAACCACATAGCAGCAGTTGTGCATGCATACAACAGCACCACAAGTGACGCTACAGGGTACTCACCCTATCGACTTATGTTCGGAAGAGAAGCAAGACTACCGGTAGATCTGGCCTTTGGCACCTCCATAGACCATTTTTCTGCCACTTCTCACAAAGGATATGTAGATAGACTCAAACACAATTTAAAATTGGCCTATGAGCAGGCCCAAGCAGCCTCAGAAAAAAGGGGCGCTTGCAACAAGAAAAACTTTGATCTGAAAGTTCGGATTCAAGATTTACAACCTGGAGACAGAGTGTTGCTACGGAACTTGGGGGTCCCTGGAAAACACAAGCTTGCAGACAGATGGAGACCTGAACCCTATGTTATTTGCAAAAAACTACCGGGGCTACCTGTTTACAGACTAAAGCCAGAAGGGAAGGTGGGGCCCTTAAAGACTTGGCATCGGAACCACCTACTCCCACTAGCTGAAGCAGTTCTGATTCCAACTGCGATGGGTTCCTCTGAGCCAACTTCCATCCTGGATACTCCCAGGCCGAACACTCGGTCCCAGACCCCTCAGATTGGGGATACAGAGACCTCGGAGCTAAGTGAAGATGAGAGAGAAGAACTTGATTGGCTTTGGCCTTCCCAGGCTCAAGAAACTTCTGCTATTGATCTTTCACCTGATGAAGACACCATAGACAGTACACTGAATGCAGAAGCTACTGAGATCATCCCGTCCAGTCCTTTGTCAGATTCTTGGGAAGATGCCTGTGACTTACTCTTAGAGGGTGATCCAAGAGATTTCATGTATCTCCCTGCTTCTGAGTCAAGTGTCCCAGAGCCAGTGGAAACTCCCAAGTCGGTTCCAGAAGAGGAACCTGTATTGTCTGAACCAGAAATCCCGAGAGAGCGAAGGATGAGAAGGACCATAAGGCCCCCCCGAAAATTGAATTACCCACAGATGGGGAAGAGCTCGGAAGACACTGTGGTCACTGCTAGAAGGAGTGTGGAAGACCCTGATCCCTCCACTGTTCATTTGGTGGGGGGCAACCCCAACTCACCCGCTGGCACAGCTAGGCAGGCCACTAATGGTAGTGTGACCTGTGGGCAAGGAAGTCCACCCCCTCGTTTTTGGTGGGAACTTCCTTTGCCGACGTCATACGCATCTTTGTCTCATGTTGTGCGTACTATGTGTTAACAGTTATCTTTGGGGACCAAAGAGTTTAAGTGGGGGGAGTGTGTAGCGGGGTCTCCTTTAAGGCTCCGGGACTACGTTACCCATAACCCCGTTTGGCACCCAGGGTGCATTTTCGCCACGCAGAGACTCATGGGTGGGACTCAATAAGAGGAGGGCGAGGCTGAGCTTGGCCTCTTTGGACACTGCGCTGCTATCAACAGGTCTTCCCGTGCGGATCTGCGGCAGTACAGGGCCTGAGGCCAGGGCCTTGCACAACTTCCAGAGAGCCTTCCACCCCACTGCGAGCCTGGGTGGCATCCGACTTCTCCAAGTTGCTGACATCAGTTGGACCGGGGACCCGGCCGTTGCAGACGCTGTGTGCGGTGACACAGTCGGTGGAAGCCCGGACTGGGATCGCATCCGGAGTGGTGAGCGAGCACCTGCTCAATCCAAAAAAATACTTTACTCTGATTGGGCCTAGAGACTGCCTTGGCCCACCAAGTTTTATCTGTTGTTCCACCGGAGACTAGTAACAGAACTGGGTCGCGTAGTCTCCGGTGAAGTGTTCTTCTATTACCTATCGTGTGGATTACAAATACTGTTTCTTTCTATATGTGCACCACCGTTCAAGCTGCATGCGAAGAAATTGTTCCCCGAGAGACTAAATTATATCTGAGTCAGGCCTGACCAGGAGTTAGAACTTTTTGTTGCTGCGCCGTAAGGGCGCATAGATAGGGATAGCTGCACTTGGCGCGTAATCGCCAGCATCCTCAGTGTGTACTATATTTACCGTTGCAGGGCTCTGCAGACAATATATGTGTTATGTGTTAATCTATGCCTTTTACACAGAAGTAAACTAGTTATACTTTAACACTTCGCCCTCAGTGTGTTATCATTGTGAATATATTGCTAGATTGTGATAAGATAACAACCCTTAGACTAACTGTGCCAGAGTGGGTCGAGTAGATTGCTGGGGGTTGGCGGTGCTGTATTCAGGGCCCGAAACAAATTCAGCGGCTCTCTTAACTGGGGGTAGCGCTACATTATTATAGCAAAAAGTAAAAAAATATTGTGTTTTTTTCCAAATTTTCTTTTTTTTTTTATAGCGCAAAAAATAAAAACCGCAGAGATGATCAAATACCACCAAAAGAAAGCTCTATTTGTGTGAAAAAAATTATAAAAATATAATTTGGGTTCAGTGTTGTATGACCGCGCAATTGTCATTCAAAATGCGTCAGCGCTGAAAGCTGAAAATTGGTCTGGGTACGAAGGGGGTTTAAGCGCCCAGTAAGCAAGTGGTTAAATAAGCTCCAGGCAGCTGAAAGGGGAGCGAAAGTAAGGTGCTGAGGGGTCACTTTGATAGCAATGTACTCTTCCAATAAATGGTAATGGTATATGACAGATTACAGAAAGTTTTTTTGTGTAGCATCATAATACAGGTATAACAATAATGCAAAATGCAGCAAAAGGCGACAACATAAAATATTAAAGTCCCACAGACAATACAGCACCATAGGGTGCGCAGGGGCGCTGCACCCCTAAGCCATGCGCCCGGTCCCGAATCAACATGCAGGGAACCAGACTCATGGATTTCAATGAACATGGCATGGACAATAAATGTTTTTTTTTTGGAAGCACATGATTAGAGCCTAAGGCTCTAATTGGCTTCAAAAAGGGTGGGCTCAGGGCACAGAGAACTGCGCCCTGAGCCCACCCAGTTGTGTGAAAATAATTCCCTATTGTCTTCCTGATTCTCCACCCGGCCAATCAGAAAGTGGGTTGCCCGAGAGGAGATTGGCAGAGAGGAGAAGTGACTGTATTTTGGCTGCCGTTGAGGAAGCCACTAAGGAGGAGGAGATGAAGGGGAAGACGCAGTGAAGCCGCCGAGGAGGAGGAGACGCAGGAAGGTGCCGAAGCTGCCCCCGACCTAGATGGGGTAAGTGCGGGTCTGATGGGTGGGCTAGCGAGCAAGCATCGGGGGAGGGGGGGGTGTCGGGATTGACCGACCAAACAGGGGGGTGGTGTCAGTTGGTTCGTTTGTCGCCCACCCCCCCCCCCCCCCCAAAATAAAAAGAATGGAGCATCAGCCGCCACTGCAATACAGTCCTTGTGAGGATTCAGTACAGTACATGAACCGAACAAAACAGAAAAAATAGGGTTAATCCAAACAGTTCTTTGAGACAGACACATATTTGCTTTCAGTCATTTGGTAAACAGGATTTCACACTGCACAAATGTTCCTCATAAATCTCATTTATATGGGAACTACGTACACTGGTAAAATGAACAAGTTCTTGATTACACTGTTTCTTTTGTTTATCGTGTGTTATAAAAAAAAATTGTGGCAAAATGATCCACAATATAATTATTATAGGATGTAAACTTATAAAAATTACATTTATTAATTAGATGATGTTAAGTAATTCTGAAATATCCTTATTTTTCACAGCCTCCTGTAAACCCCATGATCTAAGAAAACACTGAAACATTGCCACATACGCATATTCCAGGTTAGTAGAAGGATAACAAATTGCCAATGGCAGCTTCCATGTTTCTGTCCTCACAGGTTTATTTAAAGTGTAATTCAAGACAATTTTTTTTTTTTATAAATTTTTGGTTTAGAATCTCTGCAGGGTTTCAGTACTGTCTGTGGAGGAAAATTCCCTTCATATCTTGGCGATTACTGTACCTGACACGAGATCTAAGGGAAATCGTTTTTACAATGTTTTTATTACAGCTTTAATAAGGCACAACATGAATCTTGTACAGTAAGTAATGAGATGTCTCTCTGGCACCAGAGATTAGAGAATGAGATACAGTAATTTATTGCAAAGTGTATAATTGAAGGTTACTGTATGGCGTGCAAACAGTAAGCATTATATCACTTCAAGACATTCTCAATGCAGCAGTTACTGTATAGTTTTTGACAACAGAAGCCTTTTTTTGTAAGACTTTAAGGCCTGAGTTTGTGTGAAGTCTAGTGTACAGTAGGGACTATTTAGGGGTAGGAAATTTTACAGGTTAGGAGGTATGTGTTAAGAGGAGCATGATGCGGAAGGTTATAGTTATTCCACTATTTCCAAAGTTGAAATTAAGGGTATGGAGGGCTGTTGGGGGGGTTAAGGAAATCTTTCAGATGGGGGAGCAATCGTCAGTAATACTCCATGGGGAAAAAAAAATACCTTTGCAGTGTGTTTCCCATGCACTTCATGGGTTAAATGCTTGTTTGGTCCAGGGCACGGATCTCCAAACTATGGCCCTCTAGCTGTTGCGGAACTACACGTCCCATGAGGCGATGTAAAACTCTCACATTCACAGACATGACTAGGCATGATGGGAACTGTAGTTGTAGCAATACCCCCTAGAGGGCCGCTGGTTAATTTTGGGTTTTGTACGTTACCTCTTCAGCTTCGTTGTCCGGGTAGAAAAGTCTCTAGTAATGCACTGTCCACACAGATGTAAAACCTCAAACAGTTATGGGGCGTACACACGACCGCTTTTCATGTCAAGAAAAAAAACGTCGATTTTCTCAACGTTATTTTTCTTGTTTCCTCTCAAGCCTGCCTTGCCTACAGACGATCGTGAAAAAAACTGATCTAGCAAAGCGCGGTGACGTCCAACACGTACGACGGCACTATAAAGGGGAAGTTTCATTCTGTTCGCGCCACCCTTTTCGCTGCTTTTGCTGATTTCGTGTTACCGCGTGTTAGTAAAAGTTTGGGAAGAGACGATTCGCGCTTTTCAGTCTTCGTGCTTTAAAGATCGTTTTCGGGAGTTCAGTTTGTGCTTGTGGGTTTGTATCTGGCTTTCAGTGCGTGTAGTGAGTTCGTATCTGTTTTTGCAGTGCGTTCTTGTCCGCTCGTTACTGTTTTTCAGCTCGTTCTTCATAGTCCTTGCTGTTCTTCAGTGCGTTCTTTTAGTTCGTTCTGATTAGACGACCGTTTTGAAGCCATGTTGCGGGTACGTTCTTGTCGCCGAGATCGTGCTGTGCTTGCTGCTGGGCTTGTTGCTATGTCCCAGATCCGGTCCATGAGGAGGGTGAGGAGGAGTTCATGGACCAAGAATTGGTTGCTCCAGAGGGACCAATTATGTCATATGCCTCTGCTGCGGGAGATCCGGGAGAATAACCCTGATGATTTCAGGAATTTTCTTAGGATGTCTGACCCCATTTTTCAGCAGCTCTTGGCTTTGGTGTCCCCCTATATCACCAGGCAGGACACCGTTATGCGGGAGGCCATTACTGCTGAGCAGAGGCTCATCGCCACGTTGCGATACCTTGCGACTGGGAGAAGCTTGCAGGACCTCAAGTTCTCGACAGGCATCTCCCCCCAGGCTCTGGGCGTCATTATCCCAGAGACCTGCTCTGCCATTATCCAGGTCCTTCATGAGGACTATCTTAAGGTAAGTTTTCTCCTTTATAAACATCACAATCTATGTTTTTTTTATGCTGGCTAATGTATAGCAGGGATGAGCCGAACACCCCCCTGTTCGGTTCGCACCAGAACCTGCGAACAGACAAAATGTTCGTGTAAACTTTAGAACCCTATTAAATACAATGGACTCGAACGTTCGAAATCTAAAGTGTTAATTATAAAGGCTAATATGCAAGTTATTGTCCTAAAAAGTGTTTGGGGACCTGGGTCCTGCCCCAGGGGACATGTATCAATGCAAAAAGAAGTTTTAAAAACGGCCGTTTTTTTGGGAGCAGTGATTTTAATAATGCTTAAAATGAAAAAATAAAAGTGAAATATTCCTTTAAATTTCGTACCTGGGGGGTGTGTATGATATGCATGTGAAGTGGCGCATGTTTCCCGTGCTTAGAACTGTCCCTGCAAAAAATGTCATTTTTGAAAGAAAAAAAATGCATTTAAAACTGACTCGCGGCTATTAATGAATTGTCGGCTCCCGGCAATACATACAAAAGTCATTGAGAAAAAAAAAAAAAAAAAGCGTGGGGGTTCCCCAGAATTCAATTACCAGTCCCTTCAGATCTGGCATGGATTTTAAGGGGAACTCCACCCCAAGTTTAAAAAAAAAATGGCGTGGAGTCCCCCTAAAAATCCATACCAGACCCCTTATCCGAGCACGCAACCTGGCCGGCCGCAGGGGAAAAGGGGGGGACGAGAGAGCGGCCCCCCCTCCCTCCTGAACCGTACCAAGCCACATGCCCTCAACATGGGGAGGATGTCCCCATGTTGATGGGGACAAGGGCCTCATCCCCACAACCCTTGCCCGGTGGTTGTGGGGGTCTGCGGGCGGGGGGCTTATCGGAATCTGGAAGACCCCTTTAACAAAGAGGACCCCCAGATCCCGGCCCCCCCCCTATGTGAATTGGTAAGGGGTACATTGTACCCCTACCATTTCACGAAGAAAGCGTAAAAAAAATGTTTAAAAAAACACACAAACACCTTGAAAAAGTCCTTTATTTAAAAAAATAAATAAATAAACATTCCAGCGGTGAAATCCAGTGTCCCGCGGCGATCCCGATGTCCAGCGCTGTCCTTCATTGGTTGTGCCTGAGCGGACCTGATGGGGAACTCCCTCTCAGTATTTTAAATGTATAGACCCGCCCCTTCTAAAGTTCCCCATCAGGTCCGCTCAGCGGACGAGATGCGGAACATGAGAAGGGGCGGGTCTATACATGTATTACCAAAGTGAGAGCAGTTCCCCATCAGGTCCGCCCCCTCGGTATGTCAGACCCGCCTACGTCATTGGCTTGAGCGGGGAACTTCCTTCACTATGTAAATTTAAATTTACATAGTGAAGGAAGTTCCCCGCTCAAGCCAACATGAGAAGGGGCGGGTCTATACATGTATTACCAAAGTGAGAGCAGTTCCCCATCAGGTCCGCCCCCTCGGTATGTCAGACCCGCCTACGTCATTGGCTTGAGCGGGGAACTTCCTTCACTATGTAAATTTAAATTTACATAGTGAAGGAAGTTCCCCGCTCAAGCCAATGACGTAGGCGGGTCCGACATACCGAGGAGGCGGACCTGATGGGGAACTGCTCTCACTTTGGTAATACATGTATAGACCCGCCCCTTCTCATGTTCCGCATCTGGTCCGCTGAGCGGACCTGATGGGGAACTTTAGAAGGGGCGGGTCTATACATTTAAAATACTGAGAGGGAGTTCCCCATCAGGTCCGCTCAGGCACAACCAATGACGGACAGCGCTGGACATCGGGATCGCCGCGGGACACTGGATTTCACCGCTGGAATGTTTTTTTTTTTTTTTTTTAAATAAAGGACTTTTTCAAGGTGTTTGTGTGTTTTTTTAAACATTTTTTTACGCTTTCTTCGTGAAATGGTAGGGGTACAATGTACCCCTTACCAATTCACATAGGGGGGGGGGCCGGGATCTGGGGGTCCTCTTTGTTAAAGGGGTCTTCCAGATTCCGATAAGCCCCCCGCCCGCAGACCCCCACAACCACCGGGCAAGGGTTGTGGGGATGAGGCCCTTGTCCCCATCAACATGGGGACATCCTCCCCATGTTGAGGGCATGTGGTTTGGTACGGTTCAGGAGGGAGGGGGGGCCGCTCTCTCGTCCCCCCCTTTTCCCCTGCGGCCGGCCAGGTTGCGTGCTCGGATAAGGGGTCTGGTATGGATTTTTAGGGGGACTCCACGCCATTTTTTTTTTAATTTGGGGTGGAGTTCCCCTTAAAATCCATGCCAGATCTGAAGGGCCTGGAATGGATATTTGGGGGAACCCCACGTCAATTTTTTTTTTATTTGCGGCGGGGTTCCCCTTAATATCCATTCCAGACCTGAAGGGCCTGGTAATTGAATTCTGGGGAACCCCCACGCTTTTTTTTTTTTTTTTATCAATGACTTTTGTATGTATTGCCGGGAGCCGACAATTCATTAATAGCCGCGAGTCAGTTTTAAATGCATTTTTTTCTTTCAAAAATGACACTTTTTGCAGGGACAGTTCTAAGCACGGGAAACATGCGCCACTTTACATGCATATCATACACACCCCCCAGGTACGAAATTTAAAGGAATATTTCACTTTTATTTTTTCATTTTAAGCATTATTAAAATCACTGCTCCCGAAAAAACGGCCGTTTTTAAAACTTCTTTTTGCATTGATACATGTCCCCTGGGGCAGGACCCGGGTCCCCAAACACTTTTTAGGACAATAACTTGCATATAAGCCTTTATAATTAGCACTTTAGATTTCTCCCATAGATTTTTCGAATTTGCCGCGAACACCCCAATTTGTTCGCTGTTCGGCGAACGGGCGAACAGGCAATGTTCGAGTCGAACATGAGTTCGACTCGAACTCGAAGCTCATCCCTAATGTATAGTATATTTTGAACTGTCTCTAATTACCATGATTTGAATATGCTGTGAATGTCCCCTTTGTCCCCCTGCATGTTGTAAGCTTTGAATGTTCTATGTTTTTGGCCTACATGCATATTTGTTTTTAAAGCAATCTCCAGCATTAGATCCTGGGCCCAAACACACCTAGCCTAGTCAATCCCCATTTTTGTTTTGGACGCTCCATTGTAGTGCTTAGATTGCCTGATTTCCCCCCCCCCCCTAATTCTTAGATTTTTGTCTAATCTACACAAATAAATTACATAGTACTATAGATTTGAATTATGATGTCCCCAACTCATCTCAACCCCTCCACCCTCTAAATAATTTCACAGGTCCATCAGAGTGGGTGATGTTTTTGTTGCTTATTTTTCTATCTTATTCAAGCGGACCTCCATCCAAAATTTTGGGGGTCCGCTCATCGTAACCCTCCCCCGGTGTCAAAATTGACACCTTTCAGGGGGGAGGGGGGTGAAGATACCTGTTTAAGCCAGGTATTTTCACCCACATCCGGGAGTCATCTCTGCGGCAAATCTGCCTGAGCCAAGTCACTTCCCGCAGAAGACCCGTAGTGTTCTTGGAAACACTTGTCTCACAGAACACAGGAGGACCAGTCTGAACTGCGCAGCGCTTCTCGTGCATGTGCGTTTGGGAACCGGGCAGTGAAGCCGCAAGGCTTCTCTTCCTGGTTCCCTCACCGAGGATGGCAGAGGGGGCAGCAGAGTGACGAGCAATTGTTCGTCCTCTGCTGCGGACGTTGCTGGACTCCAGGACAGGTAAGTGTACAATTAGCAAACCTCTGCAGCTGCTGTAGCTGGAGCTGCTGTGTTATTTTATAGTATTTTGGCTGCGTAGCTCCGCTCTAAAATCCTCCTTCCAAATTAATGCTATACTGATGTTTTGCCCAGAGTGTTTTGTGCTAACATGCTTGCAATGTATAGGTAGTAAAGTATATTAATTTTTTTGTTCCTTTGACTCCACAGTTACCATCGACGCCACAGGAATGGCAGAATGTGGCATCTGATTTTTCTCAGCGGTGGAACTTTCCCAACTGTAGAGGAGCCATTGATGGCAAGCACGTCGGCATCGTGCCACCAGCCCATTCTGGATCGTTTTTTTTTAATTATAAAGGCTTCCACAGTATTGTGCTCATGGCGGTGGTGTCTGCCAACTATGAGTTTCTATTTGTTGATGTTGGGAAAAATGGGCGGATGTCTGATGGTGGTGTTTTCGCCCAGACCGAGTTTGCAGACCGGCTTCTTTCAGAGGACCTGGCATTGCCACCTGCTGAAGATAATGAACATGGCCTCCCGTTTGTGTTCCTGGCAGATGAGGCTTTTGCGCTTGGACCACATTTGATGAGGCCTTTTCCCCAAAGGTCCCTCACCCCTGAGAGGAGGGTCTTTAATTATCGTCTGGCCAGAGCGCGAAGGGTGGTCGAAAATGCCATTGGCATCATGGCCAGTCGCTTCCGCCTTTTTCTGACTGCGATAAACATGGCGGAGTATAAATGGAACCATTTGGTCATGTGCTGTTGCATACTGCACAATTTTTTACTCAAAAACTCAAACAATTATCTAGCTACAGTTGACCTTCAGGGCACACAGTGCTTGGATGGACCATTGGCAGCCCAGTTAGCTGGCCCTACAGGCTTGGCCCCCCAAAGCGGCCGTGATGTGCGGCAACGCTATCTAGAATATTTTATGGGTAGGGGGGCCATTGCAATGCCTGATCATTTTTAAACCAATTTTGGTCATAATAAAAAATAATATACTGAAAACATCTTGTTTGCTTTTCTTTTGTTGTATTTGTTCTTTCTCCTAGGTCAGTG
Source organism: Rana muscosa (assembly GCA_029206835.1). Lineage (NCBI taxonomy): Eukaryota > Metazoa > Chordata > Amphibia > Anura > Ranidae > Rana > Rana muscosa. Next base: position 1,027,947,678 of record CM055116.1, read on the forward strand.
ATGGTGAACCTTGCCACTCCAGATGTTTTGCAACTCCATTTCCCATGATGCTCAACTACACTGCAGAGTGCCTGAGTAACATTAGAAATGTAGTTCCAAACCATCTGGGTTGCCAATGTTCACCATCACTGTCCTCGGTTATACTAGTGCAGTTGTAGTCCCATGTTTTTTCCTAACAAGTAAATTACAATCATTTATAGAGTCTAAACACACACATTTTTTTAGGGGGGGGGGGGGCAACATTGATATAAGAAGCCACACATTGTTTAGTGATTAAATTTTTTTATAGGAGTTTAAAAAATTTCACGTTTGTATCAAAATATACCCCAAATTTTTTTGGAAATTTGTTTTTTTTTTCTCTTTTTACAACTCAGTACAAAAATGTACAACACGAACAATATACCTTTATAGAAATAAAAGATTTCCCCCCCAAAAAATAAAACAATATTTTTTAGAATATATACAAGTTTTACACCCTCCCAAGAATATGCTCAAGTTTTTTTAGTCTTTTCTCCATGATTTTGTTGGTTTGGCACATCTGGAACAGGTTGTCTTTTATCTTTTCAACCTCCCGAGAGCAGACCCTCACTTGTTTCAGCAACATCTGGGCAGTGGCTCTGGTGAAGGTTGCTGGTGCCGCAAGCATTAAAGTCCCTTGAAGTAGTGAAAAGAAAACGTCTTACTAAATATACAGGCCAACATCTATTACCTTGAGGCTGTGGTGTATGACACTGACCTGGTGAGTTGCCATTTCCCTCTTCTGCCACATCCTGCGGTTGTGGGTCTTGAGTTGGTGGTGCGGGGTTTGCAGCCTTGTGTCTCTTAGCTCTTTGAAGCCCTAGGAGATATAACCAAAAGGTAGACTTGTGTAACTAAATATATTTTAGCGTAAAAGAGGAATATTAATCATTCTTGGGAAGTGTGTTACAATTGTATTAGTGATAATTTTTTAGGAGATGAACACATGATTGTATCCATTTCCCAAGATGGTAGATTAATCTCTTTTGGTCATGTTTCACACATGGAAACACACCAGGTATCCACTGGATCACCTGTGTGTGACACCATCAAAAGGTTGTTCTTGTGGCCCACACTTGTGCTAATGAGTCCAGATGTGTAAGCAGCTGCTGAGCATACTCTTGTAAACGTACACTGAATCTAGTTACATTAGCCAAATCTAATTACCAACAACTACACAAACATGTTTATAATTACTTCTCACATAAACATTTCATGATGTCCTGTTTCATGTTCTTGGGCACAAGAATCCAACGTTGAAATCCTCGTTCAATACCACCCAAACGATGTTTTGGTGGAATACATTGCTAAAAACATTTGAACATGCCTATTATTTTAGGATTGATAAAATGTTGTTCGAACAATGAATCGGGCCAAAAGCTTGTGATTGAGTGAACGTTTGAACGACCATTTATACGATCGATTCGTGTGCCCAAAAACATGAAACATGACATTTTTAACTGTACTACATACATTATTTTAAAAGCACATGCAACACCACGTTATTACCAAAAATCACATTTAATGTAGATCTACTTACTTTTTTTGATGACTTTTTTAATCTTTTTATATTGATCCGGCTCACGCAACTTAATGTCCGACCATCGTTTCCGGATCTGTTCCCGCGACCTGCGAACACCAAATTTCTGCCATAGCGCTTTGACCACTTTATCCATGATCTTGGACTTCACTTGATTTGGCTTTTTGTAGGGCCCATGTTTGGCGTCATAATCATCCCGGACCAATATGGTGACCATCTCCACCATCTCCTCAAAGCTCATGTTAGTGGCTTTATACCTTCTGGGTCGGGGCCTGCTTTCTTCCCCACTTTCCACATCATGTTGATGATTCGCCGACATGTTTACACTCTCCGTCATTAAGGAGTAGCGAGAAGGGGCGGGGAAAGTAGTGTAACGAACGTCAGGGGCGGGAAAGCGTGCGGAGCGTCACGCATGCGCACTGTATATAACTCCAAAAAACATCGTTGAAAGCGACGTTCAGTGAGTGGAAGAAGGTCGGAGGAGACGAACGTGTAGATCGCGGGTACGTAACATTTTTCATACTTGATATGTCGAGGGTTGAGCGGACCCGAACAGCAAATGTAGTGACCGTACAGACCTTTAAATTTGGCTGTGTCCAGGAGCATTAAACCTATAAATATTCATTCACTGTATGTTCGGGGCCGGGGTTGGGCAATATGCATGTAACTTGGCGCTTGCTTCCCGTGCTGTTAGTACTGGCCGTGCACAAAGTGTCATTTTTTAATTGTGAATAAACTTTGAAAAGTCAATCGCGGCTCTAAATGAATTCTTGCCTCCCGGCAAATGGCAAGACATTGAAAAGTGAGTTGTACCTGCAAAATTAAAACGTGGGGGTTCCCCCAAATTCGAGTTGCAGGCCCTTCAGGTCTGTCAAGGATTTTAAGGGGAACTCCACCCCCAAATAAGGAAAAAAAAGGGCGTGGAGTCCCCCCCAAAATCCACAACAGACCCTTTATCCGAGCACGCAACCTGGCCGGCCACAGGGGAAGAGGAGGGGACGAGAGAGCGGCCCCCCTCCCTCCTGAACCGTACCAGGCCACATGCCCTCAACATGGGGAGGATGTCCCCATGTTGATGGGGACAAGGGCCTCATCCCCACAACCCTTGCCCGGTGGTTGTGGGGGTCTGCGGGCAGGGGGCTTATCGGAATCTGGAAGACCCCTTTAACAAAGGGGACCCCCAGATCCCGGCCCCCCCTATGTGAATTGGTAAGGGGTACATTGTACCCCTACCATTTCACGAAGAAAGTGTACAAAATGTAAAAAATGACAGTAGTCAGTTTTTGACAATTCCTTTAATTTTTAGTTTGGCTTTCTTCCATCTTCTTCCTTCTTCTTCTTTTCTCGCTTCGTGTTTCTTCCTCCATCTTCCTCTTCCTCTTCATCTTCCTTCTTCCTTCGGTGTTCTCGTCCGCATCTTGCTCCGGGTTCTTCTTTCTCCGGCCGCTCCGTTTGAATTGGAGGTTCCCGCTGTGGGACGCTCAGTTCATCAGTTCTCCTCTTGGTCCGGCGACCCCGCCCCCCTCTGACGCACAGAGATTTCACAGGTACTTTCCCCGTGCAGTCAGAGGGGGGCGGGTCCCCCGGCTCGCAGCGGACCTAGAGGAGAACTGCCTAACTTTGCGTCACACAGCGGGAAACTCCAATTCAAACGGAGCGGCGGGAGAACAAAGAAGAAGCCGAAGCAAGATGCGGACGAGAAGCCCGAAGCAAGAAGGAAGATGAAGATGAAAAGGAAGATGGAGGAAGAAACTCAAATGCAGAAAAGAAGAAGGAAGAAGATGGTTGAAAAACAAAACCAATAATAAAGGAATTGTCAAAAACCGTGTAGTGTCATTTTTTAGATAATGCCATATTTTAAGGTGAAATGGTAGGGGTACAATGTCCCCCATTACCATTTCACATAGGGGGGGCGGGATCTGGGGGTCCCTTTGTTAAAGGGGTCTTCCAGATTCCGATAAGCCCCCCGCCCGCAGACCCCCACAACCACCGGGCAAGGGTTGTGGGGATGAGGCCCTTGTCCCCATCAACATGGGGACATCCTCCCCATGTTGAGGGCATGTGACCTGCTACGGTTCAGGAGGGAGGGGGGGCCGCTCTCTCATCCCCCCCTCTTCCCCTGTGGCCGGCCAGGTTGCGTGCTCGGATAAGGGTCTGTTATGGATTTGGGGGGGGGACTCCACGCCATTTTTTCCCCGAATTTGGGGGGAGTTCCCCTTAAAATCCTTGACAGACCTGAAGGGCCTGGTATGGATATTTGGGGGAACCACAATGCTTTCCCAATGTTTGTATCAATGACTTTCCTATGTATTGCAATTGACAGGAGACAACAATTAATTATACCCAGGAGTGAATTTAGTTTTAATTTTTTTAAAACAAAAATGACACTTGGTGCAGGGACAGTTCGAGGTACTCCTTTATTTTTGGGGAGTCCTTTTATTCCCACGATTTACAGGGCAACATTTACTTCAATGGGGTTTGGGTTCGGGGAAAGTCAGGTCACGAACTCTAGCTTTTTACAAAGTTAGCTAAAAAGAGTTCAACACAAACATCCAGGTGTCCACTCAACTCTATGATGACTGATCAATTGCTACGTTAGTGGCCTATATATGGTGAGAAAGATTTGGAGAAGTCCTGACTGACATTCCTTTTTTTGATTTGGGTTTTGAATTGCAGAGAAAATGAAGGTATTTAAGGACCCAGATTTTATGTTGGAATTCCTGCAAAGATGGAAGAATCTTCCAATTTTATGGCAGACTAAAAATAAACATAATAAAAATAAAGAAGCCAGGAAGAGAGCACTGGAGACCTTGCTGGAATTTGTGAAAACTCAGATCCCCACAGCAACACTACAGGATCTGAACAAAAAAATTGGGACCATTAGGGGCACATACCGGGCTCAACGAAATAAAGTGCTAAAATCCCTGCGGTCAGGAGCAGGTGCAGAGGACCGATACATCCCAAATCTGTGGTACTATCAGCACCTGAGTTTCCTGGATGAACACCTGGAATCCAGGGAATCCTTTTCCAGCCTTCCACCCAGAACGACCTCCAGCCTTCCTTGCAGCCAACCCTCCAGCCAACCCTCCAGCCTTCCCTGCAGCCAACCCTCCAGCCTTCCCTGCAGCCAACCCTCCAGCCTTCCCTCCAGCCTTCCCTCCAGCATTCCCTGCAGCCAAGCTTCCAGCCAAGTTGAGGTCTCTTTGGAGGAACAACCTCAAGTCCTGGAGGAGCCTGATTTAAATATTTGGAGCCAGGTATAATATTTCACAAAATATTTAGAGTAATAAAAGTTGAATGTTGTAAAAGTTTGTAAAAAAGTGTGAAAAATGTTAAGAGTTATAAAAAAGTGTCTGACATATCAATAGACAGCAGTGGCCAAAAATTAAGGGCACCAAAAAGAAATATACTGGTGTCAGAATGATTCACTTTAATATTTAGTAGCATTCAATTAACAAATGTCATGAGGTGACATATGTGTGTGAAAGATGAAGGCAAAACTAACTCGATGTACCTTTTTTAAACAGGATGAGGAGACAGGCCCCAGTGGGACACACGAGGAGGCAGGTGCCACTGGAAGCCAGGAGGAGACAGGCCCCAGTGGGACACACGAGGAGGCAGGTGCCACTGGAAGCCAGGAGGAGGCAGGCCCCAGTGGGACCCAGGAAGAGGCAGGCCCCAGTGGGACCCAGGAAGAGGCAGGCCCCAGTGGGACCCAGCACAACACCAGGCCCCAGATCCCTCTGCTGCGGATTCCAGCAAAAAGATCAAGGAGGCTGCTTCAAATGGAGGAGGAGACCCAGGCCCTAATTAGGGAGGCTACTGCTGCACTCCGAGAGCCCCCCACCGCTGCAGAGGGATTTGCTGCCCTTATTGGGGAGAAACTGCCCCAAATGGGACTGGACCAGAGGCTGAAATGTGAAACCCTAATATTGAAGGTGGTCAATATGGGCCTGTTGAACAAACTGAAGGATTTCACAGACGTTGTGGACCTTTCATATTTTTATGCTCAAGTTCCTGCCCCACTCCATGCTCCTGCCCCACTCCATGCTCCTGTAACAGTCCCTGCTCCTGTAACAGTCCCTGCTCCTGTTCCAGACCCTGCTCCTGCTCCAGTCCCTCCTCCACGGACACAGCCTCCAAGGAAGGCTGCAGGGAAGGTCAAACAAAAAACACGAAAATGAGCCCAGGATATGTGCCTCACATGGGCCCAATTTTTGTCTTCACATGCTTTGGTGTTTGCTGTGGTGATCTGGGTCTGCACTAATTTCAGCAGGGTCTCCAGTGCTGTCTTCCTGGCTTCTTGATTTGTACTTTACATATGGTTTTGTTTTGGCTTACCCTTTAATTTGTTATTAGGCCATAATAAATGGATTTTTTTTTGTAAGATACAAAATGAACATGTGTTTTTCTGCTAAATAGCCAGTTTGTAAGTGAGTAGGCAGGGACAGTGGATAAAAAATTGTGAAATTAACAAGGGACACTAACCTCATTGAGGCCAAATTAGAATAAATAATAATGTTGTGGTAACTTGACACAATCCAAAATAGCAAATAATATGTAAAAACAGTCTAAAATCTAATACCACATATTAAAACCTAAAAAAAAATAAAAAAAAATAATGTAAAAATGTTTGGGTATTTAGGGAGATCTGGCTCACCAAAATAGAGATTAATCATGATAAAACAATAAATACTAAAGAACAAAGATTGTCCTAACTCTGGGAGAATATCAGCAGCAAGAGAATTGGAATATTGCGGCATTAGAACGAAAAAAAGAATGCGCTGCATTAAACGATGTAATAATTTCATGCATGACGAATGTGCCATCTCCATTCCGAACAGTAGTTTTACCAGAACGAGCGCTCCCTTCTCCTCACTTGCTTCTGATCATGCGCGGTTTTTTCACGTCGTTAAAGCCTACACACGATCATTTTTCATGATGAAAAAAACGACGACGTAAAAAACGGCGAGAAAATTTAGAACATGTTCTAATTTTTCTCGTCGTTTTTAATGCAGTTTTTCTCGTTGAAAATAACGACATAAAGCGCACAGACGATCGGTTTTCTCGGCGGAAAAAAAAATGCCGTTATTCTCGTCGAGAAAAGCGGTCGTGTGTACGCGGCATTAGGCTTTATTTTCTTATGCCGTAAACGTTGAGAAAGTAGAAGGTATAGAAGAGTAGGGGAAGGTTCAGGCACTCAGCAATACTAGCCAAAAATATCAGCTCACAGTCACTAAGTGTTTAGAGTGGGTATTGGTCACCCGGATAGTTCCCTCTCACATGACCTAGCAGCCGGGATGACACACGAATCAGCAACGGGGCAGTCTCTGCCACAGACTGCCCAAGATGAAATGGGTCTCTGCCACAGACCTTTTGGAATGAATAAAGTCCCTGCCACAGACCTTTTTTTAGTTGAGAAAAATAGATAGTCCAGGAATCCTTTGCCACAGGATTTCAATGTCCCAAACTTCCAGTAGTACAGTTAAAGTGCCTTTAAGCCAATCCAGTGAACTGTAGGGCTTGTAGCATAGTGGATCCCTCCTCAATAAAGTTGCTAGGCCTCGCCCGAGACAGCAGCACTTTGCCGGTCTCCTCCAGGGCAGGTCCTCCCCTGGTCTCCTTCTTCAAGTTAGCTTCCTCTCCATTTGGATGGACAGCTTGGGATCTCCTCTCCGGATGTAGGCCCCAGCCAGACTAGCTGGGCCTACTAGATAGCGATGCAGCCTCGGGCCAACGTGGCCCCAAGACCAGGGTCACACACACACACCCCAAGCCCGGAGGGTCACGAGGTGAAAACGAACCCCAAACAATGGCGTCTGCCCCTTAAGTATCCCCTCCCAGCAGGCACAGCGGGTTGACCACTCCCACTGCACCGCTGCCGAGAAGGGTCACTCAATGCACCATGGTCTGCCCATGTTCCACCAGGTGCCTGAGGTGGTAACGCCACCTACAGGCAATAAGGGAAAATGCTATCGGGCAAACCACAGCTAGAACAGAGGTAAATTTCAATGTAATTCAACTGTCTGAGCCCAACTACTGGCTCAGACATCCCTCTATTTTTTAAATAGCGTCCCAACCTTTTGGGGAGGGCGCTACATAGTTCCTGAACAACTGGAGGGCCATAGTTTGGAGACCCCTGGTCTAGGGTAAATAAATAAATACTTACCTATTTCCTAATTCCCCTGGCAGCCAGTGCTCTTCTCCGCTCCAGGTTGTGGGTGGGGCTCTTAACATCCTAACATACCACTGGTCCTGCGTTGTACTTGATGGAGTTTTAAGAGCTGTTAATAGCTTGGTCAGTGTGCTGGAAGTGTGCAGTGAGAGCTCTTTTAGTACACGTTGGACACATGGGCGTCCGCTGAACTTTTTTCAGGGGGGGGCATCATTTTAAGGTCATCCATGCATCTTTGGGGCAGTGGAACAGCGCTGTATACACCACTCCTCCACCGCCCCTTCCCATTGAAATACCGGCAAATGGGCACCGCTGCCGAAGTGCCTGCAAAGCGCTTCGGCAGTGACGATACACAGTTGCATTTAACCCTGTCTTCGACCGATAGCTGGGGTTAAAAGCGCCCCACTAGCGGCCGAATAGCGCCACTAAAACTATGGTAAAGCACCGCTAAAACTATCGACGCTTTACCGATAACGGTAAATACAAAAAGATGTACACAGTAGTGTGGTGGCATGGCACAGGCACTGCTGTTACCTGTAGTTCTTCAGCGATAGGCCCAGGGCAGGCACTTGCAGCGTATTCTCTCGTCTCGGCCACTGCACGCCATGCACCTGTGGGAGGAGCCGGCGCATACATTTACACAGGCAGAGGCAGGCTGATGCAGCAGCCAATCACGGAACAGTCAGGTCACGGACGGCCGGGGCAGAGCCAATCCGATGCTCGGGCCGGGGGTGAGGAGGGAGAGACGGATCTGTAGTCGGAAAAAACAGAGCAGCCCCAGCCCCCAGGCCAGCAGCAGACTTAGAAAAAAAAGTCCACAGCTGCCGCGGAGGCGGCCATTGCAACACAGAGGGCAAGTGTCTTCACTCTGACTTACGATTCCAGTGGGGGGGGGGGCAATTGACACCCCTTGCCCTATGAAGCAGACACCCATGGCTGATACCAGGTCAAATTCAGGTACTTACACTACTTACATTAAAATTACATTTAATGATGTATTAATGATTACAGGGCTGCATTAATTTGTGTCTTTTATATCTGCCTGGAGGTAAAACGCATAATAACTGTAACATTTGCTTTTGCAAATTACACTATATTTTCCTTGAAATTGGATTCACATTCACTGAATCTTGCTTGTAACCTCTGCAAATTCACATTTAGTTCCTCTGCTGATGTCTAAGAGCTGCCCAGCTGTTTGGTAAAACTCTAGGGTGTAACAGACCATCTAATGACTTTTACAGAAGGAATCCGGAGAGATATGCTTATCGTACATACTGTACATTCCCCATGTCAACATTTCACAGTATTCATAATTTTTGTTACAGAGCCTGTGCATTTGCTTCCCTAAAGTCAATCTGTGCAAGAATAGCATTAAGAAGTACTATACTTAAGTGGAAAAAAAGAAAACTTGTTTAGTTAGGTAATCTTTATTGATATACAGATGTTACAGATGTGTAGGAATGTTTGCTATAAAACAGAGATAAGTGTGTACAATTTGATGATTCAATAAAAAGCAGAAAATGTAAATTGAGAAATTCTCCATGAATCTAAACTTTAAATAATCTTCATGTATGGTAACTGGGGTTAGTTAGCCAGCCTTCTGAGACAGGAAGGGTTGGCACAAAAAAATTGTCTTAGGACAATGCTGCCCATGTCCTCTACATGCCCAAGGCTGAAACCCCCCCCTTCCAAGAAATCAAAATATTAATGGCCTTGGATCTAAAATGGGTTCCAGATGGTGACATCAGTTCTGCTCTGCTCCACTTCTGCAGGGGATCTGTTCACGGATAGGGATGAGCCGAACACCCTCCGGTTCGGTTCGCACCGGAACATGCGAACGGACCGATAGTTTGTGCGAACTTTCGAACCCCGTTAAAGTCTATGGAACTCGAACATGAGAAATCAAAAGTGCGAATTTTAAAGGCTAATATGCAATTTATTGTCCAAAAAAAGTTTTAAAAATGGGCGTTTTTTCGGGAGCAGTGATTTTAATGATGCTTAAAGTAAAAAAAAATAAAAGTGAAATATTCCTTTAAATATCGTGCCTGGTGTCTATAGTATGCCTGTAAAGTGGCGCGTGTTTCCCGTGATTATAACTGTCCCTGCACAAAATGACATTTCTAAAGGAATAAAAGTCATTTAAAAATGCTTGCGGCTTTAATGTAATGTCTGGTCCCGGCAATATGGATGAAAATCATTGAGAAAAATGGCATGGGTACACCCCCTCAGCCCATTACCAGCCCCTTTGGGTCTTGTATGGATATTAAGGGGAACTCCGCACCCAAATTAAAAAAAGGAAAGGCGTGGGGCCCCCAGGCCCTATATACTCTGAACAGCAGTATACAGGCGGTGCAAACAAGACAGGGACTGTAGGTTTCTTCTTAAGTAGAATCTGTTTGTAATTTTGAACTGGTACATTTTTAAAGTGTAGCTCCAGCCAAAATATCTATTTTTAAGCTTTTTGGAAAACATAGGGAAGGGCTATCACCCCTGTAACATTTGTTTTGCTGTCTGTGCACCTGTTCAGAAGATTTCACCTCACTTTCTGTCCCAATGACAATTGGATTTTGAAAATTTGGGGTTTTTAGTGAAACAAGGAACTCTTATGCCGCTTACACACAATCGTGATTCACGGCGGTGAAAACACCACCGTGAATCATGACAGGAAAAACGAGGGAACGGCTTGTTCCCCTACACACGGCCGTTTTTCCCGTCATTTTTTCTCTTGACGAGAAAAACGACCGTGTGTGGGCTCCGTGGCAGTGTTTCCCTATGGGAAAACTGCCGCGGAAAAAAATGACAGGAATCACGACGAGAAAAATTAGAGCATGTTCTAATTTTTCTCGTCGTGATTAATGCCGTTTTTCCCGTCGGGAAAAACGGCAAAAAGCCCACAGACGATCGTTTTTCTCGTCCAAAGGGAAAAATGTCATTTTTCCCCACGGGAAAAATGATCGTGTGTACGCGGCATTACAGGAGAAAATTTCCCTTCCTAGGGGTAGATTTCCTCTCACTTCCTGTTGTCTCCTTCCGTTTGCAAGTAGGAGTCGTTTGTAAGTTGGATGTTTGAAAGTAGGGGCCTGCCCTATATACTCTGCAGAAATTTGGGCCTTAGGTGTTGGTGTTGCCACAACACTGTAAGCCCTCACAGTGGTACAGTACTCTTGGTGGGTGCAGGAACGGGCCCTGCTGTGAAATATTAGATCAAAAATTGTAATTACATCCCCCTGTTGAATAGGGTCAGAAAAATTGGGCTTTTGGTGGTGGACGGTGTGGTGGTGTTGCCACAACACTGTAAAGCCTCACAGTTACTCTTGGTGGGCGCAGGAACGGGCCCTGCTGTGAAATATTAGTTCAAGAATTGTAATTACATGCCCCTGTTAAACTGAAAAATTGGGCCTTAGGCACTGATGCTGGTGCCACAACACTGCAACCCCTTAACAGATACTCTATTTGGAGTTCAGGAATGAGCCCGGCTGCAAAGTATTACATCAAAAATTTTAATCACACGCCCCTGTTAAACAGGGGCTGAAAAATTGGGCCTTAGGCACTGGTGCTGGTGCCACAATACTGCAACCCCTCACAGATACTCTAGTTGGAGCGCAGGAATGAGCCCTGCTGCAAAGTATTGCATCAAAAATTGTAATTACACGCCCCTGTTAAACAGGGGCTGAAAAATTGGGCCTTAGCCACTGGTGGCGGTGCCCAGAACCAAAAATGTTCTTACAAGCTATCAGCATGAACATTGAGGAGGAGGAGGATAGTCACTCAGCATAACAGGATAGTCACTCAGCATCAGCATAGGCAGTCTTGAAGGGATCTCTTTATATAATTTTTTTTAAATTTTATTTAACACATAGTTATTGACATACATAACATCATTCATTAACATCACATTAATTTTAATCTAGTATCCCCCCATCCCAAAACAAAACAAAACAAAAAAAAAAGTTTAATTTTCCTCCCCTTCCCCCCTCATCCCCTTAATTAAATCCCCTCCTCCCTCCATCCCCACCATTGAATAAACCTTCACGCCCAAAAAAAATAAAAGTCGGGGAAGAGGGAAGGACCAGTAAACCTTACAATGTTCACTGAACCATCTTCCCCCTTCTATTGCACGTGATATAAACCTTATCTATTCCATCACCCTCTCACCCATATGTAATTAAGGGGCTATACACCCTACCCCACCAAATATCCCTAATTATTAGTGAAAGAAAAGGCTTACAAGGCTTCTAGAGCCATCTTGCCCCTTCTATTACTCATAATACAAACCTTATTTATTCCCACCACCCCAAAAAATAATAAAAAGGGGGAGGGGGAACGGGGAAACAGGGGGATGAGGGACAGGGAGGAGGAGGGAAGGGGAGAAAAAAAAAAGGGGGAATCCACTCCTCCCAGGGGTCTCAACACAGCTCAGTCAGGAGAAGCATACAGGATATTTCTTTCTATTCATCTATTTAGTCTAATCTCACCTATTTATTTTCTTTTACCTATCTTACCTCCGAGGAATGCTGCTCCCATCCTGCCCATATTTCATAAAATTTGTCTTGTTCATCTTTAACTACATATATCCATTTCTCAGCCTCCTTAATTAAAATACCTTCTCTCTTCCATTCCAACAAGGTAGGACCTCAAGTTTGTTACCATAGCCTAGGAATTAGTAATTTAGCTGCGCTCAGTAAGTGTGGGGTAATATTGTTCTTGTATGATTTAATGGATCTTGTAGTCCCATGGAACAAACAATATAGTGGTGTTACCTCTATGGGATCCAAAGTTAATTTCATAACCCATGGGATGATCGCGTCCCAAAAAACTTACATTTTGGGACACTCCCACCACAAATGTAAATACGTCCCTTTTTGACCACATCCTCTCCAGCATTTAGCATCTAGAGTCAGAAACATCTGTGCCATGTTAACTGTGGTCCGATACCACCTTGCCAGAAATGTATAGAGTGTACCAAATCAATAAGTCTCCTCGCCTGCACAGGAGAAAAAACCTGCTTCAGCTCACTCTCCCATTCCCTGACAAAATAGGGAACTGTTGTATTTTGGGCCCCTAAGACCAATCTGTACATTTGCGACAATAAGGGTTTGTTATCCGGTATGCTAATAAATATGGACTCGAACGTGGTAAGGGACTTTCTAGGCCTTAGTAATGGTTTTAGTTTGGCAAAAAAGCACCTCAATTGGTGATATCTCCATTCGCCCATAGGTGTATTCTCCCACCTTGATACCAACTCTGAAAAAGGGATCAACTTACTTCCTGGTGCGAATTTGCTACATGTCCTATTTCCATCACTCCCCAATGATCCCAAAAACCCAGCTTCCTCCCCCCGGAGGGAACCAAGGGAATCCCTCCAATGGCATCAGGGGGGAGACCTGGGGGGCATACTCACCCATTTTGTTCAGTTTATCCCATATCTTAAGAGTGTTCCACGTCAGAGGAGAGGTCCATTCTGCAAGACCCGTAGATATGCTCGGGATCCATGGCGCCCTCGCTAAGTTCCGTCCTGCTATTTCCTGCTCTAATGCGACCCACCTTTTACCAGTGGAATCGTGACACCAATTTAGAATCCTTACCAGTGACATTGCTCTATAATATAGAGAAATGTCCGGTAATCCAAGTCCTACTTTATTTTTCCCCCTGCGTAATATGTCATGGGAAAGTCTTGGCCGCCTATCGTTCCATACAAATGCAACAAACGCCTTTCTCAGATCTTTAAAAAAGGCCTGTGGGAGTGATATGGGGATCGTATGCAGGAAATAGATTAATCTGGGCAATATGGTCATTTTTATAGCACTCACTCTCCCTACCCATGTTAGGACTAGACCCTTCCATTTCTGCAAATCTCTTATTATCTCTTTCAATAGGGAAATTTTGAAGGGATCTCACATTAAAAAAAAAAAAAAAATATTCAGTTACATCAGCATCAGGTGTTCGGTAGCTGGTGATCCAAGACTGATTCATTTTTATGAAGGTCAGCCGATCGACCGATTCAGTGGACAGGCGCACCCTGTGATCGGTTACGAACGCTGGATGCAGGACAGGCCAGTAGCTCAATTGCATACTGTGCAAGCTCTGGCCAGTGATCCATCCTCAAGAACCAGTAACCCAGAGGATTTTCAGTGGGAGAGGTGTCCAAGTCTGATCTTCCCCCTAGCTATTCCTGCACCATGTAAATCAGACACTGGCGATGGTTGCTGGAACCGATCATACCTTGGGGCTGCGGACTAAAAAATTGTCTGAACGCATCGGTCAGACGGCCACCTTCTCCACCGCTACTTCTGTGACTGACCGAAGCCTCAGCAACACGTTGTCCAGGACCAGGAATTTGTAACCTCCCAGGCTCTGGAAACGCGTTGCACAAACCTTTCTGCAAGGCCTCCCGAAGATGTTTCATCCTCTGCTCCCTCTGCGATGGCAAGATAAGGTCCGCAACCTTACCCTTGTAACGTGGATCAAGGAGGGTTGCCAGCCAGTAATGATCCCTCTCCTTGATACCACGAAAACGAGGATCCTTCTGCAGGCTTTGCAGGATCAGGGAGGCCATGCAGCGTAGGTTTGCTGAGGCATTCGGTCCGGAGTCCTCTGGGTCACTAAGGACGACATGACCGGCAGCCACCTCCTCCTACCCACGTACAAGTCCATGGGTTTCTTGGGACTGTAAATGATCCCTTGAAGACTGCTGCTGATGCTGAGTGCTAGGCTCCACCTCCATGCTGACAGTACCCCCCTCCTCCTCCTCGTCCTCTTCCTGTGTGATCGGCGGGCCAGCAGGAACACTGTCTGGATAGAGGGGGCCTTGAGAGGTAAGGAAGTCCTCCTCTTCCTCCCTCTGTTCTACCTCAAGTGCCCTGTTCATTATTCCATGCAGCGTGTGCTCCAACAGGTGGACAAGAGGGACAGTGTCACTGATGCATGCACTGTCACTGCTCACCATCCTCGTGACCTCCTCAAATGGTGCCAGGACAGTGTATGCATCCCTGATCATGACCCACTGGTGTGGCAAAAAAAAAACATGCTCCCCTGACCCTGTCCTGATGCCATATTGGCACAGATACTCATTGATGGCCCTCTGCTGCGTGTGCATGGCCAACGTTGAGTTCTACCTGGTGGGCATGTCACAGATTAGGCGGATCTTGAGCAGGTTAAATTCCTTTTGGAGGTCAGCCAACCGAGCACTGGCATTATATGACCGGCGGAAATGCACACAGACTTTCCTGGCCTGCCTCAGGACAACCTGTAAACCCAGGTACCTGCCTAAGAACCGCTGCACCACCAAGTTAAGGACGTGAGCCAAACAGGGCAAATGGGTCAGCTGTCCCCGTCGGAGGGCGGAGAGGAGGTTGGTGCCATTGTCGCAAACCACCATTCCTGGCTAAAGCTGGCATGGCATCAACCACCTCTGAGCCTGCCCCTGCAGAGCTGACAGTATCTCTGCCCCAGTGTGGCTCCTGTCCCCCAAGCACACCAGCTCAAGCACCGCATGGCATCTTTTTGCCTGCATACTTGCGTAGCCCCTTGAACGCCTACGGAGCACCGCTGGTTCCGAGGACAAATCAGCAGAGGAAGAGGCCATGGAGGAAGAAGAGGAGGGGGTGGAGGAGAGAGGTGTGTCAGAATCACCACTAGTAGCATTTTGGAGGCTACAACCTCCAACACTACTGCACCCTGTCCTGCATCCTTCCCAGTTGCCAGCAGAGTCACCCAGTGGGCCGTGAAAGATAGGTAACGTCCCTGTCCATGCCTGCTGGACCATGAGTCAGCGGTAATATGCACCTTACCACTGACTGCCCGGTCCAGTGAGGCCAAGACATTGCCTTCCACATGCCGGTAGAGAGCCGGAATCGCCTTCCGTGAAAAAAAGTGGCGTTTGGGAACCTGCCACTGAGGAACCGCACATTCCACAAACTCACGGAAGGGGGCAGATTCTACCAACTGAAAAGGCAGCAGTTGAAGTGCTAGCAATTTAGCCAAGCTAGCATTCAACCGCTGGGCATGTGGATGGCTGGGAGCGAACTTCTTTCGGCGGTGCAGCAGCTGGGGCAGGGAAATTTCTCTGGTGCAATCAGGTGTCAGTGTACCGATATCAGATTGCCCGCAAGTACTTGCCAGTGACACACCTAATTCTACACCTTCATTCCTCTCAGTGCAGGTTTCTGAGAGGACTGAGGGTATAGTGGGGTTGGAGATCCCAGCTGATGAGGAGCAAGGAGAGGTCCGCTTTGTTCTTTAGTGTGCTTCTTTTATGTATGCTTTCCAACGGACTGCATTGCAGGTCGACATATGTCTGGTCAAGCATGTGGTGCCCAAGCGGCTGCTGTTTTGGCCACGCGAGATACGCTTCAGACATATGTTGCAAATAGCAATGGTGCAATCTGCTGCACACGTCTCAAAAAAGGCCCACACCAAAGAACTTTTGGAATAACGCGCAGAAACAGCAGCGCCCTGCACATGCGGAGCTCTGCGGTGTGATGCAGTCGGTTGGCTGACCTTAGGC
Organism: Rana muscosa; assembly: GCA_029206835.1. NCBI lineage: Eukaryota > Metazoa > Chordata > Amphibia > Anura > Ranidae > Rana > Rana muscosa. Next base: position 1,027,963,917 of record CM055116.1, read on the forward strand.
TGGCCCCTGGAGGGCATCCTGCCTTGTTGGAGATGTGCCTTCTCCTCTCTCCTATCAGGCACCCATGTAGAGTCAGTGACCTCATCATCCCCTCCCTCCTCATCACTGGAGCAAACCTGGCAGTATGCTGCAGCTGGGGGAACATGACTGCCAGTTTGCTGTCCTTCTTGGGCACCCCCTCTCTCTGGGCTCACATAACTGCCTTCTTCAAGCTGGGTACCATCATCTGAGCCCTCAAAATGCTATGCATCCTCCTGCAGCATGTACCCAACACTGTGGTCAAACAGTTCGGGGGAATCCTCAGGACATGGTGGGGCTAGGGAAGGAGTGACTGATGCCATTGAGCCAATGGAAGAGGCCGCTTTGGCAGCTGCTTTGGCAGACAAAGTACCCTGAGGCTGGGTGAGAGAGGGTGAGGATGGCTTGGTCATCCACTCTATTAACTCTTCAGCATGTTGCGGCTCAACACGGCCAGCTGCCAAAAAAAAGGACAAGCTTGCCCCATGGCCACGTGCTGATGAGGATGCACCGTGTCCACGACCAGCACTGTTGCCTCTAGACACAGAGCCTGTTTGCCCTCTTTTATTGGCCTGTGAGTGTCTGCCTCTCCTTGTTGGCCTTCCAGACATACTGTCTTTGATGTATTGAAATAGATACACAAGGAATGGCCTGCAGTGAGATGTAGCTGCACAAAGCTGGGATGTATATATATACTGATTATACTGCAGCTAGCTGAATCAACTGCCTGCCTGTAGTATCTTAGCAACAGTAGAACAGGAACAGTCTGCAGTATAGCTAAACTGAATACAGTATACTGAGTGATATACAGCAGCTTACTGAATCAACTGCCTGCCTGTATTATCTTAGCAACAGTAGAACAGGAACGGATCTAGCTAAACTGAACACAGTGTATATATATATATATATATATATATATATATATATATATATACACACACACACACACAACGCCTGGGGTGCATATATATACTAAATACACTGACTGCAGCTTACTGAATAAACTGCCTGCCTGTAGTATCTTAGCAACAGTAGAACAGGAACAGATCTAGCTAAACTGAAAACAGTGTATATATATATATATATATATATATATATATATATATATACACACAATGCCTGGGGTGCATATATATACTAAATACACTGACTGCAGCTAACTCAATCGCCTGCCTGCTTGAAGTAACTGAAATTAAATGACACTCTCTCTGTCTCTATCTCTCTCTTTCAACGCCGGAACACACTACATGGGGCCAACGTGCGGGCGGCCTTATATAGTGTGGGGTGTGTACTTAGTCCCCCTGAGCCATGATTGGCCAAAGGCACCCTGCCTTTGGCCAATTACGGCTCTCTGTACTGACGGCGCTGTGATTGACCAAGCATGCGGGTCATAGTGCATGCTTGGCCAATCACCAGCCAGCAACGCACTGTGTTGGCGCAGTGAATTATGGGCCGTGACGCGCCACTCGAATTTGGTGCGAACAGCCCATATTGTTTGAAATTCGGCGAACGGCCGAACAGACGATGTTCGAGTCGAACGTGAGTTTGACTCGAACACAAAGCTCATCCCTACTCACGGATGGTGCCAGTGTTAAAGGGGCCTATAAGTCTGCAGAGTCTACCTTACAGTGAGGGAAATACTGCCAGTGGCACATCGAACCATTAATGTAGACACTCCTTATGACAATGATCTACTTTGTCTTACATCTTGATATGTTTGAGTGCATAATGGTTATCCTTTTGATTCATTCATATCTGTGCTGACTCTTTATATGATGCCAATGCCAGATCTGTAGGACGGCTGTTTTCATGTTCATATATTTTTAGTTGCAACATAGACTTATTATTAGGCTAAGTTACAATTACCATGGTAACAAATAATGCAGCACAGATCAGAGAGAGGACAAAGACCACACTTGTTTCTATGTACACTCTAACTGATTAAATCTAACACCTGAGATTAATATATCCTTTCAGCTGAAAAATATAGCCACTCACAACTTCAATAGCTGTGATTTGTAACAATGTGATTGTGTGATCATGCATTTGCATCATCGTGGTCATTTATCAATCTTGTTGCATCATTTGAGACCACTATTTAATCGCTGAATAAACACTGTTGCAAATTGTGACATATATAATAAAATAGGTCCCACTGCATTGAAAAAATATGTGCAAGTAAAAACCTTACACACATTTGCAGCCAAAAACCATATAGTCACAGCAGATGTATAAACAAGCTTGTGACAGATTCTTGCACTCAGATGCCATATGCAATAGACCGTCTGGGATAGTATTGGAAAGGCACTCCAAGAACCTGAAGTCTCTCTGGGATCTATCAATCACTCACAAAGTATGCACTTGGAGTCCATTAGCTGCTCCAGGAGCAAACGCAGGCAGGCCACCCCCGACCAAGCAGGAGCCTATCTGAGAACATCTGTCATCCACTGCATGGGACAGCACAGCAGAGCACCTGATAATGACCATTAACCAAGAGCTGAAAAAAAATACTGGATCATGCTTTATTGATTTTTTTCCCCCCTTCCTCTGGATTAACTATGGGTATATGATAGTGTATATGGAGGTTTGCTATTTTTCTTCTTTTTTCTTCTATTGGTTCAGCTAGATGGACTTGTGTCTTTTTTCAACCTGACTAACTATGTAACTATGATCTGTTAACAAAGGTGTGGGTGACATCATTAACAAAGGTGTATGGCAACTGATGTCATTGATTCACCCCTTTTTTTGCATTTAGATGACATTGGGTAATGCTAAATATCTTTAACCACTTAACGACCGCTCACTGTATATATACGTCGGCACAATGGCACCGACAGGCACAATCACGTAGAGCATACGTGATTGCCTTTGCATAGTTGCCAACATTGCAAAAAAAAACATCTGGGACACTTTTTTTGTATTGAGGCGGAGCCTTGCTATAATCAGGGGGCGGGGCATTCGTTTGTAGGCGTGTCATGCGTGAGTGAAAAATGCGGCGAAAAATGGGCGTGGTTTACGCACGATAGTGGGGGTGGTTTAAATGGGCGTGGTTCAAAGGGGTGTGGCTAGAGTCCGAGGTGAGAGAAAGAGAGAGAAAGAAATAGAAAGAAAGAAGCCAGATCCTACACCACAATAGTAATGTGTAACAAAATTGGCAGATAAGGATACTCCAAAACACCTGTTGGCGCTTCAATCATCCCGGCACCATGGTTGTTACGGTGTCAGGATGATTGAAGTGCATTATTTCTATTTTTACATTGTAATATAAAATGAAATCATTCAACTCACCATAATGCCGAATCAGTGGAAGCCCTGAGCGTGTTACCTGCCACGTCGCCTGCCACCAGATGGCCTCCCCAGCAGTCCGTCCTTGCATCAGGTGCCTCCCCAGCAGTCCGTCCTTGCATCAGGTGCCTCCCCAGCAGTCCGTCCTTGCATCAGGTGCCTCCCCAGCAGTCCGTCCTTGCATCAGGTGCCTCCCCAGCAGTCCGTCCTTGCATCAGGTGCCTCCCCAGCAGAGCCCCCTCCACACTTGTGGACAAGGGTCCAAAAATCGTGCTTGTCCCGGAAAATTCGGGACTGTTGGTAACTATGCAGGCGTCCCCAGTGGAGTCCCCCCTTACATCAGGCGTCCCCAGTGGAGTCCCCCCTTACATCAAGTGTCCCCAGAGGAGTCCCTCCTTACATCAGGCGTCCCCAGCGGAGTCCCTCCTTACATCAGGCGTCCCCAGAGGAGTCCCTCCTTACCTCAGGCGTACCCAGCGGAGTCCTTCCTTACATCATGTGTACCCAGAGGAGTCCTCCTTACATCAGGCGTCCCCAGCAGAGTCCCCCCTTACATCAGGCGTCCCCAGCGGAGTCCCCCCTTACATCAGGCGTCCCCAGCGGAGTCCCCCCTTACCTCAGGCGTCCCCAGCGGAGTCCCCCCTTACATCAGGCGTCCCCAGCGGAGTCCCCCCTTACCTCAGGCGTCCCCAGCGGAGTCCCCCCTTACATCAGGCGTCCCCAGCGGAGTCCCCCCTTACCTCAGGCGTCCCCAGCGGAGTCCCCCCTTACATCAGGCGTCCCCATCGGAGTCCCCCCTTACATCAGGCGTCCCCAGCGGAGTCCCCCCTTACATCAGGCGTCCCCAGCGGAGTCCCCCCTTACCTCAGCCGTCCCCAGCGGAGTCCTCCCTTACCACAGGCGTTCCCAGCGGAGTCCCCCCTTACCACAGGCATCCCCAGCGGAGTCCCCCCTTACCACAGGCATCCCCAGCGGAGTCCCCCCTTAACCACAGGCGTCTCCTGTCTCGGCCGCCATTATTGTTTCCCCTACCCCGAAGGGGAACAAAATAGAGGCGGAGCCGACAGTGTGGCTGAAAAAAAAAAATTAAGCTGTGGCGCTGCCGACCCCCGCCCCTTTCCATTACAGACAGACCTGCAGCGGGGCGGGGCGGGGCGGGGCGGGGGGGTGGCCTGCCGGCCAGCCAAAACACAGATGTAGTACAATAGAAGATAAAGCTGCTGCGGCGCCGCCCACCCCCGGGGAGGTGCGGGGTGTGGGCGGCGCCGCAGCGGCTTTATTTTCTATTGTACTACATCCGTGTTTTGGTCTTCTTGAACATGGCGGCCGGCCGAGACATTGTCTCCGCCAGCCGTGGACCTCTAGCGGCGGCGGCCTGCGGCGTCCAAATTCGGGGAAAACGGGAAAAATCGGACTGGCCGGGACATTGGCCGGGACAAAATAAATCCGGGAAAAGGGTTTGAATCCCGGGAACGTCCCGGCCAATCCGTGACTGTTGGCAACTATGCCTTTGTACAGTTGGGGGGTCCGATCGGACCCCCCTTCTGTACAGTGAGCGGTCGGAATTCGTCTGGGAGCGTTCCGAGATGGGGGGGCGGCCGTTCGATTCCGACCACCCCCCCGCGATCGCTCCCGGCGAATAGAAATGCCCCCTCTGTCTGTGTAATGTTTACACAGATAGAGAAAGCAGGAGGAAGTGATGTCATCTCCTGTGCGGCGCTCACATATACCGAGCGTCGTACAAGAGAAGACACACAGGTCAGTGCACTAACACTACACTAACACCAGCACACATAGGCACATAAATCGCCCCCCCAGGCCCCCCCAGATCACCCCCCAGCCCCCCCAGATCACCCCCCAGCCCCCAGTCACAGTGTCACTGATTGCAGTGACCATTTATTTAGTGATCACTGCAATCAGTGACATTTGTGACTGTAAAAGTGTCACTACATTTAGTTTTAGGTCCAGTGTAGCCCCCTAACCCCCCCCTAATAAAGGTTTAACCCCTTGATCACCCCCCAGATAACCCTTTCACCCCCTAGCACCGCCGTCGCTTGGCGATCATTTTTCTGATCGCTGTCTTGGCGTCGGTGATGCCGATCGGTACCCAGTAATTTTTTTTAGGTTCGCCGCAGGTTTTTATAGCGTCGGGTACCCCCATAAATTATCTAATAAAGGTTTAACCCCCTTGATCGCCCCCCAGGTAACCCTTTCACCCCCTATCACCACTGTCACTAAGCGATCGTTTTTCTGATCGATGTCTTAGCGTCGGTGATGCTGATTGGTAGCCAGTATTTTTTTTTTAGGTTCGCCGCAGGTTTTTATAGCGTCAGGTACCCCAATATATTATCCAATAAAGGTTTAACCCCCTTGATCACCCCCCAGGTAACCCTTTCACCCCCATCACCACTGTCACTAAGCGATCGTTTTTCTAAACGCTGTCTTAGTGTTTGTGATGCAGATCGGTACCCAGTAATTTTTTTTAGGTTCGCCGCAGGTTTTTATAGCGTTGGGTACCCCCATAAATTATCTAATAAAGGTTTAACCCCCTTGATCGCCCCCCAGGTAACCCTTTCACCCCCTATCACCACTGTCACTAAGCGATCGTTTTTCTGATCGATGTCTTAGCGTCGGTGATGCTGATCGGTAGCCAGTATTATTTTTTTAGGTTCGCCGCAGGTTTTTATAGCGTCGGGTACCCCCATAAATTATCTAATAAAGGTTTAACCCCCTTGATCGCCCCCCAGGTAACCCTTTCACCCCCTATCACCACTGTCACTAAGCGATCATTTTTCTGATCGCTGTCTTGGCGTCGGTGATGCAGATCGGTAGCCAGTAATTTTTTTAGGTTCGCCGCAGGTTTTTATAGCGTCGGGTACCCCCCATAAATTATCTAATAAAGGTTTAACCCCCTTGATCGCCCCCCAGGTAACCCTTTCACCCCCTATCACCACTGTCGCTAAGCGATCATTTTTCTGATCGATGTCTTAGCGTCGGTGATGCAGATCGGTAGCCAGTAATTTTTTTAGGTTCGCCGCAGGTTTTTATAGCGTCAGGTACCCCCATATATTATCTAATAAAGGTTTTAACCCCCTAATTGCCCCTAGTTAACCCTTTCACCAGTAATCATCATATAAGTGTTACGGGTGACGCTGGTTAGTTAGTTTGCTTTTTATAGTGTCAGGGCACCCGCCGTATATAACCCAATAAAGGTTTAACCCCCTGATCGCCCGGCGGGTGATATCAATTAGGTTTTAGCGTCAGAGAGGGTCTGCGTCACACCCCAGGCAGCGTCAGGTTAGTGCCAGTAACGCTAACACCCACGCGTGAAGCATACACCTCCCTTAGTGGTATAGTATCTGAACAGATCAATATCTGATCTGATCAGATCTATACTAGCGTCCCCAGCAGTTTAGGGTTCCCAAAAACGCAGTGTTAGCGGGATCAGCCCAGATACCTGCTAGCACCTGCGTTTTGCCCCTCCGCCCAGCCCAGCCCACCCAAGTGCAGTATCGATCGATCACTGTCACTTACAAAACACAACACACATAACTGCAGCGTTCGCAGAGACAGGCCTGATCCCTGCGACTCCAGTGCTGTAGGAGGTGATTTCACCACCACAGTTAAAAAAAAAAAGAAGCAAATATGCCGAAGCATTGGGGCAGCAGGGGCGGAGGAGCGATTTTGCTCCTAATGCCGCGTACATACGGTCGAAATTCCGACGGAGGCTTGCCCATGGAAAAGTCCAACCATGTGTGTGCGGCATAACTTTTTTGCAGGAGGATGCCCCCATGCTTCGGCATATATAAATGGTGCATGTATGCCCATCATTAGAAGTGGGTGGATGAAGGGCGGTATTCTAATGGTGGGCATACCCACCGATCAATCTCTTTTTTCGTTCAGCCACCTGGCTGCATGAAAAAAAAAGATTACAATACATGTCCAACAAGGACCAGCAACGTACTGGTATGTTGCTGGACTTTGAATGGTTATACCAGATTGATGCCTGCGGGTTTAGGTATCATCTTGGTATCATTCTTTTCAGCCAGCGGCCGGCTTTAATGTAAAAGCAACCCTAGTGGCTAATTAGCCTCTGGACTGCTTTTACAAGCAGTGGGAGGGAATGTCCCCCCCCCGGATATAAAAAGCGCCATTGGGAAATTGGGAAAGCATTTTATCACACCGATCTTGGTGTGGTCAGATGCTTTGAGGGCAGAGGAAAGATCTAGGGTCTAGACCCCAGTTTTTTCAAAAAAAGAGTACCTGTCACTACCTATTACTATCATAGGGGATATTTACATTCCCTGAGATAACAATAAAAATGATAAAAAAAAAAAAAAAACATGGAAGGAACAATTTAAAAATAAAATAAAAAAGCAAAATTAATAATAAAAAAAAAAAAAAAAAAAAAAAAAAAAAAGCACCCCTGTCCTGCCCTGCTCTTGCCCAATGGCGAACGCAAGCGTCGGTCTGGCGTCATATGTAAACAGCAATTGCACCATGCATGTGAGGTATCACCGCGAAGGTCAGATCGAGGGCAGTAATTTTAGCAGTAGACCTCCTCTGTAAATCTAACGGGGTAACCTGTAAAGGCTTTTAAAGGCTTTTAAAAATGTATGTAGTTTGTCGCCAATGCGCGTTTGTGCGAAATTTTAAAGCATGTCGTGTTTGGTATCTATGTACTCGGCCTAAGATCATCTTTTTTATTTCATCAAACATTTGGGCAATATAGTGTGTTTTAGTGCATTAAAATAAAAAAAAGTGTATTTTTTCCCCAAAAAATGCGTTTGAAAAATCGCTGCGCAAATACTGTTTAGAAAAAAAAAAAATGCAACACCCACCATTTTATTCTGTAGGGCCTTTGCTTTAAAAATATATATAATGTTTGGGGGTTCAACATAATTTTCCTGCAAAAAAAAATATGATTTCATGTAAACAAAAAGTGTCAGAAAGGGCTTTGTCTTCAAGTGGTTAGAAGAGTGGATGTAAGCTTCCTAATGTTGTGTATAAAATGCCAGAACAGTTCAAAACCCCCCCAAATGACCCCATTTTGGAAAGTAGACACCCCAAGCTATATACTGAGAGGCATGTCGAGTCCATGGAATATTTTATATGTTGACACAAGTTGCGGAAAAAAGACAATTTTTTTTTTTTTTTGCACAAAGTTGTCACTAAATGATATATTGCTCAAACATGCCATGGGCATATGTGGAATTACACCCCAAAATACATTCTGTTGCTTCTCCTGAGTACGGGGATACCACATGTGTGAGACTTTTTGGGAGCCTAGCCGCGTACGGGACCCCAAAAACCAATCACCGCCTTCAGGCTTTCTAAGGGTGTAAATTTTTGATTTCACTTCTCACTGCCTATCACAGTTTCGGAGGCCATGGAATGCCCAGATGGCACAAACCCCCCCAAATGACCCCATTTTGGAAAGTAGACACCCCAAGCTATTTGCTGAGAGGTCACAAAGTTTTGAAAATTGAAAAAAAAAAAAAAATTCTTTCTTCATTTTCAAAAACAAATGAGAGCTGTAAAATACTCACCATGCCTCTTAGCAAACAGCTTGGGGTGTCTACTTTCCAAAATGGGGTCATTTGGGGGGGTTTTGTGCTATTTTGGCATTTTATGGCCTTCAAAACTGTGATAGGTAGTGAGGAGTGAAATCAAAAATTTGTGCCTAGAAATCCTGAAGGCGGTGATTGGTTTTCGGGGTCCCGTACGCGGCTAGGCTCCTAAAAAGTCCCACACATGTGGTATCCCCGTACTCAGGAGAAGCAACAGAATGTATTTTGGGGTGTAATTCCACATATGCCCATGGCATGTTTGAGCAATATATCATTTAGTGACAACTTTGTGCAAAAAAAAAAAAAAATTGTCTTTTTTCCGCAACTTGTGTCAACATATAAAATATTCCATGGACTCGACATGCCTCTCAGTATATAGCTTGGGGTGTCTACTTTCCAAAATGGGGTCATTTGGGGGGGTTTTGAACTGTTCTGGCATTTTATACACAACATTAGGAAGCTTACATCCACTCTTCTAACCACTTGAAGACAAAGCCCTTTCTGACACTTTTTGTTTACATGAAATCATATTTTTTTTTGCAGGAAAATTCAGGAGAAGCAGCAAAATGTATTTTGAGGTGCAATTCCACATATAACCATGGCATGTGTGAGCAATATATCATTTAGTGACAACTTTTTGTAATTTTTATTTTTTTTTGTCATTATTCAATCACTTGGGACAAAAAAAAAAAATATTCAATGGGCTCAACAGGCCTCTCAGCAATTTCCTTGGGGTGTCTACTTTCTAAAATGGGGTCATTTGGGGGGGTTTTGTGCTATTTTGGCATTTTATGGCCTTCAAAACTGTGATAGGTAGTGAGGAGTGAAATCAAAAATTTGCACCCTTAGAAATCCTGAAGGCGGTGCTTGGTTTCCGGGGTCCCGTACGTGGCTAGGCTCCTAAAAAGTCCCACACATGTGGTATTCCCGTACTCAGGAGAAGCAGCAGAATGTATTTTGGGGTGCAATTCCACATATAACCATGGCATGTGTGAGCAATATATCATTTAGTGACAACTTTTTGTAATTTTTTTTTTTTTTTTTTGTCATTATTCAATCACTTGGGACAAAAAAAAAAAATATTCAATGGGCTCAACATGCCTCTCAGCAATTTCCTTGGGGTGTCTACTTTCCAAAATGGGGTCATTTGGGGGGGTTTGTACTGCCCTGCCATTTTAGCACCTCAAGAAATGAGATAGGCAGTCATAAATTTAAAGCTGTGTAAATTCCAGAAAATGTACCCTAGTTTGTAAACGCTATAACTTTTGCGCAAACCGATAAATATACACTTATTGACGTTTTTTTTACTAAAGACATGTGGCTGAATAAATTTTGGCCTAAATGTATGACTAAAATTGAGTTTATTCGATTTTTCTTATAACAAAAAGTAGAAAATATCATTTTTTTTCAAAATTTTCGGTCTTTTTCCGTTTATATCGCAAAAAATAAAAATCGCAGAGGCAATCAAATACCATTAAAAGAAAGCTCTATTTGTGGGAAGAAAAGGACACAAATTTTGTTTGGGTACAACATTGCATGTCCGCACAATTTACAGTTAAAGCAGCGCAGTGCAAAATTCTGAATTCACCTCTGGTCCTTTAGCTACCAAATGGTCCGGGGCTTAAGTGGTTAAATATCTACTTGTATAACTTTAACTAGTACATCTCTTTTTTGACATACAGTACGTAGTACATCCAAAGAGTATGTCAGGGGGCTAACCAGAAAAGTAATGTGCATAGACCTGGCATATTTGCCAATTTCCAATATGGCCACGCTTATCTGGGCAGAAATGTGCGCAGACGTTTTGGAACAGTTCCCAGACGCGCTTGTGCATTATAGTTACTGGCGCCCAGTGGCCTTTATAAGGACAGCAGGCATTCTCTGAAGTTGCTGGTTGATTGTCAGCTTCCTGTAACCCGTGTTTCTATGTGCTCTGTACTCTTGGATTTCCCGTTACCAACCCAGCTTACTTCTAGACTTGTCCTCTGCTTTTTTTCTTGCTCTGACCTCGGCTTGCTCTCACGCATTTTGCTCTTGCTTGCTTCCTGTGTATGACCCCAGCCTGCTCCCGACTAAGCTCATGCTTATACTTCTGCCTGCGTACTGTGACCGACATCGGCTCTGATTCCTGACTACGTCTCCTGCTCTGCCCAGCTGCTCAGACCCACCTGCACATCCAGAGCTTCACCTGGCCCAGCTGCCATTACAACCCAGCTCTGTCTTCAAAAGGTGCCTTATCACAGCAGACCATCCAGCAATGATACAGCTGGCAACCCATGCTTCTTTGGGTGCTGCAGCACCTTCTGTCACCTCTTTCAGGGGGGATCAGCACTCAGCCACAAGTAAAGCCCTCTCATCACTTCGGCCTCCAACCAGGTATGTGACAGAGTGAAGGGATAAGTACAAGGTGATGGCTGCAGTAGCAGCCATTAGCTTATGCTTTTTTTCTCAGATGGCTGTCTGATCACTTTCACAGTGTGAGCAGTGCAGTTCCCCCCCCACTGGACCTTCCCTCCTCACGGATGCACACAATTTTAAGACTTTGCATGTTTGTTATCTATATATTCATTGCAACACAATATTTTACATTTTTTCGAAAAATGGGTATTACATCGCGTTTGTGTACACTAAAATTCATTTAATTATATTTTTACTGAAAATGTGCGTTTGATAAACAGTTGCGTAACTATCGTGCAACATAAAAAATTGCAACAACTACCTTTTTAGTCTACAAGGCCTCTGCTTTCAGAAAATATATAATGTTCTGAGGGTTTTAAGTAATCTTATGGCCAAAAATGCTGATGTGTGCAAAAACATAAAAACCTGCTCTAGTGCCGAAGTGGTTAAATTTACTTTGCATTACGCTAAGAAGTTCTAATAAGCACTTCTAACATTCAAGACTCATTAGAAGGGACTTATTTCACACACATGTAGCGGTACCCCCATAGGAGCTGCTGGTTTAGTTGTGGGTCTTTGCACGTTACCTTACTGTTCCAAATCTTCAGCTCAGGGGTTCTCCTTGAAGAGTCTATCCATAAGAAATGTCTGCACCGACACAAAGTCTCTTTCAAGAGTTTTATTTGAATAAAACGTTCCAACAGAGGGGGTAGAGGAATGGGGAGGACTCAGGTATCTGTATCGTGTCAATCACGGAAACTTCCTAGGTCCAGAGGAGCGACTGTCTCCACGCTGGACTCAACCACCACCGGATAGGCCCAATCTCACTGGCCTAGCAGCTAGTGCGAAGCTCGATCAAAAGAATAGTCTCTGCCACAGACTTGGTATAACCCCTCACTGGGTTAGCTCCCTCAGAAAGAACACAGCTCTCAGTGCCAGGATCTTTCAGCCGCTCCGGCAGCACTGTGAGGTAGATTTTGGTATCCAGGTGCATCCTCCAATTGAGTCCTCAATTGCTCGGTCCCTTCTATCAGGCAAGGTGACACGGGATCATCCCTGGATCAGTAAGTCCCAGCAACTCCTGGGCCTACATCTCAGTTGCAAGGCCTCAGGCCAACGTGGCCCGAGGCTGGAACTGCCAACACATCCCTGAGGCCAGGAGGGCCCTCAGGTGAGGATCGAAGAAGACGACCCCCAACTCTCCTTCACCCTAATGGCGTCTGTCACTTATGTACCCTCTCCCAGCATGCACAGCGGGTTCACCACGCCTCCTGGGCCGCTGCTGGGAAAGAGATACCCAATACGTCCAGCCTGCTGCCTTTCCAACCCTGACCAGCGGTGACAGCGACACCCACCGGTGGGGGGAAAATCATGCAACCAACCGAACTGAAACAGTGCCACAATTTAAATAAACAATCTCTCTGGGCTAAACTAATGCCCAGACAACGAAATTTCAACATATAGCGCCCACTCATTAGGAGTAGGGCGCTACACACAGAAGGTTTGCAGCTGCAATTAATATGCTATTTTTGAGTGCCATTTACAATTCCATCACAAATTATGTAAAAAGATGCACCACAGTAGAAATTGGAAGAGTGATTTGTCTGTGCAGCAGAAGTGCACAGTTTTCAGAGATGCAACATCCTCTAACAGTCACAGCTGCACCCATAGCTGTACCCAACGAGTCACAGCACATTGTTTAGTACTGAAACCCAGGGACATTTCCAGGTACATGTTTTCACTAAACTGGGAATGCCACAGAAATCCAAGAATCATAGTAACAAAGCAGTCATATCTGTCATATCTAACATCTGCATATGAATGCTTACCAGTGGAATGATGGGGTCAGAATTGCTAGTTGGAAGCCAGACCAGCAACATTCAGTTTTTCCTAAAGTTAATGAGCTTCTGTTATTTATTTTTTTCTTATTTATATATGTAGCGGGGTCTTCAAAGTTAGTGGGATACACCTGGGGGTAGAGAGACCCAGGTGTGTAATTATGTCAGGGATTAGACCCCTTTTTGTTATTCGTGGAGGATTGGGTGGTGTAATATTCTCCTTGGCCTGTGGGTGGCGGGGTACCTACAGGCTTGAGGTAGAATCACTACCACAGTGTTACCCTTTTTTTGTCCCTTCCTGGAGATGGTACGGCTGGGGCGGGGAACCCGCCGTGGTGTCGATGGGAGGAGATAAAAGGGGGAGACGCCCTCGCCACGAGGTCTTTGGGGGGGATCATCTCTTCACGCACCCAGGCACCTTAGGCCTGGGTGCGGGCGGTTCAAGGTTCCGGCCTAGGCGCCCTAGGCCTGGCCGGAATGAAGATGGAGTCCATCCCAGGCACCTTCAGCCTGGGGTGAGGTACTATTGAGGAGGCCTGGGACCCGGTGACTCCGACTGGGTCCCGCGAGGGTGAAGTTGCTCCAGGGCGCCCCTTGCGAGGGGACCCGCATCTGAGGTGAGGAGGCTGGGGAGGTCACCCGTCCGAAGACCCGGTGCAGTGTCAACCCGGTGACGGATGGGCCTTCGGTAACTCCCTTGGAGGACATCTTCCCCTGATAGGGGCTACAGCGCAGCGGAGGAGCTTTCATCAAGACTCCTGCAACCCCTGGTCATAGCACAGGGAGTGTAGGGACTAGGAACCTGTACAGTGCCTCGACCTGCTTCCCCATCGTATCATGCCGTTGCATTTCACTGTATGTGGAGATACGCAATAAATCTGAGTTTGGACTTTGATGGGTGTATGGACTCTGTTGATGGGAACAAAGGGAGATTCTGGCACGGAAGGACTGACCCTCGTAACCAGCACACATTTGGCCCGAGGAAAAGATTGGTACCGGCCTTCACCTCACCCACAGCCATGGGGAGGACATGGGCCGTAGCGCACCTCACTCTGTCGCTCGACATACCCCTAGCTAAAGAGGTCGGGGTGAGGCCGCTACACGTGGGGGCTCGTGAGTCCGGGATGAAATGTGTGTTGACCCTGAGGTTTGGAAAGGCTGTGTTTGAACTTTGCTGCCCGGAGGAGGTCCGAGCAGGTCGGCCATGTGATTGGCCAAAGTGCGTCCCTGTGCTCGAAGTTGTGGAAATTTCTCTGAAAAACCGGGAGAGGCCCATGCAGAAAGAGCGGGAAGAGGGAGGAGTCCAGCCGTGTGACGAACTACATGTGGGGACTTTTGCTGCACTGCGCCACGAGGCACCCCGTGACTGTACAATTCGTGGGCGGAGACTGAAGGAAGCCTGCGAAAACGTGCAAGTCGTGGGAGGAGTCTGGCCACGTGTGGAGATACACGTGGAGACTCCGGCGCGAGGTGAGCGCGTGATGGAACAGCAGGTGGTCGGGATGGCCTCAAGCTCCCCGTGGATGCCGGTACCTTACCCCACGAAAATGACTGCATTTGCTGCGCCCATTACAGACACGGGGATAAGACTCAGGCCCCGAGGACAGTTGGCTCTGTATTCATGCAGAGACACGGAGGCCCTCGGTGTGATCTGTCCCGGATGCTCGGGACTGGTGGTCCAACTAAAGCCATTCGGGCGATGTGAGGCATGCAAGGAGTTCCTTTTTGAGGTTGAACCACACACGGAAAGGCCCCGGGCCCTACGCCTCAACTGCATCACAGGAACCGCCACTCCGGAGGGAGAGATCAAAGCCTTTGCGGAGTTTCCCGTGCGCGCTGACCAGGGCGATGGGACTGCCCAATCAGAGACTGAGAGAGGAAAATCCGAGGACGCTGCTTCGGTCACTACAGACTCCCTGCTCCCACCTCCGAAGAGGAAAGTCGGCCTGGTACAGGCATCCTATGGTCGTGGTCGAGCTTCACCCCGCCGCTTGCCTGGCCTGGATGGCGCCGGTAGAGAAGAGAGTCCCGGACATCCCAGTTCTTCAGAAGGTCCAGGTGAGCCAGGGGCTGGGACTGTGGTGTTGGTTGGAGGTGTCGGGGGTCCACCGTCGGTGGAGCCCGTAAGGGAGGGTAGCCTTCCGTCCACTAGAGACTACCTTCCCGCGGAGATGTATGACACCTCCGACCTAGAGTCATTGTCAGACTGTGGGGATGACGGAGAGATAGACGAACTGTTTCACCGGAAGGGCTGGGACAGACGCCCACTACCTGTGCTGAGTAAACCGCAGGATTCCCCCATGTCCATAGAAGACAGTACGCTCCGGGTGAAGGCCCCGGAGTTCCCGAGGAAATCTAGTCCTCGGGCCAACTTTCCTCATTCAACTACATCACCCGCTCTGATGGTGGGGATGCAGCGTGCTTCGTTGCGGGCACCAAAGACAAAGCAACCCGAGATGGTGAAGGTACCTCGGCACCCGGAGGCCATCGTGCAGCCAGGAGAAGGTGAGCGAGATGTGATGCCGCCTCTAGCCAGGTTGCAGAGACTTTTCTCCCAGAGAGTCGCCCGTGAATATGGGTGGGAGTACCCCTACTTGCCTCGGGACTTATTGTATGTAGTCGAGGTCCTGCGACCAAGGTGGTATGACGAGTTTGTATGGGAAAAGCTTAAAGTACCCCATGCCAGGCGATACCTGTCATGTTCGCCGCCTGTGTCTAAAAAGTTCAAGGACTGCAGAGCTGATTGGAGACTTGGGCGCCATATTCATGCCGATAAGGTGCTCATCTGCAGGAAAGAAGGAGAGGATGTCGAGTATTCGGTGGAAGTGTTTGACGGGCACCTGAAGCCCCTGTTTCTGCCGGATCCAAGGTTCTACTTATAGGAGAAGTGAGCTCCTATCTTGTTGCTGTTGAAACTTTCTGGAAGAGACATTCCCAGACGCCTAGAACTGTGCCCTACTTTTGTTTTGATTTGGGCTTTTCTTTTACTCACTGGAGACTTGGGAGCTGTTGTTTTTTTTTTCTCCCTTTTCTTCATGTGCCAAAGGCAGAGACTTTTGGGGTAGAGTCAGAGTAGGAAAGCAGGAAGAATGAAGATCTCACCAAGTGTCATTACCGCAGCGCTGTCACCAGGTGGCAGTGTTGTGCAACGGTTGTTTGAAATGTTACACATGCATTACTTACTTATTGGAGTGAGTGGGTCTCTCGGCTGACGGACCCACTCATGCCAAGTTAACACAGATGTTTTATACAAAAAGTTTTAATGTTTTATAGTTCCCTTTCCCTGAAGCAGGTCTTGGCACACACAGTATCCAAAATTTGAGGGATAGCCTCTGGGGCCCACTTCATGTCACCACTCCTTGGGAGACATGGGTGTGCACCTGACGCTGGGGACCAGCGTCAAATCACAAGGGGGAGTGTGTAGCGGGGTCTTCAAAGTTAGTGGGATACACCTGGGGGTAGAGAGACCCAGGTGTGTAATTATGTCAGGGATTAGACCCCTTTTTGTTATTCGTGGAGGATTGGGTGGTGTAATATTCTCCTTGGCCTGTGGGTGGCGGGGTACCTACAGGCTCGAGGTAGAATCACTACCACAGTGTTACCCTTTTTTGTCCCTTCCTGGAGATGGTACGGCTGGGGCGGGGAACCCGCCGTGGTGTCGATGGGAGGAGATAAAAGGGGGAGACGCCCTCGCCACGAGGTCTTTGGGGGGGATCATCTCTTCACGCACCCAGGCACCTTAGGCCTGGGTGCGGGCGGTTCAAGGTTCCGGCCTAGGCGCCCTAGGCCTGGCCGGAATGAAGATGGAGTCCATCCCAGGCACCTTCAGCCTGGGGTGAGGTACTATTGAGGAGGCCTGGGACCCGGTGACTCCGACTGGGTCCCGCGAGGGTGAAGTTGCTCCAGGGCGCCCCTTGCGAGGGGACCCGCATCTGAGGTGAGGAGGCTGGGGAGGTCACCCGTCCGAAGACCCGGTGCAGTGTCAACCCGGTGACGGATGGGCCTTCGGTAACTCCCTTGGAGGACATCTTCCCCTGATAGGGGCTACAGCGCAGCGGAGGAGCTTTCATCAAGACTCCTGCAACCCCTGGTCATAGCACAGGGAGTGTAGGGACTAGGAACCTGTACAGTGCCTCGACCTGCTTCCCCATCGTATCATGCCGTTGCATTTGACTGTATGTGGAGATACGCAATAAATCTGAGTTTGGACTTTGATGGGTGTATGGACTCTGTTGATGGGAACAAAGGGAGATTCTGGCACGGAAGGACTGACCCTCGTAACCAGCACACATTTGGCCCGAGGAAAAGATTGGTACCGGCCTTCACCTCACCCACAGCCATGGGGAGGACATGGGCCGTAGCGCACCTCACTCTGTCGCTCGACATACCCCTAGCTAAAGAGGTCGGGGTGAGGCCGCTACATATATGAAGTTGTTAGTGAACGGTGCAGAGGTGCAAGTGTATAAGTAAATGTACAGTGAAAGTATTAAATTGACAGCAAACATTCCTCAAAACTGTTTAAAAACTCTGTGCCAAATGTAAACTAAGCAAAAAAGCAGTGCGACTGTCAACAGGAAATCACCGAATATGCCAGTTCAAGGTGTGGCTGAATTTCTTTTGCCAATGTAACTTTGTTGGCTGCCTACATAGGATAGACATGAACAAAACCAGCATGTAACATAAAAGAGAAGAAATCCAGAGGCTCCCAGCAAACAATGACAGATTGACAGTGACTGTGCTCTATAAATTATGCAGATTTACAGACAAATGTAGGGTGTATGTTTTGTTAATACACTATTTATTTTGAATCGGTCCCTTTTACTAGACTCACTCAGACTTTTTAAATCAGGACTCTGGGCAAACAACTAAATACACAGTTGCAATATATACACTGAGCAAAATTATAAACGCAACACTTTTGTGTTTG
Source organism: Rana muscosa (assembly GCA_029206835.1). Taxonomy (NCBI): domain Eukaryota; kingdom Metazoa; phylum Chordata; class Amphibia; order Anura; family Ranidae; genus Rana; species Rana muscosa. The sequence continues at coordinate 1,027,981,952 of CM055116.1, forward strand.
CCCCATATTTATCATGAGTTGAACTCAAAGATCTACGACTTTTTCTATGTACACAAAAGGCCTATTACTTTCAAATATTGTTCACAAATCTGTCTAAGACCCCTTTCACACTGAGGCGCTTTTCAAATGCTATAGCGCTAAAAATAGTGCCTGCAAAGCGCCCTGAAAGAGCCGCTCCATTCACTCCAGTGTGAAAGCCCAAGGGCTTTCACACTGGAGCGGTGCACTGGCAGGGCGTCAGAAAAAGTCCTGCCAGTGTTACCGGCCTCAAAATGTGAATTAAGAGAGCCAATAATTGTAGACGTGATGAGATAAGGTGATCAGCTTGGCGTGGACTGCAAAGAATCACACAACAGCATAAGACAGGACCACTGGGTTTTATGGCTGGAAATCGTTTTACTTTTACATAACAATACATCTTTTACATTTTTATAATCACATGTTTATAACTATTAACAATATATAATACAGATTTTAACTGAAGTATTTTAAAACGTAGTTACACAAAAAAACATTGTTATATTTTAATAACATATATATATATATTCCTGTTATAGATGATGATGTACACTTTAACTGTGCAATAATCATATTGCCAATGCCATGCTTTAATACAAACATTATTTCAGTAGTTCTCTTTTTTAACCACTAGATGGTGCACATGAAGCAATGCATAGCTTTACATATAGGTTTTTCTTAAGAATATCAGTTTTCAACATGTGCTTTTCTAACTTTATGGAACTTGTATAAACCAAGTTTCAATATACTTATTTAGAACGGTTTAGTGCTTCTAATAGACATTTGTTCTGACTAATGCAGTATTTTCATGTTTTTCTGTCCTTTTCACTTGTTTCTCACACATGCTGTTCTAACTTCTAATAGCAGTAACACTATAACATACAGTCTGCTGGAACTTTCCCTGCATCTGCTCCAGATGTTTAAGAATCTTTCTATTACAGGCATACCCCACTTTTAAGTACACAATTGGGTTTATTTACTAAAGCTGGAAAGCGCAACATCAGGCTCACTTCTGCATATAAACCAATGAGATTCTAAGTCCGGCTTGTTCAATTAAGTCTGGTAATAAAACCTGGAAGCTCGTTGGGTTATATGCAGAAGTGAGCCTGATTTTGCACTTTCCAGCTTTAGTAAATAAACCCTATTGTGTACTTAAAAGTGGGGTATGCCTGTATAGTTTAATGCAGATTAGGAACGATTTAGAGTACATACCTGCAAAGAATCACACAACAGCATAAGACAGGTCCACTGGGTTTTATGGCTGGAAATCGTTTGACTCCAGTCACATGGTGGGTGGCCTTATATAAACTCTGTTTGTGTACCTTCTCTGCCATCTACTGGTTCTTGATAGAATAGCAGGAAGATATTTCTTTCCTAGAAATAAAATAAAAAAAATGAGTATGTACTTTGCTTTGGGGTGTCTGTTTTGTGACCATATAAACCCCAGTCCGTCACACTCTCCCCTCCTTCAGTTAATGGCTCCCGACATTAAACTCAATGGTTATCTGAACACTGTTTAGTGATTTAAGTAACCCAGATAGGTACTTGTTGCCACCAAGGAGCTATGTTAACTACCTGGCATGTCATGGGAGTAGCTAGCATTGTAGGAGTTTGTATGGTGTGAATCTGACTTGGTATGTATCTTGGCTGACCTAGTGTGTCATATGTAAAGATCTCTTTAGGCTTAGCTTGTCTGGTAGATCTTCTGACAGGAGTTGAGTCATCTCCATCAACATCATTCTTCATTTGCATATCTTGGCTCACAGGTAAGTCTTGACTTAATGAGGGTAATTCTGCAGTGTCTAGTCCCACCATGTCTGTAGCCCAGATTTGGTCGCCAACTAATGTTCCATCATTTTGTTCTTGTTCAAGATTGGGTGTGGTAGTTGTAGGATAGAACTCTTCAGCAGAAACTCTTAAAGGGATTTTCTGTATGTTTTGAGAGTTTTGTTGAGACACAACACGATCATGACTTTCTGTAGTCTCTGGTATATAAGGATAATACCATCTTTCTTCATCTGAACATTCCTCCTCTTGGTCCACATCCATTCTGGTCTCCTTTCTGTTACTTGATTGTCTTTGTTTCATTGGTACTCTTGGAATGTGTCCTTCAATTGGTAGGTCATTTACTGGTAGTAAAAGATTTCTGTGCAGCACTCGAATAGTCTTTTTACCACTTTCAGGCTGAATTTTGTACACAGGCCCATCTTTGATTCTTTCTACCACTTTGTGTACTGATTCTTCCCAGTATGAACGAAGTTTACCAGGTCCTCCTCTTTCAGAGAGATTTCGTACTAAGACCCTATCACCCGGTTGAAGAGGTGCTCCTTTTATCTTCTTGTCATAGTACTTCTTCCCTTTAGCAGATGATTTTTGGCTATTCTCGGATGCGATTTTGTAAGCTTCTTGCATTCTGGATGCCCATTTTTGAGTAAATGTTGGTTGACTTTCTGATTCCTTTTCAAAATTTAGGTTGAGCATTAGGTCAATAGGCAAACGAGGAGATCTTCCATACAATAGAAAGAATGGCGAGTATCCTGTGGCTTCATGCCTGGTGCAATTGTATGCATGAACCATATGTGGAAGATATTCTTTCCAATCTGACTTTTTCTCTTACTCTAAGGTGCGAAGCATCTGTAACAAAGTACGGTTCAGTCTCTCCACTGGGTTACCCTGTGGATGGTACGGAGTAGTTCTTGAATGAGAAATCCCTGCCAATCGTTGCAATGTCTGAAACAAGTTGTTTTCAAATTCCCTTCCTTGGTCATGGTGGAGTTTCTCTGGATAGCCAAAACGTTTTTCCAGATTTGTTCTTAGTGGGATACGCTTGTGCAAAGCGTGTGAAGTGGTCAACTATTACAAGTATATACTCATATCCTCCTTTGCTTTTTTCCAAGTGAAGATAATCAATGGATACTAACTCCAAGGGTGAACTGGTAGTAATCGAACCCATAGGTGCTCTTTCGGTGATATTTGGACGCTTTTGTTTGATGCAGTTGCACTTCTTCAGCACATATTCATCAATGTCTCTTTGCATAAATGGCCAGTAAAATCGTTCACGTGCTAGGTGGGTTACCTTGTCAGTACCAATGTGACCCATGTCATCATGAAGATTTTTTAAGACCAATGATTTTAGCTTTTCTGGTAAGACTAGCTGTTTTCGGGTTCCAGCGTGTCGGTAGAGGATTCCTTCATCAACTCTGAGTTTGTTCCATTCATGTATCAAACGTCTTGTTTTACTGGTCATACTCTCCTTCTCTTTGTGGTTTGGAATCCAGTCGTTTTCCTTAAGCCAGACAACTTCTCTAATGTTGGTATCGTCTTGTTGTAATGCCCTGATGTTCTCCTGAGTCATTGGGCAGATTGTCTGTCCTTTCAGCAATTCTTCGGCCAAATCACTTTCTGAGTAAAAGGTCAATGAAGCCACCCATAGTGCCTCTTCTTCGTCGACAGCTTTGCTCCCTTGCCACATAGCTGACACAACCTCAGATGGTACAAGATCTGTGTACTCACTCAGATTCTTTATGAGTTCCACCGGAAATCGTGACAGTGTATCCACGTCTGCATTCTGTTTACCTGGCCTGTACTTGATATCAAAGTGGAAATCGGCCAACTCACCAACCCAGCGATGACCCACAGCATTCAGTCTGGCAGTACTCAATACATATGTCAATGGGTTGTTGTCTGTGTAGACTGTGAATGTTGGAGCGTAGTACAAGTAATCTCTGAATTTGTCACAGACTGCCCACTTGAGAGCTAAAAACTCAAGTTTACCAGAGTGAAGATGGTAATTGCGCTCTGCTGGAGTCGATGTTCTGGAGCCAAACCCAATAACACAAAGTTTTTCTCCTTGTCGTTGGTACAGTACAGCACCTAGGCTTTCATTGGAAGCATCAGTGTGTAATACGAAGGGTAGGTCAAAATCAGGGTATGCTAGTATTGGTGGATTGGTTAGCATGTCCACCAGTCTGGATACTACAGCTTGATGTTTGGGTGTCCATTGAATTGGTGTTTTAGATGGCACTTGTGTTTTGTTCACATTTTTCTTTGTAGGTTTTCCCTTGATTTCCCTTGATTTCCCTTGATTTCCCTTGATTTCCCTTGATTTCAAAATGTGAATTAAGAGAGCCGATAATTGTAGACGTGATGAGATAAGGTGATCAGCTTGGCGTGGACTGCAAAGAATCACACAACAGCATAAGACAGGACCACTGGGTTTTATGGCTGGAAATCGTTTTACTTTTACATAACAATACATCTTTTACATTTTTATAATCACATGTTTATAACTATTAACAATATATAATACAGATTTTAACTGAAGTATTTTAAAACGTAGTTACACAAAAAAACATTGTTATATTTTAATAACATATATATATTCCTGGTATTCCGTGTTATAGATGATGATGTACACTTTAACTGTGCAATAATCATATTGCCAATGCCATGCTTTAATACAAACATTATTTCGGTAGTTCTCTTTTTTAACCACTAGATGGTGCACATGAAGCAATGCATAGCTTTACATATAGGTTTTTCTTAAGAATATCAGTTTTCAACATGTGCTTTTCTAACTTTATGGAACTTGTATAAACCAAGTTTCAATATACTTATTTAGAACGGTTTAGTGCTTCTAATAGACATTTGTTCTGACTAATGCAGTATTTTTATGTTTTTCTGTCCTTTTCACTTGTTTCTCACACATGCTGTTCTAACTTCTAATAGCAGTAACACTATAACATACAGTCTGCTGGAACTTTCCCTGCATCTGCTCCAGATGTTTAAGAATCTTTCTATTATAGTTTAATGCAGATTAGGAACGATTTAGAGTACATACCTGCAAAGAATCACACAACAGCATAAGACAGGACCACTGGGTTTTATGGCTGGAAATCGTTTGACTCCAGTCACATGGTGGGTGGCCTTATATAAACGCTGTTTGTGTACCTTCTCTGCCATCTACTGGTTCTTGATAGAATAGCAGTAAGGTATTTCTTTGCTAGAAATAAAATAAAAAAAATGAGTATGTACTTTGCTATGGGGTATCTGTTTTGTGACCATATAAACCCCAGTCCGTCACACCAGCAGCTTCTTTGCAGCGCATTAGGAGCGATGAATACACTGCTCCTAAAGTGCCCCTGCCCATTGAAATCAATGGGCAGCACTGCGGAACCGCGGGCAAAGCGCCGCTGTAGCAGCGCTTTTAACCCTTTTTCGGGCCGCTAGCGGGGGTTAAAAGTGGGGTTGTGAGGTAAGCCAGGGAACCAATGAAAGGTCATAGGTGAGGTCACATGTCATCAGGGAACATTCTAGAAAGCAAAAAGGCTATTTAGGTCAGTGCAACAAGCCTGCTCTGACCAGTTCCTTAAGACCCTACCTGTGAGCTTCTGCATTTATCTTCTGCTGGCTTCCTGCCAAACGTAGGAGGTCTCAGAGGCGTAGACTTTCTCCTTCCCCGCGGTACACCTCCACTAATCCCAGAAGACTTCAACCTGTCAGTAGAAGCAGTGAGGGTGGAGACTCTGGTGGCAAACACAGAACGGGACAAAGCAGAACCCCTAGAGCAACCATCAGCGGTCGTTCCTCCGGCTCCAGGTCTGCTCACCACCAGGACACTGCATCTGCAGTCTCAGCGTCAGCGTCCATTCACCCACGGGAATCCGGTCTGCTGGCCGGGAATGGCAGCAGCTCCAGACAGCACAGCAGCAGCACTGGGTCTAGGGAAGTCGTTCCTGGTCCCAGCATCCCTTTCTCTTTAGAGGCACAACAGATCCCTGTTGTGTGCTCTCACGTATCAGCTCACTCCAGTCCAGGTAATGTTGAGTTATCGCAATTGCAATTGCTAACCTCTTTAACCGCTTCACTGTCTTCTTTAATAGATGGTATTAAATACAACACACCAGTTGTTCACCAGAATGTTGTCAACTCTGCTACCCCTGCGGCTGCACTTGACGGTACTAGGGTGGGTGGTAATGCTTTGGCCACCGCGGTGTCCGGGCCAGTACTTACTTCACCTTCATTGGTGAATAGTTTGTCTCCGGGTTTAACCCTAGACATCCCAGCCAATGTGCCAGAAATATGTGCCAAGGAAGCATTGCCATGTACACTATCCCCATTGAGTTACCACTTGCCCCCATCCATGAAGGAAAGAATTGTCCGGGGGGAGTTTGTGGATCTGCTATCTCTCCTCCCTTCCTCCAAGGAATTTTTGTTTAAAGATAAAAAATAGGAGAAAGGGGATGATGATAGGCCTAGGCCGGTGGCTAGGAGTTTCAATAATTGGTTGCAGGCATTCTGCATATATACAAGTATTATTTGCGAGAAATGCCCAGAAAAAAGTGTAGATTTATTGCAGCATCTGGACATTGATCTGGAAGCCTACAAAAATTTTGGTGGGATATCTTGGTTTGTCTACAACAAATCATTCGGCCAGAAGTTATCTGTGCATCCCAGTCTGAAGTGGGGTTTTAAGGACATTGGGCTGTGGCTGAATCTTTTTCTGCCCCAGCGATCGTTTAATACCAAGCCACAGCTCTCTGTCTCAGCAGCAGCTAGTACATACAGAAAAGGTATATATTTCTCATTCAATGACACCCAATGCAAATTGCCAGGTTCCTGCAGGTATTGTCATGAATGCGCATTTTGCAGGGGAGCACATCCCGTCTCAAGATGTTTTAAGAAAATGGCAATTTCCAGCCAATCACAGAATAGAGACTCTTTTTCAAAAATCCCCATCTCCAGTGAAGTTGCAAAAAATGCTCCCGTGGCTTCAATGTTACACAGACAGACGGATGGCCCTGCTGCTATTTGAGGGTTTCAACGAAGGTTTTTTACTCCCCCCTTTTTAAGGCCAAGGTATGATAATAGAAAATTTAAAATCAGCTTTAGAGTTTCCAGACGTGGTCAGGAATTTTTTTTGGAAGGAGATTCAGGAGGGCAGGGTGTCGGGCCCCTTTTTGCGCCCCCCCTTTCCTTAATTTCAGAATTTCACCCTTGGAGGTCGTTCCGAAAAGAGAGGTGGGGTCTTTTAGGCTAATCCATCACTTGTTGTTTCCTAAAGGAGATTCTTTGAACGATTAGATTTGTGATGAGTTAGCCTCGGTTCATTACTCTACATTTGAGGATGCCTTGGTTAAGATCTGCATGTTAGGTCAGGGTGCACTTCTGGCAAAGGCAGATGTGCAATCTGCTTTTCGTTTGTTACCTATTAATCCTTTATCATTTAATTCCTTAGGTTTTGCATTTGATGACTGCTTCTTTTTCGATCGTTGCCTCCCAATAGGCTGCTCGCTCTCCTGTACTTATTTTGAAGCATTTGCAACATTCCTTGAATGGGTGGTAAAGGGGCAATCCGGCTCGTCCTTCATACTACACGATTTGGATGATTTCATTTTTTTGGGAAATTATTTTCCAGATTGTGCTAATGTCCTAAATTAGTTTCTAAAGATTTGTGATTTGTTTAACAGGAAACAAAAATACAAAGACAACGCTCAATGGAATTAGTATTGAAAACTTTATAGTCTTGAAGAAAAAATAACATGAATTGAATTGAGTATTGCACTGAGAATAAAAATAATGCTGTAGCTACATAAAGGTTAAAAACAGACAGTCATTGTAGCTGATAGATAATGGGTAAAATGATTAAAACTAGGGTTGTCCCGATACCGATACAGAGCATTTGCGCAAGTACTTGTACTCACACAAATGCTCCCGATGCCTGACCCGATACCTGGTCGGCGGGCGGAGTTTGCGAGCGGAGAGGGCAGGCAGAGTTTGCAAGCGGAGAGGGCGGGTGGAGTTTGTGAGCGGCAAGGGCGGGCGGAGTTTGTGAGCAGAGAGGGCGGAGAGGACGGGCAGAGTCTGTGAGCGGAGAGGGCAGGCGGAGTGGGCAGGACGCATCCGTAGGCGGAGTCAGTGGGGCGGAGAGCGAGTCCTCAGCTAGGTTAGCTGGAAATGTGCAGGGTGCAGCCGCATCAGGATTGGTGACCGTCAGCTTGGACATCCCGACGCCCATCTTGGTACACCCTGCACTTGGCCACAGTAAGCCAGCAGCGGACATCTTGTTACACCCAGCCCATATAGTTCGGGCTGGGTGTAACAAGATGTCTGCTGATACTTACTGATGCTGAGTGCAGGGTGTACCAAGATGGGCGTCGCAGCATAGCATTTCAAAATCCTTTCCTCATGTAATTTATTGCGGCATTTCAGTGCCTGCCCATAAGTGCCAGCCATCAGTGCCAGCCACATATCAGTGCCCATAAGTGCCGACTATCAGTGCCCATAAGTGCCATCAGTGCCAGCCCCATGTCAGTGCCAGCCAACTGTCAGTGCCATCAGTGCCCATAAGTGCTGCCCATCAGTGCCAGCCACCTGTCAGTGCCATCAGTGTCCATAAGTGCCAACTATCAGTGCAATCCATCATTGCCACCTATCAGTGCCCATAAGTGCCATCAGTGCCACCTGTCAGTGCCGCCCATCAGTGCCAGCCACCTGTCAGTGCCACCTATCAGTGCCCATAAGTGCCGCCTATCAGTGCCCATCAGTCAGTGCCATCTTTCAGTGCCCATCAGTCAAACTGTCACATAACATTAAAAAAAGTATCGGTAATCGGTATCGGCGAGTACATGAAAAAAAGAATCGGTACTTGTACTCGGTCCTAAAAAAGTGGTATCGGGACAACCCTAATTAAAACGATACCACTGCTGAGTCCAGGAAGGAAGGGGTTAACATCAGTCCATCTGTATTCAAGGGTCCCAGATGGATGGTTATGTGGTCCCAGATGGATTGAGGGAAGTGCGGTGTGACAATACTAGCCTGTACTTGGTGGTAGGGCCGGCCGGTAGACACAAGTATGGGCACAGTTGTAAAGCCCCAGAAATGAATGCAGCAGGTGGTGCGCGGCACCGTAAGGTGCAAACAAACCGCTCGGTAATCCGGGCAGTGCGGGGGCCAGGGAGTGTAACCACGCTGTGCAGGGGCCTCCGTGATGGCAGCACAGCAAGGATTGGAACAACCAATAGGGACCCGGGCGCACTTGAATGACGTCAGTGTTGCCTTGGCGATGGGGACAAATCAGGAAGGAGACAAACAGGAGACAGGAAATAGGACTCTTGGGCAGTGGTGAATCGTTAGCTCAAGGAAAAGCCGTGACTAACATGTTTCACGCCACGGCGCTTTGTTAAAGTCACGGAAAGAACGGCTAACCCATCAATTTAAGCGCAATGGCAGTGGGAGGAGAGGGGAGGGGCCAAACTAATAACAGCTGGATCTGATGTTAACCCCTCTCTCGACCAAAAACAAGCACATATGAAGTCACATACATAATTCATTGCAATGCAAGACCACTGTGTAAAAGTTGCAGAACACCTAGAATGAAAGAAATAATGTGTAAATGGTAATGATAAAAAATCTTCCGAAATTCGAATTTAGTATATAATGAATTTGATTTTAATAGAAAAGATTTGAATAGAATATAAAAAAATAGACTAGAAAAAAATAGAACAGAATAGAATAAAATATTATATATTCTGTCCTATTGTTTTTCTAGTCTATTATCTGTTTTTCTATTTTATTATAATCTTTTCTATTTGGTTGAAATAATTTCAAATCCGGTTGAAATATTATCGAATTTGGTTGAAATATTATCGAATCCGGTAGATATATTTTCGAATTTGGTTGAAATATTTTCGAATGCGACCGATTTTTCGAATTCCAATTAGAAAAGATTAGAATAGAAATAGAAAATAGACTAGAAAAAAAATAGAACAGAATAGAAAAAAACATAATATATTCAGTCCAATTGTTTTTCTAGTCTATTATCTGTTTTTCTATTTTATTATAATCTTTTCTATTTGGTTGAAATCATTTTAAATCCGGTTGAAATATTATCGAATCCGGTAGATATATTTTCGAATTTGGTTGAAATATTTTCGAATGCGACCGATTTTTCGAATTCCAATTAGAAAAGATTAGAATAGAAATAGAAAATAGACTAGAAAAAAAATAGAACAGAATAGAATAAAATATAATATATTCTGTCCTACTGTTTTTCTAGTCTATTATCTGTTTTTCTATTTTATTATAATCTTTTCTATTTGGTTGAAATAATTTCAAATCCGGTTGAAATATTATCGAATTTGGTTGAAATATTATCGAATCCGGTAGATATATTTTCGAATTTGGTTGAAATATTTTCGAATGCGACCGATTTTTCGAATTCCAATTAGAAAAGATTAGAATAGAAATAGAAAATAGACTAGAAAAAAATAGAACAGAATAGAATAAAATATAATATATATATTGTATTTTATTCTATTCTGTTCTATTGTTTTTCTATTTGATTATTTCCAATATTTTCGATTCTATTCTAATTGTTTTTGAATGCGGTTGAAATGATTTCGAATCATGTTGAAATGATTTCGAATCCGGTAGAAATATTTTCGAATTCGGTCGAAATATTTTCGAATCCGAGCGTTTTTACGAATTCGGTCGAAAACGGAACGAAATCCGAAAACGAATTTAACGGATTTAACGAATCAAACTAAACGAAATTAATTAATTAACGAATTAAAACGAAACGAAACTAAACAAATTTTTTCCTTTTGCACATGTCTACTTAGAACTGTCCCTGCACAAAGTGTAATTTCTGAAGGAAAAAAAGTCATTTAAAAGCACTCGCGGCTATAAGGAATTGTCGGCTACCGGCAATACAGAGAAAAGTCATTGATAACAAAAAATGCGTGGGGGTCCCCCCAAATTCAATTACCATGCCCCTCAGGTCTGGTATGGATATTAAGGGGAACCCTGCGTCAATTTAAAAAAAAAAATGACATGGGGTTCCCCCAAAAATCCATACCAGACCCTTCAGGTCTGGTATGGATTTTAAGGGGAACTCCACGCCAAATTAAAAAAAAAAATGGCGTGGAGTTCCCCCCAAAAATCCATATCAGACCCTTTATCCGAGCACGCAACCTGGCAGGCCGCTGGAAAAGAGGGGGGGCGAGAGAGCGCCCCCCCTCCTGAACCGTACCAGGCCACATGCCCTCAACATGGGGAGGATGCTTTGGGTTTTTTTTTATTTTATTTGACGCAGGTACGAAATTCAAAGGAATATTTCACTTTTATTGTTTCACTTTAAGCATTATTAAAATCACTGCTCCCGAAAAAATGGCAGTTTTTAAAACTTTTTTTGCATTGATACATGTCCCCTGGGGCAGGACCCGGGTCCCCAAACACTTTTTATGACAATAACTTGCATATAAGCCTTTAAAATGAGCACTTTAGATTTCTCCCATAGACTTTTACAGGGTGTTCCGCGGCTTTTCGAATTTGCCGCGAACACCCCAAATTGTTCGCTGTTAGCCGAACAGGCAATGTTCGAGTCGAACATGAGTTTGGCTCGAACTCGAAGCTCATCCCTAGTCATTTGTACAAAAACATATGTACATATATATGCCTATGACGATCATTAAGATTGCATGGTGTCAGGGTGAGTGGATCATACAGTAATAGGGATGAGCTTCGTGTTCGAGTCGAACATACGTTCGACTCGAACATCGGCTGTTCGATCGTTCGACGAGGATCGAACGATTTGGGCCGTTCGCGCCAAATTCGAGTGACGCGAACGGCCCACAATGCACTACGCCATCGCAGTGTCATCCAGGCGCTGTGATTGGCCAAGCATGCACTGTGACCCCGCATGCTTGGCCAATCACAGCGCCGGCAGCGAGGAGAGCAATGATTGGCCACAGGCAGGATGCCTGTGGCCAATTATTGCTGAGGGGGTTTAGTACACGCCCCACACTATAAATAGCCGCCAGCGCGGCGGCCTTGTGTAGTGTGTTCCGGAGCAGGGAAAGAGAAGCATAGGCAGGGACAGTGTCATTTTTTTCCTTTACTAATCCTGGATTCCTTGTGTTTAGGGACAGAGAAGGATAGGTAGGGAGAGTGTCAGTGTGTCATTATGTGCTAAACCTTGTTTGTAGGGACAGAGAAGGACAGTGAGGGAAAGTGTCAGTGTGCTATTCTGTGCTAAATCTTGTTTGTAGGGACAGAGAAGGACAGTGAGGGAAAGTGTCAGTGTGCTATTCTGTCCTAAACCAATCTTGCTGAACCATATTTGAAATCCTTGAGTTTAGGGACAGAGAAGGAAACTCGTGGAAACTATCAGTGTGCTATTCTGTGCTAATCCTTGTTTGTAGGGACAGAGAAGGACAGTGAGGGAAACTGTCAGTGTGCTATTCTGTTCTAAACCAATCTTGCTGAACCATATTTGAAATCCTTGAGTTTAGGGACAGAGAAGGACACTCGTGGAAACTATCAGTGTGCTATTCTGTGCTAAATCTTGTTTGTAGGGACAGAGAAGGACAGTGAGGGAAAGTGTCAGTGTGCTATTCTGTCCTAAACCAATCTTGCTGAACCATATTTGAAATCCTTGAGTTTAGGGACAGGGAAGGACACTCGTGGAAACTATCAGTGTGCTATTCTGTGCTAATCCTTGTTTGTAGGGACAGAGAAGGACAGTGAGGGAAACTGTCAGTGTGCTATTCTGTTCTAAACCAATCTTGCTGAACCATATTTGAAATCCTTGAGTTTAGGGACAGAGAAGGACACTCGTGGAAACTATCAGTGTGCTATTCTGTGCTAAATCTTGTTTGTAGGGACAGAGAAGGACAGTGAGGGAAAGTGTCAGTGTGCTATTCTGTCCTAAACCAATCTTGCTGAACCATATTTGAAATCCTTGAGTTTAGGGACAGAGAAGGACACTCGTGGAAACTATCAGTGTGCTATTCTGTGCTAATCCTTGTTTGTAGGGACAGAGAAGGACAGTGAGGGAAACTGTCAGTGTGCTATTCTGTTCTAAACCAATCTTGCTGAACCATATTTGAAATCCTTGAGTTTAGGGACAGAGAAGGACACTGGTGGAAACTATCAGTGTGCTATTCTGTGCTAAATCTTGTTTGTAGGGACAGAGAAGGACAGTGAGGGAAAGTGTCAGTGTGCTATTCTGTCCTAAACCAATCTTGCTGAACCATATTTGAAATCCTTGAGTTTAGGGACAGAGAAGGACACTCGTGGAAACTATCAGTGTGCTATTCTGTGCTAATCCTTCTTTGTAGGGACAGAGAAGGACAGTGAGGGAAACTGTCAGTGTGCTATTCTGTTCTAAACCAATCTTGCTGAACCATATTTGAAATCCTTAAGTTTAGGGACAGAGAAGGACACTCGTGGAAACTATCAGTGTGCTATTCTGTGCTAAATCTTGTTTGTAGGGACAGAGAAGGACAGTGAGGGAAAGTGTCAGTGTGCTATTCTGTCCTAAACCAATCTTGCTGAACCATATTTGAAATCCTTGAGTTTAGGGACAGAGAAGGACACTCGTGGAAACTATCAGTGTGCTATTCTGTGCTAATCCTTGTTTGTAAGGACAGAGAAGGACAGTGAGGGAAACTGTCAGTGTGCTATTCTGTTCTAAACCAATCTTGCTGAACCATATTTGAAATCCTTGAGTTTAGGGACAGAGAAGGACACTCGTGGAAACTATCAGTGTGCTATTCTGTGCTAAATCTTGTTTGTAGGGACAGAGAAGGACAGTGAGGGAAAGTGTCAGTGTGCTATTCTGTCCTAAACCAATCTTGCTGAACCATATTTGAAATCCTTGAGTTTAGGGACAGAGAAGGACACTCGTGGAAACTATCAGTGTGCTATTCTGTGCTAATCCTTGTTTGTAGGGACAGAGAAGGACAGTGAGGGAAACTGTCAGTGTGCTATTCTGTTCTAAACCAATCTCGCTGAACCATATTTGAAATCCTTGAGTTTAGGGACAGAGAAGGACACTCGTGGAAACTATCAGTGTGCTATTCTGTGCCAAATCTTGTTTGTAGGGACAGAGAAGGACAGTGAGGGAAAGTGTCAGTGTGCTATTCTGTCCTAAACCAATCTTGCTGAACCATATTTGAAATCCTTGAGTTTAGGGACAGAGAAGGACACTCGTGGAAACTATCAGTGTGCTATTCTGTGCTAATCCTTGTTTGTAGGGACAGAGAAGGACAGTGAGGGAAACTGTCAGTGTGCTATTCTGTTCTAAACCAATCTTGCTGAACCATATTTGAAATCCTTGAGTTTAGGGACAGAGAAGGACACTCGTGGAAAGTATCAGTGTGCTATTCTGTGCTAAATCTTGTTTGTAGGGACAGAGAAGGACAGTGAGGGAAAGTGTCAGTGTGCTATTCTGTCCTAAACCAATCATGCTGAACCATATTTGAAATCCTTGAGTTTAGGGACAGAGAAGGACACTCGTGGAAACTATCAGTGTGCTATTCTGTGCTAAATCTTGTTTGTAGGGACAGAGAAGGACAGTGAGGGAAACTATCAGTGTGCTATTCTGTTCTAAACCAATCTTGCTGAACCATATTTGAAATCCTTGAGTTTAGGGACAGAGAAGGACACTCGGGGAAACTGTCAGTGTGCTATTCTGTTCTAAACCAATCTTGCTGAACCATATTTGAAATCCTTAAGTTTAGGGACAGAGAAGGACACTCGGGGAAAATATCAGTGTGCTATTCTGTGCTAAATCTTGTTTGTAGGGACAGAGAAGGACAGTGAGGGAAACTATCAGTGTGCTATTCTGTGCTAAACCAATCTTGCTGAACCATATTGCAAATCCTTGTGTTTAGGGACAGAGAAGGATAGGCAGGGGACAGTGTCAGTGTCTTTGTTGCTAAGCCTCCTGCACAGTATACACCTGAAGGTAGCCCTTATTGCTGTTTTTCCCATCTCCCTGCAGGCCATCCATTAAAATGTCTGGAAGGCAAACAAGGAGAGGCAGACAGTCAGGAGGCAAAAAAAGAGGGCAAGCAGGCTCTGTGTCTGGGGGCAACAGTGCTGGTCGTGGACGCGGTGCATTGTCATCAGCACATGGCCATGGGACACGCTTGTCCTTCTTTTTGGCAGCTGGACATGTTGAGCCACATCATGCCGAAGACTTGGTAGAGTGGATGACCAAGCCCACCTCATCCTCCTCATCCTCTCTCACCCAGGCTCAGGGTACTGGCAAAGCAGCTGCCAAAGCGTCCTCTTCTCTGGTATCAATGTCATCATTAGTCACTCCTTCCCTAGACCCACCATGTCCTCCTCCTGAGGAGTCCCCCGAACTGTTTGAGCACAGTGTTGGGTACATGCTCCAGGAGGATGCCCAGCGTTTCGAAGGATCTGATGATGATACCCAGCTAGAGGAAGGCAGTAGCGTGAGAGCTGAGAGAGGGGATGCTCAAGAAGGACACCAATCTGGCAGTCATGCTCCAGCAGCTGCAGCATACTGCCAGATTGGCTCCAGTGATGAGGAGGGAGGGGATGATGAGGTCACTGACTCCACGTGGGTGCCTAATAGGAGAGAGGAGGAGGAGGAGGATGAGGAGGAGGCACATCTCCAACGAGGCAGGATGCCCTTGGGTGGCCAGCGTATGGGCAGCACACCGACGGAATCACACCGCAGAGCTCCGCCGGTGCAGGGCGCTGCCTCTGCCCGTCATTCAAAAAGTTCTTTGGTGTGGGCCTTTTTTGAGGCGAGTGCATCAGATTGCACAGCTGCTGTTTGCAACATATGTCTCAAGCGTATATCGCGTGGCCAAAACATCAGCCGCTTGGGCACCACATGCTTGATCAGACATATGTTGAACTGCCATGCAGCTCGTTGGCAAGCCTACCTTAAAGACCCACACCAAAGAACAAAGCGGACCTCTCCTTGCACCGCATCAGCTGGGATCTCCAACCCCAGTATACCTTCAGTCCTCTCTGAAACCTGCACTGAGAGGAATGAAGGTGTAGAATTAGGTGTGTCACAGCCAAGTACTTGCGGCCACTCTGCTAGCAGTACACCGACGTCCGATTCTAGCAGGCAAATTTCCCTGCCCCAGCTGCTGGACCGTCGAAAGAAGTTCACTCCCAGCCATCCACATGCCCAGCGGTTGAATGCTAGCTTGGCTAAATTGCTAGCGCTTCAACTGCTGCCTTTTCAGTTGGTAGACTCGGCCCCCTTCCGTGAGTTTGTGCAATGTGCGGTTCCTCAGTGGCAGGTTCCCAAACGCCACTTTTTCTCACGGAAGGCGATTCCGGCTCTCTACAGGCATGTGGAAGGCAATGTCTTGGCCTCGCTGGACAGGGCGGTCAGCGGTAAGGTGCATATTACCGCTGACTCATGGTCCAGCAGGCATGGACAGGGACGTTACCTTTCTTTCACGGCCCATCGGGTCACTCTTTTGGCAGCTGGGAAGGATGCAGGACAAGGTGCAGTAGTGTTGGAGGTTGTTCCGCCGCCACGCCTCCAAAATGCTACTACTGGTTGTGACACACCTCTCTCCTCCACCCCCTCCTCTTCTTCTTCCTCCATGGCCTCTTCCTGTGGTTTGTCCTCGGAACCAGCGGTGCTCTGTAGGCGTTCAAGGGGCTACGCAAGTACGCAGGCAAAAAGATGCCATGCCGTGCTTGCGCTGGTGTGTTTGGGGGACAGGAACCACACTGGGGCAGAGGTCCTGTCTGCTCTGCAGGGGCAGGCCGAGAGGTGGTTGACGCCACGCCAGCTTAAGCCAGGAATGGTGGTTTGCGACAATGGCACCAACCTCCTCTCCGCCCTCCGACAGGGACAACTGACCCATGTGCCCTGTATGGCTCACGTCCTTAACCTGGTGGTGCAGCGGTTCTTGGGCAGGTACCCGGGCTTACAGGATGTCCTGAGGCAGGCCAGGAAAGTCTGTGTGCCTTTCCCGCAGATCTTATAATGCCAGTGCTCGCCTGGCTGAGCTGCAAAAGGAGTTGAACCTGCCCAAGAACCGCCTTATATGTGACATGCCCACCAGGTGGAACTCAACGTTGGCCATGCTGCAGCGGCTGCACACGCAGCAGAGGGCCATCAATGAGTACCTATGCGACTACGGCACCAGGACAGGGTCAGGGGAGCTCGGGTTTTTTTCACCACGCCAGTGGGGCATGATCAGGGATGCATGCACTGTCCTGGCACCATTTGAGGAGGCCACGAGGATGGTGAGCAGTGACAGTGCATGCATCAGTGACACTGTACCTCTTGTCCACCTGTTGGAGCACACGCTGCGTGGAATAATGGACAGGGCACTTGAGGCAGAACAGAGGCAGGAAGAGGAGGACTTCCTTGCCTCTCAAGGCCCCCTTTACCCAGACAGTGTTCCTTCTGTCCCACCCATCGCACAGGAAGAGGAGGAGGAGGAGGAGGAGGAGGAGGAGGATTGTGTCAGCATGGAGGTGGAGGCTGGCACTCAGCATCATCAGCAGCAGTCTTTTAGGGATGATTTACAGTCCCAAGAAACCAGTGGACTTGTACGTGGCTGGGAGGAGGTAGCTGCGGATCATGTCGTCCTTAGTGACCCAGAGGACTCCGGACTGAATGCCTCAGCTAACCTACGCTGCATGGCCTCCCTGATCCTGCAAAGTCTGCGGAAGGATCCTCGTATTCTTCGGATCAAGGAGAGGGACCATTACTGGCTGGCCACTCTCCTTGATCCACGGTACAAGGGTAAGGTTGCGGACCTTATGTTACCGTCGCAGAGGGAGCAGAGGATGAGACAACTCCGGGAGGCCTTGCAGAAAGGTCTGTGCAACGCGTTCCCAGAGACTGGGAGGTTACAAACTCCTGGTCCTGGACAACGAGTTGCTGAGGCTTCGGGCAGTCAAAGAAGGAGCGGTGGGGAAGGTGGCCGTCTGACCGATGCGTTCAGACAATTCTTTAGTCCGCAGCCCCAAAGTATGATCGGTTCCAGCAACCATCGCCAGCGTCTGATATACATGGTGCAGGAATACCTAGGGGCAAGGTCAGACTTGGACACCTTCCCCACCGAAAATCCTCTGGCTTACTGGGTCTTGAGGATGGATCACTGGCCAGAGCTTGCACAGTATGCAATTGAGCTACTGGCCTGTCCTGCATCCAGCGTTCTTTCGGAACGCACATTCAGTGCTGCTGGAGGATTTGTCACGGATCACAGGGTGCGCCTGTCCACCGACTCGGTTGATCGACTGACTTTCATCAAGATGAACCAGTCTTGGATCACCACCAGCTACCACACACCTGATGCTGATATAACAGACTAATTGATTTTAAAATGTCACATCCCTTCAAGACTGATGCTGATGCTGAGTGCCTGTGCTGTTATGTTGACTGGCTATCCTCCTCCTCCTCCTCAATGATACGATTAATGATGATAGCTTGGAAGATCATTTTGGTTTATGGGTGACGCCACCAGTGGCTAAGGCCCAATTTTTCAGCCCCTGTTTAACAGGGGCGTGTAATTACAATTTTTGATGCAATACTTTGCAACAGGCCTCATTGCTGTGCTCCAAGTACAGTACCTGTGAGGGGTTGCAGTGTTGTGCCACCAGTGCCTAAGGCCCAATTTTTCAGCCCCTGTTCAACAGGGGCATGCAATTATAATTATTGATCTAATAATTCACAGCAGGGCCCATTGCTGCGCCCACCAAGAGTAACTGTCAGGCCTTACAGTGTTGTGTCAACACCACCACCACCACCACCACCACCACCAAAGGCCCAATTTTTCAGCCCCTGTTCAACAGGGGCATGCAATTATAATTATTGATCTAATAATTCACAGCAGGGCCCATTGCTGCACCCACCAAGAGTAACTGTCAGGCCTTACAGTGTTGTGTCAACACCACCACCACCACCACCACCAAAGGCCCAATTTTTCAGCCCCTGTTCAACAGGGGCATGCAATTATAATTATTGATCTAATAATTCACAGCAGGGCCCATTGCTGCGCCCACCAAGAGTAACTGTCAGGTCTTACAGTGTTGTGGCACCAGCACCACCATAAAAGGCCCAATTTTTACTACCACTGTTCAACAATTATATGTTATTACAATTCCTGATATAATAGTTGACAGCAGGGCGTTCCAGCACCCACCAAGAGTAACTGTGAGTGCTTACAGTGTTGTGCCAACACCAACACCTAAGGGGCCAATTTCTGCAGAGTATATACGGCAGGTCCCTACTTTCAAACATCCAACTTACAAACGACTACTACTTGCAAACGGAAGAAGACAACAGGAAGTGAGAGGAAATCTACCCCTTGGAAGGAAAATTCTCTCCTGTAAGAATTAATATGGGAGAAAGGTGTCTCCTCTCTACTGATGCTTTATCACCAATCCTTGTTTCAATAAAAACACCACATTTCAAAAACAGTTGTCATTGGGACGCAAAGTGAGGTGAAATGTTCTGAACAGGGGCACAGACAGCAAAACAAATGTTACAGGGGTGATAACCCTTCCCTATGTTTTCCAAAAAGCTTAAAAATAGATTTTTTGGTTGGAGCTACACTTAAACAATGTACCTGTTCAAAATTACAAACAGATTCTACATAAGAACAAACCTACAGTCCCTGTCTTGTATGCACCGCCTGTATACGGCTGTTCAGAGTATATAGGGCCTTTTTTATTTTGCGTGCGGGGTTCCCCTTAATATCCATACAAGACCCAAAGGGGCTGGTAATAGGCTCGGGTGGGGGGGGTGATGGGGTAGCTATGCCATTTTTCTTAAAGATTTTCATCCATATTACCGGGACCAGACATTACATTAAAGCCGCAAGCAGTTTTAAATGGCTTTTTTTCCTTTAGAAATGTAATTTTGTGCAGGGACAGTTCTAAACACGGGAAACACGTGGCACTTCACAGGCATACTTTAGACACCCCCCAGGTACAATATTTAAAGGAATATTTTCACTTTATGCATCATTAAAATGACTGCTCCCGAAAAACGGCCGTTTTTAAAACTTCTTTTTGCATTGATACATGTCCCCTGGTGCAGAACCCGGGTTCCCAAACTCTGTTTAGGACAATAACATGGATAATAGTCGTTATAATTAGCACTTTAGAATTCGAACGTTCGCATCCATTGTATTTAATAGGGTTCTAATGTTCGTGCGAACTTTCGGTCCGTTCGCGGGTTCTGGTGCGAACCGAACCCGGGGGTGTTCGGCTCATCACTATACAGTAACATACCTTGATGCACCTAGATGTGAGGACAGCATTCGGTTGCCCATAGATGCACCAGAACAACATAATTCTACAAAATGCTGACAATGCCTCAGGGATTAAGAGAAGGGTAAAATAAGGGAAAAAAATATAAACAGTTGTTTTGTTAATTACCTGACAAAACGTGAACTGTAATGTCAAATGATACTGAGGATATCCAGTTCTTCGTTCAAACCCTCGGGCGAAAGTGAACCGAACTGGTAAATCCAGAAGGTTTCTCTCCTGCATAGGAGTGAAAGCCTCTCGTTATCTGTAAGTGTCCCTTTAGGGATGGCCTCGATCGCCAGGAGCTCAAGACCTCTAAAATCTTTTTTATGTGCCTGAAGGAAGTGGCGTGGGACACTATGTTTGTCCCAGCCCTTTTTAAGTCTGCGGTGCTCAACCACCCTCGTACGGAGGGTGCTGTCATGGACCTTTAAATACTGAAGTATTTCTCCTTTGAATCTGTGACAGACCTAGCCGGGATAGAGGCTTTTGGAGGGGGTGTTACTTTAGATTCAGGTCCATGTCCCCCCAAGACACACAGACTCTGGGGACCCTGTATATGCCATATTAGAGTGACTGAGTCATACTGTTGGGACGTTCACACATTCACTCTAAGGATGCGAATGCAATCCCCTCCAGCCATCTGTCTGTCCTCTGTGCTAATTTGACCCTGCTAAATGTGTGATGTTTACACTTATGATAATGTGTATTGTATAGCAGGTGAGCCAGGTAGGAGATGGGATGTCTACCCTGAAAGGTCATATCTATGAGTCACCTTGGCTGGTTAAAGGATTTAGTTAATTAGCTCATGTTAATTTATGTTCTGGTTACTTCCTCTGTTCTGTATATAATACTTGTTTTTGGTTCTAATAAAAGCTCTCCTGTTGGAACTTACATACAGCCTGCCTGGTGTTTGTTCTGACCGATCACAAATGGATTCGAATGGCACATAGCTGTAGTTGGAATCCTGGGGCACCGGATGATCCAATAGAGCAGAGGAGTGTCGGGAGAGTGGAGCCGAGTGAGCAAAGGCGCTCGTTACATTGGTGGCAGCAGTGGGATTTGCTCTCCAGTTACTGGGACACTCCAAACCACCACAGTGAATGACCAGCTATGCAGCCTGCAGGAAAGTCACGCTGAAAGACCTACTTGAGAGCCGTGGAGGGACCGGTGGGACAAAGAACAAGGCCACCCTGATCAGTGAGCTAGCCGAGATGGATGAGAGGGATGGTGATGCAGGACCCCGGTCAGTTGAAGACTTGTTTCAGCAACGAGTTCGAGAGCGGTTGGCATTATATGGTGCTAACCCATCAGAGACCGCCATACAGAATGCCATTACAGACATCAAGCTGCAGGATGAGCGACAAGAGAAAGAACGAGAGCGACAAGAGAAAGAACGAGAGCGACAAGAGAGAGAACTAGAGCAGCAACATGAGCAGAGAATGGCGGAAATACGGCAATCGGAAACAACACCTAAAGATGCAGCGCCTGTCCAGAAGTTGCCCTTTCGGGCGTTCAAACTATTTAAGGAAGGAGAGGAGGAAATTGAAGCGTTCCTGCAGGACTTTGAGAGACTATGCCAGATACATAAAGTACTGCCCCAAGATTGGGTCGCCTTACTGGCGAGTAATTTAACTGGCAGAGCGGCGGATGCGTATCGGGCCCTGGAGGATGAGGACGCTAAATACTATGACCGGGTAAAAGAAGCTCTGCTAGCCCGATTTTCCATTACACCCGAAGCCAGCCAAATGAAGTTTCGAGAATCCCGGAAACAAGCCCACATAACATACATGGAGTGGGCACATCGTCTGCAGCGAAACCTTAAGGGCTGGTTCCAGGGAAGCTGCGCTCATACCATAGAGGACATCACCCAGCTAGTACTCTTAGAACAGTTCTTTAACCACACCCCTCCGGTACTACGGGATTGGGTGCGAGATAAGCGACCACGGACTGTACAGCAAGCAGCTACTTTGGCCGATGAATATCTGGACTCTCGAAGGTCAGGCGAAAGCGAGCGCTATCCACTATCTCGGCCCAGTTTACCAGCCTCTAACCCAACTTCAGTACCTCAGTGGTCTGCCTCTAGACCCCTAGCCCGACCCAACCCTCCTACTGGACCTAAGTGCTATACCTGTAACCAAACTGGTCATCTGCAGCGATATTGCCCTACCCGATCCACGAGGTATCGAGAGACTGTGCACCAATCCAGACCCTTAGCCCCACCCAACCCTCCTACCAGACGTAAGTGCTATACCTGTAACCAAACCGGTCATCTGCAGCGATATTGCCCTACCTGATCCATGAGGTACTGAGAGACGGCCCATCCATCCAGACCAGCGGCTCATCGCTTCCAGAATGAGCCCAACCATCGAAATGTTCAGGAAGAGTGCGGCAAACTTTTTGAGGCTGATCCTGTCCAAGCTGCTGCCGGAGATAATCGGCAGCACCATCGTCAGGCAGTATGGGTTAATGGGCAGCCGGCCCAGGGACTCCGCGATTCCGGGGCTACGATTACCCTCATCCAGCCTCACATGATTCCCCAGTCGGCCCGGACCGGCCAGACTGTTGCAGTCAGGGTAGCAGGGGGTAAAGTGCTACGTTTATCCACCGCCCAAGTCCTCTTGGATTGGGGTTCAGGGGAGCGACAAGTGCGAGTGGGATTACAACGTGAGTTACCCGCAGAAGTACTTTTGGGAAACGATTTGGGGCAATTAACTTCCTCATATGCCCCAGAGGCCGCCATGTCCGTGACTACCCGACATCAGAGCCAACTTCAAGGCAACTCTACTCCTATGGGGACCCAGACGCCCCATGTTCGGGCTGGGAGCTGTACTAAGTCAAGTTGGTGATGACGGGAAAGAGCACCTGGTGGCGTATTTCAGCCGCAAGTTGTTACCCCGTGAAGTTGGATATGCTACCGTGGAAAAAGCGTTTGGCCTTAGTCTGGGCTTTAGAGAAATTGCAGCCCTACGTGTATGGATGCTCTTTTACCGTCATGACGGACCACAATCCCTTGATATGGCTTAACCAGGGGGCGGGAGAGAATGGCCGATTACTAAGGTGGAGCCTGACTTTGCAACCGTACAATTTTACCATACAATATCGGCCAGGGCCTCCAAAACAGGATGGGTTATCCCGGCAGACAGACCTGGAACCTTAAGACTACTTTTCCAACATCCTCGAGTTGACCCGTTTGGGGTCCCACTGTGGCTGTTGGACTGTTTCCCAGGGGGGAGTATTGTCATGGACCTTTGAATACTGAAGTATTTCTCCTTTGAATCTGTGACAGACCTAGCCGGGACAGAGGCTTTTGGAGGGGGTGTTACTTTAGATTCAGGTCCATGTCCCCCCAAGACACACAGACTCTGGGGACCCTGTATATGCCATATTAGAGTGACTGAGTCATACTGTTGGGACGTTCACACATTCACTCTAAGGATGCGAATGCAATCACCTCCAGCCATCTGTCTGTCCTCTGTGCTAATTTGACCCTGCTAAATGTGTGATGTTTACACTTATGATAATGTGTATTGTATAGCAGGTGAGCCAGGTAGGAGACGGGATGTCTACCCTGAAAGGTCATATCTATGAGTCACCTTGGCTGGCTAAAGGATTTAGTTAATTAGCTCATGTTAATTTATGTTCTGGTTACTTCCTCTGTTCTGTATATAAGACTTATTTTTGGTTCTAATAAAAGCTCTCCTGTTGGAACTTACATACAGCCTGCCTGGTGTTTGTTCTGACCGATCACAAATGGATTTGAATGGCACATAGCTGTAGTTGGAATCCTGGGGCACCGGATGATCCAATAGAGCAGAGGAGTGTCGGGAGAGTGGAGCCGAGCGAGCAAAGGGGCTCGTTACAGGTGCGAATCGTGCGTCCTACATACAAGAGTTTGCATGGGCACCGCAGAACATAAACAACAAATTCAGTTGAGCAAGTAATGAACTGTTTGAACTGAAAACTTGATCCTTTATTGGTAACAATCTCTGGGCATCCATGGGTGATAGATTGACATGTTAAGCACCCTCTTTTGCGACACTGGAAGATATCAGTCTTATTATCAAAGTAAGCTCGGATATCTAGTGGACGTCTGCTATTAGGATTTACCAATTTACTAGGGGCAATGGTGTTTCTAATGGTGCAGGATCTTCTAAAAGTTATTTGGGATTTGGAGGGGAGCAATGGAGCCATAAATTGTTCTAATTTAAGAATGTTAAAATGCTTATAAATAATTTTAGAGATGGCCCTATATTTGGTGTTAAAAGATGATATGAACCTAGCTGTATTTTCCATATTATCTTTATCTCTGTTTTTATCTTTATTCTTCGGTTGTTTATTGATGTTTGAAAGGAAAGCATTAGACACCAGATCTCGAGGGTACCCCTTTTCCTCAAATTTATTTTGCATGAGTGAACCTTGTGTGACGTAATCTTCTACTTTCTTACAGTTTCTTCGCAGTCTATGAAACAGGCCATTAGGAATATTTTCCTTCGGGTGATGGCAGCTATCAAAGTGTAAGTACGAATTACCACCTGTAGGCTTGATATAGTTACTGCTGATTATATTTTGCTGATCATGGGAAAGGACCAGATCAAGAAAAAACAGTTCTAGAGGATCCAGCACATGTGTAAAGGACAATCCCAACAAATTACTGTTGCAATGATCCACAGAAGAAGAAAACACTTTCTGTCCACAACTCCAGATAAGCACGACATCGTCGACATCGTATCGCCCATAAAAAATTATGTGTTCAAGAAAGGGATTATTGGCTCAGATTTGCATGTCCTCCCAATACCCCATAGTGAGGTTGGCTTATCCTGGGGCAAATATAGCCCCCATAGCAGTTCCCTTCTGTTGGAGATAGAATTGATCCAGAAAAGAAAAGAGTAAAAATTCTGATTGCAGGGAGTTAATTTCTCAGTTTTTAGTGAGGAAATACTGTACAGCTGAAATGCCAACATTGTGAGGTATGGACGTATAAAGTGAGGCCACGTCTAATGAGGCCCATAAATATCCATCCTGCCAAGAATAGTTTTGTAGAGTATCAATAATATGGCCAAAATCTCTGGTATATGAAGACAACTGGCAGACTATAGGTTGTAATAGATAATCTATATATATTGATAAACCACTGATAAAACTATTTGTATTAGCAACAATTGGCCTTCTGGGTGAATCTACCAAGGATTTATGCACCTTAGGGAGATGATAAAAGTAGGGGGTACTGCATATTATCGGTATTAAAAAGTGCTTTTCTCTTTTATTAAGAACCCCCCTACTATAGGCTGCCTCCACAAGGGTAGTAAGTTCCAATTGATACTGGGGGAGAGGGTCTGAGTGGAGCTTCCAATATGTATCAGTATACATATTTGTTTAATATTCCATTAGCTCACGAAAAGACTATTACCCCTACATCACGGTTAGTTTTCCTGGATATCACTATTGATACCACAGCCATAGAATTCGAACTGCCAGCTGACAAGATTCAGCAATTACAAGTTAATATTCATGCAATAATTAGGAAAAGGAAGGCTATTTTAAGGGATGTACAAAAATTGCTTGGTCTCCTGGCATTTGCAACTAGAGTTCTGCCTGTAGGACGGATATTTTCCAGACATCTTTATTTAGCCACTTCCGGGTTTAAATCTCCCACCTCCCATATCAGGATTACTTCTGAAGTTAGAGAGGATCTTCTGGTTTGGCCTTCCCCTGTCTACGTATCAGTTTAAGGCAGTTTTTCACAAATGTCTGACTACTTTAAACATTGACAAATTGAGGTATACCTATGATGACAATTACAGGCCTCTCTCATCTTTTTAAGTGGGAGAACTTGCACAATTGGTGGCTGACTAAATACTTTTTTGCCCCACTGTATATATGTAGACACACACACACATGCATGTTTAAGCTTTGGGGTGCACACCCTAATGCAATAGGCTGTGCACACCTATGGTCTTGATATATTTAACAATGACCTTCAGAATATAGTGGAGTTGGCCGCGATGCGGGCGGTTGGGCCTGTCTTGTTTTAAAAAAAAACAAAAACAAGTCTGGCTTGTGGGGATAGTAAATAAACCGTTATAAGTGTGCCAACCTGAGTCGTAGTGGCTGGGTTGATTACTGTGTGGTTGTTTTAAGTAAATAAGTTAATTGTGTTTCCATTTGATAACTACGAATGGTATATGTTAATTAAATAAATTATTGTATGGAGTAAATACCAATAATAAAGGCCTGCGGCCAAGTTTATCCCACTATGTTGTGTCGGGTCATTCTTTATAAGTTACCAATTTCTGTATACAGTCCCATTGTGTACATATCCTTGCAACATGGGACCATGCATTATCATGCTGCAACATGAGGTGATGGTCGTGGATGAATGGCACAACAATGGGCCTCAGGATCTCATCACAATATCTCTGTGCATTCAAAATGCCATCAATAAAATGCACCTGTGTTTGTTGTCCATAGCATATGCCTGCCCATACCATAACCCCACCGAAACCATGGGCCACTCAATCCACAATGTTGACATCAGCAAACCGCTTACCCACCCAACGCCATGCACGCTGTCTGCCATCTGCCCTGTACAGTGAAAACCGGGATTTATCTGTGAAGAGCACACCTGTCCAAAGTGCCAGATGCCATTGAATGTGAGCATTTGGCCACTCAAGTCGGTTACGACAATGAACTTGTAACGCCGAGCGCTCCGGGTGTCCCATCCTTCCCGGAGCGCTCGCGGCGTCGGTCCCCCTGCAGCGCTCCAGTCAGCCCCCCTGGCCGTGGGCGCTGCTCTGTTACCGGCGGGGATGCGATCCACATGGTGGCACATCTCCGTCCGCGGATCGCATCCCATCCTACTCACCATCCCCCTCCTGCTCCTTCCCGGCGCGCGCGGCCCCGCTGCGCTCTAGGGCGCGCGCGCCGGCCTTCTGAGATTTAAAGGGCCAGCTCACCATTGATTGGTGCCTGGCCCAATTACTGTGTGCACACCCAAATCTGATATAAACCCACTTCCCCTTCCTGTCCTTGCCGGATCTTGTTGTCTTAGTACCCTGTGGAAGCGTTTTGTGAGTTGCCTTGCCTATGTATCTGACCTGCTGCCACTGTCTCAGACTACGAACCATTGCCGCCTGCCCTGACCCTCTGCTACGTCTGACCTTGCCTCTGCCTAGTCCTTTTGTACCGCGCCTATCTCAGCCGCCAGAGAGGTGGAGTCGCTACTGGAGGACACGACCTGGTTGCTACCGCCGCAGCAAGTCCATCCCGCTTTGCGGCGGGCTCTGGTTAAAACCGGTAGCTGCTTAGAACCGGTCCCTCAGTACGACCCGTGCCATCCCCTCTCTGGTACAGAGGATCCACCTCCTGTATCCCCACTAGCCGTCAGTCCGGCCCGTGACAGTAGATCCGGCCATGGATCCCGCTGACGTGCCGCTGCCTAGTCTCGCTGATCTCACTACCGTGGTTGCCCAGCAGTCGCAATTGATTGCACAACAAGGACAGCAGCTGTCGCAGTTGACCGCCATGATCCAGCAGCGTCTGCCGCCACAAGCTCCAGCATCTTCCCCTCTCCGAGCTGCCGCTACTACCTCGAAGATCCGCTTGTCTCTTCCGGAGAAATTTGACGGGGACCCTAGGATGTGCCAGGGATTCTTGTCCCAATGTTCCCTGCATCTTGAGATGATGTCAGACCAGTTTTCCACAGAACGGTCTATGGTGACATTCGTGGTCTGCCTGTTGTCTGGGAAGGCCTTGGCCTGGGCCACGCCACTCTGGGACCGCAATGACCCTGCTACAGCCACCGTTCAGTCCTTCCTTGCTGAGGTTCGTAGCGTTTTTGAGGAACCAGCCCGAGCCTCATCCGCTGAAACCGCCCTGCTTAACCTTGTCCAAGGAAACTCCTCTGTGGGCGAATATGCCATACAGTTCCGCACACTGGCCTCAGAGCTAGCCTAGAATAATGAGGCTCTCTGCGCGACCTTCAAGAAAGGTTTATCCAGCCACATCAAGGATTGTCTGGCCGCACGAGAGATACCCTCCTCCCTGACGGAGCTCATCCACTTAGCTACCCGCATTGACATACGCTATGTTGAAAGACGCCAAGAGCTTCGCCAGGAGGAAGATCTTGTTCGCACCAGGCGTTATCCGCGTCTGGCTCCTCTCTTCCTGAATCCAACGCATCCTGATACTATGCCTTCCGTCGAGGAGGCCATGCAGGTGGACCGATCTCGCCTGACCCTACAAGAGAGGACTCGCCGTAGGAATGAGAACTTATGCCTTTATTGTGCGAGCTCTGAACATTTCCTAAAGGACTGCCCTATTCGTCCTCTACGTCAGGGAAACGCCCGCACCTAGTGAACGTGGGAGAGGCGTTACTAGGTGTGAATTCTTCCTCTCCACGTCTGACTATTCCTGTGCGGATTTCCCCTTCTGCTGGCTCCCCCTTCTCTGCGGTGGCCTTCCTGGTCTCTGGTTCTGCAGGAAACTTTATTGAAGCCTCTTTCATCAACAGGTTCAACGTTCCTGTTATCCGTCTCATCAAACCCTTCTTCATTTCCTCTGTAAATGGAGAGAATCTGGATTGTACCGTGCATTACCGCACCGAACCCCTGCTCATGTCCGTTGGTGTTCTTCACCAAGAAAGAATTGAATTCTTTGTTTTGCCGAACTGTACTTCTGACATCCTTCTTGGCCTACCCTGGCTCCAGCGCCATTCTCCTACCCTCGACTGGACCACTGGGGACATCAAATCCTGGGGCTACTCCTGCCACAAGCATTGTCTTAAGTCTGTACCCACCAGTCAAGTTCCCATCGCTACTCCTTTGCCCGGCCTTCCCAAGGCCTATCAGGACTTTTCTGATGTCTTTTGCAAAAAACAGGCGGAGGTCTTACCACCACATAGACCCTACGACTGCCCCATTGACTTGCTCCCAGGTACTACACCACCCCGTGGCAGAATTTACCCTCTCTCCTCTCCTGAAACCAAGGCCATGACTGATTACATACAGGAGAACCTCAAGAGAGGTTTTATTAGGAAATCATCTTCTCCAGCCGGAGCGGGGTTCTTCTTCGTTGCCAAGAAGGACGGATCACTACGCCCTTGCATAGACTATCGTGGTCTCAATAAAATCACTATTAAAAATCGCTACCCTCTGCCTCTCATCTCGGAGCTCTTTGACTGCGCGGAGCAAAAGTTTTTTCGAAATTGGACCTCAGGGGCGCTTATAACCTCATCAGAATCCGTGAAGGAGATGAATGGAAAACCGCATTTAACACCAGAGATGGTCACTTTGAATATCTCGTCATGCCATTCGGACTTTGCAACGCTCCTGCAGTCTTTCAGGATTTTGTCAATGAAATCTTTCGGGACGTACTGTATACCTGTGTGGTTGTCTATCTTGACGACATCCTAATCTTCTCTACCAACCTTGAGGAACATCGGCTCCATGTCCGTCAAGTGCTCCAGCGCCTCCGCGTAAATCATCTTTACGCTAAATTTGAAAAATGCCTTTTTGAGCGCAGCAGCCTTCCTTTCCTAGGTTATCTGGTCTCAGGACAAGGCCTTCAAATGGACCCTGACAAGCTCTCCGCAGTCTTGGATTGGCCACGCCCCTCTGGACTCCGTGCTATCCAACGCTTCCTTGGATTCGCCAACTACTATCGTCAGTTCATACCCCACTTCTCCACCATCGTTGCTCCTATAGGGGCACTGACTAAGAAAAACGCGAATCCAAAGTCCTGGCCGCCTCAAGCGGAAGAAGCCTTTACTCGCCTTAAGACTGCCTTCTCCTCTGCACCTGTCCTGTCTCGACCAGACCCCATAAAGCCGTTCTTCCTTGAAGTTGACGCCTCCTCTGTAGGAGCCGGAGCTGTTCTTCTTCAAAAAAACGCTAAAGGAGGAAACGTCACGTGTGGTTTTTTCTCTAAAACCTTCTCCCCTCCTGAAAAAAACTATTCCATAGGTGACCGTGAACTGTTGGCCATCAAGCTGGCATTAGAAGAGTGGAGACATCTCCTGGAAGGATCCCTTCACCCTATCTCCATCTACACAGACCATAAAAATTTGTCCTACCTTCAGTCCGCTCAGCGCTTAAATCCTCGCCAGGCCAGGTGGTCATTGTTCTTTGCCCGGTTCAATTTCCAGATCCAATTTCGTCCCGCAGACAAGAATGTCAGGGCTGATGCCTTGTCCTGTTCCTCCGATGCCTCTGAAACCGGGACTCCCCCTTAACACATCGTACCCCCTGAGTGTCTGATTTCCTCTGCTCCTGCTTCTCTGGTGCCAGTTCCTCCAGGAAAAGCTTTCGTTCCTCCATGCCTTCGTCTCCAGATACTCAGGTGGGGCCATTCCTCCCATCTAGCTGGTCACGCTGGGATCAAAAAATCCATACAATTGATGGCCAGACACTATTGGTGGCCTACCCAGGAAAAAGATATGACTGACTTTGTACGGGCCTGCACTATCTGTGCACGTGACAAGACTCCACGCCAGAAGCCTGCAGGTCTTCTCCTTCCTCTACCTGTGCCTGAACAACCATGGTCCCACATTGCCATGGATTTCATCACGGACCTTCCTTTGTCTCATAGTAACACTGTCATCTGGGTGGTCGTTGACCGCTTTTCGAAAATGGCTCATTTTGTCCCGCTTCCTGGTCTGCCTACTGCACCTCAGTTGGCGAAGCATTTTTTTCTTCAAATTTTCCGTCTCCATGGGCTACCCTCACATATCGTCTCTGATAGAGGCGTTCAATTCATCTCAAAATTTTGGAGAGCTCTCTGTACTCAACTAAAGATTAAGTTGAATTTTTCTTCCGCTTATCACTCGCAATCCAATGGACAGGTGGAGAGAGTTAACCAGGTCCTTGGTGACTACTTACGACATTTTGTCTCCGCCCGTCAAGACGATTGGGTCGACCTATTACCCTGGGCAGAATTCTCATACAATTTCAAGAACTCTGAATCGTCCTCCAAATCACCTTTCTATGTGGTCTACGGCCGTCACCCATTGCCCCCCTCCCCATCCCCACTTCTTCTGGAGTTCCTGCCGTGGATGAATTAACTCAAGACTTCACCTCTATCTGGAAAGAGACTCAAAAGTCGCTATCACTGGCCTCTGCCCGCATGAAGAGACATGCAGATAAAAAAAGAAGAATTCCTCCTGTCTATGTCCCTGGTGACAAAGTGTGGCTCTCCTCCAAATATTATAAAGAAAAACAGTTGCGCTGCAAAAATAACCACACATGTGATATGTGAGAAATTATCTTAATATGAATAAAAATAAACCAATAAGAATTATGTGAAAAGATTGACCAAAAAAGGAAGAAATACAATAGGGACTTTAGTGATTATCAAGCCAGTTTAGTTTTTGATTGGCAGAAGAAACTACTGGCAGAATCACAAACAGATAATAGTTCCAGGATGGACGCAATCATCCATAGTGATGGTGCCGTAACTGGTACAGCAAATGAGGTACAGCATTTACCTGTTAGGAGCGAAACATCTAAAACTCCTAAGAAAGCCCAGAATTCAGCGAAACAGACTAAAAAGGGTAGAAGAGTATCACATCAGTCCCCTCCGAGGGCGTCAGGACCCATGAAGGGGGGCCAGTACCCAAAAGATTCTGGCTGGGCACAGCACACCCAATTGAAACAAAGCTATGGGTATGATAGAAGCTTTGGGCAACAACATTCTCAGGGTCAACATCACTCATATAGAGACTCACCGAGACCTGTAAGAGTTCCTGAGAGAAATTTTTCTGAAAATCATGGCTATGATATTTATCCCAATCAGAGATTGCAATATGAAAATAATTATTTCTCTGATCGTGATAGAGACGAGTATGGAGAGGACTTGGGGACTCGCAATGGATTTTTTCCATTGAGAGATAGAGAGGGGCCTGGGTATTTTGGTCATCAGGATTATGAACAGAACAATAGGGTACGTGAGGCATACAGGTCGGTACCATCAAGAGATTTCCCTACGGGCCAATATGAAAAAGATAACAAAGGGAAAAAAACCGCGCTTACTACAAAAATAAATCAATAAATAAATTAAATTAAATTATTAATACAATAATAAAGTCCTTTACAGCAGCAATAAAAGTGGGATAAACACAAATAGAAATAAAAAAGAAGAATCGCGCTAAAGAATCACAAATTATTGAATAAAGTCCAATTTGGCAGACTGGTGTGGAAGGAACACAAAAATCCCAATTACTGAATAAACCTGGAAGAATTCATGCTTACCAGATATGTAAGCCAATAGAGCATATGGCTTTTACCCAGCCAGGGCCTTTCAATTCCCACAAGGTTGATTCGTCGGAAAATTATTGGGTATGGTCGCTTGGACTATGACTCCATATATGTATTACATTCGACCCAAAAAGGAGAGAGAAAAATACATAGCGTGATCCTGCCTCAATAATTGGTCAATAGAAATCAGCGTTGTGCACAACACACAATGTGGGAAGCATGCAAAAAGTGAACCACCACCTCACAGTCAATCTCCTTACCAGATTGCACTACATAAGGAGCTATAGGCCAAAAAACACCCCAAACACAGAAGGTTGTGATCCACCACCTCTCATGCAATCTTCTTACCAGATAGCTAGTGTAATACAGCCTGATGTATGTAGGTGACGATCCGTAACCGAAATCCTATAAATAGCTGCAGGCTCGAATGATAAGGGGGTGAAATCAGATTCTCCCCACTGGGACCGTAGATCCACGTATGCAGTATGATCATTTAATACCCAAGGAGAAAGAATGGAGGAGATCGATAGTGTAATACCTTCAGTACATTTAATAAAATAAGGCAATTACACTTACATGAAATCGTATAAAAACAAACGAAGAAAAACGAAGCCGGCCGGCTGCAATATGGAACTCCCGTCCTGCGAGCGTGGTGACGTCAGCACGTACCCCCTCAGACGCGTTTCGTCACAAAGGACATTCTCAACAAGGGACGGGTAGCGTGCTGACTCACCACTCTTTATAGAACCAAGCCTCGCTCTGAATCGCGGGCAAAATAACTGTTCGCCATCTTGGTTGATGGCAAACCTAATATTATTATATAACTAAATCCATTGTTTGCCCTTACCTCATTCTAAGCAGTACAAGAACCACAACGAAAGAAAAACAAAGACAAGAAACCTCAGTCTGAGTCTCGGACATGAATAATCGATTGCCATTATAGTTGGCAATACTAATAAAACTTATTAAAACTAATTAAAACTAATGTCTCAAGGGTTAATCGATTGACCCAAAATTAAGTGTTAATATTTAATCGAAATATGATGAATCCCGTTAATATTAACAAGAATCATTGAAGCGAAGAATTACCATTACTTACCCCCTCTAGTGGTGGATCCATAAACCAAGTTAGATTAAATTAAATATCCTATCTAACTAAAAGCTATATGTTTAAGTTAAATCTGTGAAAGAAATTGTTTTATTAATGTTCACTAATGAACTGAATACACAAATATCGCAATGATTAACCCCACATTGGATGGTGCATACCAGTTATATCAATCATGTGCATATATGTAAAATAAATTAATTGTGCACAAATATTAAATGCTTAAAAATTACATTAAGCATAAAATTATGTGAATCATACAAAATAAAATAAAATAAAATAAAATTATATTTATATCAGTGCGAGGGTATACCTCGCACATTTATGACATCCTATCGTGACCATATAGGTCAACAATTAGATGAAAAAAACTTTTTTTATTAATTTAATGAAAACCATAGTGGAAATGGAAAAGAGTGGAATTAACCCATAGAATACTACCTCACCTCCAAAAAATCTATCCATAAATAATTAGTAAATATGGAAAACCAATTTAAAACTCCACCTGGAGAACCGTATATATAACAGTCTCCACGTGAACACCTAGTGGTATTAACCCATTGATATTATGAGACATCAAACTATTTGCATACCATAGAAATTAAAAATATATTGATCAGCATTGGGGTTTTCCCAGGCCAAACCAGGGAATAAAAAGACCTGTGGAAAACAAAGAGGAACAAGAGGGGGAGGAGAGCACAACTTAAAAAAGCTAAAGATGTAAGCCAGGATGGCATCTTTAATCTCAGCTCTCAAATCTTGACCAAGTCAGAAATGACTATCTTGAATAAAGGTTTAAAGTTTGCACCTCCAAAGGGGTTGAACAAATTTTCAACCTTTATGGATGTGCATAAGTATGTCCGTAAAGTGATTATCAAAAGACATTTCGCAAATGCCCCAATTAGGAAAGATGAAATAGTTCCATTGTCTTTCCAACATTCAGGACTAAGAAATGCTTCCACTTTCAATCCTCCCGGAATTTTGGCTCCGTCACTCAGGGTCTTCAGAGATGTAGTCTTATGAGACCTAGAGAAAATGAAAATCACTAACAATAAGATGGACCAACATTTAGAAAAAGGACTAGACTCTCTATGTCAAAATAGAGAGCTAGTAATTCGCCCTGCTGACAAAGGGGGTGGGATAGTAGTCCTTGATAGGACTGATTATCTCAAAGAAATGCATAAAATTGTTGATGATCGTGACACTTACGTACTACTACCTGGAAACCCAGTTATCAAATATAAAGATACCCTTGATAAATTGGTGCACAAGGGTTCTGATTTAGGTATCTTAAATGATAAGGAACTATTGTTCCTGATACCTAGGGCTCCCAGGGTACCTGTTTTATATGGTTTACCGAAAATTCATAAGAGTCAGACTTGCCCCCCCAATAGACCAATAGTGAGTGGTATAGACTCAATTACGTCTAGGGTGGGCAAGTATATTGACCATTTTCTACAACCTTTAGTACAGCAAATGCCATCTTACCTCAAGGACACCAGACATGCCATCAATCTGGTGACCCAAATAGAACCTAGAGAGGAATTGTGGATGGTGACGGCCGACGTCACCTCACTATATTCTATTATACCACATGAGATGGGCATTTCAGCCGTAAAACACTATTTGGATATTTGGTCAGGTTTGCCCCAATTACAAAAAGATTTCATTATGGAGTTATTAGAATATGCTGCAGGGCATAATTATTTTTGGTTCGATAGTCAATACTATCGTCAAATACGAGGTGTTGCGATGGGGGCCAAATACGCCCCCAGTTTCGCCAACCTGTTTATGGGCAAATGGGAGGAGGATGCCGTCTTTACTAACCGTAGCCCACACCTGGTGTTGTGGGCAAGGTATATCGACGACGTCCTCCTCCTATGGGACGGCACCAAAAATCAACTTGATGACTTTGTTTCTTCTCTCAATGACAATGAACGAGGAATTCAACTTGTCCATGATGCAAGTCGAGAGGCCATCAATTTCCTTGATCTTACAATCATGAGAGAGGGTGCTGCTTTGACTACTAAATCCTTTTTCAAGCAGACAGATCGTAACTCTTACATTCCGATTGGTAGTTGCCACAATGAACCCTGGCTGAGATCGGTACCCAGGGGACAATTTGTCAGAATGAGACGAAATTGTACCTCTGTGGAGGATTACAGATCACAGACAGCCATACTGAAATCCAGGCTCTGTGAAAAGGGCTATGGTGCAGAATCCCTTGAGACTCTGATTGAAGAAGTTGCTAATATCGATAGATCTCAGTTATTGATAGAACATCATAGGAAGGAGAAAGAGAGACCGCAGATACCGTTTATCACTACTTTTTCCACACAGCACTTCGCAATTAAAAAAATCATCAATAGGCATTGGCATCTATTGAAAAATGACAGAGTCATCAGCCAATTCTTACCTCCTAGACCTCAAGTGATCTTTAGGGGAGTACCTTCACTTCGTGATAGGGTGGCTCCCAATGTGGTTGATCCTCCCACGAAGAAGGTTTCCTTTTTTCAGAAGGGCCTGTCAGGATACCACCAGTGTCGTAGATGTCAGGTCTGCACCCTTAATAAGAACAAAAATAGAAAGACTGAATCTTTTTATTCTACTAGTACGTCCAAAGAACATACTATTGAGCTGTTTATTACGTGTAGTTCAATGGGCATTGTCTATTTGTTACAATGCCCGTGTGGGCTTCAGTATATTGGCAGGACCAAAAGGACGATGCAGGTCAGGTTGGGTGAGCATATTACTAATATCAAAACAGGTTTTCAATACCATTCTGTGCCGAAACATTATGACACACATCATGATCATAACCCAGCCAATACCCTATTTTTAGGGATTGACAAATTCGAGCCTCATTGGAGGGGCAGTTCATTAGTTAGAGAGCTGTCCAGGCTCGAGATGGCTTGGATTTATCGTGTGCGATGCTATAGCCCTCATGGCCTTAACATCGACACTGACGTCAATGCGTTCATAGATAATGGTTAATTGAAATAATCTCTACCACTGTGCACTTAGTTGGTCCATTTTTTGGGGCATTATGTGAAACAGCTCTGAACTCTGGGTGAAACACGGGTGGTCTTATCGTATCACCTGGTCGTACATTTGTTATGACTTTATATTTCCATTGGTCTTCATACAGGATTTGAAAGCATTGTGTTATACTTTCAATATATATCACCTTAACCTGGCAGAGCATGGGTTACTAGATAGTCTGTTCCATATAATTTGGGGTTTATTTCTGTGTTTCTTGCTCTGTGTGGCTTTTTACCCCTGAGGCCTAATGACACCAGTATCAGATATGCCCTCATTACGTCTGATGTTGATATCAGTATCAGATGTAATGCTATTTTGATACCAGTAGGTGGCACGATTCAATATTGTACACCTCTGGTTTAGGGTTATGTTAGCAATCCTGAGCTGATGCAGTTCCATCATTTATCTACTATGTGGTCTAGTATTTTTTACATAGATATCCTCTTTTGTCCAATATTGGGACATTGTGGTCAACACAATGCCAATTAGTTTTAGTTTTTCTTATATATATAGATTTATCATTTATTATGTTCTTCTGTAATTTAGAACAATGTTTGGCCTATATCAGGATGTCTATGGGTGGAATATCTGCCGTTCCATCAGTTGACATTGCCTATATTGTTTTCGTTACAGTGACATTTTTATGTCATATGATACACATTGCCATCTTTTTAGATGGCATTTGTGTATTTAGTTTTTATTATGACATTATTAATCTTAGGTACATCTACGGGCTTGTCTCTTGGTACTGATTACATCATATTTAATAGCATTTTTTATGATCTCGTTATATGCCGTAACATCTATGCTAGTCCTACCATCAGTATGGTTAAAAAGGTGTAGTATAGGCTATGGTTCCCTCTTCAAAGATGGTGGATCAAGAGCGGTGAAGTAAGGGCTATTTTCCCACTCTAAAGATGGTGGATTAAGACAGTGTTTCCCGGAGCTCAGAGCTGGGCGTGCCTTTGTGATTTTAGATTAGATATATAGCGGTGAGTCAGCACGCCGCTCGTGCCCCTGGAAGACGTCATCTCTGATGAAACGGCGTAGGGAGGAGCGGCGTGCTGACGTCACCGACTATACAACGCTATCCCGGAAGGAACGAGCGGATAGTAAGAGCCGGCCGGCTTGTTATATTTTACTGCTTATATCTTACAGCGGAATTGTAAGTTTATACTTTTTATTCTTTGAAATAAATTTTATTGCGTACTTCACTATTGTGGCCCTCATATATCCTTTTTGGGGATCATACTCCCGGGAGTACACTGAGGAGTCAAATTGAGGAGGAGGAAGTTATCTTGTATACTGACCCATAGTGGAAAGACCCTTGGTGGGGGAATAGAGCCACAAGCGTTTGTGATCTCTTTCACTGAGATCCATAGGAGCTGGTAAGCAGATCTGTTATCTGTGGTGGAGGATCTTTTGCTTTTACCATCATTGCACTTTCTTCTGTGGTGTCTAAAGCCCCATACACACTATCAGTTTTCTTGCAGGTTTTTGTCTTCAGGTTTACCAAAACCATGTAGTGCAAGGGCCTGCCTGATTGCATACGAATTGAAACTCTTAAGGTTTGACCTCATATTAGATGGTTTTGGTAAACCTGAAGAGAAAAACCTGCAAGAAAACTGATAGTGTGTATGGGGCTTGAGAGTGTGGAGTCACGAATATTTACCTGCTCAAGAGATTATTCATCTATTACCATTGCGGAACTTTTTTGATCACTCCTGCCCTTCAGTATTTCAACAAGGACATTTAAGGAACACCTCAGATTGTTATTAGAGACCTTTGGTCAATCTTTTCACATAATTCTTATTGGTTTATTTTTATTCATATTAAGATAATTTCTCACATATCACATGTGTGGTTATTTTTGCAGCGCAACTGTTTTTCTTTATATTATTTGTTATTGTGTGTATCCACATTTCAGTTGCAGCAGCAGTTATTTAATTTAATTTTTGCGACATGCGCAGTAGTTTTTCTTTCTCCTCCAAATATGTTCGGTTTCGGGTACCTAGTGTGACAGCAGGAAGGTAAAGTCACCTGGTTGCATCCAGGGGGGTAGATATATTTCGCCCAGATTCAGGCTTTACGCCGACTTATACAACTAGGTGGAGTGTTGTATAAGCCCAGCTGAGGCTAGTGGGCTCATGGATGACTCATACCTCTAGGGAGAGTGTGGGGCGTCGTGCAGACAGGGAGTTGATGAGACCAGCTGAAGCTTGTCAGCTCATTTAGGCCTCTATAAAAACTCCCAGCTTCATTAGATGTTAGCTCATGCCTGGACCCAGACCTGTGTGGACTGTCTAGGGAGAGTGAACCCCTGTGCGGTGAGACAAAGCCTGTGTGGCTATTTGCTTGGACATTTAAAACCAGGGACTTAGGGACTAGGACAGCACTAGGCTGATCCCAGTTGTTAGTTAGGAAACCTGTATGTTTAGTCAGAGGTCAAGTTGACCAGGATTTATTTTGTTTATGTTTCTTTTGGCTTTGTTGTGTTTTGTCACTGTAAATAGAAAATAAACCGCACCTTTTTTTTTGATTTTGAAAACCACAACCTCCGTTTGCTGGGCCTGTTTTTGTGTGGGGAGCCCATCCCGGGGGTCACACACACTCGCTGCCGAGCTAACCCCCTCACAGTTGGTGGAGAATGCGGGCAGTTTTTTTTAAGCCAGCATGGAGGAGATACTGAAGCAGCTGGCTCTAGCAAATGCCAATCAACAGCAGACAAATGCAGGTTTGCAAAAGAGCCTTGCAACTCAACAACAGAACTTCGCAGCCCAGCAGCAAGCTCATCAACAGAGCCTTGCAGCCCAGCAGCAAGCTCACCAACAGAGTCTGGAAGCTCAGCAACAAGCCCAGCAGCAATCTGAGGCCCGCTTCATAGACCTGTTACAGAAGCAAGAGCAGAGACTACAACAAATGGAAGCAGTAATGCAGCAACGTCCGCAGACCAGTGAGGAAAGCCGTCCCACTAATACCGCGTCCTTTGGGGTGAGTCGTTTATTGACAAAAATGACTGGAGAGGATGATCCAGAGGTATTTTTGACCACATTTGAAAGGACTGCTGAAAGAGAAAAGTGGCCTGAGGAGCAGTGGGCTGGACTGGTGGCTCCTCTGTTAACTGGTGAATCGCAGAAGGCTTACTATGACCTAGAGCCTGACCAAGCAAAAGACTATGTGATGCTAAAAGCTGAAATATTGGCAAGGCTGGGTGTCACCCAGGCTGTCCGGGCTCAGCGTGTGCATAACTGGACTTTCCAGCTTGGAAAACCCCCCAGGTCTCAAATGTATGATCTCATTCACCTGAGCAGAAAGTGGCTACAGCCAGAGACTTTGTCCGCACCAAAGATTGTGGAACGTGTTGTAATGGATCGGTTTTTGAGAGCTCTTCCTACTGCCATCCAAAAGTGGGTAAGCCATGGAGACCCAGAGACGGCCGATGGTCTTGTGGATCGTGTGGAGAAATACTTGGCTACAGAGAACCTGACGGCCTCTTCCAGAGACACTCGGACTTTCCACCCTAAGACCAGACCATCCCCAGGGGCGGATAAGAGGATTCCAAGGGGTAAGGGTGGAGAGAGTGAGAGGGTGGGAGCTCTACCCCAAGTTTGGCGAGAACAGCCTGGGAAATCAGCGGCTCAAGAGGCGGCAAGAAGGATCGTTTGCTACCGCTGCCGGCAAGCGGGACATATTGCAGCCAATTGCCCGGTGGTGGAGGAACCCATGCAGTGTGACTTTCTGACGGGCAGACGTCAGTCGCTGTGTGCGACAGTCGCATGCACTGCCATTCGAGGAACTGAGAAA
Organism: Rana muscosa; assembly: GCA_029206835.1. Classification (NCBI taxonomy): domain Eukaryota; kingdom Metazoa; phylum Chordata; class Amphibia; order Anura; family Ranidae; genus Rana; species Rana muscosa. Next base: position 1,028,022,233 of record CM055116.1, read on the forward strand.
CATTTATGCAAAATGTGTGTTAATGGTAGAAATGTTGTGGTATTGCTGGATTCAGGTAGCCTTGTGACCCTGATAAAGGCTGAGTTAGTTAAAACAGAGGTCTCTGGGAATAGCAAGGTAGCTGTTATTTGTGTGCATGGGGACACCCGAGAGTATCCAGTGACTACAGTGTGTTTCGAGACCCCCAAAGGTACCCTCTCTCATCCAGTGGGCTTAGTATCTCAGTTACCGCATGACGCCATTGTGGGAAGGGATTTTCCGAAGTTCTGGGAACTGTGGGATGATCCTGAGCCCCCCACTGGTGCCCCTATGTACCAGGAATGGGATAGCCAGAACTCCCCTGAGAGTGGTGAGGACTCTCCGGAATTTCCCTTATCAGTATTGGCAGGGGAGACTCAAGAAACTGGAGAGGAGCCCACCTCCTCAGACGAAAACCTACCGTCTGTGGAGTTTTCTGATCTTGAGGTTCACAGGGAAAACTTTGCCACAGAACAGTTGAAAGACCCCGCCCTAATAAAGGCACGGGAAAACGTAGTGAAAATAGATGGCGAGTTAGTGAACCCAGATAATACCTGCACTTACCCATACTTCAGCGTAGAGAACGACCTACTGTATCGGGTGGCAAAAAGGGCAGAAGAAACCGTTGAGCAGCTTGTGGTGCCCAAACCTTACAGGAAGTTGGTGTTGGAGTTGGCCCATGGGCACATTCTTGGAGGTCATCCGGGGACAGAGAAAACCCGAGAGAGGGTATTACAGAGATTCTATTGGCCGGGGGTGATGAAGGACATAGAAAATTATTGTTCCTCCTGCCCTGTGTGTCAGAGGTCGGCCCCGATGCCACATTTCCGTAGCCCGCTGGTCCCTCTACCCATCATTGAGGTCCCGTTTGAGAGGATCGCCATGGATTTGGTAGGTCCTATAATCAAGTCCGCTAGGGGGCACCAGTACATATTAGTTATAATGGACTATGCCACCCGTTATCCAGAAGCGATCCCTCTCCGAAATACCTCGGCCAAAACCATAGCCAAAGAGCTATCTCTTGTGTTTAGCCGGGTGGGTATTTGTAAAGAACTGCTTACGGACCAAGGTACACCCTTTATGTCCCGGGTTATGAAGGAGCTGTGTAAATTGTTCAAAGTGACGCAATTACGTACATCTGTGTATCACCCCCAAACCGATGGGCTGGTTGAAAGATTCAACAAAACCCTAAAACAAATGTTGAAGAAAGTGGTGGATAGAGATGGAAAGGATTGGGACTGTCTACTTCCTTATCTGATGTTTGCTATTAGGGAGGTGCCCCAATCCTCTACGGGATTCTCCCCCTTTGAGTTACTGTATGGGAGACACCCAAGAGGGCTGTTGGATATTGCCAAGGAAACTTGGGAAAGTGAGAGTTCTCCCCACAGGAGTGTGATTGAGCATGTCGCCCTGATGCAAGACCGAATTGCACAGGTAATGCCCATCGTGAAGGAACATTTGGCCCAAGCGCAGTTAGCACAGCAGAGAGTGTACAACCGTGGAGCCAAGACCCGTACCTTTTCCCCGGGGGATAGGATACTGGTACTTGTCCCTACGGTTGAAAGTAAATTCCTTGCCAAATGGCAAGGCCCCTACGAGATAATGGAAAAAGTGAGCGAAGTGAATTACAAGGTCAGACAACCAGGAAGGCGAAAGCCCGAACAGATCTATCACGTTAATCTGTTGAAAGCCTGGAGGGATAGAGAGTCCCTAGTCGCAGACACTTGGTCACCAGCTCAAACTGGTTGCGTGATTCCTGAGGTTGGAATAGCAGCCACCTTGTCACAACCCCAACAACAGGAGGTTAAGGAGTTTGTGCTTCGCAACAAGGAGGTATTCTCTGAGCTGCCGGGACAAACATCTGGGGTAGAGCATGACATCATTACCCCGCCCGGTGAAAGGGTGAAGTTAAAACCCTATCGGATCCCAGAGGCCCGACGGGAGGCAATACGGGAGGAAGTACAGAAAATGCTGAACTTAGGGGTGATAGAGGAGTCCCAAAGTGATTGGTCTAGTCCCATTGTGTTGGTGCCTAAACCGGATGGGAGCTGGCGATTTTGTAACGATTTTCGTCAGTTGAACAAAGTTACAAAATTTGACACCTACCCCATGCCACGTATAGATGAGTTGATCGACCGGCTGGGAACAGCCCGATACATGACGACTCTTGACCTCACAAAAGGGTATTGGCAAATCCCCCTGGCCAAATTGGCCAAAGAGAAAACCGCATTTGTAACCCCAGACGGGGCGTTCCAATATAAAAGAATGCCGTTCGGGTTACAGAATGCGCCGGCCACATTCCAGCGGAAAATGGACCAGATGCTGAGGCCCCATCGGAAGTATGCTGCGGCTTACCTGGATGACGTAATTGTCCATAGCACAGATTGGGCCTCACATCTGCCAAAAGTGCAAGCAGTCCTGGACTCTGTTCGGGAAGCGGGGTTTACGGCTAACCCCAAGAAGTGTACCATTGGGCAGGAGGAGGCCAAATATCTTGGGTACACCATTGGGAGGGGAGTAATAAAACCCCAACTCAACAAAGTCGAGGCCATCCAGAGTTGGCCACGTCCCAACAGCAAGAAGCAGGTACGAGCCTTTCTGGGAATCGCTGGGTATTATCGGCGATTCATTCCCCACTTTGCCTCTAAGGCTGTGCCCCTAACCAACCTAACGAAGGGGAAAGGGTCGGTCATGATTAAATGGACCCCCGAGGCTGAGGCAGCATTCCAATTCTTGAAACAAGCCTTATGTAGCCAGCCAGTGTTGTACTCACCCGACTTCTCTAAAAACTTTGTCGTACAAAGTGATGCGTCAGATGTGGGGTTAGGAGCAGTATTGTCCCAGGTCTGGAACGGGGAAGAGCACCCAGTCATTTACCTCAGCAGGAAGTTGAAGTCCCATGAGGTAAATTACGCCACCGTTGAAAAGGAGTGTTTAGCGGTGAAGTGGGCTCTAGATTCCCTTCGGTACTACCTGCTAGGTAGGCACTTTGACATGGTTACGGATCACGCTCCGTTAAAGTGGATGGCTCAAAACAAGGAAACAAATAGAAGAGTGAATAGGTGGTTCCTGGCCCTCCAGGAATTCAACTTCACAGTAAAGCATCGCCCTGGCGTTCAAATGGGGAATGTGGATGCTTTGTCTCGAGTACATGAATGCCTGATTGCTGGTGTTCCAACCCCGATGTTAAAACAAGAGGGGGGGGTATGTGACAGCAGGAAGGTAAAGTCACCTGGTTGCATCCAGGGGGGTAGATATATTTCGCCCAGATTCAGGCTTTAGGCCGACTTATACAACTAGGTGGCGTGTTGTATAAGCCCAGCTGAGGCTAGTGGGCTCATGGATGACTCATACCTCTAGGGAGAGTGTGGGGCGTCGTGCAGACAGGGAGTTGATGAGACCAGCTGAAGCTTGTCAGCTCATTTAGGCCTCTAGAAAAACTCCCAGCTTCATTAGATGTTAGCTCATGCCTGGACCCAGACCTGTGTGGACTGTCTAGGGAGAGTGAACCCCTGTGCGGTGAGACAAAGCCTGTGTGGCTATTTGCTTGGACATTTAAAACCAGGGACTTAGGGACTAGGACAGCACTAGGCTGATCCCAGTTGTTAGTTAGGAAACCTGTATGTTTAGTCAGAGGTCAAGTTGACCAGGATTTATTTTGTTTATGTTTCTTTTGGCTTTGTTGTGTTTTGTCACTGTAAATAGAAAATAAACCACACCTTTTTTTTTGATTTTGAAAACCACAACCTCCGTTTGCTGGGCCTGTTTTTGTGTGGGGAGCCCATCCCGGGGGTCACACACACCCGCTGCCGAGCTAACCCCCTCACACTAGCTACAAGCTGGGCCCTCGTTACCTCGGACCTTTTAAAATCAAAAACCAAATCAATTCTGTCTCTTACAAACTCCATCTTCCTCCTTCTCTTCGTATCCCCAATTCTTTTCATGTGTCTCTTCTCAAACCCCTCATTCTTAACCGATTTTCCCCCAAGGTCACTGCTCCTGCTCCTGTCTCTGGTTCTTCCGATGTCTTCTCGGTGAAAGAAATTCTCGCCTCCAAGGTCATCCGAGGTAAAATATTTTTTTTAATTGATTGGGAGAACTGTGGTCCTGAAGAGAGATCCTGGGAGCCTGAGACCAACATTTTAGACAAGGAGCTCATCCGTAGATTCTTGGGTTCCAAGAAAAGGGGGAGACCTAAGGGGTGGGTACTGTAACGCCGAGCGCTCCGGGTGTCCCATCCTTCCCGGAGCGCTCGCGGCGTCGGTCCCCCTGCAGCGCTCCGGTCAGCCCCCCTGGCCGTGGGCGCTGCTCTGTTACCGGCGGGGATGCGATCCACACGGCGGCACATCTCCGCACGCGCCGGCCTTCTGAGATTTAAAGGGCCAGCGCACCATTGATTGGTGCCTGGCCCAATTACTGTGTGCACACCCAAATCTGATATAAACCCACTTCCCCTTCCTGTCCTTGCCGGATCTTGTTGTCTTAGTACCCTGTGGAAGCGTTTTGTGAGTTGCCTTGCCTGTGTATCTGACCTGCTGCCACTGTCTCAGACTACGAACCATTGCCGCCTGCCCTGACCCTCTGCTACTTCTGACCTTGCCTCTGCCTAGTCCTTTTGTACCGTGCCTATCTCAGCCGCCAGAGAGGTGGAGTCGCTACTGGAGGACATGACCTGGTTGCTACCACCGCAGCAAGTCTTTGCGGCGGGCTCTGGTGAAAACCGATAGCTGCTTAGAACCGGTCCCTCAGTACGACCCGTGCCATCCCCTCTCTGGTACAGAGGATCCACCTCCTGTATCCCCACTAGCCGTCAGTCCGGCCCGTGGCAGAACTGCAGTCAGGTCAAGACCCCGTTGAGGATAATGAGCATGCAGATGAGCTTCCCTGAGACGGTTTCTGACAGTTTGTGCAGAAATTATTTTGTTGAAAACCGATTGTTGCAGCAGCTGTCCGGGTGGCTGGTCTCATACGATCGATACGGTGAAGATGCTGGATGTGAAGGTCCTGGGCTGGTGTGGTTACACGCGGTATGCGGTTGTGAGGCCAGTTGGATGTACTGCCAAATTCTCTGAAACGTCTTTGGAGACGGCTTATGATAGAGAAATGAACATTCAATTCAAGGGCAACAGCTCTGGTGGACATTCCTGCAGTCAGCATGCCAATTGCACGCTCCCTCAAAACTTGTGCTGTGTGATAAAACTGCGCATTTTAGAGTGGCCTTTTATTGTGGCCAGCCTAGGGCACACCTGTGCAATAATCATGCTATCTAATCAGCATCTTGATATGCCACACCTGTGAGGTGGATGGATTATCTAGGCAAAGGAGAAGTGCTCACTAACACAGATTTATACAGATTTGTGAACAATATTAGATAGAAATAGGCCTTTTGTGTACATAGAAAAAGTCGTAGATATTTGAGTTCAGCTCATGATAAGTATAGGCAAACACAAAAGTGTTGCGTTTATAATTTTGCTCAGTGTATGTAAGCTGATTAACCTCCCAAATGATTTGTTATTCTGTCTGGCTAGTCCTAATGTTTACACAGCCCTACAGGACAGGTTGGTGACCTGACTGTTTTGCCATTACAGTCAAGTAGTACAACTTTGATACCTTCCTGTCTCTAGCTTGTAATTGGTCAATGAAAGAGCAGCAGCAGACTGATTGGGATCTCTCTCTTCTCTTGTTTTGTAAATTTGTTCCTTCTCAGCACATTTACATGCAGTAGAGCCTGACTGACTTTCAGTGTTTCCGTTCACTTTCCAGTTTGAGTTTTACTGTACAGGGGTTGCTATCAAAACAGACTCAGGTACCTATGCTATTAGTACTTGATGGTGCCGCTCCAGGCTGAGGTGTAGAGCCCCATTAACACTCAGGATAATAGCGATGCCAGCGTAAGAAAAACTCATCCAGTGAGCAATGAACATTCCCGGCGTGCGTACGCATATATGCGTCCTCGGGTTTCGGGAATGATGCTCGCAGCTGCAGGCATCATCCCGGTACCGTTGTTTAGAGCGGGCGATTGGCTTTCCTGGCATAACAACCGATGCAGCTAAAAGCCGCTCGGTTGTTATCCCGAAGGAGCGGGAGGGGACATCCCCCCCCCCGCCGCCTCCCGACGCTCTGACCGGGCCTCCCGTCCCACCGGGAGACCCAATCCGCGATCCGGCACTTCCGGCGCCTAGCCACAGACTGGAATGAAGCCGTAAACAGCATCATTACGCAGTTTTCAGCGATCTGAATACTGTGAAGTGCAAAGGAGGGATTTGGGGTCTTTTAGACCCCGCGATCCCTCCATAAAGTGGACCTGTCACCAACTATTACTGTCACAAGGGATGTTTACATTCCTTGTGACAGCAATAAAAGTGATCAAAAGTGATCAAATAAAAAAAAAAAAAACACAATTTAATAATGTAAAAATAAATAAAATAAGCTCACACAGCAAAGAAAACGCATACGGAAGTCACGCCCGCATATGTAAACGGTGTTCAAATCACACATAAGGTATCGCCACGATCGTCAGAGCGATAGTAATAATTCTAGCACTAGACCTCCTCTGTAACTCTAACCTGGTAACCGTAAAAAAAAATTAAAGCGTTGCCTATGGAGATTTTTAGGTACCGTAGTTTGTCGCCATTCCACGAGTGCGTGCAATTATAAAGCGTGACACGTTTTGTATCTATTTACTTGGCATAACATCCTCTTTCCCATTATGCAAAAAAATTGGGCTAACTCTACTTTTTCATTTTTTTTTAATTCATGAAAGTCTCTTTTTCCCCAAAAAATAGGATTTTTTACTCACCGTAAAATCCTTTTCTCTGAGTCCATGGACCGACACAGCTTCTCTATTGACAAAGTGGGTATTATCCGTTAATTAGGAGTGACTAGGCAGAAAAACTTGTAAAAAGTGTTGCATCACACCTTCTACAGTACCGCCCAGGGGGCGGACCCTCTGGGTATACCCTCTCAGTCTGCATCTTCGCAGATCAGTTCGTCAAAAAGCAGTACAAACTTAAAAGGAGGGGTGGGTGCTGTGTCGGTCCATGGACTCAGAGAAAAGGATTTTACGGTGAGTAAAAAATCCTATTTACTCTTTCGTCCATGGACCGACACAGCTTCCCTATTGACAAAGTGGGACGTCCCAAAGCAGTGTCAGAGAAAAAACGAGGGGTGGTAACAGCATAAAAATAAACTTCACCCCAAACACAAAACAGCACTCCTCCAACGGAGGAGTTGCAACTCTAAACAGCCACTTGCAAAACCTTGCGGCCAAAAGAGGCATCCGAAGATGCACCTACATCAATTTTGTAGAATTTTGTGAAAGTGTGAGCGGACGACCAAGTCGCCGCTTTACATAATTGGGAAACAGACGCTTGATGTCGGAAAGCCCAAGAGGCACCTATTGCTCTGGTCGAATGCGCCGTGACAGGAAAGGGGGGCGCCTGACCCTTTAAGGCGTAAGCCTGGATTACTATCTGTCGGATCCACCTAGAGATGGTGGCCGATGAGACTGCTTGGCCCTTCTTGGGACCAGCCACCGAAACAAACAGTGAGTCTGACTTCCGGAACAGGGAAGTAGCAGATAGGTATACTCTCAAAGCTCGGACAACGTCCAAGAAATGCAACGCCGACTCCTTAGGATTCGACGGCTGAGGACACAAGGATGGAAGTACAATGTCTTCGTTGAGATGAAAAGCTGAAACGACTTTCGGAAGAAAGGAAGGCTGCGGCCGCAGCACCACCTTATCCTTGTGGAAAATCAAATAGGGAGCCTTGCAGGACAAGGCTGCCAGCTCAGAGACTCGTCTAACTGACGTAACAGCCACCAAAAAGACCACTTTCTGAGAAAGTGTCAACAGGGGAATATCTCTAATATTCTCAAACGGTGCCTTCTGAAGCACAGAGAGGACCAGGTTCAAGTCCCACGGAGGTAATGGGGGACGGACCGGAGGGGCCACCTGTCGGACCCCCTGCACAAATGTACTCACGAGAGAGTGAGTCGCCAGGGGTCGCTGAAAAAAGACAGCCAGGGCAGATATCTGTCCCTTAAATCGTACTTAGGGCAAGCCCTTGGTCCACCCCATGCTGTAAAAACAGCAGGATTCTGGAAACCAAATAGGTACGCGGATGCCATTTCATTTCCTCACACCTGGAGATGTAGGCCCTCCAAGTGCGGTGATAGACCTTCCTAGAGGACGGTTTTCGAGCACTTCTCATAGTAGAGATTACTGAGTCTGACAGGCCCCGGTCTCTCAGTACCTGGTTCTCAACAGCCATGCCGTTAAAGCCAATGACTGTAAAGCAGGATGGAATATGGGACCTTGCGATAGCAGGTCCTTCCGCAGTGGTAGGCGCCAGGGGACGTCTGCTACCAGACGTACTAGATCGTCGTACCAAGGACGCTGAGGCCAATCTGGAGCGATTAGGATCATTGGAATTCCCTCTGCATCCACTCTGCGGAGCAGAAGAGGAAGAAGCCTTAAGGGAGGGAAGGCATAGATTAGCCGATACTGACCCCACGATGCTACCAACGCGTCCGTTGCGTCTGCCCATGGGTCTCTTGACCGGGCCACAAATCTCAATACCTTCCGATTGAGTCGGGAAGCCAGAAGATCTACGTCTGGTGTGCCCCATCTTTGGCAGAGGAGTTGGAACACCTCCGGGTGTAAGGACCATTCTCCCTGGTCCAGCATCTGGCGGCTCAGGTAGTCCGCCTGCCAGTTTTCCACACCCGGAATGTACACGGCCGACAGTGCCGGTACGCTCCTCTCTGCCCACTTCAGGATGCGAGCGATCTCCGATGCTGCAGCTGAGCTTCTTGTTCCTCCTAGATGATTGACATATGCCACTGCTGTGGCGTTGTCTGACTGGATCCTGACTGGACGCCCTTGCAGTCTCTGAGACCATTTGAAGAGGCACAGCTTGATCGCCCGGATCTCCAGGACATTGATCGGCAGGAGGGCTTCCTCTGGGGTCCAGCGACCCTGCGCCGACTGGACACCCCAGACTCCCCCCCAACCTGTAAGGCTGGCGTCCGTCGTGATCACTATCCAGTAAACAGGAAGAAATGACTTCCCGGCCATTACAGCCGGTGCTGTCAGCCACCATACCAGGGATCTCCTGACTAGGTGGCTCACTCGGATTTGATAATCCAGAGATGAAGGGCATCTGTTCCATCTGGACAGAACTTCCTTCTGTAACACTCGAGTGTGGTATTGAACATATGGGACCGCCTCGAAGGAGGCTACCATGAGGCCCAACACTCGCATGCAAAAACGGAGTGACGACCAATTCCTGGAAGTCAGCTGCCGTACTGCAGCCCGGAGGGTCTGCAACTTCTCCACAGGGAGGAATACCTTTGCCTCTGAGGAATCCAGAATCAACCCCAGGTACACTAGGCGTTGAGTGGGCACCAATACTGACCTTTGCTTGTTTAGTATCCAACCACAGTCTCGAAGAGTCTGACAGGTAATGGACACGCTTACCTCTAATTCTGAGCTTGAAGGGGCCTTCAGCAGAAGGTCGTATAAGTAGCCTGTGATAGCGATACCCCGCTGTCTTAGAAGTGCCAGAATCGGAGCGAGCACCTTGGTGAACGTCCTGGGTGCTGAGGCAAGGCCCAACGGGAGGGCCACAAACTGGTAGTGGTCCTTCCCGATAGCAAATCGCAGAAACCTCTGGTGTCTGGAGTATATGGGGACATGCAGGTATGCGTCCTTGATGTCCAAGGAGGCCAGAAAGTCCCCCGGATGGAGAGCCGTGACTACAGATCGAACCGACTCCATCCGAAAACTTTGTACCTTCACAAAGCAATTGAGGGCTCTGAGATCCAAGCTTGGACGAACCCCCTCCTTCTTCGGCACAATGAACAGATTTGAGTAAAAACCCCGTTCCAGTTCTGGAACTGGAATAACTACCCCGCGTTCCAGTAGACCCTGGACCGCCCCATACAGGGCCTCCCGACGGGTCGGTAGTAGCTGGAGATTGGAGGTGTTGAATCTGTCCGGTGGACAAGAGAGAAACTCTATCTTGTAGCCTGAGGAGATTACTTCGCAAACCCACCTGTCGGAGATTAGTGCTGTCCACTGAGTCGTGAATTTGCGAAGACGTCTCCCCACCCGAGAGCTGGGTGGGGGTGGACCTTCATGCGGACGCAAATTTGTCCGCAGGCTTATTGGGTATGCGGGACCAGGGACGCTTTTGTCCTTGGGCAGGCGCTTTATCGGCCTGGGGTCTTTTCCCTGTCGCCCTAGGGGGACGAAAAAAACACTTGTGTGCAGTAAAGGAGGGCCCTTGCCCTTGGCGTGGCCCCTTACCCTTGCTAATTTGGGGAAGCAAAGTGCTTTTACTTCCTGTGGCATCCTTGATGATGTCATCCAGAGAAGCCCCAAAAAGTCTGTCGCCCTTAAAAGGCAGATCCAACAGGGCTTTCTTGGAAGTCTGGTCCGCAGACCAGCCTTTTAGCCAGATCAGGCGGCGTATTGCTACTGCATAAACCGAAGTTTTAGACAGTAGGGGAATAGTATTCATGTCTGACTCGCAGACAAACCTAAGGCCCTGGACCAACAGGTCGGCCAATGTTATCTCATCAGGAGGAGCATCTCGCTCCTTAACCCCTGGAGTAGCAATCTTGCCCATTCAGTAAGTGTGTGAGACACTAGGGCCCCCGCCAATGCCAGGCGTACTGCCGAGCCTACCACTGAGTATAGGTAGCAAGCGAGTGCTTCAGCCTTCTTATCCACAGGGTCCTAGAAAACAGGAGCCCCGTCTACAGGAATTGTGGTGGCTCTATTAAGTCTGGACACCGGAGGGTCCACTATAGGGGGGAGAGGTCCATTTCTTCAGAAAACTCTCCTCAAAAGGGGTACCGTACCGCAAACCTCTTTGGGGCTGTAAAGACCCTCAGTGGGTTCTCCCATTCCTTGTATAAGAGTTTATCAAAAGACACACAAGGGAACACCTTAGCAGTGCGGGCAGGTCTATGAAACCCAAGTGGACCGGAGTCTTTGCTGCTTCTGCAGTATTTTCCAATTTTAGCATATCCCGCACTGCAGTAATAAGGTCAGATACCAAAGCCGTCTCGCGTACTGACCTGGACTTTGAGTCATTCTCACTGTCCGGTCACGGTCTGCAGTCTCTGATGCGTCAGAATCTGGGCCCCGAGCCATAGCTGGACCTGGTTCTGCACCAGAATTATCCCCAGAAGCTTGCAGGGGATGGGGCGTTTACTACCCCCTGTATTCCCGTGTGCTACTTCCACCCTGGCAGCAAACGCCTCTAGGATTGCAGTCATAGCGTTCATAGACACCTCAGGGGCACCAGCTGCTAAATCTGGTGTTTCAGGGGAGAAGACATCTGGCTCAGATGCCATGCTGACCACACGCTGACACTCACAGGGCTCCAGGCAAGATATCAATAGGCCACCCTCCTGTGCTGCAGAGAGGCCGGGTCACCCAGAGGACTCACCACCCTGGATAGGTACTGCTATGCTGCGCCTGTGATGCTGTCCCCTTGCTGCTGTGTCAGTCTGCTTCTTTTATCAGCACTTCCTGTGTGAATTTTCGCGCCAGTGTAATGCACCCTAGAGGCCAGAGGCTCTCGAAAAATGGTTGCCAAAAACGTCTGTATGGAAGATAATGTGGGCTCTAAGAAAATGGCCGCCGACAGAAGATAGAGGTCAAGCAGCCATAGCCCACAAAAAGATGGCCGCCGAACGGCAATATCTGCATACAGGGTGGACAAACATGGCCGCCGATCAGCTGATAGGGGCCAGTGGGTGTGGCCGAACCACAGGAAGATGGCCGCCGGGCAGTCACAAGAGGCCAAACTTGGCATGGACCACCTCAAAATGGCCGCCGACAGCATGGAGGAGGAAGGACACAAACACAGGTAAGAAAAAATGACATTTCTTTTAAATGTTAGTTACAGCCAGCCCCGCTCCAGTGGGACCCCCTAGGTGACCCCCAGCACCCAGCAACCTTTAGCTAGAAGCCCAGGGAGGAGGGAAAGGCAGGGAGAGAGGGAAGAAAGGGGCCACAACCACTTACTTGATCTCTCCAGGAATGTCCAGCTAAATCACCCAGCCGAGGCAGGGGAGTTTTACCTATCCTGCATGTATTCTGCTGGAAGACATTCCAAACAGATCATGGCCAGGCATGCTGTGATTGGACCCAGAAGGGACGATCATATGTATGCCCTGGAGCATGACGCTCACCGGACAGGCTGCTGCGACTCGGCCGTAAGGTCAGCCGAAGCTGAGCGGTCCGATGCAGGCCCTGGAGCGTAAGCTCACCGGCCACCCGTGGAGCGACGGGCATGTCGTGGAAAACCCAGCGCGTAACTAGGGTCGGCACACGCTCGATGGCCGAAACTGGGGAGACTACAAGGATCGAGGATCCAGCCTGTCACCCAGTCGGCAGTTGATCGAAGATCGCAGGAAACAACAAATGTAGCAAAAAAAAAAAAATATATATATATATATCCTTTTTCCCCGGACCAATGGGCCCGAAGGGAGCCATGTCCTACTCCTTGCTAGACAGAAAAAAAACTGATCTGCGAAGATGCAGACTGAGAGGGTATACCCAGAGGGTCCGCCCCCTGGGCGGTACTGTAGAAGGTGTGATGCAACACTTTTTACAAGTTTTTCTGCCTAGTCACTCCTAATTAACGGATAATACCCACTTTGTCAATAGAGAAGCTGTGTCGGTCCATGGACGAAAGAGTAATTCAGTTTAAAAACCGCTGCACAAATACCGTGTGACATAAAATATTGCAACAATCGCCATTTTATTCTCTAGATTCTCTGCTTAATATATGTTTGGGGGTTCTAAGTAATTTTCTAGAAAAAAATACGGATTTTAACTTGTGTAGCAACCTCACCCCCTTCACCTGCCTTCGGCTCCCCACAGGTAGAGAGGGCACACCACGCCACAAGACCGTACCCTCCTGTGAAAAGAGGTTGAGCGGTGTTATTAGCGGGTCCCCACGGCCAGAAACCAGCATCCTCCTGAGAATGATTCTCACCTCTACAATAAACAGAGATAAGTCCTTGTTCCCCCCAGTGACTCGAATGTCCACACCAGCTGCAACTCCAACGCAGAGTTTATTTTCTCTTTGCAAATAACAGTCTCTGATAGGTAAAGGTTGGAGTAAGAAGACAGGACAGCACAAGGTGTGGGAGAGGTCCAGGCACAAACACAATCACTTCACTGCTCGGCTTTTCAAGCAGACTTGGCCCAGATGGATAGTCTCCCTAGGTAGGGACTAGCAGCCAAATGGTACTCTAACTTAACCGCACAGTCTCTGCCACCGACTGGATGAACTTGGTCTCTGCCACAGACCTGGTGAACTTGGTCTCTGCCACAGACCTGGTGAACTTGGTCTCTGCCACATACCTGGTGAACTCGGTGTTTCAAAGCTTGACCTCTTTGTAAGGAGAAGACATCCCTCCAGAGAGTTACCGTGCCCCTTTCTTTACCGTGACTTCTCACCGGTCCCTCTGAACAGTTCCTCGCCCGGCCTCCTCGTCTAAAATGCGGGTCCCCTCGCAAGGCGGCACTCTGGGATTCCTCGATCCTTGCTGGGCCCCAGCCGAAGGTGCTGTGCCCAAGGCCTTTGCCGCAGTCCCAGGGCTAAAGATGCCTGAGACTGATTCACCGACCTCTGCCCCTGGGCTGAAGGTGCCCAGGGCAGACAGGAACACACTCCTGGGACTAGGACTCCCGACGACTGAAGAAGAACCTCGAACAGGCAGCGTCTGCCCCTCATATCCTCTCCCAGCATGCACAGCAGGCCTGCCACACCCACCGTATGGCTGCCGAGAGGGGACACACAAGGCACAGCACTGTATCAGTGGTTCAACCCTGGCCCACCATGGCAGCGCCACCTGCAGGCCACAGGGAACTATACACCGATACTCTCCCTGCGGACAAAAATGGTTGATAGAATCCTGACAATTGGGGTGTTTGAGCATAACTACCACTCAAACACTTCCCCTAAATTTCGGACCCCGCTACACTTGTAAACACCAAATGTCAGAAATAGGCTTAGTCATGAAAGGGTTAAACATAAAACTGCTGCTCGCCATAGCCGATCCTAGTGTGTATGTGAAAGCCTCAGTCAAATGTAAAATGTAACCCAATCACTATAATCTCCTATAAGCTTTAGGTTAAAGTAATTTGAAAAGTCATTTGAAATCTTTTAAATATTACAGCTTCCATTAAAATAATACGTTATGATTCTGTCATGAAGGTCCTTATTCAGACATTTCCTTCTTTAGGGTGAAAACGCTTTGCTTGTCTACCAGTGTGGCTCCTGCTTTGTCAGCCAGTTAGACAGACTTCTCATGGAGACTATACATAACCATTTCAACACACATCACGTATTTGAATGGGGATCACTCATCAGAGACCAAAGCATATGTGAATAATGTGTCATTCTGTTGGGGTTTACATAATTTTTTGGAAAAATAATTACTGCAATAAATAGAATTTTTATTGTATATCTGCCTGGATTTGAGCTGAAACCTATGAACGAGCAATAAAGAAAATTCTGCATTATCTACAACGTATATTGTAATGGGAACAACATACTATCCTGGTGTATAAACCAGACATCTAATATTTCATACATACAGTACATGTATGTTTATCTCCTTATTTTGGTGTGAATGTATTGTACTGTCATATTTTTTCAGCAACTATCACAGATGTAATATAATGTACATGAATTCATGAACAAGAGTTTCTGTTATTCACTCTTCTTATGTAACAATCCTGCCTCTGAAACCGTTTGCGTGAGCTTATTTCTCACAGTTATAACAGACGTGAGAGTTTTCTTAGAAATTATTAGGTAGTAATTATCACACTAACTTTTTGCAAAACCTTTTTTTCGAGAACTCTGTGACACTTCCCACTTCAAGACACATGCATAAAGATATCTTTAAAAATAATCCATCATCCAAATCCCCAATCCATATTTAAAGGAGAAGTATGAAACAACAAGAAAGGCGCTTTTAAGTGCAGCAATCCAACAGTTTAATCAGCATAGGGTTAAAAACACTTACAAAAATCAAGCATCAAGCATCAAATAAGAAATCCAGGCTCCTATTACTTTACTCCATAGCACTGTGCTGACCAGCAGCTGCAGAGTAGGGGGAGGATATGGGGACAAGAAGTCCGCCGCACTTATGGAACCACCATTGCTGCACTTAGAAGTGCCTTTCTTGTTGTTTCATCTTTGAACCAGCGTTGCTTTCTGCTTAAGTGCCATCCCAGCCTCCACATACCATTCCCATGATGATTTACTGATCACAGCCCAGTGGAGAACTTTAAGCCGAAGCGCCCTATTCATCCTCCTCTTTAAAGGAGAAGTATGACCATAGCTTGCGTGGCCATATTTCTCATGTGGGTCACAAAAGTGCACTTACTTGTGCACTCCTGTAACCCAGATCCAGCTGACAGCGGGCTAAAGCCTGTTGTCGGCTGACGTCACAGAGTCGGTCCAGGCACTGCAAGGATCCCAACTTTAACTACTTCAATACCAGGCACTTTCCTGCCCAGGACAATTTTCAGCATTCAGCGCTGTCACGCTTTGAATGACAATTGTGCAACACTGTACCAAAACCAAATTTTTATCATTTTCTTTCCACAAATAGAGCCTTCTTTTGGTGGTATTTGATAACCTCTGTAGTTTTTATTTTTTATGCTGTAAACAAAAAAATACCAACAATTAAAAAAAAAACGGAAGGACACTGATAGGTGGCACTGATGGCACTGATAGGCGGTACTGACAGCACTGATAGGCAGCACTGACGGCACTGATAGGTGGCACTGATAGGTGGCACTGATGGGCACTGGATAGGCGGCACTGATGAGGAGCTACTGGCAGGCATGACTGAGTGGCATCTGAAGGGCACTGACAGGTATTACTGATTGGGTACTGATTGGTACTTTTATGGGCACTGATTGGCACTCTTCTGGGCACTGATTGACACTTTTATGGGCACTGGCAGGCGTTTATTGAGATGCACAGGCAGGCAGGTGATGGGCACAGGCTTGCAGGCGATGGGCACATTTGATGGGGGCTGCACTGATAATCAATGTGCTGATTATCAGCGCAGACCCCCCCTTTGACAGGGAGAGCCGCCGATCGGCTCTCCCTGTCAGCGTGAACCGAGGAAAGCCATTTCCCGGCACTTCCTGGTTCGCGCGATGATCATCACAGCTGATCAGGTGGTAAGAAGCCTCTGTAAAAGGCTCCATACCACGATCGGAGTTGCGGTGAGTCAGACTGACACACAGCAGCTCCGATCGCCGCGCTACATCATATGACGCCTGATCAGGATAACTAAACCACTTTTCTGCCGTCCTTTGAGGGCAAGTGGTTAATGTCAGGATCCACCCAGATTCCTGACTAGCAGCCAGCTTAACCTGTCAGCTCACTGAGCCAGCCACTCCAGCTCCCTTCCCAGCCTGGCGTTCCAGTAAGGGGGTCAAGCAAAGAGCCGGTGACTGCAGTCATGTGATCGCTCAGTTCTCCAGGTTGGTCCACGGGGGGGGGCAGCTACTGCAGCTACTGCAGCTATGTGTCTGATAACTACTGCAGACACATAGGTGAGTAGGTACATTTGTTTTTTATTTAACCCCACACTTCTCCTTTAAAGAAGGTATGGATTTTTTTACATAGTTACCTTGGTTCAGCTTGGACCAGTGCATAGTTGCCAACATTGCAAAAAAAATCTAGGACACTTTTTTTGCATGTAGGCGGAGCCTTGCTATATTTAGGGGGCGGGGCATTAATTTGTAGGCGTGTCACAACCTAATACGAAAATGCGGCACGCAAAGCGAAAAATGGGTGTGATTTACACGCGATAGTGGGCGTGGCTTAAATGGACGTGGTTCAGAAGGGGTGTAGTTAGAGTCCGAGAGGAAGGAAGGAAGGAAGGAAGGAAGGAAGGAAGGAAGGAAGGAAGGAAAGAAAGAAAGAAAGACAGAAAGAAAGAAGCCAGATCCTAAACCACAATAGAAATATGTGTATTCCAGAATGTTTAACAAAATCGGCAGATAAAGATACTCCAAAACACCTGTTGTTGGCGCTTCAATCATCCCGGCACCATGGTTGTTATGGTGTCAGGGTGATTGAAGCGCATTATTTCTATTATTACATTGTAATATAAAATTAAATCATTCAACTCACCATAATGCAGAATCAGTGGAAGCGTGTCACCTGCCACGTCGCCTGCCACCAGATGCCCTTCCCAGCAGTCCGTCCTTGCATCAGGTGCCTCCCCAGCAGAGTCATTCCTTGCATCAGGTGCCTCCCCAGCAGTCCGTCCTTGCATCAGGTGCCTCCCCAGCAGAGTCCGTCCTTGCATCAGGTGCCTTCCCAGCAGAGTCCGTCCTTGCATCAGGTGCCTCCCCAGCAGTCCGTCCTTGCATCAGATGCCTCCCCAGCAGTCCGTCCTTGCATCAGGTGCAACACGCACTACACTGATTATTACAACACGCACTACACTACACCACCCACTACACTGATTACCACTACACTACACTAACTACTACACTACACTGATTAATACACTACACCAGGGGTCTCCAAACTTTTTACTTCGAGGGCCACATTGTATATTTTACAGATATTCGTGGGCCGAAAAAAAAAAAGTTATTTATAAATTAATCCCCAGCCATGAAAGAGAATAGAATTTTAAAAAAAGGCTGCCATCAGCGAGGCTGGATGGTGCACCTGTATCCTCCGCCTGCACTTAAATGCCAGAGCCTCGTGCACTAGGGCTAAACATTAAGTGTGCATGAGGCCTTACATCAGTGTTCCTGTCAGAGCCTTCCTGCCCATTTGTGTCCTAGGTATAATCTCCCCACACAATTGTATCCTCATCAGACTCTCCCTACATGCTTGTGTCCCCATTAACACCCCTTCTTGCACATTTCTGTTCCCATCACAGCCGCCCCCACACATTTGTGTCCCCATCAGAACTCCTGCCACACGCCAGTGTCCCCTCAGAGCCACCTCCCCACACCCATTAAAACCCTTCCTGCCCATGTCCCAATCAGCGCCCCCACATGTGTGTCCCACATCAGAGTGCCCCCCCACATTTGTGTCCCACATCAGAATCCCCCCCACATTTGTGTTCCCCATCAGAGCCCCCTCCACACTTGTGTCCCCCATCAGAGTCCCCTCCACACTTGTGTCACCCATCAGAGCCTCTCCACACTTGTGTCCTTCATTAGAGTCCCCTCCACACTTGTGTCCTCCATCAGAGCCCCTCCACACTTGTGTCCTCCATCAGAGCCCCCCCGCACATTCCTTTCCCCATCATACCTCGGGGACCCATGACTTTGCAGACCCAAAGGCGGCGGCGGCGGGGGGATGAAGATCGCATCCCATCCACATGTTCAGTATAGCGGGGAGGGGCCGCCAAAAGAGAGAAGCCGATTGGCTGCCCCTCTCCTCTGCACTAAACACAAGAGGACAATAGTAAACAACATAGTGGCGGCGACGGAGGCCATTTTGGTGTAGCCGCCGCTGCCGTTTTTGCCTAAAACACTCCCGAATTTCCGGGACATTCAAACAAAAAGTCCCAGAAAAAAAATCGGGACAAAAACAATCCGGGACAAGGTTCGTAAATCCGTGAATGTCCTGGGAAATCTAAGACTGTTGGCAACTATGCCAGTGTAGCTATGCATATTCATGCAGACACCATCTACATCAGGGGTGTCAAACTCAAATTCATCGGGGGCCGTATCAGCAGTATGGATGGTCTGAAAGGGCTGGTTGTATCTGTAGGGCTATGTATCTACTCTTTAATATTGCAATGCTGTGAAGGGTAGGTGCAGACCAGCATCGAGACCATTCGCACTCCTGTAGCAGATGATGCAACTCCAAAAAGGAGGGTCACACAACGCTGGTATCATCCACAAAAAACGGTATTGGAGACTGCTCAGACCAAACACCATCAGAAATCAAGAGTATGCCATGTACAGAGTGAAGAATTCAGGAATGTGCTATGTACAGAGTGACGGGTTCAAGAGTGCGTTACGTACAGGGTGCAGGAGTGGATTACGTACAGGGCGCAGGAGTGCGTTACGCACAGGGCGCAGGAGTGCGTTACGTACAGGGCGCAGGAGTGCGTTACGTACAGGGCGCAGGAGTGCGGTACGTACAGGGCGCAGGAGTGCGTTACGTACAGGACGCAGGAGTGCGTTACGTACAGGGCGCAGGAGTGCGTTACATACATGGTGCAGGAGTGTGTTACATACAAGGTGCAACATGTCATTCTAACCCTTCCTCCTAGGTTCTGACCTCTGCACCCACCACTCCCCCGCACACATCAGCCTTCACAGCCCTCACCCCCCCCCCAAAAAAAACTTCCTTTCTTCTGTACTCTCCTACCTTCCTACCTTGCCCAGCTCTGGTACCCCCCGTATAGCAAGCCCTCAAAAAGCCTGTCCACAGGATGCAGCCCACTGGATGGTTAAAAAAAATAACATTGCCGTCCAAGCTGACAGGAACCTCCGCCGCTGACTGCTATGCCATGTGCTTAGCGCATCGGCGCTGCTGGATGGACTGAGCAGAAGAGCAGGAAATGTTCTCTAGGAGACGGCCAGCCGAGCATGTGCTCACACAAACCCGGCGCCGCTTGCGGGACTAAGGAGCAGGGTGTTTAATGTTGTCTGGGAGACATGCAGTGGGAAAAACAGACGGCGCCCGGCAGATGCTGCGCGCAGAGGCGGCTCTAGACTTTGTGAGGCCTTTGGCAAAAACTTAGACATGAGGTCCCACTCACGCCCATAATGGGAAAAAAAATTCAAGTGATGGAGGCTGGGAAAAGGGGCTGGTAAATGTAATTGCGGAGTGTATGTGGTGGGTGGTATGTACATGAGAGGGGTGCGGAGTGTATGGGGGTGGGCAGGGGCGTACCTAGGGCATTTGGCACCCGGGGCAGATCCTATATCTGGCACCCCCCGACCTTAAAAATGTAAAAACACCCCACTGTACCCCCTCTCCACAACTGGACCCCTTTACAATACACAGCCCCCCTGCACCTCTTTACATTACACAGCACCCTGCACCTCTGGACCCCTTTAAATTACACAACCCCCTGCATCTCTGAACACCTTTACATTACAAAACCTCCTGCACCTCGGGGTCCCTTTACATTACACAACCCCCTGCACCCATTTACATTACACAGCACCCTGCAGACCTTTACATTCCACAGCACCCTGCACTCCTTTACATTACACAACCCCCTGCACCTCTGGACCCCTTAACATCACACAGCATCCTGCACCTCTGGACCCCTTTATATTACCTAACCCCCCAGCTTTGGACCCCCCTGCATGCTGCACAGTCATCCCCCCCCCACCCTGCATGTTACACAGTCACCTTCCCCCACCCTGCATGTTACACAGTCGCCTATCCCCCACCCTGCATGTTACACAGTCGCCTATCCCCCCCCTGCATGTTACACAGTCACCTCTCCCCCCCCCCTGCATGTTACACAGCCACCCGGCACCTCCCCCCTGCATGTTACACAGCCACCTCCCCCCCCTGCATGTTACACAGCCACCCCCCCTGCATGTTACACAGCCACCCCCCCTGCATGTTACACAGCCACCTCTTCCCCCCCTGCATGTTACACTGTCACCCCCCCATGCATGTTACACTGTCACCTCTCCCCCCCCTGCATGTTACACTGTCACCTCTCCCCCCCTATCATGTTACACTGTCACCTCTCCCACCCTGCATGTTACACTGTCACCTCTCCCCCTGCATGTTACACTGTCACCTCTCCCCCCCCTGCATGATACACTGTCACCTCTCCCCCCCTGCATGTTACACTGTCACCTCTCCCCCCCATACATGTTACACTGTCACCTCTCCCCCCCTGCATGATACACTGTCACCTCTCCCCCCCCCCCTACATGTTACACAGTCACCTCTCCCCCCCCCCTGCATGTTACACAGCAGTGACAGTGCATGCATCAGTGACACTGTCCCTCTTGTCCACCTGTTGGAGCACACACTGCGTGGAATAATGGACAGGGCACTTGAGGCAGAACAGAGGGAGGAAGAGGAGGACTTCCTTACCTCTCAAGGCCCCCTTTATCCAGACAGTGTTCCTGCTGGCCCGGCTATCACATAGGAAGAGGAGGAGGAGGAGGAGGATTGTGTCAGCATGGAGGTGGAGCCTAGCACTCAGCATCAGCAGCAGTCTTCAAGGGATCAATTACAGTCCCAAGACACCCATGGACTTGTACGTGGCTGGGAGGAGGTGGCTGCGGATCTTGCTTCTTGATCTTCTTGCTGTTTGATCTTCACTCAATATTGGACTTTTTATTGAACATTTTGCATATTATGGTCTAATGTTTTATAGTATTTAGATAACTGGTTCAGCATTACCTTTTGATATCATTACACTTGGTGTCATATCACTGTGTACCCTCAATGAACATTTTTGTATGTGGGTTATAATATTATTTTTACAGGTTGGGTTAGCGCGGCTACACTTTTTGCCTGTGTAAACAAGGCATCTCCCTGTTCTGCCTAGTGACAGGACACTGATCGTCTGCTCCCTGTAATCGGGAGCAGCGATCAGTGTCGTGTCACAGTAAGCCCAGCCCCCACACAGTTAGAATCACTCCTTAGGACACACTTAACCCCTTCCTAGCCCCCTAGTGGTTAACCCCTTCCCTGCCAGTCACATTTATACAGTAATCAGTGCATTTTTATAGCACTGATCACTGTAAAAATGACAATGGTCCCAAAATAGCGTCAAAAGTGTCCGATGTGTCTACCATAATGTCGTAGTCATGATAAAAAATTGCTGATCGCCGCAATTGCTAGTAAAATAAAAAAATATTAATAAAAATGCAATAAAACTATCCCCTATTTTATAGACGCTATAACTTTTGCGCAAACCAATCAATAAACGCTTATTGTGATTTTTTTTACCAAAAATATGTAGAAGAATACGTATCGGCCTAAACTGAGGAAATTATTTTTTTATTTTTATATATTTTTGGGGATATTTATTACAGCAAAAAGTAAAACATTTTTTTTTCTTTAAATTGTCCCTCTATTTTTGTTCATAGCGCAAAAAATAAAAACCGCAAAGGTGATCAAATACCACCAAAAGAAAGCTATATTTGTGGGAAAAAAAGGACGTCAATTTCATTTGGAAAATTACGTCGCACAACCGTGCAATTGTGAGTTAAATCGACAAAGTGCCAAATCGCAAAAAGTGGCCCGGTCATTTGGCAGCCAAATCCTCCGGGGCTGAAGTGGTTAAAACATATCAGCAATAAAAGATTCCCTACTTCTATGCTCCGAGGTTCTCTTTAAATATCTTTATGTCTCTTTCCAGGAGTTGAATGTCACAAAACCACAACTGTTGAACGAAAAAAAAAAAAAAGCCTAGTTAATTTCTTTAACTTCAAGTAAATGTATTCTACTGTGTCCCAGGCATGTTAGCTAAGCATTATGGGAGATTAAGTTCAACTGAAGTGGCAGAATTTGCACATTTTCTAAAATATTAATGATTTTTAACTTTGGTACAAAGAATACAAAACCATAAATAGATATTGATGCTCATGGCATTTTAAGTGCAAAGCAACAAAACAGCA
Source organism: Rana muscosa (assembly GCA_029206835.1). NCBI lineage: Eukaryota > Metazoa > Chordata > Amphibia > Anura > Ranidae > Rana > Rana muscosa. The sequence continues at coordinate 1,028,044,891 of CM055116.1, forward strand.
AATGATCTAAATTGTTTCTGTTTAGCTAAAAACTTGTTAGGACTCCTAAATGAAACCCATAGATATAGCTTTTATGTTTTATTAATGAAAACCTCCAAACAGAAGTAGGGCTACATTATTATAGGCTGATTTAGCTGCTGTGCTGAATAGATTATAAAACACCGTAAAGGAATTCTGTTATAATTTGGATACTAATCTCTTTGGTGTGAATTTCAGATTCAATTAGAAATCAGTTATTTTCTTCATATTTGTATGATATATTGTATATTTCTTTCTTGTTATATGAAGGTTTAGTAAAACAGTAAAAAAATGTATAGGGAATAAAAGAGTAACTGTCTTTTGCATATTGTTCTGCTAATTAAAACCGATTGAGTACCCGAAGACAAAGGATGACAGAGGCTCATCTTGTTTATATAGGTGGCCCTGTGTTGCCATGGCTATTTGTAGTCATTTTATAGCACTAATTTGGAGTTAGATTTTAAGACCATGTGCTGTTAAAAGCCAAGGCTCTCTCCATTGATATTTAAATGAACAAGTCGGACTAGTTTAAGTCAGGTTACAGGATATGATGTACAGGAAGTATGGGGGTGGAACTTAGGTTTTGAAAGAAGCATGTGGCCAGACAAAAGAACAGAGTTGGTTTGGAACACAAAGGACGAGGACATGTGCTAGAGGCTTTGGAGGTAACAGAAGTTTTGAGTTGGACTTTGAGAAAAGAACCATGAAGGACATTACATCTTGATTCCATCTCTAAGTTGAGTAACTGTTTAGTTTACTTATTGCATACATATTGCACATGCTTATTTTGCTAGAAAGAATAATTGGCTTATGCATGTTGTATGCATATTTTCTAACTATGAATTTAATTTTGTGCAGTTGTATGTGCAGCTTTTCTGCTTAATAAAGCATTCATACACTACAGAGGTATAATTTGCCATGGCTTCTACCGCAAGAACCTTTAAAAGACAAAAGCAAAATATTTGGGGGCTCGTCCGGGATTTACGCTGAAAGTTTAACTGAAGCAGACCTCTTTTTTGTGGTGTGTTTTGTAGCTTGTGCTGTGGAAAAGTTCTGTGTACACTGTTTAGGAGGAGTAAGGCTGCAGGGGTTTCTGGTGTCCAGGAGGAGAAGGCGTGTACCCTTCCTACCTGGTCCAGAGATAGTCAGTGAATGTCTGTTGCAAAGGAGCTGGGTAGGTATGCTTCTCCTTTGAACAGAGCTTGGGGGGATGGAGTCTCTGATCTTTTCTCAGATTTTAGTCTCAAACATTTTGGGTTTAGTAGGGGAGATATGTGGGCAGATGCTGTGTTCGGTTTGCACTTCCTGCATGCTCCACATATTGAATCTACAAAGAGGGAAAAGGCTGAATTAGAAATAGACTTACGGAAGGAGCCGCTTGTAGAGACCACCAAGTGTTTGGAAGACACTGCAAGCAAGGCAACGGATTTAGAATGTAGGGCACTCAAAGTTAAACCTGCAGTGGCTTCGAAGAGTGTTCAAACCACAACAGACAGAGCTGAAGATTTGAATGAGTGGTGTACAGCCCTCATAAACAAGTCTAATGATGCCATAACAAAGGACAAAGGCCCTAAGCCTGTAAGCAAAAGTAGGACATGTGCCACTGTTACTTCCTATAAGCGGGAAGCTGGGAATCTGATCAGCTCAAATAGTGATGGCCAAGTTGAGTCAGATAAAAGGAAGGCAAGGCCTATGTACTCCAGAAGCCACATGTGGACTGATTTACTTAGGGTGGGGGTCCCTAGAGAGGAAATAGATGGGATTCCTACACCAGCATTGCTTAGGAGGTGAAAGCAAGTGGTTGGGAATGCTAGATTCAGTCATATTAGGTGTTTTTTTTTTCAGAAAATGGGTCATTTTGCTACAGAGTGCCATTCTGTGAAGACTGCACAACAGCAGGTCAGTGTTCCCAGGACAGCACAGAGAGAGATACAGGTTTATTCTTTCAGCTGTAAATCAATGCCTTACTGTGAAAGTGTTACAAGGCAACAGTGGGCACCCTACAATAGTTTTGCAGTTAGAGCAGGCAGAGAAAGTCCAGGAAGCAGGCCAAGGTCGGTAACAGCAAGACAGCACAGTACAGAATCAGCAGGCAAAGACGAGTCTAGTAAACAAGCTGAGGTCAGAGAGATCAGGTGAACAAGGTTAATGCAGGGGCAAAGGCAAAGTCTAGGAGAAAGTCGGGTTATACACAGGTAAGCAGGTTCAATGTAGAATATGGAAAGAAACTGCGCTAAACTTGCTGAAATAAAACAACCGGGTATCTCACTGATATCTCAGTTTGTGGTTAGGAGCTGCGATTATAATGTAAACAACAATACACGATAAGAAAAAGGAAAAAAGGAAAAATCGCGCTGACCCATAACCATACACTATCGAGTGATGGTGTGAATTAATTAAATAAAATTATATCTTAAGGGTGTGACACAGTTAATCAATAAAATTAATGAAGTGTATAAAAATAATAGCCAAAAGATTAACATAAGACACATCAATCATAAACACAACAAATGTATAAAGTGGTGTGAAAAGAAATTATCATATAGTCCATGTGTGAGTTTCCTAAATAATGTCCATTAGATGACACCAGTGCTCTGTGTAAATCAAAAAATTCCATAAAGTGAATGTTGCATCCAAACAAATTGTGAAGTTCCACCACCAATCAGCAGGAATTCCTCCTTACCAGTTAGTCATGATCCCCCATGACAGAGGATCAATGAATGCATAAATCAGGCAGCTCTCCCCACAGATCAGCACAAACACAATGGTTTCTTGAGACACCAGCTTCCAACAGTCCTCAATGAGTGCATGCAATATGGAAGAGATAACACACACTCCACATAGTGCATTAAACGTTTTAAATGTTTAGTATAGTTAAAAAGTATTGCACTTACAATTATGCAGTTTTGTAAAGCTTTTTTAAGTCTGGTGTGCCGGCCGCTGCACATACATCAGACACCTGTCCTTCTGTGAAGCGTTCGAGGTGACGTCAGCACGTCGCTCCGCCCTACGTCCGTTTCGTAAAAAAATTACTTCTTCCAGGGGCACGGGCGGCGCACTGCGTCACCTCTATTTATAGTACAAAAGAGCCAAGCCTCGCTTTGGGTCACAACCATCCATCGGACATGCGCAGCATCCCCCAGTGTCACTGCATTATGAAACACTAGACGCACTGACTACTTTGATTCGCCGGCATGCTAGAGGACTGATGATCGGTCTATGGGGCTCTCTTTAATGGTTAATGTATTAAGTTTATTGACAATACTGAAATTAAAATCATGTCTATTCCATGCTCAGTTCAAATCTTGGTAAATCTAAGCCGGAAGTGCACTTTTTGCAAACGTAGGGGTCACTCTCCGCCGACGGCTAGAGCGACACCTACTGGACAATAATAAAATCACTCTCCATAATGAAACATCCATGTACAAGCCTGTGCACCAAGGAAATCCAACGTGACTCACTCCCACTTAAAGGCTGCTTATCACAATGGATTAGATATGGATAATTCATTTATTTTTTCTCTAAAAATTGTTTTTTAAATGTTAAAACCTATTATATTAATATATTTTTTTTTAATGTGGTCCCTTACTTTAGAGGGCTGCACACTAAAGGCTATATCAATAATGAAGAGTCCACCTCCCTGACGTATCACACTGAACAAATATGACATGACAGCGGGGGACTCATTCTTGAAGTGCAATAACAGCACCCAAGAGCAATGTGTGTGTTGTATCGAAGACACTCCATATGTGTACACTGATGTGTTGTTATTGATATGGTGATGTCTCTAATAACATAAAGCAACCCACCCATCTCAATCAAGAAGAAGGGGGGGAGAGGACATACGGCAAAAAAGAAGAAAGGGGAAATAGATGTCAGGGATTAGCCAGTCACCTTCCCAGGGCCTGGATTGTAGGTACAACGTTCCCTGGGCATCTGACCAGGACACCACTATGGAGCAGGACTCCATCTTCCTATTGGTTGGTTAGTTGGTATGATACCAAATTAAGACACATGCGTTTAGGCTATTGCTATAACCAAAATTTCTTTTGTATATCTAAACAACATTTTCCTTCCTTTTTTTCTCATTTTAATATGATACCAAAAATTAATAGTCCGTGGATGTGTGATAACACAAAACGAGACTCAGTAAATCAAACTGAGACCATCATATCTATATATGTGAAAACCAGAAAAACTTATCTCTATATAAATGTTTATGTTCCCATATTCAAATGGAAAAAAAACAAAAAAAACAATGTGATTTAATTTAAACCTTTAAGAATTGTTTATAAACGCATTCACGTCTGTGTCGACATTTAAACCAAAAGGTACGTATGTCTTCAATCTATGTATCCAGGACATTTCCTGTTTGGAAATCTCCCGCACCAATGAACTCCCCCTCCAATGAGGTTTATATTTGTCTATACCCATGTACAGGGTATTGGATGGATCTCTATGGTGTACCTCATCATAATGTCTAGAGACCGAATGTTTGGGGAAGCCTGCTTTGATGTTACTAATATGCTCATTCAGTCTTACCTTAAGAGCCCTTTTAGTCCTCCCCACATATTGCAGCCCACATGGGCATTGGATGAGGTAAGTTACACCTTCTGTGGCGCAGGTGATAAATGGTTCCACTTCAAACACCCTAGACGTACTGGTAGACGTGAAGCTACATATCTTTCTATCTTTACACCTGTTCATAGAACAGACTCGACAGGTCTTACAACGGTAATAGCCCGTAAGATTTTGTAAGAAAGACCTATTGGCTTTTGGAGGATCGGAGACACTGTGTCAGGTCACCTGTGGCCAGATGACAGATGCACACCCTAGGGGGTCAGGAGTGCACCACAAGGTAGTGAACCCTATGGCTGACTGCTGCGGATAGGATACTGGGTGGTTGTGGAAAGTGGGACCAGAGGAGCACAACCGGGATCCACAGGAAGCTAGAGCCGAGATTCCCCAGGGTGCGGAGTCTAAGACCCAGCAGGTCTTCACCAGAGCCTCTAGTGGTGAGGATGTTATGCTGCAGCTAGGTCCAGGTCACGACCCCTAGAGTCTCCTAGCTCACGCCTCGTAGGGTAAGGAGGAAAGAGGGGAAGCAGCAGCACAGGATACAAGAATAGTGAGGGGAAAGGCCAAGGTCAGGGCAACAAGCAGACAAGGATAAACGAAGGGCAAGCCGAAGGTCAAGGGTCACAAGCAGACAGGGATAGTCAGGAACAAGCCAATATCGTAACAGAGAGACTGACGTAGCACACGGCAGGCAGGAACTCAAACACACAATGCTTAAACAAACACGTTGATCAGCAATGCAGACTTGCAGTGCACAGGTTAATATAGTGTTCTGTGATAGGGCCTGGGGTGGAGTCAGGCTGGGAGGAGATTATAAAGGCAGCCAGGTGAGAGAGAGTCTGGCCTCTAAGATGAACACATGGGAAGAAAGGTAAGCTGACAGACAAACACTACTGCATATCCATGACACACTGGGAGAAACCCTATTTCCAAGAGAAGAAGCCCCCTTAAAAATGATTTGAGGTCTCGCAGGCAAGATACTTTTCAAAACCTGATCACTTTCCAATATATGCCAATGTTTCTGTATCAACTGCTTCACCTTGTGGTGTTGTACAGAAAATGTTGTAATAAAGGGGATAGAGATCTTCTTGGTCACTGTTTGATGTGTTTTTTCTACCAAAAGTAAAGACCTATCAACCTCTCTGATTTCTTTAACCGTCTGGGCTAACAATTGTGAGTTGTAGCCTTTTTCCTCAAACCTAGCGGACAACATAGAGGCCTGAGAGTCAAAGGTGTTTACCTCAGTACGATTGCGTCTAAGGCGTGTGAACTGACCTCGAGGAACAGCCTTTAACCAGGGTTCGTGATGGCAACTATCCAAGGCAATGTACGAATTCCGGTCCGTTGCCTTGAAATAAGTTGATGTAACAAATTTACCATCTTCCACTCTGATTGTCAGATCTAAAAAATGAATTTGCTCCATACTGGCTTCAAAATTGAATTTTATGCCCCTGCCATACCATAGGAGGAGGACGTCATCGATATACCGAGCCCAAAGGGCCAATTCAGGCCTCCTCGGGGCATCTATGATGTCCTCCTCCCACTTAGCCATGAACAAGTTGGCCAAGCTTGGGGCATACTTGGCCCCCATTGCCACACCCCTATCCTGACGATAGAACTGTTGGTCAAACAGGAAATAGTTGTGGGTGGCGGCATAGCTAAATAATTCCATAATAAATTCAATCTGGATAGATGATAATCCAGAATCCCTCACCAAATGTAGTTTAACTGCCTCCAATCCCAAACAATGAGGGATAATAGTATATAGTGAGGTTACATCCGCTGTAACCATCCATAAACCTCTTTTGGGTGTAATCCCTGCTAACATATTGATCACCTGTTTAGTATCCTTGATGTAAAAAGGAACCTTCTTCACCAAAGGTTGGAGGTAGTGATCAATATATTTGCCCACCCGGGACGTAATTGAGTCAATCCCACTCACGATGGGACGTCCCGGGGGGCAAATAACAATGGGGGCCAAGTATGCCCCAAGCTTGGCCAACTTGTTCACGGCCAAGTGGGAGGAGGACGTCATAGATGCCCCGAGGAGGCCTGAATTTGCCCTTTGGGCTTGGTATATCGATGACGCCCTCCTCCTATGGCACTGAATTGGACCTCTTGAACTTCATGGCACTTCTTAATAATAATGACAGGGGCATAAATTCAATTTTGAAGCCAGTATGGAGCAAATTCATTTTTTAGATCTGACAATCAGAGTGGAAGATGGTAAATTTGTTACATCAACTTATTTCAAGGCAACAGACCGCAATTCGTACATTGCCTTGTATAGTTGCCATCATGAACCCTGGTTAAAGGCTGTTCCTCAAGGTCAGTTCACACGCCTTAGACGCAATTGTACTGAGGTAAACACCTTTGACTCTCAGGCCTCTATGTTGTCCGCTAGGTTTGAGGAAAAGGGCTACAACTCACAATTGTTAGCCCAGACGGTTAAAGAAATCAGAGAGGTTGATAGGTCTTTACTTTTGGTAGAAAAAACACATCAAACAGTGACCAAGAAGATCTCTATGCCCTTTATTACAACATGTTCTGTACAACACCACAAGGTGAAGCAGTTGATACAGAAACATTGGCATATATTGGAAAGTGATCAGGTTTTGAAAAGTATCTTGCCCGCGAGATCTCAAATCATTTTTAAGGGGGCTTCTTCTCTTGGTAATAGTGTTGCTCCCAGTGTCTCCGATCCTCCAAAAGCCAATAGGTCTTTCTTTTAAAATCTTACGGGCTATTACCGTTGTAAGACCTGTCGAGTCTGTTCTATGAACAGATGTAAAGATAGAAAGATATGTAGCTTCACGTCTACCAGTACGTCTAGGGTGTTTGAAGTGGAACCATTTATCACCTGCGCCACAGAAGGTGTAACTTACCTCATCCAATGCCCATGTGGGCTGCAATATGTGGGGAGGACTAAAAGGGCTCTGAAGGTAAGACTGAATGAGCATGTTAGTAACATCAAAGCAGGCTTCCCCAAACATTCGGTCTCTAGACATTATGATGAGGTACACCATAGAGATCCATCCAATACCCTGTACATGGGTATAGACAAATATAAACCTCATTGGAGGGGGAGTTCATTGGTGCGGGAGATTTCCAAACAGGAAATGTCCTGGATACATAGATTAAAGACATACGTACCTTTTGGTTTAAATGTCGACACAGACGTGAATGCATTTATAAACAATTCTTAAAGGTTTAAATTAAATCACATTGTTTTTTTTGTTTTTTTTCTATTTGAATATGGGAGTATAAACATTTATATAGAGATATGTTTTTCTGGTTTTCACATGTATAGATATGATGGTCTCAGTTTGATTTACTGAGTCTCGTTTTGTGTTATCACACATCCACGGACTATAAATTTTTGGTATCATATTAAAATGAGAAAAAAAAGGAAGGAAAATGTTCTTTTTAGATATAGAAAATACATTTTGGTTATAGCAATTGCCTAAACGCATGCGTCTTAATTTGGTATCATACCAACTAACCAACCAATAGGAATATGGAGTCCCGCACCATAGTGGTGTCCTGGTCAGATGTCCAGGGAACGTTGTACCAGGCCCTGGGAAGGTGACTGGCTAGTCCCTGACATCTATTTCCCCTTTCTCCTTTTTTGCCATATGTCCTCTCCCCCCCTCTTCCTGATTGAGACGGGTGGGTTACTTTATGTTATTAGAGACATCACCATATGAATAACAACACATCAGTGTACACATATGGAGTGTCTTCAATACAACACACACATTGCTCTTGGGTGCTGTTATTGCACTTCAAGAATGAGTCCCCCGCTGTCATGTCATATTTGTTCAGTGTGATACGTCAGGGAGGTGGACTCTTCATTATTGATATAGCCTTTAGTGTGCAGCCCTCTAAAGTAAGGGACCACATTAAAAAAAAATATATTAATATAATAGGTTTTAACATTTAATTTTTTTTTTTTGAGAAAAAATAAATGAATTATCCATATCTAATCCATTGTGATAAGCAGCCTCTAAGTGGGAGTGAGTCACGTTGGATTTCCTTGGTGCATAGGCTTGTACATGGATGTTTCATTATGGAGAGTGATTTTATTATTGTCCAGTAGGTGTCGCTCTAGCCGTCGGCGGAGAGTGACCCCTACGTTTGCAAAAAGTGCACTTCCGGCTTAGATTTAACAAGATTTGAACTGAGCATGGAATAGACATGATTTTAATTTCAGTATTGTCAATAAACTTAATTCATTAACCATTAAAGAGAGCCCCATAGACCGATCATCAGTCCTCTAGCATGCTGGCGAATCAGAGTAGTCAGTGCGTCTAGTGTTTCATATTGCAGTGACACTGGGGGATGCTGCGCATGTCTGATGGATGGTTGTGACCCAAAGCGAGGCTTGGCTCTTTTGTACTATAAATAGAGGTGATGCAGTGCGCCGCCCGTGCCCCTGGAAGAAGTACGTTTTTTACAAAACGGACGTAGGGCGGAGCGACGCGCTGACGTCACCTCGAACGCTTCACAGAAGGACGGGTGTCTGATGTATGTGCAGCGGCCGGCACACCAGACTTAAAAAGGCTTTACAAAACTGCATAATTGTAAGTGCAATACTTTTTAACTATAATAAACATTTTAAACGTTTGATGCACTGCATGTGGAGTGTGTGTTATCTCTTCCATATTGCATGCACTCATTGATGACTGTTGGAAGCTGGTGTCTCAAGAAACCAATGTGTTTGTGCTAATCTGTGGGGAGAGCTGCCTGATTTATGCATTCATTGATCCTCTGTCATGGGGGATCATGACTAGCTGGTAAGGAGGAATTCCTGCTGATTGGTGGTGGAACTTCACAATTTGTTTGGATGCAACATTCACTTTATGGAATTTTTTGATTTACACAGAGCACTGGTGTCATCTAATGGACATTATTTAGGAAACTCACACATGAACTATATGATAATTTTTTTTCACACCACTTTATACATTTGTTGTGTTTATGATTGATGTGTCTTATGTTAATCTTTTGGCTATTAATTTTATACACTTCATTAATTTTATTGATTAACTGTGTCACACCGTTAAGATATCATTTTATTTAATTAATTCACACCATCACTCGATAGTGTATGGTTATGGGTCAGCACGATTTTTCCTTTTTTCCAAGCAGGTTCAATGGATCAGGTCACAGTAATATAGGTGCAAGCTGAAGACCATTCAGCAACTGCTCATAGTGACAGGACAGTTTAAATAGGCCACAGGGCACAAAGTACACACGTTAATTTGTATGCGTACTCGTTTTCTGGTGCTGGGAATCTGATTTACCTTACACGCTGACATTTGCCATCATGGCTTTCCCCTTCTCCACTTACAAAAATGTATTTTTCTTGTATCAAGAAGGTAAAATGTATCACTTTAGACCACATGTGTCAAACATAAGGCCCACAAGCTGAATACAGCCATCCAGGTAATTTAATATGGCCCTCGTACCTCTGCAGCTGTGGCACCTCCCTTGTTTCCACCCCTACCTTCTCTCAGCAGTTGGCATCATAGAGGAGGACAGAACCCTGCGTGGAGGGGCTCGTCTCCCCCCGTCTAAGCAGTAGAGAGGAGGACAGAACTTCTCCTACAGATCCCGTGCTTCTCTTTGCCGCCGCAGCACCCCCTCATTCCCTGGTTTCAGCATTCAACAGACTCAAGCCTTCTTCCAGACCCTGCACTTTTTGCTTTCCAGCTCCGTCCCCAGATTCTTACCAGCAGCAGCAGCACAAGGAGGGTGCACTGTAAGGTAAGAGACGGTGCACTGTGAGGTAAGGGAGGGTGGAGGGTTCTTGACTTCTGATGTTGGGGTGCTGTGGACATTACTACATTTCAATGCCAGTTGAAAAGGAGGGTCGCACACTGCTGGTATCATCCACAAGAAACTTTATTGGAGACTGATCAAACAGAACACCATGGCATGTTCTGTCTGAGTAGTCACCAATAAAGTTTCTTGTGGATAATACTAGCGGTGTGCTAACCTCCTTCTCAGACTTGCATCATTTGCTAAAGGAGTGTGAGTGGGCTCATTTGCTAGTCTACACCTGCCCTTCACAGCTTAAAGTGTGTGTTACCCCAACACACCCAAAACTGCACAGTAAACAATAGAGGTCAATGGACAACGACAAACCAACAGATAAGCTGTATTGATATGATAAAATTCCAACAGGCAGAATCACATGTAGTGAGGGAACAAGAGCAAGATTGACATATTTTGCACATTAACGCTTATTCACAACCTCGGTTTACCCCTACTTTAGACAATGCCTTAAATGTATTTTATCTATGGGAGTTTGGTTAATACAAAAGGTCATTTGACCGATGGCTGATAGCTGATTTTTTTTAAAGTTTTTATTGGTTAAGAGAGTAGTATACAGCCAATTAAGTTTTGGTAGATGTGGAATTCCCCTTCTTCAGGTCTCGGGTAGTGTGTGTAGTTTAATTCACAATGCACATCTGTAGAGACTGGTATGCAGGTATGGGTAGCTGAGTTGCATCCATTGCCAGCAAAATTGGTGTTCTGTACTAGGTGTTCCTCATCACATTCCCACAGATTTATTGTCTGATGAATTACATTTTCACCACTATTATCGGAAGTCTACCAGCCTAGAACATTACCATACCATGGCACCCACACATTACCCTCCTTGCTTGGGTTCATAGCACAACTAATAGACGTAAACTGGTTTTATGCTTCTGTAGCGCTACTTCCAAAGGAGCTGCAAACTGTCTTGTGATTTCTCTGCACACCTGAAGATGCCACACTTCACTCACGCAGCACTTACTGACACACCCTGGTATATATATATATATAGATATATATATATATATTTTTTTAGAACAAGCGTAGCCTAAATGAAGAGAGGATTAGTGAGTATGCTCTATATAAATATTCAATAAAACAAAAATGTTACTCTGAGAGATGTGGTTAAACACCTGCAGCATTCTGATTATCAGTGATTAACAGACCTGAATTACTTTTATCTAGCAACAGTATATAAAGACAGTCCTAACTAGCTAGAACAGTCACTGTTTTATCCCACTGGCCAGTAGTGATGAGCCGAACACCCCCGGGTTCGGTTCGCACCAGAACCCGCGAACGGACCGAAAGTTCGTACGAACATTAGAACCCTATTAAATACAATGGATGCGAACGTTCGAATTCTAAAGTGCTAATTATAACGACTATTATGCATGTTATTGTCCTAAAAAGGGTTTGGGAACCCGGGTTCTGCACCAGGGGACATGTATCAATGCAAAAAGAAGTTTTAAAAACTGTCGTTTTTCGGGAGCAGTCATTTTAATGATGCATAAAGTGAAAAAAAAAAGTCAAATATTCCTTTAAATATCGTACCTGGGGGGTGTCTAAAGTATGCCTGTGAAGTGCCACGTGTTTCCCGTGTTTAGAACTGTCCCTGCACAAAATGACACTTCTAAAGGAAAAAAAAGCCATTTAAAACTGCTTGCGGCTTTAATGTAATGTCTGGTCCCGGTAATATGGATGAAAATCTTTAAGAAAAATGGCATAGCTACCCCATGACCCCCCCCCCCCTACCCCAGCCCATTACCAGCCCCTTTGGGTCTTGTATGGATATTAAGGGGAACACCGCACACAAAATAAAAAAGGCCCTATATACTCTGAACAGCCGTATACAGGCGGTGCATACAAGACAGGGACTGTAGGTTTGTTCTTATGTAGAATCTGTTTGTAATTTTGAACAGGTACATTGTTTAAGTGTAGCTCCAGCCCAAAAATCTATTTTTAAACTTTTTGGAAAACATAGGTAAGGGTTATCACCCCTGTAACATTTGTTTTGCTGTCTGTGCCCCTGTTCAGAACATTTCACCTCACTTTCCGTCCCAATGACAACTGTTTTTGAAATGTGGTGTTTTTCTTGAAACAAGGATTGGTGATAAAGCATCAGTACAGAGGAGACACCTTTCTCCCATATTAATTCTTACAGGAGAGAATTTTCCTTCCTAGGGGTAGATTTCCTCTCACTTCCTGTTGTCTTCTTGCGTTTGCAAGTAGGAGTCGTTTGTAAGTTGGATGTTTGAAAGTAGGGACCTGCCGTATATACTCTGCAGAAATAGGCCCCTTAGTTGTTGGTGTTGGCACAACACTGTAAGCACTCACAGTTACTCTTGGTTGGTGCTGGAACGCCCTGCTGTCAACTATTATATCAGGAATTGTAATTACATATAATTGTTGAACAGTGGTAGTAAAAATTGGGCCTTTGATGGTGGTGCTGGTGTCACAACACTGTAAGCCCTGACAGTTACTCTTGGTGGGTGCAGCAATGGGCCCTGCTGTGAATTATTAGATCAAGAATTGTAATTGCATGCCCCTGTTGAACAGGGGCTGAAAAATTGGGCCTTTCGTGGTGGTGGTGGTGGTGGTGGTGTTGCCACAACACTGTAAGCCCTCAGAGTTACTCTTGGTGGGTGCAGGAATGGGCCCTGCTGTGAATTATTAGATCAAGAATTGTAATTACATGCCCCTTTTGAACAGGGGCTGAAAAATTGGGCCTTTCGTGGTGGTGGTGGTGGTGGCGTTGCCACAACACTGTAAGCCCTCAGAGTTACTCTTGGTGGGTGCAGCAATGGGCCCTGCTGTGAATTATTAGATCAAGAATTGTAATTACATGCCCCTGTTGAACAGGGGCTGAAAAATTGGGCCTTAGGCACTGGTGGCACAACACTGCAACCACTCACAGATACTGTACTTGGAGCACAGCAATGAGCCCTGTTGCAAAGTATTGCTTCAAAAATTGTAATTACACGCCCCTGTTAAACAGGGGCTGAAAAATTGGGCGTTAGGCACTGGTGGCGGCACCCATAAACAAAAATGATCTTCCAAGCTATCATCATCAATCGTATCATTGAGGACTCGGAGGAGGAGGATAGCCAGTCAACATAACAGCACAGGCACTCAGCATCAGCATCAGTCTTGAAGGGATGTGACATGTTAAAATCAATTAGTCTGTTATAACAGCATCAGGTGTGTGGTAGCTGGTGGTGATCCAAGACTGGTTCATCTTGATGAAAGTCAGTCGATCAACCGAGTCGGTGGACAGGCGCACCCTGTGATCCGTGACAAATCCTCCAGCAGCACTGAATGTGCGTTCCGAAAGAACGCTGGATGCAGGACAGGCCAGTAGCTCAATTGCATACTGTGCAAGCTCTGGCCAGTGATCCATCCTCAAGACCCAGTAAGCCAGAGGATTTTCGGTGGGGAAGGTGTCCAAGTCTGACCTTGCCCCTAGATATTCCTGCACCATGTTTATCAGACGCTGGCGATGGTTGCTGGAACCGATCATACTTTGGGGCTGCGGACTAAAGAATTGTCTGAACGCATCGGCCAGACGGCCACCTTCCCCACCGCTCCTTCTTTGACTGGCCGAAGCCTCAGCAACTCGTTGTCCAGGACCAGGAGTTTGTAACCTCCCAGTCTCTGGGAACGCGTTGGACAGACCTTTCTGCAAGGCCTCCCGGAGTTGTCTCATCCTCTGCTCCCTCTGCGACGGTAACATAAGGTCCGCAACCTTACCCTTGTACCGTGGATCAAGGAGAGTGGCCAGCCAGTAATGGTCCCTCTCCTTGATCCGAAGAATACGAGGATCCTTCCGCAGACTTTGCAGGATCAGGGAGGCCATGCAGCGTAGGTTAGCTGAGGCATTCGGTCCGGAGTCCTCTGGGTCACTAAGGACGACATGATCCGCAGCCACCTCCTTCCAGCCACGTACAAGTCCACTGGTTTCTTGGGACTGTAAATCATTCCTAAAAGACTGCTGCTGATGATGCTGAGTGCCAGGCTCCACCTCCATGCTGACACAATCCTCCTCCTCCTCCTCCTCCTCGTCCTCTTCCTGTGCGATGGGTGGGACAGAAGGAACACTGTCTGGGTAAAGGGGGCCTTGAGAGGCAAGGAAGTCCTCCTCTTCCTGCCTCTGTTCTGCCTCAAGTGCCCTGTCCATTATTCCACGCAGCGTGTGCTCCAACAGGTGGACAAGAGGTACAGTGTCACTGATGCATGCACTGTCACTGCTCACCATCCTCGTGGCCTCCTCAAATGGTGCCAGGACAGTGCATGCATCCCTGATCATGCCCCACTGGCGTGGAGAAAAAAACCAAGCTCCCCTGACCCTGTCCTGGTGCCGTAGTCGCACAGGTACTCATTGATGGCCCTCTGCTGCGTGTGCAGCCGCTGCAGCATGGCCAACGTTGAGTTCCACCTGGTGGGCATGTCACATATAAGGCGGTTCTTGGGCAGGTTCAACTCATTTTGCAGCTCAGCCAGGCGAGCACTGGCATTATAAGATCTGCGGAAATGCACACAGACTTTCCTGGCCTGCCTCAGGACATCCTGTAAGCCCGGGTACCTGCCCAAGAACCGCTGCACCACCAGGTTAAGGACGTGAGCCACACAGGGCACATGGGTCAGTTGTCCCTGTCGGAGGGCGGAGAGGAGGTTGGTGCCATTGTCGCAAACCACCATTCCTGGCTTAAGCTGGCGTGGCGTCAACCACCTCTCGGCCTGGCCCTGCAGAGCAGACAGGACCTCTGCCCCAGTGTGGCTTCTGTCCCCCAAACACACCAGCGCAAGCACGGCATGGCATCTTTTTGCCTGCGTACTTGCGTAGCCCCTTGAACGCCTACGGAGCACCGCTGGTTCCGAGGACAAACCACAGGAAGAGGCCATGGAGGAAGAAGAAGAGGAGGGGGTGGAGGAGAGAGGTGTGTCACAACCAGTAGTAGCATTTTGGAGGCGTGGCGGTGGAACAACCTCCAACACTACTGCACCTTGTCCTGCATCCTTCCCAGCTGCCAAAAGAGTGACCCAATGGGCCGTGAAAGAAAGGTAACGTCCCTGTCCATGCCTGCTGGACCATGAGTCAGTGGTAATATGCACCTTACCGCTGACCGCCCTGTCCAGCGAGGCCAAGACATTGCCTTCCACATGCCGGTAGAGAGCCGGAATAGCCTTCCGTGAGAAAAAGTGGCGTTTGGGAACCTGCCACTGAGGAACCGCACATTGCACAAACTCACGGAAGGGGGCCGAGTCTACCAACTGAAAAGGCAGCAGTTGAAGCGCTAGCAATTTAGCCAAGCTAGCATTCAACCGCTGGGCATGTGGATGGCTGGGAGTGAACTTCTTTCGACGGTCCAGCAGCTGGGGCAGGGAAATTTGCCTGCTAGAATCAGACGTCGGTGTACTGCTAGCAGAGTGGCCGCAAGTACTTGGCTGTGACACACCTAATTCTACACCTTCATTCCTCTCAGTGCATGTTTCAGAGAGGACTGAAGTTATAGTGGGGTTGGAGATCCCAGCTGATGCGGTGCAAGGAGAGGTCCGCTTTGTTCTTTGGTGTGGGTCTTTGAGGTAGGCTTGCCAACGAGCTGCATGGCAGGTCAACATATGTCTGGTCAGGCATGTGGTACCCAAGTGGCTGATGTTTTGGCCACGCGATATACGCTTGAGACATATGTTGCAAACAGCAGCTGTGCGATCTGATGCACTAGCCTCAAAAAGGCCCACACCAAAGAACTTTTTGAATGACGGGCAGAGGCAGCGCCCTGCACAGGCGGAGCTCTGCGGTGTGATTCCGTCGGTGTACTGCCCTTACGCTGGCCACCAAAGGGCATCCTGCCTTGTTGGAGATGTGCCTCCTCCTCATCCTCCTCCTCCTCCTCTCTCCTATTAGGCACCCACGTGGAGTCAGTGACCTCATCATCCCCTCCCTCCTCATCACTGGAGCCAATCTGGCAGTATGCTGCAGCTGCTGGAACATGACTGCCAGATTGGTGTCCTTCTTGAGCATCCCCTCTGTCTGCTCTCACGCTACTGCCTTCCTGTAGCTGGGTTTCATCATCAGACCCTTCGAAACGCTGGGCATCCTCCTGGAGCATGTACCCAACACTGTGCTCAAACAGTTCGGGGGACTCCTCAGGAGGAGGACATGGTAGGTCTAGGGAAGGAGTGACTGATGATGAGTCTGACATTGATACCAGGGAAGAGGACGCTTTGGCAGCTGCTTTGCCAGTACCCTGAGCCTGGGTGAGAGAGGATGAGGAGGAGGAGGAGGGCTTGGTCATCCACTCTACCAAGTCTTCGGCATGATGTGGCTCAACATGTCCAGCTGCCGAAAAGAAGGACAAGCGTGTCCCATGGCCATGTGCTGTTGACAATGCACCGCGTCCACCACCAGCACTGTTGCCCCCAGACACAGAGCCTGCTTGCCCTCTTTTATTGCCTCCTGACTGTCTGCCTCTCCTTGTTTGCCTTCCAGACATTCTAATGGATGGCCTGCAGGGAGATGGGAAAAAAGCAATAAGGGCTACCTTCCGGTGTCCTTCTCTGTCCCTTTACTTAAGGATTTCTAAATATGGTTGAGGATGATTGCTTTCGCACAGAATAGCAGAATGACAATTTCCCTGACTGTCCAAAAAACAAGGATTTCAAAGATGGTTGATGAGGAATGCTTTAGCACAGTATAGCACAAGGAGAATTTCCCTCACTGTCCTTCCCTGTCCCTACAAACAAGGATTAGCACAGTAAAACACACTGACACTCTCCCTACCTATAGTTTTCTGTCCCTATAAAAAATGTTTTTTTAAAGATGGTTGATGATGAATGCTTTAGCACAGTATAGCACAAGGAGAATTTCCCTCACTGTCCTTCCCTGTCCCTACAAACAAGGATTAGCACAGTAAAACACACTGACACTCTCCCTACCTATAGTTTTCTGTCCCTATAAAAAATGTTTTTTTAAAGATGGTTGATGAGGAATGCTTTAGCACAGTATAGCACAAGGAGAATTTCCCTCACTGTCCTTCCCTGTCCCTACAAACAAGGATTAGCACAGTAAAACACACTGACACTCTCCCTACTGTGAGGGGGTTAGCTCGGCAGCGGGTGTGTGTGACCCCCGGGATGGGCTCCCCACACAAAAACAGGCCCAGCAAACGGAGGTTGTGGTTTTCAAAATCAAAAAGGTGTGGTTTATTTTCTATTTACAGTGGCAAAACACAGCAAAGCAAAAGAAACATAAACAAAATAAATCCTGGTCAACTTGACCTCTGACTAAACATACAGGTTTCCTAACTAACAACTGGGATCAGCCTAGTGCTGTCCTAGTCCCTAAGTCCCTGGTTTTAAATGTCCAAGCAAATAGCCACACAGGCTTTGTCTCACCGCACAAGGGTTCACTCTCTCCAGGAAGTCCACACAGGTCTGCTTCCAGGCATGAGCTAACACCTAATGAATCTGGGAGTTCTTATAGAGGCCTAAATGAGCTGACAAGCTTCAGCTGGTCTCATCAACTCCCTGTCTGCACGACGCCCCACACTCTCCCTAGAGGTATGAGTCATCCATGAGCCCACTAGCCTCAGCTGGGCTTATACAACTCTCCACCTAGTTGTATAAGTCGGCGTAAAGCCTGAATCTGGGCGAAATATATCTACCCCCCTGGATGCAACCAGGTGACTTTACCTTCCTGCTGTCACATACCCCCCCTCTTGTTTTAACCTCGGGGTTGGAACACCAGCAATCAGGCATTCATGTACTCGAGACAAAGCATCCACATTCCCCATTTGAACGCCAGGGCGATGCTTTACTGTGAAGTTGAATTCCTGGAGGGCCAGGAACCACCTATTCACTCTTCTATTTGTTTCCTTGTTTTGAGCCATCCACTTTAACGGAGCGTGATCCGTAACCATGTCAAAGTGCCTACCTAGCAGGTAGTACCGAAGGGAATCTAGAGCCCACTTCACCGCTAAACACTCCTTTTCAACGGTGGCGTAATTTACCTCATGGGACTTCAACTTCCTGCTGAGGTAAATGACTGGGTGCTCTTCCCCGTTCCAGACCTGGGACAATACTGCTCCTAACCCCACATCTGACGCATCACTTTGTACGACAAAGTCTTTAGAGAAGTCGGGTGAGTACAACACTGGCTGGCTACATAAGGCTTGTTTCAAGAATTGGAATGCTGCCTCAGCCTCGGGGGTCCATTTAATCATGACCGACCCTTTCCCCTTCGTCAGGTTGGTTAGGGGCACAGCCTTAGAAGCAAAGTGGGGAATGAATCGCCGATAATACCCAGCGATTCCCAGAAAGGCTCGTACCTGCTTCTTGCTGTTGGGACGTGGCCAACTCTGGATGGCCTCGACTTTGTTGAGTTGGGGTTTTATTACTCCCCTCCCAATGGTGTACCCAAGATATTTGGCCTCCTCCTGCCCAATGGTACACTTCTTGGGGTTAGCCGTAAACCCCGCTTCCCGAACAGAGTCCAGGACTGCTTGCACTTTTGGCAGATGTGAGGCCCAATCTGTGCTATGGACAATTACGTCATCCAGGTAAGCCGCAGCATACTTCCGATGGGGCCTCAGCATCTGGTCCATTTTCCGCTGGAATGTGGCCGGCGCATTCTGTAACCCGAACGGCATTCTTTTATATTGGAACGCCCTGTCTGGGGTTACAAATGCGGCTTTCTCTTTGGCCGACTTGGCCAGGGGGATTTGCCAATACCCTTTTGTGAGGTCAAGAGTCGTCATGTATCGGGCTGTTCCCAGCCGGTCGATCAACTCATCTATACGTGGCATGGGGTAGGTGTCAAATTTTGTAACTTTGTTCAACTGACGAAAATCGTTACAAAATCGCCAGCTCCCATCCGGTTTAGGCACCAACACAATGGGACTAGACCAATCACTTTGGGACTCCTCTATCACCCCTAAGTTCAGCATTTTCTGTACTTCCTCCCGTATTGCCTCCCGTCGGGCCTCTGGGATCCGATAGGGTTTTAACTTCACCCTTTCACCGGGCGGGGTAATGATGTCATGCTCTACCCCAGATGTTTGTCCCGGCAGCTCAGAGAATACCTCCTTGTTGCGAAGCACAAACTCCTTAACCTCCTGTTGTTGGGGTTGTGACAAGGTGGCTGCTATTCCAACCTCAGGAATCACGCAACCAGTTTGAGCTGGTGACCAAGTGTCTGCGACTAGGGACTCTCTATCCCTCCAGGCTTTCAACAGATTAACGTGATAGATCTGTTCGGGCTTTCGCCTTCCTGTTTGTCTGACCTTGTAATTCACTTCGCTCACTTTTTCCATTATCTCGTAGGGGCCTTGCCATTTGACAAGGAATTTACTTTCAACCGTAGGGACAAGTACCAGTATCCTATCCCCCGGGGAAAAGGTACGGGTCTTGGCTCCACGGTTGTACACTCTCTGCTGTGCTAACTGCGCTTGGGCCAAATGTTCCTTCACGATGGGCATTACCTGTGCAATTCGGTCTTGCATCAGGGCGACATGCTCAATCACACTCCTGTGGGGAGAACTCTCACTTTCCCAAGTTTCCTTGGCAATATCCAACAGCCCTCTTGGGTGTCTCCCATACAGTAACTCAAAGGGGGAGAATCCCGTAGAGGATTGGGGCACCTCCCTAATAGCAAACATCAAATAAGGAAGTAGACAGTCCCAATCCTTTCCATCTCTATCCACCACTTTCTTCAACATTTGTTTTAGGGTTTTGTTGAATCTTTCAACCAGCCCATCGGTTTGGGGGTGATACACAGACGTACGCAATTGCGTCACTTTGAACAATTTACACAGCTCCTTCATAACCCGGGACATAAAGGGTGTACCTTGGTCCGTAAGCAGTTCTTTACAAATACCCACCCGGCTAAACACAAGAGATAGCTCTTTGGCTATGGTTTTGGCCGAGGTATTTCTGAGAGGGATCGCTTCTGGATAACGGGTGGCATAGTCCATTATAACCAATATGTACTGGTGCCCCCTAGCGGACTTGATTATAGGACCTACCAAATCCATTGCGATTCTCTCAAACGGGACCTCAATGATGGGTAGAGGGACCAGCGGGCTACGGAAATGTGGCATCGGGGCCGACCTCTGACACACAGGGCAGGAGGAACAATAATTTTCTATGTCCTTCATCACCCCCGGCCAATAGAATCTCTGTAATACCCTCTCTCGGGTTTTCTCTGTCCCCAGATGACCTCCAAGAATGTGCCCATGGGCCAACTCCAACACCAACTTCCTGTAAGGTTTGGGCACCACAAGCTGCTCAACGGTTTCTTCTGCCCTTTTTGCCACCCGATACAGTAGGTCCTTCTCTACGCTGAAGTATGGGTAAGTGCAGGTATTATCTGGGTTCACTAACTCGCCATCTATTTTCACTACGTTTTCCCGTGCCTTTATTAGGGCGGGGTCTTTCAACTGTTCTGTGGCAAAGTTTTCCCTGTGAACCTCAAGATCAGAAAACTCCACAGACGGTAGGTTTTCGTCTGAGGAGGTGGGCTCCTCTCCAGTTTCTTGAGTCTCCCCTGCCAATACTGATAAGGGAAATTCCGGAGAGTCCTCACCACTCTCAGGGGAGTTCTGGCTATCACATTCCTGGTACATAGGGGCACCAGTGGGGGGCTCAGGATCATCCCACAGTTCCCAGAACTTCGGAAAATCCCTTCCCACAATGGCGTCATGCGGTAACTGAGATACTAAGCCCACTGGATGAGAGAGGGTACCTTTGGGGGTCTCGAAACACACTGTAGTCACTGGATACTCTCGGGTGTCCCCATGCACACAAATAACAGCTACCTTGCTATTCCCAGAGACCTCTGTTTTAACTAACTCAGCCTTTATCAGGGTCACAAGGCTACCTGAATCCAGCAATACCACAACATTTCTACCATTAACACACATTTTGCATAAATGTTTCTCAGTTCCTCGAATGGCAGTGCATGCGACTGTCGCACACAGCGACTGACGTCTGCCCGTCAGAAAGTCACACTGCATGGGTTCCTCCACAACCGGGCAATTGGCTGCAATATGTCCCGCTTGCCGGCAGCGGTAGCAAACGATCCTTCTTGCCGCCTCTTGAGCCGCTGATTTCCCAGGCTGTTCTCGCCAAACTTGGGGTAGAGCTCCCACCCTCTCACTCTCTCCACCCTCACCCCTTGGAATCCTCTTATCCGCCCCTGGGGATGGTCTGGTCTTAGGGTGGAAAGTCCGAGTGTCTCTGGAAGAGGCCGTCAGGTTCTCTGTAGCCAAGTATTTCTCCACACGATCCACAAGACCATCGGCCGTCTCTGGGTCTCCATGGCTTACCCACTTTTGGATGGCAGTAGGAAGAGCTCTCAAAAACCGATCCATTACAACACGCTCCACAATCTTTGGTGCGGACAAAGTCTCTGGCTGTAGCCACTTTCTGCTCAGGTGAATGAGATCATACATTTGAGACCTGGGGGGTTTTCCAAGCTGGAAAGTCCAGTTATGCACACGCTGAGCCCGGACAGCCTGGGTAACACCCAGCCTTGCCAATATTTCAGCTTTTAGCATCACATAGTCTTTTGCTTGGTTAGGCTCTAGGTCATAGTAAGCTTTCTGCGATTCACCAGTTAACAGAGGAGCCACCAGTCCAGCCCACTGCTCCTCAGGCCACTTTTCTCTTTCAGCGGTCCTTTCAAATGTGGTCAAAAATACCTCTGGATCATCCTCTCCAGTCATTTTTGTCAATAAACGACTCACCCCAAAGGACGCGGTATTAGTGGGACGGCTTTCCTCACTGGTCTGCGGACGTTGCTGCATTACTGCTTCCATCTGTTGTTGTAGTCTCTGCTCTTGCTTCTGCAACAGGTCTCTGAAGCGGGCCTCAGATTGCTGCTGGGCTTGTTGCTGAGCCTCCAGACTCTGTTGCAAAGTTGCGTTTGTCTGCTGCTGGGCTGCAAGGCTCTGTTGATGAGCTTGCTGCTGGGCTGCGAAGTTCTTTTGCAAACCTGCATTTGTCTGCTGTTGATTGGCATTTGCTAGAGCCAGCTGCTTCAGTATCTCCTCCATGCTGGCTTAAAAAAAAACTGCCACTGGTTCTCCACCAACTGTGAGGGGGTTAGCTCGGCAGCGGGTGTGTGTGACCCCCGGGATGGACTCCCCACACAAAAACAGGCCCAGCAAACGGAGGTTGTGGTTTTCAAAATCAAAAAGGTGCGGTTTATTTTCTATTTACAGTGGCAAAACACAGCAAAGCAAAAGAAACATAAACAAAATAAATCCTGGTCAACTTGACCTCTGACTAAACATACAGGTTTCCTAACTAACAACTGGGATCAGCCTAGTGCTGTCCTAGTCCCTAAGTCCCTGGTTTTAAATGTCCAAGCAAATAGCCACACAGGCTTTGTCTCACCGCACAAGGGTTCACTCTCTCCAGGAAGTCCACACAGGTCTGCTTCCAGGCATGAGCTAACACCTAATGAATCTGGGAGTTCTTATAGAGGCCTAAATGAGCTGACAAGCTTCAGCTGGTCTCATCAACTCCCTGTCTGCACGACGCCCCACACTCTCCCTAGAGGTATGAGTCATCCATGAGCCCACTAGCCTCAGCTGGGCTTATACAACTCTCCACCTAGTTGTATAAGTCGGCGTAAAGCCTGAATCTGGGCGAAATATATCTACCCCCCTGGATGCAACCAGGTGACTTTACCTTCCTGCTGTCACACTACCTATAGTTTTCTGTCCCTATAAAAAATGTTTTTTTAAAGATGGTTGATGAGGAATGCTTTAGCACAGTATAGCACAAGGAGAATTTCCCTCACTGTCCTTCCCTGTCCCTACAAACAAGGATTAGCACAGTAAAACACACTGACACTCTCCCTACCTATAGTTTTCTGTCCCTATAAAAAATGTTTTTTTAAAGATGGTTGATGAGGAATGCTTTAGCACAGTATAGCACAAGGAGAATTTCCCTCACTGTCCTTCCCTGTCCCTACAAACAAGGATTAGCACAGTAAAACACACTGACACTCTCCCTACCTATAGTTTTCTGTCCCTATAAAAAATGTTTTTTTAAAGATGGTTGATGAGGAATGCTTTAGCACAGTATAGCACAAGGAGAATTTCCCTCACTGTCCTTCCCTGTCCCTACAAACAAGGATTAGCACAGTAAAACACACTGACACTCTCCCTACCTATAGTTTTCTGTCCCTATAAATAATGTTTTTTTAAAGATGGCTGATGAGGAATGCTTTAGCACAGTATAGCACAAGGAGAATTTCCCTCACTGTCCTTCCCTGTCCCTACAAACAAGGATTAGCACAGTAAAACACACTGACACTCTCCCTACCTATAGTTTTCTGTCCCTATAAAAAATGTTTTTTTAAAGATGGTTGATGATGAATGCTTTAGCACAGTATAGCACAAGGAGAATTTCCCTCACTGTCCTTCCCTGTCCCTACAAACAAGGATTAGCACAGTAAAACACACTGACACTCTCCCTACCTATAGTTTTCTGTCCCTATAAAAAATGTTTTTTTAAAGATGGTTGATGAGGAATGCTTTAGCACAGTATAGCACAAGGAGAATTTCCCTCACTGTCCTTCCCTGTCCCTACAAACAAGGATTAGCACAGTAAAACACACTGACACTCTCCCTACCTATAGTTTTCTGTCCCTATAAAAAATGTTTTTTTAAAGATGGTTGATGAGTAGTGATGAGCCGAACACCCCCGGGTTCGGTTCGCACCAGAACCCGCGAACGGACCGAAAGTTCGTACGAACATTAGAACCCTATTAAATACAATGGATGCGAACGTTCGAATTCTAAAGTGCTAATTATAACGACTATTATGCATGTTATTGTCCTAAAAAGGGTTTGGGAACCCGGGTTCTGCACCAGGGGACATGTATCAATGCAAAAAGAAGTTTTAAAAACGGTCATTTTTCGGGAGCAGTCATTTTAATGATGCATAAAGTGAAAAAAAAAAGTCAAATATTCCTTTAAATATCGTACCTGGGGGGTGTCTAAAGTATGCCTGTGAAGTGCCACGTGTTTCCCGTGTTTAGAACTGTCCCTGCACAAAATGACACTTCTAAAGGAAAAAAAAGCCATTTAAAACTGCTTGCGGCTTTAATGTAATGTCTGTTCCCGGTAATATGGATGAAAATCTTTAAGAAAAATGGCATAGCTACCCCATGACCCCCCCCCCTACCCCAGCCCATTACCAGCCCCTTTGGGTCTTGTATGGATATTAAGGGGAACCCCGCACATAAAATAAAAAAGGCCCTATATACTCTGAACAGCCGTATACAGGCGGTGCATACAAGACAGGGACTGTAGGTTTGTTCTTATGTAGAATCTGTTTGTAATTTTGAACAGGTACATTGTTTAAGTGTAGCTCCAGCCAAAAAATCTATTTTTAAACTTTTTGGAAAACATAGGTAAGGGTTATCACCCCTGTAACATTTGTTTTGCTGTCTGTGCCCCTGTTCAGAACATTTCACCTCACTTTCCGTCCCAATGACAACTGTTTTTGAAATGTGGTGTTTTTCTTGAAACAAGGATTGCTTATAAAGCATCAGTACAGAGGAGACACCTTTCTCCCATATTAATTCTTACAGGAGAGAATTTTCCTTCCAAGGGGTAGATTTCCTCTCACTTCCTGTTGTCTTCTTGCGTTTGCAAGTAGGAGTCGTTTGTAAGTTGGATGTTTGAAAGTAGGGACCTGCCGTATATACTCTGCAGAAATAGGCCCCTTAGTTGTTGGTGTTGGCACAACACTGTAAGCACTCACAGTTACTCTTGGTTGGTGCTGGAACGCCCTGCTGTCAAATATTATATCAGGAATTTTAATTACATATAATTGTTGAACAGTGGTAGTAAAAATTGGGCCTTTGATGGTGGTGCTGGTGCCACAACACTGTAAGCCCTGACAGTTACTCTTGGTGGGTGCAGCAATGGGCCCTGCTGTGAATTATTAGATCAAGAATTGTAATTGCATGCCCCTGTTGAACAGGGGCTGAAAAATTGGGCCTTTCGTGGTGGTGGTGGTGGTGTTGCCACAACACTGTAAGCCCTCAGAGTTACTCTTGGTGGGTGCAGGAATGGGCCCTGCTGTGAATTATTAGATCAAGAATTGTAATTACATGCCCCTTTTGAACAGGGGCTGAAAAATTGGGCCTTTCGTGGTGGTGGTGGTGGTGGCGTTGCCACAACACTGTAAGCCCTCAGAGTTACTCTTAGTGGGTGCAGCAATGGGCCCTGCTGTGAATTATTAGATCAAGAATTGTAATTACATGCCCCTGTTGAACAGGGGCTGAAAAATTGGGCCTTAGGCACTGGTGGCACAACACTACAACCCCTCACAGATACTGTACTTGGAGCACAGCAATGAGCCCTGTTGCAAAGTATTGCTTCAAAAATTGTAATGACACGCCCCTGTTAAACAGGGGCTGAAAAATTGGGCCTTAGGCACTGGTGGCACAACACTCCAACCCCTCACAGACACTGTACTTGGAGCACAGCAATGAGCCCTATGGCAAATTATTGCAAAAAAAATTGTAATTACACGCCCCTGTAAAACAGGGGCTGAAAAATTGGGCCTTAGCCACTGGTGGCGGCACCCATAAACAAAAATGATCTTCCAAGCTATCATCATCAATCGTATCATTGAGGACTCGGAGGAGGAGGATAGCCAGTCAACATAACAGCACAGGCACTCAGCATCAGCATCAGTCTTGAAGGGATGTAACATGTTAAAATCAATTAGTCTGTTATATCAGCATCAGGTGTGTGGTAGCTGGTGGTGATCCAAGACTGGTTCATCTTGATGAAAGTCAGTCGATCAACCGAGTCGGTGGACAGGCGCACCCTGTGATCCGTGACAAATCCTCCAGCAGCACTGAATGTGCGTTCCGAAAGAACGCTGGATGCAGGACAGGCCAGTAGCTCAATTGCATACTGTGCAAGCTCTGGCCAGTGATCCATCCTCAAGACCCAGTAAGCCAGAGGATTTTCGGTGGGGAAGGTGTCCAAGTCTGACCTTGCCCCTAGATATTCCTGCACCATGTTTATCAGACGCTGGCGATGGTTGCTGGAACCGATCATACTTTGGGGCTGCGGACTAAAGAATTGTCTGAACGCATCGGTCAGACGGCCACCTTCCCCACCGCTCCTTCTTTGACTGGCCGAAGCCTCAGCAACTCGTTGTCCAGGACCAGGAGTTTGTAACCTCCCAGTCTCTGGGAACGCGTTGCACAGACCTTTCTGCAAGGCCTCCCGGAGTTGTCTCATCCTCTGCTCCCTCTGCGATGGTAACATAAGGTCCGCAACCTTACCCTTGTACCGTGGATCAAGGAGAGTGGCCAGCCAGTAATGGTCCCTCTCCTTGATCCGAAGAATACGAGGATCCTTCCGCAGACTTTGCAGGATCAGGGAGGCCATGCAGCGTAGGTTTGCTGAGGCATTCGGTCCGGAGTCCTCTGGGTCACTAAGGACGACATGATCCGCAGCCACCTCCTCCCAGCCACGTACAAGTCCACTGGTTTCTTGGGACTGTAAATCATTCCTAAAAGACTGCTGCTGATGATGCTGAGTGCCAGCCTCCACCTCCATGCTGACACAATCCTCCTCCTCCTCCTCCTCTTCCTGTGCGATGGGTGGGACAGAAGGAACACTGTCTGGGTAAAGGGGGCCTTGAGAGGCAAGGAAGTCCTCCTCTTCCTGCCTCTGTTCTGCCTCAAGTGCCCTGTCCATTATTCTACGCAGCGTGTGCTCCAACAGGTGGACAAGAGGTACAGTGTCACTGATGCATGCACTGTCACTGCTCACCATCCTCGTGGCCTCCTCAAATGGTGCCAGGACAGTGCATGCATCCCTGATCATGCCCCACTGGCGTGGAGAAAAAAAACAAGCTCCCCTGACCCTGTCCTGGTGCCGTAGTCGCACAGGTACTCATTGATGGCCCTCTGCTGCGTGTGTAGCCGCTGCAGCATGGCCAACGTTGAGTTCCACCTGGTGGGCATGTCACATATAAGGCGGTTCTTGGGCAGGTTCAACTCCTTTTGCAGCTCAGCCAGGCGAGCACTGGCATTATAAGATCTGCGGAAATGCACACAGACTTTCCTGGCCTGCCTCAGGACATCCTGTAAGCCCGGGTACCTGCCCAAGAACCGCTGCACCACCAGGTTAAGGACGTGAGCCACACAGGGCACATGGGTCAGTTGTCCCTGTCGGAGGGCGGAGAGGAGGTTGGTGCCATTGTCGCAAACCACCATTCCTGGCTTAAGCTGGCGTGCCGTCAACCACCTCTCGGCCTGGCCCTGCAGAGCAGACAGGACCTCTGCCCCAGTGTGGCTTCTGTCCCCCAAACACACCAGCGCAAGCACGGCATGGCATCTTTTTGCCTGCGTACTTGCGTAGCCCCTTGAACGGCTACGGAGCACCGCTGGTTCAGAGGACAAACCACAGGAAGAGGCCATGGAGGAAGAAAAAGAGGAGGGGGTGGAGGAGAGAGGTGTGTCACAACCAGTAGTAGCATTTTGAAGGCGTGGCGGTGGAACAACCTCCAACACTACTGCACCTTGTCCTGCATCCTTCCCAGCTGCCAAAAGAGTGACCCAATGGGCCGTGAAAGAAAGGTAACGTCCCTGTCCATGCCTGCTGGACCATGAGTCAGCGGTAATATGCACCTTACCGCTGACCGCCCTGTCCAGCGAGGCCAAGACATTGCCTTCCACATGCCGGTAGAGAGCCGGAATAGCCTTCCGTGAGAAAAAGTGGCGTTTGGGAACCTGCCACTGAGGAACTGCACATTGCACAAACTCACGGAAGGGGGCCGAGTCTACCAACTGAAAAGGCAGCAGTTGAAGCGCTAGCAATTTAGCCAAGCTAGCATTCAACCGCTGGGCATGTGGATGGCTGGGAGTGAACTTCTTTCGACGGTCCAGCAGCTGGGGCAGGGAAATTTGCCTGCTAGAATCGGACGTCGGTGTACTGCTAGCAGAGTGGCCGCAACTACTTGGCTGTGACACACCTAATTCTACACCTTCATTCCTCTCAGTGCATGTTTCAGACAGGACTGAAGTTATAGTGGGGTTGGAGATCCCAGCTGATGCGGTGCAAGGAGAGGTCCGCTTTGGCAGCTGCTTTGCCAGTACCCTGAGCCTGGGTGAGAGAGGATGAGGAGGAGGAGGAGGGCTTGGTCATCCACTCTACCAAGTCTTCGGCATGATGTGGCTCAACATGTCCAGCTGCCGAAAAGAAGGACAAGCGTGTCCCATGGCCATGTGCTGATGACAATGCACCGCGTCCACGACCAGCACTGTTGCCCCCAGACACAGAGCCTGCTTGCCCTCTTTTATTGCCTCCTGACTGTCTGCCTCTCCTTGTTCGCCTTCCAGACATTCTAATAGATGAAGAAAAAAAAAGCAATAAGGGCTACCTTCAGGTGTCCTTCTCTGTCCCTTTACTTAAGGATTTCTAAATATGGTTGAGGATGATTGCTTTCGCACAGAATAGCACAACGACAATTTCCCTGACTGTCCAAAGAACAAGGATTTCAAAGATGGTTGATGAGGAATGCTTTAGCACACTATAGCACAAGGAGAATTTCCCTCACTGTCCTTCCCTGTCCCTAGAAACAAGGATTATCACAGTGAAAGAAACTGACACTCTTCCTACCTATAGTTTTCTGTCCCTAGAAAAAATGTTTTTTTTAAAGACGGTTGATGATCAATGCTTTAGCATACTATAGCACAAGGAGAATTTCCCTCACTGTCCTTCCCTGTCCCTAGAAACAAGGATTATCACAGTGAAAGAAACGGACACTCTTCCTACCTATAGTTTTCTGTCCCTAGAAAAAAAGTTTTTTTAAAGACGGTTGATGATCAATGCTTTAGCACACTATAGCACAAGGAGAATTTCCCTCACTGTCCTTCCCTGTCCCTAGAAACAAGGATTATCACAGTGAAAGAAACTGACACTCTTCCTACCTATAGTTTTCTGTCCCTAGAAAAAATGTTTTTTTAAAGCTGATTGATGATCAATGCTTTAGCACACTATAGCACAAGTAGAATTTCCCTCACTGTCCTTCCCTGTCCCTAGAAACAAGGATTATCACAGTGAAAGAAACTGACACTCTTCCTACCTATAGTTTTCTGTCCCTAGAAAAAATGTTTTTTTAAAGCTGATTGATGATCAATGCTTTAGCACACTATAGCACAAGTAGAATTTCCCTCACTGTCCTTCCCTGTCCCTAGAAACAAGGATTATCACAGTGAAAGAAACTGACACTCTTCCTACCTATAGTTTTCTGTCCCTAGAAAAAATGTTTTTTTAAAGACGGTTGATGATCAATGCTTTAGCACACTATAGCACAAGGAGAATTTCCCTCACTGTCCTTCCCTGTCCCTAGAAACAAGGATTATCACAGTGAAAGAAACTGACACTCTTCCTACCTATAGTTTTCTGTCCCTAGAAAAAATGTTTTTTTAAAGACGGTTGATGATCAATGCTTTAGCACACTATAGCACAAGGAGAATTTCCCTCACTGTCCTTCCCTGTCCCTAGAAACAAGGATTATCACAGTGAAAGAAACTGACACTCTTCCTACCTATAGTTTTCTGTCCCTAGAAAAAATGTTTTTTTAAAGACGGTTGATGATCAATGCTTTAGCACACTATAGCACAAGGAGAATTTCCCTCACTGTCCTTCCCTGTCCCTAGAAACAAGGATTATCACAGTGAAAGAAACTGACACTCTTCCTACCTATAGTTTTCTGTCCCTAGAAAAAATGTTTTTTTAAAGCTGATTGATGATTAATGCTTTAGCACACTATAGCAGAAGTAGAATTTCCCTCACTGTCCTTCCCTGTCCCTAGAAACAAGGATTATCACAGTGAAAGAAACTGACACTCTTCCTACCTATAGTTTTCTGTCCCTAGAAAAAATGTTTTTTTAAAGCTGATTGATGATCAATGCTTTAGCACACTATAGCACAAGTAGAATTTCCCTCACTGTCCTTCCCTGTCCCTAGAAACAAGGATTCGCACAGTAAAACACACTGACACTCTCCCTACCTATCCTTCTCTTTCCCTAAACTAAAGGAATCCAGGTTAAGCAAGAAAAAAAAAATGTCACTGTCCCTGCCTATGCTTCTCTTTCCCTGCTCCGGAACACACTACACTAGGCCGCCGTGCTGGCGGCCTTTTATAGTGTGGGGCGTGTACTAAACACCCTCAGCAATAATTGGCCACAGGCATCCTGCCTGTGGCCAATCATTGCTCTCCTCGCTGCCGGCGCTGTGATTGGCCAAGCATGCGGGGTCACAGTGCATGCTTGGCCAATCACAGCGCCTGGATGACACTGCGATGGCGTAGTGCATTGTGGGCCGTTCGCGTCACTCGAATTAGGCGCGAACGGCCCAAATCGTTCGATCTTCGTCGAACGATCGAACAGCCGATGTTCGAGTCGAACGTATGTTCGTCTCGAACACCGAGCTCATCCCTATTGATGAGGAATGCTTTAGCACAGTATAGCACAAGGAGAATTCCCCTCACTGTCCTTCCCTGTCCCTACAAACAAGGATTAGCACAGTAAAACACACTGACACTCTCCCTACCTATAGTTTTCTGTCCCTATAAAAAATGTTTTTTTAAAGATGGTTGATGATGAATGCTTTAGCACAGTATAGCACAAGGAGAATTTCCCTCACTGTCCTTCCCTGTCCCTACAAACAAGGATTAGCACAGTAAAACACACTGACACTCTCCCTACCTATAGTTTTCTGTCCCTATAAAAAATGTTTTTTTAAAGATGGTTGATGATGAATGCTTTAGCACAGTATAGCACAAGGAGAATTTCCCTCACTGTCCTTCCCTGTCCCTACAAACAAGGATTAGCACAGTAAAACACACTGACACTCTCCCTACCTATAGTTTTCTGTCCCTATAAAAAATGTTTTTTTAAAGATGGTTGATGAGGAATGCTTTAGCACAGTATAGCACAAGGAGAATTTCCCTCACTGTCCTTCCCTGTCCCTACAAACAAGGATTAGCACAGTAAAACACACTGACACTCTCCCTACCTATAGTTTTCTGTCCCTATAAAAAATGTTTTTTTAAAGATGGTTGATGATGAATGCTTTAGCACAGTTTAGCACAAGGAGAATTTCCCTCACTGTCCTTCCCTGTCCCTACAAACAAGGATTAGCACAGTAAAACACACTGACACTCTCCCTACCTATAGTTTTCTGTCCCTATAAAAAATGTTTTTTTAAAGATGGTTGATGAGGAATGCTTTAGCACAGTATAGCACAAGGAGAATTTCCCTCACTGTCCTTCCCTGTCCCTACAAACAAGGATTAGCACAGTAAAACACACTGACACTCTCCCTACCTATAGTTTTCTGTCCCTATAAAAAATGTTTTTTTAAAGATGGTTGATGAGGAATGCTTTAGCACTGTATAGCACAAGGAGAATTTCCCTCACTGTCCTTCCCTGTCCCTACAAACAAGGATTAGCACAGTAAAACACACTGACACTCTCCCTACCTATAGTTTTCTGTCCCTATAAAAAATGTTTTTTTAAAGATGGTTGATGATGAATGCTTTAGCACAGTATAGCACAAGGATAATTTCCCTCACTGTCCTTCCCTGTCCCTACAAACAAGGATTAGCACAGTAAAACACACTGACACTCTCCCTACCTATAGTTTTCTGTCCCTATAAAAAATGTTTTTTTAAAGATGGTTGATGATGAATGCTTTAGCACAGTATAGCACAAGGAGAATTTCCCTCACTGTCCTTCCCTGTCCCTACAAACAAGGATTAGCACAGTAAAACACACTGACACTCTCCCTACCTATAGTTTTCTGTCCCTATAAAAAATGTTTTTTTAAAGATGGTTGATGATGAATGCTTTAGCACAGTATAGCACAAGGAGAATTTCCCTCACTGTCCTTCCCTGTCCCTACAAACAAGGATTAGCACAGTAAAACACACTGACACTCTCCCTACCTATAGTTTTCTGTCCCTATAAAAAATGTTTTTTTAAAGATGGTTGATGAGGAATGCTTTAGCACAGTATAGCACAAGGAGAATTTCCCTCACTGTCCTTCCCTGTCCCTACAAACAAGGATTAGCACAGTAAAACACACTGACACTCTCCCTACCTATCCTTCTCTTTCCCTAAACTAAAGGAATCCAGGTTAAGCAAGAAAAAAAAAATTCACTGTCCCTGCCTATGCTTCTCTTTCCCTGCTCCGGAACACACTACACTAGGCCGCCGTGCTGGCGGCCTTTTATAGTGTGGGGCGTGTACTAAACACCCTCAGCAATAATTGGCCACAGGCATCCTGCCTGTGGCCAATCATTGCTCTCCTCGCTGCCGGCGCTGTGATTGGCCAAGCATGCGGGGTCACAGTGCATGCTTGGCCAATCACAGCGCCTGGATGACACTGCGATGGCGTAGTGCATTGTGGGCCGCGAATTAGGCGCGAACGGCCCAAATCGTTCGTTGTTCGGCGAACGATCGAACAGCCGATGTTCGAGTCGAACGTATGTTCGACTCGAACACCGAGCTCATCCCTACTGGCCAGTGAATGATGAAAAAAAATAAAAAGAGCTTTGACCAGGAATGATGGGGGCCTTGAAGAGAGCAGAAAAATTCCAAGCAGACAACAGATTAACTTTCTCTGAATCAGTTCAAGGCTTCAGATAGGAAAAGGAGTGCTCTGTAGTACAGTCCGATCTCACTAAGCATCCAAATCACACCTAAAACCTTCCCAGGCAGAAAGTTTCTATCTCTGAGGCAAGGTCCTGTGCGATGAGCAATATCTCTGAGGTCTCACTAGATTCTAGTCAGCTATGGCAGGGGTCCATTCAGCCAGCAGTCCATTCTCTCTGTTCAGCCAGCAGTCCCGTCTCTTTTTCTCACCCCATCTCTCTTAAGACTGTCATCTCCTTTCCTCTCAGCAGCCTACAGACCCTCCTCTCCTTGTTTTTTTGCAGCAGCAGCCAATCACTGTCCTTTCAGGATTGACCCAGACCCAGCTAAGATGGCTGACCCCTGCACTGGGGAGACTCCATAGGTGAGCATTGCAAAGTGGTCTCCTTAAAGATGGCTGCTGCACTTCTGCATTAGTTAATATTCAGTTTATGTAAAGGGTTTGTGTGTGATTCCGAAGGTAAAAAAGAGAGAGAACTGCTGCCTCTACAAAATACTATCACCTGAGTGGAGTAGAGGTAAAAAAGTTTAAGAGGCGGTGTAGGTGTGGCGCTGTTACGCTTAAAAAGAAGTGAATAAAGTGACAAGTGCTACAATAATGTCCAAAAGAACTATGCAATAAATTAAATAAAAAATGATGGATGTGTATAATCGTGTGTTCATGTGATTCAAATTGGTATTTATGTGTTACACCCTCTGCAGAGTGTGACACTCTGGATTTAAATACCTCCTAATGCTAATGGTTTGTGAAAAAACACCTATATGTTTAGACTGTTAATTAATTAAAAAAAACACCAAAAAGCACGGATTGATCATCTCCCAGTATGCTACACAGTGGCATATACTGTGGCCGCACAGTACCCCTGGTGGGGTAAGAAATATTCAGTGAGCACGGATAAGATCACCTACACTACAATCACCTATTTAAGAGAATAAGAAGAAGCAGTTTTTTGCCTAAAAGCACTGGACACTTCTCAAAGAGCACAAGTCACTTTGTTTTATTTTGTCTATCACAGCACTTAAAGTGAAAAGGTCTCTATTTTTGGTTTTGCATATGTAGACCTGAGACCGGGTGTATGGCCTAGGTGTCTCCAAGCTTTAGGACGGTCCAGGGGAATCTTCCACAGGTGGTATTCGAACCGCTTCTGAAAGTGGGAGTAAATGGTTTCTGTGCCATGTCTTCAGTGGCTGTCAGGAAAGGCGTTTTTACAATCTGCCTGGCAACAGTGCCGCCAGGAGATCGTCTATACTCCATAGGTCCATTCCGCGCATGCGCGTGCACAATAGCGCGATTGTTGCGTGCGCGCGCGTTCACGGGAGCGCGCACGTGCGCGCATTCGCGGGAGCGCGCGGTGACAGCATTTGGCGCCAAACAAGGTATTTAAACTATCTGCATACCTTGCTCCTTGCTGTCTGGTCTACAGCGTTCCCGAGACCCCTGCTATTGACTTCTGATTCCTGTACACCTGTTATCTGATCCGGCTTGTCTCTGTTTAACCCCGATTGCTGCCCGCCCCGACTTCGGCTTGCTCTGACAACTCTCTTGGTCATCCCTGTACCTGGTCGCTTGCTGGTCCGACCCATCGGTCTGTTTGAACTATAAGGCACCTCCACCTGAATTACAGTGCATCCTACCTGAAGCCACTGTGCATCTCTGCCTGAATCATAGCGCATCTCTGCCTGAACTACCCTGCACCTGTGCCTGAGCTACAGTACACCTCAGCCTGTACTACAATACACCACCTTGTTTCTGCAGTCTGACCTGGGACTTTTATACATCTGCCTGTTGTCTGCATTCTGATTGGTCCCACTGTGCACCTCCCAGCTATCTTTGGACTGTTCCAGTTTTGCCGTGCACCATCTGCTGCCGCAACTACCCAATATCCTGCTTACCTGCCAGGCACTTGTGCCCCCTGTCCTCCTGAGCCTCTGTCTGCTCTATCAGGGGCTCTCGAGCCAGGGGATTACGAGAGGCCGCTCCCTGCACGTTGGGCTCCCATCATAAGGTACGTGACAGTACCAGACAGCCATGTCGGAGCCTACGCAGGGGGCCTCTCCCATGGAGGAACTATGCCGCCACCTGGACGGACTTACTGCTGCAGTCAGGAGTTTGCAAGAGGGATATACCCGGCTAGAGGAGCATGTCCAGACCCTGGCTACCTCAGCACCTGTCGCATCAGGTGCTTCACCTGCACCGTCGGTTGTCATGTTGCCACCTGAACCCAGGGTCCCTACTCCGGAGAGGTTCTCTGGGGACCGCGGCAAGTACAGGGCTTTTCGTAACGCCTGCGAACTTTTCTTTGCGCTACAGCCCAGGACCTTCTCCCTTGAATCTACCAAGGTGGGCTTTGTCATAGCCCTATTGTCCGGTGAACCTCAGGCCTGGGCACACCGCCTCCTGGAACAGAAAAACACCTGCCTTGACCAACTAAGTACTTTCCTCCAGGCCATGGACCTCCTGTATGAGGACCCTCAACTGGCCGCTACCGCCGAAGCAGCATTATGCTCTCTCCAGCAGGGTCGCAGAGCCGCTGAAGATTATGTATCAGACTTTAGGCGCTGGAGCGCCGATACCAGCTGGAACGACGCCGCCCTGCGACACCAATTCCGGCTGGGACTATCAGAGCCCTTGAAGGACAAGCTGGCCCGGGTCGGTATACCGAACACGCTCGATGCCTTGATCCTTCAAGCTATTCAGATCGACAGGCGACTAAGGGAGCGTAGAGCTGAAGGTCAGCGGGACCATCCCGCCCAGTATGGATGCTGCCACGGGTACCCTATCCTCCTCATTCCGCTTCTTCGACCTCCCCACGCTCCGCTACCGATGCCTCTGAACCCATGCAACTGGGGTTGATCCGACCCTCGCTTACTCCTGAGGAGTGCCAGCGACGCCGGGTTCACAACCTCTGCCTCTACTGTGGGGAGTCAGGACACTACGTGAGGATGTGCCCCGCTAAATTGCGTAAGTGCCACCTCTCCTCTACTGTCTCGCCTGTTCTGCTTAACCATTCCGCTCACCTGACCGTTTCCATCTCTCTACAGCTTCCAGGAAGGAACATCCGGACTCCCGCCATTATTGACTCCAGTGCTTGCAGCGGCTTCATGGACCTTTCCTTTGCCTTGAAACATCAAGTCCCTTTGAGGCCCAGACCTAAAGAACTCACGGTCCATCTTGCCGACGGATCGGCCATCAGATCTGGACCAGTGACGCAGCAGACAATTCCCCTGCGCACCACCATTGCGGACAAGCATCAAGAACTATTGTGCTTGGACATTATAGAATCCCCTCTCTTCCCAATTATCTTGGGGATACCATGGCTAAAAGCTCATAATCCTCAGATCGACTGGAAAACTGGAGAGGTTCGCTTTCCATCTCTCTATTGCCGTGAACACTGTTTCCCAGCGCCATCCGACACCTCGTCCCCATTACTTTGTCTGGGGAGTGACATGGAGAACCGTCGGCTGGTCCCGGAGGCCTATCACAACTTTCTAGATGTCTTTAGCAAAAAGGGCGCGGAGACTCTACCTCCGCACAGGCCCTACGATTGCCCTATTGACCTTCTTCCGGGGGCAGAGCTCTCTTTTGGAAGAATTTTCCCCTTATCTGAACTAGAGCTTGGAACTCTCAAGACGTATCTGGATGACAACTTAGAGAAGGGATTCATACGTCCCTCCACCTCTCCTGCAGGAGCCGGTATATTCTTTGTAGAAAAGAAGGACCACTCCCTACGCCCCTGTGTGGATTACAGAGCCCTGAATAAAGTAACTATTAAAAATAGGTATCCCCTGCCATTAGTACCCGAACTTTTCCAAAGACTTGGGACAGCAGCCATTTTCACTAAATTGGACCTCCGCGGGGCCTACAACTTAGTCCGCATTCGGAGCGGTGATGAATGGAAAACAGCGTTTCGCACCAGATTCGGGCACTTTGAATACCTGGTCATGCCCTTCGGGCTATGTAATGCCCCTGCCACGTTCCAACATTTCATAAACGATATTTTTAGAGACTACCTAGATCTATTCGTCATCGTCTACCTAGACGATATCCTGGTCTTCTCTTCCTCCTTATCCGACCATCGTGAACACGTCCGGAAGGTCTTGGCCCGACTTTGCCAACATGGTTTGTACGCCAAGCCCGAGAAATGTGCATTCGAACAACAAGATATTCAGTTCCTAGGGCTAATCATTTCGGTAGAGGGTATTAAGATGGACCCTCAGAAGATCACGGCCATTCTGGATTGGCCAGCCCCCAGCGATAAGAAGGGGATCCAACGCTTCGTGGGCTTTGCGAACTTCTACCGGAAATTCATTAAAGGATTCTCCTCTATCATTGCCCCCATTACCAACTTAACTAAACAAGGTAACCGTTTTCACTGGTCCCCCGAAGCTCAGGCCGCCTTCGCTAACCTTAAGAATCTGTTCATCTCGGCCTCTGTCCTAAAGCACCCCAACCCGGCCTTACCTTACATCTTGGAGGTGGATGCCTCTGAAGTGGCAGTTGGAGCAATACTTTCCCAGAGACAAGGCCCAAAGGCCGCATTGCACCCAGTAGCCTTCTTCTCC
This sequence comes from Rana muscosa, assembly GCA_029206835.1. NCBI lineage: Eukaryota > Metazoa > Chordata > Amphibia > Anura > Ranidae > Rana > Rana muscosa. The sequence goes on from CM055116.1 coordinate 1,028,082,577, forward strand.
CGTAAACTAATGGAGGCCGAGAAAAACTACGACGTCGGGGACAGGGAACTTCTGGCAATAAAGTCCGCACTTGAGGAATGGCGCTACCTCCTGGAAGGAGCAGCACATCCTATCCTGATCTATACCGACCATAAAAACCTGGAATACTTAAAGATTGCCAAGAGACTGAGACCACGCCAGGCCAGGTGGGCACTCTTTTTTACCCGATTTTCGTTTCACATCACGTACCGACCCGGATCAAAGAACACCAAACCGGACGCCCTTTCCCGGATGTTTGCCGAACCTAAGGTCCTTTCCCCCCCGGATACCATTCTACCTCCCGGTAACTTCCTCCTGTTACAAGAGGACCTCCTGTCCCAAATCAGACAGGCCTCCTCGGGACCATGCCCATTCTCTGGCCTTGCCCTACAGTCTAAAGACGGTCTGCTGTGGAACAAGAACAAGATTTTTGTACCTCAACAACTTCGGGTGGCCGTCTTGAAATCCTGTCATGACCACCAGTTAGCCGGCCACTTTGGTGTGTACAAAACTTCCGAACTTCTCCAGTGGACATTCTGGTGGCCACGATTATCCCAAGATTGCAAGCGCTATGTGGAATCTTGTACCACTTGCATCCAGAACAAAGACAGCAAAACCAGAGCCTGGGGGTTACTAAAGCCACTACCCGTCCCGGAGAGGCCATGGAGGATGATCTCAATGGACTTTATAGTTGAACTACCTCCATCAGAAGAGTTTACGACCATCTTTGTAGTGGTGGATAGACTCTCCAAGATGGCCCATTTCCTACCCATGAGGGGCATCCCCTCGGCCTCTGAGACTGCAAAAATCTTCATCAGGGAAATAGTAAGGCTGCACGGTGTACCTGCTAACATTACATCTGACCGGGGGGTACAGTTTACATCAAGATTTTGGAGGGCACTATGTAAATCACTGAAGATCGATCTGTTCTTTTCCTCAGCGTACCATCCCCAAACCAATGGCCAAACAGAGCGCACCAATCAAACGCTCGAGCAGTAACTGCGCTGCTTTTCAAGCTTCTCCCAGAATGATTGGGCCCTTCTTTTGCCTCTTGCTGAGTTTGCCTACAACAACTCTGTTCATTCTGCCATCAAGCAATCCCCATTTTTCGCAAACTATGGGTCTCAGCCATTATTTCTATCTAACAACATGCCCGAATGTCCGGTACCAGCCGCCCAGGAAACTTTAAATTTCTTCTCCACCAACAATAAACTTCTCCAGGAGACCATGACTAAGGCACAAAGCTACAACAAGGAAATTTTCGACAGAAAGAGGAGAGGGGAGCTCAACCTGGCACCTGGGGACCAAGTTTGGCTCTCTACCCTGAATCTAAAATTGGCATGCCCATCCAAGAAGTTGGGCCCTAAATTCGTGGGTCCCTTCCCTATAACAAGGAAGATTAACGAGGTAGCTTACGAATTGAAACTGCCTGAGTCCTTCCGGATTCACCCAGTTTTTCATGTAGCCCTGCTTAGGCCCACGGTTCCTGATCCCTTTACGGATCGGGACACCAATCCTCCCGAACCCGTGCTTATCGATGGAGAAGAGGAATTTGAGGTCGAGTCCATTCTGGGTTGTAGACGAAGACGAAACCAGATCCAATACCTGGTGAAATGGAAGGGTTACGGCCCAGAAGAAAACTCATGGGAACCAGAGATGAATGTCCACGCGGAAAGGCTAATCAAGGACTTTGAGAAATCTCACCCAGACAAAGTGGCCCAGTTGGGCATCCGGAGGCTGCCCCTTGGGGGGGGCAATGTCAGGAAAGGCGTTTTTACAATCTGCCTGGCAACAGTGCCGCCAGGAGATCGTCTATACTCCATAGGTCCATTCCGCGCATGCGCGTGCACAATAGCGCGATCGGCATGCGCGCGCGTTCACGGGAGCGCGCGCGGTGACAGCATTTGGCGCCAAACAAGGTATTTAAACTATCTGCATACCTTGCTCCTTGCTGTCTGGTCTACAGCGTTCCCAAGACCCCTGCTATTGACTTCTGATTCCTGTACACCTGTTATCTGATCCGGCTTGTCTCTGTTTAACCCCGATTGCTGCCCGCCCCGACTTCGGCTTGCTCTGACAACTCTCTTGGTCATCCCTGTACCTGGTCGCCTGCTGGTCCGACCCATCGGTCTGTTCGAACTATAAGGCACCTCCACCTGAACTACAGTGCATCCTGCCTGAAGCCACTGTGCATCTCTGCCTGAATCATAGCGCATCTCTGCCTGAACTACCCTGCACCTGTGCCTGAGCTACAGTACACCTCAGCCTGTACTACAATACACCACCTTGTTTCTGCAGTCTGACCTGGGACTTTTATACATCTGCCTGTTGTCTGCATTCTGATTGGTCCCACTGTGCACCTCCCAGCTATCTTTGGACTGTTCCAGTTTTGCCGTGCACCATCTGCTGCCGCAACTACCCAATATCCTGCTTACCTGTCAGGCACTTGTGCCCCCTGTCCTCCTGAGCCTCTGTCTGCTCTATCAGGGGCTCTCGAGCCAGGGGATTACGAGAGGCCGCTCCCTGCACGTTGGGCTCCCATCATAAGGTACGTGACAGTGGCCCTATCTTCCCTTCTGGTTTTAGCTGATACACCGGCAGATCTGGTAACTTCTTGCAGATCACATATGGGTCAGGTCTCCATCTGTCTGCTAACTTATGCTTCCCTGGAACTCCTAGGTTGCGCAGCAGCACTCGGTCTCCTGGCTGGAGGTCCTGGATTCGAACCTTGAGGTCAAAGTTCCTCTTGTTCCGGGCTCCTCTTTGTTCTGAGGCCACTTGAGCCTGTTCAAAAGCCAGCTTCAAACTCTTCCTGCAACATAGACAAATAATCCATTGCTGTACACACAGTATTGCTGCACCTAAGGTTTTTCACCGCCTCAGCAGCAGGGCCTTTCAAGCTCTCACTGATGCGCTGCTTCTTCTGCGCTTCTGGAACTTCTCAACCTTCTTCTGCCTGCATTGCCTGCTCAATCCAAGTATCGAAATCTTCCTCCCCGGGTGGCACGGGTTGTGTTCCTGAAAACACCCGAAGTTTCCAGTACCCAGCTTCCACATGCACCGTGTTATTTTTTTGGCATTTAACGACAAAGTCCCCCAAAGCAGTCAACAGTTCGGGACCTATGGCGGTCAGGGGTGACTTTGGTGCTTTTGTTTCGCTACTGCCTCCCATTTTGGAGAAGAGTGACGGAGATAACTGTGGGGAGGTCCGTGGGGACTCTTTCTTCACAGCCCCAGTATGCACTAAGCGATATGTTCTGTCATCTATGTCTTTTATACTTTGCCCTTTGAACTCCTCTGGGACTCCTCTTGTCCACTCTATTAGTGCATATGTCTCCGCGGCATTTGTCTTCACATCTACCGGCCATGCTTTCCATTTTGGGGACATTGACATTATTAGTTGCTTTATCTCTTCTTTCTCCCGGATCTCTACCGGGAGTTCAATAACTACCACCCGGAGTGGATCCACGCCCTCCTCTGCGCACCATTCTATTACTGCCTGCGAGTCCATGCTGGTATTTCAGGCCGCCTTGATCGCAGCGTGCAATATACACGGGTCCCGGACGAGCCCCCATGTGTAGCGGTACCCTCAGCTTAAGAGGGCTGCTTGTTTGTTTGGGCCCTGTAATGCACTGCTACCAACCCCTGGCAATCGGCTCTGACTTCTCTTTGACACAGTTAGGAAAAGGGAGGATGGTATAATTGTATTATCTCTATACACTATTATACAGTACAACTTTTGTATACTAGCACAGTAATTGACACTCACCACCAAATTACTTAACTATAACTCTTTACTGAAGGTAGAAAGATAACAGAGTAATTTGTATACAATATTCTATGCAGATCCCTGCAATATAGGTGTGCACATTAAAAGGGTATGACAGTCAATAATGCAATAACACATCAACCCCGCTGCTGCAATCCTCCCTCGTGAGCATAAAATGGCGCCCAGCAATGTCCTATACTACCCAGTCAGGCCTGACTTTAACTTAGGGTATAGTTTGCTGGAGAATCTTCGCTAGCAACTGTCGGTGGTGCACATGGAGAAACCAATTTGTAATCCAGTAAAAGGGGATAACAGATATTCACCAACCAGGCAACGCTGGAGAGACTGACAAACTTAGTTCAGCACAAACAGTCTCTCCAAGGTATAAAACCAAAAATGCAGCGCTTCAAAGTGAAAATCAGTCCATATAATTCACGATGAAAGAAATGGATGCAGGAAATTGAAGAACTCCACCACCAAAGACTTCAGTGTGAACAGATAACACACCACCACAAAAAATTTGCTCACAGTCTGCTTACCAAAAAGCGAGCATCATAAGCATGTAGTGAAATGCAGAGGGTCACAGATGGATAAGGCTCTCCTATCTTGATAGAGTAACAACCGAAGTGTCCGATAATTTCAACATCAAAGGAACTTCCAGGATTTGGATATCATATATGCAGACCTCAGCAGGAGATATTAAACCCATACAGAAAGGGGGGCGTGGCTTGGACATGGCGGAGTGAGGTGGCTTTCTGTTAGAGCTCCCGACTCCCGACCTGCAATCTATGGCTAAAATGAACATTTGGCTAGCAAAATCGAGCCTGAAATGACATACAAGAGACGGAAGAGGACTAGGGTATCAAAATCTGCTAACCCAGAAGCATCGATCAGAAGATACCTTACATCCCCGGTTCCGACAGCAATCTCCCCTGCGGCACCACGTGGCGAGAGAAGGCCGGGTGACTTACCCTCCACATCCATGGCTGTCTCACAGCAAAGTGTCCCACGCTCGTTGGAAGGGCTGCCCTCCCTCCTGGTGCCTTCTCATGACAGTCAGGGTGGCTCTATGGCATCTGCGGGATCCTCGCAGACGGACGCGGACATCAGGTCCCTGCTACAGGCGCTTCCAACTAAGGCCTACATGGAGGGCCTCATGGCGAGAATGGAGGAGCAGCACCACCGTGATTTCCAGGGGCTCCGCTCTGAAGTTCACATACTTGATGAAAGAGTCGGACAGGGAGAGGTGGAGAGGAGCGCTTTGGAGCTCCGGGTCACCCAATTAGAAAAAGGCCAGGAGGCCTTCCAGGACAGGCTGGCTGAGGTGCAGCTCCAGGCTGAGGACCAGGAAAACAGGAGCCGCCGCAACAACCTCCGGGTTCGGGGGTTGCCAGAGGCAACGGGTCCGGAGAACCTACTGGACACTATCCTGGCTATCTTCCGGCAGCTTCTAGGCCCGGAGGCTCCAGCCGCCTTGGAGTTCGATAGAGTACACCGCGCACTGGGGCCGAAGCCGCAGGATCCTGACCGCCCTAGAGATGTCATCTGCCGCCTGCACCGTTACGCACACAAGGAGCAAGTTCTCAGGGCGGCATGGACCAAGGACCGGATCGACTTCGATGGAGCAGAGCTGTCGATCTACTCAGATGTGTCCAGAGCAACACTACAAAGACGGGCTATGTTGAAACCCCTTCTGGAACGACTGCGGCGAGCTGAGGTGCCATATAGATGGGGCTTTCCACTCCAGCTTTCGATCAGGAAAGGGGGAACATCCTTCACGCTGAGGCGCCATGCAGATCTCCCAGACATGTTCCTTTTTCTGGACATGGAACCCTTCCACCTGGCTGATTGGCTGAAGCCGCTCTCAGCTAGGGATCCTCGTCAAGCTCCCAGGGCACCGGGACCGGGTCTGCCGCGCCGCTCTACCAGGCGAAGGAGAGGAGACCAGCTGCCGGCTAGAGCCCAGGATAACGAAGCCTGAACGGCCAGTCCTGCTACTCACAAGTTAATGCTATGGACTTTTTGGCCCCGCTCTTTGGACAGCTGCCCTATGCCGACCCCCCTCCCCCTCCCGGGTGTATGCTGCTCTTGGTCGGGTTGGCTCTGTGGGAACACCCCCGGTCCGGCGGGGGTCGCCTAATGATGTTTGCCCTTCCCCTCTCCCCTGGGGGTTGCTGCTCATGGCCAAGCCTCAGTGACTGTTTTTACCCCATCCCGGCAGAGACTTCTCCTCGCGGCTCTCCTGCTCACCCACTCCAGGCTATCTGTGACTGTTGGCCGCTCTTCGGTAAGACCACCCCGGAGCCGTCCCCCTCTCTTCCCCACCTGCTGACTTTTGTTTTAAGCCACGCTTCCGGAGCTGTTATCCCCCGAGCCTACCTGAGGACAAGTTATAAAAGGGAGCCATGGACTTTCGCTTGACTGGATGGCAGGTGTTTTTTTTTTTTTTGGGGGGTCCGGACTTTAGGGGTGGTTGGGTGTGGGGGTGGAGGGGAGAGCTGTCATATTGTGCCGTTTGAAATGCCTGGGCTGGGGGTGGTTGGGTGGGGTGCCCTGTGGTCAAGAGCTGTGGATATGGGGATGCTGCTTACTGATGTGTGCTCCTTCCCCCCTTCCTCGTCTCCCCTCCCCCCTTCCTCGCCTTCCCCCCTTCCTCGCCTCCCCCCCCCTCCCTCCTCCTCGCCTCCCCCCCTCCCCTTCCTCATTTCCCCCCTCCCCCCTCCTCATTTCCTTTCCTCCCTCCTCAGGTCCCCCCCTCCCCCCCCTCCTCAGGTCTCGCCCCCCTCCTCATTTCCCCTCCTCCCCCCCTCCTTCTCCCCCCTCCTCATTTCCTGCCCCTCCTCATTTCCCCTCTCCCCCTCCTCATGTCTCCCCCCCTCAGGTCCCCCCCTCCCCCCCCTCCTCATTTCCCCTCCTCCCCCCCTCCTCACTCCCCCCCTCCCCCCTCCTCATGCCCCCCATCCTCATCCCCCCTCCCCCCTCCTCATTTCCCCCCCTCCACATCTCCCCCCTCCCCCCTCCTCATGTATACTCTGTTGGCTCCCCTGTCCAGTGCGCTGGTGAGGGGGGGTCTACTACGGCGGCCTGCTTCTTTATCGATTTTAGGGGGGGCCAGGGGAGTGGGTTGTGGGGTCCATGGTGGGAACCATGTTGGGGCTGCGGTTGGGGGTTCCTCCTTGGGGGACCCCCCTCCTAGGCCGTTTGATCTTGAGGCCCCCGCTCTTCTGGTCGAATCTCCCCCCCGTACTGAGCAGGTGGGGGCGCCAAAGCCTAGCTTTCGGTACCAGTGTGTGCATCTTCCCCTTGGCCCCCCTTTTTGGTTTATATGTCGCCAATTATATGTTTTCCTGCTGGGTCTTCTGGTTATAACTACTTGTGTTCTGTTCTTTGTTTTGTACTAAAATGTTCAAATGTTCATTTCATGTATTAGAGTCATGTGATGGGTTACTGTGCTACTGTTTTGCCCTGGTTGGAGTTTGGCCTGGGGGGCGGGCTGCGCCGAGGCTTGGGCGCCCCATGTTGGGTGCCGGGACCGGCGTTGCCGGGCTGCTGGGCCATCCTCATCAGGCCACTTTGCCCTGAGAACCATCCGGCTCTCTGTTGCATCTGAGGTGGGTCGGGTTAGGGAGCCTCCGACCCCTGTTGTGTTCAAACACTTTCCCCACATAGGGTCGCACCCGTCAAGTGACTCCTGCTCTAGGGTTACTGGGGTGCACTGAGACTAGGTCTCCCTTACGCTTGAGGCATATTAGGTTTCTTTGTTCTCTCCTCTTCCTCTCTCTTCTGTGCTTTCCCTCCTAGCCTCCTCCCTCCCCCCCTTTTTTTTTTTTTTTGGGGGTGTCTGCCTCTTCTGGTCGCAGTCATGCCCACGGGTAAAACAGAGCCTGTTCGTCTCGTTTCTATAAATGTGAAGGGGCTGAATACCCCTGAGAAACGCTCCATGGTGCTAACTAATCTAAAACATATGAAGGCCCATGTGTGCTTCCTGCAGGAGACACATTTCCGTGCTGATAAGCTACCAAGACTCCGTGACCGCTTTTTCCCGACAGTGTACCACGGTTGCTCCTCTGATTCTAAGTCAAAAGGGGTGAGTATCTTGATTCGGGGGGATACCCCATGGCAGCTGAAGGACCAGTGGGGGGATGCAGAGGGGAGAGCTTTATTTGTGAAGGGGACGCTTGGTAGGTCCCTGGTGACTCTGGTCAATCTATACCTCCCAAATGCCAACCAGATTACATTCCTGGAGCCGATTATGACCAAATTGGTTGACTTTGCCGAAGGGGTGGTGATTATGGGTGGAGACATGAACTTTGTCATGGACCCGACCCTGATATCATCTAGGGTTGTTTCCCATGTCTCTTACGCCTCACTTAAGCGCCTTAAGAAGAACTTTCATGCTCTCCACTTAGTGGATGTATGGCGTATTCTTCATCCAAGCCACAAAGACTTCACGTTCTATTCGCACCCCCACGACTCGTATACCAGAATTGATATGTTCATGGTGCCTCAGGCGATTCTGTCCAGGGTCTCCTCAGCCTCGATTGGTTCTATTACCTTCTCGGACCATGCCCCTGTCTTTATAGACATCGATTTGCTTTGCCCCGCAGAGAAACAATGGTCGTGCAAGCTTAACGACTCATTGATTCAGATGCCCGAGGTGGTGGAGGAGGTCTCTAGAGAACTGAGCCAGTATTTCGCCACGAATGTGGACCCGGAGGTGGCCCCGACAATGGTATGGGAAGCCCATAAAAGCTACATTCGTGGCCTCTTGATCAGAATGGGATCACGCATCAAGAAGGAGAGAGCGAAACAAATTGTGGACATTTTAGATAAAATCAGGGTCTTGGAAACGGCTCATAAACAATCCCTTGCCTCCCAGACCCTTCTTGAGTTGACAGCCCTGTGAAACCAGCTGCGCTCCTTGGCCCTGTTTAGAGCCAAAGCGGTGATCTCGAAGTGCCGCCGTTCTTTTTACGAGCACAGCAACAAATGTGGTAGAATGCTGGTGAGGGCTCTGAGAGCTCAGAGGGCTCGTACATTCATTCCTGAATTGATTAGGGACTCTCACAACAGGGTTCACACCACGGAAGGTATCGCGGAAATGTTCCGGGAGTATTATACTACTTTGTATAATCTCCCTAGGCCAACATCTGTGGAGGGAATGTCGACTGAGAGGAGGAAGATTGGGGACTATTTGAGGAGGTCTGGTCTCCCCCGGATTTCGGAGGAGGACCTGACCGAGCTGGACAGGCCTCTTTCAGTGGAGGAGGTGACTTTGGCGATGTCGCGCATGCATTTGGGGAAGGCGCCGGGACCGGATGGATATTCCCTTCTCTATTACAGGACTTTTGGAGAAGTACTGCTTCCGCATTTTCTCTCTGCGTATAATGCTACGGGGGAGGGGACGCCCTTCCCGGCGGACGCTTTGAGAGCACACATTGCCGTGATCCCGAAGGAGGGAAAAGATCCACTACGGTGCCAAAACTATAGACCGATCTCGCTGCTCAATGTGGATCTCAAGATATTCACGAAAGCGCTTTCCATGCGTATGATTGACCTAATGCCACAACTAATCCATTCCGACCAGGTCGGTTTTGTTCCTACTAGAGAGGCACGTGACAACACGACTAAGGCAATCAACATGATCCACGCTGCAAGGACGCGTAAAATCCCTATGCTGCTCCTCTCGACGGACGCCGAAAAGGCATTCGACAGGGTAAGCTGGCCTTTCCTGTTTGAAACCCTCCGCTGTATTGGCCTGCAGGAACGCATGATGAATTGGATGCGAGCAATCTATTCCTGCCCATCGGCCCAGGTCAAGGTGAATGGCCACCTTTCTTCACCATTTCAGATTGCGAATGGGACGAGACAGGGGAGCCCTTTGTCGCCCCTGATATTCATCCTCACGCTAGAACCTTTCCTGCGTATCATCAGAGACAACCCGGACATTACGGGACCCCCGCCTGGATGCCAACCTGTCCCCGAAGATTGCGGCTTTCGCAGACGATCTGCTCTTCTTTCTGACCAACCCCCTTGTGTCCACTCCGAACTTGCTCAAGGAACTGAAGCTGTACGAGGAGGTGTCAATGTTTCGCATTAACTACCAGAAATCGGAGGCACTGGGGTTACCTCCTCCCTTAACTGATTTGCTCCGGGTTGATTTTCCTTTCAAATGGGCTAAGTCCCATATCAAATATCTGGGTATCTTGTTACTCAGCAAGGCGGAAGAGATTTTCCCCCTCAACTTTCCTCCCCTTTTAGTGGCCGTAAAAAAAGACCTGCAAGAATGGCAGCATGGCTTGTTTTCCTGGTTTGGCCGATGCAGCATTGTGAAGATGAATATCTTACCTAGACTGTTATACCACTTCCAGACACTACCCATAAGGGTGCCGGCGTCTTTCCTGAGAGCGGTCAACAGAACGCTAATTTGCTTTGTATGGGCCCAGAAGCCCCCACGGTTAGCGCAGAAAATTCTCCGACTGCCAAAGTTGAGGGGTGGGGTAGCCCTACCGGACGTTACTCTCTATCACACGGCATGTCATTTAACGCGAGTATTGGATTGGTGCCGTCACGACCTTCTGAAACAGTGGGTGCAGATTGAACGTTCCTTGACTGGGGCCCACTTGGACTCGTTGCCCTGGTGCCAGCCTCCCTTGCCTAAGGAGATTTCTGATCACCCCACGGTAGGGGTGACAATAAGGACAGCTTGGAAGGCCTTCCGCGATCACTAGATCGTGCCGATTCCGTCCCCGCTTACCCCAATTGTAGGCAACCCGGCTTTCAGTCCGGGTCTCAACGACCCTAGCTTCCTGGCGTTGAAACTGGTGGACAGGTCCCAAGTGCGACACTTTCTCACAAACGACCAATGGCGTACTCGACGACAAATCCTAGAGGACCCTGCCCTGACTGGGCTCTCATTTTGGCAAAAAGTCCAGCTGTCCCACTACATCCACACTTTGCCTTCTCTGAATACCTATGGGCGGCAGCTGACATCTTTTGAGTTGCTTTGCCTGGATCTGTCCCCGTTGAGACATGCAATATCCCTGATATACCAAATCCTAGTTTCTCCTCCTCCGGACTTTAGGCCGCCTTATGTTACCAAGTGGGAGCGGGAGCTAGGCCTACAACTTACGGGGAAACAAGTGGACCGAATTCTTCTCTTCGCTCAAACAAATTATATTAGTGCAAGGCACCAGGAGATGGAATATAAACTTCTGTCCCGCTGGTACTACACTCCGGAAAAGATACACAAGATGTTCCCTCAGAGCACGGATATGTGCTGGAGGTGCGGGGAGGAGGTTGGTACGCTCCTCCACGTCTTTTGGTCATGCCGCATCTTACAAACATTTTGGTCTGAGGTACACCGCATCGTCCAAAAGTTTACGGACAGGGAGTTGCCGTTGTCACCTGAGCTCTTCCTTCTGCACCACCACAAAATCCCAACTAAGGGCTATAGAAAGTCCATATTGCCGCTTCTGATTAATGCGGCAAAGGGATGCATCCCTCTGAATTGGAAGCAGACTCAGCCCCCGTCGGTGGCAGGTTGGTTGGGCAGAGTGAAGGATATCCATGACATGGAGGACTTGATAGCAACAGAAAGAGGCCTAAGTGAGAAATTTTCCAAAACATGGTACTTCTGGCACGAATTTTACTTCTCTGAGGAATGCGGGCTCTTACTGGCTCGATCCACCTGAGAGGATCGCATTTGACTGCTCCCCAGGTGGGGTGGCTGTGGCTGGAGGGTGGAGACACCCTGTTCCCCCCCTTTTTTTTTTTTTTTCTCCAAACTCTCCCCTCCCCCTCCCGTATTCTTGTACTCCTTGCTTACTTTTCTCTTACTTTCCCTGCTTTTTCTGTATTTCCAACACTAGAGTGTTGGTCTGTGCAAGTCTGTTTTTAACGGGCTTGACGTTTCTACTTTTATCTAAATTGGCTTTTGCCGCAAAAATACGGCCGTGCGGGGGGCGGAGAGCTCCTGTAAGCCTGACACGTGTTGTGATCCCCCCTCTGACAACGGGCTCTATATCTCTACTGTAGGATCTACTCATGAGGTGGTGGGGAATGTTTGCTGTTTTTTTTTATACGCATCAGTGTGCTCTCTGTATATCCGCATGTCCTTTTCTCTTAAATAAAGAATTTATAAAAAAAAAAAACATACAGAAAGAAAGGCAGCATAGTGAAGCCCGTAAGGTCAAATAAAATTTATTTAAAATTCTACTTACAGGGTAAAAAGATCATCAAGGCAAAAAAAGTATAATCCGCGGTTCTTAGCGTGCTCACATTGGTCAGCCTGACATGTTTCATCCAACAGGATATCATCAGAGGCGTGGCCAATGATGTGAGCACGCTCATTTATATACAGGAAGTAACAATCACATTTACCTGTGATAGGTAAACATGAAAGGTGCACAGGTTTTCCTAATTGTCATCACACTCACATTCATCCATGACAGGGCAACATGAAAGGTGCGCAGCTGTTCCTTATTGTCATGACACACTTACAATTACCTGTGATATGGCAACATGAACGGTGCACAGCTTTTTCCTTATTGTCATCACACATTCACGGAGCCGCGCATGCGCACCGCGACCGCACTGATAATGAAAAAAAAAACAAAAAAAACACGGCCGCGCATGCGCGAACCGCCGCGCTTACCATGAAGACAGGAAGGAGAAACCAAAATAACAATCACACTTCCAGAGGGGCGAGGCAGAGGACGGAACAGAGACGCGGCCGCAAGTGTCCTGCAATGACATCTCTGTATGAGAATGTCAAACATGATAATGACCTTCCTCGATGGGCGGAACAACAACCCCGAAATGAATCGCCACATCAAAAGGAGGTTCACTCAGATGTAAACATCCGGCCGGGAGGGAGAACAAAAAAAACGGAAGTGACGCAGGTAACACAATACAGCCGGGCTCTGCGTTCCACTGCTCAAAACCGGAAGTGGAAGGTGAAACTGATATTGTATAAAGCCAGCCAAAATAGATGCCAGCAAAAATCAATGGCATTACAAAGGGCACATATTAAATAAAAATTCAATATGAAATAAGCGATTTACACTAAAGTGAGGATAAAAAAGGGAGGCTCACTAAAAGCGTAAAGCGCACAAATAGCTATAATAAGAGTATTAAAATGTGTATATATAAAATGGACACTGCCCACTAGTGTCCAAATAAAGGAGTACTATATTGATAAATGAGCTAAATAGAATAGCTACATCACACACATCAAACAGGGAAAAAAATCTCAACCTGTATGGTGCAAATATGAACAAAAATAATGTAAAACCTAATTAAAACACCAGGAAAAAATAGAATAAAAATTAAAAAGGGAGAAAAATCAACTATTATTAATAAAACAATTTATATCCCATTCGACGTTCATGCCGAACGGGGTATAACATTTTAAATCATAAATCCAGCGAGTTTCAAGTCTAGAAATTTCTCGCTTAGACATGCTTCCCCGCCAGTGTGGGGTGAAACGGTCAATGGCCAAAAAAATCGTGCCTTTGGGATTTTTGTTATGACATTCCAAATAGTGCCGAGATACTGTATGTTTAGGAAAACCTTTTTTGATATTGGTAATGTGTTTGTTCACACGAACATGCGTAGCACGTGTCGTGCGGCCTACATATTGGAGACCGCACGGACAAATTAGAAGGTAGACGACATTGAGAGATGTACACGTAATGAAAGTGTTAATGTCGAATACCCTTCCAGTAGTGTGTGAGCTAAATTGGCAAATTCTCCTACTTTTTTCTTTATTAACAATACACACATTACAGTAATGGCAAGGATGATAACCTTTAGTTTTTTGAAAAAAGGAAACTCTATTAGGAGCGTCTAAAATATTGGGAGCCACTTGCAGTTTCAGAGGGGGAACCCCTCTAAAAACAACTTGCGGCCTATCGGGCAAAACAGGTGCCAGAATCTTATCATTACGTAAGACTCCCCAATGTTTCGTAAAAATTTTCTTAATGTCAGTATGTTGTGTTGAAAAAGTGGTGACCATAGCAAAATTAATATTGGTCTTCATAGAAGACACTCTATCCTTATTTCCAAGGATAAGGGCACGATCAGTGTCTCCCACTTCTTTAATAATAGCATTAAGATCATCTAATAAGTATCCCTTCTCCATGAACCTTTCTTTTAGTACATTGGCCTGTGTAAAAAAATCTCCCTTTAAAGTGCAATTTCGCCTCAACCGGACAAATTGGCTTTTTGGGATCGATTTCAGCCATGATGGATGATGGCAACTATCACGTCCTATATATCCATTGCGATCCGTGCTTTTAAAAAAGGTTGTTATATTGAAAATACCATTCTTGATCCGTAGGTCAAGATCCAGAAAATGGATACCCTCAGAACTCATCTCAAATTGAAGAACAATCCCCAATGTATTATTATTGAGAGACTCCATAAAGGTGGCCAGAGATTTCATGTCACCATTCCACAGGAGGAGGATGTCATCTATGTACCTCCCCCAGAAGATCAATTCAGATCTCCTGTTGGTGTAGATGACATCCTCCTCCCACTTTGCCATAAATAGGTTGACCATACTAGGCGCAAATTTTGCGCCCATGGCAACCCCCCTAATAGGACTAATACCAATGCTAACACGCCTAAAGGGGGTTGGAGAAGGGTCGCTAATAACAAACAGAAGCCCATACCTTACAAACACCCACATAGTAAGGGAGGTCATGTAAGGAATCAGGGTTATGATGGCTATACTCAACATGATCGTTATGATCATGTTCCCACTTACAATTATTATGCACCTTTGAGAGAACGTCAGGATGCTTATGATGATTACGATGAACAAAATTACGATGATCGTTACATTGTTCAGCATCCATCTGTTCGAACCCCTAGAAATACACGACCGGATCCTAGACGATCAGGTTGGGATAGCCCAGGTTTTCATCCACCTAGGAGACCCCCTGTACCTCACCCGGGCCCCTCTTACCATTCAGATCTGCCCTCTTCCTCTTCTGCCCCCCTTTTTTTCCCAGGGTCCCACAGGGAGGCAAAAGGGGAGGAGATCTAGGAGAGGGACCAGAGGGGGGAGGAGGAGCCGATCGAAAAAGACAAAGGGTGTAAGAGATGCTGGCATCTTTAACCTTAGCCAGCATCCACTTACTGACAATGAAAAATTTGTATTGGATCGTGGACTCAAATTTGCTCCGGATAAACCCCTCAGTAAATTTGGGGCTTTTATAGATATTCAGAAATACATCCGAAAGGTGAATATTAAAAGACATTTTTTGTCTCAACCTGTTTCCATCAATGTAAATGAGACCAATGGAATTAAACACTCTGGTCTATCTAATGCTTCACTCTTTAATCCGCCTGGATTCATACCACCATCCATATCCGTTTTTAAAGAGTTAGTCTTGAAGGATCTTGATAAATTAAAAATTAAGAAGAACTATCAGGATTCCCGCTTTCGTGAGGGATTAAAATCCCTTAAAGAGAGAGATGACATTATTGTCCGTCCGGCGGACAAAGGAGGGGGCATTGTAGTGATGGGCAAGAGCTCTTATATTTCTGAGATGGAAAGAATCTTGTCGGATGTGGATACTTATATTCCACTTAGTCATGATCCCATCTTTAGATATAAGAAGGAGCTCTCTTCACTCATTGAAAGGGGATTTGAAAATAACCTTTTGAATAGGAAAGAGAGGGACTTTCTTATTCCACTGGCCCCTAGGAAGCCTATCATGTACTTTTTGCCCAAGGTACATAAGAGTCTGAATAACCCACCCGGAAGACCTATAATTAGTGGGCTTGACTCTATTACCTCGCGAATTGGCAAGTACATTGATGGTTTTTTGCAGCCTTTGGTGTCTGTTACACCATCTTACATCAAGGATTCTGCACAAGTTATTAGATCTCTAGAGAGTTTGGAGTGGAGGGATGGCTACATTTTGGCTACCGCCGATGTGGCCTCCCTCTACACCATTATCTCACATACTGATGGGTTGGAGGCCGTTGGAACCTTTTTAAAGAGGGACTCCAGTTTGGTCCCGTCTCAACAGGATTTTGTCCTGGAGTTATTGAATTATGCCATGACCCATAATTATTTTTGGTTTGGGGGAACCCATTACCTGCAAAATAGGGGGGTTGCCATGGGCGCAAAATTTGCGCCTAGTATGGCCAACCTATTTATGGCAAAGTGGGAGGAGGATGTCATCTACACCAACAGGAGATCTGAATTGATCTTCTGGGGGAGGTACATAGATGACATCCTCCTCCTGTGGAATGGTGACATGAAATCTCTGGCCACCTTTATGGAGTCTCTAAATAATAATACATTGGGGATTGTTCTTCAATTTGAGATGAGTTCTGAGGGTATCCATTTTCTGGATCTTGACCTACGGATCAAGAATGGTATTTTCAATATAACAACCTTTTTTAAAAGCACGGATCGCAATGGATATATAGGACGTGATAGTTGTCATCATCCATCATGGCTGAAATTGATCCCAAAAAGCCAATTTGTCCGGTTGAGGCGAAATTACACTTTAAAGGGAGATTTTTTTACACAGGCCAATGTACTAAAAGAAAGGTTCATGGAGAAGGGATACTTATAAGATGATCTTAATGCTATTATTAAAGACGTGGGAGACACTGATCGTGCCCTTATCCTTGGAAATAAGGATAGAGTGTCTTCTATGAAGACCAATTTTAATTTTGCTATGGTCACCACTTTTTCAACACAACATACTGACATTAAGAAAATTTTTACGAAACATTGGGGAGTCTTACGTAATGATAAGATTCTGGGACCTGTTTTGCCCGATAGGCCGCAAGTTGTTTTTAGAGGGGTTCCCCCTCTGAAACTGCAAGTGGCTCCCAATATTTTAGACGCTCCTAATAGAGTTTCCTTTTTTCAAAAAACGAAAGGTTATCATCCTTGCCATTACTGTAATGTGTGTATTGTTAATAAAGAAAAAAGTAGGAGAATTTGCCATTTTAGCTCACACACTACTGAAAGGGTATTCGACATTAACACTTTCATTACGTGTACATCTCTCAATGTCGTCTACCTTCTAATTTGTCCGTGCGGTCTCCAATATGTAGGCCACACGACACGTGCTATGCATGTTCGTGTGAACGAACACATTACCAATATCAAAAAAGGTTTTCCTAAACATACAGTATCTCGGCACTATTTGGAATGTCATAACAAAAATCCCAAAGGCACGATTTTTTTGGCCATTGACCGTTTCACCACACTGGCGGGGAAGCATGTCTAAGCGAGAAATTTCTAGACTTGAAACTCGCTGGATTTTTGATTTAAAATGTTATACCCCGTTCGGCATGAACGTCGAATGGGATATAAATTGTTTTATTAATAATAGTTGATTTTTCTCCCTTTTTAATTTTTATTCTATTTTTTCCTGGTGTTTTAATTAGGTTTTACATTATTTTTGTTCATATTTGCACCATACAGGTTGAGATTTTTTTCCCTGTTTGATGTGTGTGATGTAGCTATTCTATTTAGCTCATTTATCAATATAGTACTCCTTTATTTGGACACTAGTGGGCAGTGTCCATTTTATATTCACACATTTTAATACTCTTATTAGCTATTTGTGCGCTTTACGCTTTTAGTGAGCCTCCCTTTTTTATCCTCACTTTAGTGTAAATCGCTTATTTCATGTTGAATTTTTATTTAATATGTGTCCTTTGTAATGCCATTGATTTTTGCTGGCATCTATTTTGGCTGGCTTTATACAACAGGGATATGCAATTAGCGGACCTCCAGCTGTTGCCAAACTACAAGTCCCATGAGGCATAGCGAGACTCTGACAGCCGCAAGCATGACACCCAGAGGCAGAGGCATGATGGGACTTGTAGTTTTGCAACAGCTGGAGGTCCGCTAATTGCATATCCATGTTATACAATATCAGTTTCACCTACCACTTCCGGTTTTGAGCAGTGGAACGCAGAGCCCGGCTGTATTGTGTTACCTGCGTCACTTCCGGTTTTTTTGTTCTCCCTCCCGGCCAGATGTTTACATCTGAGTGAACCTCCTTTTGATGTGGCGATTCATTTCCGGGTTGTTGTTCCGCCCATCGAGGAAGGTCATTATCATGTTTGACATTCTCATACAGAGATGTCATTGCAGGACACTTGTGGCCGCGTCTCTGTTCCGTCCTCTGCCTCGCCCCTCTGGAAGTTTGATTGTTATTTTGGTTTCTCCTTCCTGTCTTCATGGTAAGCGCGGCCGTTCGCGCATGCGCGGCCGTGTTTTTTTTTTTTTTTTTTCATTATCAGTGCGGTCGCGGTGCGCATGCGCAGCTCCGTGAATGTGTGATGACAATAAGGAAAAAGCTGTACACCTTTCATGTTGCCATATCACAGGTAATTGTGAGTGTGTCATGACAATAAGGAACAGCTGCACACCTTTCATGTTGCCCTGTCATGGATGAATGTGAGTGTGATGACAATTAGGAAAAGCTGTGCACCTTTCATGTTTACCTATCACAGGTAAATGTGATTGTTACTTCCTGTATATAAATGAGCGTGCTCACATCATTGGCCACGCCTCTGATGATATCCTGTTGGATGAAACATGTCAGGCTGACCAATGTGAGCACGCTAAGAACCACGGATTATACTTTTTTTGCCTTGATGATCTTTTTACCCTGTAAGTAGAATTTTAAATAAATTTTATTTGACCTTACGGGCTTCACTATGCTGCCTTTCTTTCTGTATGGGTTTAATATCTCCTGCTGAGGTCTGCATATATGATATCCAAATCCTGGAAGTTCCTTTGATGTTGAAATTATCGGACACTTCGGTTGTTACTCTATCAAGATAGGAGAGCCTTATCCATCTGTGACCCTCTGCATTTCACTACATGCTTATGATGCTCGCTTTTTGGTAAGCAGACTGTGAGCACATTTTTTGTGGTGGTGTGTTATCTGTTCACACTGAAGTCTTTGGTGGTGGAGTTCTTCAATTTCCTGCATCCATTTCTTTCATCATGAATTATATGGACTGATTTTCACTTTGAAGCGCTGCATTTTTGGTTTTATACGTTTTTGAGTTTGCTTTATTCACAGACTGTGCACGCTGCTTTATATATTTATATTTTTGCTGTTAGCGCAAGTATTTGTTCACCCTCTCTCCAAGGTATAACTGTGTTCAATAATGGGCCTGGACAAAAATAATAGGCACAAAGTTATTGATATATGGTTCTAAGCTGGCGCTCTCTCACCCAGACTGGACCGATTCCTGTCCGGTTCCTCCGCTACTGTGAGTGGCGTCACAGTGCCCACGATGCATCGAGTCCTCGGTCCTTCAGAAGATGATGGCACCTCAGGTGGATCGGATGCCTCACAGACTCCCCAGCGGAATGGAAGGCTCTCTGGAACAAAATCGAGAGGCCCAAGCTTCAGGCCTAGCGCGCGCAGCAGGTGAGTGCAGGGGATCCTCTTGCAAGGAGGGCGGCATTCCGAGAGAGCGAGCAAGCCCCGCTTCTCCCCTTTTAAAGTCCACCCCAGCAGTCCCTGCGCAGGAAATGGCACCCTGGGTGCCGCAAAGCGTGCTGGGAAATATAGTCTTGCGGGTAAAACGATACCCCGCTACACATATGTAATATTTACATGAACTGGTTTATATCAATAATAGCACTTTTATTGTTTAAATTCGTTTTTTTTATTATTAGCATCAGCTAGCAGGGGATCAAACCCTGTGACTTTAAGCTAAACACAGGTGAATATTACATATAGGAGTTTTTTCACAAATCATTAGCATTAGGAGGTATTTAAATCCAGAGTGTCACACTCTGCAGAGGGTGTAAGACATAAATACCAATTTGAATCACATGAACACATGATTATACACATCCACTATTGTAGCACTTGTCACTTTATTCACTTCAAGCACCTTAATCACCACACAGATCTTTTTAAGAGGAACAGTGCCACACCTACACCGCCTCTTAACCACTTGCCGCCCGCCCTATTGCAAAATGATGGCGGCAAAGTGGTTTCAATATCCTGACTGGACGTCATATGACGTCTTCAGGATATTGAGCCGTTGGGCGCGCATCGCGGCGATCGTTGTTGCGGAATGTCAGTCTGACACCCCGCAACACCGATCTAGGTAAAGAGTCTCCGACGGAGACTCTTTACCACGTGATCAGCCATGTCTAATCACGGCTGATCACGATGTAAACAGGAAAAGCCGGTGATCGGCTTTTCCTCACTTGCGTCTGTCAGACACGAGTAGAGGAGAGCTGATTGGCTGCTCCTCTGACAGGGGGGGTTTGTGCTGATCGATTATCAGCGCAGCCCCCCACGAGGATGCCCACACTGGACCTCCAGGGATGCCACCAGACCACCAGGGATGCCCACCATAAGGAATGCCACCCTAGACCACAGGGATGCAATTAGAAATGCCTAATGGATGCCAATCAGTGCCCACAATGGATGCCAATCAGTGCCCACAATGGGCACCACTGATTGGCAGGCATTATTGTTTGGCACTGATTGGCATCCATTAGTGCAACACATTGCAGTACAGTGCCACCTATCAGTGCCCATCCATGCCACCTATCAGTGCCCATCCATGCTCATCCGTGCCACCTATCAGTACCCATCCATGCCGCCTATCAGTGCCCATCCGTGTCGCCTATCCATGCCGCCTATCCGTGCCCATCCATGCCGCCTATCTGTGCCCATCTGTGCCGCCTCTCTGTGCCCATCCATGCCCCCTATCTGTGCCCATCTGTGCTGCCTATCTGTGCCCATCCCTGCCACCTATCTGTGCCCATCCGTGCCGCCTACCAGTGCCCATCCGTGCCGCCTATCGGTGCCCATCTGTGCCGCCTATCGGTGCCCATTAGTGCCACCTCATCGGTGCCCATCAGTGCCGCCTCATCGGTGCCCATCAGTGCCGCCTTATCAGTGCCCATCAGTGCAGCCCCATCAGTGCTCATCAGTGAAGGAGAAAACTTACTTATTTACAAAGTTTTGTAACTGAAACAAAAACATTTTTTTTTTTCAAAATTTTCGGGCTTTTTTTTATTTTTTTAGCAGAAAATAAAAATCGCAGAGGTGATCAAATACCACCAAAAGAAAGCTCTATTTGTGGGAACAAAATGATAAAATTTTAGTTTGGGTACAGTGTATCATGACCGCGCAATTGTCATTCAAAGTGCAACAGCGCAGAAAGCTAAAAATTGGTCTGGGCAGGAAGGTGTATAAGTGCCCTGTATTTAAGTGGTTAAACTAATATTCAGTTTAAACAACAAAGGAAGAAGTTCCACAGTAGTTATCAGCTACAGTCCAGCTTACACCTAGATGAGGTGAGCTGACAAAGGTCAGGTACCAAATGGTTCCATGGTGTGTAATTTATTGTTTTGTTAAAGCAGTGTTTCCCTGAGTGTAGCACACATACCAGTGCATGGTCTATCCCCATAGGATTTTAAAGCACAGTGATATGGAGTATTGATAGACTTATGCTTCCTTCACTGTTTCACAGCCATTTCTTTGTAAGTATATGCCCATTCTAATGCCATCTGCCAAATACAAGAGGCAGTAAGATGGTTTAAACCACACAACTAAATTGACAACATTTTGAGTATAGCCTCAAGTAGAACTAATTAGTAATAGAATAAACAAGTACCATCATCCAAAATAAAGTATAGAGCAATTGGACCAGGTGAAAATATGGTGGCGGCTTCTAGTACCGCCTAAACCAATAAAAGTCACCTAGAAGGGGGGTATTGGTGGACTTTCTCGGTACTGATAACAAGAACACAAAAATTGTCATAAAAATTATTTACTACACATAAAACTATAGAAAATTAAAAACACATGAGCCAGACCCCACATTGAAAACAGCAGTTATTAATAACGGGTGACCCCTCGTGAGGTGCCTGTTGCAGTGGAGAATGGCCAAAAAGCCTCTACCGGTTTCACGGGCACAGACGCTTCTTCAGGAGGGTTATCTGTGTAGCGAATAATACAATACAATTGTAGCGACCTCACCTCTCACTCCCTTCTTCTCTTCTCGGTCAATGGCTCTCGTCTAGGGGACCAGGGAGGAAAGTGTGGTGCACCACCAGCTCGTATCCTCCTGTGTGCAGAGGTGTGAGCTATAACCTTTTACCTTCGGGCCTGTGTCCCTGTCCAGAGCCAAAACTTCCCTTGAGGATGATTCCCACCCTCCACGCAGGTGGAGGTAGGACCCTTTAACTCCCAGAAAGTCAAGTTCCACACCACTGAAAGTCCAACACTTATTTATTCTTCAGAGCAATAAATAGTCCTTTGAAAGTGACTGGTTAGACATAGAACAGTTCAGAACACAGTGGGGAGGAGGTCCAGGCACAAACTTGAACTTGGGTTTTCTCTTGTTCCGTTATAGTGCGAACAGGCTTGGCGCACAGTCACTGCCACCGACCGTGAGGGGTCTCTGCCACAGACCAGATGAATAAGGCCTCTGCCACAGACCTGGTTGTTGGGTCTCTGCCACCGACCTGATTCACGATGGTTCCCTGCCACAGACCATGAGAACGTGGACTACCTTCTGTAGGAAATGGCCCTTGTCAGGGAAAGGACATCCATCCGGACAGTTACCAGAGGCCCCACCGTCACCAGAAAATGCTGCACTGGATCTTCGGAAGGGTCACCTCCCTGGCCTCCTCGTCCTAGGAGCCCTCAATCTCTTGCGGGACCCAGTCGAAGGTACTGGGCCCCAGACCTCCAGAGAGTACCTCACCCTAGACCAAAGGTGTCTGGGGTGGAACCGCAACTCCGTCCAAGGGCCTAGGGCAACCGGAGACCGCCATCACGCACCCCCAGGCTGAAGGTGCCTGGGAGTGAACCTCGTGCGGAAGATGTCTGCCCCCTTTATACCCTCTCCCAGCATGCACAGCGGGTCCCCCGCCCCGCTCTACTACTGCCGCGAGAGGACACAAAGGACACAGCCCTCCAATGGTGGTTCAACCCCGGCCTATGGCAACAGTGCCACCTATAGGCCGCAGGGAACTAGACACCATTGATATCCTCCACTGGTATAAATTGGTCCAGGAATCCTAACAATTGTTGCATCTGAGCCTGGTACCACTCAGATGCCTCCCCTAAATATGACCACCCGCTACACATCCCCCCCAGTGATTTGACACTGGTCCCCAGTGTCTGAAACCAATTCATGCCCCCTCCAAAGCAGAGTCAGCATAAATTAGATCCAGAGACAAACTAACCAAAAGGGAAAAAATATGACAATTTAAAAATTTTGTTTCGTTTGTGCCTGAACCAAAAGGGAAGGGAAGAACAACAGCTAAAACATGCACAGGTATAAACATTCAAAAGCATAACAGCATAATTTCTTTTCAAAATCACATTCTCCCTCCCACATTACTGACTAAGATCTGCCCCATTCTCAGCAGACTTGATTGACGTTCTCCTGCAGAGGGGAAAAATAACACATTATCTGACACAGTATATGATTTGGAATAAACCGGCTCCCCCTAGGGGAAACCCCTTCCTTCCAAAAGTAATGTGTGGTGTGTGTGACAATCGTTGCGCAACACCGCCACCTGGTGGTGGTGTTACGGTCAGAACACTTGTTTTCTTCCATCCAGAAATCCTTTTCTCTGTACTGTGGCCCTGTCTCAACTACACCCCAAAGTCTCAGCATCCTTGCGGTGGAGAAAGAAAAAGGAGAACAACAAAACAAACTGCTCCCAATTCTTCCAGAAGTAGGCCACCCTTTGCGGGTTAAAGAGTCCCTGAGTTCCTGGCAAAGGCACTCGAGGATGTTCAGCAAAAAAAAAACACAGGAGTCTATTCCCCTACAAATAAAACCTTGGGTGCGGCAGTACCAGAGGTTTCAAATACCTGTCAAAAGTCTCCATGTGATATTCCACATCATCCCCCTCCCTCCGACAAAAAAGCACCCGGTCAGCATGGATGTGCCGACCCAACATACACTCTGCCTTGCAGTCTTTGAACCTTTTGGAGGCTGCAGGGGAACATGAGAGGTACCTGCGAGCGTGGGGCACCTTGAGATGTGTCCAAATTAAGTCATCATACCATCGCTGTCTGCAGGCCTCCACTTCATACAAAAGTTCCTTGGACAAATATGGGTATTCCCACCCATATTCATTGGCAACTTTCTGACCGAAAAGTCTCTGCAAACGGGAAAGGGGTGGCATTGTAGCACGGTCTCTTTCACCAGGCAGCACTATAGCATCCGGGTGCCGGGGCACCTTCACCACTTGTAAATTGGGCATAGGGGCCGGCAGTGACACTCGCTTCGCCCCAGCAATGGGCGCAGGTGACTCCGAGGGTAGAGAGGCATGCAGGGGACCAGATCCCTCCTCAGGTGCCGGGGCCTCCACCCGGGGTGTACTATCCCCAGTGGACATGGGTGGGTCCCTTTTCACACGGGACAAGGATAGGGATATCTTGTCCCAGCCTTTCTGAGCAAAAAGTTTGTCGATTACGTCATCTCCAACATCGGAGATCGACTCCAGGTCGGAGGTGTCATACTCCTCCGCGGGACAGTAACTCCGTGTAGACGTGGAGTCACCCCCTTGGACAGGTTCCAGGGCCTCTGGATCCCCGACACCTCCAACCACACACCAGGCCCCGTCCCTCTGCTTACCTTGACCTTTACTTGAGCTGGGATGTCCGGGGCTCTTCCTTCCGGATCCATCCAGGCCAGGCAAGCGCTGAGGTATGACTCTCTCACGGCCGCAGGAAGCCTTGACCAAGCCAACTCTCCTCTTTGGCGGTGGAAGCAGGGATTCCGTGGTGACCGAAGCAGCATCTTCGGATTTCTCAATCACAGTCTCACTCTCAACTGGCGCTTCCTCCAGAGCCTGGTCATTGCGCGCAGGGATGGCCGTACAAGCTTTGACTTCTCCTTCAAGGGTGGTGGCGCCTGTTAAACAGTTGAGGTGGAAGGCTCGAGGCCTTTCCGTGGGTTGCTCCACCTCGAAAATGAATTCTTTACAGGCCTCGCATCGCCTGAATGGCTTCAGATGGACCACCAGTCCCGAGCATCTGGGACAAATCACACCGAGAGCCTCAACGTCCTTACATACGTACAGGGCGAATCGCCCCCCGGGCTTGAGCCTAATCCCTGTGTCTGTCAGCGGAGTAGCAAACAAAGTCATCCTCGTGGCTGTGGAAGTAGGAACCCACGAGGCAGTAGTGAACGTGTCGACCGCTTGCTGCTCTATCGCGCACTGACTATCTGGCGCCAAAGTCCCCACGTGCATCACTTCACATGGCCATACTCCTCCCTTCTGCCGCACCTGTTCGTGGGCTTCTGTTGAGTAACGCCCACGAACTGCGCAGCCAGTCTGTGCCTCGTGGCGCATTGGCCAATATGGCCGACCTCCTCGGAACTCCTCTGGGCAGCAAAGTTCAAACTCTGAAGGTCTCGGCTCCATCAACACAGACACAGATCCCGGACCCAGAGCCCCCACGTGTAGCGACCTCACCTCTCACTCCCTCCTTCTCTTCTCAGTCAATGGCTCTCGTCTAGGGGACCAGGGAGGAGAGTATGGCGCACCTCCAGCTCATATCCTCCTGTGTGCAGAGGTGTGAGCTATAAACTTTTACCTTCGGGCCTGTGTCCCTGTCCAGAGCCAAAACTTCCCTTGAGGATGATTCCCACCCTCCACGCAGGTGGAGGTAGGACCCTTAAACTCCCAGAAAGTCAAGTTCCACACCACTGAAAGTCCAACACTTATTTATTCTTCAGAGCAATAAATAGTCCTTTGAAAGCGACTGGTTAGACATAGAACAGTTCAGAACACAGTGGGGAGGAGGTCCAGGCACAAACTTGAACTTGGGTTTTCTCCTGTTTTGTTATAGCGCAAACAGGCTTGGCGCACAGTCGCTGCCACCGACCGCGAGGGGGTCTCTGCCACAGACCAGATGAATAAGGCCTCTGCCACAGACCTGGTTGTTGGGTCTCTGCCACCGACCTGA
Source organism: Rana muscosa (assembly GCA_029206835.1). Classification (NCBI taxonomy): domain Eukaryota; kingdom Metazoa; phylum Chordata; class Amphibia; order Anura; family Ranidae; genus Rana; species Rana muscosa. Next base: position 1,028,108,335 of record CM055116.1, read on the forward strand.
TTCACGATGGGTCCCTGCCACAGACCATGAGAACGTGGACTACCTTCTGTAGGAAATGGCCCTTGTCAGGGAAAGGACATCCATCCGGACAGTTATCAGAGGCCCCGCCATCACCAGCAAATGCTGCACTGGATCTTTGGAAGGGTCACCTCCCTGGCCTCCTCGTCCTAGATTCGGGCGTCCGCACCGGAGGACACCCTAGGAGCCCTCGGTCCCTTGCGGGACCCAGTCGAAGGTACTGGGCCCCAGACCTCCAGAGAGTACCTCACCCCAGACCAAAGGTGTCTGGGGTGGAACCGCAACTCTGTCCCCGGGCCTAGGGCACCCGAAGACCGCCATCACGCACCCCCAGGCTGAAGGTGCCTGGGAGTGGACCTCGTGCGGAAGATGTCTGCCCCCTTTATACCCTCTCCTAGCATGCACAGCGGGTTCCCCGCCCCGCTGTACAACTGCCGCGAGAGGACACAAAGGGCACAGCCCTCCAATGGTGGTTAAACCCCGGCCTATGGCAACAGTGCCACCTATAGGCCGCAGGGACCTATGACACCATTGATATCCTCCACTGGTATAAATTGGTCCAGGAATCCTAACAATTGTTGCATCTGAGCCTGGTACCACTCAGATGCCTCCCCTAAATATGACCACCCGCTACACAATAAACTAGCAGAACATAAAAAACAGAATACATATAGAAATACATCATGTTAAAACACATTGTATACAGTCATTGACTGTATACAATGTGTTTTAACATGATGTATTTCTATATGTATTCTGTTTCTTATGTTCTGCTTTTATGTTCTGCTAGTTTATTGTATTGTATTGTATTGAAACATCCAGCTGTCTAAATGTAGATAAGTGGTACATACAGTATAATGTAATGGGAAATTTTAATAGAAGCAGGATCACAGGTGTTACTCAGAAATACCAAAGGCTCTGAGAGCAGTACATAAATATCGAAAGTTTGGGGAACACAAACTTACAACATCCAGTATATTTCAATAAACCGGAATCTGCCATAATGTCAGGAACATTGTGCCAGCTGTCAGGCTAATGCATGTGTGCATAAGTGTGCACTTTGCAGGCATAGACACCTAAGTACACATGTGATGTTGCATATGCATAATTTACAGTATGCGCATGTGTGTGGCTATGTACACTGGCACCAAGTGGGCGATTTAAACCCCAGCTCTGTACTGTGATTTTCCTGAATGGACTTTCAGTCTTTGCTCTGGTGTTCCTAATGAGGATATTCATACTGACCTAGTTATTGACCTGGCTTCCACCTAAGGTGATTTTTGATTGCCTATATTTGCTGCCTCTCATCGTTAACAAACTCGGTGTAGACTTTTGACCAAGATTTTGCCCATCGCCTTCTTACCACACTGCCTGCACATTGACTCCTGCTTATCTGACACCAATGGTTTTACATTCCAGGCTATAATGTCTGGAACAGTGGCAAAGCTAGAATTTTTTTCATCCAGGGCAAAGAAACAGTTTGGCGCCCAATAGTGATGAGCCGAACACCCCCGGGTTCGGTTCGCACCAGAACCCGCGAACGGACCGAAAGTTCGCACGAACATTGGAACCCTATTAAAAACAATGGATGCGAACGTTCGGATTCTAAAGTGCTAATTATAACGACTATTATCCATGTTATTGTCCGAAACAGAGTTTGGGAACCCGGGTTCTGCACCAGGGGACATGTATCAATGCAAAAAGAAGTTTTAAAAACAGACGTTTTTCCGGGAGCAGTCATTTTAATGATGCATAAAGTGAAAAAAAAAAGTCAAATATTCCTTTAAATATTGTACCTGGGGGGTGTCTAAAGTATGCCTGGGAAGTGCCACGTGTTTCCCGTGTTTAGAACTGTCCCTGCACAAAATAACATTTCTAAAGGAGAAAAAGCCATTTAAAACTGCTTGCGGCTTTAATGCAATGTCTGGTCCCGGTAATATGGATGAAAATCTTTATGAAAAATGGCATAGTTGAATAGGGGCTGAAAAATTGGGCCTTTGGTGGTGGTGGTGGTGGTGATGGTGGTGCTGGTGCCACAACACTGTAAGGCCTGACAGTTACTCTTGGTGGGTGCAGCAATGGGCCCTGCTGTGAATTATTAGATCAATAATTATAATTGCATGCCCCTGTTGAACAGGGGCTGAAAAATTGGGCCTTAGGCACTGGTGGCACAACACTGCAACCCCTCACAGATACTGTACTTGGAGCACAGCAATGAGGCCTGTTGCAAAGTATTGCGTCAAAAATTTTAATTACACGCCCCTGTTAAACAGGGGCTGAAAAATTGGGCCTTAGCCACTGGTGGCGTCACCCATAAACCAAAATGATCTTCCAAGCTATCATCATTAATCGTATCATTGAGGAGGAGGAGGAGGATAGCCAGTCAACATAACAGCACAGGCACTCAGCATCAGCATCAGTCTTGAAGGGATGTGACATTTTAAAATCAATTAGTCTGTTATATCAGCATCTGGTGTGTGGTAGCTGGTGGTGATCCAAGACTGGTTCATCTTGATGAAAGTCAGTCGATCAACCGAGTCGGTGGACAGGCGCACCCTGTGATCCGTGACAAATCCTCCAGCAGCACTGAATGTGCGTTCTGAAAGAACGCTGGATGCAGGACAGGCCAGTAGCTCAATTGCATACTGTGCAAGCTCTGGCCAGTGATCCATCCTCAAGACCCAGTAAGCCAGAGGATTTTCGGTGGGGAAGGTGTCCAAGTCTGACCTTGCCCCTAGGTATTCCTGGACCATGTATATCAGACGCTGGCGATGGTTGCTGGAACCGATCATACTTTGGGGCTGCGGACTAAAGAATTGTATGAACGCATCGGTCAGACGGCCACCTTCCCCACCGCTCCTTCTTTGACTGGCCGAAGCCTCAGCAACTCGTTGTCCAGGACCAGGAGTTTGTAACCTCCCAGTCTCTGGGAACGCGTTGCACAGACCTTTCTGCAAGGCCTCCCGGAGTTGTCTCATCCTCTGCTCCCTCTGCGACGGTACGATAAGGTCCGCAACCTTACCCTTGTACCGTGGATCAAGGAGAGTGGCCAGCCAGTAATGGTCCCTCTCCTTGATCCGAAGAATACGAGGATCCTTCCGCAGACTTTGCAGGATCAGGGAGGCCATGCAGCGTAGGTTAGCAGAGGCATTCAGTCCGGAGTCCTCTGGGTCACTAAGGACGACATGATCCGCAGCCACCTCCTCCCAGCCACGTACAAGTCCACTGGTTTCTTGGGACTGTAAATCATCCCTAAAAGACTGCTGCTGATGATGCTGAGTGCCAGCCTCCACCTCCATGCTGACACAATCCTCCTCCTCCTCCTCCTCCTCCTCCTCTTCCTGTGCGATGGGTGGGACAGAAGGAACACTGTCTGGGTAAAGGGGGCCTTGAGAGGCAAGGAAGTCCTCCTCTTCCTGCCTCTGTTCTGCCTCAAGTGCCCTGTCCATTATTCCACGCAGCGTGTGCTCCAACAGGTGGACAAGAGGTACAGTGTCACTGATGCATGCACTGTCACTGCTCACCATCCTCGTGGCCTCCTCAAATGGTGCCAGGACAGTGCATGCATCCCTGATCATGCCCCACTGGCGTGGAGAAAAAAAACCAAGCTCCCCTGACCCTGTCCTGGTGCCGTAGTCGCACAGGTACTCATTGATGGCCCTCTGCTGCGTGTGCAGCCGCTGCAGCATGGCCAACGTTGAGTTCCACCTGGTGGGCATGTCACATATAAGGCGGTTCTTGGGCAGGTTCAACTCCTTTTGCAGCTCAGCCAGGCGAGCACTGGCATTATAAGATCTGCGGAAATGCACACAGACTTTCCTGGCCTGCCTCAGGACATCCTGTAAGCCCGGGTACCTGCCCAAGAACCGCTGCACCACCAGGTTAAGGACGTGAGCCATACAGGGCACATGGGTCAGTTGTCCCTGTCGGAGGGCGGAGAGGAGGTTGGTGCCATTGTCGCAAACCACCATTCCTGGCTTAAGCTGGCGTGGCGTCAACCACCTCTCGGCCTGCCCCTGCAGAGCAGACAGGACCTCTGCCCCAGTGTGGCTCCTGTCCCCCAAACACACCAGCGCAAGCACGGCATGACATTTTTTTGCCTGCGTACTTGCGTAGCCCCTTGAACGGCTACGGAGCACCGCTGGTTCCGAGGACAAACCACAGGAAGAGGCCATGGAGGAAGAAGAAGAGGAGGGGGTGGAGGAGAGAGGTGTGTCACAACCAGTAGTAGCATTTTGGAGGCGTGGCGGTGGAACAACCTCCAACACTACTGCACCTTGTCCTGCATCCTTCCCAGCTGCCAAAAGAGTGACCCAATGGGCCGTGAAAGAAAGGTAACGTCCCTGTCCATGCCTGCTGGACCATGAGTCAGCGGTAATATGCACCTTACCGCTGACCCCCCTGTCCAGGGAGGCCAAGACATTGCCTTCCACATGCCTGTACAGAGTCGGAATCGCCTTCCGTGCGAAAAAGTGGCGTTTGGGAACCTGCCACTGAGGAACCGCACATTGAACAAACTCACGGAAGGGGGCCGAGTCTACCAACTGAAAAGGCAGCAGTTGAAGCGCTAGCAATTTAGCCAAGCTAGCATTCAACCGCTGGGCATGTGGATGGCTGGGAGTGAACTTCTTTCGACGGTCCAGCAGCTGGGGCAGGGAAATTTGCCTGCTAGAATCGGACGTTGGTGTACTGCTAGCAGAGTGCCCGCAAGTACTTGCCTGTGACACACCTAATTCTACACCTTCCTTCCTCTCAGAGCAGGTTTCAGAGAGGAGTGAAGGTATAGTGGGGTTGGAGATCCCAGCTGATGCGGTGCAAGAAGAGGTCAGCTTTGTTCTTTGGTGTGGGTCTTTAAGGTAGGCTTGCCAACGAGCTGCCTAGCAGGTCAACATATGTCTGATCAAGCATGTGGTGCCCAAGCGGCTGATGTTTTGGCCACGCGATATACGCTTGAGACATATGTTGCAAACAGCAGCTGTGCGATCTGATGCACTCGCCTCAAAAAAGGCCCACACCAAAGAACTTTTTGAATGACGGGCAGAGGCAGCGCCCTGCACAGGCGGAGCTCTGTGGTGTGATTCCGTCGGTGTGCTGCCCATACGCTGGCCACTCAAGGGCATCCTGCCTCGTTGGAGATGTGCCTCCTCCTCATCCTCCTCCTCCTCTCTCCTATTAGGCACCCACGTGGAGTCAGTGACCTCATCATCCCCTCCCTCCTCATCACTGGAGCCAATCTGGCAGTATGCTGCAGCTGCTGGAGCATGACTGCCAGACTGGTGTCCTTCTTGAGCATCCCCTCTCTCTGCTCTCACGCTGCTGCCTTCCTGTAGCTGGGTATCATCATCAGATCCTTCGAAACGCTGGGCATCCTCCTGGAGCATGTACCCAACACTGTGCTCAAACAGTTCGGGGGACTCCTCAGGAGGAGGACATGGTGGGTCTAGGGAAGGATTGACTAATGAAGATAATGATACCAGAGAAGAGGACGCTTTGGCAGCTGCTTTGCCAGTACCCTGAGCCTGGGTGAGAGAGGATGAGGAGGATGAGGTGGGCTTGGTCATCCACTCTACCAAGTCTTCGGCATGATGTGGCTCAACATGTCCAGCTGCCGAAAAGAAGGACAAGCGTGTCCCATGGCCATGTGCTGATGACAATGCACCGCGTCCACGACCAGCACTGTTGCCCCCAGACACAGAGCCTGCTTGCCCTCTTTTTTTGCCTCCTGACTGTCTGCCTCTCCTTGTTTGCCTTCCAGACATTTTAATGGATGGCCTGCAGGGAGATGGGAAAAAGAGCAATAAGGGCTACCTTCAGGTGTATACTGTGCAGGAGGCTTAGCAACAATGACACTGACACTGTCCCCTGCCTATCCTTCTCTGTCCCTAAACTCAAGGATTTGAAATATGGAACAGCAAAATTGGTTTAGAACAGAATAGCACACTGTCAGTTTCACTCACTGTACCTCTCTGTCCCTAAACTCAAGGATTGAAAATATGGTTCAGCAAGATTGGTTTAGAACAGAATAGGACACTTTCCCTCACTGTCCTACTCTGTCCCTCCCTACAAACAAGATTTAGCACAGAATAGCACACTGATAATTTCCACAAGTGTCCTTCTCTGTCCCTAAACTCAAGGATTGAAAATATGGAACAGCAAAATTGGTTTAGAACAGAATAGCACACTGACACTTTCCCTCACTGTCCTACTCTGTCCCTCCCTACAAACAAGATTTAGCACAGAATAGCACACTGATAATTTCCACGAGTGTCCTTCCCTGTCCCTAAGCTCAAGGATTGAAAATATGGAACAGCAAAATTGGTTTAGAACAGAATAGCACACTGACACTTTCCCTCACTGTCCTACTCTGTCCCTCCATACAAACAAGATTTAGCACAGAATAGCACACTGATAATTGCCACGAGTGTCCTTCTCTGTCCCTAAACTCAAGGATTGAAAATATGGAACAGCAAAATTGGTTTAGAACAGAATAGCACACTGACACTTTCCCTCACTGTCCTACTCTGTCCCTCCCTACAAACAAGATTTAGCACAGAATAGCACACTGATAATTTCCACGAGTGTCCTTCTCTGTCCCTAAACTCAAGGATTGAAAATATGGAACAGCAAAATTGGTTTAGAACAGAATAGCACACTGACACTTTCCCTCACTGTCCTACTCTGTCCCTCCCTACAAACAAGATTTAGCACAGAATAGCACACTGATAATTTCCACGAGTGTCCTTCTCTGTCCCTAAACTCAAGGATTTGAAATATGGAACAGCAAAATTGGTTTAGAACAGAATAGCACACTGTCAGTTTCACTCACTGTACCTCTCTGTCCCTAAACTCAAGGATTGAAAATAAATATGGTTCAGCAAAATTGGTTTAGAACAGAATAGGACACTTTCCCTCACTGTCCTACTCTGTCCCTCCCTACAAACAAGATTTAGCACAGAATAGCACACTGATAATTTCCACGAGTGTCCTTCTCTGTCCCTAAACTCAAGGATTGACAATATGGAACAGCAAAATTGGTTTAGAACAGAATAGCACACTGACACTTTCCCTCACTGTCCTACTCTGTCCCTCCCTACAAACAAGATTTAGCACAGAATAGCACACTGATAATTTCCACGAGTGTCCTTCTCTGTCCCTAAACTCAAGGATTGAAAATATGGAACAGCAAAATTGGTTTAGAACAGAATAGCACACTGACACTTTCCCTCACTGTCCTACTCTGTCCCTCCCTACAAACAAGATTTAGCACAGAATACCACACTGAAAATTGCCACGAGTGTCCTTCTCTGTCCCTAAACTCAAGGATTGAAAATATGGAACAGCAAAATTGGTTTAGAACAGAATAGCACACTGACACTTTCCCTAACTGTCCTACTCTGTCCCTCCCTACAAACAAGATTTAGCACAGAATAGCACACTGATAATTTCCACGAGTGTCCTTCTCTGTCCCTAAACTCAAGGATTGAAAATATGGAACAGCAAAATTGGTTTAGAACAGAATAGCACACTGACACTTTCCCTCACTGTCCTACTCTGTCCCTCCCTACAAACAAGATTTAGCACAGAATAGCACACTGATAATTTCCACGAGTGTCCTTCTCTGTCCCTAAACTCAAGGATTGAAAATATGGAACAGCAAAATTGGTTTAGAACAGAATAGCACACTGACACTTTCCCTCACTGTCCTACTCTGTCCCTCCCTACAAACAAGATTTAGCACAGAATAGCACACTGATAATTTCCACGAGTGTCCTTCTCTGTCCCTAAACTCAAGGATTTGAAATATGGAACAGCAAAATTGGTTTAGAACAGAATAGCACACTGTCAGTTTCACTCACTGTACCTCTCTGTCCCTAAACTCAAGGATTGAAAATATGGTTCAGCAAAATTGGTTTAGAACAGAATAGGACACTTTCCCTCACTGTCCTACTCTGTCCCTCCCTACAAACAAGATTTAGCACAGAATAGCACACTGATAATTTCCACGAGTGTCCTTCTCTGTCCCTGAACTCAAGGATTGAAAATATGGAACAGCAAAATTGGTTTAGAACAGAATAGCACACTGACACTTTCCCTCACTGTCCTACTCTGTCCCTCCCTACAAACAAGATTTAGCACAGAATAGCACACTGAAAATTGCCACGAGTGTCCTTCTCTGTCCCTAAACTCAAGGATTGAAAATATGGAACAGCAAAATTGGTTTAGAACAGAATAGCACACTGACACTTTCCCTCACTGTCCTACTCTGTCCCTCCCTACAAACAAGATTTAGCACAGAATAGCACACTGATAATTTCCACGAGTGTCCTTCTCTGTCCCTACACTCAAGGATTGAAAATATGGAACAGCAAAATTGGTTTAGAACAGAATAGCACACTGACACTTTCCCTCACTGTCCTACTCTGTCCCTCCCTACAAACAAGATTTAGCACAGAATAGCACACTGATAATTTCCACGAGTGTCCTTCTCTGTCCCTAAACTCAAGGATTTGAAATATGGAACAGCAAAATTGGTTTAGAACAGAATAGCACACTGTCAGTTTCACTCACTGTACCTCTCTGTCCCTAAACTCAAGGATTGAAAATATGGTTCAGCAAAATTGGTTTAGAACAGAATAGGACACTTTCCCTCACTGTCCTACTCTGTCCCTCCCTACAAACAAGATTTAGCACAGAATAGCACACTGATAATTTCCACGAGTGTCCTTCTCTGTCCCTAAACTCAAGGATTGAAAATATGGAACAGCAAAATTGGTTTAGAACAGAATAGCACACTGACACTTTCCCTCACTGTCCTACTCTGTCCCTCCCTACAAACAAGATTTAGCACAGAATAGCACACTGATAATTTCCACGAGTGTCCTTCTCTGTCCCTAAACTCAAGAATTGAAAATATGGAACAGCAAAATTGGTTTAGAACAGAATAGCACACTGACACTTTCCCTCACTGTCCTACTCTGTCCCTCCCTACAAACAAGATTTAGCACAGAATAGCACACTGATAATTTCCACGAGTGTCCTTCTCTGTCCCTAAACTCAAGGATTTGAAATATGGAACAGCAAAATTGGTTTAGAACAGAATAGCACACTGTCAGTTTCACTCACTGTACCTCTCTGTCCCTAAACTCAAGGATTGAAAATATGGTTCAGCAAAATTGGTTTAGAACAGAATAGGACACTTTCCCTCACTGTCCTACTCTGTCCCTCCCTACAAACAAGATTTAGCACAGAATAGCACACTGATAATTTCCACAAGTGTCCTTCTCTGTCCCTAAACTCAAGGATTGAAAATATGGAACAGCAAAATTGGTTTAGAACAGAATAGCACACTGACACTTTCCCTCACTGTCCTACTCTGTCCCTCCCTACAAACAAGATTTAGCACAGAATAGCACACTGATAATTTCCACGAGTGTCCTTCTCTGTCCCTAAACTCAAGGATTGAAAATATGGAACAGCAAAATTGGTTTAGAACAGAATAGCACACTGACACTTTCCCTCACTGTCCTACTCTGTCCCTCCCTACAAACAAGATTTAGCACAGAATAGCACACTGATAATTTCCACGAGTGTCCTTCTCTGTCCCTAAACTCAAGGATTTGAAATATGGAACAGCAAAATTGGTTTAGAACAGAATAGCACACTGTCAGTTTCACTCACTGTACCTCTCTGTCCCTAAACTCAAGGATTGAAAATATGGTTCAGCAAAATTGGTTTAGAACAGAATAGGACACTTTCCCTCACTGTCCTACTCTGTCCCTCCCTACAAACAAGATTTAGCACAGAATAGCACACTGATAATTTCCACAAGTGTCCTTCTCTGTCCCTAAACTCAAGGATTGAAAATATGGAACAGCAAAATTGGTTTAGAACAGAATAGCACACTGACACTTTCCCTCACTGTCCTACTCTGTCCCTCCCTACAAACAAGATTTAGCACAGAATAGCACACTGATAATTTCCACGAGTGTCCTTCTCTGTCCCTAAACTCAAGGATTGAAAATATGGAACAGCAAAATTGGTTTAGAACAGAATAGCACACTGAAACTTTCCCTCACTGTCCTACTCTGTCCCTCCCTACAAACAAGATTTAGCACAGAATAGCACACTGATAATTTCCACGAGTGTCCTTCTCTGTCCCTAAACTCAAGGATTTGAAATATCGAACAGCAAAATTGGTTTAGAACAGAATAGCACACTGTCAGTTTCACTCACTGTACCTCTCTGTCCCTAAACTCAAGGATTGAAAATAAATATGGTTCAGCAAAATTGGTTTAGAACAGAATAGGACACTTTCCCTCACTGTCCTACTCTGTCCCTCCCTACAAACAAGATTTAGCACAGAATAGCACACTGATAATTTCCACGAGTGTCCTTCTCTGTCCCTAAACTCAAGGATTGACAATATGGAACAGCAAAATTGGTTTAGAACAGAATAGCACACTGACACTTTCCCTCACTGTCCTACTCTGTCCCTCCCTACAAACAAGATTTAGCACAGAATAGCACACTGATAATTTCCACGAGTGTCCTTCTCTGTCCCTAAACTCAAGGATTGAAAATATGGAACAGCAAAATTGGTTTAGAACAGAATAGCACACTGACACTTTCCCTCACTGTCCTACTCTGTCCCTCCCTACAAACAAGATTTAGCACAGAATAGCACACTGAAAATTGCCACGAGTGTCCTTCTCTGTCCCTAAACTCAAGGATTGAAAATATGGAACAGCAAAATTGGTTTAGAACAGAATAGCACACTGACACTTTCCCTCACTGTCCTACTCTGTCCCTCCCTACAAACAAGATTTAGCACAGAATAGCACACTGATAATTTCCACGAGTGTCCTTCTCTGTCCCTAAACTCAAGGATTGAAAATATGGAACAGCAAAATTGGTTTAGAACAGAATAGCACACTGACACTTTCCCTCACTGTCCTACTCTGTCCCTCCCTACAAACAAGATTTAGCACAGAATAGCACACTGATAATTTCCACGAGTGTCCTTCTCTGTCCCTAAACTCAAGGATTTGAAATATGGAACAGCAAAATTGGTTTAGAACAGAATAGCACACTGTCAGTTTCACTCACTGTACCTCTCTGTCCCTAAACTCAAGGATTGAAAATATGGTTCAGCAAAATTGGTTTAGAACAGAATAGGACACTTTCCCTCACTGTCCTACTCTGTCCCTCCCTACAAACAAGATTTAGCACAGAATAGCACACTGATAATTTCCACGAGTGTCCTTCTCTGTCCCTAAACTCAAGGATTGAAAATGTGGAACAGCAAAATTGGTTTAGAACAGAATAGCACACTGACACTTTCCCTCACTGTCCTACTCTGTCCCTCCCTACAAACAAGATTTAGCACAGAATAGCACACTGAAAATTGCCACGAGTGTCCTTCTCTGTCCCTAAACTCAAGGATTGAAAATATGGAACAGCAAAATTGGTTTAGAACAGAATAGCACACTGACACTTTCCCTCACTGTCCTACTCTGTCCCTCCCTACAAACAAGATTTAGCACAGAATAGCACACTGATAATTTCCACGAGTGTCCTTCTCTGTCCCTAAACTCAAGGATTGAAAATATGGAACAGCAAAATTGGTTTAGAACAGAATAGCACACTGACACTTTCCCTCACTGTCCTACTCTGTCCCTCCCTACAAACAAGATTTAGCACAGAATAGCACACTGATAATTTCCACGAGTGTCCTTCTCTGTCCCTAAACTCAAGGATTTGAAATATGGAACAGCAAAATTGGTTTAGAACAGAATAGCACACTGTCAGTTTCACTCACTGTACCTCTCTGTCCCTAAACTCAAGGATTGAAAATATGGTTCAGCAAAATTGGTTTAGAACAGAATAGGACACTTTCCCTCACTGTCCTACTCTGTCCCTCCCTACAAACAAGATTTAGCACAGAATAGCACACTGATAATTTCCACGAGTGTCCTTCTCTGTCCCTAAACTCAAGGATTGAAAATATGGAACAGCAAAATTGGTTTAGAACAGAATAGCACACTGACACTTTCCCTCACTGTTCTTCTCTGTCCCTCCCTACAAACAAGATTTAGCACAGAATAGCACACTGATAATTGCCACGAGTGTCCTTCTCTGTCCCTAAACTCAAGGATTGAAAATATGGAACAGCAAAATTGGTTTAGAACAGAATAGCACACTGACACTTTCCCTCACTGTCCTACTCTGTCCCTCCCTACAAACAAGATTTAGCACAGAATAGCACACTGATAGTTTCCACGAGTGTCCTTCTCTGTCCCTAAACTCAAGGATTGAAAATATGGAACAGCAAAATTGGTTTAGAACAGAATAGCACACTGACACTTTCCCTCACTGTCCTACTCTGTCCCTCCCTACAAACAAGATTTAGCACAGAATAGCACACTGATAATTTCCACGAGTGTCCTTCTCTGTCCCTAAACTCAAGGATTGAAAATATGGAACAGCAAAATTGGTTTAGAACAGAATAGCACACTGAAACTTTCCCTCACTGTCCTACTCTGTCCCTCCCTACAAACAAGATTTAGCACAGAATAGCACACTGATAATTGCCACGAGTGTCCTTCTCTGTCCCTAAACTCAAGGATTGAAAATATGGAACAGCAAAATTGGTTTAGAACAGAATAGCACACTGACACTTTCCCTCACTGTCCTACTCTGTCCCTCCCTACAAACAAGATTTAGCACAGAATAGCACACTGATAGTTTCCACGAGTGTCCTTCTCTGTCCCTAAACTCAAGGATTGAAAATATGGAACAGCAAAATTGGTTTAGAACAGAATAGCACACTGACACTTTCCCTCACTGTCCTACTCTGTCCCTCCCTACAAACAAGATTTAGCACAGAATAGCACACTGATAATTTCCACGAGTGTCCTTCTCTGTCCCTAAACTCAAGGATTGAAAATATGGAACAGCAAAATTGGTTTAGAACAGAATAGCACACTGACACTTTCCCTCACTGTCCTACTCTGTCCCTCCCTACAAACAAGATTTAGCACAGAATAGCACACTGATAATTTCCACAAGTGTCCTTCTCTGTCCCTAAACTCAAGGATTGAAAATATGGAACAGCAAAATTGGTTTAGAACAGAATAGCACACTGACACTTTCCCTCACTGTCCTACTCTGTCCCTCCCTACAAACAAGATTTAGCACAGAATAGCACACTGATAATTGCCACGAGTGTCCTTCTCTGTCCCTAAACTCAAGGATTGAAAATATGGAACAGCAAAATTGGTTTAGAACAGAATAGCACACTGACACTTTCCCTCACTGTCCTACTCTGTCCCTCCCTACAAACAAGATTTAGCACAGAATAGCACACTGACACTTTCCCTCACTGTACCTCTCTGTCCCTAAACTCAAGGATTGAAAATATGGTTCAGCAAGATTGGTTTAGAACAGAATAGCACACTGACACTTTCCCTCACTGTACCTCTCTGTCCCTACAAACAAGGATTAGCACAGAATAGCACACTGTCACTGACACTCTCCCTACCTATCCTTATTTGTCCCTAAACACAAGGAATCCAGGATTAGTAAAGGAAAAATAATGACACTGTCCCTGCCTATGCTTCTCTTTCCCTGCTCCGGAACACACTACACAAGGCCGCCGCGCCTGCGGCCTTTTATAGTGTGGGGCGTGTACTAAACCCCCTCAGCAATAATTGGCCACAGGCATCCTGCCTGTGGCCAATCATTGCTCTCCTCGCTGCCGGCGCTGTGATTGGCCAAGCATGCAGGGTCACAGTGCATGCTTGGCCAATCACAGCGCCTGGATGACACTGCGATGGCGTAGTGCATTGTGGGCCGTTCGCGTCACTCGAATTTGGCGCGAATGGCCCAAATCGTTCGATCTTCGTCGAACGATCAAACAGCCGATGTTCGAGTCGAACGTATGTTCGACTCAAACACGAAGCTCATCCCTAGCGCCCAACAGCCCCCCCCCCGATGAGTCACGTGTCATGAAGCGTGTAGGGGAGGGGCAGATTTGTTTGGAAATACGCTTTTGCATCTCACACGGAGAGGCACGAAGTAGCTGTAGCATCGTGGTTTTATATGATATATGCTGTATACAGTTGGTGCTCTGGAGCACCTTTTAAATGTGAGTTCTATGCACATTTTTTAATAAATTAAATATTGTTTAAAAATATATAAGCACTATTTGGAGCTCTTTCTCTCTCACATATATCGAGTCATAATGGAGGCACACCAATGGAGCAACGAGGAGGAAACCATGATCTGTTAGTCCGGGGTGACTAGAAAGCTTTATTTGACCAAACTTACGTGTGAGGTCACACTCTGTGAGGTGAGCACATTTATTATGGGGGAGCATTGAGGTGAATTGATACAAAGCATGGATTTTTGAGGATTTGTGAAGACAAATTAAAAACAATTTCTGACAATATTTATTAACTATTTAATTGCACTTAAGCACAGAATTTATACTGTTATAAGAAGAAATATAAATAAATGTATTATATTATTGTTTAGTCACATGTTATTATGATGGCACTCATATTGGCACAGGAGAATTGAGACAGTAAGTGGTTGGATACATTTATTAACACCAGCACAGCATTATTTGTTTTGAGTTTTATTTGCACGTGTAGCGGACCCCCACTCTCTCTCCTTCTGCCTTTAATGGCTTCTCCGGCTCTGGTCTAGGGGTATCTCGGAGGAGAGAGAGGGGCGGGGGACCACGCCAAGCTTTCACCACAGATGTAGTAGGTGTATGCAAAATTCTGTTACCTTTCGGGTCGGTGTCCTGCAGTAAGAGCTCCTTCTCTGGAACAGTGTCTGTATTAAAAGAGCCCCACACCACTAAAGTCCAACACTCCTTTATTTCTTCAGCATAGAATGTCACACAATCAGTTGGACTTCCTTTAAACGAACAGGGGGTGTGGATACAAGTAAGCCCAGGCACAGTGAACTCTCCTATTCCTGTAGTGAGTCGAATAGGCATGGCGCACGGTCTCTGCCACCGACCGTGAAGTGGTAGCTGCCACCTACCGGGTGAACTGTTGCAGCCCCTGCCACAGGCCTGTAAGTAACGGTCCTTGCTTGCAACCTTTAGGAAGAATGTCTCTGCCAGACCTTTCCTCAATAGAACCACCTTCCGTGTGTATCAGCCCCTGTTTGAGAGGGCATCCCTCCAGACGGTCTCCGGAGGCAATCACCCGTCATCTGCAGTCTGCTGCACCAGGTCTTCGGAGAGGCCACCCTCCAGTCCATTGCATCTTAGATTCGGGTATCCATCCCCCGGATACCCTAGGACGATCCCTCCCGGGCGGAACCCAGTGGAAAAAGCCGGGCCCCAGGCTAGGACAAGTACCTCACTCCAGACTGAAGGTGTCTGGGATGGCTCCCGAACTCCCGGTGTCCAGGCCTAGGCCACCCTGACACCGCCCACCGACAGCAGCCCTCAGGCTAAAGGTGCCTGGGACTCGAAGACCCCGTGACCAAGATGGCCGGCCACTTTATACCCTCTCCCGGCAAGCACGGCGGGTTCCCCAACCCCACCATACCGCTGCCGAGGTAGGACAAAAAGGAGGTACGGCACACAGCAATGATTCAACCCCACTGGGCTGCGGGGAATTACACATCACTAATGTCACTTCCAAGTTCAAATTTACACCTGGGAAAGTACATACCCTCTACACTCTCCCCCTGGTGGTTTGACACTGGTTCCCAGTGTCTGGGGTGAACCATGCCCTTCCCGGCGACATGGCCCAGTCCAGAGACCGGCTAAAAATTCAAAAACCCCAAAAAAGTTTTGAAAAAAACTAAACTCCCTCTAATACCGCTGTGCCTGAGCTTCACACACAAAGGGAAGGGAAACAACAACACATAACTGTAACATTTTCCAACAAATCACATCAGCATTTAACACAAGATTTTTTTTTCCCACACCATCCTAACTAAGACCCGCCCAATCTCAGCGGTCTTGATGAGATGCTCTCCTGCAGAAAAAACGTTAGCACACATAAATCCTGACACAGATGTTCGTGTACGAGAAAAAAACCTCTCTGTGAAGAAATCTTTTTCTCCTATGAGTGCATGTTTTGGAAAGTGTATGTCGTTGCACAGCACTGCCACCTGGTGACAGCGCCGCGGTAACTGCACTTGTAGGGACTTCATCTGTGACCCTATGTACCCCAGAGTCCATGATCGCTTGCTGGAGAAAGAAGAACCAACGACCGTAACAGTTCCTCGACTCCTCCAGAGAGCACAGACGCCCCTTGCTGGGCACAGTCACTGATGATATAAAAAAAAAAAATCAAACAGCAAGTCTGGGAAGTGCAATGTCAGTGGAAAACAAGAACGGAGTCTCTTTTCTCCTCACAGATAAAAACGGGGATGCGGCAGGACAAGGGGCCTCAAATGCTGGTCCATAGTCTCCAGATGGTATTCAACATCTTCTCCCTCCTTACGCCGGATCAGCACCTTGTCCGCATGGATATGCCGCCCCAGCATCCATTCTGCCTTGCAGTCCTTGAAACGCTGTGATGCTTTTGGAGAGCATGCCAAGTACCTGCGAGCGTGTGGAACCTGAAGGTGGGTCCACACAAAGTCATTATACCAGCGCTCTCGGCGCACCTCCACTTCATAAAGCAGTTCTTTTGAGAGGTACGGATATTCCCATCCATAATCAGTAGCAACCTTCTGGCAAAACAAACGCTGGAGCCTCGCCAGCGGAGGCATGGTGGCTTTGTCCCCTTCACCAGGTAAAACTATTGAGTCCGGATAGCGAGGGACCTTGGTCACATCAGATCTGGGCATAGGTGCCCGAAGCACAAGTCTCTTTTCCCCGGTATTGACTGTAGGTGGCACCGGGGAAGTGAGGGCAGGCTGGGGACTGGATCCCTCCTCAGGCGCTGGTGCCTCCACCTGGGGTGTACTATCCCCTGTAGACATGGGTGGGTCCCCACTTCTGCGGGACGAGGCACGGGGAATTTTGTCCCAGCCCTTTGTAGTGAACAGTTCATCAATGATGGCGTCGTCTCCAGCATCGGAGAGCGACTCCAGGTCGGAGGTGTCACACTCCTCCGCGGGTATGTAGCCTGTTGTGGAAACGGAGCTACCACCTCCCGCGGACTTACTGGGCCATGACTTCCCAACACCTCCGCCCACACACACAGTCCCTCTGCCCGGCTTACCTCGGCCTTTGCTGTGAACGGGACGTCCGGGACTCTTCCCTCCGGATCCATCCGGGCCGGGTGCAGGCGAGCAGGATAGTCCACCGCAACCGCTGGACGGGGCCACCCAACCGGTCTTTCTCTTCGGCGGTGGACACTGTGAGACTGTGGTGACCGAGTCAGCATCCTCGGATTTCTCCCGTTAAGTCTGTGCAACCTCCTCCGCGGTCGCTGCAGTGCGCATAGGGATGGCTCTCTCAGCAATGATTTCTCCTCCTAGAGTGGTGCTGCCTGTATTTCGACCGGGGTAAATGGTTCGTGGCCTTTCAATGACTGGATCCACTTCAAAAAGAAACTCCCCACAGGCCTCGCATCGCCCGAATGGCTTCAGCTGACACACCAGTCCCGAACATCCGGGACAAATCAAACCCAGGGCCTCAACGTCCATACATGAGTACAGGGCGAATCGTCCCGGGGGCTTCAGCCGGATCCCCATATCTGTCACCGGAGCAGCAGTAGTCAAAGTCGTGAATGAAGGGTGAGCAGGAATCCACGATTTTTGTCCGAACATGGTGACTTGCTGCCGGTCCATTGTGCACTGCCAGTTTCGCGCCAAAGTCCCCACGTGTAGTCCTTCACACGGCTGGACTCCTCCCCTTTTGTGCTCCAGTTCGCGGGCTTTCTCCCGGCCTAGGTCACGCCCACGAACTGAGCAGGGAGGGTGTGCCTCATGGCGCAGTGCAATTAAAGTCCCCACGTGTAGTACCTCACACGGCTGGACTCCTCCCTCTTCCCGCTCTTTCTGCATGGGCCTTTCCCGTCTTGGGGTCATGTCCACGACTTCGAGCACAGGGATGCACTGTGGGCCTACTTGTAACTCTTCCGGGCAAACACTCTCCGGTTCCATACTTCTTGCTCCAAGTTGCACGAACACCATCCCGGACCCGAGCCCCCACGTGTAGTGGACCCCCACTCTCTCTCCTTCTGCCTTTAATGGGTTCTCCGGCTCTGGTCTAGGGGTATCTCGGAGGAGAGAGAGGGGCGGGGCACTACGCCAAGCTTTCACCACAGATGTAGTAGGTGTATGCAAAGTTCTGTTACCTTTCGGGTCGGTGTCCTGCAGTAAGAGCTCCTTCTCTGGAACAGTGTCTGTATTAAAAGAGCCCCACACCACTAAAGTCCAACACTCCTTTATTTCTTCAGCATGGAATGTCACACAATCAGTTGGACTTCCTTTAAACGAACAGGGGGTGTGGATACAAGTAAGCCCAGGCACAGTGAACTCTCCTATTCCTGTAGTGAGTCGAATAGGCATGGCGCACGGTCTCTGCCACCGACCGTGAAGTGGTTGCTGCCACCTACCGGGTGAACTGTTGCAGCCCCTGCCACAGGCCTGTAAGTAACGGTCCTTGCTTGCGACCTTTAAGAAGAATGTCTCTGCCAGACCTTTCCTCAATAGAACCACCTTCCGTGTGTATCAGCCCCTGTTTGAGAGGGCATCCCTCCAGACGGTCTCCGGAGGCCCTCACCCGTCACCGGCAGTCTGCTGCACCAGGTCTTCGGAGAGGCCACCCTCCAGTCCATTGCATCTTAGATTCGGGTATCCATCCCCCGGATACCATAGGACGATCCCTCCCGGGCGGAACCCAGTGGAAGAAGCCGGGCCCCAGGCTAGGACAAGTACCTCACCCCAGACCGAAGGTGTCTGGGATGGCTCCCGAACTCCTGGTGTCTAGGCCTAGGCCCCCTTTCACACCGCCCACTGACAGCAGCCCTCAGGCTAAAGGTGCCTGGGACTCGAAGACCCCGTGACCAAGATGGCCGGCCCCTTTATACCCTCTCCCGGCAAGCACGGCGGGTTCCCCGCCCCACCATACCGCTGCCGAGGGAGGACAGAAAGGAGGTATGGCACACAGCAATGATTTAACCCCAACCCAGGGCGACAGCGCCACCCACTGGGCTTCGGGGAATTACACATCACTAATGTCACTTCCAAGTTCAAATTTACACCCGGGAAAGTACATACCCGCTACACACATTTATATTGGGAGTGTGTAACTTGCTGCTTGCATATATTACACAGATTGTATTCTAGTTGCTCGCAAGACTACCTATTATATTTCCCATACAGTATGCCAACTTGCAAAATTTGTGCATGGTCTAGGGAAGATGTTGGTGTCAGTAGGGCATGGGATGTGTCAGTTGGGTAAAGGTTTCAGCAGGGCAGTGTCAGTAAGGTAGAGGTTGGTGTCAGTAGGACAGAGGACGGTGTCAATAGGGCAGAGGCTGGTGACAACAGGGCAATGAACAGTGTCAGTAGGACAGAGGTTGGTGTCAATAGGGCAGTGGACATTGTCAGTCAGTAGGGCAGAGGTTGGTGTCAGTAGGGCACTGGATGTGTCAGTAGTTTTCTGGCAGGAACCGGTGACAATTGCATCTCTTGCGGGTTGCCCAGGGTTCCAGTTGCCACAATGGCCCCCTCTATGGCATCTCTTTGATTAGAGGAGGGGGGTAGGAGGACATGTGCTAGTGGGTGATTTGGAAGGGAAGGGCACAAGTCCTCTCCCCTTCCACATCACCCCTAGCACATATCCTCTCACCCCCTCTAAAATCACTCAGCACGAAACTGTGTTACCTGCCTATGCGCCTCCCTACCCCACCTTCCTGGTCACTACGTCCTCCTCCTCTGCAAAGCTCCATTAAACCTCTTATAGTCAGACCTCAGATCAGTGCAGATGCAGAGTGCTGTCTCTCCTCCCTGCCTCCTTTTCCTGTCTTCTCCTGTGTACATGAAATGTCAGAGCCGAAGAGGAGGCGGCTTCAGTCTGCTCTGCAGTGAGTGCTTATACAGGCAGCTGCGGGGGAGAGAAATTCCGACTGCCATAGAAAGATGGTATTGCAGCATTTTGGACCCCGGAAAAGATGCAGGGCAGGTGTCCGCCTGTCAGTTTTTTAGGTGGACCCTCCACTGTCCTCTATGGAGTAGTGCCTGTAAATGGACATGTTTCCGTTGACACCCGCCGACATTGGAACTGACTCGAACCGATCCGGACCGATCCTACCCATCTGTCTGGTGGATCGGATGACAGTTGAATGTAAACGGACAGGCAGTGCATTTACATCCGAATGCCTAAAGAGGAAAGCGAGCTGTGTCTGTGTTCGCTCTGCATAGGCAGAGTGGACCCAGACCTGTCATCTGCCTGCAAGTGGATCTGCTGGCGAAGTCTGCCCGCCCGTGTGAAAGAGAAAATGCAAGCAGGGCAGCTGATACAATAAACAGGGGGATTAGGTTCCTCCCCATACTCCTTAGGTTTCCCCCTCTTCCTCTGAGTTCCCCATGCTCCTCTGGTCCCCTCTTGCTTCTCTGGTGTTTCCTGTGTTCCTCTGGTTCCCCCTGTGCTGTTTTGGTTCCTCCCTGCTCCTCTGGTCCCCCCATGCTCTTCTGGTCCCCCCGTGCTCCTCTGGTCCCCCCCTGTACTCCTCTGGTTCTCCCTTGCTCCTCTAGTCCTCCCTTGCTCCTCTAGTCCCCCCTGTGTTCCTCTGGTCCCCGTGCTCCTCTGTCCCCCCTGTACTCCTCTGGCCCACCCTGTGCTCCTCTGGTTACCTCTTGCTCGTCTGGTTTCTCCTTGTGTTCCTCTGGTTCACCCTTGCTCATCTGGTCCCCCCTGTGTTCCTGTGGTCAACTCTGTGTTCCTCTGGTTGACACATGATAACAGGTGCTGTGTAGTTCTCTAATATGCAGAACTGTGCAAAAGTTTTAGGCAGGTGTGAAAAAAATTGAACTGGGGTGCAAAACAATGGCAGCAGGTGTGAAAAAAATGGAACTGGGGTGCAAAACAATGGCAGCAGGTGCTCTGGACTTATGAGTCAAAATTTGAAATATTTGGCTGTAGCAAAAGGCAGTTTGTTTGCAAAGCACTAGAGAGTGGTACAATACTGAGTGTTTGCAGATAACAATGAATCATAGTGGAGGTTTCTTGCAAGTCTGGGGCTGCATTTCTGCAAATGGAGTTGGAGATTTGGTCAGGATCAATGGTGTCCTCGATGCTGAGAAATACAGGCAGATGCCATACCATCAGGGAGGTGTGCGACTGACTCAAATGTATTCTGCAGCAGGACAATGATCCCAAACATACAGACAATGCCAATAAGGACTATCTTCAATGTAAAGAAGAACGAGGAGTCCTGGAAGTGATGGTTTGACTCCCACAGAGCCCTGATCTCAATATCATTGAGTCTGTCTGCGATTACATGAACAGACAGAAGGATTTCCGGCAGCCTACATCCACTGAAGATCTGTGGTTAGTTCTCCAAGATGTTTGGAACAACTGTGTGGAAGTGTACCTAGAAAAATTGAACTGATGCTGTTTTGAAGGCAAAGGGTGATCACAGCAAATATTGATTTGATTTAGCTTTCTCTTCTGTTCATTTACTTTCCATTTTGTTAATTGATAAAAATAGACTATTAATACTTATAATTCTGAAAGCATTCTTAATTTACAGTATTTCCTCACCTCTGCCCAAGACGTTTGCACTGTACTGTATATATCTCCAGTATATTTTATAAGCAGTAAACCTTATTGGGCAAGGGGCACTGATTAGTGATACATTATCCGTATATCTGCCAGTGACCTACTAAATAAAAACATTAACTGACCTGATTTATGTCATGGTAACTTCTTAAAATGAAAGTGGATCAGTGCAGTAGGGCAAAGACATCAGGGAAAAATGGGATTAACAATTGATTTTAAAATAAACAATGTGGTATCTTTTACAGAAGTGCTTTATATTCTTGCCAGACAAGCAATCCATATGGATTAGGGCCAGCTTCTGTCTATGGGAACAATGAAATTTAACGAATTAAATATTTCGACTAGCCAAATACATTTCTGTTATGATGATGTAAGCCAGTGATTCTCAACCAGGGTTCCATGGAACCCTAGGGTTCCTCCAGAGGTTGCTAGTGGTTCCTTCAGCATTGGGCAATTTCTGCCTCTCAGATAATTTCCTACTGACATCATTGATCTTTTTAGCTATCTGTAAGGAAGTAATTCTTCCCAATGACCACAAGTGTAAGGACCATCCTTCCCACTGACCATCACACAAAGGTATCATGAATTGTAGATTTCTAATTTTTAGCAGGGGTTCCCCGAAGACCAGAAAACTATTTCAAGGGTTCCTCTGTGTTGAAAAGGTTGAGAAAGGCTGTTGTAAGCCATGCAGTTTATTAGAAGCATATTACATTTAAGAGCAAAGTAGAGATACTATTTTTGGAAAAAATACTTTGTAGCTAAAGTCCTTTTTTGCTTGCTGTAAAGGTGATTCCTGTTTCAGGATTACAAGGAGATTGTATAGAAATTTTGCCTGTTTTGTGGTAAATCACTAAATTTGCTGTTTATAAAAAATTGTGTATTAAGTAGAATTCATTACTATGCAACTTGCTCACCTTAATTGCTGCTGCTCAGCTCATACTTATTAAAAGGAACATAGCTTTTTTCATTAAAACATGTTAAAAAGGCTAATGAGATTAAATGTTTTTCACACCACCAAACAGTAAAGAGTTCACTTGAAAGTCTATCTCCCCTGCCCCTACCCCCCAGCACCACTCCATTCCTCTTTCAGGGTCCTTGGAAATATGTGGTGCTTCCAGGTATGGGGAAGTAATTCTATCTTCCTCACAGGAAGAAACATTTGATGACGAAACACGTTGATTGGAGCCTCGTGCCGACGTCACCGTGTTTCCTGAACCAGAGGTCTTTACCGGCATGATGATATCTTTTTACATTTGCATGTTTTTTAAAACCATTGTGAGTGTATTCACTTATTTAATAAATTTGTCTTTTGTTGCACTATGAAGAAGCGCTTCTCTTCTTTTTTTATATAATTACCCCTGCAATTTAAGGTGCACTACATCACGGATTTACTGGATTTGATTATTTGGACTTTTTATGGAAAAAATATAATTAAATGTATTTTAGTGCAAAAACACACAATATTATACTATTTCTTTGTTAAAATGAGGTTGCATCAAGCAAATAGAATACCAAACATTCCATGTCTTAAAATTGCGTGCACCTGTGATATGGGCAAAAAATGATGGTGCCCAAAAATCACCATAGGTGATGCTTTAAAAGCCTTTACAGCTCATCAGTTTAGAGGTAACTAGGAGCTCTTGTGCTAGAATTATTGTTCTTACTCTGATGTTTGCAGCAATATGTCACCCGTGTGGTGCGACTGCGGTTTACATATGCGGGTACACCCTGGGCTTTTGCTTGCACAAGTGTGTGGGGGGGGGGAACAGGGATTATGGCACTTTTTGATTTATTTTTAACTTTTTTCTTTTCTTTTTACTTGATTGCTATCAGAAGGGGGTAATAAACCTCTATGTGATAGCATTGGGCAGGTGATAGGTACTCTTTATGGAGACATTAAGGATCTAATCAGTGGGGGTCCACCCATAAAGGGTACACAGGCGTCACTTCCCCTATCCATGCATCCCGCATTTTAGGGACCATGGATTCCAATGTGGGGTGGGTGTTTTTTTTAAGCACCTGATTTGAGCCAGAGGCTCTACTAGGCTTCAAAAAAGGGTGGGCTTGGAGCCAATCCCACCCTGTTGTGTGGCGATAGCGAATTATTTTTCGCTATTTTCACACTTAAGTTCTACCCTGGCAGGTCGTGAGACCTTTTTCCTGATTGTCCAAAGCGTCAGGCGATCCTATTGGATGCCTAGTGCTTTGGTAGAAGAGGAGACACAAGGAAGAGAAAGCTTGAGGCGCGGATACCGGAGCTGCCCGCACTCCAGGAGAGGAGGAGAGGACACCACACCCCTGCCACACGGGTGGGGAAAGTGCCAGATCGCCCGCCGAGGGGGGGGTGCTGGCTCATTGCTTTGCCGACTTTCAGGTAATTTCCCATCAGGGGGGTGTTTTTTCCCGCCCCCCCAAAAGATGAACTCACCAGCCGCCACTGGATCTAATAGACCCCAATGTCTCCCCTGCCCTTCACACCATCTAACCAAGCACAGATCGGCTTGATTAAAAGTGTCCCCTGGCTGCACTTGCCAGGAAATGGTGCATCAGAACCCGGAAGTGACATCACTTCCAGTTTCATTGTTAGTATGTGAGATCAAGGCTTGGATTTGCCTTGGTCTCACAGCGATCTCCCTCCCCTAGCCGGTGGTGTGTTCCCAGGCTGTGGTAAGAGCAAGAGAGCCTAGAAATCATGCGAGGAGGGGGGGCTTTCACTGACTTATTTCTCTTATATTTAAGTTTAATTGGCCAATTATCAGGCCCAAATACTATGATGGAGGGATAAAGGCCATTAAACCTGTGTAAGCTCCCACACTGTCCAACATGGAGCTTACACAGAGTTTAGACCCTCAAAATGGCATTTTAGATCGTAATGCACTTGTTTAAAACATAGAAGGTAATTAATATAATAATGTGGAATTAAATGCAGGAAAAAAAGGGGGCCCCAAGTACCATTAAGTCAACCCTATCACTTAAATATAAAAATGTAATAAAAGGTTCCTGCAATAGAAGCCTTTAAATACTAACCTCTCTGGCAGTCAACACTGTGTCCCCCACTGTGTGTATTGGTTCTGTCTGCAGACCCTACGTCATTCCTGGAAAAAATAGTAATGTAGAGGCCACTGGCAGAAACCAGTGAGCACAGTGGGGTAGGGGGGCAAGGAACCAACACACCCAAAAGCGTCCCACATGAGGAGTTTTTGCCAGCGGCTTGAAGACAGTAGAGTTTGGATCCACTTGGGAGTAAAGTATTAAGAAGCTTCTTTTGTAACTCAATTTAAGTACGAAGTTGCACAAAATGTTTGAAAACAGTGTGGAAATACTGAAATAAAACAGTGCCACTCCTCTCCTGAGCAACATGGGCTCATGCTAGGCAAGCAGGCTAATTATCCCAAGCAGTGGCGGCTGGTGAAGTTTTAGGATGGGGGGGCGCCAGACCCCGCCCTTCCTTTTTGATCCCTCCCACTCCTCATAAGCCACACCCCTTATAGAATCCACCCACTCTGTCCCCTGTATTCCACTTGCTTCCACCCATAGTGTCAGGAGTATACAGCTCAGCATCACAGAACAGAGTATACAGCCCCAGCATCACAGGACAGAGTATATAGCGCAGCCTCACAGGACAGAGTATATAGCGCAGCCTCACAGGACAGAGTATATAGCGCAGCCTCACAGGACAGAGTATATAGCTCAGCATTACAAATCAGGGTATAACAGCTCAGCCTCACAGATTCACAATTTGTGTATATCTGTGTAGTGTATACAGCTATATACACACACCTTTTTTCTTCCTGTATAGAGTCTCTCTATACAGGAAGCAGGGCCGCTGCAAGGTTTTCTGTCTACTTAGGCAAAGGTGCATTTTGCCGCCCCCCCCCACCACACTCACACACACACCCCCTCCTGCCACCCTGCACTGCCATGCTGGTACCTCCTTCACATTGTGCCTGCAATGTGATGGATGTCATACAGCATTGAACATTGAAGCTGTGCTGAGCTGTTACAGCAGTGCGTAATGATGGGGCAGGGTTATGCATTCCCTTCCTCCCATCACTGGCTGGCACAAGAGAGAGGATGCAGAATTAGGGGATGGAAGAGAGGCGTTTTAAAATTCCCAGCAAGTGGTTGGAGATTCATATTTTTCTGCCTTCACTATCCTGGTGCCCTGATTAGCCCTATTAATATGGGTATTGTATTAATTTATTTCTATATATCTCTCTATAGGCTGTGTGTGTGTTTAGGAGGCCACATTCTCCTCCCCCTCTGCAACTTAGCACTTTGCCACCTGACAAGCAGAGGACACACATTCTCTATCACATACGGTAATATGCGCTTTATACACCGACTGTACTGTGTATGTCTACACTTTGTATGGTCACCTCAGTGATACACACACATAGCATGTCATGCCTGTATTCACACACATACAGGGGACTGGGCTGCTACTCCTGCCGAGGTAAACTACAGCTGTGTACTGTGAAAAAGGGAATCCATTGAAGCTGGGTACAGTACATAACAGGGGCCACACTTGGTCTCATACATAGAATATCTATGAAACCTGGGCTACACTGGGTTCCATATATCATCTAGGGGCCCTGATGCTGGTCAACTTTGGGACCATTGTTCAAATCCTGCCCCTTGTCTCCATAGACAGACTAAAATAATTAATTGTTTCTATTTCCATAGTGTAAGCCTGGGTTCACATTGATGCGATCTCAGAGATCGCATGTGATTCGGACCCACACTGCAGGTGCCGATCACATGCAATCTTTGAGCAATGCGAGTTCAGCCATACAGTTGTATGGCTGCACTCGCATTAAATTCGCACAGAAGAAAGTGCAGGGACTTGTTTTTCCTTGCACTAGAATCAGGTCGCATGGATGTTGTCACCTATGTGATCCGATTCCTTTGCGAGTTCACAGTGCGCACTGTGAACAAAACTGGGGGTGTTGTGGAATTCCAGGCTGCTGTTTACAGAGCACACAGCCTATAATTCCTGTGCTATCTAAGCACACATCAGTTTTCATCTTTTTGAAGTAATGCTATCTTTAAGTTTGCTAAAGATCCACTCACCGTTCATTCGTCCCATCATTCATCCAAGAAAGGCAGCACCACAAAAGCTTATCTTCTTATCAGGCCATTCCAGCAAAGACTGTTCAGCCGACGCCTAATCATAGGCTTTTATTAAACTCAAAAGATCTCACACAGGAGGTGATTGGCTGCAGCAACCAATCCCCTCCCCCATGGGCGGGAACCTCACAGGATGTTCCCTCCTCACAGGAAAATGACAATACTTGGACATTCCTTCCAACAGGAGATGTCATACATGAATACAATAAACGTAGGATGGCTAAAGTTACCGTTGATAGGAATTCTTATTCTGCGCTATTCCATAGAATAACGCATATTAAGATTATACTATTATTGAATGGGGGAGGGAGGCTATCTGCAGACGCACGCTACGAATTCCAACCAATGTTGATCAGACATAGCAGAGACAAGAGCGCCCATCCGCCTATAACCAATGATGTCATTGCAGAGCGAGCATATCCCCTCCTTAACGATCGTCCATGCTAATGCACAGAGGGCCCCTGTTGGTGGACATATCCGCCCCCTGCAAACATCACACTCCAACCTCAAGACGTTTTCCCCTATCAGACGGGATTCAACCAGCCTCAGACTACCCCAATCAGCTCTTTTAGAGCGGGCTGCGGAAGTACTAACACTGGGTGACACTATGACAATACATATTAAATACATCTCCATAAAAATCTCCACAACAGTCCTCCCTTTTTTGTCATATGCACCCCATGTGTCCATCGATGAGAGTTGATATGCTTCTTACACCTGGAAATGAATCAGTTCTTAGTCCATAAAAAGGAAAACACGGCTTGACATGTAGACTCTACTCTTCAGGGGCATGACTTATAAAGGAGGACACGACATGGTGAGCTGTAGTAATCGCCGATCCGTCTGTGCCTTGTATGTGGGTCTGGCTTCGGGGCGTCTCATCAAGGAAACTCTGGTCACGCGTCAAATCAGGCAACAGGAGCCTCTCGTCACGACATAGAAAGAATAGAAATAAAACGACATGAGTATATATGTTCCCACTTCCTTTAACCACGATCCGCTGTAAAATAAAAAATTAGATCCCCAAAGATTCCCAGACCCTTAAAATAGACTCCCAACCTTCACTTAGCTACAGCTCTGGCTTCAACAATTACATGAAGAACCCTATCCTTAACGGATGAGAATTGTTCAATCGTATCCCAAGCCCGAGCTCCCCCCACCTTGTACATGTAGGACCCCATGCCCAGACCTGGTCGGGATTGGTGAACAAATCCCTTCTAGCTGTCCCTGCCATTCTTAATTTCCTGCGCCATCAGATCCTCGTGATCGGCCGTGACCTAAAATGTTGGGACAGCTTCACCATCGCGCATGAACCTCTTGCTTTGGGGGAATTACCTTTATAAGCTGCAGATCCACATAAACACCAAACTAAAGTTCAAACACACTTGTGGGCTGCCTAGATACCCAAACCGACAAGAGACAGAGCCATTAAAACTAAAACCAATTGTACCCTCTAAAAATACATCGTTAGGTTCCATTGACAAGTGTCTGTCTGGAGGAGTCTTCACTAGTTTGTCAAAAACTCCTCATACCCATAATAACATCATAAATGTCATGTACCTCTGTCATCGCTGGGGACTAAAACTCCTCATACCCATAATAACATCATAAATGTCATGTACCTCTGTCATCGCTGGGGACTAAAACTCCTCATACCCATAATAACATCATAAATGACATGTACCGCTGTCATCGCTGGGGACTAAAACTCGGTGAAGACTCAGAACAGACCATCGGTCCTGTTCGCTTTCTGAGCTAGTCAGGACATACACTTTAAATAATAACTTGGGATGCTTTTCACCGTTACCCTCGCTAAAATTTACTAAACAACAAAAATATAAATAAACAAAGATACTCCTCATTCTTTGGTGTGGTTGAGCCGCTTCTTGCAGTGGCTGGCGTGGTCTCATCCCTCAAGCTTCTTTACAATGACCCAGTCACCTGGTTGGAAAGAATGTAAACTGATTACTAAGTCAGGGTCCGGGAGGGACTCGTGAAAACCTTTTGGTGGACATTTTGAAGTTCATGTCACAACGATCGCACCCACCCCATCAGCCGAGAATATAAGTGACAGCTAATGAGGAGAGTACGACCCTGATTTTGATTGACCTCCAAACAACCCTCATATGACAATAACCCAGACATCGGGACTGTGGTCACTGCATAACCTGTGCGTGACTTACAATACCTGGAACCATTGATAAAAGGTTCTTAGCCTCTGGGATGGGAACCTACTTCACCAGGCTGCTGCTTGCCAATTCAAATTCTATCAAAAGAAAGACTGTCTTGGCACAAACTTGGTTAGAATTACAGAGGTTATTATTAGTTTGAAAAAAAACTGTCACTCAAACATTTATCATTCTCCCCCCTTTTCTTCCTCATTACAGACTGAAGGAAGAAATGTGTGGTGCAGGAAAAAAGAAACAATGAAATAGCCTATGATACTTTTACCTCCCTTAGATTTATCCATATGTACAGCTGTCTACATACACCTGTTCTCTGTGTACAAACTCCTTGGACCTGAAAAATACTTATAAGCAAAATGATTACTCTATCCTTCATATTTAACCTGCAAAGAATGGTAAAATAATAATGACATTCCTGTACATTGGTAAATTGTCAATGACATTCTTTCAAAACCGATTCAAACAAAACCCTCTGTAACCCTTACTTTTTCCGTTCCTACAAAAATACAACAGCCGCGACGCATCGAAGGATTGCCGCGGTAAGTTCGAACATATTCACGTTACTACATACAAACATTCCGATACAAACGTGGGGGAAATACTTCCCAGTTTCCAAAACCACAAATGAAAAAAAACAAAAACAGCCAGAATTCTACCTTCACTCTTTCAGCAATAGGAAAAAATACAATGGGACAACCATGAGAGCAGCTCGAGAACCTTCCATGTACCAGCCATACAAGGTTCAAACAAACGGGCATGAGCCACCGTTCCTCATCATTACAGATTTCTGAAGCCGCAGCTCAACTACATCCATTCCAGAGGGATACCCAAAATAGTATCCTTGGACCACCTATGTTAATCTTTTTGGGGTTCAAAGGCCTTTGCCCCAAAACTAGGCTTTGTGCACTGTGTGACCGTCTGACTATGGGAAGCCTCTATTCCTTCCCTTTTCACAGACCTCCTTGTGTCCATGGCGATTCTAATCGGCTTATCGTCTTAAACCTGCGTCCAGGTTAAACCGTTGCACCCATTTTCGGAGATCACCGCCCGGTGTCTTCTTATACGGTGAATTTTAGAACTACAACCACTATATGGTCAAGTCCTCCAACTAGAAACCCTAACCGAGGCGTCAACTCTATGGCTTGTTATCCCAACACTTTTGGAACTACAGAACAACCACAGATCAACCCCCGAATTAGGCCTCTACCCCTCACAGTGCATGCATACACAAGCATTCTCCGCTATACACCCATACACTGCGTTGTCAGACTAAACCACACAGCACAATTACGCCAGTTTACCACCTGCAGAACAATGTGGCTTCTCTCTGTATCTAGATGATAAAATAATGGTGATGCCGACTGTTTGCTCTCTACTCAAAACTGTATTACAGTACAAAACTTCACAAAACTGGAACAAAATATAAAACACTTTTAAACGCCAAAATGCTTTCCATTTTCCTTCCAGACACAAATCTCATTGCTCACCTTTAAAAACCCCAAGCTCCTCCCACTAACTTTCTGCTGATATATAAATGCTGAAAAGAAACTTCCGGTTATGCTCAGCTACTTAAAAAAAAAAAAACTGGTTTAATTACATATCAATTGTTCAGGAAGAGGGAGGGGGAGGGGAGGCCTTAATCGCCTTGTCTATCAAGACTCAAAAAAAATCTATGGCTACACATTATATATTTCAACCATTTAAAACCTTGTCAAGGAAATGATGGAGTAAACCCCCCTTTGCAAATGGGAGGGAATCCCCCCTGACCCACATTCCCTGGAAGTCAGACCATAAGTTGGGACTCAAAATACAAACTCCTGCCAAGAGATGGCTATACAGTACAAGTTCCAAAAAAAATGAATTGCTCTCTGGGAAACTCCCAAATATTTAAACATAAAAACACATCATTGTACAAAAACTCTGTTAGTCTTACAATCCATCAAAATTCAGTGTAAAGTGAAGTTTTTCTTAAAACCAAAATCCAATGCAAAAAAAACGCTGCGCATATACTGCTAAGTCAGCTGACCCTGCAATAGCTTACATTCACTTAAATGAAAACAGAGAAATCCCCAACCTAACATCATGTGCATGGAGTTTGCATGTCCTCCCTGTGTCTGCGTTGGCCTCCTCCCACACTCCAACTGCTGGTAGGCCAGCCAGATCCCATCCATAAATAGGCCCCAGCATGTTCGTGTGTCCGCAAGCACGTTGTGGCCCCTTGGGGTAAAACCGCGCTATTTTAAGATACCACTCAACTCAAAAGGCGATGCTTAGAAAAACAATTTAAACCAGCAAATTCATTAAACAAAAACCAGTCTCTCAGTATGTCCCCCTGGTGTCTCACTACTCTTCCCAGCAGTGCACAGGTCAAACTGTAAACGCATAAAACATCAACAAATGCCAATACAGCATATTCAGGAGTCGTGTTTGCTAAACTGGAACTTCCTATCTCAAACTGTAAACGTCTCTCAAAATGGCCGACAAGCCAGGACTACAAAATGGTGGATGACCCACCACAGCACCTCATGGACAACAAAAATTGCGCCATTGACGCATGCAATTTTTCCCGCCAAAACCAGCATCTCTTTAAAAGAAAATCAAAAATGTTTTTCTCCACAAAGACTGACTACACCATTGAAACTTTTCTAAATTATCATCAAAATCCACTGAAAAAGGTGTCAGCTACACTCTACAAGGACCACATGTACACTTACAAACTTAGCCTCCCTTTTGCCAACTAAACAGCACATTCAATAAATGTGAGTTACATGAACAATATTAAAAACATATTCATTTCTCTAAGTTCATATACTCTGAGATATTCACCACTTTTCTCTACCTAAAGTTCACACACACAGTGGCCTCAGCTTCCATAACAAGCCATTGCAGAGACATACTATGTCTGCCTTCTAGCAATGCCTGGCCACTTGGATATGCGGCGGGAACTTTCAACTCAAAAACCAAACACTTTACTTAAAATATTTTTACACTTATGGGGACATGTGTCTTTGTCCCCTATAAAGGCAAAAATCACAATTTATCCATTTCTATTTTTCATAGAAATCACAAACACCACACACATACAGTATATTGTTGCTTGTACATCTGCTTAGAGTGTCTTTCCCTCAGGGCACAGCCCCTGCAACACAAAACAGTGGGCAAGCCCTTCCCCCATTCAAGCACATGGCAGCCAAACAAACAATCTACTTACAAACTTCTCAGTGCACTAAATACCACAGCTATACCTTCATTTCATACACAATATACAGTTTATATTTCTCGCTTAGTTACACTCTTACAGCCCACAGTTTCCATCAGATCATCTCTCAGGGCCCTCCCACTACAAAACTCCTGCATGCTATTTACAGAAAGTCACCAAATTTTACCATTGTAACTGAGATGCTTCCTGCCCCTCCCCCACTAAACCTCATGGCTCAAGGACCAGAACAATGCAGCAGCCATTGCTGGCAGCCAACTGCTCAATACATCGCACAAACAATCTAATCACACAGGCACATGCAGGCATACCCACACACAATCAAATTCACAGGCATACGATCCATGACAAAATCACACACACACATACGATTCGCAGACATACATACACACACATACACACGCTGCAAACTTGAAGCATGATTTCAAAAAGACAATTTTTTTTTTTTGTTCGTTTCAAAGTACAGCCTCTTTACACATCACATCGCAGGTCCACTCTCCTCCTCTGCTGATCTGATGCTCAAAGAGGCCGCAATTGGTCCCAACCGTGAGTCGCCATTACTGTTGTGGAATTCCATGCTGCTGTTTACAGAGCACACAGCCTATAATTCCTGTGCTATCTAAGCACACATCAGTTTTCATCTTTTTGAAGTAATGCTATCTTTAAGTTTGCTAAAGATCCACTCACCATTCATTCGTCCCATCATTCATCCAAGAAAGGCAGCACCACAAAAGCTTATCTTCTTATCAGGCCATTCCAGCAAAGACTGTTCAGCCGACGCCTAATCATAGGCTTTTATTAAACTCAAAAGATCTCACACAGGAGGTGATTGGCTGCAGCAACCAATCCCCTCCCCCATGGGCGGGAACCTCACAGGATGTTCCCTCCTCACAGGAAAATGACAATACTTGGACATTCCTTCCAACAGGAGATGTCATACATGAATACACTAAACGTAGGATGGCTAAAGTTACCGTTGATAGGAATTCTTATTCTGCGCTATTCCATAGAATAACGCATATTAAGATTATACTATTATTGAATGGGGGAGGGAGGCTATCTGCAGACGCACGCTACGAATTCCAACCAATGTTGATCAGACATAGCAGAGACAAGAGCGCCCATCCGCCTATAACCAATGATGTCATTGCAGAGCGAGCATATCCCCTCCTTAACGATCGTCCATGCTAATGCACAGAGGGCCCCCCGTTGGTGGACATATCCGCCCCCTGCAAACATCGCACTCCAACCTCAAGACGTTTTCCCCTATCAGACGGGATTCAACCAGCCTCAGACTACCCCAATCAGCTCTTTTAGAGCGGGCTGCGGAAGTACTAACACTGGGTGACACTATGACAATACATATTAAATACATCTCCATAAAAATCTCCACAACAGTCCTCCCTTTTTTGTCATATGCACCCCATGTGTCCATCGATGAGAGTTGATATGCTTCTTACACCTGGAAATGAATCAGTTCTTAGTCCATAAAAAGGAAAACACGGCTTGACATGTAGACTCTACTCTTCAGGGGCATGACTTATAAAGGAGGACACGACATGGTGAGCTGTAGTAATCGCCGATCCGTCTGTGCCTTGTATGTGGGTCTGGCTTCGGGGCGTCTCATCAAGGAAACTCTGGTCACGCGTCAAATCAGGCAACAGGAGCCTCTCGTCACGACATAGAAAGAATAGAAATAAAACGACATGAGTATATATATTCCCACTTCCTTTAACCACGATCCGCTGTAAAATAAAAAATTAGATCCCCAAAGATTCCCAGACCCTTAAAATAGACTCCCAACCTTCACTTAGCTACAGCTCTGGCTTCAACAATTACATGAAGAACCCTATCCTTAACGGATGAGAATTGTTCAATCGTATCCCAAGCCCGAGCTCCCCCCACCTTGTACATGCAGGACCCCATGCCCAGACCTGGTCGGGATTGGTGAACAAATCCCTTCTAGCTGTCCCTGCCATTCTTAATTTCCTGCGCCATCAGATCCTCGTGATCGGCCGCGACCTAAAATGTTGGGACAGCTTCACCATCGCGCATGAACCTCTTGCTTTGGGGGAATTACCTTTATAAGCTGCAGATCCACATAAACACCAAACTAAAGTTCAAACACACTTGTGGGCTGCCTAGATACCCAAACCGACAAGAGACAGAGCCATTAAAACTAAAACCAATTGTACCCCCTAAAAATACATTGTTAGGTTCCATTGACAAGTGTCTGTCTGGAGTCTTCACTAGTTTGTCAAAAACTCCTCATACCCATAATAACATCATAAATGTCATGTACCTCTGTCATCGCTGGGGACTAAAACTCCTCATACCCATAATAACATCATCAATGTCATGTACCTCTGTCATCGCTGGGGACTAAAACTCCTCATACCCATAATAACATCATAAATGACATGTACCGCTGTCATCGCTGGGGACTAAAACTCGGTGAAGACTCAGAACAGACCATCGGTCCTGTTCGCTTTCTGAGCTAGTCAGGACATACACTTTAAATAATAACTTGGGATGCTTTTCACCGTTACCCTCGCTAAAATTTACTAAACAACAAAAATATAAATAAACAAAGATACTCCTCATTCTTTGGTGTGGTTGAGCCACTTCTTGCAGTGGCTGGCGTGGTCTCATCCCTCAAGCTTCTTTACAATGACCCAGTCACCTGGTTGGAAAGAATGTAAACTGATTACTAAGTCAGGGTCCGGGAGGGACTCGTGAAAACCTTTTGGTGGACATTTTGAAGTTCATGTCACAACGATCGCACCCACCCCATCAGCCGAGAATATAAGTGACAGCTAATGAGGAGAGTACGACCCTGATTTTGATTGACCTCCAAACAACCCTCATATGACAATAACCCAGACATCGGGACTGTGGTCACTGCATAACCTGTGCGTGGCTTACAATACCTGGAACCATTGATAAAAGGTTCTTAGCCTCTGGGATGGGAACCTACTTCACCAGACTGCTGCTTGCCAATTCAAATTCTATCAAAAGAAAGACCGTCTTGGCAAAAACTTGGTTAGAATTACAGAGGTTATTATTAGTTTGAAAAAAAACTGTCACTCAAACATTTATCATTCTCCCCCCTTTTCTTCCTCATTACAGACTGAAGGAAGAAATGCGTGGTGCAGGAAAAAAGAAACAATGAAATAGCCTATGATACTTTTACCTCCCTTAGATTTATCCATATGTACAGCTGTCTACATACACCTGTTCTCTGTGTACAAACTCCTTGGACCTGAAAAATACTTATAAGCAAAATGATTACTCTATCCTTCATATTTAACCTGCAAAGAATGGTAAAATAATAATGACATTCCTGTACATTGGTAAATTGTCAATGACATTCTTTCAAAACCGATTCAAACAAAACCCTCTGTAACCCTTACTTTTCCCGTTCCTACAAAAATACAACAGCCGCGACGCATCGAAGGATCGCCGCGGTAAGTTCGAACATATTCACGTTACTACATACAAACATTCCGATACAAACGTGGGGGAAATACTTCCCAGTTTCCAAAACCACAAATGAAAAAAAAACAAAAACAGCCAGAATTCTACCTTCACTCTTTCAGCAATAGGAAAAAATACAATGGGACAACCATGAGAGCAGCTCGAGAACCTTCCATGTACCAGCCATACAAGGTTCAAACAAACGGGCATGAGCCACCGTTCCTCATCATTACAGATTTCTGAAGCCGCAGCTCAACTACATCCATTCCAGAGGGATACCCAAAATAGTATCCTTGGACCACCTATGTTAATCTTTTTGGGGTTCAAAGGCCTTTGCCCCAAAACTAGGCTTCGTGCACTGTGTGACCGTCTGACTATGGGAAGCCTCCATTCCTTCCCTTTTCACAGACCTCCTTGTGTCCATGGCGATTCGAATCGGCTTATCGTCTTAAACCTGCGTCCAGGTTAAACCGTTGCACCCATTTTCGGAGATCACCGCCCGGTGTCTTCTTATACGGTGAATTGCAGAACTACAACCACTATATGGTCAAGTCCTCCAACTAGAAACCCTAACCGAGGCGTCAACTCTATGGCTTGTTATCCCAACACTTTTGG
This sequence comes from Rana muscosa, assembly GCA_029206835.1. Lineage (NCBI taxonomy): Eukaryota > Metazoa > Chordata > Amphibia > Anura > Ranidae > Rana > Rana muscosa. Next base: position 1,028,144,690 of record CM055116.1, read on the forward strand.
AACTACAGAACAACCACAGATCAACCCCCGAATTAGGCCTCTACCCCTCACAGTGCATGCATACACAAGCATTCTCCGCTATACACCCATACACTGCGTTGTCAGACTAAACCACACAGCACAATTACGCCAGTTTACCACCTGCAGAACAATGTGGCTTCTCTCTGTATCTAGATGATAAAATAATGGTGATGCCGACTGTTTACTCTCTACTCAAAACTGTATTACAGTACAAAACTTCACAAAACTGGAACAAAATATAAAACACTTTTAAACGCCAAAATGCTTTCCATTTTCCTTCCAGACACAAATCTCATTGCTCACCTTTAAAAACCCCAAGCTCCTCCCACTAACTTTCTGCTGATATATAAATGCTGAAAAGAAACTTCCGGTTATGCTCAGCTACTTAAAAAAAAAAAACTGGTTTAATTACATATCAATTGTTCAGGAAGAGGGAGGGGGAGGGGAGGCCTTAATCGCCTTGTCTATCAAGACTCCAAAAAAATCTATGGCTACACATTATATATTTCAACCATTTAAAACCTTGTCAAGGAAATGATGGAGTAAACCCCCCTTTGCAAATGGGAGGGAATCCCCCTGACCCACATTCCCTGGAAGTCAGACCATAAGTTGGGACTCAAAATACAAACTCCTGCCAAGAGATGGCTATACAGTACAAGTTCCAAAAAAAATGAATTGCTCTCTGGGAAACTCCCAAATATTTAAACATAAAAACACATCATTGTACAAAAACTCTGTTAGTCTTACAATCCATCAAAATTCAGTGTAAAGTGAAGTTTTTCTTAAAACCAAAATCCAATGCAAAAAAAACCGCTGCGCATATACTGCTAAGTCAGCTGACCCTGCAATAGCTTACATTCACTTAAATGAAAACAGAGAAATCCCCAACCTAACATCATGTGCATGGAGTTTGCATGTCCTCCCTGTGTCTGCGTTGGCCTCCTCCCACACTCCAACTGCTGGTAGGCCAGCCAGATCCCATCCATAAATAGGCCCCAGCATGTTCGTGTGTCCGCAAGCACGTTGTGGCCCCTTGGGGTAAAACCGCGCTATTTTAAGATACCACTCAACTCAAAAGGCGATGCTTAGAAAAACAATTTAAACCAGCAAATTCATTAAACAAAAACCAGTCTCTCAGTATGTCCCCCTGGTGTCTCACTACTCTTCCCAGCAGTGCACAGGTCAAACTGTAAACGCATAAAACATCAACAAATGCCAATACAGCATATTCAGGAGTCGTGTTTGCTAAACTGGAACTTCCTATCTCAAACTGTAAACGTCTCTCAAAATGGCCGACAAGCCAGGACTACAAAATGGTGGATGACCCACCACAGCACCTCATGGACAACAAAAATTGCGCCATTGACGCATGCAATTTTTCCCGCCAAAACCAGCATCTCTTTAAAAGAAAATCAAAAATGTTTTTCTCCACAAAGACTGACTACACCATTGAAACTTTTCTAAATTATCATCAAAATCCACTGAAAAAGGTGTCAGCTACACTCTACAAGGACCACATGTACACTTACAAACTTAGCCTCCCTTTTGCCAACTAAACAGCACATTCAATAAATGTGAGTTACATGAACAATATTAAAAACATATTCATTTCTCTAAGTTCATATACTCTGAGATATTCACCACTTTTCTCTACCTAAAGTTCACACACACAGTGGCCTCAGCTTCCATAACAAGCCATTGCAGAGACATACTATGTCTGCCTTCTAGCAATGCCTGGCCACTTGGATATGCGGCGGGAACTTTCAACTCAAAAACCAAACACTTTACTTAAAATATTTTTACACTTATGGGGACATGTGTCTTTGTCCCCTATAAAGGCAAAAATCACAATTTATCCATTTCTATTTTTCATAGAAATCACAAACACCACACACATACAGTATATTGTTGCTTGTACATCTGCTTAGAGTGTCTTTCCCTCAGGGCACAGCCCCTGCAACACAAAACAGTGGGCAAGCCCTTCCCCCATTCAAGCACATGGCAGCCAAACAAACAATCTACTTACAAACTTCTCAGTGCACTAAATACCACAGCTATACCTTCATTTCATACACAATATACAGTTTATATTTCTCGCTTAGTTACACTCTTACAGCCCACAGTTTCCATCAGATCATCTCTCAGGGCCCTCCCACTACAAAACTCCTGCATGCTATTTACAGAAAGTCACCAAATTTTACCATTGTAACTGAGATGCTTCCTGCCCCTCCCCCACTAAACCTCATGGCTCAAGGACCAGAACAATGCAGCAGCCATTGCTGGCAGCCAACTGCTCAATACATCGCACAAACAATCTAATCACACAGGCACATGCAGGCATACCCACACACAATCAAATTCACAGGCATACGATCCATGACAAAATCACACACACACATACGATTCGCAGACATACATACACACACATACACACGCTGCAAACTTGAAGCATGATTTCAAAAAGACAATTTTTTTTTTGTTCGTTTCAAAGTACAGCCTCTTTACACATCACATCGCAGGTCCACTCTCCTCCTCTGCTGATCTGATGCTCAAAGAGGCCGCAATTGGTCCCAACCGTGAGTCGCCATTACTGTTGTGGAATTCCATGCTGCTGTTTACAGAGCACACAGCCTATAATTCCTGTGCTATCTAAGCACACATCAGTTTTCATCTTTTTGAAGTAATGCTATCTTTAAGTTTGCTAAAGATCCACTCACCGTTCATTCGTCCCATCATTCATCCAAGAAAGGCAGCACCACAAAAGCTTATCTTCTTATCAGGCCATTCCAGCAAAGACTGTTCAGCCGACGCCTAATCATAGGCTTTTATTAAACTCAAAAGATCTCACACAGGAGGTGATTGGCTGCAGCAACCAATCCCCTCCCCCATGGGCGGGAACCTCACAGGATGTTCCCTCCTCACAGGAAAATGACAATACTTGGACATTCCTTCCAACAGGAGATGTCATACATGAATACAATAAACGTAGGATGGCTAAAGTTACCGTTGATAGGAATTCTTATTCTGCGCTATTCCATAGAATAACGCATATTAAGATTATACTATTATTGAATGGGGGAGGGAGGCTATCTGCAGACGCACGCTACGAATTCCAACCAATGTTGATCAGACATAGCAGAGACAAGAGCGCCCATCCGCCTATAACCAGTGATGTCATTGCAGAGCGAGCATATCCCCTCCTTAACGATCGTCCATGCTAATGCACAGAGGGCCCCCGTTGGTGGACATATCCGCCCCCTGCAAACATCACACTCCAACCTCAAAACGTTTTCCCCTATCAGACGGGATTCAACCAGCCTCAGACTACCCCAATCAGCTCTTTTAGAGCGGGCTGCGGAAGTACTAACACTGGGTGACACTATGACAATACATATTAAATACATCTCCATAAAAATCTCCACAACAGGGGTGACATTAACTTTGTTAATGACACTCACAGCGGTTCACACAAGGCAGTGTGAACTGCCTGCGGGAGAAGAGCGATGCGGGAACCGGTGCTGGAATCGCACTGGTTCCTGCATCGCATCAGTGAGAACCTAGGCTAAGGCTAGGGTTGCCACCTCATCCCTTTAATCCAGAACACATATGAATTACACAGGTTATGAGGCTAATTTAATGCAGATGAGGCACCAAGTGAGTTTAATTACCACCTTAATCAGCCACAGAACCTGTGTAATTAATAAATGTTCGGGTTTAAAGGGATGAGGTGGCAACCTTAGCTAAGGCTAGACATTGAACACCAGCAGATCCTGTTATAAATGGGTCTCATGTACAGATGGCAGGTTAGTAATGGTGGGATAAGTGCCTTCCCTGTCCTATAAAGCTTGCAATCTAATATGGAGACAGGAAATGACACTAGTGAAGGAGTCATGGGTGATCTATAGTCAGGGCTATACATATAAAAACACACATGACTCAGTGTTCATCTGATTCCTGAACACTTCAAAATCCTCCACACTCCAGCCTCTGCAAAGCACCACCACAGCACACATTCCTTTATTTTTATTACTGCCCTGTGTAACACATTACACTACGAGGGGAAACAGGCTCCACAGGTAGAGAGCAGTGCCTCCTATCTATCCTCCCTCCCTCCCCCACCAATACATTAGCAATGTGAAAGGCAGACCTCTGGTCACGGCAACAGTCAGCAAAGATTAAATAAATAAAGTAAGCCCATGTGTTCACAGTGCCTGGCCAAGTAAAAAATAAATAAAACCAAGAGATCCATCATCCATATATGTGCAGGACAGTGATAATGCGAGCTGTGCACTGTGCAGGTGCTGACCATCATCCTCAGTGTCCTGTGTGTGCCATGTGAGTGGAATCAGCAGATCTTACAGCCTCCTGTCCTCAGCCCCGAGGTGAATCCTTTTTTTATGTGCTTCCTGTGCCCAGAGTGCTGTCTGAGAGGCGAGCAGGGAAGTGTGTGGACTCTGGAGGACTGCATGGAAAGTAATTGAGGGGCTGGGTATATAGGTTTAGCAAGGAAAGACAGCATTTGTCTCTCTCTCTTACCTGCTTCTTAGCTCCGCTCGGGCTATGCACAGAACGGAGCTGCTGACGTCACTTCCGGTTTTCGTGTACTCCACGAAACCCGGAAGTAATCTCTCAGTTCAAACCAACAATGCTCCCGCCCGGCGCCCATAGTGATACTAATTATCGGAAGCTAATTAGCGCTTTGGATTGCGCCGCAAGGCGGGTTAAAAGCCCGCAAATGAAGCGCCACGTCTGCAATCTCGAGATTGCATTGACGTGGCGCTTCCCATAATGCACGTGGCCATACATAGCACAGTTAGTTAAAGAACATTTTTTTTTTTTTCTTAAAGGGGCAGTTTAAAATTTTTTTTTTTTTTTTAATGTTTTTTTTTGGGTGACTACAGGTGGGGGGGGGGGGGGCGGTGCCCGGGCACCCTCTATGGACGGGCCGCCACTGATCCCAAGTCTCAAAGACAATGAATCTGCAGGTTGTCCACCATACTAAAACCAACGGCCAGTACTCCATAATCATACTCTTAGACCTCTCCTCTGCCTTCGACACAGTTGACCACCTGCTCCTTCTCAACAATCTCCACTCCCTTGGCCACTGTGACTCTGTTTTATCCTGGTTCTCCTCCTCCCTATCTCAGTGCACTTTCAGTGTCACATATAACAAAATTTTCTCCGCTCCTCTTCCTCTTTCTCTTGGGGTACCCCAAGGATCTGTCCTTGGGCCCCTCCTATTCTCTCTCTCTACCTCTTCCCTGGGCCAGTGAAAAACCTCCCATGGCTTCTAATACCACCTCTATCCTGATAACACCCATATCTATCTCTCCACTTCTCAACTCACCCCCTCGATCTCCTCACTGATCACAAACTTACTGAATGACATATCGGTATGGATGTCACACCACTTTCTCAAACCCAATCTTTCTAAACCTGAGCTTGTAATATGTCCTCCTCCCCGATCCCCTCCTCATGACTTTACCAAAAAGATCAACTGCACAACCATTGGTCCCTCCACACATGCCAGGGTGCTGGGTGTAATCCTAGACTTTGACCTCTCCTTCAGCCCCCACATCCAATCACTGGCTAAATCTTGCTGCCCTAACCTCCGCAACATCTCCAGAATTCGACCCTTCCTGACTAACGACACCACAAAACAACTTATTCACTCCTTGGTTATTTCCCGCCTTGACTACTGCAACTCTCTCCTCAATGGCCTACTCTTACACAGGCTATCCCCCCTTCAGTCTATTATGAATGCTGCTGCTAGACTCATACACCTCACTAACTGATCTGTAAATGCTGCTCCTCTCTGCCGATCCGTTCACTGGCTTCCCCTACCCCAACATATAAAATTCTAAATACTAACCACAACATATAAGGCCATCCACAACATCACCCCCAGCTATATCACCAACCTCATCTGCAGATATTACCCAAATCGTCCTCTCCGCTCTTCCCAAGACCACCTGCTCTCTAGATCAGTGGTCATCAACCCTGTCCTCAGGGCCCACTAACAGGCCAGGTTTTATTTATTACCTTGGGAAGATGCAGACTAGAATACTGCAATCACTGAGCAGAAAATGATATCACCTGTGATGTATTTCAGTTATCTTGCAAACCTGGCCTGTTAGTGGGCCCTGAGGACAGGGTTGATGACTACTGCTCTAGATCCCTTGTTACCTCCTCCCATGCACGCCTCCAGGACTTCTCTAGAGCCTCTCCCATCCTCTGGAACTCCCTTTCCCAGTATGTCTGGTCAGTCCCTACCCTATCCACCTTTAAGAGATCCCTAAAAACTAATTTATTCAGGAAAGCATATCCCACACCCACCTAAGAACTGTACCGGAGCCACCCCCATCAGACCATCCCCCGCAGCTATTACCTTTCGGACCACCTCCCCCCTCCCATTAGAATGTAAGCTCCACGAGCAGGGTTCTCCTGTCCCTTCTGTATTGAACTGTATTGTAATTGTGCTGTCCCCCTCTACATTATAAAGCGCTGCACAAACTGTTGGCACAATATTAACCCTGTATAATAATAATAATACTGACACCAGCCTATTTGCTTTCCAGCACAATATTTGTATTTACTAATAAATCAAAGAAACAAAGGTGTATATTGAACGGCCTACGATACACCACTCAGCGCCAAAGGAAATTAATACTGTTCCTAAAAATGCCCAAATGGTACTCAGAAATACAAATAATGTTAGGAACGCCCAGTTGTTTTGGCAAACAAACAGGGATTGGATACTATCTAAGCAGCTGTTTAACCACTTCCATACAGGGCTTTTTATACCACTTCAATACCGGGCCTATTCTGGCACTTCTCTCCTGCATGTACAAATCATCATTCTTTTGCTAGAAAATTACTCAGAACCCCAAAACATTATATATGTTTTTTTTAGCAGACACCCTAGGGAATAAAATGACGGTTGTTGCAACTTTTTATCTTGCACGGTATTTGCGCAATAATTTTTCAAACGCCTTTTTTTGGGGAAAATATGGTTTCATGAATTAAAAAATAACAAAACAGTACTTAAAAATCTCCATAGGCGACGCTTTGAAAATTTTTACAGGTTACCAGGTTAGAGTTACAGAGGAGGTCTAGTGCTAGAATTGTTGCACGCGCTCTAACGCACGCGGCGATACCTCACATGTGTGGTTTGAACGGCGTTTACATATGCGGGCGGGACTTGCGTGTGTGTTCGCTTCTAAGCGCGAGCTATTTGGGACGGGCGTTTTAAAAAAAAATGTATTATTATTTTTTTTTTTGATCACTTTTATTCCTATTACAAGGAATGTAAACATCCCTTGTAATAGGAATGTGTGTGACAGGTCCTCTTTATGGAGAGATGCGGGGTCAATAAGACCCCACATCTCTCCTCTAGGCTGGAAAGCATGAGATCAGTGAATTTTTTTTCACGATCTCATACTTACAGCAGCAATGGCGGCTTTGTTTACATTTGAGGACCCGGGCATGACGTCATCACATCGCACCCGGGCCTCCGACGATCATAGAGATGACTGGTGAACATCTGGTCACCAGTCATCTCTATGCTCATCACGTGACCCACCACCGGCGCCGGCGATTCTCTCCGCATCCCCGATCGCACGGGAGAACCCAGAGAAGCACCGGATGGCGGCGGGAGGAGGGGATGTCCCCTCCCGCCGCCTAAAAGAACAATCAAGCGGCGGAACCGCCACTATGATCATTCTTATGGTGCGCAGGATCGCTGGCTGAAAAAAAGGATATATGAATGATGCCTCTAGCTGCAGGCATCATTCAGATATCCCCCCTCAAACCCAGGACGTCATATGACGTCCACCTGGAGGGAGAGAGGGTTCCTGCTGCCATCATTTTGCTATGGCCCGGTATGGAAGGGGTAAAAACCGTGCAAAATATCAAAAATTTTTATAAAAAAAACATAAACAGTCCAAAAAACTGTGTCAGTCAGATACTAAAAAACAGCGCTAAATGTTGAGCAATAGTGGCATGTGACCAACTTCACAGTAAAGTCTTTAAGAGCAGTGATGAACGATACAGTAGTTCAAAATAATGTCCACAGGTGAGCCTAGAGATAGTTGCAGTGTGCACCTTCCACCGATCACTCAAATTCCACCACGTGATACACACTCCCCTCAGGGGGTTAAACTCACCAGAGCTAAAAAATAAACCAGCCTCTAATGCCCTGTACACACGATCTGATTTTTCCGATGAAAAAAGTCTGACGGGCTTTTTTTATTGGAAATTCTGATCGTGTGTGGGCCCCATCGGAAAAAAATTTGATGGGAAATTCCGATCATCTGTTTCAGCAGCGCATTGCGGGTGGTTTTAACCCTTTCTCGGCCGCTAGCGGGGGTAAAACCGCCCCGCTAGTGGCCGAAATGCTCCGCAAATCCGCCCATAGCGTCGGCGGTAAAAATATTGGCGTTTTACTGCCGACGCTATGGGCGGCTCAGTGTGAAAGGGCTCTAAGTGATACTTTTTGGGGACCATTGACACCAATACAGTGATCAGTGCTAAAAATAAATACACTGATCCCTGTATAAATGACACTGGCAGGTAAAGGGTTAACACTAGGGTGCAATGAAGGGGTTAACTGTGTTCCCTGGGTGTGTTCTAACTGTGTGGGGTATGGGCTTACTGGGAAAACACAGAGATCGCTGTTCCTGATCACTAGGAACGGCAGATTTCAGTGTTGTCTTCTGCTTCATTGCCCCCAGAGAGAGAGAGACTGCTCCAAGAGAGAGAGACTGCTCCATTGCCCCCAGAGAGAGAGAGAGAGAGAGAGACTGCTCCATTGTCCCCAGAGGGAAAGAGGGAAAGATTGCTCCATTCATTGCCCCCAGAGACTGAAAGAGACTGCTTCAATCATTGCCTCCAGAGACTGAAGAAGAAAAACTGTTCCATTAATTTGCCCTCAGAGACAGAGAGAGAGAGACTGCTCCATTCATTTCAGCAGAGACTGAAAGAGAGATACTGCTCAATTGCCTCCAGACTAAGAGAGACTTATCCATTGCCCCCAGCCTGAGAGAGACTGCTGCATTGCCCCCAGCCTGAGAGAGACTGCTCCATTGCCCCCAGACTGAGAGAGACTGCTCCATTGCCTCCAAACTGAGAGAGACTTCTCCATTGCCCCCAGACTGAGAGAGACTGCTGCATTGCCCCCAGACTGAGAGAGACTGCTCCATTGCCCGCAGACTGAGAGAGACTGCTCCATTGCCCCCAGACTGAGAGAGAATTCTCCATTTATTGTCCCCAGTCCAGACTCAGAGAGACTGCTCCATTGCCCCTAGAGAGAAAGAGACTGCTCCATTGCCCTCAAAGAGAGAGTAACTGCTCCATTCATTGCCCACAGAGACTTTGAGAGACTGCTTCATTCATTGGCCCTAGAGACAGAGAGAAAGAGACCGCTCCAATAATTTTCCCCCAGATACTAAAAGAGAGAGTAACTGCTCCATTCATTGGAAGGTAATAGTACAGCGCTACATATAGGCCAGTAAAAACTGGACTGTAACTCAAATGTGACCATAAATGGAAACACACAAAAAAGTGAGAAGGGGCAGGCTGAACGCCCTACCCAATATATATAAAATGTCCACAATGATAAACAAAAACAAAAAAATTTATGAGTGTCCAAAACAGTGGGTAAATAACAAGGAATGGATGTAAAACTTCTGGCACAATTCTTCACGTGGATGGTGACATTCATGTGTGCTTACCAGAAACGTTGGACCCGAATGTCATACGACAGCGGATCAATCGAGCTTGAGAGTATCTCCAACGGCTGCTCCACAGGAACGTCCCCGGATCTCTGATGGATGTAGAGGTATACCGGCTAGACGATCGGATGTCTTCAATCCTGGGTGGAACTGATGGATGCAGTACTTCTCGGGTCTCCAATACCCCCAAGGCTGGAGATCCCACCAGAAGACTGGCAATCTGGATCCCGGTATTTAACCGGATGATGGAATACGATCAAACTTAAATGGAAAATACCCCGACAAGGGTATTGTAGAAGGACCAACTGGAGAAAACTGAAAAAACTTTTCCTCACCGATTTCATGCAAAGAGAAGAAAAAATAGGGGGCTCCAAAGGTGTAGGTCAAAAAAAATTGGGTTTTTAATCAGAAAAACACCAACATACAAAGATAAAAAGTGATCACAGTTCATATATTAAAAAACAACATGGGAAGCAAAATGCAAAAAACCCAATTGTTTTTGACCTACACCATTGGAGCCCCCTATTTTTTTCTTCTCTTTGCATGAAATCGGTGAGGAAAAGTTTTTTCAGTTTTCTCCAGTTGGTCCTTCTACAATACCCTTGTCGGGGTATTTTCCATTTAAGTTTGATCGTATTCCATCGTCCGGTTGAATACCGGGATCCAGAGTGCCAGTCTTCTGGTGGGATCTCCAGCCTTGGGGGTATTGGAGACCCGAGAAGTACTGCATCCATCAGTTCCACCCAGGATTGAAGACATCCGATCGTCTAGCCGATATAACTCTACATCCATCAGAGATCCGGGGACGTTCCTGTGGAGCAGCCGTTGGAGATACTCTCAAGCTCGATTGATCCGCTGTCGTATGACATTCGGGTCCAACGTTTCTGGTAAGCACACATGAATGTCACCATCCACGTGAAGAATTGTGCCAGAAGTTTTACATCCATTCCTTGTTATTTACCCACTGTTTTGGACACTCATAAATTTTTTTGTTTTTGTTTATCATTGTGGACATTTTATATATATTGGGTAGGGCGTTCAGCCTGCCCCTTCTCACTTTTTTGTGTGTTTCCATTTATGGTCACATTTGAGTTACAGTCCAGTTTTTACTGGCCTATATGTAGCGCTGTACTATTACCTTCCATTTTGTTTGAATTTGTCACATTTCAGCACAGCTGCTTCACCTCCCTCTATAGAGTTGTTATTATTTATGTGTTTTTTGGGTAGCGGATTTATTTATTTTTATCACTGCTCCATTCATTGCCCACAGAGACTGAAAGAGACTGCTCCATTCATTGCCGAGAGAGAGAGAGAGAGAGAGAGAGACTGTTCCATTCATTTGACCTCTAGAGACTGAGAGAGAGAGAGACTGAGAGAGACTTCTCTGTTCATAATGAATGAAGCAGTCTCTCTTATGCCGCGTACACACGATCATTATTCACGGCGGTTAAAAAACCACCGTGAATAATGACAGGAAAAACGAGGGAACCGCTTGGTTCCCTACACACGGTCGTCTTTCCCGTCATTTTTTCTCTTGACGAGAAAAACGACCGTCTGTGGGCTCCGCGGCAGTGTCTCCCTATGGGAAAACTGCCGCGGAAAAAAATGCTGGAAAAAACGATGAGAAAATTTAGAACATGTTCTAAATTTTCTCGTTGGTTTTTATGCCGTTTTTCTAGATGAGAAAAACGACATAAAGCCCACAGACGATCGTTCTTCTCGGCGAAAAAAAAAAATGCAGTTTTTCTCGTCGAGAAAAGCGGTCGTGTGTACGCGGCATCAGTCTTAGGAGGCAATAAATGGAGCAGTTTTTCTCAGTCTCTGGAGGCAATGAATGATTCATTGCCCCCAGAGCCTCAGTGGGACTGCTCCATTTATTGCCCTGAGGCTGTAGTATGTCACAGGGTCAGACCCAGGCCCCACTGCTCGACAAACATTGCCTTGCTTGCCCCGGTGACTTGTCGTTCTGGTTCCCCTATCTGTATGGTTCCAAGCTCAACTGCGCAGGCGCAGCCGAACAGCTGTTGAAGCTCGGAGATTTCCGTCGGATTGGCTTGCGCCTGCGCAGTAAACAGGGAACCAGAGCGATGAGGAACCATAGTCTCGGCAACTGTGGATGCGCTGGCCCCCGATGCTTCATTACACACGCTGCTTTCCTCTTCATACAGCAAGGGGCAGCTCAGATGTCATATTCTGCAGTGCGATTTGTTTGTTTATACACGACAATCTATCCAGCCCCTTGCTGGATAGAGCGTCGTGGATAAACAAACAAATTGCACTGCTCATTATCACATCTGAGCCGCCCCTTGCTGTATGAATAGGAAAGCGGCGTGTGTAATGAAGCATCGGGAGCGAGCGCGTCCTATCGATATGCTTCCCCCCTTGACTGCGCAGGCGCTGCCGAACAGCTGTTTAAGCTCGGAGATTTCCGTCGCCTCGGATTGTGCCTGCGCAGTCAAGCTTGGAACCATACAGATAGGCGGAACATGCTTGGCAGATCACCGGCTTTAGAACTGTACAGTTAAAAAGCTATCTGCAGCCGAACATTTAAGGACAGTTAAAAATCAGACGATTTTTAAAAACTGCCCACAAGCATAATTGTGCACATTTCCGACCTGCATCAAAACCCGCTGTTCTTTAGCTAACACACAGGGGTGCCATTATTGCCTAATAGCTCCCCTATGCATTGAAAAAAAGGGTTAGACACTTCTTTCCCTATGTTTCTCAAAGGTAGATCAGCCCATTCAATTGAATCTGCTGCTGTGCCCGCTACATGAGAACGCGAACATGCACACACAAGTGTGAACCTAGACTTATTCTGTGTATATACTCGAATATTTGTATACAATTTTATCATCCATAATCTAGTATATGTTGATGCAGTAACAGGATTTAAAACTAGATACAGACCCTTTAAAAAGGGTGAATGGTAGCTGATTTTAGTAAAGCAATATCAGCAGAGCGGTTAGTCATTAACAGTCTTGACAGATGTGCAGAATCTCCCTGAACAATAGCAGCTTTATAATTGCTTATCATTTTATTTCAAATTCAAACAATGCATTCAAAAGCTGATTTGGCTTTAAACGTGGGTGCATATGTGGACTGGCTAAATAATAATTATTAGAGATACTTTCCACAATGTTTGTTTATTAAACTAAAATTGCTGACAGCAGCCAGATTAGAATGTATCTAATCAAAGGACCCATTCACAATATTACGTGTGTTTTATTGTGTGTTGCATTTGCCCAATAGAATGGGTGCCCAATGCACAAATGTGCAAGTACCATTTCTGGCAGCCCACAACAACGCACATCTGTGAATTGCCACATGCTGTGGTGTACCATATTTGTCGATAAGGTATATTGAGAGTGCTTTTCAGAATAAATGCCACCAAACCACACAACTGAATGTAGCATGCATTGCCATGCGTTAATACATGTGTTACCACAATGCAATATTGTGAATGGGGCCTAAAGGAAAAATTTAATATATTGCATTTTATCAATCCTTAGATGTGGTGGTTGCATTTGTTCAGGCTTCCTTTTTTTTTCTCTAGGTGATCCTGCCACGTTGGAAAGACAAATATGGAGTTCTGGAGACGTGCTTACAGACATCAAAGACATGCAAAGCTGTAATCCTGATTTACCCCTTGGCCCATATGTTACGACCATACATGATGGAAAATTTCCCAAAATTTGATTTCTGATCTTAGATTGTATGCATCCTAGCAATGGAGGAGGAGACTGGAATAAAAGCCTTCTCCAAATAGAACATAAATTGATTTATAGGTTGAAAGCCACGCAACCTCAAGGGTTACATAGTTACATAGTTAGTCAGGTTGAAAAAAGACACAAGTCCATCCAGTTTAACCATAAAAAAAAAAAAAAAATTAAATAAAATCATACAATCCCATTAACCCAATCTACACCCACAGTTAATCCAGAGGAGGGCAAAACACCCCAGCAGAGCATGATCCAATTTGCTACAGCAGGGGAAAAATTCCTTCATGATCCCCCGAGAAGCAATCGGATTTTCCCTGGATCAACTTTACCTTTAAATGTTAGTACCCAGTTATATTATGTACATTTAGGAAAGAATCCAGGCCTTTCTTAAAGCAATCTACTGAGCTGGCCAGAACCACCTCTGCAGGAAGTCTATTCCACATTTTCACTCTTACTGTGAAGAAACCTTTCCGTATTTGGAGATGAAATCTCTTTTTGTCAGTTCACCTGTGGCCAGATGACAGGTGCACACCGTAGGGGGTCAGGAGTGCACCACAAGGTAGTGAACCCTATGGCTGACTGCTGCGCATAGGATACTGGGTGGTTGTGGAAAGCGGGACCAGAGGAGCCCAACCGGGATCCACAGGAAGCTAGAGCCGAGATTCCCCAGGGCGCGGAGTCTAAGACCCAGCAGGTCTTCACCAGAGCCTCTAGTGGTGAGGATGTTACGCTGCAGCTAGTTCCAGGTCGCGACCCCTAGAGTCTCCTAGCTCACGCCTCGTAGGGTAAGGAGGAAAGAGGGGAAGCAGCAGCACAGGATACAAGAATAGTGAGGGGAAAGGCCAAGGTCAGGGTCATAAGCAGACAAGGATAAATGAAGGACAAGCCGAAGGTCAAGGGTCACATGCAGACAGGGATAGTCAGGAAGAAGCCAATATCGTAACAGAGAGACAGACGTAGCACAGAGCAGGCAGGAACCCAAACACACAATGCTTAAATAAACACGTTGATCAGCAAAGCAGGCTTGCAGTGCACAGGTTAATATAGTGTTCTGTGATAGGCCCTGGGGTGGAGTCAGGCTGGAAGGAGATTATAAAGGAAGCCAGGAGAAAGGGTCTGGCCTCTAAGATGAACACATGAGGAGGAAAGGTAAGATGGCAGACAGACATTAGTGCATATCCATGACAGTACCCTCCCTCTTACGAGGCCTCCCCCTTCCCCGCCTGGGCCCAGGTTTAGAGGGAAACTTCAGATGAAACTGCTTTAACAGACGAGGTGCAAAGACCTCAGATGCAGCGATCCAAGACCTCTCCTCAGGACCAAACCTCTTTCAATGAACAAGGTACTGAAGAACGCCTTTACAGAGTCGGGAGTCCAGAATTTGACTGACCTCGTACTCCTGATTATCCTCAGAGACAGGCGCCACGGTAGGGAGAGGACGAGAGAATTTATTAAGGACTAAAGGCTTTAGGAGGGCAACATGGAAGGAGTTAGTGATTTTAAGGCTCTTAGGAATCTGGAGTTTGAAACAAACCCGATTCAGTTTAGCAGTTAAAGTGTATGAACCAATAAATCGTGGAGCAAACTTCAGAGAAGGAACTCTGAGCTTGATGTTCCTGGTGGAGAGCCAGACTTTTCCCCTGGCTGAAGAGAAGACGGTTTACGCCTGCGGCGGTCGGCAAAGCCTTTGAATTTTTCAGCAGCTGCCCGAAGGGAATCATGAACGTCACCCCAAACAGAACTGAGAGACTCCTGAACCGAAGCCAAAGCTGGAATATCTGGAGAACAGATCATGGGAAGAGGAAGTTGAGGGTGTTTTCCATAAACTGTGAAAAAGGGTGTCTTCTGCGAACTGGTATTCACATGATTGTTATGGGAGAATTCTGCCCACAGGAGTAGAGAGGACCAATCGTCATGATGAGAAGATACAAAGGTGCGAAAAAAGACCTCTAACTCCTGATTAACCCTCTCAGTCTGTCCATTGGATTGAAGATGGTAAGAAGAGGAAAAATCCAAGACAATATTGAGGGATTTGCAAAAGGCTCTCCAAAAACGAGACGTAAATTGGACTCCCCTGTCGGAAACAATATGAGAAGGAACCCCATGGAGGCAGAAAATTTCTCGAATAAAAATGTGAACCAAGGCAGGAGCAGAAGGAAGACCAGGAAGAGGAACAAAATGAGCCATCTTGGAGAACCGATCGATTACCACCCAAATGACTGTATTGTTCTCAGACAGTGGGAGATCGGTGATAAAATTCATGGCAATATGAGCCCAGGGCTCCTTAGGAATGGGCAAGGGCATGAGGAGACCAGCAGGAGCTTGTGTGGAGGATTTAGACTTCTGAGCGGAGATTAGGCCACCAGTAGAGACGACTGATGAGTAAGAAGGATCGGAGGAATTCAGAATGACCTGCCACCTTGGAATCATGTCCCCAATGAAGGATCTTAGCTCTTAGCTCAGTGGGGACAAAGGTCTTACCAGGCGGAATTTTTGACTTCAGGGTGGTAGAGTGGGCAACAATGCACAAGGTTGGAATGATCGGCTCAGGTTCAGGGGCGGACTCCTCGTCCAAAGTGTCAAATGACCTAGAGAGCGCATCAGCCCGACCGTTGCAGGAACCAGGTTTGTAGGTAATCGTGAAATTAAAACGGGCAAAGAAGAGACTCCACCTGGCCTGTCTAGGATTCAGACGTTTAGCATTCTGTAGATACTGTAAATTCTTGTGATCAGTAAAGATCGCTATGGAGTGAAGGGAACCCTCCAAGAGATGACGCCACTCCTCTAACGCCAATTTAATTGCGAGAAGTTCCCGATCACCGATGGCATAATTCCTCTCTGCCTGAGATTTTTTTTTGGAGAAGAACGCACATGGTTGACGTCTCTTCTCAAAGAATTGAAGAAGCACAGCTCCCACCCCCATTGAGGAAGCGTCCACTTCAATAAAAAATGCATCCCCAGGATTTGGTCTCCTCAAGAGAGGTCCAGAAACAAAGGCCTGTTTCAGGTCGTGAAATGCAGAGACAGCTTCGGAAGGCCAGTCTTTGGCATTCGCACCCTGCTTGGTCAAAGCGATAATAGGCGCGGCAATGGAAGAGTAATTCCTTATGAACTGCCTATAATAATTTGTGAAGCCAAGAAAGCGCTGTGTGGCCTTGAGGCTAGCAGGAAGAGGCCAGTTGGTAATAGCCAAGACCTTCCCAGGATCCATACGAAGATCCGAACATGAGACAAAGCACCCCAGAAACAGGACCTCAGAACATTCAAAGGAACATTTCTCCAGCTTGGCATAGAGATTGTTCTCTCTAAGACGCTGAAGTACAGTGCGGACATGGTTTCTGTGGACGAGCAGATTTTCAGAAAAGATCAGAATGTCATCCAGATAGATGACAACAAACTGGTACAGCAGATCTCTGAAGATTTCATTGACAAAGTTTTGAAACATGGCTGGGGCATTACATAAACCAAAAGGCATCACCAGGTATTCGTAATGCCCGTCTCTAGTGTTGAATGCAGTCTTCCATTCGTCACCCTCCCGTATTCGAATGAGATTGTACGCGCCTCTGAGATCCAACTTGGTGAAAATGGAGACACCCTTCAACCTATCGAATAGCTCAGATATTAAGGGTAAGGGGTATCGATTTTTAATAGTAACCGCGTTTAAACCTCGATAGTTGATGCAGGGTCTTAGGGTACCATCCTTTTTGGCAATGAAAAAGAACCCTGCCCCTGCAGGTGATGCGGATTTCTGGATGAAACCTCTCTCCAGATTCTCTGCGACATACTCAGACATGGCCTGGGTCTCTGGGATGGACAGAGGGTAGGTACGACCCCTGGGCAGAGTTGCTCCGGGGACAAGGTCAATAGCACAGTCAAAAGACCTATGGGGAGGAAGCACCTCAGCTGATTTCTTACAGAACACGTCCCGGTAATTGCTGTATGCAGCGGGAAGATCAGAAGAAACAGAAGTGGTAGCAACCGGAAGTCTCTCCTTGGGGGCCACCTTGAGAAGACATGACGAGAAACATGAGGGACCCCAAGCCAGGACCTGCCCAGAGACCCAGTCCACATGTGGAGAGTGGAGCTGTAGCCAAGGAAGGCCCAATACAATGGGGGTAGAGGCCTTGGGTAGAATGAGAAGGGATTCTCCACCAGGAGTGGATATCCTTACCGACATCCTAATGGGTAGCGTCTGGAAGCGAATAGGGCCCCCTGGGAGAACAGTGCCATCAATTGCCGAGACTACCAATGGGGTAGCGAGAGGTGAAAGGGTAAGCTTCATAGAAGAAGCAGTTCCCCAATCTATAAAATTGCCGGCAGCCCCGGAATCCAGATATGCAAGGATTGATTGAGGAGAAGTGCCTACATGAAGGAACACCGGCAGGAGAAAGCGAGAAGGTGATGTTTCTGGGTCCAATACTCCACCTTCCAAATGTATTAGGCCCGAGCGTTTCCCAGACAGAAGCGAGCAGGAGTCACGAAAATGACCTTTGCCCCCACAATAGAGGCACAAGCCCAGAGTTCTGCGCCTAGCACGTTCTTCGGGGGTTTGTCTGGTCCGGCCCAGCTGCATAGGTTCCTCAGCAGGCAGAAGATGCTCCACGGGACGAAGGGAGGGGAGCTCAGACTGGCTAGGGCCCAGGGAGTGCTGGCGTCTCCTGAAAACGAATGTCAATCTGATTGCACAAAGAAATTACATCGTCCAGACCGACGGGGATGGCTCTTCCCACTAATTCGTCTTTCACTCAGTCAGAGAGGCCATGTAAAAAGGTAACGACCAGGGCCTCATTGTTCCAGCTCAATTCAGCTGTGTGGATACGGAACTGAAGAGCATATTGTCCCACTGAACTAGATTCTTGGCGGAGACTTAAAATAGCACTAGCCATTGAAGAAGCCCGAGACAGCTCCTCGAAGATGTTACGAAAGAGCTCCAAAAAGTTGGACAGGCTGGAAACCACCGGATCATTCTTTTCCCACAGGAGGACAGCCCAGGCTAAAGCTTCACCGGAGAGGCGGGAGATGATATAGGCTACCTTAGCCCGATCAGACAGGAAGTTTTGAGGCTGAAGCTCAAAATGAATCGTACATTGGCTGAGAAACCCCCTGCAGGCCTTGGAGTCCCCAGAGAAACGGAACGGAGCTGGCAGATTTAGTGAGTGTGTGGCTGCGACTGTTGCGAAAGGCGCAGCCGCTGGTTGTACTTGAGGTTGCGGATTTGGGGTTCCCAAGGAGGTCTGAAGCTGAAGGAATCGCATCAACTGAGTCTGATCTGATTCCTGGGTCTCAAATCTATGGACTATGCCCTGTAATGGAACATCCGCGGGGAGCGGCATGTCAGCCGGGTCCATGGCTGATCAAACTGTCAGGTCATCTGTGGCCAGATGAGAGGTGCACACCGTACGGGGTCAGGAGTGTACCACAAGGTAGTGAACCCTATGGCTGACTGCTGCGCATAGGATACTGGGTGGTTGTGGAAAGCGGGACCAGAGGAGCCCAACCGGGATCCACAGGAAGCTAGAGCCGAGATTCCCCAGGGCGCGGAGTCTAAGACCCAGCAGGTCTTCACTAGAGCCTCTAGTGGTGAGGATGTTACGCTGCAGCTAGGTCCAGGTCGCGACCCCTAGAGTCTCCTAGCTCACGCCTCGTAGGGTAAGGAGGAAAGAGGGGAAGCAGCAGCACAGGATACAAGAATAGTGAGGGGAAAGGCCAAGGTCAGGGTCATAAGCAGACAAGGATAAACGAAGGACAAGCCGAAGGTCAAGGGTAACAAGCAGACAGGGATAGTCAGGAACAAGTCAATATCGTAACAGAGAGACAGACGTAGCACACGGCAGGCAGGAACCCAAACACACAATGCTTAAACAAACACGTTGATCAGCAAAGCAGGCTTGCAGTGCACAGGTTAATATAGTGTTCTGTGATAGGCCCTGGGGTGGAGTCAGGCTGGGAGGAGATTATAAAGGAAGCCAGGTGAAAGAGTCTGGCCTCTAAGATAAACACATGAGGAGGAAAGGTAAGATGGCAGACAGACATTAGTGCATATCCATGACACTTTTCTTCTAGACGTAAAAAGTGCCCCCCTTGTCCTCAGTGTTGACCGTAAAGTGAATAACTCAACACCAAGTTCACTATATGGACCCCTTATATATTTGTACATGTTGATCATATCCCCCCCCTTGAATGAAGCCGCTAGTTTCAAACCATTCCTAGAAGGCTTATACTCAGGAGGGATGGGAAAATAATTTTGGGATCGTCTCTAGAGTATACCTCTTTGTATTTCCAGTAGCAAAGTTTAAACTTCATTGGTTTACATCAGGGATATGCAATTAGCGGACCTCCAGCTGTTGCCAAACTACAAGTCCCATGAGGCATAGCAAGACTCTGACAGCAGCAAGCATGACACCCAGAGGCAGAGGCATGATGGGACTTGTAGTTTTACAACAGCTGGAGGTCCGCTAATTGCATATCCCTGGTTTACATTATTCCTCTTTAGCTTTAAATTTTTTATGTTTCAATCGTTTTTATTAAAGTTTTACAATACGAGGTACAAAGCTTTTCATTGCGCAGTATACAACATATTTAGGGAGTCATACATTGAATAATCTAAAAGACTTGAGGAATCCACCTCGTATTGCATACATGGACCATCATCCCTTCCTGATGTGGACTGTAACACATCTGCTCAATTGTACCTGTCTCAACCAAGAATCTTAAACTGGACACAATACCACTGTGTCTATAACCTAAGGCAGGTTCCCAATCCAAGGCCTTGGCGTATGTTCCACCCGCTGGGAGAACCAGCTCCCCATCCGACTATCGGGGGAGTCTGGTTCCTCCTGTCGCGCGAGTGTCTCCCTCCATAGCCCAAGTAGGCAATAGTCCGCCGAGGGTGAATGAGAAAAACAACATAACAAATAAAACAAAAATTGAAACTCAATAATTAGACATTTTTAAAAGATGAGGGGGGGTGAAACAAAGTGGAGAAAAAGTGTAGAGGAAAGGGCAGAGAAGGGAGAGTTGGGGTAAGGGGAAACTACGGCACCGTGCCCAGAGACCCATCTCTTGGAAAGAGGTCTAGTTTGTGAGCGTCCTGTGGTCGTTTGTCAGGTATCAAATTAATGGATCCCATACTTTGTGAAACAATTTCATCTTATCTTGTGCTATGGCTGTTAACCTTTTATTTAACATAAGCCACAACATTTTGTGTTTAGGCTGATCAAATGGCAGGCCAATTCCTGGCTATAGTTATTTTCGCTGAAATGAACATAAATGTAAGAAGCCGTCTTTGGGACTTGGAGGCCTCCGCTACCCTGCTACCTGTTTTGCTGATTTCGTCAGGTTAATCTGGGTAAGGGTATATATAAAATTGTAGACCCTGATCCAAAATCTCCTAACCTTGGGGCATGTCCACCATATGTGATAGGTGGATCCCACTTGGCCACATCCTCTAAAGCACCTAGAGGTGGCTCCAGGTACAAAGGTGGCCAGTCTGGCCGGTACCATATGCCATCTCAATAAGACATTATAGTTAGCCTCTATAATAGAGGTATTGATAAGCGATCGAGATGCTGTCTCTGATATCGCATGCCATTCTTCAAGGTCAAGGGTTTCCTGAAAATCTTGTTCCCATTGGATCATGTATTTCAGTATAGTTGAGATATACATCAAAATTGTATATATAGCAGATATATGACATCTGATTTTGTCATATTGACTACATAAATGTTCCATGGGCGTCAATGTCACTAAATCACCCTTACGAGCTACAGTTTGTACATAATGGTGTATTTGAGTATATCTATAGCGGGTGGCATTTGATATTTAGAGATTGTTCGGATAGCATACCTTTGTGGTCGCAAAGATCAGCTATTCGTATTAGGCCCTTCATAGGTGTGCGCAGCCTATTGCATTAGGGTGTGCACCCCAAAGCCCAAACACACACTACCGATCACTCACGATGTTCATTCAAAAAGGGAAGGGGCCAGTAAATTATATATTTACTAGCCCCTTCCCCACTCCTAAAAAATCTCAGCAGCAACAGCCAATAGGAGAGGAGGGAATCTGGCAGCGCTGCAGGGGGGAAAGATGGGAGCCAGGGCAGTAGGGGGAAATCTGTGCTACACAGGGTGATTAGGGTGTGCCTGGGCACACCTGGCACACCCTGTGCGCACGCCTATGGGGCCCTTGTTGGTCCACCATTCGAACGCGAGGGGAGTGAGGCCCGGGGTCAACTCTATTTTTCAATAGCGGTGCTAGTGGATTGTGGGGTTACTTGAATTTCTGAGTCTTTGAGAGCCTGTCCCATATTTCTAGCGAGAAGGAAAGAGTAGGACATAATATAATCAGTCTCTCTTTCATTCGGAGCCACATAATGTAAGAGATTGGTTCAGGACAACAGGAATAGGATTCCATAGTCATCGATATAGCTTGGGTTTGTTGGGAGTGAAACGTAGAGAGTTAGGCCAACTGGGCCGCGTTTAAATATTTCTGTAAATCAGGCAGGCCAAGTCCCCCTTTCTGTTTTCGAGTTTACATTGTACCTTTGTTCACCCTAGGCCTCTTATCTCCCCAGATGAACTGGAGGATTTTATTTTGAAATGTTTGGAGGTTATTTCGAGCTACAGGTATGGTGCGAAATAAATATAGTATCCTCGGTAACACGTTCATTTTTATCAAGTGTAGTCTGCCGAACCACGATGGGGGGTGAATCTGCCATCTAGCTAGATCCTCAGTCACCCGTTTGAACAGGGCAGGGTAATTCCTTTTATATAGCGTTTGAATTGAGGAGTAGGGATGAGCTCGGTGTTCGAGTCGAACATACGTTCGACTCGAACATCGGCTGTTCGATCGTTCGCCGAACAACGAACGATTTGGGCCGTTCGCGCCTAATTCGCGGCCCACAATGCACTACGCCATCGCAGTGTCATCCAGGCGCTGTGATTGGCCAAGCATGCACTGTGACCCCGCATGCTTGGCCAATCACAGCGCCGGCAGCGAGCAGAGCAATGATTGGCCACAGGCAGGATGCCTGTGGCCAATTATTGCTGAGGGTGTTTAGTACACGCCCTACACTATAAAAGGCCGCCAGCACGGCGGCCTAGTGTAGTGTGTTCCGGAGCAGGGAAAGAGAAGCATAGGCAGGGACAGTGACATTTTTTTTCTTGCTTAACCTGGATTCCTTTAGTTTAGGGAAAGAGAAGGATAGGTAGGGAGAGTGTCAGTGTGTTTTACTGTGCTAAACCTTGTTTGTAGGGACAGGGAAGGACAGTGAGGGAAATTCTCATTGTGCTATACTGTGCTAAAGCATTCATCATCAACCATCTTTAAAAAAACTTTTTTATAGGGACAGAAAACTATAGGTAGGGAGAGTGTCAGTGTGTTTTACTGTGCTAAACCTTGTTTGTAGGGACAGGGAAGGACAGTGAGGGAAATTCTCATTGTGCTATACTGTGCTAAAGCATTCATCATCAACCATCTTTAAAAAAACTTTTTTTATAGGGACAGAAAACTATAGGTAGGGAGAGTGTCAGTGTGTTTTACTGTGCTAAACCTTGTTTGTAGGGACAGGGAAGGACAGTGAGGGAAATTCTCATTGTGCTATACTGTGCTAAAGCATTCATCATCAACCATCTTTAAAAAAACTTTTTTTATAGGGACAGAAAACTATAGGTAGGGAGAGTGTCAGTGTGTTTTACTGTGCTAAACCTTGTTTGTAGGGACAGGGAAGGACAGTGAGGGAAATTCTCATTGTGCTATACTGTGCTAAAGCATTCATCATCAACCATCTTTAAAAAAACTTTTTTTATAGGGACAGAAAACTATAGGTAGGGAGAGTGTCAGTGTGTTTTACTGTGCTAAACCTTGTTTGTAGGGACAGGGAAGGACAGTGAGGGAAATTCTCATTGTGCTATACTGTGCTAAAGCATTCATCATCAACCATCTTTAAAAAAACTTTTTTTATAGGGACAGAAAACTATAGGTAGGGAGAGTGTCAGTGTGTTTTACTGTGCTAAACCTTGTTTGTAGGGACAGGGAAGGACAGTGAGGGAAATTCTCATTGTGCTATACTGTGCTAAAGCATTCATCATCAACCATCTTTAAAAAAACTTTTTTTATAGGGACAGAAAACTATAGGTAGGGAGAGTGTCAGTGTGTTTTACTGTGCTAAACCTTGTTTGTAGGGACAGGGAAGGACAGTGAGGGAAATTCTCATTGTGCTATACTGTGCTAAAGCATTCATCATCAACCATCTTTAAAAAAACTTTTTTTATAGGGACAGAAAACTATAGGTAGGGAGAGTGTCAGTGTGTTTTACTGTGCTAAACCTTGTTTGTAGGGACAGGGAAGGACAGTGAGGGAAATTCTCATTGTGCTATACTGTGCTAAAGCATTCATCATCAACCATCTTTAAAAAAAAAAAATTATAGGGACAGAAAACTATAGGTAGGGAGAGTGTCAGTGTGTTTTACTGTGCTAAACCTTGTTTGTAGGGACAGGGAAGGACAGTGAGGGAAATTCTCATTGTGCTATACTGTGCTAAAGCATTCATCATCAACCATCTTTAAAAAAACTTTTTTTATAGGGACAGAAAACTATAGGTAGGGGGAGTGTCAGTGTGTTTTACTGTGCTAAACCTTGTTTGTAGGGACCGGGAAGGACAGTGAGGGAAATTCTCATTGTGCTACACTGTGCTAAAGCATTCATCATCAACCATCTTTAAAAAAACTTTTTTTATAGGGACAGAAAACTATAGGTAGGGAGAGTGTCAGTGTGTTTTACTGTGCTAAACCTTGTTTGTAGGGACAGGGAAGGACAGTGAGGGAAATTCTCATTGTGCTATACTGTGCTAAAGCATTCATCATCAACCATCTTTAAAAAAACTTTTTTTATAGGGACAGAAAACTATAGGTAGGGAGAGTGTCAGTGTGTTTTACTGTGCTAAACCTTGTTTGTAGGGACAGGGAAGGACAGTGAGGGAAATTCTCATTGTGCTATACTGTGCTAAAGCATTCATCATCAACCATCTTTAAAAAAAAAAAATTATAGGGACAGAAAACTATAGGTAGGGAGAGTGTCAGTGTGTTTTACTGTGCTAAACCTTGTTTGTAGGGACAGGGAAGGCCAGTGAGGGAAATTCTCATTGTGCTATACTGTGCTAAAGCATTCCTCATCAACCATCTTTAAAAAAAACATTTTTTATAGGGACAGAAAACTATAGGTAGGGAGAGTGTCAGTGTGTTTTACTGTGCTAAACCTTGTTTGTAGGGACAGGGAAGGACAGTGAGGGAAATTCTCATTGTGCTATACTGTGCTAAAGCATTCATCATCAACCATCTTTGAAATCCTTGTTTTTTGGACAGTCAGGGAAATTGTCATTGTGCTATTCTGTGCGAAAGCAATCATCCTCAACCATATTTAGAAATCCTTAAGTAAAGGGACAGAGAAGGACACCTGAAGGTAGCCCTTATTGCTTTTTTCCCATCTCCCTGCAGGCCATCCATTAGAATGTCTGGAAGGCAAACAAGGAGAGGCAGACAGTCAGGAGGCAATAAAAGAGGGCAAGCAGGCTCTGTGTCTGGGGGCAACAGTGCTGGTCGTGGACGCGGTGCATTGTCATCAGCACATGGTCATGGGACACGCTTGTCCTTCTTTTCGGCAGCTGGACATGTTGAGCCACATCATGCCGAAGACTTGGTAGAGTGGATGACCAAGCCCTCCTCCTCCTCCTCATCCTCTCTCACCCAGGCTCAGGGTACTGGCAAAGCAGCTGCCAAAGCGTCCTCTTCCCTGGTATCAATGTCAGACTCATCATCAGTCACTCCTTCCCTAGACCCACCATGTACTCCTCCTGAGGAGTCCCCCGAACTGTTTGAGCACAGTGTTGGGTACATGCTCCAGGAGGATGCCCAGCGTTTCGAAGGGTCTGATGATGAAACCCAGCTAGAGGAAGGCAGTAGCGTGAGAGCAGACAGAGGGGATGCTCAAGAAGGACACCAATCTGGCAGTCATGTTCCAGCAGCTGCAGCATACAAACAAGAAATGGCGCGCAATAACCACGTAGACATTGTGACAGCAGGAAGGTAAAGTCACCTGGTTGCATCCAGGGGGGTAGATATATTTCGCCCAGATTCAGGCTTTACGCTGACTTATACAGCTAGGTGGAGAGTTGTATAAGCCCAGCTGAGACTAGTGGGCTCATTGATGACTCATACCTCTAGGGAGAGGGCTGGGCGTCGTGCAGACAGGGAGTTGATGAGGCCAGCTGAAGCTTGTCAGCTCATTTAGGCCTCTATAAAAAACTCCCAGATTCATTAGATGTTAGCTCATGCCTGGAAGCAGACCTGTGTGGACTGTCTAGGGAGAGTGAACCCCTGTGCGGTGAGAGAAAGCCTGTGTGGCTATATTTTGCTTGGACATTTAAAACCAGGGACTAGGACAGCACTAGGCTGATCCCAGTCGTTAGTTAGGAAACCTGTAAGTTTAGTCAGAGGTCAAGTTGACCAGGATTTATTTTGTTTATGTTTTTTTTGCCTTGCTGTGTTTTTGTCACTGTAAATAGAAAATAAACCGCACCTTTTTGATTTTGAAAACCACAACCTCCGTCTGCTGGGCCTGTTTTGGGTGGGGAGCCCATCCCGGGGGTCACACATACCCGCTGCCGAGCTAGCCCCCTCACAGTTGGTGGAGAACCAGTGGCAGTTTTTTTTTAAGCCAGCATGGAGGAGATACTGAAACAGCTGGCTCTAGCAAATGCCAATCAACAGCAGACAAATGCAGGTTTGCAAAGGAGCCTTGCAGCCCAGCAGCAAGCTCATCAACAGAGCCTTGCAACTTTACAACAGAGTCTGGAGGCTCAGCAACAAGCCCAACAGCAATCTGAGGCCCGCTTCATAGACCTGTTGCAGAAGCAAGAGCAGAGACTACAACAACAGATGGAAGCAGTAATGCAGCAACGTCCGCAGACCAGTGAGGAAAGCCGTCCCACTAATACCGCGTCCTTTGGGGTGAGTCGTTTATTGACAAAAATGACTGGAGAGGATGATCCAGAGGTATTTTTGACCACATTTGAAAGGACCGCTGAAAGAGAAAAGTGGCCTGAGGAGCAGTGGGCTGGACTAGTGGCTCCTCTGTTAACTGGTGAATCGCAGAAAGCTTACTATGACCTAGAGCCTAACCAAGCAAAAGACTATGTGATGCTAAAAGCTGAAATATTGGCAAGGCTGGGTGTCACCCTGGCTGTCCGGGCTCAGCGTGTGCATAACTGGACTTTCCAGCTTGGAAAACCCCCCAGGTCTCAAATGTATGATCTCATTCACCTGAGCAGAAAGTGGCTACAGCCAGAGACTTTGTCCGCACCAAAGATTGTGGAACGTGTTGTAATGGATCGGTTTTTGAGAGCTCTTCCTACTGCCATCCAAAAGTGGGTAAGCCATGGAGACCCAGAGACGGCCGATGGTCTTGTGGATCGTGTGGAGAAATACTTGGCTACAGAGAACCTGACGGCCTCTTCCAGAGACACTCGGACTTTCCACCCTAAGACCAGACCATCCCCAGGGGCGGATAAGAGGATTCCAAGGGGTGAGGGTGGAGAGAGTGAGAGGGTGGGAGCTCTACCCCAAGTTTGGCGAGAACAGCCTGGGAAATCAGCGGCTCAAGAGGCCGCAAGAAGGATCGTTTGCTACCGCTGCCGGCAAGCGGGACATATTGCAGCAAATTGCCCGGTTGTGGAGGAACCCATGCAGTGTGACTTTCTGACGGGCAGACGTCAGTCGCTGTGTGCGACAGTCGCATGCACTGCCATTCGGGGAACTGAGAAACATTTATGCAAAATGTGTATTAATGGTAGAAATGTTGTGGTATTGCTGGATTCAGGTAGCCTTGTGACCCTGATAAAGGCTGAGTTAGTTAAAACAGAGGTCTCTGGGAATAGCAAGGTAGCCGTTATTTGTGTGCATGGGGACACCCGAGAGTATCCAGTGACTACGGTGTGTTTCGAGACCCCCAAAGGTACCCTCTCTCATCCAGTGGGCTTAGTATCTCAGTTACCGCATGACGCCATTGTGGGAAGGGATTTTCCGAAGTTCTGGGAACTGTGGGATGATCCTGAGCCCCCCACTGGTGCCCCTATGTACCAGGAATGTGATAGCCAGAACTCCCCTGAGAGTGGTGAGGACTCTCCGGAATTTCCCTTGTCAGTATTGGCAGGGGAGACTCAAGAAACTGGAGAGGAGCCCACCTCCTCAGACGAAAACCTACCGTCTGTGGAGTTTTCTGATCTTGAGGTTCACAGGGAAAACTTTGCCACAGAACAGTTGAAAGACCCCGCCCTAATAAAGGCACGGGAAAACGTAGTGAAAATAGATGGCGAGTTAGTGAACCCAGATAATACTGGCACTTACCCATACTTCAGCGTAGAGAAGGACCTACTGTATCGGGTGGCAAAAAGGGCAGAAGAAACCGTTGAGCAGCTTGTGGTGCCCAAACCTTACAGGAAGTTGGTGTTGGAGTTGGCCCATGGGCACATTCTTGGAGGTCATCTGGGGACAGAGAAAACCCGAGAGAGGGTATTACAGAGATTCTATTGGCCTGGGGTGATGAAGGACATAGAAAATTATTGTTCCTCCTGCCCTGTGTGTCAGAGGTCGGCCCCGATGCCACATTTCCGTAGCCCGCTGGTCCCTCTACCCATCATTGAGGTCCCGTTTGAGAGAATCGCAATGGATTTGGTAGGTCCTATAATCAAGTCCGCTAGGGGGCACCAGTACATATTGGTTATAATGGACTATGCCACCCGTTATCCAGAAGCGATCCCTCTCAGAAATACCTCGGCCAAAACCATAGCCAAAGAGCTATCTCTTGTTTTTAGCCGGGTGGGTATTTGTAAAGAACTGCTTACGGACCAAGGTACACCCTTTATGTCCCGGGTTATGAAAGAGCTGTGTAAATTGTTCAAAGTGACGCAATTGCGTACATCTGTGTATCACCCCCAAACCGATGGGCTGGTTGAAAGATTCAACAAAACCCTAAAACAAATGTTGAAGAAAGTGGTGGATAGAGATGGAAGGGATTGGGACTGTCTACTTCCTTATTTGATGTTTGCTATTAGGGAGGTGCCCCAATCCTCTACGGGATTCTCCCCCTTTGAGTTACTGTATGGGAGACACCCAAGAGGGCTGTTGGATATTGCCAAGGAAACTTGGGAAAGTGAGAGTTCTCCCCACAGGAGTGTGATTGAGCATGTCGCCCTGATGCAAGATCGAATTGCACAGGTAATGCCCATCGTGAAGGAACATTTGGCCCAAGCGCAGTTGGCACAGCAGAGAGTGTACAACCGTGGAGCCAAGACCCGTACCTTTTCCCCGGGGGATAGGATATTGGTACTTGTCCCTACGGTTGAAAGTAAATTCCTTGCCAAATGGCAAGGCCCCTACGAGATAATGGAAAAAGTGAGCGAAGTGAATTACAAGGTCAGACAACCAGGAAGGCGAAAGCCCGAACAGATCTATCACGTTAATCTGTTGAAAGCCTGGAGGGATAGAGAGTCCCTAGTCGCAGACACTTGGTCACCAGCTCAAACTGGTTGCGTGATTCCTGAGGTTGGAATCGCAGCCACCTTGTCACAACCCCAACAACAGGAGGTTAAGGAGTTTGTACTTCGCAACAAGGAGGTATTCTCTGAGCTGCCGGGACAAACATCTGGGGTAGAGCATGACATTATTACCCCGCCCGGTGAAAGGGTGAAGTTAAAACCCTATCGGATCCCAGAGGCCCGACGGGAGGCAATACGGGAGGAAGTACAGAGAATGCTGAACTTAGGGGTGATAGAGGAGTCCCAAAGTGATTGGTCTAGTCCCATTGTGTTGGTGCCTAAACCGGATGGGAGCTGGCGATTTTGTAACGATTTTCGTCAGTTGAACAAAGTTACAAAATTTGACACCTACCCCATGCCACGTATAGATGAGTTGATCGACCGGCTGGGAACAGCCCGATACATGACGACTCTTGACCTCACAAAAGGGTATTGGCAAATCCCCCTGGCCAAGTCGGCCAAAGAGAAAACCGCATTTGTAACCCCAGACGGGGCGTTCCAATATAAAAGAATGCCGTTCGGGTTACAGAATGCGCCGGCCACATTCCAGCGGAAAATGGACCAGATGCTGAGGCCCCATCGGAAGTATGCTGCGGCTTACCTGGATGACATAATTGTCCATAGCACAGATTGGGCCTCACATCTGCCAAAAGTGCAAGCAGTCCTGGACTCTGTTCGGGAAGCAGGGTTTACGGCTAACCCCAAGAAGTGTACCATTGGGCAGGAGGAGGCCAAATATCTTGGGTACACCATTGGGAGGGGAGTAATAAAACCCCAACTCAACAAAGTCGAGGCCATCCAGAGTTGGCCACGTCCCAACAGCAAGAAGCAGGTACGAGCCTTTCTGGGAATCGCTGGGTATTATCGGCGATTCATTCCCCACTTTGCTTCTAAGGCTGTGCCCCTAACCAACCTGACGAAGGGGAAAGGGTCGGTCATGATTAAATGGACCCCCGAGGCTGAGGCAGCATTCCAATTCTTGAAACAAGCCTTATGTAGCCAGCCAGTGTTGTACTCACCCGACTTCTCTAGAGACTTTGTCGTACAAAGTGATGCGTCAGATGTGGGGTTAGGAGCAGTATTGTCCCAGGTCTGGAACGGGGAAGAGCACCCAGTCATTTACCTCAGCAGGAAGTTGAAGTCCCATGAGGTAAATTACGCCACCGTTGAAAAAGAGTGTTTAGCGGTGAAGTGGGCTCTAGATTCCCTTCGGTACTACCTGCTAGGTAGGCACTTTGACATGGTTACGGATCACGCTCCGTTAAAGTGGATGGCTCAAAACAAGGAAACAAATAGAAGAGTGAATAGGTGGTTCCTGGCCCTCCAGGAATTCAACTTCACAGTAAAGCATCGCCCTGGCGTTCAAATGGGGAATGTGGATGCTTTGTCTCGAGTACATGAATGCCTGATTGCTGGTGTTCCAACCCCGAGGTTAAAACAAGAGGGGGGGGTATGTGACAGCAGGAAGGTAAAGTCACCTGGTTGCATCCAGGGGGGTAGATATATTTCGCCCAGATTCAGGCTTTACGCTGACTTATACAGCTAGGTGGAGAGTTGTATAAGCCCAGCTGAGACTAGTGGGCTCATTGATGACTCATACCTCTAGGGAGAGGGCTGGGCGTCGTGCAGACAGGGAGTTGATGAGGCCAGCTGAAGCTTGTCAGCTCATTTAGGCCTCTATAAAAAACTCCCAGATTCATTAGATGTTAGCTCATGCCTGGAAGCAGACCTGTGTGGACTGTCTAGGGAGAGTGAACCCCTGTGCGGTGAGAGAAAGCCTGTGTGGCTATATTTTGCTTGGACATTTAAAACCAGGGACTAGGACAGCACTAGGCTGATCCCAGTCGTTAGTTAGGAAACCTGTAAGTTTAGTCAGAGGTCAAGTTGACCAGGATTTATTTTGTTTATGTTTTTTTTGCCTTGCTGTGTTTTTGTCACTGTAAATAGAAAATAAACCGCACCTTTTTGATTTTGAAAACCACAACCTCCGTCTGCTGGGCCTGTTTTGGGTGGGGAGCCCATCCCGGGGGTCACACATACCCGCTGCCGAGCTAGCCCCCTCACAACATATATAACCCCAATTGAGTGCAATGAAAAATAGATGAGATAAGTTAAAAAAAAAAAAAAAATATATATATATATATATATATATAATTATAAATGTAAAATTAATAAAAATGAATAAATGTGAAAATATGAAGAGATATATATAACAGAAAATAACATCAATAAGTTATGATACACAGTAAATGCTATGTGATATATAGGAATGGTCCTTGCTTTTCAGCAGCTGCAGCATACTGCCAGATTGGCTCCAGTGATGAGGAGGGAGGGGATGATGAGGTCACTGACTCCACGTGGGTGCCTAATAGGAGAGAGGAGGAGGAGGAGGATGAGGAGGAGGCACATCTCCAACGAGGCAGGATGCCCTTTGGTGGCCAGCGTAAGGGCAGTACACCGACGGAATCACACCGCAGAGCTCCGCCTGTGCAGGGCGCTGCCTCTGCCCGTCATTCAAAAAGTTCTTTGGTGTGGGCCTTTTTTGAGGCTAGTGCATCAGATCGCACAGCTGCTGTTTGCAACATATGTCTCAAGCGTATATCGTGTGGCCAAAACATCAGCCGCTTGGGTACCACATGCCTGACCAGACATATGTTGACCTGCCATGCAGCTCGTTGGCAAGCCTACCTCAAAGACCCACACCAAAGAACAAAGCGGACCTCTCCTTGCACCGCATCAGCTGGGATCTCCAACCCCACTATAACTTCAGTCCTCTCTGAAACATGCACTGAGAGGAATGAAGGTGTAGAATTAGGTGTGTCACAGCCAAGTACTTGCGGCCACTCTGCTAGCAGTACACCGACGTCCGATTCTAGCAGGCAAATTTCCCTGCCCCAGCTGCTGGACCGTCGAAATAAATTCACTCCCAGCCATCCACATGCCCAGCGGTTGAATGCTAGCTTGGCTAAATTGCTAGCGCTTCAACTGCTGCCTTTTCAGTTGGTAGACTCGGCCCCCTTCCGTGAGTTTGTACAATGTGCGGTTCCTCAGTGGCAGGTTCCCAAACGCCACTTTTTCTCACGGAAGGCTATTCCGGCTCTCTACCGGCATGTGGAAGGCAATGTCTTGGCCTCGCTGGACAGGGCGGTCAGCGGTAAGGTGCATATTACCGCTGACTCATGGTCCAGCAGGCATGGACAGGGACGTTACCTTTCTTTCACGGCCCATTGGGTCACTCTTTTGGCAGCTGGGAAGGATGCAGGACAAGGTGCAGTAGTGTTGGAGGTTGTTCCACCGCCACGCCTCCAAAATGCTACTACTGGTTGTGACACACCTCTCTCCTCCACCCCCTCCTCTTCTTCTTCCTCCATGGCCTCTTCCTGTGCTTTGTCCTCTGAACCAGCGGTGCTCCGTAGCCGTTCAAGGGGCTACGCAAGTACGCAGGCAAAAAGATGCCATGCCGTGCTTGCGCTGGTGTGTTTGGGGGACAGAAGCCACACTGGGGCAGAGGTCCTGTCTGCTCTGCAGGGCCAGGCCGAGAGGTGGTTGACGCCACGCCAGCTTAAGCCAGGAATGGTGGTTTGCGACAATGGCACCAACCTCCTCTCCGCCCTCCGACAGGGACAACTGACCCATGTGCCCTGTGTGGCTCACGTCCTTAACCTGGTGGTGCAGCGGTTCTTGGGCAGGTACCCGGGCTTACAGGATGTCCTGAGGCAGGCCAGGAAAGTCTGTGTGCATTTCCGCAGATCTTATAATGCCAGTGCTCGCCTGGCTGAGCTGCAAAAGGAGTTGAACCTGCCCAAGAACCGCCTTATATGTGACATGCCCACCAGGTGGAACTCAACGTTGGCCATGCTGCAGCGGCTGCACACGCAGCAGAGGGCCATCAATGAGTACCTGTGCGACTACGGCACCAGGACAGGGTCAGGGGAGCTTGGTTTTTTTTCTCCACGCCAGTGGGGCATGATCAGGGATGCATGCACTGTCCTGGCACCATTTGAGGAGGCCACGAGGATGGTGAGCAGTGACAGTGCATGCATCAGTGACACTGTACCTCTTGTCCACTTGTTGGAGCACACGCTGCGTGGAATAATGGACAGGGCACTTGAGGCAGAACAGAGGCAGGAAGAGGAGGACTTCCTTGCCTCTCAAGGCCCCCTTTACCCAGACAGTGTTCCTTCTGTCCCACCCATCGCACAGGAAGAGGAGGAGGAGGAGGAGGAGGAGGAGGATTGTGTCAGCATGGAGGTGGAGGCTGGCACTCAGCATCATCAGCAGCAGTCTTTTAGGGATGATTTACAGTCCCAAGAAACCAGTGGACTTGTACGTGGCTGGGAGGAGGTGGCTGCGGATCATGTCGTCTTTAGTGACCCAGAGGACTCCGGACCGAATGCCTCAGCTAACCTACGCTGCATGGCCTCCCTGATCCTGCAAAGTCTGCGGAAGGATCCTCGTATTCTTCGGATCAAGGAGAGGGACCATTACTGGCTGGCCACTCTCCTTGATCCACGGTACAAGGGTAAGGTTGCGGACCTTATGTTACCGTCGCAGAGGGAGCAGAGGATGAGACAACTCCGGGAGGCCTTGCAGAAAGGTCTGTGCAACGCGTTCCCAGAGACTGGGAGGTTACAAACTCCTGGTCCTAGACAACGAGTTGCTGAGGCTTCGGCCAGTCAAAGAAGGAGCGGTGGGGAAGGTGGCCGTCTGACCGATGCGTTCAGACAATTCTTTAGTCCGCAGCCCCAAAGTATGATCGGTTCCAGCAACCATCGCCAGCGTCTGATAAACATGGTGCAGGAATATCTAGGGGCAAGGTCAGATTTGGACACCTTCCCCACGAAAATCCTCTGGCTTACTGGGTCTTGAGGATGGATCACTGGCCAGAGCTTGCACAGTATGCAATTGAGCTACTGGCCTGTCCTGCATCCAGCGTTCTTTCGGAACGCACATTCAGTGCTGCTGGAGGATTTGTCACGGATCACAGGGTGCGCCTGTCCACCGACTCGGTTGATCGACTGACTTTCATCAAGATGAACCAGTCTTGGATCACCACCAGCTACCACACACCTGATGCTGATATAACAGACTAATTGATTTTAACATGTCACATCCCTTCAAGACTGATGCTGATGCTGAGTGCCTGTGCTGTTATGTTGACTGGCTATCCTCCTCCTCCGAGTCCTCAATGATACGATTGATGATGATAGCTTGGAAGATCATTTTTGTTTATGGGTGCCACCACCAGTGCCTAACGCCCAATTTTTCAGCCCCTGTTTAACAGGGGCGTGTAATTACAATTTTTGAAGCAATACTTTGCAACAGGGCTCATTGCTGTGCTCCAAGTACAGTATCTGTGAGGGGTTGCAGTGTTGTGCCACCAGTGCCTAAGGCCCAATTTTTCAGCCCCTGTTTAACAGGGGCATGCAATTACAATTTTTGAAGCAATACTTTGCAACAGGGCTCATTGCTGTGCTCCAAGTACAGTATCTGTGAGGGGTTGCAGTGTTGTGCCACCAGTGCCTAAGGCCCAATTTTTCAGCCCCTGTTCAACAGGGGCATGTAATTACAATTCTTGATCTAATAATTCACAGCAGGGCCCATTGCTGCACCCACCAAGAGTAACTCTGAGGGCTTACAGTGTTGTGGCAACGCCACCACCACCACGAAAGGCCCAATTTTTCAGCCCCTGTTCAAAAGGGGCATGTAATTACAATTCTTGATCTAATAATTCACAGCAGGGCCCATTCCTGCACCCACCAAGAGTAACTCTGAGGGCTTACAGTGTTGTGGCAACACCACCACCACCACCACCACCACGAAAGGCCCAATTTTTCAGCCCCTGTTCAACAGGGGCATGCAATTACAATTCTTGATCTAATAATTCACAGCAGGGCCCATTGCTGCACCCACCAAGAGTAACTGTCAGGGCTTACAGTGTTGTGGCACCAGCACCACCATCAAAGGCCCAATTTTTACTACCACTGTTCAACAATTATATGTAATTACAATTCCTGATATAATAGTTGACAGCAGGGCGTTCCAGCACCAACCAAGAGTAACTGTGAGTGCTTACAGTGTTGTGCCAACACCAACAACTAAGGGGCCTATTTCTGCAGAGTATATACGGCAGGTCCCTACTTTCAAACATCCAACTTACAAACGACTCCTACTTGCAAACGCAAGAAGACAACAGGAAGTGAGAGGAAATCTACCCCTAGGAAGGAAAATTCTCTCCTGTAAGAATTAATATGGGAGAAAGGTGTCTCCTCTGTACTGATGCTTTATCACCAATCCTTGTTTCAAGAAAAACACCACATTTCAAAAACAGTTGTCATTGGGACGGAAAGTGAGGTGAAATGTTCTGAACAGGGGCACAGACAGCAAAACAAATGTTACAGGGGTGATAACCCTTACCTATGTTTTCCAAAAAGTTTAAAAATAGATTTTTGGGCTGGAGCTACACTTAAACAATGTACCTGTTCAAAATTACAAACAGATTCTACATAAGAACAAACCTACAGTCCCTGTCTTGTATGCACCGCCTGTATACGGCTGTTCAGAGTATATAGGGCCTTTTTTATTTTATGTGCGGGGTTCCCCTTAATATCCATACAAGACCCAAAGGGGCTGGTAATGGGCTGGGGTAGGGGGGGGGGGGGTCATGGGGTAGCTATGCCATTTTTCTTAAAGATTTTCATCCATATTACCGGGACCAGACATTACATTAAAGCCGCAAGCAGTTTTAAATGGCTTTTTTTTCCTTTAGAAGTGTCATTTTGTGCAGGGACAGTTCTAAACACGGGAAACACGTGGCACTTCACAGGCATACTTTAGACACCCCCCAGGTACGATATTTAAAGGAATATTTGACTTTTTTTTCACTTTATGCATCATTAAAATGACTGCTCCCGAAAAACGACCGTTTTTAAAACTTCTTTTTGCATTGATACATGTCCCCTGGTGCAGAACCCGGGTTCCCAAACCCTTTTTAGGACAATAACATGCATAATAGTCGTTATAATTAGCACTTTAGAATTCGAACGTTCGCATCCATTGTATTTAATAGGGTTCTAATGTTCGTACGAACTTTCGGTCCGTTCGCGGGTTCTGGTGCGAACCGAACCCGGGGGTGTTCGGCTCATCACTACTGAGGAGGTTAAATGTATCCCAAGATATGGAAGAGCCTCCGGTTCCCATAGAAATTGGTAGGACTGTTGTAGCGTTTTCTGGGTGGTGCTCTGCAATGAGAGATTCATTTGGGAAGTTGGATATCGCAAAAGAACATGTCGGCCTTAGGTGGCTCATATTTAGTTGGTGGGCTATACAATCTGGCATAAAATGTATGAAATTCCTTGAGGATTGATTTGGGGTTTTGAGTGGGATGTCCAGTGGGTAATCTTAATTTAGGTAAAGTCAGTGTGTATGGTCGGGGTACTAGCTTCCTGGCTAACATTGTGGTTGGTTTGTCCCCCATGGTGTAATACCTATGCTTGGACCAGCTAATATGTTTCTCCGCTTGGGTGGTCAGACTTAGGTTGAGTGCCAGCCTTGCTTCATCAATTTTATGCCTAATATCAATCTGAGGGAGCCTATGCTGTTCCTCCATTAACAAATCTAGATTCGCCTGCAATTGTTGAATTGTGTGTTCTCAGGACCGTTTCACTCTGGCCGCTAATTGAATCAATTTACCCCGTATCGTAGCTTTATGGGCCACCCAATTGATTGCGGGGGATGTGTCCGACGATTTATTGGTCCTAAAATACCCCTGTATTTCTTTCTCAATTTCGGTATAGAATATAGGGTCATTCAGTAAGCTCGCAAGTCGCCAAGGAGAGGGGCAAGATTTAGTCCAGAGTCCCTTTGTGGAAAGTTTTATTGGGGAATGATCAGACCAGGGAGTGGACAGTATTTTTATCAACGTTAGATAGTGGGGTACGAACTAATAGATGATCTATCTTGGAATAGGTGTGATTTACCTGTGAAAAGTGCGTTTAGTCCCTAGCCGTAGGGTTACTCTCCCGCCAGGAATCAATCAGATCATAGAAGTGAAATAGGCGTGCTACCTTACTGCTCCCAGTTGGTGGTCATCTAAGAATCGGCTTGGTAGGGTCTGATTTGTCCATTATCCTATCTAACGGGATGTTGCTGTCATCCCCCATGATCACCTGTCCCTGCACCTTGGGCATTAGTATCCTGAGCATTTTACTAAAGAACTCTGTCTGTCCTGTGTTCAGGGCATAGTATGATATGAATGAGACCACCTGATCATGGAGACATCCCACTGCCATAAGATATCTAAAGGGGGTCCACTTAGAAAAGCAAACAGCCACTCCGCCCTTTTTGTCAGGACCACATGCAAAGTAAAACTGTGGATATTTAACGTTCAGGTATCGGGGGGCCGAAGTTTTAGAGAAATGGGTTTCCTGCAGCAAAAGGACTTCGGCTTTTTGTTTTTGATAAAATTGAAAGGCCTTTGTCCTTTTAGTTGGGGAGTTGAAACCGTGTACGTTATGGGTAATTACCGAGTAGTCCGAGTAGTCCGTGGAGTATGTCTTAGCCATCGTGATAGGGCAAATCACTCTTACCGTGTGTCACCGAAGAAGTGGATGAGACTGCTAGGGCGGATTTCGTCCGCTTCAGTATCTTCCAGGACCAGATAGCATGGGTGGGGCACGGAACCAGAGCACGGGAGAAAAAGAGGGAAGGGGGAGAAGGAAGAGGGTAAGAAACAGACAATTAAACAAAGAAAAAATTGTCGGCCTTAGGCCTAAGTGTTCACTCTTAATAAACCTGAGTAAGTTAGCAACATTGTGGGGAGTAACCCCTACCGGACGCAATGTCCGGAACTGCGCGGGCAAGGGTACCATCCTCCTCAGAGGAAAAGTAGTCTTGCAGATGGATGGCATGTATTGCCGCCCTGACCCAAGGAACTAAAACCCTAAAGCAGGCAACCAGGGTTAAACTCAGACTGATATAGTCATATAACACTGAAATACGCACCCAAGCACTATGCCAATTGCCGCACTTCTGGGGTTGTTTACTTACTGACATGCGAATGTGCATGCTACTATGTGGGCAAAACAATCCAGGAGTTCTGCAAGAGGGCATCCAGACATATAGCCGCTATGAGATCATGCAACCCGCAGCTACCCTTGGGCCGCCATGTTGCAACTTTCCATGCAGGGAAATTTCCCAAAGTGTCCTTCCTCATATTAGATAGGATACATCCGGGTTTACGTGGCGACGACTGGAATAAGATCCTCTTGCAGACTGAGCAAAAATGGATCTTTCGCCTACACGCAACCCGACCACCAGGCTTGAACGATGCAATCTCTTTCAGACCCTTCCTTGAGGGGTTCACCTCAGGAGGATCTGAATGGAAGGGGAACCCCCAGACCAACTTCTGATGAGATCTATGTAGAATGTGTATATCTAGGATATTGGGTTTCATTGTAAATTATGCAAATTACTATATGAGGCTATCAACCCTTTGAGTAATATGACCCTTTTTCCCTCATGTAATTTTATAATTTTTCCTCAGTGTTTTGTTTCTTTTTCTTTTTCTTTTTTGATACTGTGCCTGTTCAACCAATATGTAAAATCACTTTACTGTGTCGTGTGTGTATATATATGTATGTATATGTGTGTATATATGTATATGTGTGTATGACAATTCATGGGTGGTCTACACTATATATATATATATATGACCTTGAATATTTCTGTTCTGTTACTTATAGCGATCATCTATAGGGAATTTTGAATGTAATGTAATTTTTTTATTGACTTTCCTTTTTTATCCCCCACTCCCTTTTCTGAGATTGAAATTACTCCATTTGTGTTTTATTCCCTGCATGGGGACAACCTCTATTGATGGAGATGTGATCTCAGTCTGCTCTGGATGGAAGGCGTGGGATGGGTTAATATGGGATGGACCGGCTCCCTGTGCCCGGGACAGGACACTCGGCGCACGTAGGTCAGGCATGACGCCCCCTACTCTTTGGAGGGGATAGCTTTGTTGGACTCCTTGGTATGTTCATGGGGACGTTTTACATCTCCGTGGCAACAGATGCGCCGCGAGTGGTCAGCGCGGATGTTGGCTCCCCTCCTTTTTATCTCCATGACGATGCGCTCCTCTTTGGAGCACATGTCGTCATGACGCAGCGTTCTGCTGTGTGTTCTACCTTTGAGTATGTGGGATGAGGGGGCGGACCTCCATGCTGATGACTCGGAGGGCGCCACCCCTCTCCCACCCTCTTCACTACACACTCTGCTCTCTCACAGCTGATAACTATCAGCAATTAATCCACACTATATTAGACTGCAGAAACAACCCTCAGTCTGCACATTGCTGACTTGGGAGTGGATGTGTCTACATTGTTCCCTACAGGAGAAAAGGTAAAATTGGATATTTAATTCATCTTGTGGTTTCTTTTCTGTTTTTTGTTTTTTGATTGATATAATGCATACCCTCTTTTCTTCTTTTTTTTTTTTGATTCATGGAGGGTCCCTCAATATTTGTATATCTAAATTATTCAATTTAAGATTGAGCCATAATAACATATGGTGGATTATTCCACCTTGGCTCATAGATACAAGGCAACAGGTTATTCTACTGTTGTATTATAGAGGCCCTATATATATTGATACCTTTCGGGCTAACTAACAGTTACCCCTTATGAAAAACAGACCTTAATTTTTATTTCCATTTATTCAAAATTTTCCATACTTTTAAAATTATTATTTTCCATACTTTTCCAGATTCCATTTTGTTCACCTTCCCTCTTCTTAGGAGAATACCTTTTCTCTGTGGAGCCCATGCGACACAAATCCACTCCAAAACCTGGGTTGAGATACAGCAGGTATGCACATGTTTAGATTTAGTTCTGACATGTATGCCCTACTATTATGTGGGCCACTCATGGAGGGTAATATATACATATATGTCACCTTTATTCATACTGCTGTATTATTATTACTCTTTCTTGTTTATAGATGGGATCAGCAGCATAAATTACCTGCTGTTTTGAGTACAGGCGCC
Organism: Rana muscosa; assembly: GCA_029206835.1. NCBI lineage: Eukaryota > Metazoa > Chordata > Amphibia > Anura > Ranidae > Rana > Rana muscosa. Next base: position 1,028,184,797 of record CM055116.1, read on the forward strand.
CTTTGTTGCCCTGCCCCGGGCATAGTTCAATGCACGGTCCCCCGTGTTGTGACCCCCCTGCGTCCTCCCTTCATCTGGAGCAGTGAGCGCCAATCTCTGTTATTTTAAACAAGGATGTATCCACACCAAACTTCATAGACAACAACGGTTAGCATATATGATTTACGGTACAAATAATGATGCTTTTTATTATAACTATTGAATTAATTTTCAATTGTACTGTATATACATAAAATAGACGATGCTCTTGTTTACTCAACTCTCTTGCTTTGTTCTATGTCTACAAACTACAGACCACAACACCTATCACCACTAGCCCCTGATGAAGAGGCGCTATATAAACCCATAGCCTCGAAATGCGTCGGGCACTCTGGGCCCTCCCACAGGAATCAGGACCCTCACAGTGGTTTATGGTCTTTTGTGACGTTGTTACTTTGTTGCTCTATAGTTTGAGTTGTGTTTGTGTACATCCAAATTGTATATGTATTTTTATCTCTTTGATATTTTGTATTACAACAATAAATATATTTTTTTTGATAAAATTTGAAACTTGTAGACTTCACCCTAAAAAGTCCCATAGAGGACTACACACACAATCTATATAACACTGTATAGGTGGTCTGCATAAACCCCTCTACCTAATGTGCCATGACGCTAGGGCAGGCGGGTTCCCCATTGGTTACTCCTGCCCCTGGATCCCCAGCCCAGGGGGACTTAATTATCCCCCATACTAAGGGGGCCAATGCAGCACCATATTATTAAACGAATAGACTATCAGCTAGAAACAAACTATGACAAATAGTTAACGATCAGATAATTGTTCCGATAAACAGGGAACTGCACTATACTTGTGCAACCAGGGTGACTGTGTGAAAACCACAGTCATAAATGGACATGAACCAGTCCGGTGTGGCGGGACTTCAGCAATCCCCATACGGGGAAAGTAGTGACTACCATATTCAGGTCATTCGAGGAGAACTTCTGGCCTGTGAGTGCTTCCAGTCTTGCCACAGTGGGGAGAGGGGACGAGGAGCTTGACGTGAGGGGGAGGGGGCTGGAGAGTCCCGTGTGATGATTCCCAGGTCCAGCAGCAGGTCTTCACCATCTTGAAACGTTGAAAAGGAGTGGGATCTTCCTTTGTATGTGAAAGACAACTTGAAGGGAAATGCCCATCAATATTTTATCTGTTTGTTTATAAGCTGTTGTAGCAGTGGCCTCAGGTTTCTACGTTTTTGCACCGTGGAAGGGGCTAAATCAGTAAAAAGTTGAATTGTTGCTCGAAAATATGATAAGTCCTGTCTATTGCGGGCTGCAAACATCAACTTCTCCTAATAGTGCGGCTTGACTATGATATCACATGGCAGGACATCCGTCCTCGGGCTGTTAGGGCCCGATGGATGCGGTCAATCTCCATTTGGTGCGTGTTAATGTCAGGAATCGGTTATTTCATTAGCTCTCTCATGGCACCTTCCAAATCAGTGTGTGTTTCAGGGAGACAACGTATATGCACATTATACCTGCGAAAGCGGTTCTCTAAATCTTCAATTTTAGTGTAGGCCTCCTCCAGCCTATCCTGGAGGTCAGTAATCATATTGGAAATTTGATTGACCTTTTTAACAGTGTTGTCCACCTTAGTTTCTATTAGCTCGAATCTCTCTCCTATGCTGTGAATGTCTTTCTTGAGATCAGTGGTAATCAAAGTGCAAGCTTTGGAGAGCTCTTGCTGTAGCATGGTGGAAAAGCGAGCAAGCAATACCGCATCTCCTGAATAGTGTGCTGGCTGAGGTACAGTGATGTCAGGGCTGGACTGACTGAATATGGCCTTTGTCATTTCAGCCATATTCCTGTCCATGGACGACACAGGGGAATCTGCAGGCTCCTGCATGTCTCTATATGTGTGTGGGGATGGGGCTGTGATAGAGACTCACCCTGCTGCTCAGCTTCCATGTCCCCGGAGGATTGTGAGGAGAAAGGATTTCTAATTTGATCTGGATGGCCCCGCTTATCCCCCATCTGCAGAGTTTTGTCAGCTCTGGAAGCTGTGCTGCCTCGTGTGTCTGGACGTCCCAGCGCCATCTTGGATTGCGGCCTGTGTCCGGGGGAGGGCCCTGCTCCTCCATTTGGTTTAGGCTGCTTATACTGTCCCTTTTTTGGCTGGCCTTGCGCCCTCCGGTTCATCACCGCCCCGGGGTGGTCGCCGTGCTGCTCCCGGTGCTTTGTCCCCGCTGCCTGTGCTGTATATTGCTGTTTATGAGTCAGAGCGTGCGGAGCCCATTCAATGCACGTCTGCCTCCGGGATCCCGTGCATGCGTACCTTAGCTTTCAATTTTTTGCATATTCTGTGAAGATGTTTACTTTCCCTGTATCAAACCTTATTTACTATATTGGTGTGCCATTTGCCTTTTTCGATATGTATACATGTATGTCTATGTAACCCCAATGTTCTCTATGTATGTGCAGTTGTTCCTCTCCTGCCCTTTTATTTTTAGCCTCTGGCTGGCACGGCTTCTATTTTCTTTTTTCCACCGATACCTTATGGGAGACACGGAGGCCACCTGGCACGCACACGCTGCCGGGATTGCCTTTATACCTGGTGGCACTGTTGGAGATTGCTGGAGAGGGGGGTTATTTTAGAATCCTGGGCGGTCCATTTCCCTCCTCCTTCCCCACCTGCTGCGTCCCGGACGAGTGGACTTTGTGCATGTCGGTGGGTCTTGTGCGCATGATGTCATCCCACAATATGGGCGTGGTCATTCCTCGCGTGGCGGTGGGGTGGCACTGCTCGCCATTAGACTCAGAGGGCCTCACATTGACGCTGATCCAACTGCGGCTACGCCCACTCCCTGACCCAGGTGTTTGGGATCTGGGTGGACGCCGATGTATATTTAAGGTGCCCAGCCCAATAGGCAGTGTATCAGTCTGTCACCCATAACCTACCTAACTGCAGTCCAGACTTTACTACAAGTAAGATCCAAATGATTGGGCCATTTGATCCTATGTTTTCACCAATGCAAGATGACCCTTGACAAGCCCCTCTGGATGTCTATTGTCTGCAATGAGACTCTGGATGTCTATTGTCTGCAATTTATCCCCTTAGGGTTCCTCTGTGTTTAGAAACCTGTTGAAATTAGTCATATTACTGCCCTTACATTCCTTAAATACATTTATTGTTCTTTATATGTGTAGCGTTACCTTCAGTTAAGAGGGCCGCAGATTTAATTTGGGCCCTGAAGACAGCTCCGCCAACCCCCGGCAATTTACTCGACCCCCTACTGGCACAGTTAATCTAGGGTAATATGTGTATATCTTATGCTCTATGATTAAATTCAAACACCAATGCAGTGATAGAAGAATAACAAATGTACTTTCTACTGGCAATAAAATCAACAGTGGTAACAGATCACATGAATCTATCTGCAGAGCCATGCAGCAATAGTTACACTATAACTATTAAGATATGGCGCACACGCGCCACGTGTAACAGTACTTCACTATGCGCCCTATGGCGCAGCAACTAAATAAACTATCTAGATGGCCAGGCCTGACCATATAACTCAGTCTCTAGGGGGGTAAAATTCTCTGCATGCAAGTCTTTAAACGGTGGTGCACATTTCAGGAACACATTTGTAATCCGGGGGGGGGTAAAAATACCAACACAGTACACTCCACTAGAGATCCGTTTGACTCAGTTCTGCTATGGATCTCCAGTGGGGAGAAAGAACTGAAGTAGGAACTGGTGGGCCACGGCAGTCTGTAGGCCTAACAATGGTATACAGTATTTGTGGATTGAGCATGTGCTCGCTCACCCCTCCGGACGCGATCCCAGTCCGGGAACTTCCACCTGCTGTGTCTCCACACACAGCGTCTGCAGCGGTCTGGTCTCCGGCTCAGTAGCGGTTGAAGAAAACCGAGTCAGATGCCACCCAGGCTCGCGATGGGGTGGAAGGCTCTTTTGGGTAGCAGCGCAAGGCCCCAGGCTTCAGGCCTTGCACCACAGTGGATCCGCACAGGAAGATCTCTCCACTGAAGTCTCGTGTCCCAAAGAGACCGAGCTCCGCCTCGCCTCCTCCTTATATAACCCCTCCCATGAGTCTCTGGGGTGAAGGTAGTCCTGGGAGTCTTAATGGGGACCCCGCTACACACTCCCCCCACTTAAACTCTTTGGTCCCCAAAGATAATTCTAGCATACATTGCGTACAACCCTAGACAACATTGCGTATGATGTCGGCATAGGGAATTCCCACCAAAACAAAGGGGTTGAATTCCCTTGCCCACAGGTCACACTATCATGGGTGGCCTGCCTAACTTTGCCAGAGAGTGAGTGGGGGTTGCCCTCCACCAAATAAACAGTGGAGGGATACGGATTCTCTGCACTCCTCCTGGCAGTGACCACAGAATCTTCTGAGCTCTTCCCCATTTGTGGGTAAGTCAACTTTTTGGGAGGCCTTATGACTCTTTGAGCCCTTTGCTCTCTTGGGGTTTCTGGCTCTGGTGCCACAGGCTCTTCTTCGGTAGCAGGTTCGGGCAACATGGCGGGCTCTGGAACATCTGCTTCAGGAGCCGAGGGATACATAGAGTCTCTAGGGTCCTTTTCAGAGTAAGTATCACAGGCATCTTCCCAGCAATCTGATGAAGGACTAGATGGGATGAACTCAGTGGCTTCTGCATTCAGTTGTCCATCTATAGTGTCTTCAGTGGTTGGAAGATCTATAGCAGAAGTTCCTGGAGTTGGGGAAGGCCACAGCCAGTCAAGTTCTCTTCCTTCATCTCCACTAAGTTCAGAGGCCTCTCCATCTTCAGCCTGAGAGGTCTGGGACCGAGTGTTTGGCTTGGGGGTATCCAGAATAGAGACTGGTTCAGGGGAGTCCCTCACTGGAGGTATCCTGACCGCTTCAGCAAGTGGGAGCAGGTTGTTTCGATGCCACGTCTTCAGTGGTCCTACCTTTCCTTCTGGCTTCAACTTGTAGCCAGGTAGGCCCGGCAGCTTCCTACAGATGACATAGGGTTCAGATCTCCATCTGTCTGCAAGTTTGTGTTTTCCAGAGACCCCCAGATTGCGTAGCAGTACTCGGTCCCCGGGCTGCAGGTCTTGCACCCGGACCTTCAAGTCAAAGTTTTTTTTGTTTTGAGCTCCCCTTTGATCTGAGGCCGCTTGAGCTTGTTCATAGGCTACTTTCAGGCTGTGTCTGAGCCTGTCCACATATCCTTTGTGGGATGTGGCTGAGGAATGGTCTAAAGAGGTGCCAAAGGCCAGGTCCACAGGTAACCTTGCTTCTCTCCCAAACATGAGTCGATATGGGGAGTAGCCTGTAGCATCACTGGTGGTGCAGTTGTAAGCGTGTACTATAGCTGCTATGTGTTTGCTCCAATGTTGTTTCTTCTCACTATCCAGAGTTCCCAACATGTTGAGCAGGGTTCGGTTAAACCTCTCCGGCTGAGCATCTCCCTTTGGGTGATAAGGTGTGGTTCGGGTTTTCTTGATTCCTAACAAATCCAGGAGTTTCCGGATCAGCCGACTCTCAAAATCCCTTCCTTGATCTGAGTGGAGTCGCTGTGGCAGCCCATAATGGACAAAATACTTCTCCATAAGTACCTTGGCTACTGTGGAAGCCTTCTGGTCTTCGGTTGGGAAAGCTTGGGCATACCGGGTGAAATGATCGGTTATCACCAGAACATTTCCTAGTCCACTCAGGTCGGGTTCGAGGCAGAGAAAATCAATGCATACCAGATCCATTGGGCCTTGACTTTGTAGATGGCCCATTGGGGCAGCTTGATGGGGTAAAGTCTTCCTCTGGATGCAGCGTGCACATGAATGGCAGTACTCTTCCACTTCTGCCCTCATGCAGGGCCAATAGAACCGACTTCTGATGAGTTGAAAGGTCCTTTCCGCCCCTAGGTGGCCGTGATTGTCATGTAGGGCATTCAGAACAGTCTCTCGATGTTTTTCCGGAAGAAACAATTGCCATTTATCTTCCAGGTCATCAGAGGGGCCCCTTCGGTAGACCACTACCTGATGCACCTGTAATCTGTCCCACTCTTTCCTCAACAGGCGAGCTTCCTTTGAGGAGTGACTCAGGAGTCTGTTTGGATCCTGATTCTCCAGGGCTTCCAGAACCAATTTCCCCATGGGGTCTTCTAATTGGTCACATCTTAATTCCTTCTTGGACAGTTTCGGCAGATGGTCTTCCTCCAGTTGGGTTACTCCACAGTATTGTTTGGGGACTTCTACCATGGTAACTCCTATTTCTTCCGCCCTTGAGCCTTCTCTGGCTTGTAATTCAGCCCCTTGACAAAGGGCCCGCACCCCGTCAGGTGCCACTTGAGTCCAGTCTTCCGTGTCACTGGTGGGGCCATGAGATCTCCTGGACAGAGCGTCTGCATCTCGATTTCCAGCCCCTGGCCTGTACTTTAGGCTGAAATTGAATCCAGACAATGCGACCAGCCACCTGTGTCCAGTGGCGTCCAGCTTTGCTGTAGTGAAAAGGTAGGTAAGGGGGTTGTTGTCGGTCTTAACAGTGAACTCCGCCCCATACAGGTAGTCTTTGAGCTTGTCTACTACCGCCCACTTAAGGGTCAGGAACTCCAGCTTGTGAGTGGGGTAGTTTTTCTCAGAGGGGGTCAGGCTCCTGCTCACGTAGGCAACAGGCCGCAGTTGTCCTTCATGTTCTTGGTAAAGTACTCCTCCCAGACCGTCATGACTAGCATCTACGTGTAGTTCATAGGGTTTGGTTGGGTCTGCGTAGGCCAAGACTGGGGCAGTGGTTAGGCTCTTCTTCAATGCCTGGAAGGCCTCTTCACACTTCTGGTTCCACTGATCTCTGACTGACTCTCCCGGCTTCCTGAGCCCTAAGTCGTCTTCTTCCCCCTCGGTCTTGAGTAGTTCATTCAATGGTCAAGCAATTCGGGCGAATCCTTCCACAAACCTCCTGTAATAGGAGCAGAACCCTAAGAAGGATCTGAGTTCTGTTACTGTGGTGGGTCGTGGCCAGGAGGTAACTGCCTCCAATTTCTCAGGGTCTGTGGCCACCCCTTCTTCAGACACTATGTGCCCCAGATAGTTCACAGAAGACTGGTAGAACCGACACTTCTCAGGCGAAAGCTTGAGTCCCTCCTCACTGAGTCTTCTCAACACTTTTTCCAGCCTCTCCTCGTGTTCTTCCAAGGTTCTCCAAAAGACAATGACATCGTCCAGGTATACAAGGACTTCAATAAGGTTCATGTCTCCTACAGTCTTCTCCATGAGACGTTGGAAGGTAGCAGGAGCTCCAGACAGTCCCTGAGGCATTCGATCAAACTCAAAGAACCCCACTGGGGTTATGAAGTCTGTCTTCTCCTTGTCTTCTGGATGCATAGGGATCTGGTAGTATCCACTCTTGAGATCCATAACGCTGAACCACTTGGCTCCAGACAAACTCTGTAAAGCGTCCTCTATCCTCGGAGTGGTGTACTGGTCGGGGATGGTTCTCCTGTTGAGAGTCCTGTAGTCTATACAGAGCCTCAACGACCCATTCTTCTTCCTGACCACCACTATCGGGGAGGCATAGGGGCTTCTAGACTCCCGGATCACACCAGTCCTCTTGAGTTCTGCGAGTTGTTCCCTTAGATCCTCCAGATCTGCTAGTGGGACCCGCCTGACCTTCTCTCTGAAGGGCTTGTCTTCTTGGAGGCGGATTCGATGGGTGGCACTCCTTGCACACCCCACATCGAACTCATCTTTGGAGAAGATCTTCTCCCATCTGGTCAACTGGGCCTTGGCTCTCTCTTTCCAAGCCCTGGGCAGATTTGGGTTTTCCATGGACAGCTTCTCCCAAATGTCTCCTCCTTCACCCGTCCCCTTGACTTCTGACAGGGTAACCGGGGCAGCAGGGCTCACCTGGCCCAGCAGCATCCTGGCTGGGATTTCCATGGGGCCACCTGTAGTGTTCCTAACACTCACCGGAACTCTACAATGGGCCTTCTTCAGGGCCTTCAGCGGAATCACTTCTGGTATCACTTCCAGACCGGAGGACTCTTCCCTTGGGTCAGACTCCAGCATGACAAAGGGTCCAGGTTGCTCCCAAGTAAGCTTCACAGTGGCTCTGAGACAGGTTACTTCGCCGGGCTGCAACACTACCCCTTCTCTTCCAAGTCTCCACACCTTCCCTATCCCCTCTCCTGGGGTCTTCTGCTCTAGGACCAGCCATTGGTAGGCCGTCTTCAGCATGGGGTGGATCTTGGTGGCCGCTTGCCCCTTCTCTCCCACTAGAGGGGTCAGGAGTCTTCGGACCAGGTCCGTGTTTGTCCCTATTATAAGGGAACTCTTGTTGGCTCCTGGCGGTCGAGGGCACACAACTGCCAGGGTGTCAAACACTTCGGCCTTCCCAGCCACAGATGGGTCAAAGGTCATCTTTTTTAAATTCACTTCTCTTTATTTAGAAAAAATAAAATTTTTCTTACAGTGCAAACACTTATTACATTTTATCCAGTGAGACATTTTATCCAGTGAGACATTATACATTTTTCTTTTCTTTCTCTCCTTGTTTTCCTTCCTAGTTCCTCTAAGTGCCTATCCACGTATAAATACTACCATAGCCCTTTACTATCTTCTCTTTTTCCCTTTAACCCATCCCCCTCCCCACCCCCCCGCTACATCTTTACCCCTTACCACCTTGTATCTGATCTTCTTAACACATTTCCTGCACCGTTGCCGCTATTCATTTCCTTTCCTCTTTCCTCCCTTTTTCCCTTTCTTCCTTTCCCCCTTTCTTTTCCCCCCTTGCTAATGCCACTCTAGCCCTCTCTTCCCCTCCCTCCTCCCTTACCACCCCTTTGGTTCTTATATCTGGAGTCTTTCCACGACCAGTTGAGGTGGCGCGAGGTTGACGTCCCCCAGCCATGTTTTCCATATAGCATCGAATTTGCCCACTTCTCCCCTTCGACTGTACGACAACCGCTCCCTTAAGAGCGTTGAGTTTACAGCTGAGATCCACTGCTTCCCCGAGGGCACCTCTGGGGCCATCCAGTATTTTGCAATGAGTTTTCTAGCCATGTACATTAGTCTGGTCAGCATACAGTATGTTCCTCTTTGGAACATTTCTGTATCAATGGCTCCCAGCAAATATACTAGGGGATTTAGGGGAACAGGTACCTGGGTTACTCTCGTAATACATTGGGAGACTTCCTCCCAGTACCTATGGAGTTTTGGGCATTTCCATATTAGATGTATAAAATCCCCCCTATGTACTTTGCATTTCGGGCACAGAGGGGAGTCTCTTCCTCCCCATCTATATAACTGCTCTGTTGTTCTGTATGCTCTATGCAGGATAAATAGTTGTGATAGTCTCTGTGATGCCGATACCGATACCACTGGGATGGAGTTAAGTGCCATTTCCCACTGATTCCCATCTATGTCCCCAATGTCTTCTACCCATTTACTTCGACTTCTCAAAGAGGTGTGGTCTTGGACAGAGGACAGCAATTCCCCATATATTTTAGAAATTAATCCCTTCCGGGTATCTGCCCCAAGGACTTCCCGCAGCCTAGGTGATGTTTCCGCTATCATAGATTGTGTTGTTTGTTGTATTTGTAAGGCATGGCGTAACTGAAGGTATTGATAAAAGCCCTTTGGGCTTAACTGAAATTCCTGACACAGCTGTTCATAAGTCTTCAGCTCCCCCCCTTCATATAATTGTGCGAAGAACCGGATCCCTCTCTCTCTCCATGGGGTGAATCCCTGCAGTTTCTGTACCTCTGGGTATCTTTGATTGTGCCAAATCGGGGTAAAGGGCAACACACCTTTTATCTTCATGGCTTTTCGGGTCTCCCCCCACACCCTTTTAAGGAGGACACATATGGGTGCCGAGTCCGGTATATTCGGCAAATCCATTTCCATATGGGAGGCCGCTACCAGTGTTGGATCCGAGGCAGTCACCATTTTGCTAATCGGGTCTTCCCTCCCCACCCGTCCCCATCCTGTCAACTGCTGGAGCTGTGAGGCCAGGAAATAGATTTTGGAGTGGGGTATTGCCAGTCCTCCTCTATCCGTCCCGTATTGCAGGGTAGCTAAGCTAATCCTGGCTGTTTTTTTTTCCATATTAGCTCCCTCATCAATGTGTCGATCTTTTTGAACCACTTATTAGTGATCCACACGGGAGAGTTGTGAAATACATACAATAACTGCGGGGCCCACACCATTTTTATTAAATTTGCCCGTCCCACCACTGACAGTGGAAGCTTACACCAACTGTTACATTTCACTTTCTGTCTTTCCAACAGTGGGCCCAAATTTAGCTGAATATACTCCGCTGGTTCCGATGTTACTACCACTCCCAGGTATTTAAAACTTTTTGCTATGACTATTTGTTCCGCCCCCTCTGGTAACTGCTCCACCCCCTGATCTACAGGCATTAAAATTGACTTTGACCAATTAATGGAGAACCCTGAGAAGCCTCCAAAGTCCTTGATTGTCCGCATCGCTGCCCGCAACGAGGCGTCAGAATCGCCTAAATATATAAGCGCATCGTCCGCATATAAGGATATTTTTTCTTCCTTCTGACCCCTGCGAAATCCTACCACTTCCGGATCATTGCGTATCAATATAGCCAAAGGTTCTACCGCCAAGGCAAACAGCAGTGGGGACAATGGGCACCCCTGGCGAGTACCTCTATCTAACTCAAATGGAGGGGATATTTTGTTATTAATTCGGATTCTGGCCCTGGGTCTGGTATATAACACCCTTACCCATTTTATGAACCCGTCCCCCAATCCAAATCTGTCCAGGATCTCCAGGAGGTAGGGCCATTCCACACTGTCAAACGCCTTTGCGGCGTCCAGTGACAGAATGGCCCTACCCCCCGGGTTGTCCACCGGCACCTGTAAATTCATATATAGTCGCCTGATGTTATCCGCGGTGGAGCGTGTGGGTATAAAGCCAGACTGGTCATGGTGTACCAGTTTGTCAATTACCAGGGATAGCCTCTTGGCCAAAATACCCGCCAAAAGCTTCACATCTACATTCAATAAAGAGATTGGACGGTATGAGTCCAGCAAAAGCTTATCCTTCCCTGGTTTTGGAAGTACTATTATTGTTGCCTCCTGCATACTGTCAGGCAAGGAGCCCACTTCCATCGCCTCCTCTAACGCTTGTAGCAGAGGAGGGAGAAGTTCTTCCCCATAGTGTAGGTACACCTCGGCCGGCAACCCGTCCGGTCCTGGTGACTTATGGTGTGGTGCCCCCTGCAATACCTACAAGAGTTCTTTCAATGTTATTGGGGAGTTTAACATTTCCCTGTCGGCCTCAGATAGCTGTGGAAATGGGCATGTTTGCAAAAACATGGCCAGGTCTGATGGGGTATAGCTAGTTTTAGAGGAGTATAAGTCCTTGTAGAACCTCTGGAAGTTATCTAGGATATCGGTACTAAGAGTATGTATCTCCCCGGCTTCGGTTTTTATCGCTAAAATACTGGCAGACTCCCGCTGCTCCCTCGCTATAAGAGCTAGGAGTCGACCAGTATTTTCCCCCTCTTCAAAGTAACTCTGTTGCTGAAAATAACTCCTTTTCTCCGCCGCGGTCAATAGGACCGAGTTATACATAGATTGCGCCTCTTTCCAGGAATCCTGATTAGATTGAGATGGGTCCGCTATCAGGGCCCGTTCTCTCCTTTGCATTTCTTCCCATACCCTATTTTCCCATTCCCTCGCGCGTGATTTAGGTCGCGTTATCTCTGCAATTAGGCACCCTCTTAGAAAGGCAAAAAAGAGGGGGAACACCCCAAGATGGTCAAAGGGGTTGTAAAAGTTGCTACTTAATACAATCGTAGGTATAGACTGAGACTGGGGGAAATTATTAAATAATTTATTATTATCAAAAAAGAATGCTCAGAAAATTTCAATTGGCATTAACAATAACACGGATACCTGCTACCACAGACTACTGACGATCACCGATTGGTGATCTCAGTAGGGGGGGGGTGGTCAAACAAGACAGGACAGGACTAACAGACATGACAAATAACAAAATAAGGGAACACACAACACAGAAAGTCCGGACATCGGCATGAAATTCGGAGTGCAGCTGAATAACGCTAATAATTACCTGAGATGTCAATTCTAATGATTGGGAAACCCCAAATTAAACTACTAAAGCGTTTTCAGCTCCACTGCGAATTACCCCAGGGTGATACCATCAAACAAATGCCAATCCTAACATCTAGACACTGGTCCCAAGGTAATGTTCAATATCAGAAAAAATGTATATATTGGCCAAAATTGACAAAAACAAGGGGCCTCAGTAAGCAAAAATGTCAGGGTTCATCCACAAAGGACTGCGGAACAATTTTCAAGATAATCAGTAGATAGTAGTGGTTATCCTATTCTTCCTTTTCCCACTATTTAGAGACCAGTGGGTGGCTGAAGATTTTTGGTATCTAATTTGTAGCTGATTGAGCCGCCAGCTGCTGTATCTCAAAGTGGTACAGAATCAGTGTTCATTCAGGGGAATAGAGCCACATTCAAAGGTATCTGAGCATCAGCGAACTGTTCCTTAAGCATAAATCTGTGGTAATCAAATTAGTTGAGCCCTGCAACTATATAGTGATGGCCAGTGGAGCCTGTTTCATACGTTACCATCCCGGGAGCGTTCATAGATTGTAGTGGGCACCTGTGATGTTGCAGCTCTTTCCGATACTAGTGAATGAGTAGTTTGGATTTACTCGGTCCGTTATCATCTGCTGCTATTTCAGGAGCCTTCTCCGCTCCCCTGGGTGGATCACGTACTTGTGCTGACAGCGTCTGCGGAGATATCTATCTCTATGCTGAAGACGCCGCTCTCGGCTTCACGGCTATGCTGGGCGGGGATTGCGTTGCCGACGTCACGTGACCGCTGTGACGTCAACGCGTTTCGCTATCTGGATAGCGTAGCTTCGTCTGGACTGGGTGGTGGGGCGGCTCCTGGCGGTTCTATTTATGGACATTGTCCTTCCGACAGGGCGCCCTCTTGTGAGAAAAAAGGAGTAGGCATGTAGTTCTCCCATCCTTAGTGGATGACCACAACAAATAAAAACTAACATACGAGGGAAGAAAATTTGGCCTATGTAGCCACGGCTTTGGTTCGCATATACTATAATTAGGAGGAATAATATAGCTACGGTGTTTGGTTCATACTACTGCAACTAGTCATGGAATTGTTTATATATATATTTTAATCAGCATAAATCATATACCAATAATTAATATTCATTTCACATATTGTTACTTAAATCCATCATTCCCGTTAGGGAATGGAGATGACTCAATGATGGTAAACCCATGTCAAAAGCTGTAGATATGAATAATACCAATCAGAGACTCCGAGCTTTAGAGTCTATCTATAACTCAGTTTCGATGTGTTGGGATGCGCTGGGGTATATGCCAGGTGGCTTAAGCTTGGTAAATCACATAACCAAGACATCATGGTTTATTTCATATATTGATCTTCGCATGCTCCCAGGTGTGGCCCAGCGTCCACTCAGCCAATTTCCCTAGTAATACCCAGGTCTGCATAAATATAGCCAGCATCTCACCTTAATATGTGAATATACCCATAAAGGATTAGGGATATGGACAACGAGTCGCACCCAGGAAGCAATGCAGATATTAACCCCCCAGGGCAGCCCACACATCAAACAAGATCGGAGTCCATGATTAAGCCATACTTAAGCATGCCTAGTCAATACTGGAGATAGATTTACCAGAGGAGATCAAGCAAGAGGAGGTGATTAAATCAATATCACTTATTTTTGATTTTTTTAAAAGTTTTTTAGGAACACAAAGGATAAGGTTGTGGGATGAGGGGAATGATGTTGGGAAGGGGGAGGGGGGGGAAAGGGGGAAAAAGACGTTTTTGGTCAAGTGTCTAAAAAGACCTGAAGATTGAGTTCAGTGTTTAACCCCATAGGGGCCAAGGAGCCTAGGCGGAAAATCCACCATTTTTCCTTCTGAAGGAGAATGCGGTTAAAACCACCCCTTCTTTTGGGCAATTTAAGTACATAAATGCCTTTGATTTTTATACCATCTATCTTGCCATCATGGCACAGGGCAAAATGTTTAGCCAGTGGTTTTTCCTGACTTTTTTCAGGGTCCCTCTCTCTCTTCTTTTTAATGTGCTCCCCTATCCTAACTTTTAGGGGCCTTTTGGTCTTACCTATATACATCTTCGGACATGAACACGTGATCATATATATCACCCTTCTTGTAGAGCAGTTGATAAGATCACGTATTTCAAAGGTTTCCCGACCGAGTGCATCCATGAAAGATGCAGTTCGGTCCACTAAAGGACATACTTGGCATTTGTTACAAGGGAACATGCCTTTACTTCTGGGGTACTCTGAAAGCCAGCTGATATAGATTCTTGGCCCTCCTTGCCACCAATTTGGGTGTATTTCCTACAATGTCCTGCATCCCAGGGCAATTGAGGAGAATGCCCCAATGTTTTTCCAGCACTCGTCAGGAAAAACCACTGGCTAAACATTTTGCCCTGTGCCATGATGGCAAGATAGATGGTATAAAAATCAAAGGCATTTATGTACTTAAATTGCCCAAAAGAAGGGGTGATTTTAACCGCATTCTCCTTCAGAAGGAAAAATGGTGGATTTTCCGCCTAGGCTCCTTGGCCCCTATGGGGTTAAACACTGAACTCAATCTTCAGGTCTTTTTAGACACTTGACTAAAAACTTCTTTTTCCCCCTTTCCCCCCCCCCCCCCCCCTTCCCAACATCATTCCCCTCATCCCACAACCTTATCCTTTGTGTTCCTAAAAAACTAAAAAAAAAATCAAAAATAGATGATATTAATTTAATCACCTCCTCTTGCTTGATCTCCTCTGGTAAATCTATCTCCAGTATTGACTAGGCATGCTTAAGTATGGCTTAATCATGGACTCCGATCTTGTTTGATGTGTGGGCTGCCCTGGGGGGTTAATATCTGCATTGCTTCCTGGGTGCGACTCGTTGTCCATATCCCTAATCCTTTATGGGTATATTCACATATTAAGGTGAGATGCTGGCTATATTTATGCAGACCTGGGTATTACTAGGGAAATTGGCTGAGTGGACGCTGGGCCACACCTGGGAGCATGCGAAGATCAATATATGAAATAAACCATGATGTCTTGGTTATGTGAATTACCAAGCTTAAGCCACCTGGCATATACCCCAGCGCATCCCAACACATCGAAACTGAGTTATAGATAGACTCTAAAGCTCGGAGTCTCTGATTGGTATTATTCATATCTACAGCTTTTGACATGGGTTTACCATCATTGAGTCATCTCCATTCCCTAACGGGAATGATGGATTTAAGTAACAATATGTGAAATGAATATTAATTATTGGTATATGATTTATGCTGATTAAAATATATATATAAACAATTCCATGACTAGTTGCAGTAGTATGAACCAAACACCGTAGCTATATTATTCCTCCTAAATATAGTATATGCGAACCAAAGCCGTGGCTACATTGGCCAAATTTTCTTCCCTCGTATGTTAGTTTTTATTTGTTGTGGTCATCCACTAAGGATGGGAGAACTACATGCCTACTCCTTTTTTCTCACAAGAGGGCGGCCTGTCAGAAGGACAATGTCCATAAATAGAACCGCCAGGAGCCGCCCCACCACCCAGTCCAGACGAAGCTACGCTATCCAGATAGCGAAACGCGTTGACATCACAGCGGTCACGTGACGTCGGCAACGCAATCCCCGCCCAGCATAGCCGTGAAGCCGAGAGCGGCGTCTTCAGCATAGAGATAGATATCTCCGCAGACGCTGTCAGCACAAGTACGTGATCCACCCAGGTGAGCGGAGAAGGCTCCTGAAATAGCAGCAGATGATAACGGACCGAGTAAATCCAAACTACTCATTCACTAGTACCGGAAAGAGCTGCAACATCACAGGTGCCCACTACAATCTATGAACGCTCCCGGGATGGTAACGTATGAAACAGGCTCCACTGGCCATCACTATATAGTTGCAGGGCTCAACTAATTTGATTACCACAGACTTATGCTTAAGGAACAGTTCGCTGATGCTCAGATACCTTTGAATGTGGCTCTATTCCCCTGAATGAACACTGATTCTGTACCACTTTGAGATACAGCAGCTGGCGGCTCAATCAGCTACAAATTAGATACCAAAAATCTTCAGCCACCCGCTGGTCTCTAAATAGTGGGAAAAGGAAGAATAGGATAACCACTACTATCTACTGATTATCTTGAAAATTGTTCCGCAGTCCTTTGTGGATGAACCCTGACATTTTTGCTTACTGAGGCCACGTGTTTTTGGCAATTTTGGCCAATATATAAATTTTTTCTGATATTGAACATTACCTTGGGACCAGTGTCTAGATGTTAGGATTGGCATTTGTTTGATGGTATCACCCTGGGGTAATTCGCAGTGGAGCTGGATATGCTTTAGTAGTTTAATTTGGGGTTTCCCAATCATTAGAATTGACATCTCAGGTAATTATTAGCGTTATTCAGCTGCACTCCGAATTTCATGCCGATGTCCGGACTTTCTGTGTTGTGTGTTCCCCTATTTTGCTATTTGTCATGTCTGTTAGTCGTGTCCTGTCTTGTTTGACCACCCCCCCCCTACTGAGATCACCAATCGGTGATCGTCAGTAGTCTGTGGTAGCAGGTATCCGTGTTATTGTTAATGCCAATTGAAATTTTCTGAGCATTCTTTTTTGATAATAATACATTATTTAATCATTTCCCCTAGTCTCAGTCTATACCTACGATTGTATTAAGTAGCAACTTTTACACCCCTTTTGACCATCTTGGGGTGTTCCCCCTCTTTTTTGCCTAGCCTCTTTTGCTACAACAATGGTGCCACTACAGACCAATGGTATTTAGACTTACATTATTTAAATTAGGACTGGAGAAAATGCACTTTAGGGATTTGTTTTTCCTTTCTTTTTGTCTTCCACCCTCTTAGAAAGGCCTTAAGTGCATCCCATACCATCGCTGCGCTAGCCGACCCCCTATTAAAGTCCAAAAATTCCCGTATTGCCCTCTTAGCTTTATCCGGGGAAGGGATCAGAGTTAGCCAAAAAGGGTTCACTTTCCACGGTAAACGGTCCGACATAACCCTATCGTCCAATCGTACCCAGAATGGGGAGTGGTCCGATAGTACATGTGGCTCGTATGCTGAATCCCTTACCCGCTGCATAAGTGCCTCATTCCCTAGGCCCATATCAATACGTGAGAGTCCATCATGTGTGGCTGAGTAGCATGAATAGCTTCTGTCCTCTGCATGCCTCTCTCGCCAGACATCCCGGAGTCCCAGCTCCGAGAGCAGCGAGGCAAAGGCCGTCCTTCCAGTTATCCGCCTCGCCCATCTCGGGGTCAAGGACATTCTGTCCAGGGATATATCCAGCGTATTATTAAAGTCCCCCAACGCTAGTACCGGGACATCCGGAAACAGGGCCATGAATTGCGCCAAGCTTCTAAGAGGAGTTGCCGAGAACGGTGGAGGAACGTAGATCGAGGCAATGATGCACACTAACCCATTAAGCTTACGGAGCAGAAAAACGTACCTACCCTCTCCGTCCACCCTCTGCTGGATACATTCAAAGAGATATCCGCAGAGACTATTACACTTACTCCCCTGGAGTATGAGGTGTACATAGAGTGGAATTGTATCGGGTATCTGCGTGACTGTAGAAGGTGGACGGAGTCAGGTCGCATGTGCGTTTCCTGCAAACAAACTATCTGGGGTTTCATCTATCAAAGTATTTAAACATTGCATTTCTTTTAGTCTTTTCCTCCAGACCCCTGACATTCCAGGTCATTAAAACTATACCCTTTTTGTTCATGTTAACCTTTGTGTATACATAGTTAAAAGATAAACATATATATATATATATATATATATATATATAAAAGAAAAGGAAATAATAATAGTAATTCCCACTTCATTTTACCCTTCTAATTTTAGTCTATCCCTAATGAAATGCCGATAATCTACCTAGTGCCTGGGCATACTTCAAAGTGTACTTCTGTAAAAAATTCCCTTATCTTTGTGGGTTTTATGTAGTGGATCTTGTGTTTGTGGTCTTTTTTGTGTTATTTTTTTGTGATATTTTCCCATATTCCTGTATGATGTAGCTCCCTCTCCCCCCCCTCCCCTTCTTCCCTTTACCCCCCCTCCCTATCCCCCCTCCTACCCTCCCACCCCTCCCATCCCACCCCCCCCCCTTCCTGCCCTACTGGGCCTACCCCTGGGGTTTTGCCTATGGCCTCTTCTCTACACTCATCCCCTCTCATCACCCCTCTTTCATACATCTCTCTATGCCCCTACTCTACTACTCTCACCCCCCCCCCCTCAAATTTTTTTTGTCCTTCTCCCCTTTTTTTAGTATCTCTATTATATTTTTCCCAGTGTTTTTTAGTGTTTGTGCCCTTTGTTGTGTTAAGTTTAACCGAACTACCCCGTTTCATCCTAATAAATATTCTCCCTTCTCTTTCCCTTCCCCTCTCCTCCCCCTCCCATTGACTGGTGCTTTTACTAGTACCTTTTCTCTTTCCTTACTCTCCCCTCTCTCCCCTCTCATATTCCCTATCTAGCTACCAAAAAAAAAAATTGAGAGAAAAAGAAAAAAAAGGAGGGGAGGGTGAGAGGGATGAAAACCCCCTCAGCGTCCCCTTAGTCTCTTATTTCTTGTCCTGCCGTCTTCTGTGGGGGTTTCCCTTTATCTTCCAGCCACTTCTCAACGCTCGTTGGAGAGTCAAAGAAATGTATGCCATTCTGCGCCGATACCCGCAAGCGGGCAGGGTATAGAAGTGCATAATCCAAATTGTTTTCCCGCAATGTACGCTTAATCGGCATAAAGGCCGCCCGCTTCCTTTGAAGTTCTGGGGAGAAGTCTTGAATGAGATTCTTGTCCCCATGTATTGGACTTCCCCCATTTCTCTGGCCTTCCGGAGTATGATCTCTTTATCCCTGTAATTGATCATTTTTAGAATTAATGGTCTAGGTCTTGGACGCTCACTTCCCTGGTTGGGTTTAAAGGGGACTCGATGGGCGCGTTCAATGCCAAAAAAATATGAAAAAGAGGTCGCCCCAAATGTCTCTCTAAGCCACCCCTCCAGGAATGCTACGGGGTCAGCTCCCTCACTTCGTTCGGGCATGCCTATTATTCTGATGTTACTTCTCCGATTCCTGTTTTCTAATTCATCAATTTTGGTGGCCTGCATGTCCATTTGTTTTTTCATCCCCACGAGGTCTTGCCTAAGCGGGGATAGTACGTCTTCGACTGCACTTAGCCTTTCTTCTAATTCCGTGGTTCTTTTAATTGTTTCTTTTAACTTGCTCCCCATTGCGACCAGCTCCTCTTTTATTCCTTTCATTTGTACCTCCAGACTAGTGATGAGCCGAACACCCCCGGGTTCGGTTCGCAAAAGAACCCGCGAACGGACCGAAAGTTCGCACGAACATTAGAATCCTATTAAATACAATGGATGCGAACGTTCGGATTCTAAAGTGCTAATTATAACGACTATTATCCATGTTATTGTCCGAAACAGAGTTTGGGAACCCGGGTTCTGCACCAGGGGACATGTATCAATGCAAAAAGAAGTTTTAAAAACTGACGTTTTCCGGGAGCAGTCATTTTAATGATGCATAAAGTGAAAAAAAAAAAGTCAAATATTCCTTTTAATATTGTACCTGGGGGGTGTCTAAAGTATGCCTGTGAAGTGCCACGTGTTTCCCGTGTTTAGAACTGTCCCTGCACAAAATAACATTTCTAAAGGAAAAAAAGCCATTTGAAACTGCTTGTGGCTTTAATGCAATGTCTGGTCCCGGTAATATGGATGTAAATCTTTAGGAAAAATGGCATAGCTACCCCATCAACCCCCCCCCCCACCCCAGCCCATTACCAGCCCCTTTGGGTCTTGTATGGATATTAAGGGGAACTTCGCACACAAAATAAAAAAGGCCCTATATACTCTGAACAGCCGTATACAGGCGGTGCATACAAGACAGGGACTGTAGGTTTGTTCTTATGTAGAATCTGTTTGTAATTTTGAACAGCTGCATTGTTTAAGTGTAGCTCCATGCCAAATTCCTTTTTTTTAGCTTTTTGGAAAACATAGGGAACGGTTATCACCCCTGTCACATTTTTTTTGCTGTCTGTGCCCCTGTTCAGAACATTTCACCTCACTTTGCGTCCCAATGACAACTGTTTTTGAAATGCGGTGTTTTTATTGAAACAAGGATTGGTGATAAAGCATCAGTAGAGAGGAGACACCTTTCTCCCATATTAATTCTTACAGGAGAGAATTTTCCTTCCAAGGGGTAGATTTCACTTCCTGTTGTCTTCTTCCGTTTGCAAGTAGTAGTAGTTTGTAAGTTGGATGTTTGAAAGTAGGGACCTGCCGTATATACTCTGCAGAAATTGGCCCCTTAGGTGTTGGTGTTGGCACAACACTGAAAGCACTCACAGTTATTCTTGGTGGGTGCTGGAACGCCCTGCTGTCAACTATTATATCAGGAATTGTAATAACATATAATTGTTGATCAGTGGTAGTAAAAATTGGGCCTTTGATGGTGGTGCTGGTGCCACAACACTGTAAGGCCTGACAGTTACTCTTGGTGGGCGCAGCAATGGGCCCTGCTGTGAATTATTAGATCAATAATTATAATTGCATGCCCCTGTTGAATAGGGGCTGAAAAATTGGGCCTTTGGTGGTGGTGGTGGTGGTGGTGGTGATGGTGGTGCTGGTGCCACAACACTGTAAGGCCTGACAGTTACTCTTGGTGGGCGCAGCAATGGGCCCTGCTGTGAATTATTAGATCAATAATTATAATTGCATGCCCCTGTTGAACAGGGGCTGAAAAATTTGGCCTTAGGCACTGGTGGCACAACACTGCAACCCCTCACAGATACTGTACTTGGAGCACAGCAATGAGGCCTGTTGCAAAGTATTGCATCAAAAATTTTATTTACACGCCCCTGTTAAACAGGGGCTGAAAAATTGGGCCTTAGCCACTGGTGGCGTCACCCATAAACCAAAATGATCTTCCAAGCTATCATCATTAATCGTATCATTGAGGAGGAGGAGGAGGATAGCCATTCAACATAACAGCACAGGCACTCAGCATCAGCATCAGTCTTGAAGGGATGTGACATTTTAAAATCAATTAGTCTGTTATATCAGCATCTGGTGTGTGGTAGCTGGTGGTGATCCAAGACTGGCTCATCTTGATGAAAGTCAGTCGATCAACCGAGTCGGTGGACAGGCGCACCCTGTGATCCGTGACAAATCCTCCAGCAGCACTGAATGTGCGTTCTGAAAGAACGCTGGATGCAGGACAGGCCAGTAGCTCAATTGCATACTGTGCAAGCTCTGGCCAGTGATCCATCCTCAAGACCCAGTAAGCCAGAGGATTTTCGGTGGGGAAGGTGTCCAAGTCTGACCTTGCCCCTAGGTATTCCTGGACCATGTATATCAGACGCTGGCGATAGTTGCTGGAACCGATCATACTTTGGGGCTGCGGACTAAAGAATTGTCTGAACGCATCGGTCAGACGGCCACCTTCCCCACCGCTCCTTCTTTGACTGCCCGAAGCCTCAGCAACTCGTTGTCCAGGACCAGGAGTTTGTAACCTCCCAGTCTCTGGGAACGCGTTGCACAGACCTTTCTGCAAGGCCTCCCGGAGTTGTCTCATCCTCTGCTCCCTCTGCGATGGTACGATAAGGTCCGCAACCTTACCCTTGTACCGTGGATCAAGGAGAGTGGCCAGCCAGTAATGGTCCCTCTCCTTGATCCGAAGAATACGAGGATCCTTCCGCAGACTTTGCAGGATCAGGGAGGCCATGCAGCGTAGGTTAGCTGAGGCATTCAGTCCGGTGTCCTCTGGGTCACTAAGGACGACATGATCCGCAGCCACCTCCTCCCAGCCACGTACAAGTCCACTGGTTTCTTGGGACTGTAAATCATCCCTAAAAGACTGCTGCTGATGATGCTGAGTGCCAGCCTCCACCTCCATGCTGACACAATCCTCCTCCTCCTCCTCCTCCTCTTCCTGTGCGATGGGTGGGACAGAAGGAACACTGTCTGGGTAAAGGGGGCCTTGAGAGGCAAGGAAGTCCTCCTCTTCCTGCCTCTGTTCTGCCTCAAGTGCCCTGTCCATTATTCCACGCAGCGTGTGCTCCAACAGGTGGACAAGAGGTACAGTGTCACTGATGCATGCACTGTCACTGCTCACCATCCTCGTGGCCTCCTCAAATGGTGCCAGGACAGTGCATGCATCCCTGATCATGCCCCACTGGCGTGGTGAAAAAACCCGAGCTCCCCTGACCCTGTCCTGGTGCCGTAGTCGCACAGGTACTCATTGATGGCCCTCTGCTGCGTGTGCAGCTGCTGCAGCATGGCCAACGTTGAGTTCCACCTGGTGGGCATGTCACATATAAGGCGGTTCTTGGGCAGGTTCAACTCCTTTTGCAGCTCAGCCAGGCGAGCACTGGCATTATAAGATCTGCGGAAATGCACACAGACTTTCCTGGCCTGCCTCAGGACATCCTGTAAGCCCGGGTACCTGCCCAAGAACCGCTGCACCACCAGGTTAAGGACGTGAGCCATACAGGGCACATGGGTCAGTTGTCCCTGTCGGAGGGCGGAGAGGAGGTTGGTGCCATTGTCGCAAACCACCATTCCTGGCTTAAGCTGGCGTGGCGTCAACCACCTCTCGGCCTGCCCCTGCAGAGCAGACAGGACCTCTGCCCCAGTGTGGCTCCTGTCCCCCAAACACACCAGCGCAAGCACGGCATGGCATCTTTTTGCCTGCGTACTTGCGTAGCCCCTTGAACGCCTACGGAGCACCGCTGGTTCCGAGGACAAACCACAGGAAGAGGCCATGTAGGAAGAAGAAGAGGAGGGGGTGGAGGAGAGAGGTGTGTCACAACCAGTAGTAGCATTTTGGAGGCGTGGCGGTGGAACAACCTCCAACACTACTGCACCTTGTCCTGCATCCTTCCCAGCTGCCAAAAGAGTGACCCAATGGGCCGTGAAAGAAAGGTAACGTCCCTGTCCATGCCTGCTGGACCATGAGTCAGCGGTAATATGCACCTTACCGCTGACCGCCCTGTCCAGCGAGGCCAAGACATTGCCTTCCACATGCCTGTAGAGAGCCGGAATCGCCTTCCGTGCGAAAAAGTGGCGTTTGGGAACCTGCCACTGAGGAACCGCACATTGCACAAACTCACGGAAGGGGGCCGAGTCTACCAACTGAAAAGGCAGCAGTTGAAGTGCTAGCAATTTAGCCAAGCTAGCATTCAACCGCTGGGCATGTGGATGGCTGGGAGTGAACTTCTTTCGACGGTCCAGCAGCTGGGGCAGGGAAATTTGCCTGCTAGAATCGGACGTTGGTGTACTGCTAGCAGAGTGCCCGCAAGTACTTGCCTGTGACACACCTAATTCTACACCTTCATTCCTCTCAGAGCAATTTTCAGAGAGGAGTGAAGGTATAGTGGGGTTGGAGATCCCAGCTGATGCGGTGCAAGAAGAGGTCAGCTTTGTTCTTTGGTGTGGGTCTTTAAGGTAGGCTTGCCAACGAGCTGCATGGCAGGTCAACATATGTCTGATCAAGCATGTGGTGCCCAAGTGGCTGATGTTTTGGCCACGCGATATACGCTTGAGACATATGTTGCAAACAGCAGCTGTGCGATCTGATGCACTCGCCTCAAAAAAGGCCCACACCAAAGAACTTTTTGAATGACGGGCAGAGGCAGCGCCCTGCACAGGCGGAGCTCTGCGGTGTGATTCCGTCGGTGTGCTGCCCATACGCTGGCCACTCAAGGGCATCCTGCCTCGTTGGAGATGTGCCTCCTCCTCATCCTCCTCCTCTCTCCTATTAGGCACCCACGTGGAGTCAGTGACCTCATCATCCCCTCCCTCCTCATCACTGGAGCCAATCTGGCAGTATGCTGCAGCTGCTGGAGCATGACTGCCAGATTGGTGTCCTTCTTGAGCATCCCCTCTCTCTGCTCTTACGCTGCTGCCTTCCTCTAGCTGGGTATCATCATCAGATCCTTCCAAACGCTGGGCATCCTCCTGGAGCATGTACCCAACACTGTGCTCAAACAGTTCGGGGGACTCCTCAGGAGGAGGACATGGTGGGTCTAGGGAAGGATTGACTAATGAAGATAATGATACCAGAGAAGAGGACGCTTTGGCAGCTGCTTTGCCAGTACCCTGAGCCTGGGTGAGAGAGGATGAGGAGGATGAGGTGGGCTTGGTCATCCACTCTACCAAGTCTTCGGCATGATGTGGCTCGACATGTCCAGCTGCCGAAAAGAAGGACAAGCGTGTCCCATGGCCATGTGCTGATGACAATGCACCGCGTCCACGACCAGCACTGTTGCCCCCAGACACAGAGCCTTTTTGCCTCCTGACTGTCTGCCTCTCCTTGTTTGCCTTCCAGACATTTTAATGGATGGCCTGCAGGGAGATGGGAAAAAGAGCAATAAGGGCTAGCTTCAGGTGTATACTGTGCAGGAGGCTTAGCAACAATGACACTGACACTGTCCCCTGCCTATCCTTCTCTGTCCCTAAACACAAGGATTGAAAATATGGTTCAGCAAAATTGGTTTAGAACAGAATAGCACACTGACACTTTCCCTCACTGTCCTACTCTGTCCCTCCCTACAAACAAGATTTAGCACAGAATAGCACACTGATAATTTCCACGAGTGTCCTTCTCTGTCCCTAAACTCAAGGATTTGAAATATGGAACAGCAAAATTGGTTTAGAACAGAATAGCACACTGTCAGTTTCACTCACTGTACCTCTCTGTCCCTAAACTCAAGGATTGAAAATATGGTTCAGCAAAATTGGTTTAGAACAGAATAGCACACTGACACTTTCCCTCACTGTCCTACTCTGTCCCTCCCTACAAACAAGATTTAGCACAGAATAGCACACTGATAATTTCCACGAGTGTCCTTCTCTGTCCCTAAACTCAAGGATTGAAAATATGGAACTGCAAAATTGGTTTAGAACAGAATAGCACACTGACACTTTCCCTCACTGTCCTACTCTGTCCCTCCCTACAAACAAGATTTAGCACAGAATAGCACACTGATAATTTCCACGAGTGTCCTTCTCTGTCCCTAAACTCAAGGATTTGAAATATGGAACAGCAAAATTGGTTTAGAACAGAATAGCACACTGTCAGTTTCACTCACTGTACCTCTCTGTCCCTAAACTCAAGGATTGAAAATATGGTTCAGCAAAATTGGTTTAGAACAGAATAGCACACTGACACTTTCCCTCACTGTCCTACTCTGTCCCTCCCTACAAACAAGATTTAGCACAGAATAGCACACTGATAATTTCCACGAGTGTCCTTCTCTGTCCCTAAACTCAAGGATTGAAAATATGGAACTGCAAAATTGGTTTAGAACAGAATAGCACACTGACACTTTCCCTCACTGTCCTACTCTGTCCCTCCCTACAAACAAGATTTAGCACAGAATAGCACACTGATAATTTCCACGAGTGTCCTTCTCTGTCCCTAAACTCAAGGATTGAAAATATGGAACTGCAAAATTGGTTTAGAACAGAATAGCACACTGACACTTTCCCTCACTGTCCTACTCTGTCCCTCCCTACAAACAAGATTTAGCACAGAATAGCACACTGATAATTTCCACGAGTGTCCTTCTCTGTCCCTAAACTCAAGGATTTGAAATATGGAACAGCAAAATTGGTTTGGAACAGAATAGCACACTGTCAGTTTCACTCACTGTACCTCTCTGTCCCTAAACTCAAGGATTGAAAATATGGTTCAGCAAAATTGGTTTAGAACAGAATAGCACACTGACACTTTCCCTCACTGTCCTACTCTGTCCCTCCCTACAAACAAGATTTAGCACAGAATAGCACACTGATAATTTCCACGAGTGTCCTTCTCTGTCCCTAAACTCAAGGATTGAAAATATGGAACTGCAAAATTGGTTTAGAACAGAATAGCACACTGACACTTTCCCTCGCTGTCCTACTCTGTCCCTCCCTACAAACAAGATTTAGCACAGAATAGCACACTGATAATTTCCACGAGTGTCCTTCTCTGTCCCTAAACTCAAGGATTGAAAATATGGAACAGCAAAATTGGTTTAGAACAGAATAGCACACTGACAATTTCCCTCACTGTCCTACTCTGTCCCTCCCTACAAACAAGATTTAGCACAGAATAGCACACTGATAATTTCCACGAGTGTCCTTCTCTGTCCCTAAACTCAAGGATTTGAAATATGGAACAGCAAAATTGGTTTAGAACAGAATAGCACACTGTCAGTTTCACTCACTGTACCTCTCTGTCCCTAAACTCAAGGATTGAAAATATTGTTCAGCAAAATTGGTTTAGAACAGAATAGCACACTGACACTTTCCCTCACTGTCCTACTCTGTCCCTCCCTACAAACAAGATTTAGCACAGAATAGCACACTGATAATTTCCACGAGTGTCCTTCTCTGTCCCTAAACTCAAGGATTTGAAATATGGAACAGCAAAATTGGTTTAGAACAGAATAGCACACTGACACTTTCCCTCACTGTCCTACTCTGTCCCTCCCTACAAACAAGATTTAGCACAGAATAGCACACTGATAATTTCCACGAGTGTCCTTCTCTGTCCCTAAACTCAAGGATTTGAAATATGGAACAGCAAAATTGGTTTAGAACAGAATAGCACACTGACACTTTCCCTCACTGTCCTACTCTGTCCCTCCCTACAAACAAGATTTAGCACAGAATAGCACACTGATAATTTCCACGAGTGTCCTTCTCTGTCCCTAAACTCAAGGATTGAAAATATGGAACAGCAAAATTGGTTTAGAACAGAATAGCACACTGACACTTTCCCTCACTGTCCTACTCTGTCCCTCCCTACAAACAAGATTTAGCACAGAATAGCACACTGACACTTTCCCTCACTGTACCTCTCTGTCCCTAAACTCAAGGATTGAAAATATGGTTCAGCAAGATTGGTTTAGAACAGAATAGCACACTGACACTTTCCCTCACTGTACCTCTCTGTCCCTACAAACAAGGATTAGCACAGAATAGCACACTGACACTTTCCCTCACTGTACCTCTCTGTCCCTACAAACAAGGTTTAGCACAGAATAACACACTGTCACTGACACTCTCCCTACCTATCCTTATTTGTCCCTAAACACAAGGAATCCAGGATTAGTAAAGGAAAAAAAATGACACTGTCCCTGCCTATGCTTCTCTTTCCCTGCTCCGGAACACACTACACAAGGCCGCCGCGCTGGCGGCCTTTTATAGTGTGGGGCGTGTACTAAACCCCCTCAGCAATAATTGGCCACAGGCATCCTGCCTGTGGCCAATCATTGCTCTCCTCGCTGCCGGCGCTGTGATTGGCCAAGCATGCGGGGTCACAGTGCATGCTTGGCCAATCACAGCGCCTGGATGACACTGCGATGGCGTAGTGCATTGTGGGCCGTTCGCGTCACTCAAATTTGGCGTGAACGGCCCAAATCGTTCGATCTTCGTCGAACGATCGAACAGCCGATGTTCGAGTCGAACGTATGTTCGACTTGAACACGAAGCTCATCCCTACTCCAGACCAATTACTGACTCCCTACAGGCATTAATAGCATGCAGAAGGTCTCTCAGTTTTGCTGCTGCTGCTGCTGCCGCCTTTGCTTGATTCGCTTGGCTCTTTGCAGAGCGTGTGACCTGAGCTCCTTCCTGCGATATCTGCTGTTGGTTTGTCTGCTCCTCTACTCCCCGTTTTCCGGACATAATAGAATGTCCCAGCTTTCGGATTGCTGGGTTAGAGATTGACCCTTAAACCTGTTGGGCCCACAGCCCTACTCAGAGGCCACCTCTGGGGCTACGCTCAAAGAAAAATTTACCTTTGCTCGTGTCCCCAGGAAGGGGAGAGGAGAGAAAAAAATAAAATAAAAAATTCTTTATATGATTTATCCCCACCCCAAGGTGGTGACTGATCACTGACGACTGAAAAACCACCCTGAATTTGCAATTTGCAATTTGTCAGTTTGGATGTTGCCCACTCTTTACCTCTTACGTTTTTCTATTTTGCCGTCCCCCGGCACCGCCAGCTGTATTAACCCAATTATGTTAGGTTATGCTGACTCCAGTTAAATAAAAAGGTAAGGCTATTTCAGGCATTCAAATATGTGAGCAAAAATAGAAAGAGTTGTTTGGCAGATTTTATCAGGCTTCCAGCTTGTTAATATTGTCCCGACATATTCCAGCTATCACAGCTCTGCATACCAAACAAGACAAGTCAAGTCTAATCAGGGTAACATAAATGCCAGCGCATAAGCAGCGCATATGGAGCCCCCTTTTCCTTTAATGAGGGGAGAGAAAAAAACAAAAAAAACAAGGAAGTTCATAGGAGCAAATTTTCCAATGCCTCGGCTGTTCAATTCCTATAAAGCATTCTTGTGATACAGGGTAAACTCCCGTTCCACTACTACTGCTTGCCCCGTTGCACCATTCAGCTCTCGCCTGTTTACACCCCCACAGTTCATTAGCTAGGCATTTTAGGCTGCACATACCCTTAAACGGTCCCCGCTTGTTGTTTCGGGGGTGTCTTCCAGGTAATCTAGGCAATCCCGGTTTCCTTGTGGGTCCCCTCTGATACTGCAGCTTCAGGCTTCAGGCTTGTATTCCCGGCACACTCCTTTCCTCTCCACTCTCCCCTCCTTCTCCTTCTCTCCTCTCACTGTGCTGTTCACACTCTTTCACTCCTGCACACAGTCTCGCAGGACTTCGCGGCTCTGGGGATCCCGGCTACTGATCTCCCCCTCACAGCGCGTCAGCATCACAACGCACGACAGTGCCAGTGAAGGTAAGGAGGATGAGGGGGGTCAGAGCAGGGTCACACAAGGCTATACAGATACGGAGGCACTACAAAGGTAGCAGGGATAACGGGGCTCCCCATGGTTAAATTAACTGGGCATGCTTTCAGTCTGAGGGGGGGGTATGGAGCGGAGCTTCACACGCTCACAAGCTCAAACGCTCTCACACCCTCCCGCATCCGGCCACGCCCCCCATTCCGTCAAAGGTCATCTTGACGGGCAGATAGCCATCGTAGAGGAAACTCTGGGTTCCAATCCCACATATTTCCAGTTCCTCTATCTTCTGGATGGGCAGGTGACTCAAGTGCTTATCGTAGAAATCCCGGTATAATAGGGTCACTTGTGCCCCAGTATCCAAGATGGCTCTGGTGTAGACTCCCTCCACTTGAATGGGCACTATAGGAGATGGGCCTACCAGCTTCTCCGGATATGGCCTGGCAGGGGTCGCCTTCTTCTGGTCCTTTCCCTTCGGACTCTCTCTCGTCCAACTCCCTTTGGCCTTTAGTCTTTCTTGAGCCTGGTATGCATTGATTTCCCTCCTTTCAATGGGTGTACAGACCCGCTGAGGGATATTATTGTTTTTCTTAGGCGTGCATCCCCTCCGGGGAATGCTGTGCCCCTTCTGAGGGGTCTTGCCCCCTTTCTCTGGGGTGTATCTCTGCTGAGGAATGTTGTGTTTCTTCTGAGGGGGTTTGTCTCCTCTTTTCTTCTGCTTCGCATTCAGGTTGGAGCTCACTGAAGATGATGGGCACCCGGTTGACTCCTTCACCGGGGCCCTCTGGAGTTTCCTGCCGGCTTGCGGTTATCTGTTTTCTTCTTCTTGGGACTGGAATATGTAGCTGCAATATGGCCAATTCCTCCACAGTAAAGCAGACTATATCTCCCCATTTTTGTAAAGATGCGTGTGCTGAGGCAATTGGGAATAGTTCCTTCCTTGGTACTTCTCTCCTGGGGCCTTCTGGGTCTTTTGCTATCAGAGAGGTCAACATTTCTAACACCTTGGACATTTGTGATTTTAAAGTGTCTACCTCTGAGTCTCTTTCAGGGGTCATTACTGGGTTCACTAACACCTGTGGGGGGGCAACATTTGTCTTAATCATTTGCTGGTCCTGTTGTAGTGCCTCCTCATCTCTGATGATTTTTATCAAATCAGAGTAAGTCAGTGACGTTCCTCCTCCCGAGGTTTTCAGGTGCAGCCAAACTGGATCCGAGAGCAACACTCCCTTTGAAACTTGCTTCATTCTTGCCGCATCTGTATCTTGGGGCATCATTCCCTTCTTCAACACAATCTTGCACAGCAACCTGTTCAGTCTCCTAACATACTCTGAAAGTTTCTCCTTCGGCTGTTGGAAAGTATGTTCAAATTGGTAGACCATCTCTGTCACCTTTTCCAATTGACCAAACTTTTCCTGTAACATGGCTAGACAGTCTTGAGCCGTGCAGTCTGCATTCCCAAACCGAAAACTTTTCACTGCTTCTGCTGCTGCGCCTTTGAGGCTTTCTATCACTCCTTGCCTCTTCTGCGCTTCAGGCACCTCCCATGCCTCTACTGCTTGTAATGCCTGCTCCACCCAGGTATCAAAATCTTCTTCCCCTGCAGGGACAGGGAGCTTCCCTGAGAATGTCTTCAGTCTCCGGTAGCTAGTCTCTACATGCACCGTGCTTTTCTTCTGACATTTGGTTAGCAGATCCCCTATTGCCTTTATCAATTCTGGTGATATAGCCGTGGCAGGTGCGGGTGCCACCGGGGGCGTCACCCCGTCTCCTCTTTCTGGTGAGGTACGGGCCGCAGCCTGCGGTGATCCCGTTGGTGATGGTTCCTTCTTTACAGTTACTGCGTGCGCCAACCTATAGGTTCTGTTATCTGGCGTCAGCACACACTTGCGCTTGCAAGCCTCTGGCATCCCGTCCCCGTACTCCACTAGTGCATACTGATACGAAGTGTCTGGGTCTGACTTTATATCCATCACCCACCGGTGTGTGATCTGGGGACACTAACTTCATTAACTCCTCTACCATCTCAGTCGACCATTCCTCCCCAGGGAGGCTGATGACTATTGAGTTGTTTAGCTCTGCCCTAGAGGCTTTGCACCACTCTTCTATTGCTTGTGGGTCCATGCCGGCACTTCTGGCGTTCACCTGCTGTATCAGGATCCCGGACGAGAACCCCCACGTGTAGCGTTGCCTTCAGTTAAGAGGGCCGCAGATTTAATTTGGGCCCTGAAGACAGCTCCGCCAACCCCCGGCAATTTACTCGATCCCCTACTGGCACAGTTAGTTATGCTCTATGATTAAATTCAAACACCAATGCAGTGATAGAAGAATAACAAATTTACTTTCTACTGGCAATAAAATCAACAGTGGTAACAGATCACATGAATCTATCTGCAGAGCCCTGCAGCAATAGTTACACTATAACTATTAGGATATGGCGCACACGCGCCACGTGTAACAGTACTTCACTATGCGCCCTATGGCGCAGCAACTAAATAAACTATCTACATGGCCAGGCCTGACCATATAACTCAGTCTCTAGTGGGGTAAAATTCTTCGCATGCAAGTCTTTAAACGGTGGTGCACATTTCAGGAACACATTTGTAATCCAAGGGGGGGGGGTAAAAATACCAACACAGTACACTCCACTAGAGATCCGTTTGACTCAGTTCTGCTATGGATCTCCAGTGGGGAGAAAGAACTGAAGTAGGAACTGGTGGGCCATGGCAGTCTGTAGGCCTAACAATGGTATACAGTATTTGTGGATTGAGCATGTGCTCGCTCACCCCTCCGGACGCGATCCCAGTCCGGGAACTTCCACCTGCTGTGTCTCCACACACAGCGTCTGCAGCGGTCTGGTCTCCGGCTCAGCAGCGGTTGAAGAAAACCGAGTCAGATGCCACCCAGGCTCGCGATGGGGTGGAAGGCTCTTTTGGGTAGCAGCGCAAGGCCCCAGGCTTCAGGCCTTGCACCACAGCGGATCCGCACAGGAAGATCTCTCCACTAAAGTCTCGTGTCCCAAAGAGACCGAGCTCCGCCTCGCCTCCTCCTTATATAACCCCTCCCATGAGTCTCTGGGGTGAAACATTGCCGAAAGGGGTTCTGGGTAAGGTAGTCCTGGGAGTCTTAAAGGGGACCCCGCTACATATGCATCAGAAGTGTGGCTTGTTCACTATATCATGACTAGGCATTTTTTAATTTTATATCTTTCTACTTATTTTATTTTTTTTGGCATTATCTTATGCTTTTTGAAATTCCTTTCCCTGGAATTTCCCTGACAAAATCGTAGTCTGATATATACAGTATACTCCAAGTTTACAGATATTTCACGTGTAGGATTTTTTTGCTGGCTTTTTTCTCTTTATTTACACCCTTGCTCTCAGATATATACACATCAGATGTATATTCTTTACTTTGAATACATTTTTAATATATATATATATATATATATATCTTAGTTCTGTTTCATCTTATTTATTTTATAGGATTGGCAAGTCTGGACCCCAGTGGTCGCTAGCTTCTTTCTCCCTTTCTCCCTCCCCCTTTTAGACGTGGAGGGTCCAAAAGACCCCCATGATCGTTGTGCGGAATGGAGACAGCTGCACATTGTTTTTAATATGTATGGCTTCTCTTTTATGCTCACCACTGTCTATTTTTACATACTGTATGACGTTTGTTTAATTGTATTATAGAGATGTGACATCCTGTGCACCCCTGAAGAAAGAGTCGTAATATCTCTGAAACGCGTTAGCTTAATGGAGACACATCATACACTTTATGTCACTCAGGACAGTTTGTTATGAGCAATGTCTGGTGTTGTAAGCCGTACTAAGGGTTTTAAACATTTTTGGGATTTTGTACTATTAATAAAAATGTGAAAAACCCTTTTTTACAAAAAAATACAAGTTTTGGTAATTGTGCCTTGAAAGTTCTATTGGGGAATTCAAACTTATCTAGTGGATATATTAGGCATATGGCACCCATCAGAATACACCCATCATCAAACATAATCTGCCAGTAACATACTTCCTGTTCTGGGATGACATCTCCCAGTAACTGTACTGTATCTATGGAGGTGTCCTGTAGTCCACATAGATAGCGGGGAACAATGCCAACTGCTAAAAATACAGCATAGGCAGAGAACACAGAAAGATATCGGCTCAACGGATTTCTGGCAAGATCAAAAGGTATCTTTTTGCAAATAAAAAAATAAATAAAATTGAATTGTATATTTCACAGACCAAAAAGGAGCAAATAGGACGCTCATTGTTAGGGTTTACATACACTTTAGTAACAGGTTCAATCGCTTTTACTGAGAATTTTACCATGAAATGTACAACCCCAATTCCAAAAAAGTTGACAGGCTGTGTAAAAGCTACATAAACCCAGAATGCAATGATCTCCAAATCTCATAAACCCATATTTTATTCACTATAGAAAACATATCAAATGTTTAAACTGAGAAAATTTTGAATTTTAGGAAAAAAATAGGGTAATCTTGGAACTGATGAAAGAAAAAGTTGGGACAGGGCAACAAAAACCTGGCAAAGTAAGCGGTACTAAAAAGGAAGAGTTGGAAGAACATTTTGCAAATAATTGGTTAATTGGCAACAGGTCAGTAACATGATTGTGTATAAAAAGAGTATCTTAAGCCCTGTACACACGATCGGTTTTACCGATGAAAACAGTCCGATGTACTTTTTTTATCGGACAAACCTATCGTGTATGGGCCCCATCGGTCTTTTTCCCATCAGTGTTAAAAAATAGAACATGTTTTAAATTTATCCGATGGAAAAAAAAACGATAGCAAACTATCGTCTGTGGGGAACTCCATCGGATAAAAAACCCACGCATGCTCAGAATCAATTCGACGCATGCTCAGAAGCATAGAACTTAATTTTTCTTGGCTCGTCTGAGTGTTTTACTTCACGGCGTTTGGGACGATCGTTTTTTTTGACTGATGGTGTGTAGGCAAGACTGATGGAAGTCAGCTTCATCGGATTTCCGATGGAAAAATCCATCGGTTTAAAATCCATAGGAAATCCGATCGTGTGTACAGGGCTTTAGAGAGTCAGAGTAGCTCAGAAGTAAAGATATGAACAAGAAGACAAAATGGTG
The DNA here is from genome assembly GCA_029206835.1 of Rana muscosa. Lineage (NCBI taxonomy): Eukaryota > Metazoa > Chordata > Amphibia > Anura > Ranidae > Rana > Rana muscosa. The sequence continues at coordinate 1,028,218,785 of CM055116.1, forward strand.
GGACTTTATATGAGGCACACAACATTTTACCTTTTTACCTGTTTCCTCATACGTGTATGCATGCCCCTTTTGCAATAAACACAATGGGGTTGATTTACTAAAGGAAAATCCACTTTGCACATGAAAGTGCACATGGAAGTGCAGTCGCTGTAGATCGCTGTAAATCTGAGGGGAAGCTCTGAAATTAGGGGAAGCTCTGCTGATTTTATCATCCAATCATGTGCAAGCTAAAATGCTGTTTTTTATTTTCCTTGCATGTCCCCCTCAGATCTACAGTATCTGCACTTCCATGTGCACTTTCAGTGCACTTTCAAGTGCAAAGTGGATTTTCCTTTAGTAAATCAACCCCAATGTGTATATTGATTGTTCCATTTACTTAGTTATGTGCCTCATATAAAGTCCCACCATTTAGTCTTCTTGTTCAAATTATTGGGGATGGAGGTATATATACTTATTGCCTCATTCAAAGTCCCAATCTTAGTCTTAGGTTTAGTTCCTTGTTCTCATATTATCAGGGAGGGAAGCACACGACTGTATCATCCTTTACCTTTGATATAACCTGCGACAAATTTTTGCCATTATATTGCCTTTTTAGGGACCAGTTGGAGACAGGCTATACCTCGTCAATCCCCGGGAGCTGCGATGCACACCAAGGCTTCCCCTTCCCCCCAATGGGGGTGCGGTAAGTTCTCTCTGCAGGTCGACGGCATGCCCACTGACGTCATTCATTTGGCGCCGCGCCGCTGACATGGTTGTCCATCTTGTGTCCACCATGAGGGAGATTTGCGCGCCAAACGCCGAGCACATTCTGCTGCTCTGGCGGTGACGCCGCCCCCCCTCACTGACACTAGCATGACATTGATGGCCACCATTGGTTTATGGCTGGTACTTATACCACACACGCACAGCGCTCACAAGTTACTTTGTTTCACTGATTTGACACTGGTGCACTTTCTTGGATTTTCTCCCCCATGTATCTCTAGAGGTATCTATGTTTTATTATATCTACCACTCACCCCTACACTGTTACTTTGGGTTCTAGATCGGGCCCCCTTCTTGTATGGCAACACTAGTCGCACCCTGGATTTCTTTATAACCCTGCAGTAGGTCATGGGTTATCTTATTCACCCCCAATTTTCACATTGTCACCTTGGGTTTATTTATTTTCTTTTTTATATGGCTAACACCTCTTTTTCTATCACTGTTCCATTTCCAATACATTTTGGCATTTCTCTTTCCAGTTTATCAATTGTGTAATTAGTCTACTGTTAATTTATTCATTTCCACAGGTACCCCATGGAAATATCTATATAATAAACCAGTTATACCATCTAATATGAGATGAATGGTAACCAGTGAATGCGCCCTTCCTATGTTCCCACCACTGCGCTTGTGAAATAAATACTAAACCTAAAAAAGCAGCCACTATAAGTAATGTGAATATGTGAAATAGTGTTAAATCTAAAAAATAAATAAACAGCAGTGCTAAAGCACAGTATTACACAGTGTCTGTATTTAGCAGACTATAGGAAACAATGTCCTTAAAAAATTACACCCTGTGACATAAGTGAATATGTGCACAAGCTAAATAACTGATAATTCAAGTCCACACAATGTATGATTAGATCCAGTGCATATGAACTCTTCCAATCTTCCACCACACCCAGTGTTCGGTGATCCCTCTCATGTCAGATGTACACTCACCACAGCAAGTTGCCTCACACTCTTGTGTTTGGCGTGTGAACGTAAACAAAATCTCACAAATCGGTGTAATCAATCTTCCAAACTCCAACCAAATGAGTATAGGATTGCTCCACATGCAAATATGTAAAAAACAGCTCCAAGAGTGTAAAAACGTAAAATCAGTTTTATTGACACACTTGTAAACACTTCAAATATTGCACTCACATAAACCTCAAAAACTTTGAGCATTGAACCACAGCAAAACTCATAAACTGCACCAAAAACGAGTGTATTGGTCGCAGCGGACCCACGGTAAATTAGTGATCTCTCACCGCCTCCTTGCCACTTCTCACAGGACCTCCACTGCTTAGTTTGACCTTGTGAAGTCACATGTTCCTTCAGATGGTTGCCGCACAGCCACACCCCGACATGTTTAGTTGTAAAGACTTAATCATTGAATCCCATGATTAAGTCTTTACGACGAAACATGCAATTTCGGTTTACATACCCTAGACTTACCAATATGTACATTATGCTGAGATCAATTGTTACCATCATGAACTGTCTAGACTGTATCTATTGAGACCTATCAATATATTGTTTTACCCTCTTTATGTATAATATGTTGAGATAATTGTACTTTCATGAACTGTCTAGATTATATTTATTGAGACCCAGCGATACAACATTTTACCTTTTTACCTGTTTTCTCATACGTGTCTGCATGCCTCTTTTGCAATAAACACAATGTGTATATTGATTGGTCCATTTACTTAGTTGTGTGCCTCATATAAAGTCCCACCATTTAGTCTTCTTGTTCAAATTATTGGGGATGGAGGTATATATACTTATTGCCTCATTCAAAGTCCCAATATTAGTCTTAGGTTTAGTTCCTTGTTCTCAGAAGTAAAGATAGATAGAGTGTCAGGATCACTTTTGTGCTCCTGCTCCTCATTCCAGCATCCGGGTGTTGGCTGTTGCATTCTCCCTGTTTGTGTCCACCTGCAAGGCGATTGATATGGTCAGTCACCTGTTATAAGCAAACCGAACACTATATCTCTTGCTTGTGATAGAGACAGTATACCTGCATTGTTCCTGTTCAAGCCTCACATTTGTCTGCCCTGCTTTGCTAGTCTGGATTTCCCTGTGTATGACCTGGATCGGATATTGGACTATTCCCTGAACTCTGCCTACCCTTTACCTGGGCTGTTATTGGATCGGATATTGGACTATTCCCTGAACTCAGCCTGCCTTTTACCAGGACTGTCATAGAACCATGCTATCTGTCTGCTAACTGCAAGTAGTCTGTTTGTTTGCTCTGTTCGCATTTGCCCTGGCGTGGTGGCCAGGCACTTATAGCATTGTGTATCAGTCCTGGGGGCAACCAAGTACCGGTAGGTCTGCTTACCTTAAGTGAAAGGGGGCTGCTATAGGTGAAGCACACAGTAGCTAGCTATAGTGTCTGACCACCTGCGTTGGGGTAGACGTGACATTCGTGACACAGAGGTTCACCAATCTGTGAAAAGCTGCATCTAAAAATTGTCGAACAATTTCAAAATAATGTTCCTCACCATAAAACTGCAAAGACTTTAAATATAAATATTTAAATATATCATCATATACAGTACATAATATCATCTAAAGATTCTGGGAATTTGGAAAAATCTCTGTACGTAAGGGACAAGGCTGAAACGTAATATTGGATGCCTGTGATCTTTTGGCCCTCAGATGGCACTGCATTAAAAACAGGCATGCTTCTGTGATGGACATCGCCGCAAAATCGCAGCCGCAATTTTGCCGCAATTTCAAGGAATGCCTGTGTAAGTGGCATCAAAATCGGACTAAAGTAGTGCAGGGACTACTTTGAAGTCGGAACGACTTAAAGTCATACTAATATGAATGGTTGTCATTGGAAATCATGGAAAACGACTTGTCATGCTACTTTGCCATCACAAATCGTGGGACAAGTCGTATAAGTGTGAAAGGGGCATAACTCTTCAAACATTTCTCTTTAATTTCCCCCTTTTTTATCAAAATCTCATTATCAGTTTTAATTTAACCCCAAACTTTTAGGGAAATATATATTATCAGGAACATGGGCCTAATAACCTCTACTCCCAAAACAAGAAAACACAATATGAGACAACTGTTTGTGTACATTTTAAACAAACAATTAAGATACTTTACTAATCAAATAATACCTTGTGCATTCATTAAACACAATACAACCACTTTATCATTCCACATTCATTTGGCCATTCCATTCATTCTTCATTTAGAAATGTTTTCCATATTCCTTCCATAGATATATACTTCTTAATTATCTTAGGCTGGGTTATACGAATCGGATGGGTCTTACACCGCATCCCATTCGCAGGACACTCCAAAATACATTCTTTTGAATGAGGCCTGTTCACACACCTGCGGTGCATTCGCACTCCGCACTGGCCAAAAACATGTGCATTTTCTAGGCAGTGCGGTTCGGCTTAGGTGCGAATTCTTACTCATTGACTTCTGTGGGAACGCTTCTGAATCGCACATGTCATTCAGTTGTGAACAGTATAAAATCCTGACCAGATACTGATCAAAAACTGACATGAAACCTTGAACAACCACTTTGTCAATTAGCTGTAAAAACAGAGCTCAGACTAGCACTGCATATTTGTGAACCCGGCCCTAAACCTGTATTTAACCCAAAAAATATAAAATCAAACATTTTAAAATCCCCAATCATTGTCAATACAGCCCAAACATAATTAAACCATTTGCATAAATATTAGACATGTGCATGCGTTTTCGTCCGAATGCATTTTCGTCCGAATTTCAGGTATTTTCGTTATCGTTTTAACAAACGAAAACGAAAGCACAGAATCCGAAAACCGAAAGATCCGACATAAACAAATGCTTTATTTTCGTTTTCGTTGCGACAACAGTTCGATATAGATAGGAGATTCGACATGACGCTGACAATAACAATCTGTATCGAAACTGTGGTCGAATGTGCCTAACCTTAAAGCGGAGGTGGCGTGGAAAAAAAAATATTAAAAGCCAGCAGCTGCAAATACAGCAGCTGCTGACTTTTAATATTAGGACACTTACCTGTCCTGGAGTCCAGCGACGTCCGTAGCAGAGGACGAGCAATCGCTCGTCACTCTGCTGCCCCCACCGCCATCCTCGGTGAGGGAACCAGGAAATGAAGCTTCGCGGCTTCATGCCCAGTTCCCTATGGCGCATGCACGAGTCGCGCTGCGCCGTTCTGAATGGTCCCCTGTGTTCTGGGAGCCGAGTGTCTCCCAGAACACAACGGGGAATCTGCGGGAAGTGACGTGCTTCCCGCAGATTTCCCGCAGAGAGGACTCCCGGAAGTGTGTGCAAATACCTGTCTTAGACTGGTATCTTCACCCCCCTCCCCCCTGAAAGGTGTCAATTGTGACACCGGAGGGGGGGAGGGTTCCGATCAGCGGAAGTTCCACTTTAGGGTGGACCTCCGCTTTAACTCTATTAGTCCAAGATTATTCTACATAGAGAGAAAAGATTCGACATAGAGAGAAAAGATTCGACATCATAGAGAGAAAAGATTTGACATAGAGAGAAAAGAACGCTGCTGGAATTGGGTGTGGGAAGTAAAATAAAAATAATGATGATGATGAATGTTATTGGCTAAATTGTAACCAAAGAGGAGGAGCAGTAAAATAGCTAGAACTAACTTGACAATTCAACATGAACGACGAAGATTCGACAAAGCATTGAAAAACATACAAACGTCGAATCTGTCATTGAAGGCTTATGGTGTCTGTCAAAAGTTCTGAGAAGATTCGACGGAGCAGCTAAACTGTACGACGCTGCAGTTGCACATTTCCGGTCAAATGCATCCGCCCATAGGCTATAGAAGAATTCTAATGTTGGTTGACTAGTAATAGTAATTAATGAATATAATTATTACTAGTCATACAACATTAGAATTCTACTATAGATTGTAGGCGGAACATTCGACCGGAAATGTGCGATTGCGGCGTCATACAGTTTCGCTGCTCCGTCAAATCTTCTTTGAACATTCGACAGACACCATAATCCTTCAATGACAGATTCGACCTTAAAGGGGTTGTAAAGGTTTGTTTTTTATTTTCTAAATAGGTTCCTTTAAGCTAGTGCATTGTTAGTTCACTTACCTTTTCCTTATATTTCCCTTCTAAATGTTTTTATTCTTTGTTTTCTTTGTCTGAATTTCTCACTTCCTGTTCCTCCTCAGTAAGCTGTTCAGTAAGCTGTTCTGGCTGACTCCACACCACTCGGATGATGGTGTGAAGTTTAGTGAGGAGAAACAGGAAGTGAGAAATTCAGACAAAGAAAAAAAAAATGTAGAAGGTAAATAGAAGGAAAAGGTAAGTGAACCAACAATGCACTAACTTAAAGGAACATATTTGGAAAATAAAAAACGAACCTTTACAACCCCTTTAATTAATTCAGATTTTTGGACCAATGCAATTTCTAACGAAAAACGAAATTTCGGGAGTAACTAAATAAATTTATTTTTCGGACGAAAACGAAATTCCGAAACAAAATATTTCAGTGTGCACATGTCTATATGCATACATGTGATTTATCAGTGACGTCACATTCCCCTTTTAATGTTTCCAATTAACTATGTATTGGGCATGGGCTTAATATGTGCCCAACACATTTCATGAATAGACTGACAATAGTTGCAACATTTTAACATTAAATATGTATTTTTAATCTATATAGATAACTTTTCTGAATTAAATCCTTCTTTAACATTCACTCTTCACCTCAGCAAGTCTCTCTGACTCGCTGAATATGGAATGCAAGTATAGCAGTATGCTTTGCGCAAAAACGGTGGCGAAGGTATGGTCGGCGGTTTGGTCCCCTTTTTCACTTGAAGCAAAATAGCAGATTTATGCAAGCGGATATGTGCCTCTGTGTATTGTGCTAAACAATACTCTGAATAGGAGGAATCACTCAAATAGTAACTTGTCCTTGTCTAAATCTGCGATTCAATCATCTTAAAGCACCACACACAGATGAGTACCTTACTCTGTCTCTCTCACCTGCCCACTTTTGCAACGCTCTCTGTCTTGGCAGGATCAAAGGACATATATCAATTACTCAACAATCCATTTGCATTCAGAAGAAAAAACAACTTATACTCTAAATTGGAATTCCAAGACAACAACAAACAAAAAACACATAAAATTTGAGCATTTCTCTAAGCAGATGGAAGAAATTCCCTATACCAACAACAACTTGTATAGTATAGCTAACACCCCTTTGTCCCATCTGCACGGCAGAAACAACATTTATAAACATACATACAAAAGTACTTACCACTCTCACGATATTTGGATATAAGCAAGGGAGATTTCTAATTACTTTTCCCCTATTTCTGACTAAAATTCCTGATCGATCATCTCTCTTTTTTTTCAGGAGCACCAAGCTTCCAATGGGCGTGTACACTTCTCTACTGCGTTACCAAAATGCTTCTACTGCGTTACCAAAACGCTTCTACTGCGTTACCAAAATGCTTAAAGCCAACCTGGGCATAACATTATAGAAACCCCAAGCTTCTACAAAATTTCAACAAATTATCTTATTACTTCAGTGCGACAGAAAGAAAAGCAAAGATTTAGCGGGCGCTGTTGGTTTCCTAAATACCCTTCCCAAAAGGATACTGAACTGCAGTTTCTAATACAGTGGGTACGGAAAGTATTTAGACCCCCTTAAATTTTTCACTCTGTTATATTGCAGCCATTTGCTGAAATCATTCAAGTTAATTTTGTTCCTCATTAATGTACACACAGCACCCCATATTGACAGAAAAACACAGAATTGTTGACATTTTTGCAGATTTATTAAAAAAGAAAAGCTGAAATATCACATGGTCCTAAGTATTCAGACCCTTTGCTGTGACACACATATATTTAACTCAGGTGCTGTCCATTTCTTCTGATCATCCTTGAGATGGTTCTACACCTTCATTGGAGTCCAGCTGTGTTTGATTATACTGATTGGACTTGATTAGGAAAGCCACACACCTGTCTATATAAGACCTTACAGCTCACAGTGCATGTCAGAGCAAATGAGAATCATGAGGTCAAAGGAACTGCCTGAAGACAGAAGACAGAATTGTGGCAAGGCACAGATCTGGCCAAGGTTACAAAAATATTTCTGCTGCACTTAAGGTTCCTAAGAGCACAGTGGCCTCCATAATCCTTGAATAGAAGACGTTTGGGACGACCAGAACCCTTCCTAGAGATGGCCCTCTGGCCAAACTGAGCTATCGGGGGAGAAGAGCCTTGGTGAGAGAGGTAAAGAAGAACCCAAAGATCACTGTGGCTGAGCTCCAGAGATGCAGTCCGGTGATCGGAGAAAGTTGTAGAAAGTCAACCATCACTGCAGCCCTCCACCAGTCGGGGCTTTATGGCAGAGTGGCCCGACGGAAGCCTCTCCTCAGTGCAAGACACATGAAAGCCTGCATGGAGTTTGCTAAAAAAAACACCTGAAGGACTCCAAGATGGTGAGAAATAAGATTCTCTGCTCTGATGAGACCAAGATAGAACTTTTTGGCCTAATTCTAAGCGGTATGTGTGGAGAAAACCAGGCACTGCTCATCACCTGTCCAATACAGTCCCAACAGTGAAGCATGGTGGTGGCAGCATCATGCTGTGGGGGTGTTTTTCAGCTGCAGGGACAGGATGACTGGTTGCAATCGAGGGAAAGATGAATGCGGCCAAGTACTGGGATATCCTGGACGAAAACCTTATCCAGAGTGCTCAGGACCTCAGACTGGGCCGAAGAATTACCTTCCAACATGACAATGACCCTAAGCACACAGCTAAAATAACGAAGGAGTGGCTTCACAACAACTCTGTGACTGTTCTTAAATGGCCCAGCCTGACTTAAACCCAATTGAGCATCTCTGGAGAGACCTAAAAATGGCCGTCCACCAACGTTTACCATCCAACCTGACAGAACTGGAGAGGATCTGCAAGGAGGAATGGCAGAGGATCCCCAAATTCAGGTGTGAAAAACTTGTTGCAAAAAAGACTCATGGCTGTATTAGATCAAAAGGGTGCTTCTACTAAATACTGAGCAAAGGGTCTGAATACTTAGGACCATTTGATATTTCAGTTTTTATTTTTTAATAAATCTGCAAAAAATGTCAACAATTCTGTGTTTTTCTGTCAATATGGGGTGCTGTGTGTACATTAATGAGGAAAAAATGAACTTAAATTATTTTAGCAAATGACTGCACTATAACAAAGAGTGAAAAATTTAAGGGGGTCTGAATACTTTCCGTACCCACTGTATATGGAGTCTTAAATAAAGACTCGGGTCTCCCACAGACCCTACAATGTTATACTCCCATGAGTGTGCCTATTAAGGTGTGGTCCGTCCTTCCTTTCTCTTTAAATTTAAAAGGTTAAGATTTTATCAGAGCCAGGGTAAGGAAGAATTTGTCAAAAATAGACAAAGGTCTACCCACCATGGATAATTATCTTCCCCGGAAACGAGCCCCCATTCTGTAAAGGAATATTAGTTATTCTGGACAAACCATCCTTCTTTAAGGTCTCCCAACAGCGCTCGTTACAGATATCTGGAGACATCATATATTTGATACACGAGAGGTTATGCAATCGTATGATATCTGCCTTTACTTAGAAATCATGTGGTTTATATGGGAAATACAACAAAAGACAAGGGGAGGGGTTGTTTAGCTCTGAAAACAAGTTTTGCTATCTATAAACAGTTAGGCCCGGTTCTCACAGGGGCGGCAGGACTTCGGGGGCGACTCAGCGGCGCGATCTCAAGACGACTTGAGACGCCCTCCTAATGACTTCTGTATAGAAGTCAATGCAAGTCGCCCTGAGTCGCCCCCAAATGTAGTACAGGAACCTTTTTCTAAGTCGGAGCGACCTGAGTCGCTGCTATTAGAACGGTTCCATAGCACAGAGTCGCCCCTATGTGAACCGGGCCTAAGATGACAACCTAATCATTAAGTCATAAACCTAGGCTTCTTGCCTCAAGATAAACAGGATTTACGTCTTGATCGTAAACAAACACAATAGGTGTGTGTTGCCATACAAACATTCCTATACAGATATATAGAGATAAAATACAAAACGGAATATTCAGTTAATCCAGGCATAATACATTTCAGATTCATATATATTATTACAATGATTTCAATAAGTAGCTGAGTGTAACTTTTAATGGCTGGGAGCTTGTAATCAAACTCTGTGCCGACCAGTGTTGCCAACCCCCCAAAGTGAAATTTACTGATAGGACGTCAAAATTTACAAATGGCACCACTTTTTTACTGGCCAAAATCATGAAATTTAATGACAGAGCCACATTTTTTGCTGACACTGCAAAAAAGTACCTAAAATGGCAGTTTTCAGTGCTAAACAGTGCTAATATCAATATTTAAACTATAAACGTGTAGCTAGTAGTGCTATTAGCAATGCGTTTAAGTTAAACAAAAGTAAAAAAACATATTTCTCAACTTACATGAAGGTCAGGTTAATATAACCCAGCCAGCACAGAGTCTGCAGAATTCACAGTGCAAGGGAACTCTGACGTAAAGGGAAATGCTGCACATCATGATCTAAAGGGGAAATCTGATGTATCATTATATTACAGTCCACTTCATTCACCTTTACATCAGAGTTCCCACTTACATCAGGGTCCGCAGTGTTCCCTCTTGCACTGTAAGGGGAATCCTGCAGACTCTGATGTAAAGGGGAATGCTGGGAACTCTGATGTGGGGGGGACTCTTGTGACCAAAGACCACCTTTCACAGAGTGAGTACACTAAGGTAAGGGGGAGTTACTGATTTAAGGAGGAGCCTTTATATCAGTGCTCCCTTGCATTATTGTATTCACTCTCCTTTACATCAGTGAACCCCCCTTAGACTGGCCTGGTGGTGCTGTCACTGACCTCCTCTCAGGTGCATTGTGCAGGGCTCAGTTTTACTGCTCCAGCTTGGCAGCTCTGGTTTAATTCTATAGTCTCCTCTCCACATTCCACACACGTCTGACTCTTCTTATGACCCCCATCCCTGTAGCGCTCTCACTCTTGACTCCTTTGCCGACTCTTCTATAAGCTCACAGTCTAGGACACTGCCTAGGACAGGGAATAGCCAGGATTGGAGACCCTATGTGAGCAGTTGCAGTCCAAGCAACCTCTGGCACTTATATCTCAAAAGCACACAGTCACCATGAACCAATTCAGGGTCATTACTCACAAGTCCACAGGACAGCTGCCACATTCCAGCCCCCAGACTTGATCCAATGAGCGAGACAGCCCTTCTCTAGACCAGATCCCTTTTGTGAAGTCCTGCAGTCATTTCAAGATCACTTCCAGGTCCCAGCTCTGCCACCACTGATACTTTACAGAACAGCAACACAGCCCTTAGGCTTCCTCAGGGGCAATAGCCTCCTGAGGCTTGGAACTCTCCTTACTTGGGAAAGACCCTATTTCTAGGACTCCAGACTATTTATCAGCTTCCCAGCTACCATCTAGGCCCACTTCCCCAGGGATTGGCTAGGCCCTGATCAATATTATTCAGGCTGGTTATTTGAATTCTCCCTCCCTAACCTCTAGAAACTTCTTCTAGAGGTAGGGGGAGCAATAAAATTCCCAGCCTGTGAAACCGTGAACAGACCAGACCAAACAGTCACTGCTCCCTTAATTGCAGAAGGAGACAAAAACTGAATTTACCTCACATCCTGTGCTAGGAGAGTTCGACACTTATAATAGGCAGTCTCGCTGGCTAGGAGGAATGCTTAGGAGGTAGGAAAGGCAAGCAAGATTTTGCACTATCAGGAAGAAATGTCACAACAGCCTGAGATTTGGCCCCCTGAAGACGTTAATCCATACGAAGTGTACGTCGGCGGCGAGCCTAGTCACGTGATTTATCTATCCACGCCCTACCCGGATATCCTGGTCGTCTACACGCTGCATTGGAATGCACACCGCTGCGGAGGTGACTCAAGCTTGGAGTATCCATTACAAGTGTGCAGCCCCAGTGCCGGGAGAGGCACAGGATAATGTAAGAAGCCATTTGGCTGTTTTGTTTTAATTGTCAATTTTAATTAAATGGGTTGCACTATGAGAAGTTTTTGCTTATATTCCATGGCATGTCCTTGATTGTCGGAGGAGAGAGGGAATACATTTCTATCCAGCCAAGTATATGTGTACAGGCACCAACCTGTCAAAGCTAGTGTGACTTTCTTTTTAAATAAAGAAGTCCACACATTCTGGTAAGCCTACTACTTAACCTGAGCACTTTGGGTGTTGAAAGTTTCCTTATTTCTTTGTGGTGGAGGATTTGGAATGCACTTTATTTGAAGATTTACATCTATCATCACAGCAAGATTTTTTTTGGTTTTGTTTGGTGATTTTTTTGGATTGGACTGAGATATCCATCCAGAATTTTCTACTATTGGGACTTTTGATAATATATTTATATTTACTTTTGTTGTTTTTTTTGCATTACCGTCACTAATGTCTTTATCATTGGTTTAATGCTGTTTGATCTATTCAAGTTAGTTCACATTATTATTAATCACTAGCGCCCTCTATTTTCTCCATACATCATTATTCAATAGGAGTTCCCACTTCTTTGTATTTCAGGGGAGCTGCTCAATTTTTTATTATTAATTTATACTATTCTACACATAGGGTAATATTGATAAGTTTTTTTTGGCGCGGAAGTTTTTTATTTTTTGAGATTTGGCCTTGACAGGATGTCTAAGGTTGTTTCAGTTAAGTATCTGTAGTGTGGGCTTAATGTGAACCAACTCAGGGCTATTCAAAATTGTTTCCCAAAACTCAAGGTACTGAATCCAATGGAGAGCTCAAACCCCAGGACCGAACGATGGCCTCCTGACTTGTCTAGCTGAAGCTTTCCACATCCTAAAACAGGGATAGAATATCCCAAATACAGCCATCACAGTGGGCACTAACATGTAACCCTTGCCGTACAGGAGCTTATAGCGTGACAGTTTTCACCACTTACACAGTCCACCATTAGGGATGAGCCGAACACCCCCCTGTTCGGTTCACACCAGAACAGCCAGAATGTTCGCGTGAACTTTAGAACCCTATCAAATACAATAGACTCGAACGTTCAAAATCAAAAGTGCTAATTATAAAGGCTTATATGCAAGTTATTGTCCTAAAAAGTGTTTGGGGACCCGGGTCCTGCCCCAGGGGACATGTATCAATGCAAAAAAAAGTTTTAAAAACTGCAGTTTTTTCGGGAGCAGTGATTTTAATAATACTTAAAATGAAAAAATAAAAGTTGAATTTTCCTTTAAATTTCGTACCTAGGGTGTGTGTATAGTATGCATGTAAAGTCGCGCTTGTTTCCCGTGCTTAGAACTGTCCCTGCACAAAGTGTAATTTCTGAAGAAAAAAAGTCATTTAAAACTCACTCGCGGCTATAATGAATTGTCGGCTCCCAGCAATACATAGAAAAGTCATTGATAAAAAAAAAAAAGCATGGGGGTTCCCCCAAATTCAATTACCAGGCCCTTCAGTTCTGGTATGGATATTAAGGGGAACCCTGCCGCAAATTAAAAAAAAAAGTGTGCGGTTCCCCCAAATATCCATACCAGGCCCTTCAGGTCTGGATTTTAAGGGGAACTCCACCCCAAATTAAAAAAAAAATGGCGTGGAGTACCCCCAAAAATCCAGACCAGACCCTTTATCTGAGCACGCAACCTGGCAGGCCACAGGAAAAGAGGGGGGGACGAGAGAGCGCCCCCCCTCCTGAACCGTACCAGGCCACATGCCCTCAACATGGGGAGGATGTCCCCATGTTGATGGGGACAAGGGCCTCATCCCCACAACCCTTGCTCGGTGGTTGTGGGGGTCTGCGGGCAGGGGGCTTATCGGAATCTGGAAGACCCCTTTAACAAAGGGGACCCAGATATAGTGAGTAGCCCCCCTTGTGACACAGGTTGTGATATATATATATAGCACTCCTGTGCCCCAATATGGCCACTGAAGTGTCACGGAAGTTATTTGTCTAAGTGTAACACAGGCTCCCCCAAGATGGCTTTAGTCCTATGTTGGGTTCCCCTAGTGCAGAGCAGGACCATCCCCTCACAGATGCAATAAGGACAGGTGGGGAAATTTAGTGGAAAGAGAAAACTACAACAGAGATCTGGCTAAAGGATTAGCAATGGGAGCCTAGCACCCTATTACGTACAGGCACCTTTGGTGGAGTTTGCCCCCCCCCCCTTTCACCCAGTGACAGGCACTTATAATATACACTGAACATTTTATAATCATGGTAATCCTACACATAATCAGAATAAATATTTATATTACTGCCTTTGGATAGGCCTCTGCCACGACCTGATGTAGCTGGGTCTCTGCAAAGACCATAGAACATGGACTACCTTCTAATGGCGACCCCTGTTAGGGAGATGATCCATCCCGGACGGTCCCCAGAGGCCTACACTGTCACCAGCCAATGCTGCGCTGGATCTTCAGGTCAGGTCACCTCCCTGGTTCTCCTTGCCTGAGACTCGGGTCCCCTCACTCGGTGGGCCCCTAGGTATCTTCTCCCACATGGGACCCAGTCGAAGGTACTGGGCCCCAGGCCTCAGCTAGTACCTCACCCCAGGCTTAAGGTGCCTGGGATGTAACACGAACTCCCTCGCACCCAGGCCGAGGGCACCTGGGCGCGGACGAACAGAACAGCAGCCCCCAGGCTGAAGGTAGCCTGGGGCTCGGACCTTGCGTGCAAGATGTCCGCCCCCTTTATACCCTCTCCCAGCAGGCAAAGCGGGTTCCCTGCCCCGCTGTACTACTGCCGCGAGAGGACACAAAGGGCACGGCCCTACAATGATGGTTCAACCCCAGCCCAAGGCGACAGCGCCACCCAGGGGCCGCAGGGAACTGAACACCATTATATCCTCCACGAACCAAAATGGCCATAGATCCCTAATAATTAGTGCATCTGGGCCATGCTACCGCCCAGACACTCCCCCTAAATGTTGACACCCGCTACACACACCCCCCGGCAGATAGACACTGGTCCCCAGTGTCTGGAACAAACCATGCTCCAAAGGGAGCCAACATAGACCCGATCCAGAGACTAGCTTCTCAAAAACACAAACAAAAAATTTTTGGGAAAAAAACTTGGATGTTGTGCCTGAACCCAACAGGGAAAGGGAAAGGTGAACATGAAGGAAACACTCATTATAAATGCACATTACACACAAATGGCATTCTCCCCTCCCACATCACTAACTAAGACCCACCCATTCTCAGCAGTCTTGACCGATGTTCTCCTGCAGAGGGAAGAAAAAGGAAAACAACACACAATTCCTAACACATCGTGTGAGTGTTGGAGGAAAAAAGATCTCTCCGAAAAGAAACCTCTTTCCTTCCAAGAAGTGTGTGATGCAATGTGATGAACGGTGCACAACACTGCCACCTGGTGACAGTGCTGCGGTAAAAGCACTTGTGCAAATCCAGGTTCTTCTCTGTACTGTGGCCCTGACTACACCCCAAAGTCCTTTTATCTTTGCGGTGGAAGGCAGAGGGAGACCAAAAAAAAAACACAACTGCTCCCATGCCTCCAAAGAGTAGAACACCCCTAGACAGGGTACAGTTCCAGAGTTCCGGAATGTCCAGCAATGAAGAAAAAGAACAAACAGGAGTCTTTCCTCCTACAAGTAAAACCTTGGATGCAGCAGCAGAAGAGGTTTCAAGTACCGATCAAAAGTCTCCATATGGTACTCCACATCTTTCCCATCTTTCCGACAGATAACGACCCGGTCAGCATGGATATGCCGACCCAACATCCACTCTGCCTTGCAGTTCTTAAACCGCTTTGAAGCTGTGGGTGAACATGCGAGGTAGCGACGGGCATGGGGCACCTTAATGTGTGTCCATACAAAGTCATTGTACCACCGCTGCCGGCAGGCCTCTACCTCGTACAACAACTCCTTGGACAAGTACGGGTACTCCCACCCGTACTCATTGGCAACCTTTTGGCAGAAAAGTCTCTGTAGCCTGGACAAGGGTGGCATCGTGGAGCGGTCTCCCTCACCAGGCAGGACAATCGACTCTGGGTGCCGAGGCGCCTTGACCACCTCCAAATTGGGCGTAGGTGCCTGCAGCGGCACTCTCTTCGCCTTAGCAGATGGCGCAGGTAACTCTGGGGGCGGAAGGGCAAGCAGGGGACTGGATCCCTGCTCAGGCGCCGAGGCCTCCACCCAGGGTGTACTATCCCCTGTAGACATGGGTGGGTCCCAAGGTGCACGGGACGAGGCCAGGGGTACTTTGTCCCAACCCTTCCGTTCAAATAGTTCATCTATTTGTCCATCATCTCCTGCATCGGAGATCGACTCCATCCAGGTCGGAGGTGTCATACTCTTCTGCGGGTAGGTAATTCCCTGTAGATGTGGAATCACCCCCTCCCACGGGCTCCGGTAACTGTGGAACCCCGACACCACCAACAAAACACCAAGCCCTGTTCCCTGGCTTACCTCGGCCGACACTTAAACATAGAGGTCCGGGAATTTTCCCACTGGATCCATCCGGGCCAGGCAAGTGCAGGGGTTGTCCTCCATCTCGGCCGCTGGAAGCTTTAGTGAGACCGACCTTCCTTTTGGGCGCTGGGAGTAGGGAATCTGTGGTGACCGAAGCAGCATCTTCGGATTTTAAATCCTCCGTCCATTTGTTCACGACTTCCACAGAAGTCTCTGCAGTGCGCGGGGGAATGGCTGTGCAAGCTCTGACTTCTCCTTGTAGAGTGGTGGCGCCTGTTAGGCAGTTGAGGTGGAAGGCTCGCGGCCTTTCTATTGGTTGCTCCACTTCAAATATGAACTCGCCACAGGCCTCGCAGCGACCGAAGGTCTTCAGCTGTACCACCAGTCCCGAACAGCCGGGACAAATCATACCCAGGGCCTCAATGTCCTTGCATGTGTACAGGGCGAATCGTCCCCGGCGCTTGAGCTGAATCCCCGTATCCATAGCAGAGACAGTAACGGGGGTTGCCCTTGTTGTAGATGCAGTGGGGACCCATGATGCAGTAGAAAGCATGCTGACCGTTGACTGCTCCATCGCGCACTGAAGAACTGGCGCCAAAGTCTCCACGTGTATCCCCACACATGGCCAGACTCCTCCCCTTTGGTGCAACACTTCGCGGGCCTTTTCCTCGTCACGCCCACAAACCGAGCAGGGAGGGTGTGCCAACATTTTCTGGGGGGTAAAAGTCAAGTTTTGAGAGCTTCAGCTCCATTGACACGGAACACAAATCCCGGACTCAGAGCCCCCACGTGTAGCGCCCTCACCCGCTCTCTCCCTTCTTCTTCTCGGCTGGTTAACTCGTCTAGGGGGACCAGGGAGGGGGGTGAGACGCTGCCACCAGCTCGCACCTCATATGTGTGTAGAGGTTTGAGCTAAGATCTTTACCTTCGTGTCTGTGTCCCTGTCTGGAGCTTCCACTTCAAATATGACAGGTAGATAGGTGAATGTAGAACACTTTGCTCCCAGAAAAGTAAGCCCACACCAGGTGACAGTACAACATCTATATTTATTTAAGCAGATATAAATATGCCTCTTTGCAAGCAGACAGGTTGATACAAACACGAACTTGGTGGGGAGAGGGTTCAGGCACAATCCTTTCGGATCAGAGAAGCTGTTAGGAGTTCACAACAACTTTTGGCGCACGGTCGCTGCCACCGACCGTGAAGTTGGTCCCTGCCACAGACCGGGTGAACGATGAGGCCTCTGCCACAGACCTTTGGATAGGCCTCTGCCACCGACCTGATGTAGCTGGGTCTCTGCAAAGACCATAGAACATGGACTACCTTCTAATGGCAACCCCTGTTAGGGAGATGATCCATCCCGGACGGTCCCCAGAGGCCTACACTGTCACCAGCCAATGCTGCGCTGGATCTTCAGGTCAGGTCACCTCCCTGGTTCTCCTCGCCCGAGACTCTGGTCCCCTCACTCGGTGGGCCCCTAGGTATCTTCTCCCATACGGGACCCAGTCGAAGGTACTGGGCCCCAGGTCTCAGCTAGTACCTCACCCCAGGCTTAATTTGCCTGGGATGGAACTCGAACTCCCTCGCACCCAGGCCGAGGGCACCTGGGCGCGAACGAACATACCCTCTCCCAGCAGGCACAGCGGGTTCCCCGCCCCGCTGTACTACAGCCGCGAAAGGACCCAAAGGGCATGGCCCTACAATGATGGTTCAACCCCAGCCCAAGGCGACAGCGCCACCCAGGGGCCGCAGGGAACTGAACACCATTATATCCTCCACAAACCAAAATGGCCATAGATCCCTAATAATTAGTGCATCTGGGCCATGCTACCGCCCAGACACTCCCCCTAAATGTTGACACCCGCTACATTAAATTTCTTTGAATTTACTGTTTTTAATTGCAGCATGGTGGGGAAAAAAAACGTCTCGCAACCCTAAGAACATGCTTACTAAGCTGTGTCCAATCCTGATCAGCAGACACAATGGTACAATGATAAACCTACTTCATACTTCATGGAAGCTTTTTACGTTTGTCAAGAATTTCTGATTTTTTGCAGGGCAAACAAAAAACATGTACTGCATATCAACAGTTGTTTTTATCATAAGTACAGTATTAATTTTAAACATTTTCTTTTGTATTATTGATTTAATGTGCTTGTATTTTCAGAAACTCGAATGCCTTGTACACACGACCAGATTTTGCGATGGAAAAAGTCAGACGGGCTCTTTTCATCGGATATTCTGTCCGTGTGTATGCCCCATATGACTTTTTCCTTCTGAAATTCCGACGAACTTAGATAGAGAACTTGTTCTCTTTTTTTCCGACGGTCTAAAAAAAGTCAGTTCATCTGTATGCAATTCCGACGGACTAAAAACCATGCATGCTCAGAATCAAGCAGAAGAGCCGAACTGCCTATTGAACTTCAATAATCTCGGCTCGTCGTACGTGTTGTACGTCACCGCGTTTTTGACGGTCAGACTTTTATTCCGACGGACAGTCCGGTCGTGAGTACAGGGCATTAGGCTGGGTTCACACCTATGCAAATTGGATGCGGGTTTCACCACATCCAATTCGCATTGCAGGAGAATGTAACTGGCTCTCTATGGAGCCGGTTCACATGTCTCCGGGGCGGCTGCAGGGCGCACTGCACAGAAACGTGCGTCTTTGCCTCCATTTCAGGGCCGAAATTCTGCCCTGATTCGGCGCATTGCTGTGCGATCCGCAGCCAGTTTAGGTGTGAACCGAGCCTTACATAGCTCTGCATTGCACAGTTTAGAAAATAGAAGCAATTTAGGATATGCTTAAAAAACAGTAAAGCCTCGTACACACGACCGATTTTCTCGGCAAGAACCACTAAGAAACTTGCTGGCAGAGTCGTGTACGCGGCTTTCAGGTTTCTCGTCAAGAAAACAGGCAAGAATCTTGACGAGAAAAATAGAGAACCTGCTCTCTATTTTCTCATCGGGATTCTTGTCGGCCTGTTTCTCGACGAGAAACCCGAGTGTGTGTACACTTACCTGTCGCCGTGGAAACCCGCGCATGCTCGAAATGACTTCGACGCATGCGCGGTAGCTTCCTAGGCATAGGTAGGGTGTAGCAAGATGGCGGCCACGGCATCGATTGTGACGGGCGCACGCTCATCGTAGTCGATGACGTCACTGCGTTCCTGTCATTCAAAAGAACGGCGGTTCTTTTGAAAGGTACGTGTTTACACTCGGCCGGGACAAGATTCTTGTCCAAGAATCTCGTCAGGAAAAACGACAAGTTTTTTCCTGACGAGATTCTCGGGCCTTGTTTACGAGGCTTAAGCATTGGACATTATTGGAATTATATGGCTGGAAGGCAGTTACCAGAGAAACAGCCTATTGTGAAAAAAGCTTAGTAATACTTTAGGAAACACTATATTTATTGATGTACTGATACACTGGAATATTTACACTAGTTCCAACAAAAGGAAATAAGCAAGGATAAATTTGGTTGTTTTTATCATTTAGCTATAGCCACTGAAGTTGTTTCAACAAGGGAAAACACCACTGTCATTAACCACTTAACGACCGCTCACTGTATATATACGTCGGCAGAATGGCACCGACAGGCACAATCACGTAGAGCGTACGTGATCGCCTTTGTACAGTTGGGGGGTCCGATCGGACCCCCTCCTATACAGTGAGCGGCCGTTTATCGTTGGGGAGCGATCAGAGATGAGGGGGTGACCATTCGATTTCGGCCACCCCCTCGCGATCGCTCCCGGCCAATGAAAATGCTTCCTCCGCCATGTGATGTAAACACAGGCAGGAGGAAGTGATGTCATCTCCCTTGCGGCGGTCTTTTCGATTCCGGCGCCAAGGAGAGAAGAAGCAGGTTAGTGCACCAACAGTCCACTGACACATAGGTACACATATGCACACATTTCACCCCCCAGTCACCCCCAGATCACCCCCCAGGTCACCCCCCAGCCCCCAATCACAGTGTCACTGATTGCAGTGATCATTTATTTTACTGATCACTGCATTTAGTGTCATCTGTGATAGTAAAAAGTTGCAGGGCAGTTAGGATTAGGCCCCTTTAGGTCCAGGGTAGCCCCCTAACCCCCCCTAATAAAGGCTTAACCCCTTGATCGCCCCCAGGTAACCCTTTCACCCCCTAACGCCAGCGTCACTAAGCAATCGTATTTTCGATCGCTGTATTTAGTGCCGGTGGTGCCCTAGATAGCCAGTTATTTATTTTTACTTTTGCCGCAGGTTTTTAGAGCGTCAGGTACCCCCATATATTATTTTAACCACCTGATTGCCCCTAGAGTTAACCCTTTCACCAGTGATCACCGTATAAGCGTCACTGGTGACACTGGTTACCCAGTTAGTTATTTAGTTATTTAGGTAACCCGTCAGGTTTTTATATAGCGTCGGGTACCCCCATATTTAGCCTAATAAAGATTTTAACCCCCTGATTGCCCCTAGTTAACCCTTTCACCAGTGATCACCATATAAAGGTTACGGGTGACGCTGGTTGGTTAGTTTGCTTTTTATAGCATCAGGGCACCCGCCGTATATAACCCAATAAAGGTTTAACCCCCTGATCGCCCGGCGGGTGAGATCAATTAGGTTTTAGCGCCAGAGAGGGTCTGCGACGCCCCAGGCAGCGTTAGGTTAGTGCCAGTAACGCTAACACCCACGCGCAAAGCATACACCTCCCTTAGTGGTATAGTATCTGATCAGATCTATACTAGCGTCCCCAGCGGTTTAGGGTTCCCAAAAACGCAGTGTTAGCGGGATCAGCCCAGATACCTGCTAGCACCTGCATTTAGCCCCTCCGCCCAGCCCAGCCCAGCCCACCCAAGTGCAGTATCGATCGATCACTGTCACTTACCAAACACAAAACACATAACTGCAGCGTTCGCAGAGACAGTCCTGATCCCTGCGACCGCTAACAGTTTTTTTTTTGTAGCGTTTGATATATTTGCTGATGACAGTCGGGTGCTTTTTTTCCTGTGAATCTTACTAGTGTACCCCTAAATTTAGAGCCCAAAATGGCAAGTCGAAGGTACACTAGTAAAGAGGCCTACGAGATTCTGAGCATGACAGATAGTGAAGAGGAGGTCACGTATCTGTCAGATTCAGGCTCAGAATATCTTCCCGTAGAAGACAGTGACGTCAGCGGCCCCACGTCAGATAGCTCTGACGACGAAGTTGAGGTCCCTGCTAAGGTCAGGCGTACCCGATCCCGATCTTCTGAGGTTGTTGAGGAGCAAGAACCGCAGGGCTCTCGTATCATGGAGCAGAGTAGTACTAGCGCCGCTATTCCTTCTGGTGAATTGGCAAGCACCAGCGGCCTAGTACAGCCTGGGCGTACATCCAGCACTGCAGTATCACTTGGTGACGTGGCGAGTCCCATAAGTGCAGTTCAAGCTGGCGAGGTGGCAAGCACAAGTAGTGTCCCGCTGCCACCAATAAGAAGACAAAGGCAGGCCCGTCGTACCCATAGTGCTCTTCCTGCAGAATTCGCCTATCCTGATTGGGTCCCCACCACTTCTGCAGAACCCGTACTTCCCCCATTCACTGCCCAACCCGGTATTCAGGTGGAAACAGCTGATTTTATGCCAATTGATTATTATTCGCTGTTTTTCACGGAAGATCTCTATAGATCTATTGTGGACCAGAGTAATTTATATGCTGGTCAATTCATCACCGCTAATCCCCAGTTGCCTTCCATTGCCAAAGATTGGAAACCAATTACGGTTTCCGAATTTAAGACCTTTCTGGGCCTTTCCCTCAACATGGGCACACATAAATTCCCGTCATTGCGTGCTTATTGGTCCACGCACCCAATTGACCACATGCCCGTGATCTCTGCCTCCATGCCCAGGAAACGATACGAGCAGATTTTGCGGTTCATGCACTTCAATGACAATGAACTTTGTCATCCACGTGGGGACCCTGAATACGACCGGCTCTATAAAATTCGGCCCCTCATAAACCACTTCAACTAACGTTTTGCAGCCTTGTTTATTCCCGATCAAGCTGTCTGCGATGATGAGTCCCTGATTAAATTTTCTGGCCGCTTGGCTTTCAAGCAGTACCTAACCAGCAAGCGTGCCAGATACGAGGTCAAGCTCTATAAGTGCTGTGACAGAGCAACAGGCTATGTATGGAGCTTTATGGTTTATGAGGGAAAAGATAGTCAGGTTGAGCCGGCCAACTGCCCGGATCACATAGGGAGCGCTGGCAAGATAGTGTGGAACTTGGTGTCACCCTTATTCGGAAAGGGGTACCACTTGTATGTGGACAAATATTACACGAGCGTGCCACTGTTTAGTCACTTGTTTGATCATCAGATTGGAGCATGTGGCACCGTGCGACCTAATCGCCGGGGCTTTCCCCAGCGGCTTGTAGATGCCCGTCTTAGGCTGGGGGAGAGAGCCTGCGTAAAGTGTAATAACTTGCTCGCTATGAAGTGGAGGGACAATAAGAATGTTTTCCTTCTTACCTCCCTTCATGCAGACACGACAGTCCAAATTCGTATGGCGACTGGTGTTGTGGAGAAACCCCTCTGTGTCTACGAATATAACAAAAATATGGGAGGGGTGGACCTCAACGACCAGTTGATGGCGCCGTATCTAATTGACCGTAAGGCGAGACGCTGGTACAAAAAAGTGTCTCTATCCTTATGCCAATTGGCTTTGCTGAACGCTCATGTGCTATACAGAGCTTCAGGCGGGACTTTATCTCTTTTTCCAGAATGAGATAGTCACAGAACTCCTGTATCCAGGCGGTTCTGCACCTCACCATCCCCTACCAAATGCAGTAAGCCGGCTGCATGAGAGGCATTATACGCATCTCCTCCCGAGTACCCCTACCCAACGAACCCCCCAAAAAAGATGTCGTGTCTGTAGCAAGCGCGGATTTAGGCATGACACCCGTTATTATTGTCCACTCTGTCCTGACAAACCTGGTCTTTGCCTTGGTGAATGTTTTGAACGCTACCACTCAAAAGTGAAGTTTTAGCGTAGGGTACAGCATTTCACAGACTAGGACACACTTACACAGGGTCTCCCAAGATGCCATTACATTTTGAGAGACCCGAACCATTACAGTTGTTAAAGTTTTTTTAAAAAAAAGTAAAAAACAAAAACACAAAAAAAATATAAAATAAAAAAAACAAAAAAAGTTGTCGTTTTATTGTTCTCTCTCGCTCTCTCTATTTTCTCTTTATTGTTCTGCTCTTTTTTACTGTATTCCATTCTGCAATGTTTTATCATGCTTGCTTTTCAGGTATGTAATTTTTTGTTTTCAGGTGCGCCATTCAACTGCAGCGCGGAATTATTTATCTTGACAGCAACAGCGTTTGCTCCCACGATACATAAAGCCGTGACTCCAGTGCTGTAGGAGGTGATTTCACCACCACAGTTAAAAAAAAAGAGCATATATGCCGAAGCATGGGGGCAGCAGGGGCGGAGGAGCGATTTTGCTCCTAATGCCGCGTATATACGGTCAAAATTCCGATGGAGGCTTGCCCGTGGAAAAGTTTGACCGTGTGTACGCGGCATAACCTTTTATGCCGCGTACATATAGTCGAAATTTCGACAAAGGCTTGCCCGTGGAAAAGTCAGACCGTGTGTACGCGGCATAACTTTTTTGCGGGAGGATGCCCCCATGCTTCGGCATATATATATTTTAGGCACAGGTTACGTTAAAAAAATGTTTTATTTTTTACTAGGTTTTGTTTTGGTATTTGCTTTGCAGGTATGGTATGGTAAGGTCTTACTGTTGTACTGTAATGTTACTTTGTTTTAATGTTAACCATCATTTGCTTAGCAGGTACGCCATTCAGTTGCATCGCGGATTTATTTATCTTGACAGCAACAGCGTTTGCTCCCACGATACATAAAGCCGTGACTCCAACGCTGTAGGAGGTGATTTCACCACCACAGTTAAAAAAAGAGCATATATGCCGAAGCATGGGGGCAGCAGGGGCGGAGGAGCGATTTTGCTCCTAATGCTGCGTATATACGGTCGAAATTCCGACGGAGGCTTGCCCGTGGAAAAGTTTGACCGTGTGTACGCGGCATAACTTTTTTGCGGGAGGATGCCCCCATGCTTCGGCATATATGCCCATCATTAGAAGTGGGTGGATGAAGGGAGGTTTTCTAATGGTGGGCATACCCACCGATCAATCTCTTTTTTTTGTTCAGCCAACAGGCTGCATGAAAAAAAAGATTACAATACATGTCCAACAAGGACCAGCAACGTACTGGTATGTTGCTGGACTTTGAATGTTTATACAAGAATGATGCCTGCAGGTTTAGGTATCATCTTGGTATCATTCTTTTCAGCCAGTGGCCGGCTTTCATGTAAAAGCAATTCTAGCAGATAATTAGCCTCTAGACTGCTTTTACAAGCAGTGGGAGGGAATGCCCCCCCCCCGGATATAAACAGCGCCATTGGGAAATTGGGAAAGCATTTTATCACACCGATCTTGGTGTGGTCAGATGCTTTGAGGGCAGAGAAAAGATCTAGGGTCTAACCCCCCATTTTTTTTCAAAAAAAGAGTACCTGTCACTACTTATTGCTATCATAGGGGATATTTACATTCCCTGAGATAACAATAAAAATGATAAAAAAAAATATGGAAGGAACAGTTTAAAAATAAAATAAAAAAGCAAAATAAATAATAATAATAAAAAAAAAAGCACCGCTGTCCCCCCCTGCTCTTGCGCAAAGGCGAACGCAAGCGTCGGGGTCTAGCATCATATGTAAACAGCAATTGCATCATGCATGTGAGGTATCACCGCGAAGGTCAGATCGAGGGCAGTAATTTTAGCAGTAGACCTCCTCTGTAAATCTAACGTGGTAACCTGTAAAGGCTTTTAAATGCTTTTAAAAATGAATGTAGTTTCTCGCCGCTGCGCGTTTGTGCGCAATTTTAAAGCATGTCGTGTTTGGTATCCATGTACTCGGCCTAAGATCATATTTTTTATTTCATCAAACATTTGGGCAATATAGTGTTTTTTAGTGCATTAAAAATAAGAAAAGTGTGTTTTTCCCCCAAAAAATGCGTTTGAAAAATCGCTGCGCAAATACTGTGTGGAAAAAAAAATGCAACACCCACTATTTTAATCTGTAGAGCCTTTGCTTTAAAAATATATATAATGTTTGGGGGTTCAACATAAGTTTCTTGCAAAAAAAAAAATGTTTTCATGTAAACAAAAAGTGTCAGAAAGGGCTTTGTCTTCAAGTGGTTAGAAGAGTGGATGATGTGTGACATAAGCTTCCTAATGTTGTACATAAAATGCCAGGACAGTTCAAAACCCCCCCAAATGACCCCATTTTGGAAAGTAGACACCTCAAGCTATTTGCTGAGAGGCATGTTGAGCCCATTGAATATATATATTTTTTTTGTCCCAAGTGATTGAATAATGACAAAAAGAAAAAAAAAATGTACAAAAAGTTGTCACTAAATTATATATTGCTCAAACATGCCATGGTTATATGTGTAATTGCACCCCAAAATACATTCTGTTGCTTCTCCTGAGTACGGGGATACCACATGTGTGAGACATTTTGGGAGCCTAGCCGCGTACAGGACCCCGAAAACCAAGCACCGCCTTCAGGATTTCTATGGGTGTAAATTTTTGATTTCACTCCTCACTGCCTATCACAGTTTCGGAGGCCATGGAATGCCCAGATGGCACAAACCCCCCCCCCAAATGACCCCATTTTGGAAAGTAGACACCCCAAGCTATTTGCTGAGAGGTATGTTGAGTATTTTGCAGATCTCACTTTTTGTCACAAAGTTTTAAAAATTGAAAAAAGAAAAAAAAAATGTCTTTCTTAATTTTCAAAAACAAATGAGAGCTGTAAAATACTCACCATGCCTCTCGGCAAATAGCTTGGGGTGTCTACTTTCCAAAATGGGGTCATTTGTGCGGGTTTTGGGCAAACTTGGCATTTTATGGCCTTCAAAACTGTGATAGGTAGTGAGGAGTGAAATCAAAAATTTGTGCCCTTAGAAATCCTGAAGGCGGTGCTTGGTTTTCGGGGGCCCGTACGCGGCTAGGCTCTCAAAAAGTCCCCCACATGTGGTATCCCCGTACTCAGGAGAAGCAGCCAAATGTATTTTGGGGTGCAATTCCGCATATAACCATGGCATGTTTGAGCAATATATCATTTAGTGACAACTTTTTGTAAATTTTTACTTTTTTTTTCTTTTTGTCATTATTCAATCACTTGGGACAAAAAAAAAATATCCAATGGGCTCAACATGCCTCTCAGCAATTTCCTTGGGGTGTCTACTTTCCAAAATGGGGTCATTTGGGGGGGTTTTGTGCTATTTTGGCATTTTATGGCCTTCGAAACTGTGATAGGTAGTGAGGAGTGAAATCAAAAATTTAAGCCCTTAGAAATCCTGAAGGCGGTGCTTGGTTTTTGGGGCCCCGTACCCGGCTAGGCTCCCAAAAAGTCCCACACATGTGGTATCCCCGTACTCAGGAGAAGCAGCAGAATGTATTTTGGGGTGCAATTCCACATATAACCATGGCATGTGTGAGCAATATATCATTTAGTGACAACTTTTTGTACATTTTTTCTTTTTTTTTCTTTTTGTCATTATTCAATCATTTGGGACAAAAAAAAATATTCAATGGGCTCAACATGCCTCTCAGCAAATAGCTTGGGGTGTCTACTTTCCAAAATGGGGTCATTTGGGGGGGGGGTTTGTGCCATCTTGGCATTTTATGGCCTTCAAAACTGTGATAGGTAGTGATAGGTAGTGAGGAGTGAAATCAAAAATGTATGCCCTTAGAAACCTTGAAGGCGGTGCTTGGTTTTTGGGGTCCCGTACGCGACTAGGCTCCCAAAAAGTCCCACACATGTGGTATCCCCGTACTCAGGAGAAGCAGCAGAATGTATTTTGGGGTGTAATTTCACATATGCCCATGGCATGTGTGAGCAATATATCATTTAGTGACAACTTTGTGCAAAAAAAATAAAGTTTGTCATATTCCCGCAACTTGTGGCAAAATATAAAATATTCCATGGACTAATCATGCCTCTCAGTAAATAGCTTGGGGTGTCTACTTTCCAAAATAGGGTCATTTGGGGGGGTTTTGTGCTATTTTGGCATTTTATGGCCTTCGAAACTGTGATAGGTAGTGAGGAGTGAAATCAAAAATTTGCGCCCTTAGAAATCCTGAAGGTGGTGCTTGGTTTCCGGGGTCCCGTACGTGGCTAGGCTCCTAAAAAGTCCCACACATGTGGTATCCCCGTACTCAGGAGAAGCAGCAGAATGTATTTTGGGGTGCAATTCCACATATAACCATGGCATGTGTGAGCAATATATCATTTAGTGACAACTTTTTGTAATTTTTTATTTTTTTTGTCATTATTCAATCACTTGGGACAAAAAAAAAATATTCAGTGGGCTAAACATGCCTCTCAGCAATTTCCTTGGGGTGTCTACTTTCCAAAATGGGGTCATTTGGGGGGGTTTTGTACTGCCCTGCCATTTTAGCACCTCAAGAATAGAGATAGGCAGTCATAAATTAAAAGCTGTGTATATTCCAGAAAATGTACCCTAGTTTGTAGACGCTATAACTTTTGCGCAAACCAATAAATATACGCTTATTGACATTTTTTTTACTAAAGACATGTGGCTGAATACATTTTGGCCTAAATGTATGACTACAATTGAGTTTATTTGATTTTTCTTATAACAAAAAGTAGAAAATATCATTTTTTTTCAAAATTTTCGGTCTTTTTCCGTTTATATCGCAAAAAATAAAAATCGCAGAGGCAATCAAATACCATTAAAAGAAAGCTCTATTTGTGGGAAGAAAAGGACGCAAATTTCGTTTGGGTACAACATTGCATGTCCGCACAATTTACAGTTAAAGCAGCGCAGTGCAAAATTCTGAATTCACCTCTGGTCCTTTAACTACCAAATGGTCCGGGGCTTAAGTGGTTAAAATAATTGATATAACATATACCATTATAGATAGAGGAGGCGACAAAAATAGAGTGACCAGTAGCAATAGGTGAACTGGGGGACCTTGGGGAGGTCTTAGTACCAGCATCAAAGAAAGGCCAGCTTAAACAGTTTTAAACTTATTTTTTTTACTTTATCCACTTGCTTACTTTGAATGGTTTTTTTTTTCACACAAATAGAGCTTTCTTTTGGTGATATTTAATCACTACTGTTTTTTTTTTTTTTTTTTGCTAACCAAGCAAAAAAAGACCTAAAATGTTGAAAAAAAAAATAGTTTTCATAGTTTGTTATAAAATTTTGCAAACAAGTAATTTTTCTCCTTCATTGATGTGCTCTAATGAGGCTGCACTGATGGGCACTGATAGACTGCACTGATGGGCACTGATAGGTTGCACTGATAGGCTGCACTGATGGGCACTGATAGGCACTGTAAGGCGGCACTGATGAGGTGGCACTGGTGGGCACTGATCAGGAGGCATTGATAAGGCTGCACTGATGGGCACTGATAGTTGGCACTAAAGGGCACTGAGAGGCTGCACTGCTGAGCACTGATAGGCACTGTAATGCGGCACTGATAAGGTGGCACTGGTGGGCACTGATCAGGAGGCACTGATAAGGCTGCACTGATAGGTGGCACTGATGGGCACTGATAGGTGGCACTGATAAGTGGCACTAAAGGGCACTGAGAGGCGGCACTGATGGGCACTGATAGGCACTAGTAGGTGACACTGATAACGAGCACTAATAGGTGGCACTGATGGCCACTGATTGGCAGCACTGATGGGCACTGATAGGCGGCACTGGTGGGCACTGCTTATCAATATTTATGGGCACTGGTAGGTGGGACTGGTGGGCACTGATGAGGCGGCAGTGGCTCTCCGTGTCCAGGACCGATGTCCCGTTTACACTAGCCAGTAATCGTCAGCGTGAGAAAACAAAAGCCGATTACCGGCTTCTGTTTATCTCACGTGATCAGCTGTCATTGGTTGACAGCTGATAACATGGTAAGGGGCCAGGATCAGCCCCTTACTCTGATCTGTGATCAGCCGAGTTCACTTCACTGGGTATATGTAAAGGTAATTTGCACATACTTTGACAGTCTTCCAGTTCATGGACTGGACCAGCACCAGATCTTAAGTACAGCTATTGTATCACCTGGAGCAGTGTTGCAGCCTCTATTTGTCTTAAATAAACCTTAAAGCGGAGCTCCGCCGAAAAAATATTGAAAGCCAGCAGCTACAAATACTGCAGCTGCTGACTTTTAATATTAAGACACTTACCTGTCCTGGAGTCCAGCGACGTCGGCAGCAGAAGACGAGCAATCGCTCATCACTCTGCTGCCCCCGCCGCCATTCTCGGTGAGGGAACCAGGCAGTGAAGCCTTGCGGCTTCACTGCCTGGTTCCCTATGGCTCATGCGCGAGTCGCGCTGCGCCGTTCTCACTGGTCCCTGTTGTGTTCTGGGAGCCGAGTGTCTGCCAGAACACAATGGGTATTCTGCGGGAAGTGACGTACTACCCGCAGATTACCCGCAGAGTGGACTCCCAGATGTGGGTGCAAATACCTGTCTTAGACAGGTATCTGCACCCCCCTCCCCCCTGAAAGGTGCCAAATATGAGGGGGGGTTCCGATGAGCGGAAGTTCCACTTTAGGGTGGAGCTCCGCTTTAAATCTTCTGCCTTTCAAACCACTTTAAAGATCTGATAATGAAGGCTGCCTGACTAATGACTGATCCCCTACAGACCATCTGTGATGGGCAATATTAAATAGTGGACTATAAGTGCACGTCGGAGAGTTTGTGAGCAATGTATTAGGCTGAGATCAACAGTCTATGTACACGCCACCAGGTCTTCATCAGAACACCTTGCATGGGATCACTTTATTGCAGTGTGTACCAGGTTGCCCTCTGGCATACCTGTGCAGCTGACCCAAGGTTAGAACCAGAGCGTGGTACAAAGTCTACAGGCAGATACAGACACTAACATACTGTATGTCTCAGACAATGGGTGTTGGCCTGAGCACAGCTAAATAGTGAAGTTGATTGACAGGCTGGGTGAGGACAGGCTGTGTAGCTGCTATATTAATCAGTAGGTGGAATCCAACCACCTATACCACCCAGCCCTACACTACAGAGTAAGGCTTTATGTACATGGGACATTTTAAAACCTCTCCAGAACAATGGAACTTAACAGCTAGTAACCAACAGTAAAAAATGTCCATTGTGCCGCATTTACATGCCGCGTTTAGCCACGTTTAGAAGCAAATGTCAGAAATTAATCTCCATTAAAAACGCCTATAAACGAAACGCGGCTAAATGCGAGTTACCACATTTACAAGCGTTTACAAGCCGTTACAGGCATTTGGCGCTTCAAATGCCTCTGAACCTCCATCCTGAATGCATTTTTTTGCTTTCCAAAAAATGCTTCTAAACTTAATTGCCCTGGAAACAACTATAAACGACTCAGTGTACATGTGCTGATAAGATAACAGAGGAGAGTTCAGGGGCAGCTGAAAAAAATGCCCAGCTGATGCCCTCCAGGGGCCAGCTTAAGGGCAGCCAATCGACTGCATCACACTGCAGTGTTCCGCATGTTCAGGGCGCCGCTGTCTCTGCGCGTTATTCCAAAAGTTCTTTGGTGTGGGCCTTTTTTGAGACTTGTGCAGCAGATCGCACCGTTGCTATTTGCAACATATGTCTGAATCGTATCTCGCGTGGCCAAAACATGAGCCGCTTGGGCACCACGTGCTTGACCAGACATATGTCGACCTGCCATGCAGTCCGTTGGCAAGCATACAAAAAAGACCCACACCAAAAAACAAAGCAGACCTCTCCTTGCTCCTCATCAGCTGGGATCTCCAACCCCACTATACCTTCAGTCCTCTCTGAAACCTGCACTGAGAGGAATGAAGGTGTTTTTTTGCTAGCACTTCAACTGCTGCCTTTTCAGTTGGTAGACTCTGCCCCCTTCCGTGAGTTTGTGGAATGTGCGGTTCCTCAGTGGCATGTTCCCAAACGCCACTTTTTCTCATGGAAGGCAATTCTGCCTCTCTACCGGCATGTGGAAGGCAATGTCTTGGCCTCGCTGGACAGAGTGGTCAGCGGTAAGGTGCATATTACCGCTGACTCATGGTCCAGCAGGCATGGACAGGGACGTAACCCATCTTTCACGGCGCATTGGGTGACTCTGCTGGCAGCTGGGAAGGATGCAGGACAAGGTGCAGTAGTGTTGGAGGTTGTTCCGCCACCACGCCTCCAAAATGCAACTACTGGTGATTCTGACACACCTCTCTCCTCCACCCCTCCTCTTCTTCTTCCTCCATGGCCTCTTCCTGTGCCTTGTCCGCGGAACCAGCGGTGCCCCGTAGGCGTTCAAGGGGCTACGCAAGTACGCAGGCAAAAAGATGCCATGCGGTGCTTGAGCTGGTGTGCTTGGGGGACAGGAGCCACACTGGGGCAGAGATTCTGTCAGCTCTGCAGGGGCAGGCTCAGAGGTGGTTGACACCACGCCAGCTTAAGCCAGGAAAGGTGGTTAGCGACAATGGCACCAACCTCTTCTCTGCCCTCCGACAGGGATAACTGACCCATGTGCCCTGTTTGGCTCACGTCCTTAACTTGGTGGTGCAGCAGTTCTTGGGCAGGTACCCGGGCTTACAGGAGGTCCTGAAGCAGGCCAAGAAACTCTGTGGGCATTTCCACCGGTCATATAATGCCAGTGCTCGGCTGGCTGACCTGCAAAAGGAATACAACCTGCCCAAGAACCTCCTAATCTGTGACATGGCCACCAGGTGGAACTCTACGTTGGCCGTGCTGCAGAGGCTGCACACGCAGCAGAGGGCCATCAATGAGTATCTGTTGCAATATGGCACCAGGACAGGGTCAGGGGAGCTTGGATTTTTTCCCCCACACCAGTGGGCCATGATCAGGGATGCATGCACTGTCCTGGCACCATTTGAGGAGGCCACAAGAATGGTGAGCAGTGACAGTGCATGCATCAGTGACACGGTCCTTCTTGTCAACCTGTTGGAGCACACGCTGCATGGAATAATGGACAGGGCACTTGAGGCAGAACAGAGGGAGAAAGGGGAGGACTTCCTTACCTCTCAAGGACCCCTTTATCCAGACAGTGTTCCTGCTGGCCCGCCTATCACACAGGAAGAGGACGAGGAGGAGGAGGAGGAGCATTGTGTCAGCATGGAGGTGGAGCCTAGCACTCAGCATCAGCAGCAGTCTTCTTATGCTGCATGGCCTCCCTGATCCTGCAAAGCCTGCGTAAAGGATCCTCGTATTCGTGCTATCAAGGAGAGGGATCATTATTGGCTGGCAACCCTCCTTGATCCACGTTACAAGGATAAGGTTGCGGACCTTATCTTGCCGTAGCAGAGGGAGCAAAGGATGAAGCATCTTCGGGAGGCCTTGCAGAAAGGTCTGTGCAACGCGTTCCCAGAGACTGGGAGGTTACAAATTCCTGGTTCTGGACAACGTGTTGCTGAGGCTTCAGTCAGTCAAAGAAGGAGCGGTGGAGAAGGTGGCCGTCAGACCGATGCGTTCAGACAATTTTTTAGTCCGCAGCCCCAAGGTATGATAAGTTCCAGCAACCATCGCCAGCGTCTGTTTACATGGTGCAGGAATACCTAGGGGCAAGATCAGACTTGGACACCTTTCCCACCGAAAATCCTCTGGGTTACTGGGTCTTGAGGATGGATCACTGGCCAGAGCTTGCACAGTATGCAATTGAGCTACTGGCCTGTCCTGCATCCAGTGTTCTTTCGGAACACACATTCAGTGCTGCTGGAGGGTTTGTAACCGATCACAGGGTGCTCCTGTCCACCGTCTCGGTCGATCGACTGACCTTCATAAAAATGAATCAGTCTTGGATCACCACCAGCTACCAAGCACCTAATGCTGATGTAACAGAATAATTTTCTTTGAAATGTCAGATCCCTTCAAGACTGCCTATGCTGATGCAGAGGGACTATCCTGTTATGCTGAGTGACTATCCTCTTCCTCCTCAATGATCATGCTGATAGCATGTGTAGCGCTACCCCCAGTTAAGAGACCTGCTGGTTTTGTTTGGGTCTGTACTCTGGCTATCAACCCTTAGAACTTGGCTCAAACCCTCCCTTGGCACATCTGGTCTGCACAGAGATTGTGGAACCCACTGGTGACTGGGGAAGTTTAGAGTTACAGAGGAGGTCTAGTGCTAGAATTGTTGCACGCGGCGATACCTCACTTATGTGGTTTGAACGGCGTTTACATATGTGGGCGGGACTTACGTATGCGTTTTTTTTTCTATTATTTTTTTTTATTATTTTACTTAATTTTTTTTATTTTTACACTTTTTTTTACGATCGCTTTTATTCCTTTTACAAGGAATGTAATCATCCCTTGTAATAGGAATGGTGTGTGACAGGTCCTCTTTATGGAGAGATTCGGGATCAATAAGACCCCACATCTCTCCTCCAGGCTGGGAAGCATGAGATTGTGAAAAAAAATTCACCGATCTCTTGCTTACTAGCCGCAATCGCGGCTTTGTTTACTTCTGAGAACCCGGGCGTGACGTCATCACATCGCGCCTCGGGCCTCCAATGGACATAGAGATGACTGGTGACCATCTGGTCACCAGTCATCTCTATGCTTCCCATCCGGCGCCGGACGATTCATTCTCCGGGCCCCCGATGGCACGGTAGAGCCCGGAGAAGCACCGGATGGCGGCAGGAGGGGGGGTGTCCCCTCCCGCCACCTATAAGAATGATTAAGCGGCAGAACTGCTGCTATGATTGTTCTTATTGTGCACAGAATCGCCGGCAGAAGAGAAGAATATCTGAATGATGCCTCTAGATGCAGGCATCATTCAGATATCCCCCCACAAAGCCCAGGACGTCATATGACGTGCACCCAGGATGGGAGATATCATCTGTGAACATCATATGACTATGGGCGGGTATTGAAGTGGTAAAAAATGTACCAGTTCAAAATTACAAACAGATTCTACGTAACAACAAACCTACAGTCCCTGTCTTGTTTTCACCGCCTGTATACTGCTGTTCAGAGTATATAGGGCCTGGCGGCCCCACGCCTTTCCTTTTTTTAATTTGGGTGCGGGATTTCCCTTAATATCCATACAAGACCCAAAGGGTCTGGTAATGGGCTGGGGGGGGGGGGGCATAACCATGCAATTTTTCTCAATGATTTTCATCCATATTGCCGGGGCCAGACATTACATTAAAGCCGCAAGCAGTTTTAAATGACTTTTTTTCCTTTAGAAATGTCATTTTGTGCAGGAACAGTTCTAAACACGGGAAACACGTGCCACTTCACAGGCATACTATAGGCACCCCCCAAGTACGATATTTACTTTCACTTTTTTTTTTCACTTGCATCATTAAAATCACTGCTCCCAAAAAAACTGCCATTTTTAAAACTTTTTTTTGCATTGATACATGTACCCTGGGGCAGGACCCGGGTCCCCAAACCCTTTTTTGGACAATAACTTATATATTAGTCTTCATAATTAGCACTTTTGATTTCAAACATTCGAGTCCCATAGACTTTAATAGGGTTCTAAAGTTTGCGCAAACTTTCGGTCTGTTCGCAGGCTCTGGTTCGAACCGGGGGGGGGGGGGGGGGGTCGTTCGGCTCATCCCTATATACAAACACCACTCTCATACTCCCTAAGACATCATAAGGTTGATTTACTAAAACTAGAGAGTGCACAAACTGGTGTAGCTCGGCATGGTAGCCAGTCAGCTTCTAAGTTTAGCTTGTCCAATTAAGCTTTGACAAAAAAAAAAACCTGGAAGCTGATTGGTTTTTATGCAGAGCTGCACCAGATTTTGCACTCTCCAGTTTTAGTAAATAAACCCCAATGTGTATGTTTTTTTTCTTACCTTGAAAAGTCCACCTTCCGAGTCCCTGGCCAGAACCACTTGTGTGTATTGGAGACCACTAATCCAGCTTTGCAGATGTCCCCTCACACTGACGTCACTGCTGCCTACTCCTCTTCTGGATCCTTTGAGGACTCCGTCACTGGGTAACCAGTACAAAGTGTCCATGTCACACAGTGATGTGGACACCTAAAAGGACAAGGCCTCCTGTAAATAATAGAAGAAAAATATTTTGAGCATTACGTGACCAAAGTTTTGGAGAAAGATCAACTTTAAAAACATAAAGCTAGAATTAAGCTTTAGATCACAACAGTGGTGTTTTCTTTAACAGTATTGCCCTCTAGTAATCTCATGAAATGCCTGTCTCATCTGCACCTGGGCTTGCACACCCTTTTCTCTAAATCCCTAGGCATAAAGAAGAAATTAGACTATGATTAAATGGCTCTGGATCTTTACTTTAAACTTGAGAATGAACCTGTGCACGTACTTTTATTACAGTTATTATCTTGGTGCTAGAATTGAAATAATAAACACCACCGGCACTCCATGTTCAAGCTAATTACATTTGCTTCACAATAACTAAAAAAAGAAGAGGCTAAACTAAGACTAATAATGATTTAAGTGACAGCAGCAAACCAATTAACTTTCTGACTATAATAATGGCTGACTTGAGTACTATCTTGTCTGGTGATGACTGCATAATTCTCTAAATGAGTGACTAGCAAATGGAAAAGATTCAGGTAAAAAAGGAATCTGTCCACAAATATAGCGAGAGGAGAATACGCTGCTAATAAAGAAGTGATAAAATCTCCTACAGTAAAGATGTAAAGTTTCCCCCCACCCTTACCCTGTCTTTCTCTCCTCCCTCCTCTCACCCCACACCTCTACCTACAGTTAATTAAAAGAAAAATACCTCAATGCACTTCCTCTTCTACCTGTATATATAATGTGGAGACACAACTAGAAGATAATTTCCCATACATAAAGGAACAGTCAATGTATATGCACAAGAGAACGCAATTAAAATTTTCTCAAGATGGTACAGGACCCCTCTTAGACTACACAAAATCTATCCCTCACTTCCATCAAAGTGTTGGAGATGTGAGGGGGAACTGGGATCATTCTTACACATCTGGTGGACATGTCGCAAATTACAATCCTTCTGGAAAGAGGTCCACCGATTCACAAATCAGATAACCACCTACATGCTTGATTACTCACCAGCACAAATTTTACTACACCACTCCTCAACCCCGAAAAAGGCCTACCCTCGTTCACTTGCCATGCATATGGTAAATGCGGCAAAGATGTGTGACCCAGCTAAATGGCGCTCCCCAGAACCGCCACCCATAGCAGATTGGTTTAAACGTATACAAAAAACTGCGGAAATGGAGGAACTAATACATCAAGCAAAAGACACCCCGTCCAAATTCAGCAAGTTTTGGTCATGCTGGCGACACTTTACCACGACGGACGAATACAAACAAACCCTAACCTAAAATGGCCTCGGGAGCTCCGGCTGCCCCCCTCGCCCCAAAACTCTCTTCAAAACACCACTAGAATATAACCAAACGCTCCTTAGTTACCCTCTCTGATCAACTCCCCCCCCCATTACACCCCTTCTCTTAACCCCCTATTCCATCGTCTCGGATACCTACGACGAATATCCAGATGCAAAATCCACCATAATTTTGACTATATCCCATAACACCTGATAAGCTTTGAATGAGCAAAGTAACATTGAACCCTAGTTAACCAATTGCTTAATACCATATGTTGCATGTTGTGTTACATATTATGTATTCGAACAAACATATTGTTACATTTGTTACATTTGTTCGTTTATCAGAGCGGCTGCACCCACATCAATGCTACCTTCTGTTATGTTATTCACCCTTAACCACTTAAGCCCCGGACCATTTGGTAGCTAAAGGACCAGAGGTGAATTCAGAATTTTGCACTGCGCTGCTTTAACTGTAAATTGTGCGGACATGCAATGTTGTACCCAAACGAAATTTGCGTCCTTTTCTTCCCACAAATAGAGCTTTCTTTTAATGGTATTTGATTGCCTCTACGATTTTTATTTTTTGCGATATAAACGGAAAAACCGAAAATTTTGAAAAAAAATGATATTTTCTACTTTTTGTTATAAGAAAAATCGAATAAACTCAATTGTAGTCATACATTTAGGCCAAAATGTATTCAGCTACATGTCTTTAGTAAAAAAAATGTCAATAAGCGTATATTTATTGGTTTGCGCAAAAGTTATAGCGTCTACAAACTAGGGTACATTTTCTGGAATTTACACAGCTTTTAATTTATGACTGCCTATCTCATTTCTTGAGGTGCTAAAATGGCAGGGCAGTACAAAACCCCCCAAATGACCCCATTTTGGAAAGTAGACACCCCAAGGAAATTGCTGAGAGGCATGTTGAGCCCATTGAATATTTTTTTTTTGTCCCAAGTGATTGAATAATGACAAAAAAAAAAAAAATTACAAAAAGTTGTCACTAAATGATATATTGCTCACACATGCCATGGTTATATGTGGAATTGCACCCCAAAATACATTCTGCTGCTTCTCCTAAATACGGGGATACCACATGTGTGGGACTTTTTAGGAGCCTAGCCACGTACGGGACCCCGGAAACCAAGCACCGCCTTCAGGATTTCTAAGGGCGCAAATTTTTGATTTCACTCCTCACTACCTATCACAGTTTCGAAGGCCATAAAATGCCAAAATAGCACAAAACCCCCCCAAATGACCCCATTTTGGAAAGTAGACACCCCAAGCTATTTACTGAGAGGCATGATTAGTCCATGGAATATTTTATATTTTGCCACAAGTTGCGGGAATATGACAAACTTTATTTTTTTTGCACAAAGTTGTCCCTAAATTATATATTGCTCACACATGCCATGGGCATATGTGAAATTACACCCCAAAATACATTCTGCTGCTTCTCCTGAGTACGGGGATACCACATGTGTGGGACTTTTTGGGAGCCTAGTCGCATACGGGACCCCAAAAACCAAGCACCGCCTTCAAGGTTTCTAAGGGCATAAATTTTTGATTTCAATCCTCACTACCTATCACTACCTATCACAGTTTTGAAGGCCATAAAATGCCAAGATAGCACAAAACCCCCCCAAATGACCCCATTTTGGAAAGTAGACACCCCAAGCTATTTGCTGAGAGGCATGTTGAGCCCATTGAATATTTTTTTTTTGTCCCAAATGATTGAATAATGATAAAAATAAAAAATAAATAAAAAATGTACAAAAAGTTGTCACTAAATGATATATTGCTCACACATGCCATGGTTATATGTGGAATTGCACCCCAAAATACATTCTGCTGCTTCTCCTGCGTATGGGGATACCACATGTGTGGGACTTTTTGGGAGCCTAGCCGCGTACGGGACCCCAAAAATCAAGCACCGCCTTCAAGGTTTCTAAGGGCATACATTTTTGATTTCACTCCTCACTACCTATCACAGTTTTGAAGGCCATAAAATGCCAAGATAGCACAAAACCCCCCAAAATGACCCCATTTTGGAAAGTAGACACCCCAAGGAAATTGCTGAGAGGCATGTTGAGCCCATTGAATTTTTTTTTTTGTCCCAAGTGATTGAATAATGACAAAAAGAAAAAAAAAATGAACAAAAAGTTGTTACTAAATGATATATTGCTCAAACATGCCATGGTTATATGCGGAATTGCACCCCAAAATACATTTGGCTGCTTCTCCTGAGTACGGGGATACCACATGTGTGGGACTTTTTGAGAGCCTAGCCGCGTACAGGCCCCCGAAAACCAAGCACAGCCTTCAGTATTTCTAAGGGCACAAATTTTTGATTTCACTCCCCACTACCTATCACAGTTTTGAAGGCCATAAAATGCCAAGATAGCCCAAAACCCCCACAAATGACCCCATTTTGGAAAGTAGACACCCCAAGCTATTTGCCGAGAGGCATGGTGAGTATTTTCCAGCTCTCATTTTTTTTTGAAAATGAAGAAAGACATATTTTTTTTTTTCTTTTTTAAATTTTTAAAACTTTGTGACAAAAAGCGAGATCTGCAAAATACTCAACATACCTCTCAGCAAATAGCTTGGGGTGTCTACTTTCCAAAATGGGGTCATTTGAGGGGGTTTTGTGCCATCTGGGCATTCCATGGCCTCCGAAACTGTGATAGGCAGTGAGGAGTGAAATCCAAAATTTACACCCATAGAAATCCTGAAGGCGGTGCTTGGTTTTCGGGGTCCTGTACGCGGCTAGGCTCCCAAAATGTCTCACACATGTGGTATCCCCGTACTCAGGAGAAGCAACAGAATGTATTTTGGGGTGCAATTCCACATATAACCATGGCATGTTTGAGCAATATATAATTTAGTGACAACTTTTTGTACCTTTTTTTTTTTCTTTTTGTCATTATTCAATCACTTGGGACAAAAAAAAAAAAATATTCAATGGGCTCAACATGCCTCTCAGCAAATAGCTTGAGGTGTCTACTTTCCAAAATGGGGTCATTTGGGGGGGTTTTGAACTGTCCTGGCATTTTATGCACAACATTAGGAAGCTTATGTCACACATCATCCACTCTTCTAACCACTTGAAGACAAAGCCCTTTCTGACACTTTTTGTTTACATGAAAACATTTTTTTTTTGCAAGAAAATTATGTTAAACCCCCAAACATTATATATTTTTTTAAAGCAAAGGCCCTACAGATTAAAATAGTGGGTGTTGCATTTTTTTTTCCACACAGTATTTGCGCAGCGATTTTTCAAACGCATTTTTTTGGGGAAAAACACACTTTTTTTATATTTAATGCACTAAAAAACACTATATTGCCCAAATGTTTGATGTAATAAAAAAGATGATCTTAGGCTGAGTACATGGATACCAAACACGACATTCTTTAAAATTGCGCACAAACGCGCAGCGGCGAGAAACTACATTCATTTTTAGAAGCATTTAAAAGCCTTTACAGGTTACCACGTTAGATTTACAGAGGAGATCTACTGCTAAGATTACTGCCCTCGATCTGACCTTCGCGGTGATACCTCACATGCATGATGCAATTGCTGTTTACATATGACGCTAGACCGACGCTTGCGTTCGCCTTTGCGCAAGAGCAGGGGGACAGCGGTGCTTTTTTTATTTTTTTATTTTTTATTATTTATTTTGCTTTTATATTTTATTTTTAAACTGTTCCTTCCATATTTTTTTTTTTTTATCATTTTTATTGTTATCTCAGGGAATGTAAATATCCCCTATGATAGCAATAAGTAGTGACAGGTACTCTTTTTTTGAAAAAAAATGGGGGGTTAGACCCTAGATCTTTCCTCTGCCCTCAAAGCATCTGACCACACCAAGATCGGTGTGATAAAATGCTTTCCCAATTTCCCAATGGCGCTGTTTATATCCGGGGGGGCATTCCCTCCCACTGCTTGTAAAAGCAGTCTAGAGGCTAATTATCTGCTAGAATTGCTTTTACATGAAAGCCGGCCACTGGCTGAAAAGAATGATACCAAGATGATACCTAAACCTCCAGGCATCATTCTTGTATAAACATTCAAAGTCCAGCAACATACCAGTACGTTGCTGGTCCTTGTTGGACATGTATTGTAATCTTTTTTTTTCATGCAGCCTGTTGGCTGAACGAAAAAAGAGATTGATCGGTGGGTATGCCCACCATTAGAATACCTCCCTTCATCCACCCACTTCTAATGATGGGCATATATGCCGAAGCATGGGGGCATCCTCCCGCAAAAAAGTTATGCCGCGTACACACGGTCGGACTTTTCCACGGGCAAGCCTTCGTCGGAATTTCGACCGTATGTACACGGCATAAAAGGTTATGCTGCGTACACACGGTCGAACTTTTCCACGGGCAAGCCTCCGTCGGAATTTCGACCGTATATACGCGGCATTAGGAGCAAAATCGCTCCTCCGCCCCTGCTGCCCCCATGCTTCGGCATATATGCTCTTTTTTTAACTGTGGTGGTGAAATCACCTCCTACAGCGTTGGAGTCACGGCTTTATGTATCGTGGGAGCAAACGCTGTTGCTGTCAAGATAAATAAATCCGCAATGCAAC
Source organism: Rana muscosa (assembly GCA_029206835.1). NCBI lineage: Eukaryota > Metazoa > Chordata > Amphibia > Anura > Ranidae > Rana > Rana muscosa. Next base: position 1,028,259,968 of record CM055116.1, read on the forward strand.
TGAATGGCGTACCTGCTAAGCAAATGATGGTTAACATTAAAACAAAGTAACATTACAGTACAACAGTAAGACCTTACCATACCATACCTGCAAAGCAAATACCAAAACAAAACCTAGTAAAAAATAAAAAAATTTTTTAACGCAACCTGTGCCTAAAATATATATATGCCGAAGCATGGGGGCATCCTCCCGCAAAAAAGTTATGCCGCGTACACACGGTTGGACTTTTCCACGGGCAAGCCTTTGTCGAAATTTCGACCGTATGTACGCGGCATAAAAGGTTATGCCGCGTACACACGGTCGAACTTTTCCACGGGCAAGCCTCCGTCGGAATTTCGACCGTATATACGCGGCATTAGGAGCAAAATCGCTCCTCCGCCCCTGCTGCCCCCATGCTTCGGCATATATGCTCTTTTTTTAACTGTGGTGGTGAAATCACTTCCTACAGCGTTGGAGTCACGGCTTTATGTATCGAGGGAGCAAACGCTGTTGCTGTCAAGATAAATAAATCCGCGATGCAACTGAATGGCGTACCTGCTAAGCAAATGATGGTTAACATTAAAACAAAGTAACATTACAGTACAACAGTAAGACCTTACCATACCATACCTGCAAAGCAAATACCAAAACAAAACCTAGTAAAAAATAAAACATTTTTTTAACGCATCCTGTGCCTAAAATATATATATGCCGAAGCATGGGGGCATCCTCCCGCAAAAAAGTTATGCCGCGTACACACGGTCGGACTTTTCCACGGGCAAGCCTTTGTCGAAATTTCGACCGTATGTACGCGGCATAAAAGGTTATGCCACGTACACACGGTCGAACTTTTCCACGGGCAAGCCTCCGTCGGAATTTCGACCGTATATACGCGGCATTAGGAGCAAAATCGCTCCTCCGCCCCTGCTGCCCCCATGCTTCGGCATATATGCTCTTTTTTTTTAACTGTGGTGGTGAAATCACCTCCTACAGCACTGGAGTCACGGCTTTATGTATCGTGGGAGCAAACGCTGTTGCTGTCAAGATAAATAATTCCGCGCTGCAGTTGAATGGCGCACCTGAAAACAAAAAATTACATACCTGAAAAGCAAGCATGATAAAACATTGCAGAATGGAATACAGTAAAAAAGAGCAGAACAATAAAGAGAAAATAGAGAGAGCGAGAGAGAACAATAAAACGACAACTATTTTTGTTTTTTTTATTTTATATTTTTTTTGTGTTTTTGTTTTTTACGTTTTTTTTTTTCTTTTTTACACTTTTTTTTTTAAACTTTAACAACTGTAATGGTTCGGGTCTCTCAAAATGTAATGGCATCTTGGGAGACCCTGTGTAAGTGTGTCCTAGTCTGTGAAATGCTGTACCCTACGCTAAAACTTCACTTTTGAGTGGTAGCGTTCAAAACATTCATCAAGGCAAAGACCAGGTTTGTCAGGACAGAGTGGACAATAATAACGGGTGTCACGCCTAAATCCGCGCTTGCTACAGACACGACATCTTTTTTGGGGGGTTCGTTGGGTAGGGGTACTCGGGAGGAGATGCGTATAATGCCTCTCATGCAGCCGGCTTACTGCATTTGGTAGGGGATGGTGAGGTGCAGAACCGCCTGGATACAGGAGTTCTGTGACTATCTCATTCTGGAATTTTAGAAGAGATAAAGTCCCGCCTGAAGCTCTGTATAGCACATGAGCGTTCAGCAAAGCCAATTGGAATAAGGATAGAGACACTTTTTTGTACCAGCGTCTCGCCTTACGGTCAATTAGATACGGCGCCATCAACTGGTTGTTGAGGTCCACCCCTCCCATATTTTTGTTATATTCGTGGACACAGAGGGGTTTCTCCACAACACCAGTCGCCATACGAATTTGGACTGTCGTGTCTGCATGAAGGGAGGTAAGAAGGAAAACATTCTTATTGTCCCTCCACTTCATAGCGAGCAAGTTATTACACTTTACGCAGGCTCTCTCCCCCAGCCTAAGACGGGCATCTACAAGCCGCTGGGGAAAGCCCCGGCGATTAGGTCGCACGGTGCCACATGCTCCAATCTGATGATCAAACAAGTGACTAAACAGTGGCACGCTCGTGTAATAATTGTCCACATACAAGTGGTACCCCTTTCCGAATAAGGGTGACACCAAGTTCCACACTATCTTGCCAGCGCTCCCTATGTAATCCGGGCAGTTGACCGGCTCAACCTGACTATCTTTTCCCTCATAAACCATAAAGCTCCATACATAGCCTGTTGCCCTGTCACAGCACTTATAGAGCTTGACCCCGTATCTGGCACGCTTGCTGGGAAGGTACTGCTTGAAAGCCAAGCGGCCAGAAAATTTAATCAGGGACTCATCAACGCAGACAGCTTGATCGGGAATAAACAAGGCTGCAAAACGTTCGTTGAAGTGGTTTATGAGGGGCCGAATTTTATAGAGCCGGTCGTATTCAGGGTCCCCACGTGGATGACAAAGTTCATTGTCGTTGAAGTGCATGAACCGCAAAATCTGCTCGTATCGTTTCCTGGGCATGGAGGCAGAGAACACGGGCATGTGGTCAATTGGGTGCGTGGACCAATAAGCACGCAATGACGGGAATTTATGTGTGCCCATGTTGAGGGAAAGGCCCAGAAAGGTCTTAAATTCGGAAACCGTAATTGGTTTCCAATCTTTGGCAATGGAAGGCAACTGGGGATTAGCGGCGATGAATTGACCAGCATATAAATTACTCTGGTCCACAATAGATCTATAGAGATCTTCTGTGAAAAACAGCGAATAATAATCGATTGGCATAAAATCAGCTGTTTCCACCTGAATACCGGGTTGGGCAGTGAATGGGGGAAGTACGGGTTCTGCAGAAGTGGTGGGGACCCAATCAGGATAGGCGAATTCTGCAGGAAGAGCACTATGTGTACGACGGGCCTGCCTTTGTCTTCTTATTGGTGGCAGCGGGACACTACTTGTGCTTGCCACCTCGCCAGCTTGAACTGCACTTATGGGACTCGCCACGTCACCACGTGATACTGCAGTGCTGGATGTACGCCCAGGCTGTACTAGGCAGCTGGTTCTTGCCAATTCACCAGAAGGAATAGCGGCGCTAGTACTCCTCTGCTCCATGATACGAGAGCCCTGCGGTTCTTGCTTCTCAACAACCTCAGAAGATCGGGATCGGGTACGCCTGACCTTAGCAGGGACCTCAACTTCGTCGTCAGAGCTATCTGACGTGGGGCCGCTGACGTCACTGTCTTCTACGGGAAGATATTCTGAGCCTGAATCTAACAGATACGTGACCTCCTCTTCACTATCTGTCATGCTCAGAATCTCGTAGACCTCTTTATTAGTGTACCTTCGACTTGCCATTTTGGGCTCTAAATTTAGGGGTACACTAGTAAGATTCACAGGAAAAAAAGCACCCGACTGTCGTCAGCAAATATATCAAACGCTACAAAAAAAACTGTTAGCGGTCGCAGGGATCAGGACTGTCTCTGCGAACGCTGCAGTTATGTGTGTTGTGTTTGGTAAGTGACAGTGATCGGTCGATACTGCACTTGGGTGGGCTGGGCTGGGCTGGGCGGAGGGGCTAAACGCAGGTGCTAGCAGGTATCTGGGCTGATCACGCTAACACTGCGTTTTTGGGAACCCTAAACCGCTGGGGACGCTAGTATAGATCTGATCAGATACTATACCACTAAGGGAGGTGTATGCTTTGCGCGTGGGTGTTAGCATTACTGGCACTAACCTAACGCTGCCTGGGGCGACGCAGACCCTCTTTGGCGCTAAAACCTAATTGATCTCACCCGCCGGGCGATCAGGGGGTTAAACCTTTATTGGGTTATATACGGCGGGTGCCCTGATGCTATAAAAAGCAAACTAACCAACCAGTGTCACCCGTAACCTTTATATGGTGATCACTGGTGAAAGGGTTAACTAGGGGCAATCAGGGGGTTAAAACCTTTATTAGGTTAAATATGGGGGTACCCGACGCTATATAAAAACCTGACGGGTTACCTAAATAACTAAATAACGAACTGGGTAACCAGTGTCACCAGTGACGCTTATACGGTGATCACTGGTGAAAGGGTTAACTCTAGGGGCAATCAGGGGGTTAAAATAATATATGGGGGTACCTGACGCTCTAAAAACCTGCGGCGAAACTAAAAATAAATAACTGGCTATCTAGGGCATCACCGGCACTAAATACAGCGATCGAAAATACGATCGCTTAGTGACGCTGGCGTTAGGGGGTGAAAGGGTTACCTGGGGGGCGATCAAGGGGTTAAACCTTTATTAGGGGGGGTTAGGGGGCTACCCTGGACCTAAAGGGGCCTAAACCTAACTGCCCTGCAACTTTTTACTATCACAGATGACACTAAATGCAGTGATCAGTAAAATAAATGATCACTGCAATCAGTGACACTGTGATTGGGGGCTGGGGGGTGACCTGGGGGGTGATCTGGGGGTGACTGGGGGGTGAAATGTGTGCCTATGTGTACCTATGTGTCAGTGGACTGTTGGTGCACTAACCTGCTTCCTCTCTCCTCGGCGTCGGAATCGAAAAGACCGGCGCGAGGGAGATGACATCACTTCCTCCTGCCTGTGTTTACATCACATGGCAGAGGAAGCATTTTCATTGGCCGGGAGCAATCGCGAGGGGGTGGCCGAAATCAAATGGTCACCCCCTCATCTCTGATCGCTCCCCAACGATAAACGGCCACTCACTGTATAGGAGGGGGGTCCGATCGGACCCCCCAACTGTACAAAGGCGATCACGTACACTCTACGTGATTGTGCCTGTCGGTGCCATTCTGCCGACGTATATATACAGTGAGCGGTCGTTATGTGGTTAAAGTGGTTGTAAACCACGTAGACAATTTTTTTTTTTACTTACCTGCAAGACAAAGCTATAATGAGCTAGTATGACTAGCATACTAGCTCATTATGTACCACTTACCTTCGATCGGGGCCCCCGAAGTCATCCGTGTCCCTCCTCTAGCCGCATCCATCGCTGCGGCGATAGCCGGAATGTTACTTCTGTGATTGGCCGGAGCGGCGAAGACGTGACTCCGCGCATGCGCACGTGAGCTGTCGAATTCGGCTACGTCGTCGAATGTTGCGACCTAGCCGAATTTGTGAATGGGGTGACATCAGCGTCGCCGCATTTACATACAAATATCTCCTTAACCGTGTAGGTTAAGGAGATATTTCATGCACCTACAGGTAAGCCTTAATCTACTGTAGGCTTACCTGTAGGTCTTTGTTTAAAAAGTGGGTTTAAAAGAAGAAGATAATTTCCCACAGGCTACAACGATATTGCACTGGTTCAAGTTATGCATTAGGATACATTTCTGGTGCTATCAGTAGCATAGCTGAGAAATACGAATACCAAGTGCAAGGCCAAGTTACCCTCCCTACCCACCTAAATAGACAATACAACTGCCAATTTTCAATAATAAACAATTATAAGTAAAGATTATTGAAAATTAATGGCCTTATACAAATTTTATCATAATAACAGAACATACATAGTAAATACATAGTAAATAACATTACCCATCACTAATACCAATAGCTCAACAATATACAGTCTATAACTGCAAACATAACCACCTAAGTCCCTGACAAGTGCCAAAAACAACACTCAAAACTTATGGGGGTGTACCATTACTTAATAAAACTGTACTGACCACTAGCCACTCATAGTTTCGCCAGAGTGGACACATTCAATAACTGTTCCTATTATATATACTCCGCTCCTTTGCTTTTGTCGAGAGACAGATCTTCATTGTAGTCATATAGCACTGCCAGGGACCTGCCCATCCAGAGTAGCAAAGCTAAAGAAAAATGTTAGTCACATCTTACTTCAAAACGACAAGAACTGTCTGAGTTGCATCATCTAAATCCTTAATACAAAAGAGAAGGATATGGGAATCCCGCCTGGATGTAAATTACAGTACTCACCGATATAATATCGGGGGGTGTAATCAAATATACGTATAACCACAAAAATAAAATAAAAAAGAAGACAGACAAGAACACTCCCTAAAGAGTTAACTGCTATTTATTAAGTACTATAAAATGTATCAAAAAACAATACCAAAATGCATATAGAAAAAACCTTGGTCCCCTAACTAATGGGGAACTAAACCCAAAAATGTCTCACGGTTAATCCAGCGACTGCGTGAGCAATGGACTAAAAGAGAGATATGCCTCCCATCTGAGACATGGTACCGGCATGCATATCCCACCTCCCCCAAACCCACAAGCACCCCAAATCTCCCCCAGAAAAACAATAACCGAATCCCTAAATAGTACCCCTAGTTCCACCTAGGGACAGTGTAACTTTATACCTGATTTCAGGGATTCACTGCCCTGCGTAGGAACACTCTAGAGAGGGGTACTATTTAGGGATTCGGTTATTGTTTTTCTGGGGGGGATTTGGGGGTGCTTGTGGGTTTGGGGGAAGTGGGATATGCATGCCGGTACCATGGGACATTTTTGGGTTTGGTTCCCCATTAGTTAGGGGACCAAGGTTTTTTCTATATGTCTTTTGGTATTGTTTTTTGATACATTTTTATAGTACTTAATAAATAGCAGTTAACTCTTTAGGGAGATACTTGTCTATCATCTAAATCCTAACTAGAATGTGTGTATCCCTTCTCCCCAAAGCTGCCCTTGTGGGAACTAGCTAAAAATAAACAGGCCAGATGGATGGGTAGGTGAGATAATTCCCTGTGCTTTCCCACCCTTAAATGGTGCCAAAAAATGGCCCCTCTTTACCCCATCCCCCACCGTTAGCCCACCTATCTTACTCTATCATGCTCTTCCACCTCTTTCACTATTCAAAAGTAAAAAGTTCAGCACTGTCCTACAACAATTAGGTCCCTCCTTCACTTGTGGCTCCAATGAGAACTCTACATGGATCTGCTTACTTTTCATGATTGTCTACTATCCTCAGCTGAATATATTAAAGACTGGTGAACCCAAGTCTTCGCATACATAATTTTGATATGAAGAAATACATTTCTCTTTCAAAAACTTTGCTTGAGGGCAGGATCTGGCGGAGATTGTGATCTTTGCCCCACCATATGTTCAGATATAAACAAGTCAGTCAGAAACAGTCCAGAAGGATGCACATTGTACCAATTGGCAGCAAGGCCATAAATGACATCATACTATTGCTGGCTGCTGGTGTTCATGCACATGAAAAATCTAGGTTCTCTCTTCAGAATAGAGATTCTGAAAGAAGGGAAGTTACAAAGTTACATATAGTTACATAGTAGGCGAGGTTGAAAAAAGACACAAGTCCAACCTATATGTGTGATTATATGTCAGTATTACATTGTATATCCCTGTTGCATAAGATAACATTGAATTGTCTCTAGAAGATCATGGTTTCAGGGGTGGGCCTCAATTTACAGTACATTTCTGTCTTTCAAAGGCTTAGAAGTTTTCAGAAATTCCATAGGGAAAATGCAAAAATGTTGAGCTAATGAGTTCCATATTAATCGTTATTTTCTAGAACTTAAAACCCTTCTTCTCAAGTCTGATAAGTTCTTGTCCAGCATCGGGCATTTCAGGGAAATTTGAATAATACAGCAGGCAGGTGGTGACAGCTTTGTGTAGTTCTAGTTTCTGAGATATCCTCATTCTACTGCAGTATTGAAGTTGACACACTGAGAGGGTTAAATTTTCATGGGGTTGGAAAGAATAATTAGGACAAAATACACATTGCTCCTTGTCTCCTAGCAACATAATGGTCTTTGACACTGTCCTTTCCAAGCAGTCAGGACAAATTTACTGGTTTTTGCACCTTCAGTTGTTCAGAAATAGAAATGTCATTACACTGCATGGGAGAATATGCAGACATAACCCCAGCATTTGAACTTTTTTTGACACAATATATATATTTTTTTAAGGTGTTTTATTTATTTTTGTTTTGCAGCATAAGACAGATAAACTCAGCAATAAAGTTGAACATTGTTGCAACAATCTCCAGTTTGGTTTTATTTCATGTACTTATCCACTCATACATTCGTCATCGCTCTTCCCTAAAAATCCTACATATGTTGGTGAGTTATATTACAATAGTGCATACAGTATCTAACAAGAATTAGTGAAAAGTATTACATAACTATACAAGGCTCAAAGTTTTCCCCAACTTATTTAGACACACTCTACTAATGTAAAGTTGTTTGTATTTAAAGTGGTTGTAAAGGATCGTTTTTTTTTTGTTTTTTTTTAATATCAAACATGTCATACTTACCTCCACTGTGCAGCTCGTTATGCACAGATTGGCCCCGAACCTCCTCTTCTGAGGGTCCCCAGCGGCTCGCCCCGCATCAGATAACCCCCTCTTAGAAGCGCTCTCCCAAGGGGGTTACCTTGCGGGCGCGCTCTCGAGTGTAGCATTCGGCGTCCATAGACATGAATGCCGGACTCGGCCCTGCCCCGCCCCCCGCGTCATTGGATTTAATTGACAGCAGTGGGAGCCAATGGCTGCGCTGCTATCAATCTATCCAAACAAGAGTCGGGAACTCGTGGAGAGAGGGTACGCGCCAACGGAAATTCGGGGCTCAGGTAAGTAAAACGGGGGGGCTAGGAGGCCAGTCACTGCAAGGTGATAGGATGCATTAAGGTGAAAAAACACAAAGGTTTACAACCCCTTTAAGTAAAGTGTCAGTCAAAATATTACAGAAGAATTTCAGGCATGGTATATTTTTACGTAGTTGCATTGGACCAGCATGGACCAATGTAACTATACATGTACCATACCTGGCCTATCCCTCTAGAAGCTGGAAATCACTGTAGCAGACACCGTTACTCCAATGATCTCCACTTGCTTCCAGGTTACGTGCCAAGCAGCTGCCCTTCTGGATTCTGAACACAGGAGATTACCCCCTCCCCATGATGCCCTTCAGAGATTGCTTCAGATTTTCTCAATAAATGATTGGATGAGGTGAAGAAGTGGGCAGTGACATCATAATCTCCACTTCCTCCAATCAGAGAATGCTTTGCATTCATTGTGAACATGCAAAGTGATCTCTTAATGCCCATGGCAAGGGAGGCAACCTCTTGTGCTCACAATGCAACAGGACAGCCACTGGGCACGGGACCCTGAAGCCAGTGAAATCATTGTAATAGCAGTGTCTACAATAGTGATTTCCAGCTTGCAGAGGGATCGGCTAGGTATGGTATATGTATAGTTACACTGGTACAAGCAGGACCACTGTGACTATGTAAACATTCATACCAGGAATTCTTATTTAACCACTTCAGCTCCAGAAAGTTTCCTAAACAGGCCATTTTTTTGTTACGGCACTGTGTTGCTTTAACTGACAATTGCGCGACACTGTACCCAAACAAAACTATGATTAAGCACTGATTTGCAGTGTGAAACATGTCAGCTCCTCTTGCTGTTTTTTGCTGTCATATGTGTTGATGTGACCTTGTTTTTTTTAAATAAAGAACCAACACATTTTTTTGAGTGCGGCTGTCCAAGCTTTTCTTTAGTTTCTGCACTGTGTTGCTTTAACTGACAATTGCGCGACACTGTACCCAAACAAAACTTATGTCCTATTTTTTTCACAAATAGAGCTTTCTTTTAGCGCTATTTGTTTGCCTTTGTGGTTTTTATTTTTTGCGCTGGAAACTAAGAACGACTGACAATTGTGAAAAAAAAAACAATATTTTTTACTTTCTGCTATAAAACATATCCAATAAAAAAAAACAAATTTCCTCATCAATTTAGGCCAATTTATATTCTGCTACATGTTTTTGTAAATAAAAATCCTGATACTGTCACCATATATTGATTGGTTTGCGCAAAAATTACAGCGTCTTAAACTATGGGATATTTTTATTACTTTAAAAATTATTATTTTTTACTAGCAATGGCGGCAAACATTATAGCGGGACTGCAATATTGGGGCGGACAAATTGGACACCTAATTGACACTTTTGACACTTTTTGGGGATCAGTGACACTAATACAGTGATCAGTGCTAAAAAAAAATATGCACTGTCTCTGTACTAATGACGCAGGCAGGGAAGGAGTTTACACCAGGGGTGATCAAAGTCCTGTCCACATGTGGAGAGTGGAGCTGTAGCCAAGGAAGGCCCAATACAATGGGGGTTGAGGCCTTGGGTAGAATAAGGAAGGATATCCACTCCTGGTGGAGTATCCCTACAGTCATCCTAATAGGGAGAGTCTGGAAGCAGATGGGGCCCCCTGGGAGAACAGTGCCATCAATTTCCGAGACTATCAGTGGCGTAGTGAGGGGAAAAAGGGTAAGCCTAATGGAAGAAGCAGTTCTCCAGTCCATAAAATTGCCAGCTGCCCCGGAATCCAGATATGCAAAGCTCATTCGAGGGAAAGCGCCTACATGAATGAACACCGGAAGAAGAAGATGAGAAGGTGATGTTTCTGGGTCCAATACTCCACATTCCAGATGTATTAGACCCGAGCGTTTCCCAGACGAAGCGAGCAAGACTCCCGAAAATGACCCTTGCCCCCACAATAGAGACACAAGCCCAGGGTTTTGCGCCTAGCACATTCTTTGGGGGTTAGCCTGGTCCGACCCAGGTGCATAGTTTCCTCAGCAGGCAGAAGATGCTCCATGGGACGAAGGGAGGCTAGGGCTCAAGGAGTGCTGGCATGTTTTTTCTAGGGACCTCTCCTGAAAACGAATTTTGATCTGGTTACACAAGAAAATGACATTGTCCAGACTGGCAGGGATGGCTCTTCGAACTAATTCGTCTTTGCAACTAGGGCTTCATTGTTCCAGCTCAATTCAGCTGTGAGGATACGAAACTGAAGAGCATATTGTCCCACTGAAGAAGATTCTTGGCAAAGACATTAAAGGGCACTGGCCGCTGAAGAAACCCGAGTCGGTTACTCAAAGATGTTTCAAAAGAGCTTCAAGAAGTCAGACAGGCTAGAAACCACAGGATTATTCTTCTCCCACGGGGGAGCAGCCCTTGCTAAAGCTTTAGAGGAGAGGAGGGAAATAACATAGGCCAACTTTGCCCAATCAGACGGGAAGTTTTGAGGCTGGAGTTCAAAATGAATAGTGCATTGGCTGAAGAACCCCCTGCAGGCCTTGGAGTCCCCAGAAACGGGATAGAGCTGGCAGTTGTAGTGAATGTGTGGCTGTGACTGCTACTGGAATAGGTACAGCCACCGATTGTAATTGAGGTTGCTGACTCTGGGTTCCCAAGGAGGCCTGTAGTTGCTCGAAGTGGGAAGCCAGGTCCTGGAGGAATCGCATCACCTGAGTCTGATTCGATTCCTGGGTCTCAAGTCTGTGGACTATGCCCTGCAATGGATGATCTGTGGGTAGCGGCACTTCAGCCGGGTCCATTGCTGATGAAACTGTCAGGTCACCTGAGTCCAGGTGACAGATGCATCTCCTTAGGGTCAGGAGTGCACCACAAGGTAGTGGACCCTACGGCCGACTGCTGCGGATGGAGCTCTAGGTGATTCAGGAGAGCAGGTATTCTGGAGCACAGGATAACCCTGGGAGCTAGAGCATAAGATTTCCCAGGGCGCAGAATCTAAGAGCCAGCGGGTGTTCACCAGAGGCCCCTAGTGGTGGGGATGAATTTAGCTGCAGTCTGGCTCCAGGTCACGACCCCCAGGGCCTCCCAGCATATGCTCATGGTAGAGTACAGGAAGGTAGAGAGGAAGCAGCAGACTGCAATAACAAAGGATAGTGAGAAGATAGCCAAATGTCAGGGCAACAAGCAGGTAAGGATAGTCAAGGAACACACCAAGGTCGGGATATGAAGCAGACAAGGACAGTCAAGAACAAGCCAAGATCGGTAACTAGACTCAGACATAGAACACACAGCAAGGAGCACACGGAAGCCAATCACACAATATTGATCAGAAGGGCTGGCTTGCAGTGCACAGGTTAATATAGTGTTCCCTGATAGGGCCTGGGGTGGAGCCATGCTTTGAGGAGAGATTACTTAAGCAACCAGGTGAAGGGCGGCTGGTCTCTCAAGCTGAACACATAGAGAGGTAAGCTGACAGACAAACATTACTGCGGATCCATGACACTCAGTTTGTAGATTAAGCATCTGTGGGGGACTGTATCAAATGCTTTTGCAAAATCCAGATACAACACATCCACAGGCCTACCTTTATCTAGATGGCAGCTCACTTCCTCGTAGAATGTAAAAAAATTGGTCTGGCAGGAATAACCTTTCATAAACCCATGCTGATTATTAGGGATGAGCTGAACACCCCCCCGCTTCGGTTCGCACCAGAACCTGCGAACGGACCGAAAGTTTGCGCGAACTTTAGAACCCTATTAAATACAATGGACGCGAACGTTCGAAATTTAAAGTGCTAATTATAATGGCTAATATGCATGTTATTGTCCTAAAAAGGGTTTGGGGACCCGGGTCCTGCCCCAGGGAACATGTATCAATGCAAAAAGACGTTTTAAAAACGGTTGTTTTTTCGGGAGCAGTGATTTTAATGATGCATAAAGTGAAATAAAAAAAGGGAAATATTCCTTTAACCACTTAAGCCCCGGACCATTTCGGACCATTAGGACCAAGCCTGTTTTTGGGATTCGGCACTGCGCTGCTTTAACTGTAAATTGTGCGGACATGCAATGTTGTACCCAAATGAAATTTGCGTCCTTTTCTTCCCACAAATAGAGCTTTCTTTTAATGGTATTTGATTGCCTCTGCGATTTTTATTTTTTGCGATATAAATGGAAAAAGAACGAAAATTTTGAAAAAAAAAGATTTACTTTTTGTTATAAGAAAAATCGAATAAACTCAATTTTAGTCATACATTTAGGCCAAAATGTATTCAGCCACATGTCTTTAGTAAAAAAAATGTCAATAAGCGTATATTTATTGGTTTGCGCAAAAGTTATAGCGTTTACAAACTAGGGTACATTTTCTGAAATTTACACAGCTTTAAATTTATGACTGCCTATCTCATTTCTTGAGGTGCTAAAATGGCAGGGCAGTACAAAACCCCCCAAATGACCCCATTTTGGAAAGTAGACACCCCAAGGAAATTGCTGAGAGGCATGTTGAGCCCATTGAATATTTTTTTTTTTTGTCCCAAGTGATTGAATAATGACAAAAAAAAAAAAAAACTAATTACAAAAAGTTGTCACTAAATGATATATTGCTCACACATGCCATGGTTATATGTGGAATTGCACCCCAAAATACATTCTGCTGCTTCTCCTGAGTACGGGGATACCACATGTGTGGGACTTTTTAGGAGCCTAGCCACGTACGGGACCCCGGAAACCAAGCACCGCCTTCAGGATTTCTAAGGGCGCAAATTTTTGATTTCACTCCTCACTACCTATCACAGTTTCGAAGGCCATAAAATGCCAAAATAGCACAAAACCCCCCCAAATGACCCCATTTTGGAAAGTAGACACCCCAAGCTATTTACTGAGAGGCATGTTCAGTCCATGGAATATTTTATATTTTGCCACAAGTTGCGGGAATATGACAAACTTTTTTTTTTTTGCACAAAGTTGTCACTAAATGATATATTGCTCACACATGCCATGGGCATATGTGAAATTACACCCCAAAATACATTCTGCTGCTTCTCCTGAGTACGGGGATACCACATGTGTGGGACTTTTTGGGAGCCTAGCCGCGTACGGGACCCCAAAAACCAAGCACCGCCTTCAAGGTTTCTAAGGGCATAAATTTTTGATTTCACTCCTCACTACCTATCACAGTTTTGAAGGCCATAAAATGCCAAGATGGCACAAAACCCCCCCAAATGACCCCATTTTGGAAAGTAGACACCCCAAGCTATTTGCTGAGAGGCATGTTGACCCCATTGAATATTTTTTTTTTTTGTCCCAAATGATTGAATAATGACAAAAAGAAAAAAAAAATGTACAAAAAGTTGTCACTAAATGATATATTGCTCACACATGCCATGGTTATATGTGGAATTGCACCCCAAAATACATTCTGCTGCTTTTCCTGAGTACGGGGATACCACATGTGTGGGACTTTTTGGGAGCCTAGCCGCGTACAGGGCCCCAAAAACCAAGCACTGCGAACGCTGCAGTTATGTGTGTTGTGTTTGGTAAGTGACAGTGATCGATCGATACTGCACTTGGGTGGGCTGGGCTGGGCTGGGCTGGGCTGGGCGGAGGGGCTAAACGCAGGCGCTAGCAGGTATCTGGGCTGATCCCGCTAACACTGCGTTTTTGGGAACCCTAAACCGCTGGGGATGCTAGTATAGATCTGATCAGATCTGATCAGATACTATACCACTAAGGGGGGTGTATGCTTTGCGCGTGGGTGTTAGCGTTACTGTCACTAACCTAACACTGCCTGGGGCGACGCAGACCCTCTCTGGCGCTAAAACCTAATTGATCTCACCCGCCGGGCGATCAGGGGGGTTAAACCTTTATTGGGTTATATACGGCGGGTGCCCTGATGCTATAAAAAGCAAACTAATCAACCAGCATCACCCGTAACCTTTATATGGTGATCACTGGTGAAAGGGTTAACTAGGGGCAATCAGGGGGTTAAAACCTTTATTAGGTTAAATATGGGGGTACCTGACACTATATAAAAACCTGACGGGTAACCTAAATAACTAAATAACTTACTGGCTAACCAGTGACACCAGTGACGCTTATACGGCGATCACTGGTGAAAGGGTTAACTCTAGGGGCAATCAGGGGGTTAAAATAATATATGGGGGTACCTGACACTAATAAAAACCTGCGGCGAACCTAAAAAAAAATAACTGCCTATCTAAAACACCAGCGACACGAATACAGCGATCGGAAAAACAATCGCTTAGTGACGCTGAAGTTAGGGGGTGAAAGGGTTACCTGGGGGGTGATCAAGGGGTTAAATCTTTATTAGGGGGGGGTTAGGGGGCTACCCTGGACCTAAAGGGGCCTAATCCTAACTGCCCTGCAACTTTTTACAATCACAGATGACACTAAATGCAGTGATCAGTAAAATAAATGATCACTGCAATCAGTGACACTGTGATTGGGGGCTTTGGGGTGACCTGGGGGGTGATCTGGGGGTGACTGGGGGGTGATTTGTGTGCCTATGTGTACCTACGTGTCAGTGGACTGTTGGTGCACTAACCTGCTTCTTCTCTGCTCGGCGCCGGGAACGGAAAGACCGCGGCGAGGGAGATGACATCACTTCCTCCAGCCTTGTTTACATCACATGGCGGAGGAAGCATTTTCATTGGCCGGGAGCGATCGCGAGGGGGGGGCGGAATCGAGCGGCCGCCCCCTCATGACTGATCGCTCCCGAACACTTAACGGCCGCTCACTGCAGTGAAGGGGGGTCCGGATGGACCCCCCAACTGCACAAAGGCGATCACGTAGATCTACGTGATTCTGCCTGTCCGTGCCATTCTGCCGACGTAAATCGGCGGTGGGCGGTCGTTAAGTGGTTAAATATCGTACCTGGGGGGTGTCTAAAGTATGCCTGTGAAGTGGCATGTGTTTCCCGTGTTTAGAACTGTCCCTGCACAAACTGACATTTCTAAAGGAAAAAAAGCCATTTAAAACTGCTTGTAAATGTAATGTCTGGTCCCGGCAATATGGATGAAAATCATTGAGAAAAATGGCATGGCTACCCCATCACCCACCCCTACCCCAGCCCATTACCAGCCCCTTTGGGTCTTGTATGGATATTAAGGGGAACCCCGCACCCAAAATAAAAGAAGGCCCTATATACTCTGAACAGCAGTATACAGGTGGTGCAAGCAAGACACGGACTGTAGGTTTGTTCTTAAGTAGAATCTGTTTTTAATTTGGAACATGTACATTTTTTAAGTGTAGCTCTAGCTAAAAAATCTATTTTTAAGCTTTTTGGAGTACATAGGGAAGGGTTAACACCCCTGTAACATTTGTTTTGCTGTCTGTGCACCTGTTCAGAACATTCCACCTCACTTTCCGTCCCAATGACAAATGTTTTTGGAAAGTTTGGGGTTTTTATTGAAACAAGGATTGGTGATAGGGATGAGCCGAACACCCCCGGGTTCGGTTCGCACCAGAACCTTCGAACGGACCGAAAGTTCGCGCGAATTTTCGAACCCTATTCGTTATAATGGACGCGAACGTTCGAAATCAAAATTGCTAATTACAACGGCCAATATGCATGTTAATGTCATAAAACAGGTTTGGGGACCCGGGTCCTGCCCCAGGGGACATATATCAATGCAAAAAGAAATTTTAAAAACTAAAGTTTTTTCGGGAGCAGTCATTTTAATGATGCATAAAGTGAAAAAAAAAAAAGTGAAATTTTCCTTTAAATATGGTACCTGGGGGGTGTCTAAAGTATGCCTGTGAAGTGGCATGTGTTTCCCGTGTTTAGAACTGTCCTTGCACAAAATGACATTTGTAAAGGAAAAAAAGAAGCCATTTAAAACCACTTGCGGCTTTAATGTCATGTCTTGTCCTGGCCGCCATATGGCTGAAAATCCTTGAGAAAAATGGCATGGCTACCCCATCACCCCCCCCCCCCACCCCAGCCCCTTTGGGTCTTGTATGGATACTAAGGGGGACCCCGCACCCAAAATAAAACCCTATACCTACAACCCTATATACTCTGAACAGCAGTATATAGGTGGTGCAAACAAGACATGGACTGTAGGTTTGTTCTTAAGTAGAATCTGAACAGGTACATTATGAAGTGTAGCTACATCCCAAAAAAATCAATTTTTAAGCTTTTTGGAGAACATAGGGAGGGGTTATCACCCCTGTAACATTTGCTGTCTTTGCACATCTGTTCAGAACATGTCACCTCACTTTCCGTCCCAATGACAAATGTTTTTGGAAAAGTGGGGTTTTAATTGAAACAAGGATTGGTGATAAAGCATCAGTAGAGAGGAGATACCTTTTTCCCAAATTAAATCTAACAGGATAGAATTTTCCTTCCTAGGGGTAGATTTCCTCTCACTTCCTGTTTTCTCTTGCCGTTTGCAAGTAGGAGTCGTTTGTAAGTTGGATGTTTGAAAGTAGGGACCTGCCGTATATACTCTGCAGAAATTTGCCCTATTAGATGTTGGTGTAGCCACAAGACTGGTGGGCACAGGAATGGGCCCTGCTGTGAGTTAATAGATCAAGATTTGTACTTGCATGCACCTGTTGAACCGGGCAGAAAAATTGGGCCTTTGGTGGTGGTGGTGGTGGTGGTGGACGGTGTTGCCACAAGACTGTAAGCCCTCACAGTTACTCTTGGTGGGTGCAGGAATGGGCCCTGCTGTGAGTTATTAGATCAAGATTTGTAATTGCATGCACCTGTTGAACAGGGCAGAAAAATTGGGCCTTTGGTGGTGGTGGTGGTGGTGGACGGTGTTGCCACAAGACTGTAGGCCCTCATAGTTACTCTTGGTGGGCGCAGGAATGGGCCCTGCTGTGAACTATTAGATCAAGATTTGTAATTACACGCCCCTGTTAAACAGGGGCTGAAAAATTGTGCCTTAGGCATTGGTGCTGGTGCCACAACACTGCAACCCCTCACAGATACTGTACTTGGAGCACAGCAGTCACACCTGTTGCGAAGCATCTTTTTAAAAAATTGTAATTACACGCCCCTGTTATACAGGGGCTGAAAAATTGTGCCTTAGGCACTGGTGTGGTGGCATGGATCATTGAGGAGGAGGAAGAGGATAGTCAGTGAACATAACAGGACAGTCACTCAGCATCAGCATAGGCAGTCTTGAAGGGATGTGACATTATAAATTATTCCGTTATATCCGCTTCAGGTGTCTGGTAGCTGGTGGTGATCCAAGACTGATTCATTTTTATGAAGGTCAGTCGATCAACCGAGTCGGTGGACAGGCGCACCCTATGATCGGTGACAAATCCTCCAGCAGCACTGAATGTGCGTTCGGAAAGAACGCTGGATGCAGGACAGGCCAGTAGCTCAATTGCATACTGTGCAAGCTCTGGCCAGTGATCCATCCTCAGGACCCAGTAAGCCAGAGGATTTTCGGTGGGAAAGGTGTCCAAGTCTGACCTTGCCCCTAGGTATTCCTGCACCATGTATATCAGACGCTGGCGATGGTTGCTGGAACCGATCATACCTTGGGGCTGCGGACTAAAAAATTGTCTGAACGCATCGGTCAGACGTCCACCTTCCCCACCGCTCCTTCTGCTACTGACCGAAGCCTCAGCAACTCGTCGTCCAGGACCAGGAGTTTGTAACCTCCCAGTTTCTGGGAACGCGTTGCACAGACCTTTCTGCAAGGCCTCCCTGAGATGTCTCATCCTCTGCTCCCTCTGTGACGGCAAGATAAGGTCCGCAACCTTACCCTTGTACCGTGGATCAAGGAGAGTGGCCAGCCAGTAATGGTCACTCTCCTTGATCCGAAGAACACGAGGATCCTTCCGCAGGCTTTGCAGGATCAGGGAGGCCATGCAGCGTAGGTTAGCTGAGGCATTCGGTCCGGAGTCTTCTGGGTCACTGAGGATGACATGATCGCCAGCCACCTCCTCCCAGCCACGTACAAGTCCACTGGTTTGTTGGGACTGTACATCATCCCTAAAAGACTGCTGCTGCTGATGCTGAGTGCCAGGCTCCACCTCCACGCTCACACAATCCTCCTCCTCCTCCTCCTCCTCTTCCTGTGTGATGGGTGGGACAGAAGGAACATTGTCTGGATAAAGGGGGCCTTGAGAGACAAGGAAGTCCTCCTCTTCCTGCCTCTGTTCTGCCTCAAGTGCCCTGTCCATTATCCCACGCAGCGTATGCTCCAACAGGTGGACAAGAGGTACAGTGTCACTGATGCATGCACTGTCACTGCTCACCATCCTCGTGGCCTCCTCAAATGGTGAGAGGACAGTGCATGCATCCCTGATCATGCTCCACTGGCGTGGGGAAAAAAAGCCAAGCTCCCATGACCCTGTCCTGGTGCCGTAGTCGCAAAGGTACTCATTGATGGCCCTCTGCTGCGTGTGCAGTCGCTGCAGCATGGCCAACGTTGAGTTCCACCTGGTGGGCATGTCACATATTAGGCGGTTCTTGGGCAGGTTCAGCTCCTTTTGCAGCTCAGTCAGCCGAGCACTGGCATTATAAGATCGGCGGAAATGCACACAGACTTTCCTGGCCTGCCTCAGGACATCCTGTAAGCCTGGGAACCTGCCCAAGAACCGCTGCACCACCAGGTTGAGGACGTGAGCCATACAGGGCACATGGGTGAGCTGCCCCTGTCGCAGGGCGGAGAGGAGGTTGGTGCCATTATCAGAAACGACCATTCCTGGCTTAAGCTGGCGTGGCGTCAACCACCTCTCGGCCTGCCCCTGCAGAGCTGCCAGAACCTCTGGCCCAGTGTGGCTCCTGTCCCCCAAACACACCAGCGCAAGCACGGCATGGCATCTTTTTGCCTGCGTACTCGCGTAGCCCCTTGTACGCCTACGGAGCACCGCTGGTTCCGAGGACAGAGCACTCGAAGAGGACATGGAGGAAGAAGAAGAGGAGGGGGTGGAGGAGAGAGGTGTGTCACAACCAGTAGTAGCATTTTGGAGGCGTGGTGGCGGAACAACCTCCAACACTACTGCACCTTGTCCTGCATCCCTCCCAGCTGCCAATAGAGTGACCCAATGGGCCGTGAAAGAAAGATAACGTCCCTGTCCATGCCTGCTGGACCATGAGTCAGCGGTAATATGCACCTTACCGCTGACCGCCCTGTCCAGCGAGGCATGGACATTGCCTTCCACATGCCAGTAGAGAGACGGAATCGCCTTCCGTGAGAAAAAGTGGCGTTTGGGAACCTGCCACTGAGGAACTGCACATTGAACAAACTCACGGAAGGGGGCCGAGTCTATCAACTGAAAAGGCAGCAGTTGAAGTGCTAGCAATTTAGCCAAGCTAGCATTCAACCGCTGGGCATGTGGATGGCTGGGAGTATACTTCTTTCGACGGTCCAGCAGCTGGGGCAGGGAAATTTGCCTGCTACAATCGGACGTCGGTGTACTGCAAGTACTTGGTTGTGACACACCTAATTCTACACCTTCAGTCCTCTCAGAGCAGCTTTCAGAGAGGACTGAAGATATAGTGGGGATGGAGATCCCAGCTGATGAGGAGCAAGGAGAGGTCCGCTTTGTTCTTTGGTGTGGGTCTTTTATGTGTGCTTGCCAACGAGCTGCATGGCAGGTCGACATATGTCTGCTCATGCTTGTGGTGCCCAAGCGGCTGATGTTTTGGCCACGCGAGATACGCTTGAGACAAATATTGCAAATAGCAGTGGTGCGATCTGATGCACTCGTCTCAAAAAAGGCCCACACCAAAGAACTTTTGTGATAACGTGCAGAGGCAGCGCCCTGCACAGGCGGAGCTCTGCGGTGTGGTATAGTTGCTGTGCTGGCCTCTAGCTGGCCTCCAGGGGGCATCCTGCCTCGTTGGACATGTGACGCTGCATCCTCCTCCTCCTCCTCCTCTCTCCCTTCAGGCACCCACGTGGAGTCAGTGACCTCATCATCCCCTCCCTCTTCACCACTAGAGCAAACCTGGCAGTAAGCTGCAGCTGGTGGAACACTACTGCCAGATTGCTGTCCTTCAGCATCCCCTCTCTCTGCGCGCACACTACTGACTTCCTCAAGCTGGGTATCATCATCCGAGCCTTCGAATCGTTGGGCATCCTCCTGGAGCATGTACCCAACACTGTGCTCAAACAGTTCGGGGGACTCCTCAGGAGGACATGGTGGGTCTAGGGAAGGGGTGGCTGATGATGCCATTGAGTACGCGTTGGCAGCTGCTCTGCCAGTACCCTGAGCCTGGGTGAGAGAGGATGAGGAGGATGAGGAGGGCTTGGTCATCCATTCTACCAAGCCTTCGGCATGATGCGGCTCCACATGTCCAGCTGCCGAAAACAAAGACAAGCGTGTCCCATGGCCACGTGCTGATGACGATGCACGACCACGTCCACGGCCAGCACTGTTGTCTCTAGAAACAGAGCCTGCCTGCCCTGTGTTCTTGCCTCGGCACGCTCTGCCTCTCCTTGGCGGTCTTCCAGCCATTGTAGTCGGTAGTGTATATAGTATAAAAAATAGAACTCCTATGTGTGCTCACAACACACTGTAGGTCCTATGGGTGCTGACACTAACACACTATAGGTACTATGTGTGCTGCTGACAAGAAAATATAGGAGCTCTGTTTGCTGCCACTAACACACTAGAAGTCCTATGGGTGCTTCTGAGATGAAAATATAGGAGCTCTGTGTGATGCCACTAACACACTAGAAGTCCTATGGGTGCTGCTGAGAAGAAAATATAGGAGCTCTGTTTGCTGCCACTAACACACTAGAAGTCCTATGGGTGCTGCTGAGAAGAAAATATAGGAGCTCTGTTTGCTGCCACTAACACACTAGAAGTCCTATGGGTGCTGCTGAGATGAAAATATAGGAACTCTGTGTGATGCCACTAACACACTAGAAGTCCTATGGGTGCTGCTGAGAAGAAAATATAGGAGCTCTGTTTGCTGCCACTAACACACTAGAAGTCCTATGGGTGCTGCTGAGAAGAAAATATAGGAGCTCTGTTTGCTGCCACTAACACACTAGAAGTCCTATGGGTGCTGTTGGGGTGCAATGCTGTGCTAACAGCACTGCGGTTGGTACTACTGCAATACTGTACTAACAGTAAGCACGCACCAGACTAATCCCCAGCAGCAGCTAATAACACGCTAACTGTGCAATCAGCAGCAATGAACGATCAATGACTTAGGTAGCAATGGTTTAGCAAAGAAATAGCCAATGGTTTAGCAAAGAAGAGCAAATCTTTCAGTATCAAGCAAAGACAGAATCAGCAGACTGATCTCTCCTAAAGCCGGAACTCATGTGACCGGGGCCGATGGCGTGGCGGCCTTTTAAATGGTGGGGCATGTACTAAAGCCCCTGAGCTGTAATTGGCTACAGGCGTCCTGCCTGTAGCCAATTATTGCTCTCCGAGTTTCGGGCGCTGTGATTGGCCAAGCATGCGGGGTCACAGTGCATGCTTGGCCAATCATCAGCCAGCAATGCACTGCGCCGGCCGCGCCGGCCGCAATGCATTGCGGGGCCGCTCGCATCACACGAATGTGATGCGAACGGCCCAAATAGTTCTGGGCTCGACGAGCGAGCGAACGCCCGGTGCTCGATTCGAACATGGGTTCGAATCGAGCACCGGGCCCATCCCTAATTGGTGATAAAGCATCAGTAGAGAGGAGACACCTTTTTCCCATATTAACTCCTACAGGAGAGAATTTCCCTTCCTAGGGATAGATTTCCTCACACTTCCTGTTGTTTCTTTCCGTTTGCAAGTAGGAGTCGTTTGTAAGTTGGATGTTTGAAAGTAGAGGCCTGCCATAGATACTCTGCAGAAATTTGCCCCTTAGGTTTTGGTTTTGCCACAACACTGTAAGCCCTCACAGTTACTCTTGGTGGGCCCTGGAACGTCCTGCTGTCAACTATTAGATCAGGAATTGTAATTACATGCCATTGTTGAACAGTGGTAGGAAAAATTGGGTCTTTGGTGGTGGCGGTGGTGCCACAAGACTGTAAGTCCTCACAGTTACTCTTGGTGGGCGCAGGAATGGGCCCAGCTGTGAAATATTAGATCAAGAATTGTTATTACATGCACCTGTTGAACAGGGGCAGAAAAATTGGGCATTAGGCACTGGTGCTGGTGCCACAACACTGCAACCCCTCACAGATACTGTACTTAGAGCGCAGCAATGAGCCCTGTTGCAAAGTATTAGACCAAGAATTGTAATTACATGCCGCTGTTAAACAGGGGCAGAAAAATTGGGCCTTAGGCACTGGTGCCAAAACACTGCAACCCCTCACAGATACTGTGCTTTCTACTCGAACACCGAGCTCATCCCTACTGATTATTACTAATGATATTGTTTTTATCAACAAATTTGGGCATATAGTCCCTTAAAGACATGTGCGATTTGTTTCGTCCGAATCGAAAATTCGTACGAATTTCCGAAAATTCGTACATTCGGAAGCATCCGAAATATGAATTTCTATTCTTACGAATTTTATACGAAATACGAAATTTAGTTGACGAATTTCGTTTCGGGAGTGGGAGACTGCTCAGACTGCTACTGGTAGTCGATGGGAGATTCAGAATTGGTCAAAATAAGAATGTTCGTTTATAATTTTATTATTGTCATAATAATTACGATTATTCATTATGATGAAGTTAAAAACCCAGGAAGTCAGCACAGCACAGGGATGATGGGAGCCCCTCATAATGAGCACAGCAGGGGTACAGCCCCAGGAGGAAGTCAGCACAGCACAGGGATGGTGGGAACCCCTCATAACGAATGTTTGTAATTGTTACGAAAAGTTAACGAACCTAACAAACTTTTGTATTTCGTACGAATCCAAATAGAATTTTGGACACGAATTACGGAATTAACAGGCACAGCACAGGGATGGTGGGAGCCCCTCATAATGAGCATAATGAGTCGACGACTGCCATATTGAGAAAGGTATTTTTTGCTTTTTAAATTCATCATAACGAAGGTTCGTAATTGTTACGAAAAGTTAATGAATCTAACTAAGTGTCCCTAACTGTGTGTAAAAGTGTATGTTTTGTATTTAATAAAGAGTTGATGCTCTGCATGTTTAACCCTCAACACCTGTGTGGATTGTCTCGTGATTGAGGGGTTAAGGGCTGGTTATGGTGAATCTGCAGGCTGCGGGTGCGTTTGGAGGAAAGGAGACACAGGTCTGGCGGATGTGCCCACCTGGGGTATCTGAGATCCGTCACAGTGGTGGCAGCAGTGGGATATCTCCTACAGTCCGGGACATCCAAACCACCACCAGGATTCAAGATCTGGGCAGCCGCGGAGGAGCGATACGGGGACCGGCCAGCATGAGAGCCGAGTTCGGGAGGAGGCTGCAAGGCATGAGGAAGCAACATCGGGGACCAGCGACGGAGCACACCATGCTCGGCTGGGGGGATGTGATCCGCCGGCAACTCTGGCATGAGACGCTAAGCCATGAGCGGCACCATCAGGGGAAGATCCTTCCCTCCTCCACAGAGATGTACTGGACGCAGTACCGTGCGCGAGAGGTGTTCCTGAGGGAACGACTCCGAGATGAATGGAAGACGGAGCTTGGAAGATTGGTCCAGGAGGAGATGAGGCTGGACGCCAGCTACAGAGCCCTCCGGTGGTTTGCGGCTCAACTTTGGCCAGGTACAGCAGATGGCAGCCCGACAGAAGGCGTTGGCTACGGCGGCGTGGAGCTGCTCCATCAAAAAATGTCCTGGACTTCCGAGATGAGGTGCTGGACCTCCCCGAAGAGGCGTGTGACCTGGAGGAATTGGAGTTCCTGGTTGAGCAGGAATGGGAGCTCGAGATTGCCTACAAGCGGCTGTTTGATGGTGATCAGCAGCCTGGCATTGCTCCTGTTGCTTGAGACTGTCCGGGAGCAATAGCGGACAGTCACGAAGATGCGGAGCAAATGGGGCCAGGGGTGCCCCTACGTTTTCCCATCCTAACCGCAATGGAAGAAGCGGCGATGATGCAGAGGGCACTGCGAGTGCTAGAATGCCGGAATGCACCGGAGGTTCCCCAGGCAGCGAGACAAGCTAATAGCATAAAGGTCTCAGAAGGGGGAGTTGGGATGGGCACTGGAAGGCTGGTAAATGGTGATCAGCAGCAATGCCAGAGTATCGCATCCGGTGCCCCAGCAGAAGCCCTGGCTACAGGGCAGAGTGCCGCTGGCCTTTGCCCAGCATCAGAAAAAGAGTTGGATCCGAAGAGTCTGAGAGATGATCTTCGTGAGCTGTTTCCCCAACATCAGATATCCCCACCGGGAGTGGAGGAAGCAATTCCCCCTCCCCAGCAATTGGACACCATCCCAATGTTCATCCCCCCAGCAGAAGCGCTGGCTATGGGGCAGAGTGCCGTTGGCCTCTGCCCACCCTCAGAGTTGGATCCAGGAAGTCCGGGGATTGACCTCAGTGAGCTGTTTCCCCAGCACTTGGACACTACCCCAGTGTTTATCCCCCCAGCAGAAGCGCTGGCTGCGGGGCAGAGTGCCGCTGGCCTCTGCCCACCCTCAGCGTTAGATCCAGGGAGTCCGAGGGATGAACTCAGTGAGCTGGTTGCCCAGCCCTTGGACACTACCCCAGTGTTTATCCCCCCAGCAGAAGTGCTGGCTGCATGGCAGAGTGCCACTGGCCCCGGCCCAGCCCTTAGTATGTTTTTGGAGGGTTTGGGAGACAGCCCCTGTCAGAAGTCACCTCAGCAGCTGGTCACAGAACCAGGAGGGGAGAAAACCCTTCCCCCTCTCCAGCGGCTGAACTCTACCATTGTATATGTCCCCCTAGCAGAAGCGCTGGCTACGGGGCAGAGCGCTGTTGGCCTCTGCCCAGCATCAGAAAAAAAGATGGAGAGCCCGGGAGATAGTCCCTGCAAGATACCTCCTCAGCAGCTGGTAACTACACCAGGAGAAAAGCAAGTACCTTTTCCTCCCCAAATGCATAGCACTACCAGCCTACGTTCCCTACCAGCTGAAGCGCTGGCATCGGGGCAGAGGATTATTCAGCTCCCCCCAATATCTGCTCCCCAGCGCCAGAGTCGTACTTTTCCTTTTCCTGCTTGCCTGGGGTGGAAGTTTGTGACTAACGCAGGCCCAGACCAGTTGAGGGTCAGGGACCTGGTTAGTCTGTTTTTAAAAGGGGAGAAATGTGACAGAAGCCACTGTCACTGTGTGTTTTGGAAGGGACCGTGGGCTGGCCTCTTACCCACAGATTATGGCCCAGAAGAGACAGAGACTTGGGGACAAGCTGGCATTGAGATAATGTAATGTAATGCTACATCCCTTCTCCCCCATCCCCCCCCCTCTTGTTGCTGTGTTTAACTGTGTTGGTTCATGGTACGTAGACAATGGTCTGGACTGCAGACATCTCTCCTCAGGGGATGTGTATTGAGGGGCTGCCTGCTTACCATAATCCTTTTATGTTTAACTGTAGTCTCTGTTTCAATGTACAAGTGTTCAGTTCCCATTGGTTCTTCCTTCTCCCCTACCCCCCTTCTATGACAAGGCTAAGGGGAGTGTCCCTAACTGTGTGTAAAAGTGTATGTTTTGTTTTTAATAAAGAGTTGATGCTCTGCATGTTTAACCCTCAACACCTGTGTGGATTGTCTCGTGATTGAGGGGTTAAGGGCTGGTTATGACAAATCTGCAGGCTGCGGGTGCGTTTGGAGGACAGGAGACACAGGTCTGGCGGATGTGCCCACCTGGGGTATCTGAGATCCGTCACAGAATCCAAATTTAATTTCGGACACGATTTACGAAATACGAAATTTCGTCTAATGTCGCGTACACACGATCGTTTTTCATGACGTTAAAAATGCCATTTTTTAAAATGGGCATTAAAACCGATCGTGTGTAGGCTCCAGAGCATTTTTAACGACGTGAAAAACGGCCATTAAAAATTTCGAACATGCTCTATTTTTTCACGTCGTTTTTCATGTCGTTTTTTTTAACGTCGTGAAAAACGGTAGTGTGTATGCTTTTACGAGGGGAAAAAAAACGCGCATGCTCAGAATCAAGTATGAGACGGGAGCGCTCGTTCTGGTAAAACTAGCGTTCGTAATGGAGATAGCACATTCGTCACGCTGTAACGGACTGAAAAGCATGAGGCTGAAAAGCGCGAATCGTCGCTCAACAAACTTTACTAACATGAAGGGTGGTGCCATTCGAACGGATCTTCCCCTTTATAGTGCCGTCGTACGTGTTGTACGTCACTGCGCTTTGCTCGAGCATTTTTTTTCATGATCATGTGTACGCAAGACAGGGTGGAGAGGAAACAAGAAAAAAAACTATGAGAAAAACGTCGGTTTTAAAAATGACATTAAAAACGGACGTGTGTACGCGGCATAATACGAAACGGAACAGAATGAAACAAAACTAATTTATTGACGTCGCACATGTCTAGTCCCTTATTATCCCCTCCAATAATTTACATATTATTGATGTTATACTGACTGGTCTAGAGTTCCCAGGTATATGTCTTCGCCCTTTTTTGAATATTGATACCACGTGGGCTTTTTTCAGCTGGTACCATTCCTGTCATTATGCTGTCCATAAAGTTTAGGAATAATGGTCTGGCTATAACCTGACTGAGTTCTTTGAGGACTCTCATGTGTAAGCCATCCGGTCCTGGTGATTTATTTGTGTTAAGTATTTCTAAACTTTTTTGGACACTGACTTCTGTTAGCCACAAGGGTATACTCTGTGTTGTGTTATTAATAATACAGTCTCGATTTCTATACCCCTTCTTTTCCTGTGTAAAAATTGGGGAGAAGAATACATTTAGTGCAGTTGCCTCCTCCGCGTCATTTGTAACCAACGTCCCTTCATCATCTTTTTTGGGGCCTCTGACCTTGCTTTTTTACTGTTAATATATTAAAAAAAATGTCTTGGGATTTTTTTTAACTCTCCTCCGCTATGTGTCTCTCATAGTATTTTTTAGCTGCTCTGATTACGTTCTTACACTTATCATTGCATTCCTTGCAGTGTTGGAATGTTGACAATGACCCTTCTGCCTTAAATGTTTTAAAGGCCATTTTTTTTTTTTTTAATAGGACTTTTTACATTAAGGATTAGCCACCCAGGTTTAACCTTAGCTCTTCCATATGTATTGCCCATTAGAATGCACTCGGTGATACCTTTATTTAATATGTTTCTAACGTATTCCCATTTTTCCTCAGTGTTCAATGTTTCTAGAATTTGGTCCCATTTATTATTTTGTAGTATTGGCTCTTTTGAAATTTAGTGTTTGTGTACTGCCCTCGTGCCTTCTTTTCCTATGATTTATGCTAAATGTTATTTTCCTGTGGTAATAGATATCAACCAGATATCCCTTAGATATCTCTGATAGCTCAGAGAAGAGTATATCAAAATAAAACTGAGGTTTTCAGCAGGGTGTACCAACAAAGACCCCAGGAGAACGCCATGAAAATTTTGTAAGAGGGTGGAGAGAACAATGAATGAGCAGAGGAGAAATGAGATTGAACTGAAGTGAATACCAACAGGGAACATGGAGAAACAGAGATGGAGAACAAAGAGAGGATGTGGGGGTGCAGAACAAAAAGAAAATGTGAATTTTAGGGGAGGGAGTTTTTAATTAGAATGGGGTGTCGTTTAGTAAGGAAGAGATGGAGCTATTAGATTTGGGCCTACAATTTGCACCTGGAAAGAACAATAAAATCTTTGATTCCTACATTGATGTACAGTGATTCACCAGGAAATTAAATATGAAAAAAAAAAATATTTAGAGTAGGGTGATAATAGCAATAACAATGTAGAAGATCACAGTAATTTAAGGAACAACTCACCCAAGGGTTGCAGAAAACCATTTTTTTTAGTAACCTTGGTAGAGGAAGACATAAAAAAGATCGAAGGAAAAAGTTTAGGGAAAAACAAATAAATGGGCAGGTATTGAAGAAATAGAGAAAGCAAAAATCTTGGGGATCTGTCCAGCAGACAAAGGGGGTGGAATTATGGTATGTGGTAATACTTAGTGGTATGGTTATTTATATTGATTTAAATTGTTTCATAACCAATGCTAACCTTTATAATGTTTTTATTTCACATATTTATTTATACATTTTTCTTAAATCTTGTATATAGTATGTTTAATATTTATTAAGATTTATATAATTGAGTTGTTTATTGTATTGGAACAACCCCATTTTATTTATACACCTATTTTCCCAGTATCCCCATGGTATTGTTTTTATATTTGCATTTGTATTTGTTGTGTGGATTGGTATCTACAAATGAATCACAAGATGGCATTGTAGACCATAGTGTACTATTAGGCAATATTAATGCAATTAATAGAAAAGGGGAGGTATATACTGTATATACAGCAGAGTGAACACAGGGTGACACTGTTCCCCTGAAGACATCCTGATGATGAAATGCATTGGGTGAAGCCTGACCTGTGATGTAATTTTTACTGTTTGAGAAACAAGGCCTTCTAAACTAGGAAGCACTGTAAGATAGTAAGGAAATCTGTTTTATGTTTTGCTCAATGTAACTGCATGAGGTGGATTGTGCTGGAAGCATTAAATAAAGGGGTTTTACACTGTTGCAGATTTCTCTGGTACTTTTTATGGTAACTTGGAGTTGAGTGGAGAGGGGGATTGGAGACCCTGAACTGGAGATACTAGAGGAAGAGATGGAGATTTAGAGAAAAGTACTAATAAAAGTGTGATTAGACCTTCTTATTCATTTAAAGGGTCAAATTATATAGTGAGTGTGACACCCAGTGGGGTGTGTGGATTGACACCTCCATATGTGAAGTTATTTTCCATGTCTGCACTGGAGTGTTATGAATTAGCACATGGGTCACAAGAGCAATACTCTGCAGTGTGCATGGCAGCAATGATCTGCAGGTTTCACAAATAGACATTTAAAATTGTGTTTTGTGCAGAGATTGAAGGTGGATTTGTGCAATATCATTTTTATTAATCATATGTTCACATGTATATGACTAGCACGATTAGTATATAATTTTAAGTACCGTATTTATCGGTGTATAACACGCACTTTTTACCCCTGAAAACAGAGGGTAAACAGTGCCTGCGTGTTATACGCCGATATCATGTTTTACCAACAGGGGGCGGGGATCGGGCGGTCCTCCCCAGGAGCCACCCATTGGGTGGGTGTCAGGCCGGCCGTCCCGCTTCTCCTGGCCCTGGGACAGCGCTCCCTGCATAGTCTAAAGTTGAGAAAAAAAAGTCACTTGCCAGCCCCTTCTACACCGATCCTCCTGTGTCAGTGTCATTGTAAAACAAAGCTTGTAAATATCTCAATAGCTCAGTTTTTTCTGGCTGCTCTCCTCCTCCTCCCGAGTGTAGCTTTGATTGGAGGAGGAGAGCGGTCACATGACTATCTGTGTAACCTCAGAGGAGATTAGTCATGTGACCAGGTCAGTGAAAAAAAACAGAGCTATTGAGGTATATGGAAGCTTCGTTTTGCGATAGGAGTGACACAGGAGGAGCAGTGGGGAAGGGGCTGACAGTGATTTTTTTTCTGAACTGCAGAGAATGCTGGCAGCGCTGTCCCAGTAGACTGGGGGTCTCCTGGGAGTGCAGAGGGGCTGTGTACTGGATGGGGGGATGTATAATGGATGGAGGGGCTGTATGCTGAATGGGGGGGGTGTATAATGGATGGGGGCTGTATACTGGGGAGGGGGGCTGTATAATGGATGGATGGGGATGTATAATAGACGGGGGGCTGTGTAATGGCTGGGGGATGTATAATGGATGGGGGCTGTATACTGGTGAGGGGGGCTGTATAATGGATGGGGGGATGTATAATAGATGGGGGGCTGTACACTGGGGAGGGGGGCTGTATACTGGATGGGGGAATGTATAATGGATGGGGGGCTGTATACTGGGGAGGGGGGCTGTATAATGGATGGGGGGATGTATAATAGACGGGGGCTGTGTAATGTATGGGGGGCTGTGTACTGGATGGGGGGATGTATAATAGATGGGGTGGCTGTATAATGGATGGGGGGATGTATAATAGACGGGGGCTGTATAATGGATGGGGGAATGTGTACTGGATAGGGGATGTATAATGGATGGGGGGGCTGTATAATGAATGGGGGGGGCTGTGTACTGGATGGGGGGCTGTGTCCTAGGGAGGGGGCTATATAAATGGATGGGGGCTATATACTGGATGGGGGGCTGTGTCCTGGGGAGGGGGGCTGTATACTGGATGGGGGGGCTGTATAATAGATGGGGGCTGTGTACTGTGCAGGGGGAGGGGGACTGTGTACTGTAAAGGGGGCTGTGAAAACATTTTTTCCTTAAACTTCCCTCTTAAAATTGGGGTGCGTGTTATACGCCTGTGCGTGTTATACACCGATAAATACGGTATATGGTAATATGTAAATTTATTTGTTACTTTTATTTTTTGTGTCGAAATTTTATAATTTGAGAAGTATAAAACATATTTTTATGATAGGTTTTAAAGGTATAGCGCTGCACTTTTTTCTCATACATACAGTATTGTTCCTGTTTGGACCACAGGAGTATGTTCATCTGCTGATCATATATTGATTTAACCATAAGTGCAGCGTACAAGGAGTTTTTTATTAGAACATCAAAAAAGCCATAATATGGTTCAGTAATATCGAGAGCAGGCAGAGTTCTGAGAGATAAGATAGATCAAGCCGAGAGTCTTTGTTAACAAGCAGTGTATGTGTTGCCAATAAGATGAAAGTTTAGATATGACGAGAACATCTGCAGTAGTGGCACTGGGCTGAGCCCCAGTTTATGCTTTTTGTTAGCGGTATAACATAGTCTGTGTGTGATGGATCCCGGTACTCAAGAGGAACTGTATAAGCTTCCCTTGCCCGGTAACAAAACAATACCCAATCCCGCAGTCTACCCAGTCACTAGTCAGGACACGTCATAGGATGGTGAAAAACATAAAACTGTTTATTGAAACACAGGCACAAAGAGATATACACTCTGGGACAACCCCCCCCCCCCCTTCTTTGCATAATGACACAGAGCGGGGTAACATAAGATACAGATACATTCAAACTTTTCAACAAATAATTCAATCAGTAACTGGGCACATAGACAGCCTTATCAGCAGGCAGGACCATTGAAGAAATTTAATGTCCCATATAACCACGTTGATGCAGTCACTGACCTTGAATTGGATATCCTGGAGAGTGAAGTCAAGTGGGCCTTAGAAAGCATTGCTAATAACAAAACTAGTAGAAGTGATGCTATGCCAGCTGAGTTATTTAAAATCCTAAAAGATGATGCTGTTAAAGTGCTGCACTCAATATCCCAACAAAACTGGAAAATTCAACAATGGCTACAGGACTGGAAGAGGTCCGTTTACATTTCGATACCAAAGAGGGGCAGGGCCAAAGAATGTTCAAACTACCGTACGATCGCACTCATCTCACAGGCTAGCAAGGTTAGCTACCACAAGTACAAGCCGGATTTCAAAGAGGCAGAGAAACTAGAGATCAAGTTGCCAACATTCACTGGATCATGGAGAAAGCAATGGAGTTCCAGAAGAATGTCTACTTCTGCTTTATTGACTACAGTAAGACCCCTTTCACACTGGGGCGTTTTTCAGGCGCTTTGGCGTTAAAAAAAGCACCTGTATAGCGCCTGAAAGAAGCCTCATCTGCAATCCCAATGTGAAAGCCTGAGTGCTTTCAGAGCCCTTTCACACTGCCAGCGCCCGAAAAACGCTGGTAAGGCCCCTTTCACACTGGGGCGGGGAGGTGCGCTGGCGGGATAGTGGCGCCATTTTTAGCGTCGCTATACCGTCATTTTTACTGCGATATTCGGCCGCTAGCGGGGTGATTTTAACCCCCGCTAGCAGACAAAAAAGGGTTAATACCGCCTGCAATGCGCCTCTGCAGAGGCACATTGCGGGCGGTATTACCGCGGTTTCCCATTGCTTTCAATGGGCAGCAGCGGTAAAGGAGCGGTAAACACACCGCTCTTTCACCGCTGCAAAGATGCGGCTAGCAGGACTTTTGGAGCGGTCCTGCTAGCGCACCGCTTCAGTGTGAAAGCTTTCGGGCACGATTTTTTCAGGCGGTATAGCAGCGCTATTTTTAGCGCTAAACCGCCTGAAAAATGTGTCAGTGTGAAAGGGTCCTTAAGCTCCGCTAAGACCCCTTTCACACTGGAGCGTTTTTCAGGCGCTTTGGCGTTAAAAAAAGCGACTCAATGGGAATGGGCGCTTTAGGAGCGGTGTATTTAACGCTCCTAAAGCGCTGCAAAGAAGCTGCTTGCAGAACTTTTTTTGACACCCTGCCAGCGCAGTGCCTCAGTATGAAAGCACTCAGGCTTTCACATTGGGATTACAGATGAGGCTTCTGTCAGGCGCTTTACAGGCGCTATTTCTAACGCTAAGACCCCTTTCACACTGGGGCGTTTTTCAGGCGCTTTAGTGTGAAAGCACTCGGGCTTTCACATTGGGATTGCAGATGCAGCTTCTTTCTGGCGCTTTACAGGCACTTTTTTTTAACCCTAAAGCGCCTGAAAAAACGCCCCATGCCTCGTACACACGACCGGTTTTCCCGTCGGGAAAACTGCCATGAGAGCTTTTGGCTGGGAAAACCGGCCGTGTGTATGCTCCATCGCAGTTTTCCCGACGAGAAAACTGCCAGAAAAAAAAAAGAGAACCAGCTTTCTTTTTTCCCCGTCGGGATTCGCGACTGACTTTTTCCCGTTGGGAAAACCGGTCGCGTGTATACTTTTCTGAGGGGAAAAATAACACGCATTCTCAGAATCAAGTATGAGAGGGGAGCACTCGTTCTGGTAAAACTAGCGTTCGTAATGGAGATATCACATTCATCACGTTGTAACGGACTGAAAAGCACAAGGCTGAAAAGCGCGAATCGTCTCTCACCAAACTTTTACTAACACGAGGATCAGCAAAAGCAGCCCAAAGGGAGGCGCCATTTGAATGGAACTTCCCCTTTATAGCCCCGTCGTACGTGTTGTACGTCACCGTGCTTTGGACGGGCGGTATTTGGCCTGAACGTGTGTATGCAAGGCAGGCTTGAGAGGAATCCCGTCTGGAAAAACGTTGTTTTTTTTCCTGCCGAGAAAAACGGTCGTGTGTACAAGGCACCAGTGTGAAAGGGGTCTAAAGCCTTCGATTGTGTGGATCACAACAAGATGTGGCAAATACTGAAAGAAATGGGAATACCAGACCACCTCACCTGTCTTCTGAAAAACATGTATGAAAGTCAAGAAGCAACAGTTAGAAGAGAACATGGAACAACTGACTGGTTCAAAATTGAGAAAGGAGTGCGGCAAGGATGTACAGTATATTGTCACCCTACTTATTTAACTTATATGCAGAGTACATCATACAAAATGTCATGATCGACAAATCACAAGCTGGAATTAGGATCGCAGGGAGAAATATCAACAACCTGAGATATGCAGATGATACCACACTAATGCCAAAAAGTGAAGAAGAACTAAAGAGTCTCTTAATGAAAATGAAAGAGGAGAGCGCAAAAGCTGACCTGAAATTGAACATTAGGAAAACTAAGATCATGGCAACTGGTCCCATCACTCCTTGGCAAATAGAAGGAGAAGAAATGAAAACTGTGACAAATTTTATCTTCCAAGGCTCCAAGATCACGGCAGATGGTGACTGTAGCCACGAAATTAAGAGATGCTTGCTCCTTGGGAGGAAAACAATGGCAAACCTAGACAACATTATAAAAAGCAGAGATCACCCTACCGACAAAGTGCCATATATTGAAAGCTATGGTATTCCCAGTAGTAACCCATGGCTGAGAAAGTTGGACCATAAGGAAGGCTGAACGCCATTGCATTGGTGCTTTTGAACTATGGTGTTAGAGAAGACTCTTGAAAGTCCCTTGGATGGCAAGAAGATCAAACCAGTCAATCTTGAAGGAAATCAACCCTAAATATTCACTGGAAGGACAGACCCTGAAGCTGAAACTTGAATACTTTGGCCACCTAATGCAAAGAGACGAATCATTGGAAAATACCCTGATGCTGGGAAACATGGAAGGATAAAGGAGAAGAGGACGACAGAAAACAAGATGGATAGATAGCATAATAGAAACAATGAACATGAAGTTAAATAAGCTCCAGGAGGAAGTGGAGGACTGAAAAGCCTGGCGCTCTTTGGTCTATAAGGTCAATTAGAGTCAGACACGACTAAACGACTGAACAACAACAACAACAAGGGTGCAGAGGGATTTGAATGCCTGTGAGTTTTCATTGCTGTCTGTGCCCCCATTAGGGAGATTCACCCTCTTTATTTGTCCTGCTTTTCATTATTATTGAATGTGAAAGTAAAATAAAATCCAAATTGGGTTGTCCCCGGGAAAGTAATGAGGGGAAATCTTCCAATTGGGACACTAGTTCTGATGACCTGGGGGTACCCTAGGAATTTCCTTAATTTGCAGGGATTTCCTCTCACTTCCTGTTTGGCTATGGGACAAAAAAAAACTTTAGTGGTAACTTTTGAGGACCAGCCTGGGTGACAACCATGGCTCCCACCATAGATGCAGTGAAGGAATGAACATAGCCACACAGGAACAAGAGGTGTTTTGTTTGCAAAATTACTAG
The DNA here is from genome assembly GCA_029206835.1 of Rana muscosa. Taxonomy (NCBI): domain Eukaryota; kingdom Metazoa; phylum Chordata; class Amphibia; order Anura; family Ranidae; genus Rana; species Rana muscosa. Next base: position 1,028,295,071 of record CM055116.1, read on the forward strand.
ATAAAAAAACATAGGAGGAAAAAACTAATGCAGCCACCTCATCTAAGTACTGAAAATTATAACATTGTTTTGGGTTTGATATGGCAGTGCAAAAAGCAGTGATGACTTGCAAAGCCTGTAACCCATTACAATCAATCAGAAATCATCTATTTTGTGAAATACAATGGGTTTCTGAAGCTCACCTTTATTGCACTGAAAAAATAGTCCTGGATGCAGGTATCATTGGAGCTGCTTGAAGGCTTTTTTCAAACAGCATATCATCAGGGATTAGCAGGGAAAATACAGCAAGAATTTACACTGCTTAAACTGATTAATTAAACTAATTGATAATATTAATAATACTGAAATGTAACACTACTAATTAATTAAACTGATCATTTAAAACTGATTACTGAGTAGTAAATAAATACAGTAATAATCCCGGATCTGCCTAAAATGTAAGTTAACATAAATGTTTGGAGTGTGAAGAATGTTTTGACAGGACATCTTTATGAGCCAGCTTTAAGCTGTCCATGCATGGTTAGATTTTCAAATGCTCATGCAGAACTTGTGAAAAACCATTCATCAGAAAATTATTTCTTTCCTTCATTGAGTCAACTAATTTCATTTGAAAGCCCTTGAAGTTTTGGCAGTAAAGTATTTAAGTCTAAGTGCAGTAAAAAAAAAAACAAGAAAGCACCAAAATCAGCACAAGTGACATAACTTATAGTCAGTAAAATTAGCACAAGAGACATACTGTAACTTACAGTCAGTAAGATATGTCCCTTGTGCTGATGGTTTTTCTGTTAGACTGTTAGATGAAATCCTCATCTAGCGCCATGTGGCATAAGTGAGCTGCAGAGAATACATCCACAGTGCTTTTTTCTGAAGCATATGCTGGACACACACTGCTTCTCTAACATACAGCAGTACCCTTTAGCGTGGCAGATTGGGAACAAGCAGCGGATCCAGGAGTGGCGCACTGTGCACTGATTGACAGCACACACACCTGGGGGGTAATAAAATTACTGGAAGGTCGAGTTCCTCATAGCTATCTGTGCTATCAATCACAGCGTTGCATAGGAGCATGTGCACGGTGTGGGGTGAAGCAAATTACCTATTCACTGATGCAGAGAAGAGTGAAGTGTGGTTAAGAGAACTAGTGCCGTTTAGCTTTAACACATCACCTACAGGATGAAAACAAACCCTCCCACATATCTCTTCATTCTCCTGAGAATGAAGCAGGATTTGCATACGAATGAGCCATGTCTCTTTTATACATCAACATCTGTCCTTCAAGGGAGAGAATAGGGGTTATGGGATTTTTAAGGTGTATCATCTCCTAAAGAATCAACATACATTAAATGTGTTAAAATCCAAATTTTATTATCACAACTCAACCAGATATTAAAAAGCACAAACAGAAAATTTAAAAACATAAATGGTATCTAATTTGTATGAACAAAACCCTGTAGGTGTGAACCCATCCATAAAGTGACATAGATCACATTTATTCAATCTTGCTACAGCCAAAATCTTGACCGTTTACATACACAACAAATCCATACACAGCATATATTCCATGGTGGTTGGAAGAGTAGGTTGTGGAGGAGTTCTTATATTTCAACACATTTTACTGAGTGCTTCTTCAGGAGCAGGGTTTTCTAAAGCAACAAATATCAAGATGGCTAATCTGTAGGAACTATACAGTACCCAAATTACTACACCCAGGATTCACAGTGGAGAACAAGGCAGCAAGTTGGACACATCCGATCACAAAAGAATGGAGTTTTTGTGAAGACAAATAGTCTCATAGAGGTAAACCCATAGCTGTTAAACAAGCCCCTTGCAAATGATGATCAATATAATATGTATAGGTAGTATAAAAAGCCTGTATGTCCCCAAAAGTTGGAAAAAGGAGAGCAATACCCAGGTATACTAGCAGTGCATATTTGGCTTTGGAATTGTTTTTTTTTTCTTTAAAATTTAGCTAGGCTTCCATACAGCAGCAGCACTTTGTTTTAAAGGGAAGACTTGCAAAAAAAAATTAAAAATATGCCAATTTTTTTTTTTTTTACAAAAAGGCAATTTTTACAGGAATCCTTACAGAAATAAAAATTGTTATGGACAAATATGAAGAAGATCTCAATTAAAAATAAAAAGGCAGCAAAGGAATGAATTGCCCAAAACACGAGCAATCAGAATTAAATTCCAGTTGACACTAATCTCTCCTTATGCAGTTTGTCAGCTTTCCCTACGCCAGCTTCCAATTTATTGACACTTTGGCTGCTCTCAACCCCACCTTGCCTTTCAAAGTCTGCTGGCCATAATTTAAAAACCATTAGTTAAAAAAATGTTCCCTGGTGAATCTGCACAAAAATGTACCCAGACCATGATCAGCCACAGAAACTGTGTAATTCCTTGTTTAATATTTTTATTGAAATTTTACATGTAAATAGAATGTATTATGAACATTACATTCTTGAAAAAAGTAGAATTTAAATTAAATACAACAATCACTAACAATCCATGTTGAAAGAAAAGTAGTAGAGGTTAAAAACCCTATTAACGATTATAATAATACAAATAGAGGGATAAAAATTATTAGAGCAATAGTAACAAGTTATACTATAAGTAATATATCATGCCTCCAGACCATCCGCTCACCCCAAAAGGGAACAAACTGTGAGCAGATGGGGGCACAATAATGAATATTAGAGTACTATATTGTAGATGGTGAATTATTGATAAGAGATACAACAGGAGATTGCTATTAAATCTCAATGCTTAATTAAATACTTTTCTATCAAAGCATATGTCAGATAAGGAATCTAAGTGATTGGTAAAATTAAACCTTAGAAGTATGTACGTAAATCATGTAATGGACATAAAGTCGTATGTGTATATGATCAATATTATGGAAATAATAAAAATAACAAGAATAGAAAAATAGCAGCAGTGCAGAGAGAAAAAGAGGACATAGGGGGAAAAATAAAATTTATAGAAAAGAAGGTATAGAGAAAGAAAAAAGAGAGATAAAGGTTGTCTCCCCAGGTGGCACTCCAGTCAAAGCCAAGGCAACATTCGACTATAGAAATGATTAGTAAATAATTAAAATATTTTAGCAAGGCATCAACAGTAATTGATCAAAATCTGGGGGTAAAAAGTGTTTAATACATGGTTTCCATACTTTATTGTACGTAGTAATATTGTTATCTTCAATAGCAGACATTTTGGAAAAAATAAGGGCTCTATTAATTCTATGTTTGGTTTCAGCCACAACTAAAGTTTGGGTTTTCCAGGCCTTAGCTATAGTTTGTTTAGCTGCAGTGGTGAGGTGTAAAAGTAATTGGAATTGAGACTTGTTCAGTTCAGGAGGCTTGAGATTGAGGAGTGCCAGTGCTGGATCAGGAGAGATTGGTATTTCTAAGGCCGTTGAAGCCATGTTGAATATTTTATTCCAGAAGGATTGAACGATTGGGCATTGCCACCATATATGGAAGTGTGTACCAGGTGAGGAACAGCCTCTGAAACATAGATTTGGGTATGAGGGGACAAATTTGGCTATCCTAGCTGGAACTAGGTACCATCGTGCCAGGACTTTAAAGTTTGTTTCCAACGCAAAGCAGTTTGGCGAAGAATGTTTGGTAGATGACCATATATTATCCCAATTGTTTTTACAAAACGTTCTATCCATGTCTTGTGTCCATTTGTTGGTATAGGATGGTAAAATGTCGTCAGGTATAGAATTGAGTTGTTTATATAAAAGTGAGATTAGTCCTCTTATATGGGGGTCACTGTTGCAGATGCGTTCGAATTGTGTCATTTGGTTAAGAAGAGATCCCGTTCTGATAAAGGGTGTATAAAAATTCTTAATGTGTAGATAACGGAAGAGCTCCTTCATGGGGAGCCCGTAATTATCACATAGTGTTGGAAACGTAAGAATGTCATCGGAAGAAGCTAGATTATGAAATCGAATCAGATTTCTTGTGGACCAAGCTACAAATGATAAGGGAAATTTCCAAGCGGGGTAGAATGAGGGGTTTCTAATAAAGGAAAGGAGAGGATTATGAATAGATTGTAAATTTTTGGTAGTTCTAAATTTATCCCAGATAGCTAGAGAATGTTTAGTTATGGGGTTAGAGAAATTAGGTCTGTCTTTAGGATATAACCAAAGCATATTAGCCACTGAAATTGGGTCAATATCTACAGATTCAATCGCTACCCAAAAAGGAGACTCATTAGTAGCATGGTACTTGGGGAGTTGCGCTAATTGAGCTGCAAAATAGTAGGAAGGAAATTAGGTATACCCAATCCACCTTTCAGTCTATCGAGGTAAAGAGTCGATCTAGGTATACAGGGCTTAGTAGAGCCCCATATAAAGGACATCACTCTCCTTTGCGTGAGTCTCAGGAAGTAAGGAGGTATATGAATAGGGAGAACTCGGAATAGGTAAAGGAACTTTGGTAAGATTGACATCTTGGTGGCATTAATCCTCCCAAGCCAAGACAAAGGGAGAGAGGACCATTGTTTCATCAGGTTAGTGGTTAATTTCAGTAAGGGTAAATAATTAGCTGAAAATAAGTCAGGTAAAGAAGAAGTAAGTTGGACTCCGAGATATGGCACAACTCCCAATTAAAAGGTAGAGATGTTTGAGCTTGCTGTAATTCAGATAATGATAAGAAAATATTAAGCGCGTTAGATTTGGCATGGTTAACACATAATCCAGAAAATCTTTTCAAATTTGTCCAGAGTATCCAATAGATTTGGGGCTGACACATGAGGATGGGATTAAAAAAATTTGTATGTCATCTGCAAAAAGACTCAATTTATGGTTATGCCCACCTAATTCCACTTCTTTGATATTAGGATTATCTCTAATAATGCATGCTAAAGGTTCGAAACTGTGTAATTCATATGTGTTCAGGTTTAAAGGGATGAGGTGGCAACCCTAATTGGGCATGCAATGTGACACATAATATTTTTATGCACTAGGAGTAACCCAGTGCCCATCTGTGCTCAAAGCAGTGAGATGTACATCCCTCAGTACACAACTATATACTTAGAAGTTTTATTTTACATTGCTGCTAAACGTTCCTGAGTCAAATTGAAACTATAACCTCTTTACATTGTTATATATGTACAGTATGTGAGTGGTACCAGTTAAATTGTATTATCAGTTAATTCATTATGTAACTAATCAATAAATCAGTGAATCGGTGCTACATTGATAAGTATTTTAATCAATGGGTAATGGTGATTTAAAGTGTTACTAAATCCACAACAGTCAAATCAGTCTGTATTTGCAATAAAGCATGCTTGTAATACTCACTGTGGAACCTAAGAGGTTAATCCTCTTCATTGTGCAAAAGGCTGTTTGATCCAGTCTTCTCTGATCCTCCCCTTCTTCCACTGTCCCCAATCCATCTCCTGATGGAATACAGTCCTAGGAGGCACTCTGCACATGCTCAGTTTGGTGTGTATTGCTAGAGAGTTTTTTTCTTTTGGGAGGGTGCATGTGATCAGCACAGGTCCAATCAGCACTGTCCAGACAGATGGTCAGGGACAACTGAAAACTCCTCCTACAAGCTTTAACGAATGCTCGGCCAGACACTGATAGAAGTAACAAGACTCTGCCCCCCCACCCCAAAGCGCCTCTTACCCACAACCCTGAGCTGTGGTTGTGGGGGTCTGTGGGTGGGGGGCTTATCAGAATCTGGAAGCCCTCTTTAACAAGCGGGCCTCCAGATCCTGCCCCCCCCATGTGAATAAGTAGTACCCCTACCCATTTACCAAAAAAAGTGAATAAAGACACTACACGAGTTTTTGACAATTCCTTTATTAAAAAATAATAATAATGTGCCCCAATGTAGATCCATCATCAATCACGCCTCCGGACTCAAAAAAGAAAAAAAAAACACCTCCTGCTTCATCGAAGGCTGCCCACCGACTGCTTGTTCCTCCATCTGACATTTTTAAATAGCAACTTGGCAGAGGGAGCAATTCCATAGGAACAGGCAGCCTCTTAGCAATAATAATTCCAATAAGTGCGGCAAAACCAACCATCAAATTAAATAAATAATAGATAAACAATTACGCAGCAATAATTACATGCGTCATGCACTATCCCTTTAAATTTTAAAAACATATAAGCAATGGTGTCAAAAACTTCAGTGAATGCAAACAGTTCCTTCAGCACAACGTGTAGTGATCTAATAATTACTTCAGTGTTCCCACGCCATCATATGTGCAAACTCCTTACCAGATAGCATGACCTCCAGATTATAAAAGGTCTGTAGCATTTATATTAATCAGTATCAGATCTTTGTTCGGCAATTCTAATCAGCCTCAGAGCCCGCAAAATAAACAGGGGAACAAAAATGGGCCACATTGTGTGATACCACTTAAAAAATATCAATTTTATTCATAGAGAGGTATTCACAATAAAAGCGTATAAAAGTGTATGAGACATGCTTGAAGGCACTGCTGCACACAAGCCAGTGGGTGTGATGACATCAGGGCTAGGCTCTGTTTGTGGTGTTCCATCACAAGTGGACTTCGTCAGGGAACCGAATCTGTATGTTGTGGGCTCTGAGGCTGTATTTGTGAACAGCATACGTTTTCCTGTGGATTGACGCTGATCAGACTTGCCGGGCAAAGATGTGATACTAATTACAACAAATTCTATAGACCTTCTATAATCTGGAGGTCATGATATGTGGTAAGGAGTTTGCACATATGGTGGTGTTGGAACACTGAAGTGATCACTCAAGTTAAATGTGATCTGTCACAACACATTGTGCTGATGGAACTGTTTGAATTCACTGAAGTTTTTGACATCATTGCTCATATCATTTTACAATTTAAAGGGGTAGTGCACCTATTGTAATTTATATCCAACTCACTGGTTTGAAGTGTGATTTGTCACATTACATTGAGCTGATTGAATTGTTTATATTCACTATCTTCAGATATTCATTTATTATTTACAATAACTTATAAGAGAGATACTAAATCCTAGTCTATAAAAAAACAGGACAGAATGCCATTTACAACACTCCCCCCCCCCCTTTTACCCCTATTTTTCTATGGCAAAATAGACCTATTGACTACCAGAAAACAACCATGAAGGACTTGGACACTAATAGTCAGACACGGGATAGCTACATGATGTTTATTGTATATACTGGTTTATAAGAAATGCAGAATACTGCACCCAAATGAGTCACAATGAAAGCAAAGTTTACTGGCATAATAACAGTGTCCAAAATAAAGAATAATATGTAAAAAAAATGGAAGGAGCATTTATCTTGAATAGGGATGAGCCTCGAACATTGCCTGTTCGCCCGTTCGCCGAACAACGAACAATTTGGGGTGTTCGCGGCAAATTCGAAAAGTCTATGGGAGAAATCTAAAGTGCTAATTATAAAGGCTTATATGCAAGTTATTGTCCTAAAAAGTGTTTGGGGACCCGGGTCCTGCCCCAGGGGATATGTATCAATGCAAAAAAAAGTTTTAAAAACTGCAGTTTTTTTAGGAGCAGTGATTTTAATAATATTTAAAGTGAAACAATAAAAGTGAAATATTCCTTTAAATTTCGTACCTGGGGGGTGTGTATGATATGCATGTAAAGTGGCGCATGTTTCCCGTGCTTTGAACTGTCCCTGCACCAAGTGTCATTTTTGAAGGAAAAAAAGTCATTTAAAACTCACTCGCGGCTATTAATGAATTGTCGTCTTTTATCAATACATAGAAAAGTCATTGATAAAAAAAAAAAAGCGTGGGGGTTCCCCCAAATTCAATTACCAGGCCCTTCAGGTCTGGAATGGATATTAAGGGGAACCCCGCCGCAAATGAAAAAAAAAAATGGCGTGCGGTTCCCCCTAAATATCCATACCAGGCCCTTCAGATCTGGCATGGATTTTAAGGGGAACTCCACTCCAAATTTTAAAAAAATGGCGTGGAGTCCCCCCAAAAATCCATACCAGACCCTTATCTGAGCACGCAACCTGGCCGGCCGCAGGGGAAGAGGGGAGGACGAGAGAGCGCCCCCCCCTCCTGAACCGTACCAGGCCACATGCCCTCAACATGGGGAGGATGTCCCCATGTTGATGGGGACAAGGGCCTCATCCCCACAACCCTTGCCCGGTGGTTGTGGGGGTCTGCGGGCGGGGGGCTTATCGGAATCTGGAAGACCCCTTTAACAAAGGGGACCCCCATATCCCGGCCCCCCTCCCTATGTGAATTGGTAATGGGTACATTGTACCCCTACCATTTCACGAAGAAAGTGTCAAAAAATGTAAATAAAAACACACAAACACCTTGAAAAAGTCCTTTATTAAAAAAAAAAAACATTCCAGCAATGAAATCCAGTGTCCCGCGGCGATCCCGATGTCCAGCGCTGTCCGTCATTGGTTGAGCCTGAGCGGACCTGATGGGGAACTTCCTCTGCAGTGTTTTAAATGTATAGACCCGCCCCTTCTAAAGTTCCCCATCAGGTCCGCTCAGCGGACCAGATGCGGAACGCGAGAAGGGGCGGGTCTATACATGTATTACAAAGTGAGAGAAGTTCCCCATCAGGTCCGCCCCCTCGGTATGTCCGACCCTGCCTACGTCATTGGCCTGAGCGGGGAACTTCCTTCACTGTGTAATTTAAATTTACACAGTGAAGGAATTTTCCCGCTCAGGCCAATGACGTAGGCGCGGTCGGACATACCGAGGGGGCGGACCTGATGGGGAACTTCTCTCACTTTGTAATACATGTATAGACCTGCCCCTTCTAAAGTTCCCCATCAGGTCTGCTCAGCCAATGACTAGGTGTAAGGCTGAGGACCTGATGCGGAACATGAGAAGGGGCGGGTCTATACATGTATTACACAGCGAACGAAGTTCCCCATCAGGTCCGCCCCCTCGGTATGTCATTGGCCTGAGCGGGAAACTTCCTTCACTGTGTAAATTTTAATTTACACAGTGAAGGAAGTTCCCCGCTCAGGCCAATGACGTAGGCGCGGTCGGACATACCGAGGGGGCGGACCTGATGGGGAACTTCTCTCACTTTGTAATACATGTATAGACCCGCCCCTTCTCGCATTCCGCATCTGGTCCGCTGAGCGGACCTGATGGGGAACTTTAGAAGGGGCGGGTCTATACATTTAAAACACTGTGGAGGAAGTTCCCCATCAGGTCCGCTCAGGCTCAACCAATGACGGACAGCGCTGGACATCGGGATCGCCGCGGGACACTGGATTTCATTGCTGGAATGTTTTTTTTTTATTTAATTTTTTTAATAAAGGACTTTTTCAAGGTGTTTGTGTGTTTTTATTTACATTTTTTGACACTTTCTTCGTGAAATGGTAGGGGTACAATGTACCCCTTACCAATTCACATAGGGGGGGCGGGATCTGGGGGTCCCCTTTGTTAAAGGGGTCTTCCAGATTCCGATAAGCCCCTCGCCTGCAGACCCCCACAACCACCGGGCAAGGGTTGTGGGGATGAGGCCCTTGTCCCCATCAACATGGGGACATCCTCCCCATGTTGAGGGCATGTGGCCTGGTACGGTTCAGGAGGGAGGGGGCCGCTCTCTCATCCCCCCCTCTTCCCCTGCGGCCGGCCAGGTTGCGTGCTCGGATAAGGGTCTGGTATGGATTTTTGGGGGGACTCCACGCCATTTTTTTAAAAATTTGGGGTGGAGTTCCCCTTAAAATCCATGCCAGATCTGAAGGGCCTGGTATGGATATTTAGGGCGAACTGCACGCTATTTTTTTTTTAAAATTTGCGGTGGGGTTCCCCTTAATATCCATTCCAGACCTGAAGGGCCTGGTAATTGAATTTGGGGGAACCCCCACGCTTTTTTTTTTTTATCAATGACTTTTCTATGTATTGATAAAAGCCGACAATTCATTAATAGCCACGAGTGAGTTTTAAATTTTTTTCCTTCAAAAATGACACTTTGTGCAGGGACAGTTCTAAGCACGGGAAACATGCGCCACTTCACATGCATATCATACACACCCCCCAGGTATGAAATTTAAAGGAATATTTCACTTTTATTTTTTCATTTTAAGCATTATTAAAATCACCGCTCCCGTAAAAACGTCTATTTTTTAAACCTTTTTTTGCATTGATACATGTCCCCTGGGGCAGGACCCGGGTCCCCAAACACTTTTTAGGACAATAAATTGCATATTAGCCTTTATAATTAGCACTTTAGATTTTGAACGTTCGAGTCCATTGTATTTAATAGGGTTCTAAAGTTCACACGAACATTCTGTCTGTTCGCAGGTTCTGGTGCGAACCGAACAGGGGGGTATTCGGCTCATCCCTGATCTTGAATGAGAACTTATAAAAAAAAAAATAGATGTTATCCCTATTTGGCTGCAAATGTGGAAATATATTTTAAGATATACCCAAGAATGGTATTTAAAGAACTTGTATTTGTATTTTCAAACCCGCATGTACATTGTATACATAGACAAGTTAAATTTGCATCATCACAGAGTGGTACTGTGGATGCGAAAAATAGGTATATACTGTATATGTCACATCCCGATATATTAGAATTTTGAAGAGAAAATTTGGATGATGGACTCATAGGCACAACACTAACTATGTAGTTTAAAAAGTATATACATTTTTATTTAAAAAAATATACTTGGAACAATATTAAAATCATTGACTATTCGCAATGTTGCCTTGAAACATATAACACACACCTATAGATCAACGATAATAGACTACTTAGTAATAAGAAACCAAGAAGCAATCTCCATAAAATGCTATAGTACCGTGGAGTATAAAAGGCGGTGTGTCGTGATTAAGCTCAGCTCTACATGTTACGCGTACTAAAAAAAAACCTTCTTCAGGAGCTTGGGATATATTATTACTATAATCAAGAAACAGACAAGAAACAGACAAGGGACGATGTCCCCGGCACAGCGAGGGATGCAGGGATATCTCATCAGCAAAATTTCAAGCTAATCTGTAAGGTAATAAACAAGCCAAACTTGTGGTATTTGAAGGTTGATTTTATCGCCCGCAAAGGGAAAAACAAATAAAAGTATTTTTAAGTTGTATAGTGTTGTATAGTGATTCTGGAATTGCAAGGGATCTCCCACATGTCATATGGTTCCATTAATCATCAATTTATTGTTCCCATGCAGACACCATCATGATAATCCTCCACTGCAGAACTGCACTGTGCCTAACCCACCCAACTTGGTAAATGGTGGCTGATTACATTGTATACATGGTATTTACGGGAATTTTCCTTTGCATTGGGACAGGTCCTCCATGACCGTGCCCAGATTCCCGTTATTGGAGTTTGCCCATTAGCACTAAAAAGGTCAGAATTTAATAAGGGGATTCACCCACATAGACTTCCATGGTATTCTCCACTGAGTTCAGGTTCACCACATTTCAAACAGGATTCACTGAACTGGCAAACTGGACCCGGGCAGATTCACCCATCACTATTGCCGAGGAGAGCTTATTTAAGCTGTTGTTGCTGAGAAGAATAAATGACAGCTGTTTTAGACTCGTGTATAACAATAATCTGGTTTTTATTTTCTTTAAGGGTCATACTTTAAAAAACTAAGTAAGAAAAAAAAATTTGAGTGTCTTTTTTTTCCTCTTGGTTTTTATAAAGCGCAGGTGCAAATGGAGCATTGAATCTCTATGTCTGATTTGTAACTATAAGGTCTTATTTGTTAGTCACCATGGCAGCTGTTCCCCCATTCCTGTCTAATAACATACGTCTAGACAGAACATGCCAGCAACAATTATATCTGTCCCTGTTACATAATTGTGTCACACAGACCAAGATTGTTAAAGCAGCATAGTTGTAACTGCGTGTGAGCAGTAGAACCAGGCTTGTGTTTACATACCTACCAAATGTATGAAATGTTTAAGGGCTGCTATTCATACATTAAATTGTTTTCACAAATTGATTCATTTAAAATAAGAGGTGTTAATGGCATTCAGAAAATATGTCAAACATTTAGGAGATTATCAGAACAAAACATATTAAAATGCAAGCTGATATACTATTTTCTTAAATAGGGGTTTGATTTGCTAAAGGCTTATAAAAGTTGCTCCAGAGCTTAGTAAATGGGGAAGAGCTCAACTGACTTCCATCGTTCAATCATGTGCAAGCAAAAATGCTGTGTTTTTCCCTTGTATGCGATTTGGTTTTCTATAAAGTGCAACTTTTTCTCATTTACTAAGCTCTGGAGCAACTGCACAGTCTATTTGCTTTTAGGAAATCAACCCCAATGTCTTTTTAAAAATTTATTAGGTCTACAATGGCGACAGATGGGCTACGAGATGACGTACAACAGGAAGATCTGCCATTACACCACTTCTCATTGGCAAGTGGAAATACAGCCAAAACTTGCTCTTCAGTTTTAGTGGATAGTATACGTTAAGCCCTGTACACATGATCGGTTTTACCGATGAAAACAGTCCGATGGACTTTTTTCATCGGACAAACCGATCATGTATGGGCCCCATTGTTGTTTTTTCCATCGGTGTAAAAAAATAGAACATGTTTTAAATTTATCCAATGGAAAAAAAAAATGATAGCAAATTACTATCGTTTCTGGGGAACTCCATCGGATAAAAAACCCACGCATGCTCAGAATCAAGTCGATGCATGCTCAGAAGCATTGAACTTAATTTTTCTCGGTTTGTCGGAGTGTTTCACTTCACAGCGTTTGGAACGGTCGGTTTTTTGACTGATGGTGTGTAGGCAAGACTGATGGAAGTCAGCTTCATCGGATTTCCGATGGAAAAATCCATCGGTTAAAAATCCATAGGAAATCCGGTCATGTGTACAGGGCTTTAGTCAATGGCGAGTGAACAGTTTTCCAACCTGAGAAAACCTGTTATGTTTAAAATATGCAGGCTGCCATTGCCCACCTCTCCTTCTCTAAATGCTAGTTGTCTGGCTGTCACTGACCCAGAATTTTTCTTTATAGAGCTAAGTAATGTTTTTTCTTACTTGTGTAGCCCAGCCCCCGTAGGGGTTGCTGAATGTAGTGGTTCACCTGTCACCCTGCCCAGCCAGACATCCATCTCTCAGTCACTCAGAGGCATAGAACAGTCCATCAGCTTTGTTTTTTGTTTTTTATTGAGGGGATTGTCACGGCCCATAATTCACTGCGGCATCGCAGTGCATTGCTGGCTGATGATTGGCCAAGCATGCAATATGACCCGCATGCTTGGCCAATCACAGCGGCGTCAGTACAGAGAGCCGTAATTGGCCAAAGGAAGGGTGCCTTTGGCCAATCATGGCTCAGGGGGAGTAGGTACATGCCCCACACTATATAAGGCCACCTGCGTGTCGGCCTTGTGTAGTGTGTTCCGGGTGCTGAGAGAGAGACAGTGTCAGTGTCATTTCATTTGAGTTAGATAGAGCAGGCAGGCGAGTCAGTTAGCTGCAGTTACAGTGTATGCAGTATATATATATATATTGTGACAGCAGGAAGGTAAAGTCACCTGGTTGCATCCAGGGGGGTAGGTATATTTCTCCCAGATTCAGGCTTTATGCCGACTTATACAACTAGGGAGAGAGTTGATGAAGCCCAGCTGAGGCTAGTGGGCTCATGGATGATTCATACCTCTAGGGAGAGGGCTGGGCGTCGTGCAGGCAGGGAGTTGATGAGACCAGCTGAAGCTTGTCAGCTCGTTTAAGGCCTCTATAAAAACTCCCAGATTCATTAGGTGTTTGCTCATGCCTGGACCCAGACCTGTGTGGACTGTCTAGGGAGAGTGAACCCCTGTGCGGTGAGACAAAGCCTGTGTGGCTATTTGTTTGGACATTTACTAAACCAGGGACTTAGGGACTAGGACAGCACCAGGCTGATCCCAGTTGTTAGTTAGGAAACCTGCATGTTTAGTCAGAGGTCAAGCTGACCAGGGTTTATTTTGTTTGTTTCTTTTTGCTTTGCTGTGTTTTTGTCACTGTAAATAGAGAAATAAACCGCACCTTTTTGATCTTGAAAACCACAACCTCCGTCTGCTGGGCCTGTTTTTGTGTGGGGAGCCCATCCAGGGGATCACACACACCCGCTGCCGAGCTAACCCCCCCACAGTTGGTGGAGAATGCGGGCAGTTTTTTTTTAAGCCAGCATGGAGGAGATACTGAAACAGCTGGCTCTAGCAAATGCCAATCAACAGCAGACAAATGCAGGTTTGCAAAAGAGCCTTGCAGCTCAACAGAGCTTCACAGCCCAGCAGCAAGCTCATCAACAGAGCCTTGCAGCCCAGCAGCAATCTGAGGCCCGCTTCATAGACCTGTTACAGAAGCAAGAGCAGAGACTACAACAAATGGAAGCAGTAATGCAGCAACGTCCGCAGACCAGTGAGGAAAGCCGTCCCACTAATACTGCGTCCTTTGGGGTGAGTCGTTTATTGACAAAAATGACTGGAGAGGATGATCCAGAGGTATTTTTGACCACATTTGAAAGGACTGCTGAAAGAGAAAAGTGGCCTGAGGAGCAGTGGGCTGGACTGGTGGCTCCTCTGTTAACTGGTGAATCGCAGAAGGCTTACTATGACCTAGAGCCTGACCAAGCAAAAGACTATGTGATGCTAAAAGCTGAAATATTGGCAAGGCTGGGTGTCACCCTGGCTGTCCGGGCTCAGCGTGTGCATAACTGGACTTTCCAGCTTGGAAAACCCCCCAGGTCTCAAATGTATGATCTCATTCACCTGAGCAGGAAGTGGCTACAGCCAGAGACTTTGTCCGCACCAGAGATTGTGGAACGTGTTGTAATGGATCGGTTTTTGAGAGCTCTTCCTACTGCCATCCAAAAGTGGGCAAGCCATGGAGACCCAGAGACGGCCGGTGGTCTTGTGGATCGTGTAGAGAAATACTTGGCTACAGAGAACCTGACGGCCTCTTCCAGAGACTCTCGGACTTTCCACCCTAAGACCAGACCATCCCCAGGGGCGGATAAGAGGATTCCAAGGGGTGAGGGTGGAGAGAGTGAGAGGGTGGGAGCTCTACCCAAAGTTTGGCGAGAACAGCCTGGGAAGTCAGGGGCTCAAGAGGCAGCCAAAAGGATTGTTTGCTACCGCTGCCGGCAAGCGGGACATATTGCAGCAAATTGCCCGGTTGTGGAGGAACCCATGCAATGTGACTTTCTGACGGACCGACGTCAGTCGCTGTGTGCGACAGTCGCATGCACTGCCATTCGGGGAACTGAGAAACATTTATGCAAAATGTGTATTAATGGTAGAAATGTTGTGGTATTGCTGGATTCAGGTAGCCTTGTGACCCTGATAAAGGCTGAATTAGTTAAAACAGAGGTCTCTGGGAATAGCAAGGTAGCTGTTATTTGTGTGCATGGGGACACCCGAGAGTATCCAGTGACTACAGTGTGTTTCAAGACCCCCAAAGGTACCCTCTCTCATCCAGTGGGGTTAGTATCTCAATTACCGCATGATGCCATTGTGGGAAGGGATTTTCCGAAGTTCTGGGAACTGTGGGATGATCCTGAGCCCCCCACTGGTGCCCCTATGTACCAGGAATGTGATAGCCAGAACTCCTCTGAGAGTGGTGAGGACTCTCCAGAATTTCCCTTGTCAGTATTGGCAGGGGAGACTCAAGAAACTGGAGAGGAGCCCACCTCCTCAGACGAAAACCTACCGTCTGTGGAGTTTTCTGATCTTGAGGTTCACAGGGAAAATTTTGCCACAGAACAGTTAAAAGACCCCGCCCTAATAAAGGCACGGGAAAACGTAGTGGAAATAGATGGCGAGTTAGTGAACCCAGATAATACCTGCACTTACCCATACTTCAGCGTAGAGAAGGACCTACTGTATCGGGTGGCAAAAAGGGCAGAAGAAACCGTTGAGCAGCTTGTGGTGCCCAAACCTTACAGGAAGTTGGTGTTGGAGTTGGCCCATGGGCACCTTCTTGGAGGTCATCTGGGGACAGAGAAAACCCGAGAGAGGGTATTACAGAGATTCTATTGGCCTGGGGTGATGAAGGACATAGAAAATTATTGTTCCTCCTGCCCTGTGTGTCAGAGGTCGGCCCCGATGCCACATTTCCGTAGCCCGCTGGTCCCTCTACCCATCATTGAGGTCCCGTTTGAGAGAATCGCAATGGATTTGGTAGGTCCTATAATCAAGTCCGCTAGGGGGCACCAGTACATATTGGTTATAATGGACTATGCCACCCGTTATCCAGAAGCGATCCCTCTCAGAAATACCTCGGCCAAAACCATAGCCAAAGAGCTATCTCTTGTTTTTAGCCGGGTGGGTATTTGTAAAGAACTGCTTACGGACCAAGGTACACCCTTTATGTCCCGGGTTATGAAAGAGCTGTGTAAATTGTTCAAAGTGACGCAATTGCGTACATCTGTGTATCACCCCCAAACCGATGGGCTGGTTGAAAGATTCAACAAAACCCTAAAACAAATGTTGAAGAAAGTGGTGGATAGAGATGGAAAGGATTGGGACTGTCTACTTCCTTATTTGATGTTTGCTATTAGGGAGGTGCCCCAATCCTCTACGGGATTCTCCCCCTTTGAGTTACTGTATGGGAGACACCCAAGAGGGCTGTTGGATATTGCCAAGGAAACTTGGGAAAGTGAGAGTTCTCCCCACAGGAGTGTGATTGAGCATGTCGCCCTGATGCAAGATCGAATTGCACAGGTAATGCCCATCGTGAAGGAACATTTGGCCCAAGCGCAGTTGGCACAGCAGAGAGTGTACAACCGTGGAGCCAAGACCCGTACCTTTTCCCCGGGGGATAGGATATTGGTACTTGTCCCTACGGTTGAAAGTAAATTCCTTGCCAAATGGCAAGGCCCCTACGAGATAATGGAAAAAGTGAGCGAAGTGAATTACAAGGTCAGACAACCAGGAAGGCGAAAGCCCGAACAGATCTATCACGTTAATCTGTTGAAAGCCTGGAGGGATAGAGAGTCCCTAGTCGCAGAAACTTGGTCACCAGCTCAAACTGGTTGCGTGATTCCGGAGGTTGGAATAGCAGCCACCTTGTCACAACCCCAACAACAGGAGGCTAAGGAGTTTGTGCTTCGCAACAAGGAGGTGTTCTCTGAGCTGCCGGGACAAACATCTGGGGTAGAGCATGATATTATTACCCCGCCCGGTGAAAGGGTGAAGTTAAAACCCTATCGGATCCCAGAGGCCCGACGGGAGGCAATACGGGAGGAAGTACAGAAAATGCTGAACTTAGGGGTGATAGAGGAGTCCCAAAGTGATTGGTCTAGTCCCATTGTGCTGGTGCCTAAACCGGATGGGAGCTGGCGATTTTGTAACGATTTTCGTCAGTTGAACAAAGTTACAAAATTTGACACCTACCCCATGCCACGTATAGATGAGTTGATCGACCGGCTGGGAACAGCCCGATACATGACGACTCTTGATCTCACAAAAGGGTATTGGCAAATTCCCCTGGCCAAGTCGGCCAAAGAGAAAACCGCATTTGTAACCCCAGACGGGGCGTTCCAATATCAGAGAATGCCGTTCGGGTTACAGAATGCGCCGGCCACATTCCAGCGGAAAATGGACCAGATACTGAGGCCCCATCGGAAGTATGCTGCGGCTTACCTGGATGACGTAATTGTCCATAGCACAGATTGGGCCTCACATCTGCCAAAAGTGCAAGCAGTCCTAGACGCTATCCGGGAAGCGGGGTTTACGGCTAACCCCAAGAAGTGTACCATTGGGCAGGAGGAGGCCAAATATCTTGGGTACACCATTGGGAGGGGAGTAATAAAACCCCAACTCAACAAAGTCGAGGCCATCCAGAGTTGGCCACGTCCCAACAGCAAGAAGCAGGTACGAGCCTTTCTGGGAATAGCGGGGTATTATCGGCGCTTCATTCCCCACTTTGCTTCTAAGGCTGTGCCCCTAACCAACCTGACGAAAGGGAAAGGGTCGGTCATGATTAAATGGACCCCCGAGGCTGAGGCAGCATTCCAATTCTTGAAACAAGCCTTATGTAGCCAGCCAGTGTTGTACTCACCCGACTTCTCTAAAGACTTTGTCGTACAAAGTGATGCGTCAGATGTGGGGTTAGGAGCAGTATTGTCCCAGGTCTGGAACGGGGAAGAGCACCCAGTCATTTACCTCAGCAGGAAGTTGAAGTCCCATGAGGTAAATTACGCCACGGTTGAAAAGGAGTGTTTAGCGGTGAAGTGGGCTCTAGATTCCCTTCGGTACTATCTGCTAGGTAGGCACTTTGACATGGTTACGGATCACGCTCCGTTAAAGTGGATGGCTCAAAACAAGGAGACAAATAGAAGAGTGAATAGGTGGTTCCTGGCCCTACAGGAATTCAACTTCACAGTAAAGCATCGCCCTGGCGTTCAAATGGGGAATGTGGATGCTTTGTCTCGAGTACATGAATGCCTGATTGCTGGTGTTCCAACCCCAAGGTTAAAAAAAGAGGGGGGGGGGGTATGTGACAGCAGGAAGGTAAAGTCACCTGGTTGCATCCAGGGGGGTAGGTATATTTCTCCCAGATTCAGGCTTTATGCCGACTTATACAACTAGGGAGAGAGTTGATGAAGCCCAGCTGAGGCTAGTGGGCTCATGGATGATTCATACCTCTAGGGAGAGGGCTGGGCGTCGTGCAGGCAGGGAGTTGATGAGACCAGCTGAAGCTTGTCAGCTCGTTTAAGGCCTCTATAAAAACTCCCAGATTCATTAGGTGTTTGCTCATGCCTGGACCCAGACCTGTGTGGACTGTCTAGGGAGAGTGAACCCCTGTGCGGTGAGACAAAGCCTGTGTGGCTATTTGTTTGGACATTTACTAAACCAAGGACTTAGGGACTAGGACAGCACCAGGCTGATCCCAGTTGTTAGTTAGGAAACCTGCATGTTTAGTCAGAGGTCAAGCTGACCAGGGTTTATTTTGTTTATGTTTCTTTTTGCTTTGCTGTGTTTTTTGTCACTGTAAATAGAGAAATAAACCGCACCTTTTTGATCTTGAAAACCACAACCTCCGTCTGCTGGGCCTGTTTTTGTGTGGGGAGCCCATCCAGGGGATCACACACACCCGCTGCCGAGCTAACCCCCCCACAGTATATATATATATATATATATATATATATATGCATCCTATGAGTTGTATATATATATATATATATATATATATATATATATACTGTATTCAGTTTAGCTAGATCCGTTCCTGTTATTCTCTTCCTAATATACTGACAGGCAGGCAGCAGCAGTATTTTCAGTCAGTGTACTCTTTCCTGTGTACTGTGTGCAACTAAAGCTAACTGCAGACAATTGCTGGTGTTCTCTTCCTAATATACTGACAGGCAGGCAGCAGCAGTATTTTCAGTCAGTGTACTGTGCACAGTGTGCAACTAAAGCTAACTGCAGAAAATTGCTGGTGTTCTCTTCCTAATATACTGACAGGCAGGCGGCAGCAGTATTTTCAGTCAATGTACTGTGTGCTGTGCACAGTGTGCAACTAAAGCTAACTGTAGACAATTGCTGGTGTTCTCTTCCTAATATACTGACAGGCAGGCGGCAGCAGTATTTTCAGTCAGTGTACTGTGTCCTGTGCACAGTGTGCAACTAAATCTAACTGCAGACAATTGCTGGGGTTCTCTTCCTAATATACTGAAAGGCAGGCAGCAGCAGTATTTTCAGTCAGTTTACTGTGTCCTGTGCACAGTGTGCAACTAAAGCTAACTGCAGACAATTGCTGGTGTTCTCTTCCTAATATACTGGCAGGCAGGCAACAGTAGTATTTTCAGTCAGTGTCCTGTGTCCTGTGCACAGTGTGCAACTAAAGCTAACTGCAGACAATTGCTGGTGTTCTCTTCCTAATATACTGACAGGCAGGCAGCAGCAGTATTTTCAGTCAGTGTACTGTGTCCTGTGCACAGTGTGAAACTAAAGCTAACTGCAGACGATTGCTGGTGTTCTCTTCCTAATATACTGACAGGCAGGCAGAAGCAGTATTTTCAGTCAGTGTACTGTGTTCTGTGTACAGTGTGCAACTAAAGCTAACTGCAGACAATTGCTGGTGTTCTCTTCCTAATATACTGACAGGCAGGCAGCAGCAGTATTTTCAGTCAGTGTACTGTGTCCTGTGCACAGTGTGCAACTAAAGCTAACTGCAGACAATTGCTGGTGTTCTCTTCCTAATATAATGACAGGCAGGCAGCAGCAGTATTTTCAGTCAGTGTACTGTGTTCTGTGCACAGTGTGCAACTAAAGCTAATTGCAGAAAATTGCTGATGTTCTCTTCCTAATATACTGACAGGCAGGCAGCAGCAGTATTTTCAGTCAGTGTACTGTGTCCTGTGCACAGTGTGCAACTAAAGCTAACTGCAGACAATTGCTGGTGTTCTCTTCCTAATATACTGACAGGCAGGCAGAAGCAGTATTTTCAGTCAGTGTACTGTGTCCTGTGTACAGTGTGCAACTAAAGCTAACTGCAGACATTTGCTGGTGTTCTCCTCCTAATATACTGACAGGCAAGCAGCAGCAGTATTTTCAGTCAGTGTACTGTGTCCTGTGCACAGTGTGCAACTAAAGCTAAGTGCAGACAATTGCTGGCGTTCTCTTCCTAATATACTGACAGGTAGGCAGCAGCGGTATTTTCAGTCAGTGTACTGTGTCCTGTGCACAGTGTGCAACTAAAGCTAACTGCAGACAATTGCTGGTGTTCTCTTCCTAATATACTGACAGGCAGGCAGCAGCAGTATTTTCAGTCAGTGTACTGTTTCCTGTGTACAGTGTGCAACTAAAGCTAACTGCAGACAATTGCTGGAGTTCTCTTCCTAATATACTGACAGGCAGGCAGCAGCAGTATTTTCAGTCAGTGTACTGTGTCCTGTGTACAGTGTGCAACTAAAGATAACTGCAGACAATTGCTGGTGTTCTCCTCCTAATAATACCACACGCAGGCAGCTGCAGTATTTTCAATCAGTGTACTGTATACTGGCCACAGTGTGCAGCTAAAGCTGACTGCAGACAATTCCTTGTGTACCTACCTATTCCAATACATCAAATAAAGTATGTCTGGAAGGCCAACAAGGAGAGGCAGACAGTTACAGACCAATAAAAAAGGGTGTAGCAAAATACTGAACACTGAGAAAATGGTGGGGATCACTTCAAATGTGACAGTAAATATCTATTCCAGGAAATGTAGAGACAGAATGTCTACTGATGTCTGAATAAGTAAATTGGGTTAATTGGGGTCTGAGGTAGCTTTCCATTCATCTATTGTCAGTGTGTTAATGAACCCACCTATTATCTGCTACGGGAGGTAATTACACTCGTAGTAAGGTGTCTGGCACGGTTTCATTGTTATGAGTAAATATGTGGAGCTCTGTCCATGTGGTCACAAACGTCTCACGCATACCAAGTTTGTTAGAAATAGTTCCAGGTAATTAATCACTGTCATCTGTTAGTTGCTGAAGGGAATGCCCCTGGAAAATGAGTTAAGAAACCCCTTGCATGGGGAATGATATAAAAAGCCAGCTGTGGCTAAATAAAGTGTTGATTTACTCCCAGAACTGTGTGTCGTCCAGTTACTGGGGGGTAACAGGTTGCCTTGGATAAGTTAGTACTTCCTCAGCTTCAAGGATTTCCCAGCGGACATTGGAGATCCGCTACAGAGGGCAAGCAGGCTCTGTGTCTAGAGGCAACAGTGATGGTCGTGGACATGGTGCATCCTCATCAGCACGTGGCCGTGGGGCAGGCTTGTCCTTTTTTTCGGCAGCTGGCCATGTTGAGCCGCAACATGCCGAAGACTTGGTAGAGTGGATGACCAAGCCATCCTCATCCTCCTCATCCTCTCTCACCCAGGCTCAGGGTACTTTGTATGGCAAAGTGGCCTCTTCCCTCGGCTCAATGGCATCAGTCACTCCTTCCCTAGCCCCACCATGTCCTCCTGAGGAGTCCCCCAAAACTGTTTGACCACAGTGTTGGGTACATGCTGCAGGAAGATGCGCAGCATTTTGAAGGCTCCGATGATGGAACACAGCTAGAGGAAGGCAGTAACGTGAGCCCAGAGAGAGGGGGTGCCCAAGAAGCACAGCAAACTGGCAGTCATGTTCCCCCAGCTGCAGCATACTGCCAGGTTTGCTCCAGTGATGAGGAGGGAGTGGATGATGAGGTCACTGACTCTACGTGGGTGCCTGATAGGAGAGAGGAGGAGGAGGAGCAGGAGGCACATCTCCACCGAGGCAGGATGCCCTCCAGGGGCCAGCTTAAGGGCAGCTCACCGACTGCATCACACTGCAGAGCTCCGCGTGTGCAGGGCGCTGCTGTCTCTGCGGGTTATTCCAAAAGATCTTTGCTGTGGGCCTTTTTTGAGACGTGTGCAGCAGATCGCACCTTTGCTATTTGCAACATATGTCTGAAGCGTATGTCGCATAGCCAAAACAGCAGCCGCTTAGGCACCACATGCTTGACCAGACATATGTCGACCTGCCATGCAGTCCGTTGGCAAGCGTACAGAAAAGACCCACACCAAAGAACAAAGCGGACCTCTCCTTGCTCCTCATCAGCTGGGATCTCCAACCCCACTATACCTTCAGTCCTCTCTGAAACCTGCACTGAGAGGAATGAAGGTGTAGAATTAGGTGTGTCACAGCCAAGTACTTGCGGGTAATCTGCTATCCTTACACCAACGTCAGATTGTACCAGGCAAATTTCCCTGCCCCAGCTGCTGCACCGCCGAAAGAAGTTCGCTCCCAGCCATCCACATGCCCAGCGGTTGAATGCTAGCTTGGCTAAATTGCTAGCACTTCAACTGCTGCCTTTTTAGTTGGTAGACTCTGCCCCCTTCTGTGAGTTTGTGGAATGTGCGGTTCCTCAGTGGCAGGTTCCCAAACGCCACTTTTTTTCACCGAAGGCGATTCCGGCTCTCTACCGGCATGTGGAAGGCAATGTCTTGGCCTCGCTGGACAGGGCGGTCAGCGGTAAGGTGCATATTACCGCTGACTCATGGTCCAGCAGGCATGGACAGGGACGTTACCTATCTTTCACGGCGCATTGGATGACTCTGCTGGCAGCTGGGAAGGATGTAGGATAAGGTACAGTAGTGTTGGAGGTTGTTCCGCCACCACGCCTCCAAAATGCTACTAGTGGTGATTCTGACACACCTCTCTCCTCCACCCCCTCCTCTTCTTCTTCCTCCATGGCCTCTTCCTCTGCTGATTCGTCCTCGGAACTAGCTGTGCTCCGTAGGCATTCAAGGGGCTACGCAAGTACGCAGGCAAAAAGATGCCATGCAGTGCTTGAGCTGGTGTGCTTGGGGGACAGGAGCCACACTGGGGCAGAGATTCTGTCAGCTCTGCAGGGGCAGGGTCAGAGGTGGTTGACGCCACGCCAGCTTAAGCCAGGAATGGTGGTTTGCAACAATGGCACCAACCTCCTCTCCGCCCTCTGAGAGGGACAGCTGACCCATGTGCCCTGCTTGGCTCACGTCCTTAACTTGTGGTTCTTGGGCAGGTACCCCAGGCTTACAGGATGTCCTAAGGCAGGCCAGGAAAGTCTGTGTGCATTTCCGCCAGTCATATAATGCCAGTGCTCGGCTGGCTGACCTGCAAAAGGAATTTAACCTGCCCAAGAACCGCCTAATCTGTGACATTCCCACCAGGTAGAACTCAACGTTGGCCATGCTGCAGTGGCTGCACACGCAGCAGAGGGCTATCAATGAGTATCTGTGCCAATATGGCACCAGCACAGGGTCAGGGGAGCTTGGGATTTTTTTTCCACGTCAGTGGGTCATGATCAGGGATGCATGCACTGTCCTGTCACCATTTGAGGAGGCCACGAGGATGGTGAGCAGTGACAGTGCATGCATCAGTGACACTGTCCCTCTTGTCCACCTGTTGGAGCACGCGCTGCGTGGAATAATGGACAGGGCACTTGAGGCAGAACAGAGGGAGGAAGAGGAGAACTTTCTTACCTGTCAAGGCCCCCTTTATCCAGACAGTGTTCCTGCTGGCCCTCCGATCACACAGGAAGAGGAGGAGGAGGAGGAGGAGGAGGAGGATTGTGTCAGCATGGAGGTGGAGCCTAGCACTCAGCAACAGCAGCAGTCTTCAAGGGATCATTTACAGTCCCAAGAAACCCATGGACTTGTACGTGGCTGGGAGGAGGTGGCTGCGGATCATGTCGTCCTTAGTGACCCAGAGGACTCCGGACCGAATCCCTCAGCAAACCTACGCTGCATGGCCTCCCTGATCCTGCAAAGTCTGCGAAAGGATCCTCGTTTTGTGGTATCAAGGAGAGGGATCATTACTGGCTGGCAACCCTCCTTGATCCACGTTACAAGGGTAAGGTTTGTGCAATGCGTTTCCAGAGCCTGGGAGGTTACAAATTCCTGGTCCTGGACAGCGTGTTGCTGAGGCTTCGGTCAGTCACAGAAGGAGCGGTGGAGAAGGTGGCCGTCTGACTGATGCGTTCAGACAATTTTTTAGTCTGCAGCCCCAAGGTATGAGTGGTTCCAGCAACCATCGCCAGCGTCTGATTCACATGGTGCAGAAATACCTAGGGGCAAGTTAAGACTTGGACACCTTTCCCACTGAAAATCCTCTGGGTTACTGGGTCTTGAGGATGGATCACTAGCCAGAGCTTGCACAGTATGCACTTGAGCTACTGGCCTGTCCTGCATCCAGCGTTCTTTCGGAACACACATTCAGTGCTGCTGGAGGCTTTGTAACCGATCACAGGGTGCGCCTGTCCACCGAAACGGTCGATCGGCTGACCTTCATAAAAATGAATCAGTCTTGGATCACCAGCTACCAAGCACCTGATGCTGATGTAATCGAATAATTTTTTTTGAATGTGAGATCAGTTCAAGACTGCCTATGCTGATGCTGAGTGACTATCCTGTTATGCTGAGTGACTATCCTCTTCCTCCTCAATGTTCATGCTGATAGCTTGTAAGAACATTTTTGGTTCTGGGCACCGCCACCAGTGGCTAATGCCCAATTTTTCAGCCCCTTTTTAACAGGGGTGTGTAATTACAACTTTTGATACAATACTTTGCAGCAGGGCTCATTCCTGCGCTCCAACTACAGTATTTGTGAGGGGTTGTAGTGTTGTGGCACTAGCACCAGTGCCTAAGGCCCAATTTTTCAGCCCCTGTTTAACAGGGGCATGTACCATATTTTTCGCACCATAAGACGCACTTTTTCTCCCCCAAAAAATAGGGGAAAAGTTCCCTGCGTCTTATGGAGCGAATACTACCTCTATACCAGCCCCCCCACCCCCATCGCGGCCGCCGTGTTACATACCGCGTGAGCCGTAAGATGGATGCATGCGGCGGTGTCTGCCGTTACTCGGCGGCTGCAACAATCAGCAGCACGATTGGTGTCATTAAAAAGCAAGGGAAGGGGGCCCGGCCCGGGTAGAAGAAGCCCCCAGGATGCATTGCGACCAGTCCCAGTGTGCGGAGGCACGCCCACGCAACGTCATGGGCGTCATTATGTGTTGCCCCACACACTGGAATGTAATTGGTGCATGCGCAATACACCCACCTATGACGCGGTTGGAGTCACAGGTTGGTGCTTCTGACAGAACACCAGATTACCTCACGCATTCAGTGCCCTGCATAGCCTGTATTTGTATGAAGAAAACAAATGCAGTACCGATATTTATATGAACAAAACTGAATGAAACCATACTAAGTCTCCATAATTACCGTACCAGGTGATCAGCCACGCCACCCACTACCACACCACCCACTGCAGGGACCAGGTGATCAGCCACGCCACCCACTGCAGGGACCAGGTGATCAGCCACGCCACCCACTGCAGGGACCAGGTGATTAGCCACGCCACCCACTACCACACCACCCACTGTAAGGACCAGGTGATCAGCTACGCCACCCACTGCAGGGACCAGGTGATCAGCCACGCCACCCACTGCAGGGACCAGGTGATCAGCCACGCCACCCACTACCACACCACCCACTGTAAGGACCAGGTGATCAGCTACACCACCCACTGCAGAGACCAGGTGATCAGCCACGCCACCCACTGCAGGGACCAGGTGATCAGCTACACCACCCACTGCAGGCACCAGGTGATCAGCCACGCCACCCACTACCACACCACCCACTGTAAGGACCAGGTGATCAGCTACGCCACCCACTGCAGGGACCAGGTGATCAGCCATGCCACCCACTGCAGGGACCAGGTGATCAGCTACACCACCCACTGCAGGCACCAGGTGATCAGCCACGCCACCCACTACCACACCACCCACTGTAAGGACCAGGTGATCAGCCACGCCACCCACTACCACACCACCCACTGCAGGGACCAGGTGATCAGCCACGCCACCCACTGCAGGGACCAGGTGATCAGCCACGCCACCCACTGCAGGGACCAGGTGATCAGCCACGCCACCCACTACCACACCACCCACTGTAAGGACCAGGTGATTAGCTACGCCACCCACTGCAGGGACCAGGTGATCAGCCACGCCACCGACTGCAGGGACCAGGTGCCCAGCCTTGCCACCCACTGCCACGCCACCCACTGTAGGAACCAGGTGCCAGCTTAGCTACCCACTGCAGAAGCCAGGTGCCAGCTCAGCCACCCAAAGCAGAAAGGATGAATAAGCAGAAAAGACTAGCATATAAAATTCCTTTTAAACTGCAGGTAGTAAAATATGCTAAGGAACATGGGAACAGAGCAGCAGAGAGACATTTTGGGCCACCTCCAACTAAAAAAAAAATGATAAGAGAGTGGAGGAAACAGGAGGATCAGCTGCAAAAAACAAATAAAAGTAAGCACACTTTTCGTGGGCATGCTGCAAAGTGGCCACAGTTAGACGTGGCTATGAAAGAATGGATCACACGTCACCGAAATAATGGCTTCTCAGTTTCTACAAAAATGATCATATATGAAGCCAAACGCGTTGCTGTAGAGAAAGGCATTCCTGATTTTACTGGATCACCATCGTGGTGCTACAGATTTATGAGGCGTTGTGACCTTGTTATGCGCACCAAAACTAGAATTGCGCAAAAAATGCCAAAAGAATATGAATCTAAGATTGTGTCTTTTCATAAATTTGTAATTGATGCTAGGAAGAAAAACGGTTTTGAAATTGGCCAGATTGGGAATATGGATGAAGTCCCGCTAACCTTTGATGTGCCATCTAATAGGACCGTTGATCTGAAAGGTGCCAAATCCATAACTGTGAAAACCTCAGGACATGAGAAAACACATTACACGGTTGTGTTGTCCTGCTGTGCAGACGGCACCAAATTGCCTCCCATGCTCATTTTCAAAAGGAAAACCTTTCCGAAAGAAGTGATTCCACGAGGAGTTGTTGTACATGTTCATGACAAAGGATGGATGGACGAAAATGGAATGAGAGTATGGGTTGAAAAAGTGTGGTCCAAACGTCCTGGAGGTCTTCTGAAAAAACCTGCCTTATTAGTGCTTGACCAGTTTAGAGCACATA
Organism: Rana muscosa; assembly: GCA_029206835.1. Classification (NCBI taxonomy): domain Eukaryota; kingdom Metazoa; phylum Chordata; class Amphibia; order Anura; family Ranidae; genus Rana; species Rana muscosa. The sequence continues at coordinate 1,028,322,485 of CM055116.1, forward strand.
TTAGCGTAACGACAAAAAAGTGCTTTAAAGAAGTAAAGACTCATCTAGCTGTAATTCCTGGGGGTCTTACCAGCCAGTTGCAACCTCTCGACGTTTCCATCAACAAACCTTTTAAAGTGTTTATGCGAGAAGAGTGGAACAAATGGATGGCTGCTGGAAATCATGATCTGACACCTACTGGACGGATGAAGAGGCCAACTATCATTCAAGTTTGTGAATGGGTGAAAACATCATGGCACTCAGTGAAGGAGGAAATAGTTGTGCAGTCATTTAAAAAATGTGGCATTAGCAATGCCTTAGATGGATCTGAAGATAGTATTTTATATGAAGATGGTGAAGAAAGTGATGTCAGTGATTGTGAGCAACTGAGCTTCATAAATTCTGACACTAGTGATGATGAGTTCTTGGGATTCCCAGAAAACTAGAAGAGTGCTTGAACTTTAAAGTCTCTCCTCTATTGTTAATGACAGTGATGATGGTTCTTAATGTCATTGTTGACTGCTGTTCACTTTACATGGTTGAAATATTATTCTGTTATATTTTATTAAACATTTTAGTATAACATTTGGTTTAAAATCTTTTTTTACTTGTTTTCCTCCTCTAAAACCTAGGTGCGTCTTATGGTCAGGTGCGTCTTATGGTGCGAAAAATACGGTAATTACAATTTTTGATGCAATACTTTGCAGCAGGGCTAATTTCTGCACTCCAACTAGAGTATTTGTGAGGGGTTGCAGTATTGTGGCACCAGCACCAGTGCCTAAGGCCCAATTTTTCTGCCCCTGTTTAACAGGGGCATGTAATTACAATTCTTGATCTAATATTTCACAGCAGGGCCCATTCCTGTGCCCACCAAGAGTAACTGTGAGGCCTTACAGTGTTGTGGCAACACCACCACCACCACCACCAACGGCCCATATTTTCTGACCCTGTTCAACAGGGGCATGTAATTACAATTCTTGATCTAATATTTCACAGCAGGGCCCGTTCCTGAGCCCACCAAGAGTAACTGTGAAGCCTTACAGTGTTGTGGCAACACCACCACCACCACCAAAGGCCCATATTTTCTGACCCTGTTCAACAGGGGCATGTAATTACAATTCTTGATCTAATATTTCACAGCAGGGCCCGTTCCTGCGCCCACCAAGAGTAACTGTGAGAGCTTACAGTGTTGTGGCAACACCAACCCCTAAGGCCCAAATTTCTGCAGAGTTTATAGGGCAGGCCCCTACTTTCAAACATCCAACTTACAAATGACTCCTACTTGCAAAAGGAAGGAGACTACAGGAAGTAGGAGGAAATCTACCCCTAGGAAGGGAAATTCTCTCCTGTAAGAGTTCCTTGTTTCACTAAAAAACCCAAATTTTCAAAATTCAATTGTCATTGGGACAGAAAGTGAGGTGAAATCTTCTGAACAGGTGCACAGATAGCAAAACAAATGTTACAGGGGTGATAACCCTTCCCTATGTTTTACAAAAAGCTTAAAAATAGATTTTTGGGCTGGAGCTACACTTTAACCACTTCCATACTGGGTCATTGTAAAATGACGCCGGCAGGAACCCTCTCTCCCTCCGGGTGGGCGTCATATGACGTCCTGGGTTTGAGGGGGGATATCTGAATGATGCCTGCAGCTAGAGGCATCATTCAGATATCCTGGTCTTCAGCCGGCGATTCTGCGCACCATAAGAATGATCATAGCAGAGGTTCCACCACTTGATCGTTCTTATAGGCGGCGGGAGGGGATATCCCCCCTCCCGCCGCCATCCGGTGCTTCTCCGGGCTCTCCCGTGCCATCGGGGACCCGGAGAGAATCGTCCTGCGCCGGGGGTGGGTCACGTGACGAGCATAGAGATGACTGGTGACCAGATGGTCGCCAGTCATCTCTATGACCGTCGGAGGCCCAGGTGCGATGTGATGATGTCACGCCGGGGTCCTCAGATGTAAACAAAGCCGCCATTGCGGCTGTAAGTATGAGATCAGTGAATTTTTTTTTCACGATCTCATGCTTTCCAGCCTGGAGGAGAGATGTGGGGTCTTATTGACCCCGCATCTCTCCATAAAGAGGACCTGTCACACACATTCCTATTACAAGGGATGTTTAAATTCCTTGTAATAGGAATAAAAGTTATCAAAAAAAGTGTAAAAAAAAAGTAAAAAAATAAATAAATAAGTAAATAAATAAAAAAAAAATTAAAACGCCCCTGTCCCCAATAGCTTGCGCTTAGAAGCGAACGCACACGTAAGTCCCGCCCGCATATGTAAACGCCGTTCAAACCACATATGTGAGGTATTGCCGCGTGCGTTAGAGCGCGTGCAACAATTCTAGCACTAGACCTCCTCTGTAACTCTAACCTGGTAACCTGTAAAAAATTTCAAAGCGTTGCCTATAGAGATTTTTAAGTACCGAAGTTTGGCACCATTCCATGAGTGTGCGCAATTTTAAAGCGTGAAATGTTAGGTATCTTTTTACTCGGCGTAACATAAGCTTTCATATTTTACAAAAAAATTGGGCTAACTTTACTGTTTTGTTATTTTTTAATTCATGAAACCATTTTTTCCCCAAAAAAATACGTTTGAAAAATTATTGCGCAAATACCGTGCAAGATAAAAAGTTGCAACAACCGTCATTTTATTCCCTAGGGTGTCTGCTAAAAAAAACATATATAATGTTTGGGGGTTCTGAGTAATTTTCTAGCAAAAGAATGAGGATTTGTACATGTAGGAGAGAAGTGCCAGAATAGGCCCGGTATGGAAGTGGTATAAAAAGCCCTGTATGGAAAGGGTTAAAAATGTACCAGTTCAAAATTACAAGCAGATTCTAGTTAAGAACAAACCTACAGTCCCTGTCTTGTTTGCACTGCCAGTATACTGCTGTTCAGAGTATATTGGGCCTAGGGGCCTTTTTTTAATTTGGGTGCGGGGTTCACCTTAATATCCATACAAGACCCAAAGGGGCTGGTAATGGGCTGGGGAGGGCCCCCCGGTACCCATGCGTTTTTTTTCTCAATGATTTTCATCCATATTGCTCGGACCAGACATGACATTAAAGCCGCAAGCAGTTTTAAATGACTTTTATTCCTTTAGAAATGTAATTTTGTCCAGGGACAGTTCTAAACACGGGAAACACGCGCCACTTTACAGGCATGCTGTAGACACCCCCAGGCACGATATTTAAAGGAATATTTCACTTAAATTTTTTCACTTTAAGCATCATTAAAATAACTGCTCCCGAAAAAACGGCCGTTTTTAAAACTTTTTTTTGCACTGATACATGTAACCTAGGGCAGGACCTGGGTCCCTAAACCCTTTTTAGGACAATAACTTCCATATTAGCCTTCAAAATTCGCACTTTTGATTTCTGACGTTCGGGTACCATAGACTTTAACGGGGTTCGAAAGTTTGCGCAAACTTTCGGTCCGTTCGCAGGTTCTGGTGCGAACCAAACCAGGGGGTGTTCGGCTCATCCCTACTCAGGAATATTCAGTGCAATTTGCTTGGGACTTCTATATACACTCCAGTATATACACTCCAGTCTTCTCTCCAGCACAAACTCTTGCCTAAGACCTCTTATACTTCACTGCTCCAGCACTTCACTTGCTGCAGACTATTACTCCTCCAGCACTTCCCTTGCTACAGACTGTTACTCCTCCAGACTAGCATTGTTAGACCTGACACTAATTCAGCCAGGCCTCATTGAACTGCCTTTTGTGGGTAGGGACCGCGGGCCCCTGTGGTGTAGAAATAGTTCAGGTGCTAGCTGTCCTCTGTTCAGCTACCAATCCCAGATAGCTCTCTGCAGGCCCTGCCAGCCAACCTGGCTGCAATGACCTCTCTCCATTAGGGATGAGCTTTATGTTCGAGTCGAACATGAGTTTGACTCGAGCATTGGCTGTTCGCCCATTTGCCGAATAGCGAACAATTTGGGGTGTTCGCAGCAAATTCGAAAGCCGCGGAACACCCTTTAAAAGTCTATGGGAGAAATCAAAAGTGCTAATTTTAAAGGTTAATATGCAAGTTATTGTCATAAAAAGTGATTGGGGACCCGGGTCCTGCCCCAGGGGACATGTATCAATAGTAAAAAAAGTTTTAAAAACTGACGTTTTAGGGGTCGAGCTACAATATGGCGCAAAGCTAGCCTGTAGCCGCAGGCTCCGGAGCGCTCTCCCTGAGCGGGTTCTAAGCATGTTGAGTCTGCCTGATGGATTGCACTGACCGACCTGTATCCTCACCATTTCACCATTTCTCCGCCGAAGCTGAAGGTGATGGGAACTAACCTGGAGATGCTGCTGTGCTTCATACTCCATGCACTGACGTAAGCCGCGGTAAGCGTGTCTGTGATAGCCCGCATTTGCTGCATGACTTTTGCTCTGGCTTTCGGATCCGACCAGCTGGTCATCTGTCTCTGTCCCCCCCCCTGTCTCGAGTTGATTATCCTACAGCGTGTGTGAGGGGGAAGTGAGGTGAGAGCGGAGGCAGAGGAAGCTCCGATACGCACCTCCAAGCCTTAGCCTTAGCTCGAGGGGCTGCGGGCTGGAAAGTAAACAAGCGGAGCTGTTCAAGGAGATCCCCCTAAAGCCGCAGCAGAGCCGCAGCGAAGTCATAGCATACAGAAGGAGGTGCATGGAGGTGTATGGAGGTCTTGAGGCGGTATAGGAGCGCCGGACTGATTAAATCAGCAGATTGAAGATCTGGTAGGAGTTTTTTCCCTTTTCCTTTACTGCAAAATAAAGATAAAAGTAAAGTAAAGTCTCTCCTGAATATACCCCAGGAAGCAAGGCAGTGGAAGCTGGATTAGAAGAGGAGTGCAGCCTGAGTACATTTGAAATAAATATCCTGCTAAACCCCGCTTTGGTTTATAATACTGCGTCTTCGCTCTGCCTGCTGACAGTTTGTTTGATGCAGTAAATACAGTATATGCAGTGTTTATTGAAAATATATTGAAATGAAAAAGTTGCCAACCTAACAGAACTGAAGAGCGATAGCTAATCTGGTACTGGAATGTCTGTCTACTTTGTCTACGTAAAGACCCTGCTGTAGTATTGGGTGCCTAGCCGCAGCCACCCATATGCACTTAATTGCAGAAACTTTTCAGTTGTAATAAATAAGGAGAACAAGGAAATTCCTACATTATGCTAAGTCATATCCATACGCTACATACCCTACACGCTCTCTGCATATTCCATAGATGCTGCCCTGCATTGCTTTGCCTTGTTTCCATTTGCCTTGTATTGCTCTGCTTCTGACCACAAAGACTGCCACAAAGACTGCCCTCCCTCCAAGGACAGAAAAGGAGGGAAAGGGAAACAATTTTGTTTTGGAGGGGGCAGCAATCGTAGCTGGAATATCTAAGTGCTGGAGAGACTTTGAAATTGTTATTTTTTTTCCCTCCCTTTCCCTTTTTTCTCTTTTTTTTTTTTTCTTTTAATACTGCTCTACATATTGAACCTGGTATACCTTTCTACAGTCGGCCTGCGTATACGGTCTACACTGAGGGACTGAGGGGTGGGATTGATTTTTGGTTTTGCTTTTCGCTTTTTGCTTTATGCTATACCCGAGATCCTTTACTACCCCCTGAGTCCTGAGGAGCGGAGTATACGTACTTAGAGGTCTATTGTCTGATACCTCTTTCTTTTTCTTTTTATTCATTTATTTTTTTCCTCCTTTATTTTTCCTTTTTTTTTGACTTAGCCCTACCTCTGAGCTTGGTAAAGATATGCCCCTATAGGAAACTAAGGAGAGGGAGAGGGAAGGAGGAAGAGGAAGAAAGAGGGAAAGGGAAGGACATAAACTTATTCACTATAAAAAAGACTATAAAAGTAATTATATATTTGCACATATTTACACAGCCACATTCGAATTTTATTCTGATTTATATTTAATATAGGCGGTGGTTGTTTTTCCCCCTCCTTTTTTTGTGTTTTGTATTGTTTGTATGTTGTATGCTCATCTGGGTGCTGCTTATTTGCTTTTGGTCTTTGGTTTCATTGGGTGGGTTTTTTTTTTGTTGGGTAATTTAGAGGTGTCCAAAAGTTAGAATCCAGCACGAGAACATAAGGGTAAACATCAAGGGCCAGAGGTATATCTGGTACTTTATATTATCGTTTATTAATAATTATTATTGTTTTTTTTTGGTCTATTATACAGAGGGTCTATATACTGGTGTAAGGGACTCAACATATCTAAGAAAGTTCCATATAAATGTACTGATTGAGTGTATAGACTGCATAGAGTGTATAGACTGTGGGAAATTAATTTGTAGGTAGTGCTCAAAGTGAACGGAAAAGAAACTCCTAGGTAGGAGGGAAAATGGGGAGAAGGGGAGCAAAAATAAACCAAGTAGACAGTGGAAGTAGTAACTCCATAAAAGCCTATATGGTGCAAGATAAAGTAGATCAAAAGGTAGAGCAAGCAGTAGAAAATACAGAAAGAATAATCTCCCCCACTGAAGGGCAGAAAAAAATTCGAGATTTAGATGAAGAAGGGATTTTTCAGCAAGACCAACAGCAAAAGGAAATGGAGAAAGAAATGGACAATCTTCAGGCACTCCCTACAAAACAAGACAAACAAGACATGGTAGAGATGATGGCCCACTTAGAAGGCTCGATTAAATGAGAACTGAGTGCTACCCAAACTGATATACAAAATGTGTTACAAAGAGTTGAAGAATCAGAAGCTCAGGTGGAGGAACATAAACATGCAATTTTTGAGTTGCGAGAGAGGGCTGAATTAGAATGGGTAGAAATGAGGAATATCCGGTATAGGCTTGAAGATCAAGAGAATCGTAATAGACGAAACAATCTGAAGATTCGGGGACTACCGGAGTCCGTCAAAAATAATGATTTGGAAACTACGGTCCATGAGATGTTCAACAAGATATTGAAGAAAGAAGCAACAGCTCCCATGTCTTTTGAAAGAGTGCACAGAGTACAAAGAATATCTACCCCACCAGCAGAAATTTTGAGAGATGTGATAGTCAGGTTCTTAAGTTATGAAATAAAACAACAAGTCTCACAGGGTATGAGAATCGAATACCAATCGAATATATGGAACTGAGATTCCTATCTTTACAGATTTATCACAAGAAACCCTGGCCTGTAGGAGGGCGTTAAAACCCTTGACAAAACAATTACAAGATAAAAATATTGCATATGGGGTTTCCCAGCCTGCCTAATAGCAAAAAATCATAGGATCTCAGCCACACTGAGATTCCCAGAGGACTTGAAAGAATTCTGCTGTAAACTTGATATACCAATGCCCCCATTAGAAAACTGGGAAAAAAAAACCAGAATGGAAGAAGCTTAAAGATCAGTCATGGAATAAAATGTAGAGGGGTGGGGCGAGAAGGGGGGAGAGAAAAGGAAAGGTAATGAAAATAAATATACTGAAAGAAAGGGAGGGGAAGAGAAAGGGGGGAAAGAGAAAAAAAAGCGATTTAGTCAGTGGAGGTGGGGAGGGGAGGTCGGTAGGAGAAAGGAATCCGCTCGGGGAGGTGAACCGGGGTTTGGCAATGCCCATCCATGTGTCCGAGACCATCTCTGTATTAGGGATGAGGCTCGGAGGACCAGGTGGCCATGCAAATACCCCTAGAGTATGCCCCACCCAGCTGAACGCCTATATATTGGGCGACAGCTGGGTGGGCCATAACATTGATATTCAATGTAGTTGGGGAGGGGAAGAGGGTGGGGGGTTTTGTATGTGGGAAGAGTTATGTGGTATTGTTATGATGTTTTTTATATTGCCAGTCGTATGGGTCAACCCTGGAAAAATAAAGAAACTGTTCCTCCCTCATATGGTCAAAAGTACTTGGTCATGTGGGCACTCTCCCTTAAAGAGATGGCGCCCTTAAAGATAATTTCCTACAACGTCAGTGGTCTAAACAGTCCTAGCAAACGGCATCAAATACAGCAGGAGTTGAAAGGCTGGGCAATAAATATAGCATTCTTCCAAGAGACCCACCATAAATGGTCTACTAGGGTGGGACTGAACACTAAAAATTTCCCAGTATGGTTTTATGGATATTCTGTCATAGAAATCCTGTCAGCTACAGGATTCCTGGACTTCCTGATTCCGAATCTCGGGCACGTCCACGCGCGCGGGCACGCGCACGCGCGATGGCGAGCATGTGCGCGCGCACACGCTTAGCGGGGGCGCGCGCACGCTCCACAAAGCGTGCCAGAAGAGCTATTTAAACATGCCTGTGACAGACAGTCCCTGCTGTCTGCTCTACAGCGTGTAGTACCCAAAGAGACCTGATTCGTGTATTTACCTGCATCCGACCCGGCTTACCTTGACCCTTCCAGTTTCCTGCCTGCCTCTGACCCCCGGCTTTGTTTGACCAATCTTCTGCCTGATCCTCCAGTACCTTGCCGTCAGCCAATACTACCGACCCGGCTTGTCCGACCAATCTCTCCAGTTGCTGTGTCCTGGTTCCAGTCCAGTCAGCCTCATCAGTTCCAGTCCAGCTGCTTGTTCCTAGTTCCAGTCCAGTTGCTTGTTCCTGGTTCCAGTCCAGTTGCTGTATCCTGGTTCCAGTCCAGCCAGTCTCTTCAGTTTCAGTCCAGTTGCTGTGTTCCTGGTTCCGGTTCAGCCTGCCATACTTCCTGGGTGCCTGGATCCGTCCCAGTCTTCAGACTCTACTCTACCTTGATCCATCCTGCCAGGCACTCGTACCCCTTCTACCTCCGTGCCTCCTGTCTTCAGTACCAGGGGCCGCCGGTGGAAGCCGTAAGAGAGGCCTCCCTCTGCAGATCCGGGCTCGTCACCGTCAGGTACGTGACAGTAGCAGACAGCCATGTCTGAGCCCGGGCAGGGAGCCTCACCTATGGAGGAACTCTGTCGGCACCTGGCAGGTTTGTCTGAAGCAGTCAAGAGTCTTCAACAAGGATACACCCGCTTGGAAGAACAAGTGCGGGTCCTCTCCAATCCCTCTGCCATCCAAGAGGGGCCCCACGCCTCTGCTTCCAAAACCGGAACAAGTTCCTCACCCACAGTGGTCATGCTTCCTCCTGAACCTAAGGTTCCTACACCCGAAAGATTTTCCGGGGATCGGAGCAAGTTTAGGGCCTTCCGGAATTCGTGTGAACTGTATTTTGCCCTACAGCCCCGTACCTTTTCTCTAGAGGCCACCAAGGTGGGCTTTGTGGTCTCTTTGCTCGCTGGAGACCCTCAGAGTTGGGCCCACCGTCTCTTTGAACAGAAGGATGTATCACTAAACAACCTCGCTGCTTTTTTCGATGCCCTGGCCCAGCTATACGAAGATCCCCAACTCTCAGTAACCGCAGAAGCCGCCTTGCGTTCCCTTCAACAAGGACGCAGACCAGCGGAGGACTATGTGGCAGAATTCAGGCGGTGGAGTGCGGATACCAATTGGAATGATGCCGCCCTCCGCCATCAGTTTCGCTTAGGACTTTCCGATTCCTTGAAGGACGAGCTAGCTAGAGTTGGTGTACCACAGACACTCAACCTGTTGATTGATCTAACCATCCAGATTGACCGACGTCTGAGGGAACGGAGGGCTGAGAGGACCACTGGCTTCTCCCGCCCAACCTGGATGCTTCCTCGGGCTCCTAGTCACCTGTACTCGGCTCCTGCTACACCTCCAACTCCCACATCTGACACGCCTGAACCAATGCAGCTCGGGCTCCTTCGTCCATCCCTCGCTCCTGAGGAACGCCAGCGCCGCCGAATAAATAATCTGTGCCTGTACTGCGGGGACCCCGGACATTTCGTTAGAACCTGTCCCCTGAAGCTTCGTAAGTTTCTTTCAGTTTCTTCTAACATGACTAACCTACAAGCCAAAACCACATCTCACCTTGCCCTCTCTGTTTCATTACAGCTCCCAGGAAGGACTTTGCAAGTACCCGCCATTATTGATTCCGGAGCATGCAGCTGCTTTATGGACTCAGCCTTTGCCATTAAACACCAAATTCCCCTTCGTACCAAGACCCACGGACTTCGTGTCCATCTGGCTGATGGTTCCGTCATTAAGTCCGGACCTGTGACCCAGGAGACCACTCCTATACCCGCTACCATCTTTACCACCTCTGGAACCCACCAAGAATGCTTGTGTCTGGACATCATCTCTTCCCCGTTGTTTCCCTTGATCCTTGGTATGCCTTGGTTACAAGCCCACAATCCCACTATCAACTGGACTACGGGAATAGTTGCCTTTCCTTCTTCCTATTGCCAACAGTCCTGTGGCTCATATAAACCTCCTGGGCCGGCCTCGTTACTATGCATTGACACCGAAGATGGCACCCGTCAATCCATCCCAGAAGTTTACCACGACTTTCTTGACGTATTTAGTAAACAAAAGGCAGAGACTCTACCACCCCATCGGGCCTACGATTGCCCCATCGACCTACTTCCTGGAGCAAAGATTCCGTTCGGTAGAGTCTTCCCTTTAACGGAGGTGGAACAAGGGGCTTTAAAAAATTATGTTGATGAGAACTTGCAAAAAGGGTTCATCCGCCCTTCCACATCCCCAGCAGGCGCAGGCATCTTTTTTGTAGAGAAAAAGGACCACACCCTTCGACCTTGTGTGGATTACCGGGAATTGAATAAAATTACAGTAAAAAATCGCTACCCTCTCCCCCTGGTACCAGAGTTATTTCAGAGACTAGGAACTGCCACCATCTTTACCAAACTTGACCTCCGCGGAGCCTACAACTTGATCCGTATCAAAGAAGGTGACGAATGGAAGACCGCCTTCCGTACCCGGTATGGACATTTTGAGTACTTGGTAATGCCATTCGGGTTGCGTAACACCCCTGCCACTTTCCAGTATTTTATCAACGATGTTCTACGGGACTTCCTAGACCTCTTTGTTATTGTTTATCTTGATGATATCTTAATTTTTTCTTCCTCCCTTGATTCTCATCGCAGACATGTCAAAAATGTGTTGGGTCGGCTCCGCCAGCATGGCCTGTATGCGAAGGCCGAAAAATGCGAGTTCGAGCAAGAGAGTATATCATTTCTGGGGTTAATCATTTCCAGCGAGGGCATCAAGATGGATCCTCAAAAGATTACCGCAATCCTGGACTGGCCAGAACCGGTGGACAAGAAGGGAATCCAACGTTTTGTTGGATTCGCCAACTTCTACCGCAAGTTCATCAGGGGGTTTTCAGCTATTATCGCACCCATTACTCAACTCACCAAGCAAGGAACACGTTTTCACTGGTCTCCTGAAGCCCAAGAAGCTTTTGAACGCCTGAAGGCCCTATTTACCTCAGCCTCTATCTTGAAACACCCAGACTCCTCACTACCATTCGTACTTGAGGTAGACGCCTCCGAAATAGCGGTAGGAGCAATACTGTCCCAAAGACAGGGAGTCAAAGCCTTGCTCCACCCAGTAGCCTTCTTCTCCCGCAAGCTTTCTGCAGCAGAGAGGAACTACGACGTGGGGGATCGGGAGCTACTAGCGATCAAGTCTGCACTAGAAGAATGGCGGTACCTGCTGGAGGGCGCGGCTCATCCGATCCTAATATTCACTGACCACAAGAACCTGGAGTACCTGAAAGCCGCGAGAAGATTGAATCCACGGCAAGCCAGGTGGGCACTCTTCTTCTCCCGGTTCTCTTTTCATGTTACTTATCGTCCTGGGGCCAAGAATATTAAGCCTGACGCCCTGTCTCGGATGTTCCATAAGTCCAAGGAGACTTCTCCGCCTGATACCATCCTTGCCCCCGGAAATTTCCTTCTTCTACAGGAGAACCTGTTCACTCAAATCAAACAAGCTTCCACCGGGCAGAGACAGTTCTCCGAGCCGGAATTGCAGGTTAAGGATGGACTATTGTGGTACCAAGACAGAATCTACGTACCTGAGAAACTAAGAGTAACCACATTAGAACTCTGCCACGACCACGCCCTGGCCGGGCATTTTGGCGTTGCCAAGACCACTGACCTGGTACAGCGCACCTTCTGGTGGCCTCGAGTACGTGAAGACTGTAGGAGGTTTGTAGATTCTTGTACAACTTGTACCCGAAACAAGGGTTCCAGATCCAAGGCCTGGGGACTACTAAAACCCTTACCCGTTCCAGATAGGCCCTGGAGAATGTTGTCCATCGACTTCATTGTCGAGTTACCCCCGGCCGAGAACCATTCCACCATCTTCGTTATTGTGGACCGTCTGTCCAAGATGGCACACTTCATCCCTATGAAAGGGACTCCCTCCGCTCCTGAAACCGCACAGGTATTCATCAGAGAAATAGTCAGACTCCACGGGGTACCAGCCAATATTGTTTCCGATCGCGGGGTTCAATTTACCTCTCGATTCTGGAGATCCCTTTGCAAAACCTTGAAAATCGAATTATCGTTTTCCTCTGCTTACCATCCACAGACCAACGGACAGACGGAGAGAACGAATCAGACGCTCGAGCAATACCTGCGATGCTTCTCCTCTTTTGCTCAGGACAACTGGGTTTCCCTACTTCCGTTGGCCGAGTTTGCGTATAACAATTCCATCCACTCCGCTACCTGCCAGACTCCTTTCTTTCCAAACTATGGTTTTCATCCTACTTTTCTGCCTAACTCCCTTCCTGAGTGTCCTGTACCTGCAGTCCAGGAAAAGTTAAATTTTTTCTCGGTCAATAACCAGCTTTTACAAGAGACCATGACCAAGACTCAAGAACGCAACAAGACAATCTATGACAAGAAGAGACGGGGTGAATTAGTGTTGGTACCCGGTGACCAAGTATGGCTATCTACCACAAACCTAAGAATGGCATGCCCTTCTAAAAAACTGGGCCCCAAATTTTTAGGTCCATTCCCTGTTAAGAGGAAAATTAATGAAGTAGCTTATGAATTGGAACTTCCTGACTCTCTTAGAATCCATCCAGTTTTTCATGTCTCTCTCCTAAAACCCACAGTCTCTAATCCGTTTCCAGATCGGAAGCTGGATCACCCTGATCCGATCATTATTGACGGTGAGCAGGAATTCGAAGTAGAAGCTATCATGGACTTCAGGAGAAGAAATAACCAGAACCAATTCCTAATTAAATGGAAGGGCTACGGACCCGAGGAAAACTCATGGGAACCCGAGGAGAATATCCATGCCAGGAGTTTGATACAGGCTTTCAAAAGGACTCACCCTGGAAGGTTCACCCGGCTGGGCATCCGGAGGCTGCCCCTTGGGGGGGGCAATGTCATAGAAATCCTGTCAGCTACAGGATTCCTGGACTTCCTGATTCCGAATCTCGGGCACGTCCACGCGCGCGGGCACGCGCGTGCGCGATGGCGAGCACGTGCGCGCGCACGCGCTTAGCGGGGGCGCGCGCACGCTCCACAAAGCGCGCCAGAAGAGCTATTTAAACATGCCTGTGACAGACAGTCCCTGCTGTCTGCTCTACAGCGTGTAGTACCCAAAGAGACCTGATTCGTGTATTTACCTGCATCCGACCCGGCTTACCTTGACCCTTCCAGTTTCCTGCCTGCCTCTGACCCCCGGCTTTGTTTGACCAATCTTCTGCCTGATCCTCCAGTACCTTGCCGTCAGCCAATACTACCGACCCGGCTTGTCCGACCAATCTCTCCAGTTGCTGTGTCCTGGTTCCAGTCCAGTCAGCCTCATCAGTTCCAGTCCAGCTGCTTGTTCCTAGTTCCAGTCCAGTTGCTTGTTCCTGGTTCCAGTCCAGTTGCTGTATCCTGGTTCCAGTCCAGCCAGTCTCTTCAGTTCCAGTCCAGTTGCTGTGTTCCTGGTTCCGGTTCAGCCTGCCATACTTCCTGGGTGCCTGGATCCGTCCCAGTCTTCAGACTCTACTCTACCTTGATCCATCCTGCCAGGCACTCGTACCCCTTCTACCTCCGTGCCTCCTGTCTTCAGTACCAGGGGCCGCCGGTGGAAGCCGTAAGAGAGGCCTCCCTCTGCAGATCCGGGCTCGTCACCGTCAGGTACGTGACATATTCCCTCAATAAGAGATCCAAGGGGATAGCAATAGGTTTTGATAGGAACACACCATTTGTCTTAAAAGCAATGGAGTCAGATGGTGAAGGAAGATTTTTATTTGTGAAGGGGTTTTTGTTCAATAAAGAGTACAAATTAGTAAATATCTACTGCCCCAATGTCCACCCCAGCTTATTTTTAAAAAAGGTACTGAATAAATTGGAAAATTTCAAAGAGGGAAAAGTGATAATGGCAGGTGATTTAAACTTTGTCTATCTACGTTCAGAGGGAAAACACTTAAAAGCAGTTAAACAAAAACTTTATCAGCAGCAACTGGTAGAGGCTTGGAGAATATTACACCCAAGGGGGAGGGACTTCACATATTACTCCCAGGTACACTCCTCTTACTCAAGAATTGATTACATCTTTTTAGACCATCAGCTCCTTGAAGGTTTATTAAAAGCGGAAGTGAAATCGATCACCCTCTCTGACCATGCCCCGGTTATAGTAAGCTTGGAATTAAAGGATGTACCGGAGAGGCAAAGATCTTGGAGGCTGGACGAATCACTTCTATATGATCAAGATATCCTAGGAGACTTGGAAAAGGAAATTATTATTTTTTTTACAGAGAATAACATCGAAAATATTGCACCAACAACTCTGTGGGAAGCTCATAAAGTTTTTATGAGAGGGAGATTAATAGCGGAAGGGGCGAAGAGAAAAATTTTTTGGAAGGCCAAAAAACAGTCCCTTTTACAGGAAATCCAGGAGTTGGAACAGAAACATAAGAGAGCAAATGTTAGTGAGGTAATGGTGGAATTAATAGCAAAATGCGAAGCCCTGAGGGATCTGATGGAGCAGGAATCCAAACAAGTTTTTATTAGAACTGCAAATAAACAATATAAATTTGGGAATAAATCAGGGAAATTGTTGGCAGGACAAATTAAATCCAGGAGGAACCCGAATTTTATAGTAAAAATAAAAAATAAAGAAGGGGAGATAAGGTATTCCACCAGGGACATCAGTAAAATATTTACGGAGTACTATCAATCATTGTACAAGGTGAATGATCCACAAGATCCCGGGATGTGCAAAACAAAAAAATAAAATAGAACAGCATTTAAGGGGGATTAAATTGCCTGTAATACTAGAAGAGGATTCAAGGATACTGGACAGCGATATCTCTAAAGAGGAAATAGAGCAGGGTATTAAAAAAAGTAAAGGAGGAAAAAGCCCCGGGCCGGATGGCTATACATCCCTATACTTAAAAAAAAAAAAATTGGAATCCTGACTCCCCACTATCATTCATATATGAATTTAATAGGGGGGGGGGGGGCTTAAGATACGAAGGGAAGTTTTGGGTGCCTATATCTCACTTTTAGTAAAAGAAGGACAAGACCCCACAATGTGCTCAAGCTTTAGGCCTATATCCCTGATAAATGAAGATGTAAAAATCTATGCGCGGATACTGGCCAAAAGATTAAAACCCTATATGCCAGAATATATAGGGAAAGATCAAGCAGGTTTTGTCCCTGGGAGGGAGACCAGGGATAATATACTAAAAACAACCCTCTTAATTCATGAGGCTAAGAAGGGGAAGAAGCCAGCCCTGTTTCTATCAATAGATGCCGAGAAGGCCTTTGATAGGCTGGATTGGGACTTTATGCTGCAGACACTATATAAATTTGGCATAGGACCCTGTATGCTTAAATGGATAGAGGCATTATACTCAAACCCCAACGCGCAAATTCAAGTAAATGGAACCCTCTCGGAAACTTTTCAACTTTCCAATGGCACACGTCAGGGGTGTCCACTGTCTCCCTTGCTTTTTGTATTTTCATTAGAACCTTTTTAAGCATCTATAAGAGCAAACCAGGAGATCCAAAGTATAGAGGTCGGGGATCAAGAGCATAAGTTATCCGCTTTTGCGGACGATATTATGGTCTATATAACAAATCCTAGACAGACACTCCCAAAGCTTATGGAAGAACTGGATAACTATAGGAGGGTGTCAAATTTAAAGATAAACATGGAAAAAACAGAGATATTAAATATTTCGGTCCCCTTGAGTGAAAGTAGAGATCTTAGAAAAATGTACCCTTTTACGTGGAAACAAAGGGGACTGAAATATTTGGGAGTATTTCTGTCAAAATCAACACTAGACTTATATCAAGATAATTATTTACCCCTCCTGAATAAAATTAAAAGTGAATTAAAAGGATATCCCGCACATAGACTGTCATGGTTTAGCAGAATAAGTGTGATTAAAATGATGACTCTGCCAAAAGCCTTGTACATTTTTCAAAGTCTCCTAATTGATGTTCCGGTGGCGTACTTTAAAACCCTGAGATCAATAATACAGAGATTTGTTTGGAATAATAGAAATAATCGCATTGCCTACAAGACATTGACTAGATCAAAAGAGAAGGGAGGTATATTTCTCCCCGACTTCGAAAAATATCATGAGGCAGCAGTTCTGCGGAGGGTCATGGACTGGGTCCACGCTCCACGGCAAAAAAATGGGTGGAATTGGAGGAAAATATAAGTAAACAGATGCTAGGACAGATAATTTGGATTCCAAGGCAGTATAGAGGTTCTCTAGTAGATGCAGCACCAATTACGTTAGAAGCACTGAGAAAGTGGGATAAACTAATTAAAAATACACAGGGACAATATAACAGCCCTTTAATGGTTATAACAGGTAATAATTACTTTCCACCGGGGAAAGATAATAAATTATATTTAAAATGGACCACATCGACCTCTTTGAGATTAAAAGATGTTATGAAAGGAAATGCTCTTTGTTCCCTTTTGGAACTACGTGAGAGGTATGGGACAACCCCATGGGATGTTTGGAGATATAAACAACTTCAACACTTTGTAGAGTCCCTCCCAAAACCGCTTCGGGGGAAGGATAACTTGAATATATGGGAAAAAATGGCAGATCAAGGAGAGACAGATAGATATGGATTTTCTAGCTTATACAAAATGTTGATAACACACCCAGATGGAGGATCCGCGTGCCCAACAGAGAATTGGGAGTTGGAACTAAATCTCTCATTGCCAGAGAGAATGAGGGGCAGAGTTTTAGATTATGTTCACTCCACCTCTGTGGACGCACGGATAAAATAAATGAACTATAAATTATTAGCCAAATGGTACTACGTCCCGGTGAATCTACATAAAATAAATCCCCAGGCTTCACCCCTATGCTGGAGGGAATGCGGGGAGGAGGGAACCCATGCCTATATATGGTGGCAATGCCCCAAGATTCAACCATATTGGGAGGAAATAATAGACCTAATTAAGACGATTAGTGGTACTGAAATCAGAAGGGACCCATGGCAATGTTTGTTCCATGCAACAGACATCCCTAGGAAAAAATACAGAGTAGCAATTATTCCAATCTTATTGAACTCAGAAAAGTTATTGATTCCAACACAATGGAGGGTAAAACAAACCCCAACGATACAGGAATGGCTGAGGGAAGTAGATAAAACAAGATGTATGGAAGAGGTAACACACCTGCATAAGGATACTAAAACTGAATTTATCAGGATTTGGAGGGGTTGGGAGGAATTTAGACACTCAATGGTATATGAAGGTTACATGAGAAGAGAGGGCAGTTCCTAAGGAAGTTAGATCAGACCCCCCCCCCCTTTTTCTCTTTTTTCTCTTTTTTTTAAGATACATGCCTTCCCCCATTAATTAATAAAACACAAATATCACGGTAGTTACATAAAGGGAGGGGGAAGGGGAAGAGGAAAGGAGAGGGAGGGAGGGAGGGGAAAATAGAGAGGGTAAGGGAGCACGCAACACTTTAAAGTTTGAAATGTGTGTAGGAGGTGAGTGGTTTTTTTTTCCACTCATTTAGGGGGAGTTGGATTGATGTAGGGGGGAGGGTTATAAACGGGTCTCACAAATATAATTAAATTTAACCTGCACCCCCTTTTTTTTTTTTTAGAGACAGAGAGAGGTACTCATGTCTCCTCATAAATCAAAGAAAACACAGAGGACACGAATACTAATTTAAGGGGGGGAAAGGGAAGGGTAGAATAGGGAAGGGCACTAGACATCTAAGACTTGGGAGGGGGGGGGGGGAGGGGAGAGATAAAGGCGAAGGAAAAGGGGAGGAAAAGGGAGAAAGATAACATAGAGGCCATGTAAATTAAATAAGGGAAAACAAAGAGAGGAGAAGAACAAATGAGGCTACAGGACAGACCCATATTGTGTATATATTGTTGTAAGTGTATGTATTGTTTGAATTTTTTTGTAATGTAATGTGTCAATTGGTAATGATATGAAAAATATGTGAATGTATGTACAGAAATTTTTTTTAATAAAAAAGAATTTAAAAACAAAATAAAAACTGACGTTTTTTCGGGAGCAGTGATTTTAATAATGCTTGAAGTGAAACAATAAAAGTGAAATATTCCTTCAGGTCTGGTATGGATATTAAGGGGAACCCTGCGACAATTTTTTTTAAACAAATGGCATAGGGGTCTCCCTCAAAATCCATACCAGACCCTTCAGGTCTGGTATGGATTTTAAGGGGAACCCCGCACCAAAATGAAAAAAAATGTTCCCCCCAAAAATCCATACCAGACCCTTATCCGAGCACGCAACCTGGCAGGTCGCAGGAAAAGAGGGAAGGACGAGAGAGCGGCCCACCCCCTCCTGAACTGTACCAGGCCACATGCCCTCAACATGGGGAGGATGTCCCCTTGTTGATGGGAAAAGGGCCTCATCCCCACAGCCCTTGCCCGGTGGTTGTGGGGGTCTGCGGGCGGGGGGCTTATCGGAATCTGGAAGCCCCCTTTAACAAAGGGGACCTCAAAAGCCCAGCCCCCCCATGTGAATTGTACCCCTACCATTTCACAAAAATAAGTGTCAAAATGTTAAAAACCACAGGAGGCAGCTTGGGACAAGTCCTTTATTAAAAAGATAAGAACAAAAAAAGAAAAACAAATTCCAACGATGTAATCCATTCTCGAGCGATAGGGAGGAAAAAAAAAAAGCTGACTCGATCCCGTCGCTACGAACGATACCGCCTCCATAGGATTTTTGGGGGAAACCCCACGCCATTTTTTTTTTTATTTTGGTGCGGGGTTCCCCTTAAAATACATACCAGACCTGGAGGGTCTGGTATGGATTTTTGGGGGGAACCCCACGCAATTTAAAAAAAAAAATTGGCGCAGGGTCCCCTTAATATCCATACCAGACCTGAAGGGCCTGATATGGAATTTGGGGGGGACCCCCACACATTTTTTTTTTATTTTGGTTTGGGGTTCCCCTTAATATTCATACCAGACCCAAAGGGCCTGGTAATGGCCTAAGGGGGGAACCCATGCCATTTTTTTTCAATGACTTTTATCTGTATTGCCGGGACCCGGCAATTCATTATAGCCGCTAGTAGTTTAAATAACTTTTTTTCCTTTAGAAATGTCATTTTGTGCAGGGACTTTTCTAAGCACGGGAAACATGCGCTACTTTACAAGCATACTATAGACACCCACAAGGTTCAAAATTTAAAGGAATATTTCACTTTTATTGTTTCACTTTAAGCATTATTAAAATCACTGCTCCCGAAAAAACATCAGTTTTTAAAACTTTTTTTAAAAGTTTTCAAAAACACTTTTTATGACAATAGCTTGCACTTTTGATTTTTCATGTTCGTGTCCCATGCACTTTAACGGTGTTCGAACAATTTTTTTGCCTGTTCGCATGTTCTGCTGCGAACCGAACCGTTCGGCTCATCCCTGCTCTCCATTGCCCTTCCCACAGTCCTCTCTTCTGGTTCTTCACCCATCACAAACTACAATCTTCCAGTTCTCTCAGGCGTGCCTCCCCAGTCCTCCCGACTGTGCTCCACTCACCAGCCCTCCTGGCTGCGACCACTTGTCTTCCCTAGAGACTCTTAGCAGTGTTCTCTCCTGCTCTCTTTTCCTTGCTCTCTCATGTGCCTCTTTTTCCAGGATCTCTTCACTCCCGGATGCACCTGAGGCCCAACCCAGGGTCAACCCCCCCAGACTGGGGAGCTCCCCCTGGGCCCAACAGCCTCCACACTCTCTCACTCCAGCTCTTCCACCTAGCAACTCCCCCCAAGCTGGGCTGACCCCAGGTATTTGTGGAGGCCTGCCCCCTGCCAATCCAAGTTGGGGATTGGTCAAGGCTCCTCGAGGTACCCCAGGCAGCCCCACCTCTCCTCTTCTCTCTTCCTTCCAGCATCTTCTAGAAAGAAGAGGGAGGCGACAGTGATGCCACCTGTGATCTACCCAGCCCAGAATGAAAACAAACAGGCCTAGCCACCAGCTAGTTCTGCCTAAATTTTCATACTCTCCAGAAAAACCCTAACTCTAGAACCTACCTAACTAGAGGGTGCTACACCTGTAATTGCTGAATGGTTTTGCAAAAACAGGGACACAGAAGTGCTAAATGCTGATAATGAACATATTCTGAACATAGGAGGCCAGAGATGGCAGCCCACATACTTTAAAGTGGTACTCCAATTTAAGTTAAATAGGAGCACAGGAAGAGTTTAAAAAAGGCATATTTTGCCACAGTACTTAGATGCTGCCAGCCTTCCACATTTAATGACAGCCAGTGATAAACATTCTACCGTATATACTCGAGTATAAGCCGAGATTTTCAGCCCTTTTTTTTGGGCTGAAAGTCCCCCCCTTGGCTTATACTCGAGTCAGCGAAACTTTACATTGTAAATTGTACCTGAAGGCTGCGGCGTCCACCGTTTAAAACTCGCGATCTCTTCCTGGTCCCTTCCGTGATAGGCGGAACTGTGTCTGCTGAGAATCGCCTATCACGAACGTTCTCTCATCCTCAGTTTCCCAGCAGACGTCTGTGATTGGCGGAAACTGAACACAGTGTCTGCTGGGATGGGTGAGGATGAGAGAACGTTCGTGACAGGCGATTCTCAGCAGACACAGTTCCGCCTATCACGGAAAAGACCAGGAAGAGACCGCGAGTTTTAAACGATGGATGCCGCAGCCTTCAGGTACAATTTACAATTTAGAATGTTCAATTTTAATTCTAGGGGCAAATGTGAGGCTGGGAACAGTGAGGATGGGAACAGTGAGGATGGGAACAGTAAGGTGGCAATGGGCTTAGTGAAGTTGCAATGGGCACAGTGAGGCGTGCAAATGGGCATTGTTGACCCTCGGCTTATACTCGAGTCAGTAAGTTTTCCCAGGTTTTTGTGGTAACATTAGGTACCTCAGCTTATACTCGGGCCGGCTTATACTCGAGTATATAAGGTACTTATTTTAAGCCCAGGCTATCATGGACCTGCCCCCAGGGAGATCTCATCATGTAGCCTGGGCTCACAGTACAAGAATGACCAACCACTGCTAGAGGAAAGGAGGAAGGATCCAGGTTCACATGCAGCTATTGCTGCTTTTTCCATATGAGTTGCTTTGCTTGTTTTTCTCGACGATTTGAAAGGAGGGTAAACACATAATAAAGACTTATCAAGCAGTATGTTAAGGGCCATTTTTCCATGAATACATCTAAACACACAATGCATTTTATTTTACTCTTAAGCCCTGTACACACGATCAGTTTTACCGATGAAAACAGTCTGATGGACTTTTTTCATCGGACAAACCGATCGTGTATGGGCCCCATCATAGCAAATTACTATCGTCTGTGGGGAACTCCATCGGATAAAAAACCCACGCATGCTCAGAATCAAGTCGACGCATGCTCAGAAGCATAGAACTTAATTTTTCTTGGCTCGTCTGAGGGTTTTACGTCACAGCGTTTGGGACGATCGGTTTTTTGACTGATGGTGTGTAGGCAAGACTGATGGAAGTCAGCTTCATCGGATTTCCGATGGAAAAATCCATCGGTTTAAAATCCATAGGAAATCTGATCGTGTGTACAGGGCTTAACTCTGATATCCATGTACATAAACCATACTTCTTCATAGGATTGATCTGTGAGTTCATGAAAACAACCAACTTCAGAATTGGACAGCAGTCCTCATAGAGATACATCACTAGGGACGAGCTTCAGTTTGAAGATTTGGCATTATATTTTTATAATGAGTCAATGAATATTAGATGCCATTTGAGCATTTACACAGAAAGACCAGATCTTTATATTTAGTTGTTTTTACAGCTAAAATCTATACCCTCTCACTTTGTGCCTTTGCTTGTCACCTAAACACGTTCTAGTCCTTCAATTCATCAGCCTAGAACATGCCCTTGTTAATACTGTGGCAGTGGGTGGCCTTTAGTCCCCAATACTAATTTCGTGGAACAGCTCAGGTCACAGTTACAGAAAGGCAATGCGGGAATTCTCCAGTCATGGGTCATTAGCTACCAATTATGGTTCAGTGGCTAAAATCTGATTTTACCTGAAGCATAAAATATTTTTATTGTTTACAAAATTCCTGACCTGCCAGCTCATGTTATTTTCATAGAGAAAGAGTAGCTCTAAAATTTAATGAAGTCTAATCCATTAAATAAAAAGGTCCCACAAACACAGTTCTAAAGCCAGAGCCTTTACAGTGGATCTGTAATCTGTATGCACACCACACAAGCATACTGCACAACCTTACACAGAACTCATAATGCTGGCCACTAACAATGAACAAACACTTTAACAAAGGTCACAGACACAAGCATCTTTATTGAGTGCTTATTTATTGTGACATTAATCACTCTTCCAAATCTGAAATCTGAAAATATATATTTAAAGGGTCAGTCCTTTAAAAAACACTATTTTAGTTATATGTGATGTCAGGCAAGTTGAATAAGCTTCTGGATTCCTAGGGGTCCTGGATACTCCATAGAAGTGATCTTCCTGCAATAATTTCTGTCCTCCTGGGATTTCTAGATGTTTCCTGCCACCATCTGTTGCCATCTCCATAATATAAAATAAAAGAAATTCAGCAGAGAGAGGGATCCCCTCACAATGTCCACATAATGTGTGCTGACTAAGGAATATTTTGTCAGTGATGTCACCAAGCATTCCCTGTTGATTTGTTTACATTCAGCAGATGTTCGGGAGCTGTCATTTGCAATGGGTTGCAGGAACAAGGCAATACAGGCCTACGTAAACAAGGCGATTTTCCGTTCTGCCTAATGACATGTCAGAGATCTTCTGTTCCCAGTGATCGGAAACAGTGATCTCTGTCATGTCCCAGTGAGCCTATCCCCCTACAGTTAGAACACACCCAGGGAACACACTTAACCCCTTGATCCCCCTAGTGTTAACCCCTTCCCTGCCAGTGTCATTTTTACATTGATCAGTTCATTTTTTCACTGATCAAAGTAATAATGTCCCCACAAATTGTCATTTAGGGTCCGATATGTCCGCCGAAATGTCACAGTCCTGCTAAAAAAAGGATATCGCCGCCATTACCAGTAAAAACAATAAAAAATAAAAGTCCCTAAATCTATCCCGTAGTTTGTAGATGCGATAACTTTTGCGCAAACCAATCAATATATATACCCCAGATGATGTCTCTTTAGACGAAATGTGTCGGTACGAGCCTTGTTGATGCCATCGCGTTAACCTTCAGTCTGTTTTACAAGCACTTTTTATCTGCTCAAATGTGAGTGTTTCCTATTGTTTAAATAAATACTCTTTGTTATACGGATTTACACTATGTGGAACTTTGTTTAATTTTTGGTTGCATCTTGTGAGCATATGGGAAAGATTTAGCCAACCTCCCTCTGAGCTTTCCTTCTCTATTGGGAACGATCCGAAGGACAGTGTGGTCACCATTCACTCGTGTCAGTGTTTGTAGACATGGATGTCCCTATCTACAGGTGTGTCTTCACCACCATATGCCTTTTTGAGTCCAATAGCTCTGGTAAGCTCTCTTAATGTTGGTGGTGGTTATCTCCCATTATCCACTCTTTACATCTGTCCTTCCAATGATGTCCTAAGGAGGTCATACACTTTCCTGGATAAATATTGCATCCCAGTTGGCATCTGTGGACTTTATTTTTCATCACGTTGTGGACTTTATTTATTTTATTCACTTATGTGTATACACATGTGTCACTATGTGTTAAATATTAATGAAAAATTTTTCACTGTACAGGTCCTTCTCAAAAAATTAGCATATTGTGATAAAGTTCATTATTTTCTGTAATGTACTGATAAACATTAGACTTTCATATATTTTAGATTCATTACACACAACTGAAGTAGTTCAAGCCTTTTCTTGTTTTAATATTGATGATTTTGGCATACAGCTCATGAAAACCCCAAAATCCTATCTCAAAAAATTAGCATATTTCATCCGACCAATAAAAGAAAAGTGTTTTTAATACAAAAAAAGTCAACCTTCAAATAATTATGTTCAGTTATGCACTCAATACTTGGTCGGGAATCCTTTTGCATAAATGACTGCTTCAATGCGGCGTGGCAAGGAGGCAACCAGCCTGTGGCACTGCTGAGGTGTTATGGAGGCCCAGGATGCTTCGATAGCGGCCTTAAGCTCATCCAGAGTGTTGGGTCTTGTGTCTCTCAACTTTCTCTTCCCAATATCCCACAGATTCTCTATGGGGTTCAGGTCAGGAGAGTTGGCAGGCCAATTGAGCACAGTAATACCATGGTCAGTAAACCATTTACCAGTGGTTTTGGCACTGTGAGCAGGTGCCAGGTTGTGCTGAAAAATGAAATCTTCATCTCCATAAAGCTTTTCAGCAGATGGAAGCATGAAGTGCTCCAAAATCTCCTGATAGCTAGCTGCATTGACCCTGCCCTTGATAAAACACAGTGGACCAACACCAGCAGCTGACATGGCACCCCAGACCATCACTGACTGTGGGTACTTGACACTGGACTTCAGGCATTTTGGCATTTCCCTCTCCCCAGTCTTCCTCCAGACTCTGGCACCTTGATTTCCGAATGACATGCAAAATTTGCTTTCATCCGAAAAAAGTACTTTGGACCACTGAGCAACAGTCCAGTGCTGCTTCTCTGTAGCCCAGGTCAGGCGCTTCTGCCGCTGTTTCTGGTTCAAAAGTGGCTTGACCTGGGGAATGCGGCACCTGTAGCCCATTTCCTGCACACGCCTGTTCACGGTGGCCCTGGATGTTTCTACTCCAGACTCAGTCCACTGCTTCCGCAGGTCCTCCAAGGTCTGGAATTGGTCCTTCTCCACAATCTTCTTCAGGGTCCGGTCACCTCTTCTCGTTGTGCAGCGTTTTCTGCCACACTTTTTCCTTCCCACAGACTTCCCACTGAGGTGCCTTGATACAGCACTCTGGGAACAGCCTATTCGTTCAGAAATTTCTTTCTGTGTCTTACCCTCTTGCTTGAGGGTGTCAATGATGGCCTTCTGGACAGCAGTCAGGTCGGCAGTCTTACCCATGATTGCGGTTTTGAGTAATGAACCAGGCTGGGAGTTTTTAAAAGCCTCAGGAATCTTTTGCAGGTGTTTAGAGTTAATTAGTTGATTCAGATGATTAGGTTAATAGCTCGTTTAGAGAACCTTTTCATGATATGCTAATTTTTTGAGATAGGAATTTTGGGTTGTCATGAGCTGTATGCCAAAATCATCAATATTAAAACAAGAAAAGGCTTGAACTACTTCAGTTGTGTGTAATGAATCTAAAATATATGAAAGTCTAATGTTTATCAGTACATTACAGAAAATAATGAACTTTATCACAATATGCTAATTTTTTGAGAAGGACCTGTATACGGCCTCATTTATAGTGATATTAGCACTGCACATTTACCTGTTATTCTTTTTACTTGCAATCAATATATGCCTAATGCGATTTTTTTTTACCAAAAATATGTAGAAGAATATATATCGGCCTAAACTGATGCATAAATTTGTTTTTTCATATACCGTATTTATCGGCGTATAACACGCACTTTTTTCCCCTGAAAATCAGGGGAAAATCGTGGGTGCGTGTTATACGCCGATGCCCACATCCCTGGGCTGTCTCCGCTGACTGAGTGGAGCGGAGCGAGATGCACATAGCCGAATGTACTCGGCTATACTCGGCTTTTCTCGGCTCCACTCACAGTCACACCCAGTCCCGCCATTGGACCTGTGTTATGTCCATCATAGGGCGGGACTCGGCGTGACTGTGAGCGGAGCCGAGAAAAGCC
The DNA here is from genome assembly GCA_029206835.1 of Rana muscosa. NCBI lineage: Eukaryota > Metazoa > Chordata > Amphibia > Anura > Ranidae > Rana > Rana muscosa. The sequence goes on from CM055116.1 coordinate 1,028,348,463, forward strand.
GAGTATAGCCGAGTACACTCGGCTATGTGTATCTCGGCGGCGGCTCCGCCCAGTCCCTGCGTCCCTGCGTTCTCGGCGGCGTCCGCCCCGCTCCGCACAGTCTCGGCGCCAATTTTAAAATCTGGCACGGCGACACTGGGGCAAGGCTGCACGGCGACACTGGGGCAAGGCTGCACGGCGACACTGGGGCAAGGCTGCACGGCTACACTGGGGCAAGGCTGAAATGGACTCTGGGGCAAGGCTGCAATGGACACTGACAAGGCTGCACTGTGACAAGGCTGCAATGGACACTGACAAGGCTGCACTGTGACAAGGCTGCAATGGACATTGACAAGGCTGCACTGTGACAAGGCTGCAATGGACACTGACAAGGCTGCATTTAAATGTAAGTTATTTTTCCTTAAACTTCCCTTCTAAAAGTTTTTTTCCCTAAAATTTCCTCCTAAACTTGGGGTGCGTGTTATACGCCGGCGCGTGTTATACGCCGATAAATATGGTATATTTTTTTTTGGGATATGTATTATAGCAGAAAGAAAGAAAAATTTTTTTTTTCAAAAAAATTTAAACCGCAGAGGTGATCAAATACCACAAAAAAAAAAGCTAGATTTGAGAGTAAAAAAGGACGTCAATTTTGTTTGGCTAGTGTCACACGACCGCGCAATTGGCAGTTAAAGCGATGCAGTGACGTATCGCAAAAAATGGCCTGGCCATTAAGGGGGCAAATCCTTCTGGGGCTGAAGCGGTTAACAACAAGTAAAAAAATCCAGCATTAAAGGTTTTCATATCAAGTGATTAGATCAAATGATTAGGGACCATTCAATCATAATGCAATATGTTGCAGCTCATGCTTGTTTTTGTTTTTTTAGATTTGGATAGAGTAGTGACTCATTCTCATGGGTGCAGAGAGCTATACACCATAAAAATTTTGCATTTCTCTGCATCCAGGGAAATATAGATGTTTGCTTCAGGCCTCCTGTACAAATCAATGACAGGCTGCAGCTGTACACTGGTAACCACACACCCGAGCACTTACTTATGTAAAGGGCTGGATGAGGGGCAATGGACGCAAACTGTCTGAACATTATGTAACTGCCCTGTTGTTCCTTCTGGTCAAGGGGTAAATTAAAAAGCAATTTCTTCTTTTTTATTTCCACTGTCATTTTATCATACTATGTTGGGGAGGGGAGGACAGTGAACTGTAGACACTTGACACTGCTCAAATCAGTAAATTACTCACATGCAATTAAATTTATAACTGTTTTTGTCTTTATGCTGTGCGTCTTATTCCACCAGCCTCCAAAGGCTTCCATTTGCCCTTCTGTACATGGCACAGTCTGGCCTCCATATGCCCCCATTTTGCTCATTATTTTGTCCAGGCAGTCAGAGATCAGCAATATCTTCCGTGTTCTGCTGTTGTTTCAGCACGCTGTTAATATGCTGGAGGCCAATGTGTCAAAATCATATTTTAATACTCTGCTATTTTGTTTCTTTCTTTAATTAAAACAGCATGCTTCCAATTTGGACTCATCTAGTTATTAGTGCTATAAAAACGAAAAATTGAATTCAAATACTCACCGTAATTTTCCTTTCCTGACGAGCTCCATGTCAGCACAGCTGGGTGAGGCTCCGCCCACCCCTATGTGATCAGGACTTAGCTATAAATTTTTCACTCACCTCAGCCTCAGCGTTTCGTAACTATATCTACTTAACTTGGTGGGTCCTGTGCTGACATGGAGCTTGTCAGGAAAGGAAAATTACTGTAAGTATTTGAATTAAATTTTCCGTTTTCCTGACGGCTCCATGTCAGCACAGCTGGGAATTAACTAGCCAAAACAGGGGAGGGATAATGCTACACACTCCAATTCTGACTAAAACGGTAACAGAAAACATAATGCCTCTGACAAACTCAATTGTCATGAATATGAATATTGTGGTGTCCACATAGTTGTATTGCGGATAGTTTGAGACACCCGGCCTGCGGTCACCCTCAAGGTCTGGACCCTTCTAGTGAGAGTGCCGTGATTCTCCTGGCACAGCCAGCCCTACAACCTGCAGGCCAAGGAGATGAGGTTATCAACCAAGAGATAAAGATTTTACGGCTCCCAGCAAGATTATTATGTGTTCCACCTGAAAAGGACAAACAGATGTACAGAGCTCCTGATGGCAGGAGTCGCCTTGATTAAATATTTTAGCGCTTAGCCCACATCCGATGGGCTAACTTCTTGAGTACTCCCCAAAGGGAACGTAGGAGGGAAAGCTCTTGTGTGATATGAACTATGAAGGTCAGTTCAGGCACATATTAGAGCATTGGCATGAGCACCATCCTGCCTGGGAAGTACGCGAGTGTGGGTTCCTTAAACCCAAGGACACCAATGCTGATGTAATTGCCACCAGTAAATCAGTTTCAGCGAGAAAGTACCACAGGGTGATTGAAGGCACTCGATGAAATAACATCCATCAGCATTGGTATATCTAATTCCGGAAACAAGTTTGAGGTTTCCACCAAATTGAATCTTGAAAATTGGTATAAATAAGCGTTGGAAGCTTGCTGAATACCGGTGAAGACAGTGATAGCCAAAATGCATGCCTGCGCATAGAATTAAGTCAAGCCATGCCTGTAGGCATTCGAAGCAGGCTTCTGAAGAGTCCAGCGTAAAATCTTGATCAGCGAATATACTGGGCATATATGTCCTGTTCTACTATAGGCATGCTTAGCGCTGACCTTTCTCGTTTCGTAGAACTGTTCAAATCTTCACTGAGCATTCGACATCCATTAGGCTCTGCCTCTCTCGACCCAGGCCATCAGCCTGAGCCTGTCGGATGCTGAATGAATGGGACTGGAGAAGATTTGATCTACCAGGCAGAGGGCGTCACTTCTTGACACTCATCAGGATGAGTAGTGGGTACCAAAACTGTCACCTTCCCTCGCCCCAGCCTTAGCTGGAAGCTGAGAATCAGAGGGAGCAGCTGAAAAAAAGGCATAAGCAGTCTTGGCGATCCATTCTTCGGTCAGCACCTCCACTCCAAGAGCTTGCGGCTCCTGGGCCCTGGAATGGAACTTCAGCAACTTAGTGCTGACTGGGAATGTAAGCGGTCTACCTCTGGCAGACAAAACACCAAGCTCTGATAGTTCTCGAAAGACTCGCAGTAGTCTGGATCATCCATTGTCGTCAGACTTGACCTGGACAAATAGATCGTCTGAAGATTCTTCCGACCAGGCACATAGGTCGCAGATTGTTGGGAGGATTGACTTGGGTGAATTCTAGAATTAGAGAAAACTTCAGAAGTGAGAGACTGAGCCTTGTTTCCAGATGTAGGCCACAGTCGTTGTGCTGTCCAACTTTCCCAGGACAGGCTTACTCTGGATGAGATGACTGAAGGCTAAGAGCCTGAAAAGGCTGCCCTCAACTCCAAGATGGAGTCTTGGATCCTTGACAAAAGACCATTGGCCCTGAGCTCATTGTTCCTGAAGTAGGGCTCCCCTAAACTGGCTGGTATCTGCCTGTACCACCAGGTCGTCTAAACTGCTGGGGCAAGGCGATTTCTATGGCTCAATCTGAGACGTGAAGGATGTAAGATCTCCAAATATGGCCCAAATGCTTTCCTTAGGGGACCACGTGTCCATCCACAAGCCGTCCCTATGTTCACAGAGGAACCACATAGTGCCCCTAGGGCATGTATGGGTGGCACAATCCCAAAATAACAGAGAGCATCCTGACATGGAAGTTCTTATTGACTTCTTGGACTAAGCATTTGCTTCCTTGTCTTTCCTGGACTCCTATCCAGAAAAGTGCAGGAGCTACGCTCTCTGGCGTGAGCGTGAGCAATAACTCTTGAATTTTCGGTCTTTAACTCCGTAGACCTTCATCTTGAGGCAGGAAGCCAAACTGGCCACTATTTAATTTAGGCTTGCCCTTCTGCGATTAAGAAAAAAAAATGCAGTGACCGCGTTTGTCCTTGAGGGTCGCACCTTCTCATGGTAAGGTCATGTGAATGGCCAAACCCACAAGGGACACATACTAACCAGCGGGGTGATCCCAACCCCTGGACCTCTATTTGTTCCAAAGGGCATAACTTTGACATCCTGCTGTGACGATATCCTCCAATCTTGACGAACAAGCACTTGATCCATTCAACATCCAGCCGTCTTCTGGAGGTATTTAAAATACTTCCAAAGTTTCACCTCTATACACAGGCATTTCACCAACCTTAGCAATCTGGACACAGGTCGTCCTCTTTCTTCTGTTCGGAAGAGACTGGAGAGAATTGATTGGACCAAGAAGGCCCTGAAAGAAGGCTGGACATTGCCAAACAGACGGTCCCCATACGAGAAGAATCTAGTCATTCTTTTAGAGTGTCTTGACCATCTGCTTAATTGTGACAACTGGTTAGGTGTCGTCATCTTTATCCTAGGTTGCTTGAACTAGGTAACATCCTTGCCGTCTGTTTCTCTGTGGAAGAATCTGAAGCGGATTGTTTGCTTGGGAAGGCTTGGAGAATACACAGGGTGAGTGGAAACACTCTTTTAGAGCGTATTGACCACGTTTCATGAGTGCGACCACCTGTTAGGCGCCGTCATCCATATCCTTGGTTGCTTGACAAAGCAGACTGTGTGCAGTCATGTCCATCCGCAAGTTTGGAGAATGGGCTGCTTCACCTGGTATGGACAGGCGGTTTCTCATTATCAGAACAGATAACCCTTTCACAGGGTGAGCCGAAAACACCTCTTTAGAGTGTATTGGCAATTTGTTTATTGAGTGTGACACCTTTTAGGTGTTACCCTCCTCCCTGGCTGTTTAAGCCAGTGGGATACATACTGTCATGCTCATATGGAAATTTCAGAAAATGCGCAGCTTCCCCTGGTGTGGACAAGCAACTTCTCATTGTCAGAGCAGATGACCCCTTATACAGGGTGAGCCGAAAACACCCCTTTAGAGTGTATTGGCAATTTGTTTATTGGGTGTAACACCTTTTAGGTGTCACCCTTCTCCCTGGCTGTTTAAGCCAGTGGGATACATACTGTCATGCTCATCCGGAAATTCAGAAAATTGGCTGCTTCACCTGGTGTGGACAGGCAGCTTCTCACTGTCAGAGCAGGTGACCCTTTCACAGGGTGAGCCGAAAACACCTCTTTAGTGCGTATTGGCAATTTGTTTATTGGGTGTAACACCTTTTAGGTGTCACCCTCCTCCCTGGCTGTTTAAGCCAGTGGGATACATACTGTCATGCCCATCCGTGTATTCCTCTTATAGAGCTTGAGGAGGGATGTTTGCTGGCTTGGGAAAGCCATGAGACTGCTCCTTCATGTTCAGCCATGTCTTCTTATTGAAGGGCCCGAAGCATGTTCGTTCTGAGATTGGTAAACACTAATAGATAACCTCACCACAGGGCTTGTGCACCATTCAGCAAACCAACCCATAGCCCTGGATCACACTGGTGCGTTTTTGACATGCGACCCGACCAGTCAAATCGCATGAAAATAATATGCGGCAATTGCACCCCCCTAATCGGTGCAACGCTGCATCAGCGGCGCCACACCAACTTCAAAAAGGCAGTTTTGTACTACCTTGCGATTTCGGGTTGCGACCTATATTGTCATCCGCACAGAGACTTGCACAGATGTCTCTAAAAATCGCGACCGGAACTGAGACTGCCAGCGGGAGACAAAGCTGAATAGCACAGCCTCATTCCCGCAACCCAGTGCGACCCTGGACTAGGGAAAAAAACGGTTAAATGCAGTAAATAGATTGCTTAGTAACAAACCCTGAAGGGTTAAACACAGCTAGAGGGAGGCAGAAGCTTCCATCTACAGCCCTGTTAACCAGGTGGAGGTTAATTTGGCTAGAATCTAATCCTGGGAGGAATCAGGTTATGATGAAAAAGTTTGTTTCAGAACATCAAACAAAAAGGTAGGAATTTGTAACAAAATTACAACCATCTGCAGTGTACACAAACCAAGGGAATTGTAGACATCATAAACATGCTTCTCTATACTCTTTTTTCTTCTTTTTTTTTTTAAGGAAGACCAAAGATCACATGGACAAATACAAGGATATCCCATCCAAAGGCCATGGCTGGATTCAGTAGACATCTTCCAGGTGGTTCAATCTACCTTCTCTGCAAAATGCTGGTCTTTGGAGGGGTTTGGCATAATGGCATGACAGTAAGCAAACATGAGCAGCCTCCAACAGATTATATACATGTGTGAACAGACAAAGTGTTACTTTGTGTATCTGTTATGCAGAGTACTCCCTGTCCAGTAATGCAGCATACATTGGATACAAAGCATTTAGCTCACCCAACCTCCGTCATCCGACTGTCGACGTTGGCACAGCGCGGGTGCGTGTGCATAGGGGAGTACTCTGCCACAACCGCTGTCCATCTTGTTTGGACCAAGCAGACCCCAGACACGGCTGTTAGCCATGATAAAGCCCCCCCAAGGACCAGCAGTGGGGGCTCCCTGGATTATGGTCATTTAGACTAGACACCAGGGACTTCGTCCAGCTTCATCCACACGTATGGACGGTCTGCCAGCCATTTAGACCAGCTAGGTAGAGGGGCACACCTCCGTCCTGCACGTAGGAGGAAAAGAGAAGAACGCTGAGGTGAGTGAAAAATTTATAGTTAAGTCCTGATCACGCAGGGGTGGGCGGAGCCTCACCCAGCTGTGCTGACATGGAGCCGTCAGGAAAAGCAGTTTAACATGGTGTATTTTAATATATAGTGTAAGTCATTGTCAGCTACACCCCTTATAAGTGCAATGTCCCAAAGCACTACACTCTGCCTTCTGGTATGTGTATATAATCGCTAGGGATGAGCCAAAAACACCCCGGTACGGTTCGCACCAGAACCTGCGAACGGACCAAAAGTTCACGCAAACTTTAGAACCCTATTAAATACAATGGACGCGAACGTTCAAAATCAAAAGTGCTAATTATAATGGCTAATATGCAAGTTAAAAAGGGTTTTGGGACCCGGGTCCTGCCCCAGGGGACATGTATCAATGCAAAAATACGTTTAAAAAACTGACGTTTTTTCGGGAGCAGTGATTTTAATGAAGTGAAAAAAAGTGAAATATTCCTTTAAATATCGTACCTGGGGGGGGGGGTGTCTAAAGTATGCCTGTGAAGTGGCACGTGTTTCCCGTGTTTAGAACTGTCCCTGCACAAAATTACATTTATAAAGGAAAAAAAGTCATTTAAAACTGCTTGCGGCTTTAATGTAATGTCTGGTCCCGGCAATATGGATGAAAATCATTGAGAAAAATGGCATGGGTACTACCAGCCCCTTTGGGTCTTGTATGGATATTAAGGGGAACCCCGCAACCAAAGTAAAAGAAGGCCCTATATACTTTGAACAGCAGTATACAGGCGGTGCAAACAAGACAGGGACTGTAGGTTTGTTCTTAAGTAGAATCTGTTTGTAATTTGGAACAGGTAAATTTTTTAAGTGTAGCTCCAGCCGAAAAATCTATTTTTAAGCTTTTTGGAAAACATAGGGAAGGGTTATCACCCCTGTAACATTTGTTTTGCTGTCTGTGCACCTGTTCAGAAGATTTCACCTCACTTTCCGTCCCAATGACAAATGTTTTTTTTTTTAAATTTGGGGTTTTTAGTGAAACAAGGATTGATGATAAAGCATCAGTGGAGAGGAAACACCTTTTTCCCATACTAACTCTTACAGGAGAGAATTTCCCTTCCTAGGGGTAGATTTCCTTTCACTTCCCGTTTGCAAGTAGGAGTCGTTTGTAAGTTGTATGTTTGAAAGTAGGGGCCTGCCGTATATACTCTGCAGAAATTTGGCCCTTAGGTGTTGGTGTTGCCACAACACTGTAAGCCCTCACAGTTACTCTTGGTGGGTGCTGGAACGCCCTGCTGTGAACTATTATATCAAGAATTGTAATTACATGCCATTGTTGAACAGTGGTAGGAAAAATTGGGCCTTTGGCGGTGGTGCTGGTGCCACAACACTGTAAGTCCTCACAGTTACTCTTGGTGGGCGCAGAAATGGGCTCAGCTGTGAAATACTAGATCAAGAATTGTAATTGCATGCCCCTGTTGAACAAGGCCAGAAAAATTGGGCCTTTGGTGGTGGTGGTGTTGCCACAACACTGTAAGCCCTCACAGTTACTCTTGGTGGGCACAGGAATGGGCCCTGCTGTGAACAATTAGATCAAGAATTGTAATTACATGCCCCTGTTTAACAGGGGCAGAAAAATTGGGCCTTTGGTGGTGGTGGTGGTGTTGCCACAACACTGTAAGCCCTCACAGTTACTCTTGGTGGGCGCAGGAATGGGCCCTGCTGTGAATTATTAGATCAAGAACTGTAATTACATGCCCCTGTTGAACAGGGGCAGAAAAATTGGGCATTTGTTGGTGGTGGTGGTGTTGCCACAACACTGTAAGCCCTCTCAGTTACTCTTGGTGGGCACAGGAATGGGCCCTGCTGTGAACAATTAGATCAAGAATTGTAATTACATGCCCCTGTTTAACAGGGGCAGAAAAATTGGGCCTTTGGTGGTGGTGGTGGTGTTGCCACAACACTGTAAGCCCTCACAGTTACTCTTGGTGGGTGCAGGAATGGGCCCTGCTGTGAATTATTAGATCAAGAATTGTAATTACATGCCCCTGTTGAAAAGGGGCAGAAAAATTGGGCCTTAGGCACTGGTGCCACAACACTGCAACCCCTCACAGATACTGGACTTGGAGGGCAGCAATGATCCCTGTTGCAAAGTATTGCATCAAAAATTGTAAATACACGCCTCTGTTAAACAGGGGCAGAAAAATTGGGCCTTAGGCACTGGTGCTGGTGCCACAACACTGCAACCCCTCACAGATACTGTAGTTGGAGCACAGCAATGAGCCCTGCTGCAAAGCATTGCATCAAAAAATTGTAAATACACGCCCCTGTTAAACAGGGGCAGAAAAATTGGGCCTTAGGCACTGGTGCCACAACACTGCAACCCCTCACAGATACTGTAGTTGGAGCACAGCAATGAGCTCTGCTACAAAGCATTGCATCAAAAATTGTAAATACACGCCCCTGTTGAACAGGGGCAGAAAAATTGGGCCTTAGGCACTGGTGCTGGTGCCACAACACTGCAACCCCTCACAGATACTGTAGTTGGAGCACAGCAATGAGCCCTGCTGCAAAGCATTGCATAAAAAATTGTAATTACACGCCCCTGTTAAACAGGGGCTGAAAAATTGGGCCTTAGCTACTGGTGGCGGTGCCCAGAACCAAAAATGTTCTTTCAAGCTATCAGCATGATTATTGAGGAGGAAGAGGTTTGTCACTCAGCATCAGCATAGGCAGTCTTGAAGGGATCTGACATTTCCAAAAAAATTATTCGGTTACATCAGCATCAGGTGCTTGGTAACTGGTGGTGATCCAAGATTGATTCATTTTTATGAAGGTCAGTCGATCGACCGGGTCGGTGGACAGGCGCACCCTGTGATCGGTTACAAAGCCTCCAGCAGCACTGAATGTGCGTTCCGAAAGAACGCTGGATGCAGGACAGGCCAGTACCTCAATTGCATACTGTGCAAGCTCTGGCCAGTGATCCATCCTCAAGACCCAGTAACCCAGAGGATTTTCGGTGGGAAAGGTGTCCAAGTCTGATCTTGTCCCTAGGTATTCCTACACCATGTAAACCAGACGCTGGCAATGGTTGCTGGAAGCGATAATACCTTGGGGCTGCGTACTAAAAAATTGTCTGAACGCATCAGTCAGACGGCCACCTTCTCCACCGCTCCTTCTTTGACTGACCGGAGCCTCAGCAACACGTTGTCCAGGACCAGGAATTTGTAACCTCCCAGTCTCTGGGAATGCGTTTGTTGTGGAGATTTTTATGGAGATGTATTTAATATGTATTGTCATAGTGTCACCCAGTGTTAGTACTTCCGCAACCCGCTCTAAAAGAGCTGATTGGGGTAGTCTGAGGCTGGTTGAATCCCGTCTGATAGGGGAAAACATCTTGAGGTTGGAGTGTGATGTTTGCAGGGTGCGGATATGTCCACCAACGGGGGCCCTCTGTGCATTAGCATGGACGATCGTAAGGGAGGGGATATGCTCGCTCTGCAATGACATCATTGGTTATAGGCGGATACGCGCTCTTGTCTCTGCTGTGTCTGATCAACATTGGTTGGAATTCGTAGCGTGCGTCTGCAGATAGCCTCCCTCCCCCATTCAATAATAGTATAATCTTAATATGCGTTATTCTATGGAATAGCGCAGAATAAGAATTCCTATCAACGGTAACTTTAGCCATCCTACGTTATTGTATTCATGTATGACATCTCCTGTTGGAAGGAATGTCCAGGTATTGCCATTTTCCTTGTATGGTCATTTTCCTGTGAGGAAGGAACATCCTGTGAGGTCCCCGCCCATGGGGGAGGGGATTGGTTGCTGCAGCCAATCACCTCCTGTGTGAGATCTTTTGAGTTTAATAAAAGCATATGATTAGGCGTCGACTAGTCAGTCTATGCTGGGATGGCCTGGCGATAAGATCTATGTGTGAGCCTTGCTTCTTGGATGAATGATGGAATGAACGGTGAGTGGATTTTAGCAAACTTAAAGATAGCATTATTGCAAAAAGATGAATCTAAAGTGTGTGCTTATAGAGCACAGGAATTATAGGCTGTGTGCTCTGCAAACAGCCTAGGAATTCCACAACAGAATGGCGACCACGAAGGGACCAATTGCGGCCTCTTTGAGCATCAGATCAGCAGAGGAGGAGAGTGGACCTGCGATGTGATTGATGCGTGAAGAGGCTGTACTTTGAAACGAACAAAAAAAATTTGTCTTTTTGAAATAATGCTTTAAGTTTGCAGTGTGTGCGTGTGTATGTCTGCGAATCCGATTGTATGCTTGTGAATTTGATTGTGTGTGCCTGTGTGTGATTAGATTGTTTGTGTGATGTAGGACATGTGTACCCATGAGTGCGATTGAAATTGTGTAAGAGATGGCTGTTTGTGCGATGTACTGAGCAGTTTGTAAAGTGGACGATTGTTTGTGAACCATGAGGTTAAGTGGGGGAGGGGCAGCCAGCATCTCAGTTACAAGGGTGAAAGTTGGTGACTTTCTGTAAATAGCATGCAGGAGTTTTGTAGTGGGAGGGCCCTGAGAGATGATCTGATGGAAACTGTATATTGTGTATGAAATGAAGGTATAGATGTGGGATTATTCAGCCTGCAATGTGTGTGTTTGGGTGAGCTTTTTGTATTTCTCAGAGGTTTGTTTGTGAGCTATGTGCTTGAATGGGGGAAGGGCTTGCCCACTGTTTTGTGTTGCTGGGGCTTTGCCCTGAGGGAAAGACACTCTAAGCAGACATACAGGCAACAATATACTGTATGTGTGTAGTGTTTGTGATTTCTATGAAAATAAGAAATGGATAAATTGTGATTTTTGCCTTTATAGGGGACAAAGACACATGTCCCCATAAGTGTAAAAATATTTTAACAAAAGTGTTTGGGTTTTGAGTTGAAAGTTCCCGCCGCATATCCAAGTGGCCAGGCATTGCTAGAAGGCAGACATAGTATGTCTCTGCAATGGCTTGTTATGGAAGCTGAGGCCACTGTGTGTGAACTTTAGGTAGAGAAAAGTGGTGAATATCTCAGAGTATATGGACTTAGAGAAATGAATATGTTTTTAATATTGTTCATGTAACTAACATTTATTGAATGTGCTGTTTAGTTGGCAAAAGGGAGGCTAAGTTTGTAAGTGTACATGTGGTCCTTGTAGAGTGTAGCTGACACCTTTTTCAGTGGATTTTGATGATTTAGAAAAGTTTCAATGGTGTAGTCAGTCTTTGTGGAGAAAAGCATTTTTGGTTCTCTAGTGAAGAGATCCTGGTTTTGGCGGCAAAAACTGCATGTGGTGGCCATCTTGTGGTCTGGCATGCTGCCATGGTCGTCGGCAGCCATCTTGAGAGATGCAGTTTCTCCTTAGCCTGTGGGCATCATATAAGGGAAGGTGCAGCCACCTTTCTTTTGGGCACTATACCATGTGGCATTAGTCTGCTATTTCGCTGGTGGAATTTCTCAGCCTTTGGGGCAGATTTTGATGTTTGGTGCGAATATAGTGCGATCTTTTCTGCGTTGGAACCTGGTGGAGGCAATTTGTGTTTTTCTTTGTGTAGGGGAACCAATGTGGTGTTCATTGTGACGTCCCATGCTGGTTTTGGCGGGAAAAATTGCATGCGTTAATGGCGCCATTGTTGTCCATGAGGTGTGCGGTTTTCATCCACCATTTTGCTGTCCTGGCTTGTCGGCCATTTTGAGAGCCGTTTACAGTTTGAGATAGGAAGTTCCAGTTTAGCAAACACGGCTCCTGAATATGCTGTATTGGCATTTGTTGATCGGCGCAGTTTTCTTATGTTTTATGCGTTTACAGTTTGACCTGTGCACTGCTGGGGAGAGTAGTGAGACACCAGGGTGACATACTGAGAGACTGGTTTTTGTTTAATGAATTCGCTGGTTTAAATTGTTTTTCTAAGCATCGCCTTCTGAGTTGAGTAGAGTGGTATCTTGAAATAGCGCGGTCTTACCCCGAGGGGCCACAACGTGCTTGCGGACACACGCACATGCTGGGGCCTATTTATGGATGGGATCTGGCTGACCTACCAGCAGTTGGAGTGTGGGAGGAGGCCAACGCAGAGACAGGGACAACATGCAAACTCCATGCAGATGGTGTTAGGAGAAAGGTTTCTCTGATTTCATTTAAGTGAATGTAAGCTATTGCAGGGTCAGCTGACTTTGCAGTATATGCGCGGCGTTTTTTTTGCATTGGATTTTGGTTTTAAGAAAAACTTCACTTTACACTGAATTTTGATGGATTGTAAGACTAACAGAGTTTTTGTACAATGATGTGTTTTTATGTTTGGATATTTGGGAGTTTCCCAGAGGGCAATTCATATGTTTTGAAAATTTGAGTCTCAACTTGTGGTTTTGCTTGCAGGGGATGTTTGGGTCAGGACCCTCCCATTTGCAAAGGGGGTTTTTTTATTCCATCATTTTCTTGACAAGGTTTTAAATTGTTGAAATATATAATGTGTAGCCATGGATTTTTTGGAGTCTTGATAGACAAGGCGATCAAGGCCTCCCCCTCCCTCTTCCTGAACAATTGATATGTAAATAAACCAGTTTTTTTTTTTTAAGTAGCTGAGCATAACCGGAAGTTTCTTTTCAGCATTTATATATCAGCAGAAAGTTAGTGGGAGGAGCTTGGGGTTTTGAAAGGTTGGCAATGAGATTTGTGCTTGGAAGGAAAATGGAAAGCATTTTGGCGTTTAAAAGTGTTTTTATATTTTGTTCCAGTTTTGTGAAGTTTTGTACTGTAATACAGTTTTGGGTAGAGAGCAAACGGGGGCATCACCATTATTTTATCATCTAGATACAGAGAGAAGCCACATTGTTCTGCAGGTGGTAAACTGGCGTAAGTGTTCTGTGTGGTTTAGTCTGACAACGCAGTGTATGGGTGTATAGCGGAAATTGCTTGTGTATGCATGCACTGTGAGGGGTAGAGGCCTAATTCAGGGGTTGATCTGTGGTTGTTCTGTAGTTCCAAAAGTGTTGGGACAACAAGCCATAAAGTTGACGCCTCGGTTAGGGTTTCTAGTTGGAGGACTTGACCATATAGTGGTTGTAGTTCTGCAATTCACCGTATAAGAAGACACCGGGCGGTGATCTCCGAAATGGGTGCAACGGTTTAACCTGGACGCAGGTTTAAGACGATAAGCCGTTTCGAATCGCCATGGACACAAGGAGGTCTGTGCAAAGGGAAGGAATGGAGGCTTCCCATAGTCAGACGGTCACACAGTGCACGAAGCCTAGTTTTGGGGCAAAGGCCTTTGAACCCCAAAAAGATTAACATAGGTGGTCCAAGGATACTATTTTGGGTATTCCTCTGGAATGGATGTAGTTGAGCTGCGGCTTCAGAAATCTGTAATGATGAGGAACGGTGGCTCATGCCCGTTTGTTTGAACTTTGTATGGCTGGTCCATGCAAGCTTCTCGAGCTGCTCTCATATTCCCATTGTATTTTTTCCTATTGCTGAAAGAGTGAAGGTAGAATTCTGGCTGTTTTTGTTTTTTTCATTTGTGGTTTTGGAAACTGGGAAGTATTTCCCCCACGTTTGTATCGGAATGTTTGTATGTAGTAACGTGAATATGTTCGAACTTACCGCGGCGATCCTTCGATGCGTCGCGGCTGTTGTATTTTTGTAGGAACGGGAAAAGTAAGGGTTACAGAGGGTTTTGTTTGAATCAGTTTTGAAAGAATGTCATTGACAATTTACCAATGTACAGGAATGTCATTATTGTTTACCATTCTTTGCAGGTTAAATATGAAGAATAGAGTAATGATTTTGCTTATAAGTATTTTTCAGGTCCAAGGAGTTTGTACACAGAGAACAGGTGTATGTAGACAGCGGTACATATGGATAAATACATGAGTCTAAGGGAGGTAAAAGTATCATAGGCTATTTCATTGTTTCTTTTTTCCTGCACCACGCATTTCTTCCTTCAGTCTGTAATGAGGAAGAAAAGGGGGGGGGGAATGATAAATGTAAGAGTAACAGTTTTTTTTTCAAACTAATGATAACCTCTGTAATTCTAACCAAGTTTGTGCCAAGACTGTCTTTCTTTTGATAGAATTTGAATCGGCGAGCAGCAGTCTGGTGAAGTAGGTTCCCATCCCAGAGGCTAAGAACCTTTTGTCAATGGTTTCAGGTATTGTAAGCCACGCACAGGTTATGCAGTGACCACAGTCCCGATGTCTGGGTTATTGTCATATGAGGGTTGTTTGGATGTCAATCAAAATCAGGGTCGTACTCTCCTCATTAGCTGTCACTTATATTCTCGGCTGATGGGGTGGGTGCGATCGTTGTGACATGAACTTCAAAATGTCCACCAAAAGGTTTTTACGAGTCCCTCCTGGACCCTGACTCAGTAATCAGTTTACATTCTTTCCAACCAGGTGACTGAGTCTTTGTAAAGAAGCTTGAGGGATGAGACCACGCCAGCCACTGCAAGAAGCGGCTCAACCACACCAAAGAATGAGGAGTATCTTTGTTTATTTATATTTTTGTTGTTTAGTAAATTTTAGCGAGGGTAACGATGAAGCATCCCAAGTTATTATTTAAAGTGTATGTCCTGACTAGCTCAGAAAGCGAACAGGACCGATGGTCTGTTCTGAGTCTTCACCGAGTTTTAGTCCCCAGCGATGACAGCGGTACATGTCATTTATGATGTTATTATGGGTATGAGGAGTTTTAGTCCCCAGCGATGACAGCGGTACATGTCATTTATGATGTTATTATGGGTATGAGGAGTTTTGACAAACTAGTGAAGACTCCAAACAGACACTTGTCAATGGAATCTAACGATGCATTTTTAGAGGGTAAAATTGGTTTTAGTTTTAATGGCTCTGTCTCTTGTCGGTTTGGGTATCTAGGCAGCCCACAAGTGTGTTTGAACTTTAGTTTGGTGTTTATGCGGATCTGCAGCTTATAAAGGTAATTCCCCCAAAGCAAGAGGTTCATGCGTGATGGTGAAGCTGTCCCAGCATCTTAGGTCGCGGCCGATCGCGAGGATCTGATGGCGCAGGAAATTAAGAATGACAGGGACAGCTAGAAGGGATTTGTTCACCAACCCCGACCAGGTCTGGGCATGGGGTCCTGGATGTACAAGGTGGGGGGGGCTCGGGCTTGGGATACGATTGAACAATTCTCATCCGTTAAGGATAGGGTTCTTCATGTAATTGTTGAAGCCAGAGCTGTAGCTAAGTGAAGGTTGGGAGTCTATTTTAAGGGTCTGGAAATCTTTGGGGATCTAATTTTTATTTTACAGCGGATCGTGGTTAAAGGAAGTGGGAATATATATACTCATGTCGTTTTATTTCTATTCTTTCTATGTCGTGACGAGGTGCTCCTGTTGCCTGATTTGACGCGTGACCAGAGTTTCCTTGATGAGACGCCCCGAAGCCGGACCCACATACAAGACACAGAGGATCACGGACGGATCGGCGATTACTACAGCTCACCATGTCGTGTCCTCCTTTATAAGTCATGCCCCTGAAGAGTAGAGTCTACATGTCAAGCCGTGTTTTCCTTTTTATGGACTAAGGACTGATTCATTTACAGGTGTAGGAAGCAGATCAACTCTCATCGAGGGACACATGGGGTGCATATGACAAAAAAGGGAGGACTGTTGTGGAGATTTTTATGGAGATGTATTTAATATGTATTGTCATAGTGTCACCCAGTGTTAGTACTTCCGCAACCCGCTCTAAAAGAGCTGATTGGGGTAGTCTGAGGCTGGTTGAATCCCGTCTGATAGGGGAAAACGTCTTGAGGTTGGAGTGTGATGTTTGCAGGGTGCGGATATGTCCACCAACGGGGGCCCTCCGTGCATTAGCATGGACGATCGTTAGGGAGGGGATATGCTCGCTCTGCAATGACATCATTGGTTATAGGCGGATGCGCGCTCTTGTCTCTGCTGTGTCTGATCAACATTGGTTGGAATTCGTAGCGTGCGTCTGCAGATAGCCTCCCTCCCCCATTCAATAATAGTATAATCTTAATATGCGTTATTCTATGGAATAGCGCAGAATAAGAATTCCTATCAACGGTAACTTTAGCCATCCTACGTTATTGTATTCATGTATGACATCTCCTGTTGGAAGGAATGTCCAGGTATTGCCATTTTCCTTGTATGGTCATTTTCCTGTGAGGAAGGAACATCCTGTGAGGTCCCCGCCCATGGGGGAGGGGATTGGTTGCTGCAGCCAATCACCTCCTGTGTGAGATCTTTTGAGTTTAATAAAAGCCTATGATTAGGCCTCGGCTAGTCAGTCTATGCTGGGATGGCCTGACGATAAGATCTATGTGTGAGCCTTGCTTCTTGGATGAATGATGGAATGAACGGTGAGTGGATTTTAGCAAACTTAAAGATAGAATTATTGCAAAAAGATGAATCTAAAGTGTGTGCTTATAGAGCACAGGAATTATAGGCTGTGTGCTCTGCCAACAGCCTAGGAATTCCACAACACGTTGCACAGACCTTTCTGCAAGGCCTCCCGAAAATGTTTCATCCTCTGCTCCCTCTGCGACGGCAAGATAAGGTCCACAACCTTACCCTTGTAACATGGATCAAGGAGGGTTGCCAGCCAGTAATGATCCCTCTCCTTGATCGCACAAATACAAGGGTCCTTCCACAGGCTTTGCAGGATCAGGGAGGCCATGCAGCGTAGGTTCGCTGAGGCATTCGGTGTGGAGTCCTCTGGGTCACTGAGGACGACATGATCCGCAGCCACCTCCTCCAAGCCACGTACAAGTCCATGGGTGACTTGGGACTGTAATTGATCCCTTTGAAGACTGCTGCTGATGCTGAGTGCTAGGCTCCACCTCCATGCTGACACAATAATCCTCCTCCTCCTCCTTTTCCTGTGTGATAGCCGGGCCAGCAGGATCACTGTCTGGGTAAAGGGGGCCTTGAGAGGTAAGGAAGTCCTCCTCTTCCTGCCTCTGTTCCTCCTCAAGTGCCCTGTCCATTATTCCACGCAGCGTGTGCTCCAACAGGTGCACAAGAGGGACAGTGTCACTGATGCATGCACTGTCACTGCGCACCATCCTCGTGGCCTCCTCAAATGGTGCCAGGACAGTGCATGCATCCCTGATCATGGCCCACTGGCGTGGGGAAAAAAATCCAAGCTCCCCTGACGCTGTCCTGGTGCCATATTGCAACAGATACTCATTGATGGCCTTCTGCTGCGTGTGCAGCCGCTGCAGCATGGCCAACGTAGAGTTCCACCTGGTGGGCATGTCACAGATTAGGCGGTTCTTGGGCAGGTTGTAATCCTTTTGCAGGTCAGCCAGCCGAGCACTGGCATTATATGACCGGCGGAAATGCCCACAGAGTTTCCTGGTCTGCTTCAGGACCCCCTGTAAGCCCGGGTACCTGCCCAAGAACTGCTGCACCACCAAGTTAAGGATGTGAGCCAAACAGGGCACATGGGTCAGTTGTCCCTGTCAGAGGGCGGAGAGGAGGTTGGTGCCATTGTCGGAAACCACCTTTCCTGGCTTAAGCTGGCGTGGCGTCAACCACCTCTCGGCCTGCCCCTGCAGAGCTGACAGAATCTCTGCCCCAGTGTGGCTCCTGTCCCCCAAGCACACCAACTCAAGCACCGCATGGCATCTTTTTGCCTGCGTACTTGCGTAGCCTCTTGAATGCCTACGGAGCACCAATGGTTCCGAGGACAAAGCACAGGTAGAGGCCATTGAGGAAGAAGAAGAGGAGGGGGTGGAGGAGAGAGGTGTGTCAGAATCACCAGTAGTAACATTTTGGAGGCGTGGTGGCGGAACAACCTCCAACACTACTGCACCTTGTCCTGCATCCTTCCCAGCTGCCAGTAGAGTCACCCAATGCGCCGTGAACGATAGGTAACGTCCCTGTCCTTGCCTGCTGGACCATGAGTCAGCAGTAATATGCACCTTACCGCTGACCGCCCTGTCCAGCGAGGCCAAGACATTGCCTTCCACATGCCGGTAGAGAGCCGGAATCACCTTGCGTGAGAAAAAGTGGCGTTTGGGAACCTGCCACTGAGGAACCGCACATTTAACAAACTCACGGAAGGGGGCAGAGTCTACCAACTGAAAAGGCAGCAGTTGAAGTGCTAGCAATTTAGCCAAGCTAGCATTCAACCCCTGGGCATGTGGATGGCTGGGAGCGAATTTCTTTCGGCGGTGCAGCAGCTGGGGTACGGAAATTTGCCTGGTACAATCGGACGTCAGTGTAACGATAGCAGATTGTCCGCAAGTACTTGGCTGTGACACACCGAATTCTACACCTTAATTCCTCTCAGTGCAGGTGCTGTGCCCTGGGTGCGATGGACTGGTCATACAATTGCACCCGTTCGGCCGCTGTGCATCCTGTGGGGAATCTCTCTTTGAGGTGGAGCAACCCACAGTGCCACCCCGCGCTTATCGGGTGGACTGGATAACAGGCACCGTTACTTCGGAGGAATTCGCCTTCGCCCCTGCGGTACAGCCTACGCGCACTGCATCTGCTGCAGCAAGTGAGTCCGGAGAAGATGTCGCTACCACTATGGAGCCACTGGTGGACACCGCAGCGGACGCTGCCACCGCCATCACCTGTGCTTTAATCCCGCCTGCGAAACGGAAGGTGGGCTACGTTAAGGCCTCCCGCGGCCGCGGTCAAGGCCTACCTCAGCGCCTGCCGGAACCGGACCTCGTGAGCGGTGAAGTCTCCGGGAAGTCCACATCAGGAACCGGTAAGGAGGCTGGGGACAAATTGACTGTAGCTACCCGCCCTTATCTACCTGCCGAGGAGTGGGACTCCTCGGAGTTAGACGCCTCATCAGATATCGGGGATGACGATCTTATTGAGACTTTGTTTCAGGAGAGGGGATGGGACAATAGAAAATGTGTCACCCCGATATGCAGCCTCCAAGAGGGGTCACCCATGGACTCTGGGGACACAACACCCCGGGTGGAAACCCCGGATGTAGAGGGGGTTTTACTGAATGAGGGAACCCTGTCTCAATCTGCCCAGCCTTTGGTTCGGAAATCCCCGAATGCTTATGTCCTACCCAGGCAAGGGAATTCCAGGTCTTTGCCTAATCTCATCCGTTTACAGCGACTTTATTTTCTGCCGTCACCCTTTTGTTTCCTTAAAAGTACAAGAGAAAACATTTCATTGCCAGAGGAACTTTCTTTGCTGTGCTATTGAACTCTAGGGAGTTAGTCAGACAGAATAGGGTTGCTGAGAATGCCGTGTTCAACATTGGTTCTTTTGTGTGTTTGTGTTCCGGCCCCTGCTTAAAGGACACTGTGTTGCCTCTGACACTAGGTGGCAGTAGTTTGCCAAATATAGGGAAAAGTCTTCCATATAACGCAGAGTTTGAAACTGATTTAAAACTGAAAGAAGGACAGTTCCATCTTCTCGAAGATGCAGCTCTGCTTCTGTGTATATAGGTCATATACCTTAAAATTACATTATTGCTATGTATATTTTGTTTTTGGTGTTTTCTTTTAGGTACCGGATCTGCTGTCAAGACCATCGGAGAATGGGGTGGGATTAGACAGGTAGTGATGGGTGGTATTGTACATATATAGTGTGTAATATACAAATGTCATATCTGGAGATTTATGCTATTCCTTTTATTGTACTTTGTTTATTTTTCTCCTTTCTCTTCCCCTCCCAGTTTTTGGTTCAGGTACAAAAACCTCAGGCTTGAGGTTTTCAATTTTTCCAGACACTGAGGACAGTGTCTTTTTTGAGAGGTGGGTGTATGTAGCGCCCTTCCCCCGATAATCGGGGCGCTATTGTAAATTTAGGGGTTGTCTGAGCCAATAGTTGGGTTTAGACTTGATTATATCTAAATTGCCTCTGTTCTGACTATGGTGGTGCCTGGTAGTGTTTTTCCCTTGTTGCCGGAAGGTGGCAGTACCACCTCAGTCCCATGTTGGAACGCAGGCAGACCATGGTATATTGGGTGTCCCTTCTCGCTCAGTGGGAGTGGTGCCCCGCTGGGCATGCTGGGAGGGGATACTTAAGGGGGAGACGCCATTATGCGGGGTCCTTGTCTGCCTCGCTGCTCTCCTGGTGCGAGGTATGTGTGTGTGGTTCCGGTCTCGGGGCCACGTTGGCCCGAGGCTGTATCTCTAGTAGGGATGAGCTTCGTGTTCGAGTCGAACATACGTTCGACTCGAACATCGGCTGTTCGATCGTTCGACGAAGATCGAACGATTTGGGCCGTTCGCGCCAAATTCGAGTGACGCGAACGGCCCACAATGCACTACGCCATCGCAGTGTCATACAGGCGCTGTGATTGGCCAAGCATGCACTGTGACCCCGCATGCTTGGCCAATCACAGCGCCGGCAGCGAGGAGAGCAATGATTGGCCACAGGCAGGATGCCTGTGGCCAATTATTGCTGAGGGGGTTTAGTACACGCCCCACACTATAAAAGGCCGCCAGCGCGGCGGCCTTGTGTAGTGTGTTCCGGAGCAGGGAAAGAGAAGCATAGGCAGGGACAGTGTCATTATTTTTCCTTTACTAATCCTGGATTCCTTGTGTTTAGGGACAAATAAGGATAGGTAGGGAGAGTGTCAGTGACAGTGTGCTATTCTGTGCTAATCCTTGTTTGTAGGGACAGAGAGGTACAGTGAGGGAAAGTGTCAGCGTGCTATTCTGTTCTAAACCAATCTTGCTGAACCATATTTTCAATCCTTGAGTTTAGGGACAGAGAGGTACAGTGAGGGAAAGTGTCAGTGTGCTATTTTGTGCTAAATCTTGTTTGTAGGGAGGGACAGAGTAGGACAGTGAGGGAAAGTGTCAGTGTGCTATTCTGTTCTAAACCAATTTTGCTGTTCCATATTTTCAATCCTTGAGTTTAGGGACAGAGAAGGACACTCGTGGCAATTATCAGTGTGCTATTCTGTGCTAAATCTTGTTTGTAGGGAGGGACAGAGTAGGACAGTGAGGGAAAGTGTCAGTGTGCTATTCTGTTCTAAACCAATTTTGCTGTTCCATATTTTCAATCCTTGAGTTTAGGGACAGAGAAGGACACTCGTGGCAATTTTCAGTGTGCTATTCTGTGCTAAATCTTGTTTGTAGGGAGGGACAGAGTAGGACAGTGAGGGAAATTGTCAGTGTGCTATTCTGTTCTAAACCAATTTTGCTGTTCCATATTTTCAATCCTTGAGTTTAGGGACAGAGACGGACACTCGTGGCAATTATCAGTGTGCTATTTTGTGCTAAATTTTGTTTGTAGGGAGGGACAGAGTAGGACAGTGAGGGAAAGTGTCAGTGTGCTATTCTGTTCTAAACCAATTTTGCTGTTCCATATTTTCAATCCTTGAGTTTAGGGACAGAGAAGGACACTCGTGGCAATTTTCAGTGTGCTATTCTGTGCTAAATCTTGTTTGTAGGGAGGGACAGAGTAGGACAGTGAGGGAAAGTGTCAGTGTGCTATTCTGTTCTAAACCAATTTTGCTGTTCCATATTTTCAATCCTTGAGTTTAGGGACAGAGAAGGACACTCGTGGCAATTATCAGTGTGCTATTCTGTGCTAAATCTTGTTTGTAGGGAGGGACAGAGTAGGACAGTGAGGGAAAGTGTCAGTGTGCTATTCTGTTCTAAACCAATTTTGCTGTTCCATATTTTCAATCCTTGAGTTTAGGGACAGAGAAGGACACTCGTGGCAATTTTCAGTGTGCTATTCTGTGCTAAATCTTGTTTGTAGGGAGGGACAGAGTAGGACAGTGAGGGAAAGTGTCAGTGTGCTATTCTGTTCTAAACCAATTTTGCTGTTCCATATTTTCAATCCTTGAGTTTAGGGACAGAGAAGGACACTTGTGGCAATTATCAGTGTGCTATTCTGTGCTAAATCTTGTTTGTAGGGAGGGACAGATTAGGACAGTGAGGGAAAGTGTCAGTGTGCTATTCTGTTCTAAACCAATTTTGCTGTTCCATATTTTCAATCCTTGAGTTTAGGGACAGAGAAGGACACTCGTGGAAATTATCAGTGTGCTATTCTGTGCTAAATCTTGTTTGTAGGGAGGGACAGAGTAGGACAGTGAGGGAAAGTGTCCTATTCTGTTCTAAACCAATTTTGCTGAACCATATTTTCAATCCTTGAGTTTAGGGACAGAGAGGTACAGTGAGTGAAACTGACAGTGTGCTATTCTGTTCTAAACCAATTTTGCTGCTCCATATTTCAAATCCTTGAGTTTAGGGACAGAGAAGGATAGGCAGGGGACAGTGTCAGTGTCATTGTTGCTAAGCCTCCTGCACAGTATACACCTGAAGGGTGTATTGCTCTTTTTCCCATCTCCCTGCAGGCCATCCATTAAAATGTCTGGAAGGCAAACAAGGAGAGGCAGACAGTCAGGAGGCAAAAAAAGAGGGCAAGCAGGCTCTGTGTCTGGGGGCAACAGTGCTGGTCGTGGACGCGGTGCATTGTCATCAGCACATGGCCATGGGACACGCTTGTCCTTCTTTTCGGCAGCTGGACATGTTGAGCCACATCATGCCGAAGACTTGGTAGAGTGGATGACCAAGCGCACCTCATCCTCCTCATCCTCTCTCACCCAGGCTCAGGGTACTGGCAAAGCAGCTGCCAAAGCGTCCTCTTCTCTGGTATCATTATCTTCATTAGTCAATCCTTCCGTAGACCCACCATGTCCTCCTCCTGAGGAGTCCCCCGAACTGTTTGAGCACAGTGTTGGGTACATGCTCCAGGAGGATGCCCAGCGTTTCGAAGGATCTGATGATGATACCCAGCTACAGGAAGGCAGCAGCGTGAGAGCAGAGAGAGGGGATGCTCAAGAAGGACACCAATCTGGCAGTCATGCTCCAGCAGCTGCAGCATACTGCCAGATTGGCTCCAGTGATGAGGAGGGAGGGGATGATGAGGTCACTGACTCCACGTGGGTGCCTAATAGGAGAGAGGAGGAGGAGGAGGAGGAGGATGAGGAGGAGGCACATCTCCAACGAGGCAGGATGCCCTTGAGTGGCCAGCGTATGGGCAGCACACCGACGGAATCACACCGCAGAGCTCCGCCTGTGCAGGGCGCTGCCTCTGCCCATCATTCAAAAAGTTCTTTGGTGTGGGCCTTTTTTGAGGCGAGTGCATCAGATCGCACAGCTGCTGTTTGCAACATATGTCTCAAGCGTATATCGCGTGGCCAAAACATCAGCCGCTTGGGCACCACATGCTTGATCAGACATATGTTGACCTGCCATGCAGCTCGTTGGCAAGCCTACCTTAAAGACCCACACCAAAGAACAAAGCTGACCTCTTCTTGCACCGCATCAGCTGGGATCTCCAACCCCACTATACCTTCACTCCTCTCTGAAACCTGCTCTGAGAGGAATGAAGGTGTAGAATTAGGTGTGTCACAGGCAAGTACTTGCGGGCACTCTGCTAGCAGTACACCAACGTCCGATTCTACCAGGCAAATTTCCCTGCCCCAGCTGCTGGACCGTCGAAAGAAGTTCACTCCCAGCCATCCACATGCCCAGCGGTTGAATGCTAGCTTGGCTAAATTGCTAGCGCTTCAACTGCTGCCTTTTCAGTTGGTAGACTCGGCCCCCTTCCGTGAGTTTGTGCAATGTGCGGTTCCTCAGTGGCAGGTTCCCAAACGCCACTTTTTTGCACGGAAGGCGATTCCGGCTCTCTACAGGCATGTGGAAGGCAATGTCTTGGCCTCCCTGGACAGGGCGGTCAGCGGTAAGGTGCATATTACCGCTGACTCATGGTCCAGCAGGCATGGACAGGGACGTTACCTTTCTTTCACGGCCCATTGGGTCACTCTTTTGGCAGCTGGGAAGGATGCAGGACAAGGTGCAGTAGTGTTGGAGGTTGTTCCACCGCCACGCCTCCAAAATGCTACTACTGGTTGTGACACACCTCTCTCCTCCACCCCCTCCTCTTCTTCTTCCTCCATGGCCTCTTCCTGTGGTTTGTCCTCGGAACCAGCGGTGCTCCGTAGGCGTTCAAGGGGCTACGCAAGTACGCAGGCAAAAAGATGCCATGCCGTGCTTGCGCTGGTGTGTTTGGGGGACAGGAGCCACACTGGGGCAGAGGTCCTGTCTGCTCTGCAGGGGCAGGCCGAGAGGTGGTTGACGCCACGCCAGCTTAAGCCAGGAATGGTGGTTTGCGACAATGGCACCAACCTCCTCTCCGCCCTCCGACAGGGACAACTGACCCATGTGCCCTGTATGGCTCACGTCCTTAACCTGGTGGTGCAGCGGTTCTTGGGCAGGTACCCGGGCTTACAGGATGTCCTGAGGCAGGCCAGGAAAGTCTGTGTGCATTTCTGCAGATCTTATAATGCCAGTGCTCGCCTGGCTGAGCTGCAAAAGGAGTTGAACCTGCCCAAGAACCGCCTTATATGTGACATGCCCACCAGGTGGAACTCAACGTTGGCCATGCTGCAGCGGCTGCACACGCAGCAGAGGGCCATCAATGAGTACCTGTGCGACTACGGCACCAGGACAGGGTCAGGGGAGCTCGGTTTTTTTTCACCACACCAGTGGGGCATGATCAGGGATGCATGCACTGTCCTGGCACCATTTGAGGAGGCCACGAGGATGGTGAGCAGTGACAGTGCATGCATCAGTGACACTGTACCTCTTGTCCACCTGTTGGAGCACACGCTGCGTGGAATAATGGACAGGGCACTTGAGGCAGAACAGAGGCAGGAAGAGGAGGACTTCCTTGCCTCTCAAGGCCCCCTTTACCCAGACAGTGTTCCTTCTGTCCCACCCATCGCACAGGAAGAGGAGGAGGAGGAGGAGGAGGAGGAGGATTGTGTCAGCATGGAGGTGGAGGCTGGCACTCAGCATCATCAGCAGCAGTCTTTTAGGGATGATTTACAGTCCCAAGAAACCAGTGGACTTGTACGTGGCTGGGAGGAGGTGGCTGCGGATCATGTCGTCCTTAGTGACCCAGAGGACTCCGGACTGAATGCCTCAGCTAACCTACGCTGCATGGCCTCCCTGATCCTGCAAAGTCTGCGGAAGGATCCTCGTATTCTTCGGATCAAGGAGAGGGACCATTACTGGCTGGCCACTCTCCTTGATCCACGGTACAAGGGTAAGGTTGCGGACCTTATCGTACCGTCGCAGAGGGAGCAGAGGATGAGACAACTCCGGGAGGCCTTGCAGAAAGGTCTGTGCAACGCGTTCCCAGAGACTGGGAGGTTACAAACTCCTGGTCCTGGACAACGAGTTGCTGAGGCTTCGGCCAGTCAAAGAAGGAGCGGTGGGGAAGGTGGCCGTCTGACCGATGCGTTCAGACAATTCTTTAGTCCGCAGCCCCAAAGTATGATCGGTTCCAGCAACCATCGCCAGCGTCTGATATACATGGTCCAGGAATACCTAGGGGCAAGGTCAGACTTGGACACCTTCCCCACCGAAAATCCTCTGGCTTACTGGGTCTTGAGGATGGATCACTGGCCAGAGCTTGCACAGTATGCAATTGAGCTACTGGCCTGTCCTGCATCCAGCGTTCTTTCAGAACGCACATTCAGTGCTGCTGGAGGATTTGTCACGGATCACAGGGTGCGCCTGTCCACCGACTCAGTTGATCGACTGACTTTCATCAAGATGAACCAGTCTTGGATCACCACCAGCTACCACACACCAGATGCTGATATAACAGACTAATTGATTTTAAAATGTCACATCCCTTCAAGACTGATGCTGATGCTGAGTGCCTGTGCTGTTATGTTGACTGGCTATCCTCCTCCTCCTCCTCAATGATACGATTAATGATGATAGCTTGGAAGATCATTTTGGTTTATGGGTGACGCCACCAGTGGCTAAGGCCCAATTTTTCAGCCCCTGTTTAACAGGGGCGTGTAATTAAAATTTTTGATGCAATACTTTGCAACAGGCCTCATTGCTGTGCTCCAAGTACAGTATCTGTGAGGGGTTGCAGTGTTGTGCCACCAGTGCCTAAGGCCCAATTTTTCAGCCCCTGTTCAACAGGGGCATGCAATTATAATTATTGATCGAATAATTCACAGCAGGACCTATTGCTGCGCCCACCAAGAGTAACTGTCAGGCCTTACAGTGTTGTGGCACCAGCACCACCATCACCACCACCACCACCACCAAAGGCCCAATTTTTCAGCCCCTATTCAACAGGGGCATGCAATTATAATTATTGATCTAATAATTCACAGCAGGGCCCATTGCTGCGCCCACTAAGAGTAACTGTCAGACCTTACAGTGTTGTGGCACCAGCACCACCATCAAAGGCCCAATTTTTACTACCACTGATCAACAATTATATGTTATTACAATTCCTGATATAATAGTTGACACCAGGGCGTTCCAGCACCCACCAAGAATAACTGTGAGTGTTTTCAGTGTTGTGCCAACACCAACACCTAAGGGGCCAATTTCTGCAGAGTATATACGGCAGGTCCCTACTTTCAAACATCCAACTTACAAACTACTACTACTTGCAAACGGAAGAAGACAACAGGAAGTGAGAGGAAATCTACCCCTTGGAAGGAAAATTCTCTCCTGTCAGGCCTCGTACACACGGCCGAGATTCTCGTTGAAAAAAACATGTCGTTTTTTTCGACGAGATTCTTGGACAAGAAACTTGTCCCGGCCGAGTGTACACACGCTCGTTTCAAAGAACCCGCGGTTCTTTGAAAGGAGTGTACGCGGTGACGTCATCGACTACGTCGAGCATGCGCTCGTCACATTCGATGCCGTCGCCGCCATCTTGGTATACCCTACGTATGCCTAGGAAGCTACCGCGCATGCGTCGAATTCATTTCGAACATGCGCGGGCTTCCGGGCGGACAGGTAAGTGTACACACACTCACTTTTCTCGTCGAGAAACACGCCGAGGAGAATCTCGACGAGAAAATAGAGAGCAGGTTCTCTATTTTCTCGTCGAGGTTTCTTGTCGGTTTTCTCGACGAGAAACCCGCTAGCAGCGTACACACGACCGATTTACTCGGCAAGACCTCTCTGCCAGCAAGTTTCTTGCTGGTTCTTGCCGAGAAAATCGGTCGTGTGTACGAGGCCTCAGAATTAATATGGGAGAAAGGTGTCTCCTCTCTACTGATGCTTTATCAACAATCCTTGTTTCAATAAAAACACCACATTTCAAAAACAGTTGTCAATGGGACGCAAAGTGAGGTGAAATGTTCTGAACAGGGGCACAGACAGCAAAAAAAAATGTGACAGGGGTGATAACCGTTCCCTATGTTTTCCAAAAAGCTAAAAAAAAGGAATTTGGCATGGAGCTACACTTAAACAATGCAGCTGTTCAAAATTACAAACAGATTCTACATAAGAACAAACCTACAGTCCCTGTCTTGTATGCACCGCCTGTATACGGCTGTTCAGAGTATATAGGTCCTTTTTTATTTTGTGTGCGGGGTTCCCCTTAATATCCATACAAGACCCAAAGGGGCTGGTAATGGGCTGGGGTAGGGGGGGGGGGTTGATGGGGTAGCTATGCCATTTTTCCTAAAGATTTTCATCCATATTACCGGGACCAGACATTGCATTATTACCGGGACCAGCCGCAAGCAGTTTTAAATGGCTTTTTTTCCTTTAGAAATGTTATTTTGTGCAGGGACAGTTCTAAACACGGGAAACACGTGGCACTTCACAGGCATACTTTAGACACCCCCCAGGTACAATATTTAAAGGAATATTTGACTTTTTTTTTCACTTTATGCATCATTAAAATGACTGCTCCCGGAAAACGTCCGTTTTTAAAACTTCTTTTTGCATTGATACATGTCCCCTGGTGCAGAACCTGGGTTCCCAAACTCTGTTTCGGACAATAACATGGATAATAGTCGTTATAATTAGCACTTTAGAATCCGAACGTTCGCATCCATTGTATTTAATAGGGTTCTAATGTTCGTGCGAACTTTCGGTCCGTTCGCGGGTTCTGGTGCGAACCGAACCCGGGGGTGTTCGGCTCATCACTAATCTCTAGTGAGTAGGCCCAGTTATGATGACTGGGACCTACAATTCTAAAAGGGATCCCAAGCTGTCCACCAAGAAGGAGGAAGCTGCTTAACCACTTGCTTACTGGGCACTTAAACCCCCTTCGTACCCAGACCAATTTTCAGCTTTCAGCGCTGACGCACTTTGAATGACAATTGCGCGGTCATACAAGGCTGTACCCAAATTATATTTTTATCATTATTTTCCCACAAATAGAGATTTCTTTTGGTGGTATTTGATCACCTTTGAGGTTTTTATTTTTTGCGCTATAAACAAAAAAAGACAGACAATTTTGAAAAAAACACAATTTTTTTCTCAGTTTAGGCCTATACGTATTCTTCTATATATTTTTGGTAAAAAAAATTGCAATAAGCGTACAGTGATTGGTTTGCGCAAAAGTTATAGCGTCTACAAAATAGGGGATAGATTTATGAAATTTTTATTATATATATTTTTTTTACTAGTAATGGCGATTATCTGCGATTTTTGTCAGGCCTGCGATATTGCGGCGGACACATCGGACACTTTTGACACTATTTTAGGACCATTCACATTTATACAGCGAACAGTGCTATAAATATGCATTGATTACTGTATAAATGTGACTGGCAGGGAAGGGGTTAACACTAGGGGGCAATCAAGGGCTTAAATTTGTTCCCGGGACGTGATTCTTACTGTGTGGGGGAGGGGACTGACTGGGGGAGGTGACCGATCTGTGTCCCTATGTACAAGGGACACAGCATCGGTCTCCTCTCTCCCTGACAGGACGTGGATCTCTGTGTTTGCACACAGAGATCCACGTCCTGCCTCTGTAACAGCCAATCGCGTGCACCTGGCGGACATCGCGGCCGCCAGGCAAGCGCAGCGGCATCACGTGACACGGCGGGCACGGCTGTTCCCCGCGGCGTGCAGGGGGAATGAATACAGCAGGACGTCCAGGGACGTCCACCCGGCACTTGAGAGCCGCACTGCAGACGTCTTTCGTCTATAGCGCAGGTCTCAAGTGGTTAATGAAGGAAACCGGGGGAGGACCTGCCCTGGAGGAGACCAGCAAAGTGCAAATGTCTCGGGATAGGCCTAGTGACCTTGTTAAGAGGGGATCCACTACTTTAAAAGCCAAGCAGTTAGCTGGATCGACTTAAAGGTTCTTCAACTGCACGGCTGGAAGTTCGGGACTGAACTCCTGTGGCAGAGGATTCCTGGCTATCCACATTTGTTCTCAAACGGTCTGTGGCAGAGACTGTTCTCATACTGGTTCGTGCATCATCCCGGCTGCTAGGCCAGGGGAGAGGGGTCTATCCGGGTGAGCAATACCCACTCAACAGTGAGAGTGGTGGATGACTTTAGACATTTTTGTGTGGTCTACAACGTGTACCTGAGCCTTCCCCTCTCTTCTCACACCTTCTACTTTCAATACAAGTTACTGCAGCAAAAATAAAACCAACAGTTGAAGGTTTTACATTGTGTGTGGACATTGCAGTTTCTACAGACTTCCCTCCCCTGACAACGAACTTAGAGGTAACGTGCAAAGCCCGAATTCTAAACCAGCAGCTCCTACGGGGGGTTGTGCTACAGTAAGGAATGGTAACAACCCCTTCCACTTTTTTATGGCATGTGTGTCCCATCAGAGAGATTTCCCTTTACTTCTTCTCCTATAGCCAAACCAGGGAGTGAGAGGAAATCACTCCAAATTGAGGGAATCCCTGATTGTAACCAGGGTCACTAAAATAGGTGTCCCCATTGGAAGCTTTCCCCTCTATTCCTGTTACCTAGTTACATAGTCAGGTTGAAAAAAGACACACGTTCATCTAGTTCAACCAATAGCAACCAATAGCAATAAAAAAAAGGATAATAAATAAATAGAAAACCTTCAGATCCAGAATGCTATACCCTGATCCGGAGGAAAGCAAAAAACCCAATAAAAGAACAATCCAATTTGCTCCAGCAGGCAAAAAACATCCTCATCTCCCTAGAAAGTAGTGATGAGCCGAACACCCACGGGTTCGGTTCGCACCAGAACCCGCGAACGGACCGAAAGTTCGTACGAACATTAGAACCCTATTAAATACAATGGATGCGAACGTTCGAATTCTAAAGTGCTAATTATAACAACTATTATGCATGTTATTGTCCTAAAAAGGGTTTGGGAACCCGGGTTGTGCACCAGGGGACATGTATCAATGCAAAAAGAAGTTTTAAAAACGGTCGTTTTTCGGGAGCAGTCATTTTAATGATGCATAAAGTGAAAAAAAAAAAGTCAAATATTCCTTTAAATATCGTACCTGGGGGGTGTCTAAAGTATGCCTGTGAAGTGCCACGTGTTTCCCGTGTTTAGAACTGTCCCTGCACAAAATGACACTTCTAAAGGAAAAAAAAGCCATTTAAAACTGCTTGCGGCTTTAATGTAATGTCTGGTCCCGGTAATATGGATGAAAATCTTTAAGAAAAATGGCATAGCTACCCCATGACCCCCCCCCCCCCACCCCAGCCCATTACCAGCCCCTTTGGGTCTTGTATGGATATTAAGGGGAACCCCGCACATAAAATAAAAAAGGCCCTATATACTCTGAACAGCCGTATACAGGCGGTGCATACAAGACAGGGACTGTAGGTTTGTTCTTATGTAGAATCTGTTTGTAATTTTGAACAGGTACATTGTTGAAGTGTAGCTCCAGCCCAAAAATCTATTTTTAAACTTTTTGGAAAACATAGGTAAGGGTTATCACCCCTGTAACATTTGTTTTGCTGTCTGTGCCCCTGTTCAGAACATTTCACCTCACTTTCCGTCCCAATGACAACTGTTTTTGAAATGTGGTGTTTTTCTTGAAACAAGGATTGCTGATAAAGCATCAGTACAGAGGAGACACCTTTCTCCCATATTTATTCTTACAGGAGAGAATTTTCCTTCCTAGTGGTAGATTTCCTCTCACTTCCTGTTGTCTTCTTGCGTTTGCAAGTAGGAGTCGTTTGTAAGTTGGATGTTTGAAAGTAGGGACCTGCCGTATATACTCTGCAGAAATAGGCCCCTTAGTTGTTGGTGTTGGCACAACACTGTAAGCACTCACAGTTACTCTTGGTTGGTGCTGGAACGCCCTGCTGTCAACTATTATATCAGGAATTTTAATTACATATAATTGTTGAACAGTGGTAGTAAAAATTGGGCCTTTGATGGTGGTGCTGGTGCCACAACACTGTAAGCCCTGACAGTTACTCTTGGTGGGTGCAGCAATGGGCCCTGCTGTGAATTATTAGATCAAGAATTGTAATTGCATGCCCCTGTTGAACAGGGGCTGAAAAATTGGGCCTTTCGTGGTGGTGGTGGTGGTGGTGGTGTTGCCACAACACTGTAAGCCCTCAGAGTTACTCTTGGTGGGTGCAGGAATGGGCCCTGCTGTGAATTATTAGATCAAGAATTGTAATTGCATGCCCCTGTTGAACAGGGGCTGAAAAATTGGGCCTTTCGTGGTGGTGGTGGTGGTGGTGGTGTTGCCACAACACTGTAAGCCCTCAGAGTTACTCTTGGTGGGTGCAGGAATGGGCCCTGCTGTGAATTATTAGATCAAGAATTGTAATTACATGCCCCTTTTGAACAGGGGCTGAAAAATTGGGCCTTTCGTGGTGGTGGTGGTGGTGGTGGCGTTGCCACAACACTGTAAGCCCTCAGAGTTACTCTTGGTGGGTGCAGCAATGGGCCCTGCTGTGAATTATTAGATCAAGAATTGTAATTGCATGCCCCTGTTGAACAGGGGCTGAAAAATTGGGCCTTAGGCACTGGTGGCACAACACTACAACCCCTCACAGATACTGTACTTGGAGCACAGCAATGAGCCCTGTTGCAAAGTATTCCTTCAAAAATTGTAATGACACGCCCCTGTTAAACAGGGGCTGAAAAATTGGGCCTTAGGCACTGGTGCCACAACACTCCAACCCCTCACAGATACTGTACTTGGAGCACAGCAATGAGCCCTATGGCAAATTATTGCTAAAAAAATTGTAATTACACGCCCCTGTAAAACAGGGGCTGAAAAATTGGGCCTTAGCCACTGGTGGCGGCACCCATAAACAAAAATGATCTTCCAAGCTATCATCATCAATCGTATCATTGAGGACTCGGAGGAGGAGGATAGCCAGTCAACATAACAGCACAGGCACTCAGCATCAGCATCAGTCTTGAAGGGATGTGACATGTTAAAATCAATTAGTCTGTTATATCAGCATCAGGTGTGTGGTAGCTGGTGGTGATCCAAGACTGGTTCATCTTGATGAAAGTCAGTCGATCAACCGAGTCGGTGGACAGGCGCACCCTGTGATCCGTGACAAATCCTCCAGCAGCACTGAATGTGCGTTCCGAAAGAACGCTGGATGCAGGACAGGCCAGTAGCTCAATTGCATACTGTGCAAGCTCTGGCCAGTGATCCATCCTCAAGACCCAGTAAGCCAGAGGATTTTCGGTGGGGAAGGTGTCCAAGTCTGACCTTGCCCCTAGATATTCCTGCACCATGTTTATCAGACGCTGGCGATGGTTGCTGGAACCGATCATACTTTGGGGCTGCGGACTAAAGAATTGTCTGAACGCATCGGTCAGACGGCCACCTTCCCCACCGCTCCTTCTTTGACTGGCCGAAGCCTCAGCAACTCGTTGTCCAGGACCAGGAGTTTGTAACCTCCCAGTCTCTGGGAACGCGTTGCACAGACCTTTCTGCAAGGCCTCCCGGAGTTGTCTCATCCTCTGCTCCCTCTGCGACGGTAACATAAGGTCCGCAACCTTACCCTTGTACCGTGGATCAAGGAGAGTGGCCAGCCAGTAATGGTCCCTCTCCTTGATCCGAAGAATACGAGGATCCTTCCGCAGACTTTGCAGGATCAGGGAGGCCATGCAGCGTAGGTTTGCTGAGGCATTCGCTCCGGAGTCCTCTGGGTCACTAAGGACGACATGATCCGCAGCCACCTCCTCCCAGCCACGTACAAGTCCACTGGTTTCTTGGGACTGTAAATCATCCCTAAAAGACTGCTGCTGATGATGCTGAGTGCCAGCCTCCACCTCCATGCTGACACAATCCTCCTCCTCCTCCTCCTCTTCCTGTGCGATGGGTGGGACAGAAGGAACACTGTCTGGGTAAAGGGGGCCTTGAGAGGCAAGGAAGTCCTCCTCTTCCTGCCTCTGTTCTGCCTCAAGTGCCCTGTCCATTATTCCACGCAGCGTGTGCTCCAACAGGTGGACAAGAGGTACAGTGTCACTGATGCATGCACTGTCACTGCTCACCATCCTCGTGGCCTCCTCAAATGGTGCCAGGACAGTGCATGCATCCCTGATCATGCCCCACTGGCGTGGAGAAAAAAAACCAAGCTCCCCTGACCCTGTCCTGGTGCCGTAGTCGCACAGGTACTCATTGATGGCCCTCTGCTGCGTGTGCAGCCGCTGCAGCATGGCCAACGTTGAGTTCCACCTGGTGGGCATGTCACATATAAGGCGGTTCTTGGGCAGGTTCAACTCCTTTTGCAGCTCAGCCAGGCGAGCACTGGCATTATAAGATCTGCGGAAATGCACACAGACTTTCCTGGCCTGCCTCAGGACATCCTGTAAGCCCGGGTACCTGCTCAAGAACCGCTGCACCACCAGGTTAAGGACGTGAGCCACACAGGGCACATGGGTCAGTTGTCCCTGTCGGAGGGCGGAGAGGAGGTTGGTGCCATTGTCGCAAACCACCATTCCTGGCTTAAGCTGGCGTGGCGTCAACCACCTCTCGGCCTGGCCCTGCAGAGCAGACAGGACCTCTGCCCCAGTGTGGCTTCTGTCCCCCAAACACACCAGCGCAAGCACGGCATGGCATCTTTTTGCCTGCGTACTTGCGTAGCCCCTTGAACGCCTACGGAGCACCGCTGGTTCCGAGGACAAACCACAGGAAGAGGCCATGGAGGAAGAAGAAGAGGAGGGGGTGGAGGAGAGAGGTGTGTCACAACCAGTAGTAGCATTTTGGAGGCGTGGCGGTGGAACAACCTCCAACACTACTGCACCTTGTCCTGCATCCTTCCCAGCTGCCAAAAGAGTGACCCAATGGGCCGTGAAAGAAAGGTAACGTCCCTGTCCATGCCTGCTGGACCATGAGTCAGCGGTAATATGCACCTTACCGCTGACCGCCCTGTCCAGCGAGGCCAAGACATTGCCTTCCACATGCCGGTAGAGAGCCGGAATAGCCTTCCGTGAGAAAAAGTGGCGTTTGGGAACCTGCCACTGAGTAACCGCACATTGCACAAACTCACGGAAGGGGGCCGAGTCTACCAACTGAAAAGGCAGCAGTTGAAGCGCTAGCAATTTAGCCAAGCTAGCATTCAACCGCTGGGCATGTGGATGGCTGGGAGTGAACTTCTTTCGACGGTCCAGCAGCTGGGGCAGGGAAATTTGCCTGCTAGAATCGGACGTCGGTGTACTGCTAGCAGAGTGGCCGCAAGTACTTGGCTGTGACACACCTAATTCTACACCTTCATTCCTCTCAGTGCATGTTTCAGAGAGGACTGAAGTTATAGTGGGGTTGGAGATCCCAGCTGATGCGGTGCAAGGAGAGGTCCGCTTTGTTCTTTGGTGTGGGTCTTTGAGGTAGGCTTGCCAACGAGCTGCATGGCAGGTCAACATATGTCTGGTCAGGCATGTGGTACCCAAGCGGCTGATGTTTTGGCCACGTGATATACGCTTGAGACATATGTTGCAAACAGCAGCTGTGCGATCTGATGCACTAGCCTCAAAAAAGGCCCACACCAAAGAACTTTTTGAATGACGGGCAGAGGCAGCGCCCTGCACAGGCGGAGCTCTGCGGTGTGATTCCGTCGGTGTACTGCCCTTACGCTGGCCACCAAAGGGCATCCTGCCTCGTTGGAGATGTGCCTCCTCCTCATCCTCCTCCTCCTCCTCTCTCCTATTAGGCACCCACGTGGAGTCAGTGACCTCATCATCCCCTCCCTCCTCATCACTGGAGCCAATCTGGCAGTATGCTGCAGCTGCTGGAACATGACTGCCAGATTGGTGTCCTTCTTGAGCATCCCCTCTGTCTGCTCTCACGCTACTGCCTTCCTGTAGCTGGGTTTCATCATCAGACCCTTCGAAACGCTGGGCATCCTCCTGGAGCATGTACCCAACACTGTGCTCAAACAGTTCGGGGGACTCCTCAGGAGGAGGACATGGTGGGTCTAGGGAAGGAGTGACTGATGATGAGTCTGACATTGATACCAGGGAAGAGGACGCTTTGGCAGCTGCTTTTCCAGTACCCTGAGCCTGGGTGAGAGAGGATGAGGAGGAGGAGGAGGGCTTGGTCATCCACTCTACCAAGTCTTCGGCATGATGTGGCTCAACATGTCCAGCTGCCGAAAAGAAGGACAAGCGTGTCCCATGGCCATGTGCTGATGACAATGCACCGCGTCCACGACCAGCACTGTTGCCCCCAGACACAGAGCCTGCTTGCCCTCTTTTATTGCCTCCTGACTGTCTGCCTCTCCTTGTTTGCCTTCCTGACATTCTAATAGATGGCCTGCAGGGAGATGGGAAAAAAGCAATAAGGGCTACC
Source organism: Rana muscosa (assembly GCA_029206835.1). Classification (NCBI taxonomy): domain Eukaryota; kingdom Metazoa; phylum Chordata; class Amphibia; order Anura; family Ranidae; genus Rana; species Rana muscosa. Next base: position 1,028,384,534 of record CM055116.1, read on the forward strand.
TTCAGGTGTCCTTCTCTGTCCCTTTACTTAAGGATTTCTAAATATGGTTGAGGATGATTGCTTTTGCACAGAATAGCACAACCACAATTTCCCTGACTGTCCAAAAAAACAAGGATTTCAAAGATGGTTGATGAGGAATGCTTTAGCACACTATAGCACAAGGAGAATTTCCCTCACTGTCCTTCCCTGTCCCTAGAAACAAGGATTATCACAGTGAAAGAAACTGACACTCTTCCTACCTATAGTTTTCTGTCCCTAGAAAAAATGTTTTTTTAAAGCACACTATAGCACAAGGAGAATTTCCCTCACTTTCCTTCCCTGTCCCTAGAAACAAGGATTATCACAGTGAAAGAAACTGACACTCTTCCTACCTATAGTTTTCTGTCCCTAGAAAAAATATTTTTTTAAAGCACACTATAGCACAAGGAGAATTTCCCTCACTTTCCTTCTTTGTCCCTAGAAACAAGGATTATCACAGTGAAAGAAACTGACACTCTTCCTACCTATAGTTTTCTGTCCCTAGAAAAAATGTTTTTTTAAAGCACACTATAGCACAAGGAGAATTCCCTCACTGTCCTTCCCTGTCCCTAGAAACAAGGATTCGCACAGTAAAACACACTGACACTCTCCCTACCTATAGTTTTCTGTCCCTAGAAAAAATGTTTTTTTAAAGCACACTATAGCACAAGGAGAATTTTCCTCACTGTCCTTCCCTGTCCCTAGAAACAAGGATTATCACAGTGAAAGAAACTGACACTCTTCCTACCTATAGTTTTCTGTCCCTAGAAAAAATGTTTTTTTAAAGCACACTATAGCACAAGGAGAATTTTCCTCACTGTCCTTCCCTGTCCCTAGAAACAAGGATTATCACAGTGAAAGAAACTGACACTCTTCCTACCTATAGTTTTCTGTCCCTAGAAAAAATGTTTTTTTAAAGCACACTATAGCACAAGGAGAATTCCCTCACTGTCCTTCCCTGTCCCTAGAAACAAGGATTCGCACAGTAAAACACACTGACACTCTCCCTACCTATAGTTTTCTGTCCCTAGAAAAAATGTTTTTTTAAAGCACACTATAGCACAAGGAGAATTTTCCTCACTGTCCTTCCCTGTCCCTAGAAACAAGGATTATCACAGTGAAAGAAACTGACACTCTTCCTACCTATAGTTTTCTGTCCCTAGAAAAAATGTTTTTTTAAAGCACACTATAGCACAAGGAGAATTCCCTCACTGTCCTTCCCTGTCCCTAGAAACAAGGATTCGCACAGTAAAACACACTGACACTCTCCCTACCTATAGTTTTCTGTCCCTAGAAAAAATGTTTTTTTAAAGCACACTATAGCACAATAGTGATGAGCCGAACACCCCCGGGTTCGGTTCGCACCAGAACCCGCGAACGGACCGAAAGTTCGAACGAACATTAGAACCCTATTAAATACAATGGATGCGAACGTTCGAATTCTAAAGTGCTAATTATAACAACTATTATGCATGTTATTGTCCTAAAAAGGGTTTGGGAACCCGGGTTCTGCACCAGGGGACATGTATCAATGCAAAAATAAGTTTTAAAAACGGTCGTTTTCCGGGAGCAGTCATTTTAATGATGCATAAAGTGAAAAAAAAAAAGTCAAATATTCCTTTAAATATCGTACCTGGGGGGTGTCTAAAGTATGCCTGTGAAGTGCCACGTGTTTCCCGTGTTTAGAACTGTCCCTGCACAAAATGACACTTCTAAAGGAAAAAAAAGCCATTTAAAACTGCTTGCGGCTTTAATGTAATGTCTGGTCCCGGTAATATGGATGAAAATCTTTAAGAAAAATGGCATAGCTACCCCATGACCCCCCCCCTACCCCAGCCCATTACCAGCCCCTTTGGGTCTTGTATGGATATTAAGGGGAACCCCGCACATAAAATAAAAAAGGCCCTATATACTCTGAACAGCCGTATACAGGCGGTGCATACAAGACAGGGACTGTAGGTTTGTTCTTATGTAGAATCTGTTTGTAATTTTGAACAGGTACATTGTTGAAGTGTAGCTCCAGACCAAAAATCTATTTTTATACTTTTTGGAAAACATAGGTAAGGGTTATCACCCCTGTAACATTTGTTTTGCTGTCTGTGCCCCTGTTCAGAACATTTCACCTCACTTTCCGTCCTAATGACAACTGTTTTTGAAATGTGGTGTTTTTCTTGAAACAAGGATTGCTGATAAAGCATCAGTACAGAGGAGACACCTTTCTCCCATATTTATTCTTACAGGAGAGAATTTTCCTTCCTAGTGGTAGATTTCCTCTCACTTCCTGTTGTCTTCTTGCGTTTGCAAGTAGGAGTCGTTTGTAAGTTGGATGTTTGAAAGTAGGGACCTGCCGTATATACTCTGCAGAAATAGGCCCCTTAGTTGTTGGTGTTGGCACAACACTGTAAGCACTCACAGTTACTCTTGGTTGGTGCTGGAACGCCCTGCTGTCAACTATTATATCAGGAATTTTAATTACATATAATTGTTGAACAGTGGTAGTAAAAATTGGGCCTTTGATGGTGGTGCTGGTGCCACAACACTGTAAGCCCTGACAGTTACTCTTGGTGGGTGCAGCAATGGGCCCTGCTGTGAATTATTAGATCAAGAATTGTAATTACATGCCCCTGTTGAACAGGGGCTGAAAAATTGGGCCTTAGGCACTGGTGGCACAACACTGCAACCCTTCACAGATACTGTACTTGGAGCACAGCAATGAGCCCTGTTGCAAAGTATTGCTTCAAAAATTGTAATGACACGCCCCTGTTAAACAGGGGCTGAAAAATTGGGCCTTAGGCACTGGTGGCACAACACTGCAACTCCTCACAGATACTGTACTTGGAGCACAGCAATGAGCCCTGTTGCAAAGTATTGCTTCAAAAATTGTAATTACACGCCCCTGTTAAACAGGGGCTGAAAAATTGGGCGTTAGGCACTGGTGGCGGCACCCATAAACAAAAATGATCTTCCAAGCTATCATCATCAATCGTATCATTGAGGACTCGGAGGAGGAGGATAGCCAGTCAACATAACAGCACAGGCACTCAGCATCAGCATCAGTCTTGAAGGGATGTGACATTTTAAAATCAATTAGTCTGTTATATCAGCATCAGGTGTGTGGTAGCTGGTGGTGATCCAAGACTGGTTCATCTTGATGAAAGTCAGTCGATCAACCGAGTCGGTGGACAGGCGCACCCTGTGATCCGTGACAAATCCTCCAGCAGCACTGAATGTGCGTTCCGAAAGAACGCTGGATGCAGGACAGGCCAGTAGCTCAATTGCATACTGTGCAAGCTCTGGCCAGTGATCCATCCTCAAGACCCAGTAAGCCAGAGGATTTTCGGTGGGGAAGGTGTCCAAGTCTGACCTTGCCCCTAGATATTCCTGCACCATGTTTATCAGACGCTGGCGATGGTTGCTGGAACCGATCATACTTTGGGGCTGCGGACTAAAGAATTGTCTGAACGCATCGGTCAGACGGCCACCTTCCCCACCGCTCCTTCTTTGACTGGCCGAATTCTCAGCAACTCGTTGTCCAGGACCAGGAGTTTGCAACCTCCCAGTCTCTGGGAACGCGTTGCACAGACCTTTCTGCAAGGCCTCCCGGAGTTGTCTCATCCTCTGCTCCCTCTGCGACGGTAACATAAGGTCCGCAACCTTACCCTTGTACCGTGGATCAAGGAGAGTGGCCAGCCAGTAATGGTCCCTCTCCTTGATCCGAAGAATACGAGGATCCTTCCGCAGACTTTGCAGGATCAGGGAGGCCATGCAGCGTAGGTTTGCTGAGGCATTCGCTCCGGAGTCCTCTGGGTCACTAAGGACGACATGATCCGCAGCCACCTCCTCCCAGCCACGTACAAGTCCACTGGTTTCTTGGGACTGTAAATCATCCCTAAAAGACTGCTGCTGATGATGCTGAGTGCCAGCCTCCACCTCCATGCTGACACAATCCTCCTCCTCCTCCTCCTCCTCCTCCTCCTCCTCCTCTTCCTGTGCGATGGGTGGGACAGAAGGAACACTGTCTGGGTAAAGGGGGCCTTGAGAGGCAAGGAAGTCCTCCTCTTCCTGCCTCTGTTCTGCCTCAAGTGCCCTGTCCATTATTCCACGCAGCGTGTGCTCCAACAGGTGGACAAGAGGTACAGTGTCACTGATGCATGCACTGTCACTGCTCACCATCCTCGTGGCCTCCTCAAATGGTGCCAGGACAGTGCATGCATCCCTGATCATGCCCCACTGGCGTGGAGAAAAAAAACCAAGCTCCCCTGACCCTGTCCTGGTGCCGTAGTCGCACAGGTACTCATTGATGGCCCTCTGCTGCGTGTGCAGCCGCTGCAGCATGGCCAACGTTGAGTTCCACCTGGTGGGCATGTCACATATAAGGCGGTTCTTGGGCAGGTTCAACTCCTTTTGCAGCTCAGCCAGGCGAGCACTGGCATTATAAGATCTGCGGAAATGCACACAGACTTTCCTGGCCTGCCTCAGGACATCCTGTAAGCCCGGGTACCTGCCCAAGAAGCGCTGCACCACCAGGTTAAGGACGTGAGCCACACAGGGCACATGGGTCAGTTGTCCCTGTCGGAGGGCGGAGAGGAGGTTGGTGCCATTGTCGCAAACCACCATTCCTGGCTTAAACTGGCGTGGCGTCAACCACCTCTCGGCCTGGCCCTGCAGAGCAGACAGGACCTCTGCCCCAGTGTGGCTTCTGTCCCCCAAACACACCAGCGCAAGCACGGCATGGCATCTTTTTGCCTGCGTACTTGCGTAGCCCCGTGAACGGCTACGGAGCACCGCTGGTTCATAGGACAAACCACAGGAAGAGGCCATGGAGGAAGAAGAAGAGGAGGGGGTGGAGGAGAGAGGTGTGTCACAACCAGTAGTAGCATTTTGGAGGCGTGGCGGTGGGACAACCTCCAACACTACTGCACCTTGTCCTGAATCCTTCCCAGCTGCCAAAAGAGTGACCCAATGGGCCGTGAAAGAAAGGTAACGTCCCTGTCCATGCCTGCTGGACCATGAGTCAGCGGTAATATGCACCTTACCGCTGACCGCCCTGTCCAGCGAGGCCAAGACATTGCCTTCCACATGCCGGTAGAGAGCCGGAATAGCCTTCCGTGAGAAAAAGTGGCGTTTGGGAACCTGCCACTGAGGAACCGCACATTGCACAAACTCACGGAAGGGGGCCGAGTCTACCAACTGAAAAGGCAGCAGTTGAAGCGCTAGCAATTTAGCCAAGCTAGCATTCAACCGCTGGGCATGTGGATGGCTGGGAGTGAACTTCTTTCGACGGTCCAGCAGCTGGGGCAGGGAAATTTGCCTGCTAGAATCGGACGTCGGTGTACTGCTAGCAGAGTGGGCGCAAGTACTTGGCTGTGACACACCTAATTCTACACCTTCATTCCTCTCAGTGCATGTTTCAGAGAGGACTGAAGTTATAGTGGGGTTGGAGATCCCAGCTGATGCGGTGCAAGGAGAGGTCCGCTTTGTTCTTTGGTGTGGGTCTTTGAGGTAGGCTTGCCAACGAGCTGCATGGCAGGTCAACATATGTCTGGTCAGGCATGTGGTACCCAAGCGGCTGATGTTTTGGCCACGCGATATACGCTTGAGACATATGTTGCAAACAGCAGCTGTGCGATCTGATGCACTAGCCTCAAAAAAGGCCCACACCAAAGAACTTTTTGAATGACGGGCAGAGGCAGCGCCCTGCACAGGCGGAGCTCTGCGGTGTGATTCCGTCGGTGTACTGCCCTTACGCTGGCCACCAAAGGGCATCCTGCCTCGTTGGAGATGTGCCTCCTCCTCATCCTCCTCCTCCTCCTCTCTCCTATTAGGCACCCACGTGGAGTCATTGACCTCATCATCCCCTCCCTCCTCATCACTGGAGCCAATCTGGCAGTATGCTGCAGCTGCTGGAACATGACTGCCAGATTGGTGTCCTTCTTGAGCATCCCCTCTGTCTGCTCTCACGCTACTGCCTTCCTCTAGCTGGGTTTCATCATCAGACCCTTCGAAACGCTGGGCATCCTCCTGGAGCATGTACCCAACACTGTGCTGAAACAGTTCGGGGGACTCCTCAGGAGGAGGACATGGTGGGTCTAGGGAAGGAGTGACTGATGATTTGTCTGACATTGATACCAGGGAAGACGACGCTTTGGCAGCTGCTTTTCCAGTACCCTGAGCCTGGGTGAGAGAGGATGAGGAGGAGGAGGAGGGCTTGGTCATCCACTCTACCAAGTCTTCGGCATGATGTGGCTCAACATGTCCAGCTGCCGAAAAGAAGGACAAGCGTGTCCCATGGCCATGTGCTGATGACAATGCACCGCGTCCACGACCAGCACTGTTGCCCCCAGACACAGAGCCTGCTTGCCCTCTTTTATTGCCTCCTGACTGTCTGCCTCTCCTTGTTTGCCTTCCAGACATTCTAATAGATGGCCTGCAGGGAGATGGGAAAAAAGCAATAAGGGCTACCTTCAGGTGTCCTTCTCTGTCCCTTGAAACAAGGACTTTCACAGTGAAAGAAACTGACACTGTCCCTACCTAGAGTTTTCTGTCCCTAGAATAAATGTTTTTTTTAATCACAATATAGCACAAGGACAATTCACTCAATGTCTCTCCAGGTCCCTGGAAACAAGGACTTGCAGAGTGAAAGAAACTGACACTGTCCCTACCTAGAGTTTTCTGTCCCTAGAATAAATGTTTTTTTTAAGCACAATATAGCACAAGGAAAATTAACTCACTGTCCTTACAGGTCCCTGGAAACAAGGACTTGCAGAGTGAAAAAAAAAAAACACTCTCCCTACCTACAGTTTTCTGTCCCTAGAAAAAATGTTTTTTTTAAGCACAATATAGCACAAGGACAATTAACTCACTGTCCTTACAGGTCCCTGGAAACAAGGACTTGCAGAGTGAAAGAAAAAAAACACTCTCCCTACCTACAGTTTTCTGTCCCTAGAAAAAATGTTTTTTTTAATCACAATATAGCACAAGGAAAATTAACTCACTGTCCTTACAGGTCCCTGGAAACAAGGACTTGCAGAGTGAAAGAAACTGACACTGTCCCTACCTAGAGTTTTCTGTCCCTAGAATAAATGTTTTTTTTAAGCACAATATAGCACAAGGACAATTAACTCACTGTCCTTACAGGTCCCTGGAAACAAGGACTTGCAGAGTGAAAGAAAAAAAACACTCTCCCTACCTACAGTTTTCTGTCCCTAGAAAAAATGTTTTTTTTAAGCACAATATAGCACAAGGAAAATTAACTCACTGTCCTTACAGGTCCCTGGAAACAAGGACTTGCAGAGTGAAAGAAAAAAAACACTCTCCCTACCTACAGTTTTCTGTCCCTAGAAAAAATGTTTTTTTTAATCACAATATAGCACAAGGAAAATTAACTCACTGTCCTTACAGGTCCCTGGAAACAAGGACTTGCAGAGTGAAAGAAACTGACACTGTCCCTACCTAGAGTTTTCTGTCCCTAGAATAAATGTTTTTTTTAATCACAATATAGCACAAGGAAAATTAACTCACTGTCCTTACAGGTCCCTGGAAACAAGGACTTGCAGAGTGAAAGAAACTGACACTGTCCCTACCTAGAGTTTTCTGTCCCTAGAATAAATGTTTTTTTTAAGCACAATATAGCACAAGGACAATTAACTCACTGTCCTTACAGGTCCCTGGAAACAAGGACTTGCAGAGTGAAAGAAACTGACACTGTCCCTACCTAGAGTTTTCTGTCCCTAGAATAAATGTTTTTTTTAAGCACAATATAGCACAAGGAAAATTAACTCACTGTCCTTACAGGTCCCTGGAAACAAGGACTTGCAGAGTGAAAGAAAAAAAACACTCTCCCTACCTACAGTTTTCTGTCCCTAGAAAAAATGTTTTTTTTAATCACAATATAGCACAAGGAAAATTAACTCACTGTCCTTACAGGTCCCTGGAAACAAGGACTTGCAGAGTGAAAGAAACTGACACTGTCCCTACCTAGAGTTTTCTGTCCCTAGAATAAATGTTTTTTTTAAGCACAATATAGCACAAGGACAATTAACTCACTGTCCTTACAGGTCCCTGGAAACAAGGACTTGCAGAGTGAAAGAAAAAAAACACTCTCCCTACCTACAGTTTTCTGTCCCTAGAAAAAATGTTTTTTTTAAGCACAATATAGCACAAGGAAAATTAACTCACTGTCCTTACAGGTCCCTGGAAACAAGGACTTGCAGAGTGAATGAAAAAAAACACTCTCCCTACCTACAGTTTTCTGTCCCTAGAAAAAATGTTTTTTTTAATCACAATATAGCACAAGGAAAATTAACTCACTGTCCTTACAGGTCCCTGGAAACAAGGACTTGCAGAGTGAAAGAAACTGACACTGTCCCTACCTAGAGTTTTCTGTCCCTAGAATAAATGTTTTTTTTAATCACAATATAGCACAAGGAAAATTAACTCACTGTCCTTACAGGTCCCTGGAAACAAGGACTTGCAGAGTGAAAGAAACTGACACTGTCCCTACCTAGAGTTTTCTGTCCCTAGAATAAATGTTTTTTTTAAGCACAATATAGCACAAGGACAATTAACTCACTGTCCTTACAGGTCCCTGGAAACAAGGACTTGCAGAGTGAAAGAAACTGACACTGTCCCTACCTAGAGTTTTCTGTCCCTAGAATAAATGTTTTTTTTAAGCACAATATAGCACAAGGAAAATTAACTCACTGTCCTTACAGGTCCCTGGAAACAAGGACTTGCAGAGTGAAAGAAACTGACACTGTCCCTACCTAGAGTTTTCTGTCCCTAGAATAAATGTTTTTTTTAAGCACAATATAGCACAAGGACAATTAACTCACTGTCCTTACAGGTCCCTGGAAACAAGGACTTGCAGAGTGAAAGAAACTGACACTGTCCCTACCTAGAGTTTTCTGTCCCTAGAATAAATGTTTTTTTTAAGCACAATATAGCACAAGGAAAATTAACTCACTGTCCTTACAGGTCCCTGGAAACAAGGACTTGCAGAGTGAAAGAAACTGACACTGTCCCTACCTAGAGTTTTCTGTCCCTAGAATAAATGTTTTTTTTAAGCACAATATAGCACAAGGAAAATTAACTCACTGTCCTTACAGGTCCCTGGAAACAAGGACTTGCAGAGTGAAAGAAAAAAAACACTCTCCCTACCTACAGTTTTCTGTCCCTAGAAAAAATGTTTTTTTTAATCACAATATAGCACAAGGAAAATTAACTCACTGTCCTTACAGGTCCCTGGAAACAAGGACTTGCAGAGTGAAAGAAACTGACACTGTCCCTACCTAGAGTTTTCTGTCCCTAGAATCAATGTTTTTTTTAAGCACAATATAGCACAAGGACAATTAACTCACTGTCCTTACAGGTCCCTGGAAACAAGGACTTGCAGAGTGAAAGAAACTGACACTGTCCCTACCTAGAGTTTTCTGTCCCTAGAATAAATGGTTTTTTTAAGCACAATATAGCACAAGGACAATTAACTCACTGTCCTTACAGGTCCCTGGAAACAAGGACTTGCAGAGTGAAAGAAAAAAAACACTCTCCCTACCTACAGTTTTCTGTCCCTAGAAAAAATGTTTTTTTTAAGCACAATATAGCACAAGGAAAATTAACTCACTGTCCTTACAGGTCCCTGGAAACAAGGACTTGCAGAGTGAAAGAAACTGACACTGTCCCTACCTAGAGTTTTCTGTCCCTAGAATAAATGTTTTTTTTAATCACAATATAGCACAAGGACAATTAACTCACTGTCCTTACAGGTCCCTGGAAACAAGGACTTGCAGAGTGAAAGAAACTGACACTGTCCCTACCTAGAGTTTTCTGTCCCTAGAATAAATGTTTTTTTTAAGCACAATATAGCACAAGGACAATTAACTCACTGTCCTTACAGGTCCCTGGAAACAAGGACTTGCAGAGTGAAAGAAACTGACACTGTCCCTACCTAGAGTTTTCTGTCCCTAGAATAAATGTTTTTTTTAAGCACACTATAGCAGAAGCACAAAACACACTGACACTCTCCCTACCTATCCTTCTCTTTCCCTAAACTAAAGGAATCCAGGTTAAGCAAGAAAGAAATAACAGTCACTGTCCCTGCCTATGCTACTCTATCCCTGCTCCGGAACACACTACACTAGGCCGCCGTGCTGGCGGCCTTTTATAGTGTGGGGCGTGTACTAAACACCCTCAGCAATAATTGGCCACAGGCATCCTGCCTGTGGCCAATCATTGCTCTCCTCGCTGCCGGCGCTGTGATTGGCCAAGCATGCGGGGTCACAGTGCATGCTTGGCCAATCACAGCGCCTGGATGACACTGCGATGGCGTAGTGCATTGTGGGCCGTTCGCGTCACTCGAATTTGGCGCGAACGGCCCAAATCGTTCGATCTTCGTCGAACGATCGAACAGCCAATGTTCGAGTCGAACGTATGTTCGACTCGAACACGAAGCTCATCCCTATAGCACAAGGAGAATTTTCCTCACTGTCCTTCCCTGTCCCTAGAAACAAGGATTATCACAGTGAAAGAAACTGACACTCTTCCTACCTATAGTTTTCTGTCCCTAGAAAAAATGTTTTTTTAAAGCACACTATAGCACAAGGAGAATTTTCCTCACTTTCCTTCTTTGTCCCTAGAAACAAGGATTATCACAGTGAAAGAAACTGACACTCTTCCTTCCTATAGTTTTCTGTCCCTAGAAAAAATGTTTTTTTAAAGCACACTATAGCACAAGGAGAATTCCCTCACTGTCCTTCCCTGTCCCTAGAAACAAGGATTCGCACAGTAAAACACACTGACACTCTCCCTACCTATAGTTTTCTGTCCCTAGAAAAAATGTTTTTTTAAAGCACACTATAGCACAAGGAGAATTCCCTCACTGTCCTTCCCTGTCCCTAGAAACAAGGATTCGCACAGTAAAACACACTGACACTCTCCCTACCTATAGTTTTCTGTCCCTAGAAAAAATGTTTTTTTAAAGCACACTATAGCACAAGGAGAATTCCCTCACTGTCCTTCCCTGTCCCTAGAAACAAGGATTCGCACAGTAAAACACACTGACACTCTCCCTACCTATAGTTTTCTGTCCCTAGAAAAAATGTTTTTTTAAAGCACACTATAGCACAAGGAGAATTTTCCTCACTGTCCTTCCCTGTCCCTAGAAACAAGGATTATCACAGTGAAAGAAACTGACACTCTTCCTACCTATAGTTTTCTGTCCCTAGAAAAAATGTTTTTTTAAAGGAGAATTTTCCTCACTGTCCTTCCCTGTCCCTAGAAACAAGGATTATCACAGTGAAAGAAACTGACACTCTTCCTACCTATAGTTTTCTGTCCCTAGAAAAAATGTTTTTTTAAAGCACACTATAGCACAAGGAGAATTTCCCTCACTTTCCTTCTTTGTCCCTAGAAACAAGGATTATCACAGTGAAAGAAACTGACACTCTTCCTACCTATAGTTTTCTGTCCCTAGAAAAAATGTTTTTTTAAAGCACACTATAGCACAAGGAGAATTCCCTCACTGTCCTTCCCTGTCCCTAGAAACAAGGATTCGCACAGTAAAACACACTGACACTCTCCCTACCTATAGTTTTCTGTCCCTAGAAAAAATGTTTTTTTAAAGCACACTATAGCACAAGGAGAATTCCCTCACTGTCCTTCCCTGTCCCTAGAAACAAGGATTCGCACAGTAAAACACACTGACACTCTCCCTACCTATAGTTTTCTGTCCCTAGAAAAAATGTTTTTTTAAAGCACACTATAGCACAAGGAGAATTCCCTCACTGTCCTTCCCTGTCCCTAGAAACAAGGATTCGCACAGTAAAACACACTGACACTCTCCCTACCTATAGTTTTCTGTCCCTAGAAAAAATGTTTTTTTAAAGCACACTATAGCACAAGGAGAATTCCCTCACTGTCCTTCCCTGTCCCTAGAAACAAGGATTCGCACAGTAAAACACACTGACACTCTCCCTACCTATAATTTTCTGTCCCTAGAAAAAATGTTTTTTTTAAAGCACACTATAGCACAAGGAGAATTCCCTCACTGTCCTTCCCTGCCCCTAGAAACAAGGATTTGCACAGTAAAAGACACTGACACTCTCCCTACCTATAGTTTTCTGTCCCTAGAAAAAATGTTTTTTTAAAGCACACTATAGCACAAGGAGAATTTCCCTCACTTTCCTTCTTTGTCCCTAGAAACAAGGATTATCACAGTGAAAGAAACTGACACTCTTCCTACCTATAGTTTTCTGTCCCTAGAAAAAATGTTTTTTTAAAGCACACTATAGCACAAGGAGAATTCCCTCACTGTCCTTCCCTGTCCCTAGAAACAAGGATTCGCACAGTAAAACACACTGACACTCTCCCTACCTATAGTTTTCTGTCCCTAGAAAAAATGTTTTTTTAAAGCACACTATAGCACAAGGAGAATTTCCCTCACTTTCCTTCTTTGTCCCTAGAAACAAGGATTATCACAGTGAAAGAAACTGACACTCTTCCTACCTATAGTTTTCTGTCCCTAGAAAAAATGTTTTTTTAAAGCACACTATAGCACAAGGAGAATTCCCTCACTGTCCTTCCCTGTCCCTAGAAACAAGGATTCGCACAGTAAAACACACTGACACTCTCCCTACCTATAGTTTTCTGTCCCTAGAAAAAATGTTTTTTTAAAGCACACTATAGCACAAGGAGAATTCCCTCACTGTCCTTCCCTGTCCCTAGAAACAAGGATTCGCACAGTAAAACACACTGACACTCTCCCTACCTATAGTTTTCTGTCCCTAGAAAAAATGTTTTTTTAAAGCACACTATAGCACAAGGAGAATTCCCTCACTGTCCTTCCCTGTCCCTAGAAACAAGGATTCGCACAGTAAAACACACTGACACTCTCCCTACCTATCCTTCTCTTTCCCTAAACTAAAGGAATCCAGGTTAAGCAAGAAAAAAATAAATGTCACTGTCCCTGCCTATGCTTCTCTTTCCCTGCTCCGGAACACACTACACTAGGCCGCCGCGCTGGCGGCCTTTTATAGTGTGGGGTGTGTACTAAACATCCTCAGCAATAATTGGCCACAGGCATCCTGCCTGTGGCCAATCATTGCTCTCCTCGCTGCCGGCGCTGTGATTGGCCAAGCATGCGGGGTCACAGTGCATGCTTGGCCAATCACAGCGCCTGGATGACACTGCGATGGCGTAGTGCATTGTGGGCCGTTCGCGTCACTCGAATTTGGCGCGAACGGCCCAAATCGTTCGATCTTCGTCGAACGATCGAACAGCCGATGTTCGAGTCGAACGTATGTTCGACTCGAACACGAAGCTCATCCCTACTAGAAAGCAATCATATATTGCATAAAGAGTGCAGCCTTGTCCTTTGTAATGTCCTTAAAGTGAATACACCAAGTTCACTATATAGACCACTTATGTATTTATACATTATTAGTGATGATCATATTCCCCTTAAATCTCTTCTTCTTAAGAGACGATAAGTTTAGTTCAGCTAATCTTTCCTCATAGCTGAGCTCCTCCATTCCTCAGTTTTATCAGTTTGGTTGTCCTTCTCTGCACTTTTTCCAGTTCTCTGATATCATGTCTGTGAACTGGTGCTAAACTGGTGCTAAAAAATTTACTGCATATTCTAGATGAGGTCTTACTAATGATTTGTACAGGGGCAAAATTATGACTCTCTCTCTGGATTTATTTGACAACTTTGGTATTTTGTGAATCGATGCTGACTATTGCTTATATCATCCCTAACAAAAACTCTTCTATGTGGTTTCTTATCAAACTCTTAAGTATCTTTTTTGACTATGGAAGTTAAACTATTTGGCCTGTAGTTACTTGGTAAAGACTTTGATCCCTTGACTTCTGTTCTGTGTTCTTCGATGACAGTATTCCCTCTGAGCCCATAGATTGCAGGAAAGAAAATCGATTGATTCCCCCCATCAACACAATCAGTAGTGGAATTCCTTCCACTGAGCTATTGTGTCCTCCCAACGGGGACGGGGACGGGGGGTTGTAGGGGTTGGGGAGCCATCTCTGCCAGGAGAAATCTTATATGCTTGTCGTACATAAGTCGATTAATGTATCGACTTGGGGTCAATCAGCCTGCCCATAGATGGATCAAATCTCGGCGGGTCCCTGCTGAATAAGCTGAGATTCGACCCATCTATGGCCATCTTAAATCTTGGAAGGCAACCCTCAGCATTGGAAAATTTTCTCTCTTAGAATGTTTTTATCTTGCCAGTATGTGCTTGTTGTTTACAGCTAACATTAAATGAAATCCTGTTATGTTCACTGCAACCCAGATGTTCCTGTATATGAGCATTAATAATGAGCTATGTGTGGTTTGAGATTACTGGGTACAGCAGAGGATCACTTCTAGTTGGGACTCCTATAAACTGTACCAAAAAATAGTGTTGTAATAGGTTTATAAATTGCTGCCATTATGCTGTTCCATAAACGCCATTACTCCAGTCAATGTCAGAGTAGTTGAAATTTCAAATTTTTACTACTGTTCCAGCCCCTGTAGAGTCTCTACCTCCTATTTAACACTGGGGGGGGGGGCTATAACACACTCCAATATTTAACTTTGTAGTATGCAAACCCATATGCAGCTCCCCCCATAATGTCTCAGCATCATCACACTCTCCATCAACAAGGTACTTTTACATACTCACTTTGAGATCCCCTCTCACTTATGCCGCGTACACACGACCATTTTTCTCGTCTGGAAAAATGAAATTTTTTCTCTTTGACGAGAAAAACGACCGTGTGTGGGCTTTTGGTAATTTTTCCCGACGAGAAAAACGGCATTAATCACGACGAGAAAAATTAGAACATGCTCTAATTTTTTTCGTCGTGATTCATGGCATTTTTTTCCGCTGCAGTTTTCCCATAGGGAAACACTGCCGGGGAGCCTACACATGGTCGTTTTTCTCGACCAAGAGAAAAAATGACGTGAAAAACGGCCGTGTGTAGGGAAACAAGCCGTTCCTCGTTTTTCCCGTCGATTTTCTCAAATGTGTTTTCACCGTCAAGAAAATCGATCGTGTGTACGCGGCATCAGAGACAGACATCGCCACATTTTCGTTTTACCTTCTTCCTCCGAAAGAGAGCATAGCCAGGAATATTATTAGCCCAATCCTCTGAAGAATAAAGCCAATATTTAGCAGTACCAATTAAATCATAGTCTCCCAAGCTTTTGATTCTATTTTACTTGGGAGACCCCTAGCATTAGGTTGTTTTGGTCACAACCCAAAATTATTATTTTTTTTACTTTTGTTAAATGGGACAAATAGAGTGGGTGAATCTTCCTTTTAGGGGCACAGATGGCATTACAAGCCAGACAGGTATTCTAATCCCTCTACACTCTATCCAAGGCTAAAAAAACGTTTTGCTTTTTGTTATACTTTAAAATAAACTAAAGGCACCATTTTGTTTTAAAAAATAACAAACATGCTATACTTACCTGCTCTGTGTAATGGTGTTGCAAAGAGCACCCCCCGATCCTCCTGTTCTTGGGTTCCCCGCCGGTGCTCGAGGACCCCACTGCCGATTGCCCCCATAGCAAGCTGCCCACCAGTCTCTCCTCATTGGCTGTGATTGACAGCAGTGGTAGCCAATAGGGTATCATACTCCTCTGACAATAGGGCTCCAGACTTCACCACACTTCTCCTCCATCCAAGGGAGTGTCAGGATCCTCTGAGGGTAGACCCCAATTCTCCTCCAGCAGGACTTACATCCATTAGCTATCCAACATGGGTGCTGTACCCTCCTTGACTAGGGCAGCTTGAGGATACATTGCTAGGACAAACAGGCTTCTGGGTTAGTGAGCACAAGAACTTCTGCACGCACTTTGAAGGCTGCAACCCAGGGGGAAGAGAACTCACCAAGCCGCTTCTCAAATATTTATATCCTCCCCAGCATGCTCCACTGGCCAAGAACCTCCTAGTGGTTGCCAGAGGGGAGACAACACACAATGACCCAAGATTGTCAAAGCCTCCCATATTATTGCCAGTGACACCCAGTGGATGCAGCAGGGAACAGCAGCAATCCTGAACTTAGCAGAGAGCCAAGTGAAAAAGCCACAAATCGGCCTGAGCAAATCTATTACCCAGCAAATTAAATTTACTAGACCCCTCTGACGACAGGGTGGCTACACTAGAAATGATAGTTCTTGCTGATGTGATTGGCTCACTGAATATGTAGCAATTTTTCTACTACTACATTGCTGGTTATTATGAGGCTTTACCAAGCTGACCATCTTACTTAGCACTGTCAAAGCAAAAGGCAACTGGAATGCATGCATCAGTTTCAACAGAATCATAGGGTAGTTATTCTGGTAAACATATGAAAAGAAGCTCATAGTACCACCTTCTGGTTGGAAATAGTCAATGTGTGAAATATTTATAAGCAATATTTCATATTTGTGCAAAATAATTTCCTGACACAAAGATTCAAGACCTGGGACTGCTCCTAGAAATCAGTGCCCCTTATTAGGTGTGACCATCCTGGGGCCTCTTCTCCACATTATTATTCACTCAGTTTATGAAAAATACCCACTCTTTTCTCAATTAGCACAAAATGTATAACAATGATTTTTCTGTTTTTTAATACATAAAATGCTTTTTATACATCTACAGTATATAAGGTCTGGTTAAATTACTTTCAAAGTAATGATAAATTGTATTCTTTACCTTTATACGTATATTACATGCATTATTTTGTAAATGCCTATGCTTTTATGCTATAATCCCAGTAAATGTGCAGGTTTGTTACATAAATCTGCATTTATAGGATAAATGAAGACATTTCATATCAGTCTTGTACAGACTTGAAAGCACTATGTCAGCAGTAAGAAAAAAAATGTCAGAAATGTGGAAAGCTGTACTTTCTTCTGCACTGCTAAGCAAAGTTAGGACAGTGCACTGGAATGAAGATTCTATAAACCAGCTGAACAATAGTTTGTACCATATGATTCATTTGACAAAAATGAGGTTTGGATGATTGTCTGGAGTGTGCTGCGCTGAAATTTGCTCTAAATATCCAATCGTGCAGAGGAAATAAAAAAATAAATAAAACAGGAACATCTCCAGCACATAATTGGATGTTTGCATTAAACTTCCCATCACCTCACTTGGTGTTGGTGGTGTATTTTTAAATGTATTTATAAATACTTGCTGAGCTATGCATCCTGTGAAACTACATGTACATTTGTTCTGTGCAAATAGGGGTAAAAACTAAAGTTTTAGGATATTTTCTCTCTAGGTCAAATGCTATTCATTCATACAGAAGATAGTGACTGAGGAAAATACTGCATTATTGCCATTAGAAGGAGCTGACACCCATAGCGAATAAGTGTTTATTTCCTATGTTCATCAACTCCATCTAGTGGCCATAAAGCAGTATTTTTTCTGATTTACTAAAATAACATTGGACCTGGAGACAAACGGTCTAATAATAACATTTGTTGTTGCCCTATTTGCAAAGCATTATTGTACTTGTAATTTCACAGGATGAATAGCTCTGCAATTTTTTTTTATAAATACACCCCTTAGTATGTTTGTCTAAAAACCAATCTACACTCTAATTTCTAGTGCATAGTATAACATTAAAAGTAGAATATGATTTCTAATTGACCCCACTCACAGTTCTATTTTATTGTAACACATTTCATGCTTAAATATCATACTTTTAAAATGTACAATTATTTTGCAGAGCAGGCACCTCCAGCTGCCTGAATGTCACCCAGATACACTATATTGTCAAAAGTATTGGGACACCTGCCTTTACAAGCACATGAACTTTAATGGCATCCCAGTCTTAGTCTGTAGGGTTAAATTTTGGTTTGGCCCACCCTTTACAGCTATAACAGCTTCAACTCTTCTGGAAATGTTGTCCATCAGGTTTAGGAGTGTGTCTATGGGAATGTTTGACCATTTTTCCAGAAGTGCATTTGTGAGGTCAGGCACTTATGTTGGACGAGAATGTCTGGCTCGCAGTCCCCACTCTAATTCATACCAAAGGTGTTCTATCGAGTTGAGGTCAGGACTCTGTGCAGGCCAGTCAAGTTTCTCTTATATATGGGATATACTGCGCTGTGCAATAGCTGAACACAAAAATTAGCTGCCAACACAGCTGAGACAAAGCAAAAACTGGTGAATATGAAAAAGTGTAGCGCTTATTTTTGTAAAAGAGTCAGTTACCAACACATATCAAATTTTGCAAACATGCATATATATTTATTTCAGTGACACCAAGTGACTGAGTGTGATCCGTGAAAAAAAAAAATATATGTAACAAATAAATCAGAACGAAGCAGTCCTCTATTGTGACCACACACAAATGACAGTCCAAAAGTGTAGAAAAAACTGCAAGGTTGAAATAAAGAGTCCCACATGGATATGACCCTCTCTGTGAAAGGATAGAGACACCACTACCGATATAAGGAGGAGGCTTACCAGATGGAGTTGACTTGGTAAGGTGTATACCACCCAAGTCAAAACAGGCTTATATAATCAGTCAGCAAGATGTATCCAGCTGGTCCTGAATCCGCATATCAGTCGGCACCGCAAATTCCAGTAAACACCAGGAAGTGTAAATATATGTAGTCTTGTTGGAGCCAGAGATACGGTAACCACATAACATGCGTAATGGGAAAAAAACTCACATAGTGTGATACCGTACAAGGAAGTATTTATTATATATATTTTATTTTTTATTTTTTCACGGATCACACTCAGTCACTTGGTGTCACTGAAATTAATATATATGCATGTTTGCAACATTTGACTGGTGAATATGAAAAAGTGTAGCGCTTATTTTTGTAAAAGAGTCAGTTACCAACACATATCAAATGTTGCAAACATGCATATATAATAATTTCAGTGACACCAAGTGACTGAGTGTGATCCGTGAAAAAAAAAATATATGTAACAAATAAATCAGAATGAAGCCGTCCTCTATTGTGACCACACACAAATGACACCCCAGATCAGCCTTTCTCAACCTTTTCAACACAGAGGAACCCTTGAAATAGTTCTCCGGTCTCGGGGAACCCCTGCTAAAAATGACAGATCTACAATTCATGAAACCTTAGTGTGATGGTCAGTGGGAAGAATGGTCCTTACACTTGTAGTCATTGGGAAGAATTACCTCCTTACAGATAGCTAAAAAGATCAATGGTGTCAGTAGGAAATTTTCTGAGAGGCAGAAATTGCCCAATGCTGAAGGAACCCCTAGCAACCTCTGGAGGAACCCCTAGCAACCTCTGGAGGAACCCTAGGGTTCCACGGAACCCTGGTTGAGAATCACTGCCCCAGATAATGACTTTTTAGTTGAAACGCGTCGGGTGGACCCATTCACACACATCGCTTTTGCATTTTGTGATATACCTATGATGTTCTTCCAAATGTGAGTGTTCATTTTTTAATCTTTTTTAATAAATACTTCCTTGTACGGTATCACACTACATGTTATGTGGTTACCGTATCTCTGGCTCCAACAAGACTACATATATTTACACTTCCTGGTGTTTACTGGAATTTGCGGTGCCGACTGATATGCGGATTCAGGACCAGCTGGATACACCTTGCTGACTGATTATATAAGCCTGTTTTGGCTTGGGTGGTATACACCTTACCAAGTCAACACCATCTGGTAAGCCTCCTCCTTATATCGGTGGTGGTGTATCTATCCTTTCACAGAGAGGGTCATATCCATGTGGGACTCTTTATTTCAACCTTGCAGTTTTTTCTACACTTTTGGACTGTCATTTGACTGTGGTCACAATAGAGGACTGCTTCATTCTGATTTATTTGTTACATATATTTTTTTTTTTCACGGATCACACTCAGTCACTTGGTGTCACTGAAATTATTATATATGCATGTTTTCAACATTTGATATGTGTTGGTAACTGACTCTTTTACAAAAATAAGCGCTACACTTTTTCATATTCACCAGTTTTTGCTTTGTCTCAGCTGTGTTGTCAAGTTTCTCTACCCCAAACCTGCTCATCCATGTCTTTATGGACCTTGCTTTGTGCACTGGTGCGCAGTCATTTTGAAACAGGAAGGGGTCATCCCCAAACTGTTCCCACAAAGATGGGAGCATGAAATTGTCCAAAATGTCTTGCTATGCTGATGCCTTAAGAGTTCCTTTCACTGGAACTAACCCCTGAAAAACAACCCAACGCCATAATCCCCCCTCCACCAAATGATTTGGACCAGTGCACAAAGCAAGGCCCATGAAGACATGGATGGGTGAGTTTCCAGTTATCTGGGCTCGTTGGGAACTCTTCAGAAACTCAGACCTGACATGCAGGCCCCTAGGGAATGCTACAGAAACTCAGACCTGACATGCAGGCAACTAGGGAATGCTAAAGAAGCTCAGATCTGACATGCAGGCCCCTAGGGAATGCTACAGAAGCTCAGACCTGACATGCAGGCCCCTAGGGAACTCTACAGAAGCTCAGACCTGACATGCCGGCCCCTAGGGAACTCTACAGCAGGGCCGGTACAAGGCAGGGGCGGAAGGGGCGGATGCCCTGGGCGGTACAATTTGCAGGCGGGAGGGGGGCGCAGGTGAAGTGCCGGCAGTGTGCTTCACTGTACACACTAGCCGACGCCGCTAGCTGTACTGTAGTCATCTGTACCTTACTTCTGTAATGTGCCGAGTGCGCTCCTGCACCCAGCACAAGCCTACACAGTCCACACCAGCAATACCTGTCAGCGCTGCCCCTTCTCTCCCCCTATGAATGGACTTTGTGGTCCCGTCCCGGCGGCGTGACATCACTCACGGCTGGAGGCAGGATAGGAGGAGAGTAGAGAGCTGCCGAAGCTGCGGGAGGAGCCGCCGAGGAGGAACCAGCAGAAGTTCAGCAACAAAGTGTGTATCGCCACCAGTGCTTTTTCACCTCTGGCAGCCCTCTCCTCTCCGACCTGTCATGTAACACATAGCCAGTAGAGGAAGTTTTCTGCACAGCTCACTTCCTCAACTGGCTTTTCTGTGTTAGCTCTGGGCACTCACTGATGCTGCCCTCGAGCACAATTCTGCTCCCAGCACTAAGCTACAGCGGCAGTGATTCCAGAAGCAGCTTGTCCCTGCTTGCTGCTACTACTGATACATTGCAGCGCGGAGCCGAGGAGCTCTGAAACTCCTCCTCCGACTCTGTGCTACAGCAGGCAGAGCTCTCTGTACTCTGCTGAATTAAGAAAAAAAAAAGCCTGTGCATACCATAGAGACTGGTGGCCGTCAGAAGAGGTGAGGGTTTGCCAAAGCCTGAGGTTGTGCAGAGAGGAGTGCACTGTAAAGGTGTGGGGGAAGGGGGAATATGTGCTGAGAGAGGGAACCATGAAAGGGAGGGTTAGCAGAGAGGAGAGCTGGAGGGATGTGTGCAGAGAGGAGAGCTGGAGGGATGTGTGCAGAGAGGAGAGCTGGAGGGATGTGTGCAGAGAGGAGAGCTGGAGGGATGTGTGCAGAGAGGAGATCTGGGGTGGATTTGTACAGAAAGGAGAGCTGGGGGGATGTGTGCAGAGTGGAGAGCTGGAGGGATGTGTGCAGAGAGGAGATCTGGGGTGGATTTGTACAGAAAGGAGAGCTGGGGGGGGATGTGTGCAGAGAGGGGATCTGGGGGGATGTGTGCAGAGAGGGGATCTGGGGGGTGTGTGCAGAGAGGGGATCTGGGGGGATGTGTGCAGAGAGGGGATCTGGTGGGATGTGTGCAGAGAGGGGATCTGGGGGGGATTTGCACATGAGGAAGAGCTGGGGGGATGTGTGCAGAGAGGAGAACTGAGAACGTGTGGAGGGGGTGGATTTGTGCAGAGAGGGAGAGGAGAACTGGGAAGGTGAAGCTCTGTGCAGAGGGGAGAGCTGCAGAAGGCAGGTTGTGCAAAGTGAGAGCTGTGGAGGGTGGGGCAGGTTGTGCAGAGGCGAGAGCCATGGGGGAAGCTGGGGGTGCAGAAGTGAAACATGGGGGGTGGCAAAGGTGAGAGCTGTGGATTAGAGTGAGCTTTAGATTGAGGCGCAGAGATAATGTGGATGGGGGTGCAGAGGTGAGTTTTGGACTGGGGGTGTAGAAGTGAGATGTTGATGGGGAGGGGCAAAGGTGAGCTGTGGAAGAGGAGACACAGAGGTAGAATACTTGAGGGAAGGGGGATTTTTGCTTGGGGAAGACCAGGGATGGGGGACAGTAAAAGCATACAGAGTTTAGTGAGCAAGAGTATATAATGCATGGCTGTATGTTACATATTAAAGGCCTTGGGGTGGTACTACTGCATGCTGTAGTCTGTACAATGGGTTTTGCATTACATACTCCTGGGCCCTGCATTCTGTATGCTGATCTGCATATTACATACGCTTTACCACTGCACGCTGTGTGATACCCTCTGTTACATATTCTCAGGGCTATATGCTGCATATACCTCAGCACAAGGGATGCTTTGCATTGAATGTAAGTACTGTCCCTTTTGCAGATTTTTTGTTTTCTGTGCTTTGCACTTCTCACCACTGCACAGTACACATTCCTGAACCACGTGCCTTGTGTAATATGCAGTTTCTGCTGCAGAATAATAATGAACTGTCTAGATCCGATTGGGGGAGGGGGAGGAGGCTGAGGGGAGTTTAATTACCAATGCTACCTATTTTAAATTTCTGTAATATGTAGCATGAGGAGGTTAATGTACTGCCACTGGTCACTGATGCATTAGTGGCTGACCAGTGCCAATTAATTAACCCCTTTGTGCTGCATTAGTGCATTAATTAACCCTGACACTGGTGCAACTAATGCAGCACAAAGGGGTTAATTTACTGCTACTGGTCAATTACTAATGCATTAGTGACCAGTGGCTGTGCTCAGCATAGATCAAGTGACAGAGGAGTCAAACAAGATAATACATGGCAGGTAGTCATGCATGACATTTGCGACCCCATCCTTAAGACATATAGAAAGAGCTTGACATGTCTTCAGGGCAGGAAAGGGGAAATAAGTAGGACATTCTCATAAAAGGTTATAGGAAAAGCCCCAGGGAAGCAAGGAGGACTGGCTTCTAGGGTACTTTGTTTCAAAGTAGTGTAAGAAAAAGAGCCCCCCCCCTTGTAAAATACAGGGGGGAAAGCATACAGTAACTACCACTGTTAGGGGTAGCAGGAGAGAAAATGTTCCGTTCTTGCAAAAGCCCTTTATAAGGAAGAAGCACCTTTTAGCAAAAGGGAAGGGTTCTGAGTGGGCAAGAATACCTGTGGAACTCTACAGAGAGGCACAGATAGTTAAAACGGTGATGATGAACGGCGACGATAATTGGGGGGGGGGTGGCGCAGTTTGCCTCCTTCGCCCTGGGCACCAAATGACCTTGTCCCGGCACTGCTCTACAGAAGCTCAGACCTGACATGCAG
Source organism: Rana muscosa (assembly GCA_029206835.1). NCBI lineage: Eukaryota > Metazoa > Chordata > Amphibia > Anura > Ranidae > Rana > Rana muscosa. Next base: position 1,028,407,943 of record CM055116.1, read on the forward strand.
GCCCCTAGGGAACTCTACAGAAGCTCAGACCTGACATGCAGGCCCCTAGGGAACTCTACAGAAGCTCAGACCTGACATGCAGGCCCCTAGGGAACTCTACAGAAGCTCAGACCTGACATGCAGGCCCCTAGGGAACTCTACAGAAGCTCAGACCTGACATGCAGGCCCCTAGGGAACTCTACAGAGGCTCAGATCTGTCATGCAGGCACCTAGGGAACTCTACAGAGGCTCAGATCTGTCATGCAGGCCCCTAGGGAACTCTACAGAAGCTCAGACCTGACATGCAGGCCCCTAGGGAACTGCTTCCTTTTGCCATCTACCGAGGCTCAGGCCTGACATGCAGGCCTGCTCTAGAAAGGAAGTACTGATTGTATGATAAAAAATCTACAGGAGCAAATCTGAATGAAAAAAAAACAAAAAAAAAAAACAATTGAAAATGTTTCCTATTTGAGGGTCAGGAAGAAGCATTTGATTCTCAGGAACGTGTCAGTTGGTGTGTGGTATGCCCCCTGATACAGTGCATTACACCTCATGTTAATGGTGTAGGGATCTGCTGCCCTCTACTGTTAGTTGCTAATATCACAGTGTTACGTATAATAATATATTAGCACTTCTTGTCTCTGGGAGGCTTGCTTTGGAAACCCCAGGAGGAAGTGGAGAGAAAAAAAAGGTCTGAGGACACATTTCCTGCCAATGGGAAAGTTGTTGTATTTCTCCCAGACCAAAAGCAGGGACAATTATGCAAGTATTTCTCTGTATTTATCGTTTAACTGCAGCTGCCCATAGCTTACTTAGTGTGTATCTGAATCCTTATGACAGAGTATCTCTGTCCTAGTGTTATTACCTCACATGCACGGTGTTAGATTGCTAGCTCTGCACTACTGCTTGTATTTAGTAGTCACCTTCCAGCATATTAGTAGGTGAACCTATTTATTGCAATAAAGTTTATATACATCTCTTGCTATTTTAGTTTATCCCTGTCCCTTCTGGCCTGTGATTCTATAGCTAGTTTTAGCTTAGAACTTGATAACCAGCATAGACTAAAGCCAGGTTAGGCATCCGATGGCAACTTCTGGTAGTTAGAAGTCCGGTTGCATGTCAGATTAGAAACTGCTAGGGAATTAAATGCAGAGTAGACTGACTCTGAATTCCAGTGCCACACCACAGTTTCTGCCGGTGAGAAGTTCCACTGCACGCTGGTTGGACAAAGGTTAGAGGATCTTCCCATTATCACTGATCTTGTCTTCAGGTCTCCAACACATAGAAGGATGCTGCATCATGATCGTTCTCAAAGGCCCCTGCAACTGGACTCTGCTGCAACATTCATTTGGAGGTACCTCTATTAAAGTGGAGGTCCACACAAAAATGGAATGTCCGCTTTTCAGAAGCCTCCCCCTCTCCGGTGTCACATTTGGAACCTTTCAGGGGGGAGGGGGGTGCATATACCTGTATAATACAGGTATTTGCACCCACTTCTGGGCATAGACCCCCATGGGAGTTACGCCACTTCCCCCCCCCGCTGTCTTCTGGGAGACACACGGGTCCCAGAAGACAGGAGGGACCATTTCGATTGTGCAGCGCGACTCGCGCATGCGCAGTAGGAAATCGGGAAGTGAAGCCGCAAGGCTTAATTTCCTGATTTCCTTACCGAAGATGGCGGCAGCAGCATCCGAGGACCGAAGCACGGGTCGGCCTCGCGTGCCGACATCGCGGGCGCGCTGGACAGGTAAGTGTCCATATTTTAAAAGTCAGCAGCTGCAGTATTTGTACAGATAAAATACAGATAAAAGTCATTGAAAAAAACGGCATGGGTTCCCCCCCAGTCCATTACCAGGCCCTTTGGGTCTGGTATGAATATTAAGGGGAACCCCGAACCAAAATTTAAAAAAAAATTGCGTGGGGGTCCCCCCAAATTCCATACCAGGCCCTTCAGGTCTGGCATGGATAATAAGGGGAGCCCTGCGCTATTTTTTTTTAAAAAATGGCGTAAGGATCCCCCTGAAAATCCATACCAGACCCTTCAGGTTTGTACATTGGATGCAGGGCCGGGACAAGTTGTGGGCAGGAGGGACGGCTGCCCTGGGCACTGTGGTATCATGAGAGGTGTGTGTGTGGGGGGGTGCTAGAAATTGTGATTTGGGGGATTTGTGTTGGGAGGGGGATGGGGGAAGAGGATTTGTGCTAGAGGAGGTGATATGGTGGAGGGGGAGGGGTTTTTGCTAGGAGGGGAATCTTTTTTGGGGGGCTATTTATTGTTAGTAGGGATGATTGGGGGTATTTGTGCTAGGAGGGGAAATTGTGCTAGGGGGGTGAATGGGGGAAATTTGTGCTGGCAGGGGGAATTTGGAGTGGGGGGAGAGGATATGTACTGGGAGGGGAAATTTGAGGGGTAGAAGATTTGTGCTAGGAGTGATTTTTTGGGGTGTCAATTTGTGCAGGGTGGTTTGCAGAGAGAGAGGATTTGAGCTGGAAGGGGGAGGGGGGGGCAAAGATTTGTTCTAGGAGGGGGAATTTCAACAGGGGTGGATTTGTACTGGGAGGGGGACATCCGCTCAGGCTTCCCGGTGGAAAGGGAGAGCCCGGGTGAGCCGCAGAAGGTGGCGGACATCCCCTCCCGCTGCTTGGGATAACAGCCAAGTGGTTTCTTAGCCGCATTGGTTGTTATCCCAAAAAAGCCGACCGGGGTTAAAATGTCCACGTAGGGTTGCCACCTCATCCCTTTAAACCCGAAGACATATGAATTACACAGGATCTGAGGCTAATTTAATGCAGATAAGGCACCAAGTGAGTTTAATTACTACCTTAATCAGCCACAGAACCTGTGTAATTAATAAGTGCTCGGGTTTAAAGGGATGAGGTGGCAACCCTATGTCCGCAGGTCGGGTGGACGTGAATTCATCACGTGCACTGATAGGCAAGACATTTAGTAGTGGCGGGCTGGGTGCGGCCCGCAGGTTGCTGACCTCTGATGTAAAGGGTTATGCATCAACCAAAGCCTTCATTAAATGTACATTTGAATCTGAAAGTCATTGTTCTGAAGGAGGAAGGGCATGTTGGCAAATATGGCTTTTAGCCAACAATTTGGTACAACATAGCTAAATGAAAAGAGTGCAAATAGGGGGGAATGGATAAGGTGTTTCAATGCACATGTGTTAACGTTATGCAAAGAAGTAAAGGGGCCCTCAAAGTTTTAAGGTCAGAGACAGCCAGACATCTAGCTTTTTTAGAAGGAGGTCAGCAATGTCTGTGTACCAAAATCTCCTAGTACAGGTTTCTTTTAAACTGTCTCTTGGTGAGCATCAGGCAACAAATGAAAAAAGTGTGAATAAGAAAAGAATACTACTTAGGCGACAAAATACGTTTGTAAAAGAAGCTCCCACTACTGAGAAAATATCAGTAAGACACAATGGGAAGTTTTATTTTAAAGTGGATGTAAACCCACTCTCATCCTTTCTAAACTACTGCCGTGGCGGTTATCTATAGCAGTGTTTCTCAACTCCAGTCCTCAAGGCGCACCAACAGGTCATGTTTTCAGGATTTCCCTCAGTTGAAACAGCTTTGGTAATTTCTAAGGCAGTGAAACTGATCAAATCACCTGTGCAAAATAATGGAAAGCCTGAAAACATGACCTGTTGGGGTGCCTTGAGGACTGGAGTTGAGAAACACTGATCTATAGGGATATACATGCCTCCTGCAAATTTCTCCCCTCTGTCTGTGAGACCTAAAAAACTGCAGATTCTGTGGGTGGATCTGTTGTCTGGAGCTCGGTGGGTGGAGTCGTGATGTCAGTAGACTCCCCGCCCACCTCTACACTCCCCTTGTCAGCATGCATTTTCTCATGTGTTTTTCTTACACTAAATTCTGCTATGATCACTAACATCCAGTCAAAACCCAGAAAAGTAACCACATGACTTCAGCCTGCCCAATCATGCTGAGGTGTGGAACAGCCAATCCTGGGAGAGCTGCAGAAGAAAAGAGTGGGGGTGGGAATTAAAAAAGAATGCCTGTCTCAAGCTCCTGCATGAGATATGTAAATCACCTGTCACTCACAGCAGGGGGAAGAATAGACTGGGTTTTCTCAGTTTGTCTGTTTTATTTTACTGAAAAAAGATAAGAGGATTGCTCAGAGCTGGATTAACTCTTTGTGGCAAGACTGGGCACAGATCATCTGAAATCCTATACTATACATTGTGCCAGCCAAAAAAAAAATACAAATTTTCAGGTTTACATCCACTTTAAGCAATACAAGGTGAAAATATAGAAGCTTGAAAAAGAGAAAACGAATGCCGCCACTACATCTAACGCCTGATGTGTAACAATTTTTCAAATGTTTGTTTTTTGGTTTAGATATGCTTTTAGCACTTTAAATTGTACCTAACGTAGGAATATTCAATCCACACAGAGTAAAACAATATGTGATTCCATATTGGAAACAACATTATTTTAAACTCAATAAATGTACTTTTCTACAATGGTTCATTGTGAATAAGAACATATTCATACAAGCTAATCGTGCATAATAAGCAGACTGTATGATCAGCCTAGTATCTCTCGCCTATTATGGCTCTTACACAATTACACCCTGGTGATCGTATAGCGTATTACTGACACCAACTCATGGTGAATTACCACTATTTATGGAAATGTATTTAACAAGATATTAGCTTCTATTAAACAAGGGAACGTCTTATGTGGCTGCACAAACTGTGCGAGTAAAGCGTTCCATTAGTGAACATATCTAGATAGATAGAACAAGTATTTCTCTGTACTCGAGTACTAATTCCAGTCCAGACATTTTTGCCCACTGGAGCAAGGATAAATATTTGCAGCTGTAACCTTGTCTATTAAATCTCAGCTATTTCTCTTTCTTTCTGTCATCTGCATCAGGAAAAAACGTCCACTTGTCTGTCATCTTTTTTATTATGAAACGTTTGATAAATGTTCTATGAAGAAATCACTCATCTAAGTGTATCAAAGTCTGTTCCAGATGTTAATCTTTCAAATATCTTTCAGTATACAGTATATAAACTTTCCATACCTTTATAATGCATTGCTAATAATATGCAAATTTGGACTCAGTGAATAAAAATGTCTTATTTATAAGTGTCGAAACCCAAAGCAACCAAACAGACGTGTTCATGTACTGACTGCAACAGAGTGAATTCTGATTGGCTGAATTGGTTTATTGCACTTAAAGGGGTTGTAAAGGTTTGTTTTTTATTTTCTAAATAGGTTCCTTTAAGCTAGTGCATTTTTGGTTCACTTACCTTTTCCTTCGATTTCCCTTCTAAATGTTTTTTTCTTTGGCTGAATTTCTCACTTCCTGTAAGCTTGCCCCCATCATCCGAGCCATTCTGGCTGGGGGTTAGTCAGCGTGCTGACTAACCCCCTTCACTGACTAAGACGCTTCACAGCGTCTCCCTGCAGGGATATAGTCCCAAGGGAGGGGGCGAGCACGCTGACTAACCCCCAGCCAGAACGGCTCGGATGATGGGGAAAGCTTACTGAGGAGGAACAGGAAGTGAGAAATTCAGACAAAGAAAAAAAAACATTTAGAAGGGAAATCGAAGGAAAGGGTAAGTGAACCAACAATGCACTAGCTTAAAGGAACCTATTTAGAAAATAAAAAACGAACCTTTACAACCCCTTTAAAGCAAAAGTGTACTCCTAAACATGTGATTTTAGAAAAAAAAATAATTCTAATTGTTCTTTTTTTTTTTTACTTAAACTGTATTTCCTCTTTTGCAGCCAAATTGGGATAACACCTACTTTATATTTGTTACATGCTTCCATTAACATAGCATAACTTAAACAAATAAAAACTGTTGGTTACCTTTTTAAGATCTCTCACTGTTGTGCACAGAAATCATCAGTTGGAACTGTGAATTGAACATGTGAGGAAAGTGCGACCACAGTGAGCAAAACAAAGAAGGAAAAGAGCAAAATGCTTGTGGTGTAATTGCCCCTCTAAACAATAAGGGCTTGCTTACACTGCAATCACTGTGTTCCCCCTCCTCTAGGTCCCCTCCAAGGCAAAGTGCCCCCACCATGTTGAGCTGCACGTGTCTGGCTAAAATGATAATCACAATTTTTTTGCTTAGAATAAAGATCACGATTCTCTCACGATTCTCGCGGCGTAACATCACCTTTCACATTATACAAAAAAATTGGGCTAACTTTACTGTTTCGTTTCTTTTTTTTTTTAAACTCATTAAAGTGTATTTTTTCCCAAAAATTTGCGTTTGAAAGACTACTGTACAAATACAGTGTGACATAAAATATTGCAACAATTGCCATTGTATTCTCTAGGTCTAGGGTCTCTGCTAAAAAATATATATATTATGTTTGGTGGTTCCAAGTAATTTTCTAGCAAAAAATATGGATTTTAACTTGTAAGCAAAAAGTCTCAGAAAAAGGTTTAGTCTTTAAGTGTTTAAACTGCTCTCATCTACAGACAGATGTTCATTCCTTTGATCTAAAAGAACAAAATGTTACAATGTTTCTCCTGCCAAGCTGCATGCTCAGGATGCAATGTATTTATTTTGGTGTGGGGTCCCCTTCAAAATCCATACCAGAACCTAAAAAAACCTAGTATGAAGCAGTCATAGTGTGTACAAAAAATCCTGATCACCTCCCCAGAGTAGTACATTGTTACTATGGTAACACTGCATTGCTCTGATCACAGTATATGAAAAAAATAAATCGTAAAAAAAGTAAGAAAAAAATAGAAAAAAAATAACATATATATATATATATATATGTGTAACGAGCCCCTGCTCGCTCGGTTCTACTCTCCCGACACTCCTCTCCTGCTATTGAATCAGATTGAAGATCGCAACGTCTGATGGTTCGGTCATCCGATGCTCCGGGATTCGAACTACAGCTATGTGACATTCTAATCCATTTGTGATAGCTCGGAACAAACACCAGGCAGGCTGTATGTAAGTTCAAACAGGAAAACTCTTTTATTGGATGCACACACACTTTTATACATAGCAGTTTGAACACCCTGCCCCCAACAACCACTTTCCTATTGGTCAATTGTAAAGTACATTGTAGTTCTCAATTAGGTTCTCTTGGCCATGCAAATGAGGACTTGAAACAGGGTCAGCAGGAATTGGTCCGATAGCTTGAATAGGAGGACTGAGATGTGTAATGACACAGAAGCCCCAGAGGGTAATTAAAGTACATAAACAAGCAGTCAAACACAGAACAATGCTTTTCTTCCAGACCATGGAGCCCTCTGGAGGGGGGGGGGGGGTTAGCCTTAAGACAGGGCAGAAGACCCACCACTGTGTAAAAGATTCAAAGGAGAAATACTTCAGTATTCCAAGGTTCATGACAATATGTAGCACAAAGACCCTTTTTCCTGCCTACCTTCACTTGCAGGAGCAAAGGCACACCATGCCACATGCCCGTATCCTCCTGGTATAAGAGGTTGAGCGGTGTTCTTGCAATTTTTGGTCCTGCAGCGAGTTACCTCCCCTCCATTGGTTCTCGTCCCTAGAATGTAGGGAAAAGTCTATTCTTCCCCGAATAAGGCCAATGTCCAGACAGTAATTAAACTCCAACAAACAAGTTTATTTTCTCTTGCTTGAAATAACTTTGGGAGAAAGGTTGAAAGACAGCAATAGAAGTGGGTAGGGAGATAGGTTCAGGCACACGGAACCCAGTCACCCTATTCTCCACTCAAGCCTGAGTGGGTATTGCTCACCCGGATAGATCCCTCTCACAGTTCTAGCAGCCGAGTGAAGCACGAACAGTTACTTTGATATAGTCCCCTTCATGGACGAGGTAGAAGATCCTCTGCCACAGAATCCCTTGGTTACTGAATTAGAACGTTGAAACCCCTGTAAATTATTAAAACCATAGGTGCCAATGGTGCTCCTGACTCCTCCCCCCGCTGAGTGCCCACCATAGCAAGCTGCTAATGGCTCTTGCTGCTGTCTCTTGGCCCAGTGCCGCTGATAAGGCAGTACAGCCAGCCCTCCTGTACTGGGCCCCATCAGTTCAAAAGGGGGGCCCAGGCACCTGCTGAACAGGAGGGCCCACTGTACTGTCTTACTACAGACACTAATCTTCTTCTGCCTCCCCCTGAAGCTGCCAGATTATCCTCATCTCCCTTCCTCTGGCTGCACTGCAGGGGGATTGGTTCTAGCAAATGCACCCCTTCCATGTGCTGTCAGGGCCCCACTGTGTTGCTCTTTTCCCCCAAAGCCCTGCTGGCTTCCCTTCTCTCTCGCCGGCTGCTGTGGGCAAACAGGGGGATGTTTCAGGATGGGGAACAGGGGAAGGGGCCAGTAAATATGTAATTTACTGGCCCCTTCTTTTCTTGAATGAACACAGTACCAATCACTCGTGTGTCCATTCATCACTGAAGCATAGTAAACTGTGTTTCAGTTTGTGAATGAGCAGGAAGCCTCAGAGTGCTTCCTATTAATTCATCTGTGCAGCTGAGGCTGCAGAGAAAGGGACTGATAAATCATATGTCCTCAGTCACTTTCAGGCTGGGGCACCTGTCATGTAGGCTGTATGGTGCCACATGATTTCTAACAGCAGTCCTGTCTGGGCCTACGAGGAGGGAGAGAACCGAGAGCCACTGCTCTTGTGCATAACGATGGATTGAGATTGGGCTCAGGTAAATATAAGCGGGTGCTGGGGAGCTGCCCTCAGAAGGTTTTTTTACCTTAAAGTGGAGGTTCTGCGGCCGATTGTTTTTTGTTTGTTTTTTTGCTGCATTCAATGTGGTTTAACATCAACAGTTGGTACTCACTTGTTTGGCAACTAGAACCATCCCCCATCCATTTTCGTTTAAGAAATAAACTTTTAAAAATCGCTGTATGGATTTCCCATTTTGCTTGTGGGCATTGTGAAGCCCAGAAGCACTGACTTCCTGCACTGACTTCCTGGAAGTGGTGAATGCACGGCTCCCGGTATTCACCACTCCTTCTCAAGCATGAGGACATAGAACGGGGACATATTGGATTGCAAAGATTTGTTGCACTCCGTATTTTACTTTCAAAATATTTTATTTTCATAAGATAAATAATACAGAACATTACATCATGTTATATAAAAATAAAGAAAAATAAAGAAAAAAGATTATGTTTAGGAATAAACAAACATTAGTCAATAAATGGATAAAATAATAAAAACATCCTAGAAAAAAGGATAGATTCATGTAAGCAATCAAAAGTTTGTCAGGGGGAGATCTTATCATCCTTATAATATAATGGAAGGGAGAAGGGAAACCCTCTCTCCTTGGTAACCTGGAGCCCCTTATCGGGAACTAATTGCTCCAGGCATAGAGACCTCCTTCTGACTCTTAGGCCCTGAGAAGATTATCAGGGCCAACAGATCGGGATGGATTAAACAAGGCCGAACAAAACATTTGATAGTATCCCATTAAATCTAAATAAAAGAGACATAACATGTAATGGGAAACTAGAATTCCCAGAAAAAGAGTTTCCATAAATCCTTTTTAGAAGGAAGAAAAGAAGAGGAAAATAGAGACAGCGGGTAAAAAAGAGGACGGAGGGAAAGGGATGCACTCCGTATTTTATGTTCTTTTCCTTGTGTGTACAGGTGAGTAGTGGCAATATTCACCTAAATGCCCTTTACTAAAATGGCGATTTCTGCTACGTCCCTGTAACGCAGAGCGCTCCGGGTGTCCCATCCTTCCCGGAGCGCTCGCGGCGTCGGTCCCCCTGCAGCGCTCCGGTCAGCCCCCCTGGCCGTGGGCGCTGCTCTGTTACCGGCGGGGATGCGATCCACACGGCGGCACATCTCCGTCCGCGGATCGCATCCCATCCTACTCACCATCCCCCTCCTGCTCCTTCCCGGCGCGCGCGGCCCCGCTGTGCTCTAGGGCGCGCGCACGCCGGCCTTCTGAGATTTAAAGGGCCAGCGCACCATTGATTGGTGCCTGGCCCAATTACTGTGTGCACACCCAAATCTGATATAAACCCACTTCCCCTTCCTGTCCTTGCCGGATCTTGTTGTCTTAGTACCCTATGGAAGCGTTTTGTGAGTTGCCTTGCCTGTGTATCTGACCTGCTGCCACTGTCTCGGACTACGAACCATTGCCGCCTGCCCTGACCCTCTGCTACGTCTGACCTTGCCTCTGCCTAGTCCTTTTGTACCGCGCCTATCTCAGCCGCCAGAGAGGTGGAGTCGCTACTGGAGGACACGACCTGGTTGCTACCCCCGCAGCAAGTCCATCCCGCTTTGCGGCGGGCTCTGGTGAATACCGGTAGCTGCTTAGAACCGGTCCCTCAGTACGACCCATGCCATCCCCTCTCTGGTACAGAGGATCCACCTCCTGTATCCCCACTAGCCGTCAGTCCGGCCCGTGACAGTAGATCCGGCCATGGATCCCGCTGACGTGCCGCTGCCTAGTCTCGCTGATCTCACTACCGTGGTTGCCCAGCAGTCGCAATTGATTGCCCAACAAGGACAGCAGCTGTCGCAGTTGACCGCCATGATCCAGCAGCGTCTGCCGCCACAAGCTCCAGCATCTTCCCCTCTCCGAGCTGCCGCTACTACCTCAAAGATCCGCTTGTCTCTTCCGGAGAAATTTGACGGGGACCCTAGGATGTGCCAGGGATTCTTGTCCCAATGTTCCCTGCATCTTGAGATGATGTCAGACCAGTTTTCCACAGAACGGTCTAAGGTGGCATTCGTGGTCTGCCTGTTGTCTGGGAAGGCCTTGGCCTGGGCCACGCCACTCTGGGACCGCAATGACCCTGCTACAGCCACCGTTCAGTCCTTCCTTGCTGAGGTTCGTAGCGTTTTTGAGGAACCAGCCCGGGCCTCATCCGCTGAAACCGCCCTGCTTAACCTTGTCCAAGGAAACTCCTCTGTGGGCGAATATGCCATACAGTTCCGCACACTGGCCTCAGAGCTAGCCTGGAATAATGAGGCTCTCTGCGCGACCTTCAAGAAAGGTTTATCCAGCCACATCAAGGATTGTCTGGCAGCACGAGAGATACCCTCCTCCCTGACGGAGCTCATCCACTTAGCTACCCGCATTGACATATGCTACGTTGAAAGACGCCAAGAGCTTCGCCAGGAGGAAGATCTTGTTCGCACCAGGCGTTATCCGCGCCTGGCTCCTCTCTTCCTGAATCCAACGCATCCTGATACTAGGCCTTCCGTCGAGGAGGCCATGCAGGTGGACCGATCTCGCCTGACCCTACAAGAGAGGACTCGCCGTAGGAATGAGAACTTATGCCTTTATTGTGCGAGCTCTGAACATTTCCTAAAGGACTGCCCTATTCGTCCTCTACGTCAGGGAAACACCCGCACCTAGTGAACATGGGAGAGGCGTTACTAGGTGTGAATTCTTCCTCTCCACGTCTGACTATTCCTGTGCGGATTTCCCCTTCTGCTGGCTCCCCCTTCTCTGCGGTGGCCTTCCTGGACTCTGGTTCTGCAGGAAACTTTATTGAAGCCTCTTTCATCAACAGGTTCAACGTTCCTGTTATCCGTCTCATCAAACCCTTCTTCATTTCCTCTGTAAATGGAGAGAATCTGGATTGTACCGTGCGTTACCGCACCAAACCCCTGCTCATGTCCGTTGGTGTTCTTCACCAAGAAAGAATTTAATTCTTTGTTTTGCCGAACTGTACTTCTGACATCCTTCTTGGCCTACCCTGGCTCCAGCGCCATTCTCCTACCCTCGACTGGACCACTGGGGACATCAAATCCTGGGGCTACTCCTGCCACAAGCATTGTCTTAAGTCTGTACCCACCGGTCAAGTTCCCATCGCTACTCCTTTGCCCGGCCTTCCCAAGGCCTATCAGGACTTTTCTGATGTCTTTTGCAAAAAACAGGCGGAGGTCTTACCACCACATAGACCCTACGACTGCCCCATTGACTTGCTCCCAGGTACTACACCACCCCGTGGCAGAATTTACCCTCTCTCCTCTCCTGAAACCAAGGCCATGACTGATTACATACAGGAGAACCTCAAGAGAGGTTTTATTAGGAAATCATCTTCTCCAGCCGGAGCGGGGTTCTTCTTCGTTGCCAAGAAGGACGGATCACTACGCCTTTGCATAGACTATCGTGGTCTCAATAAAATCACTATTAAAAATCGCTACCCTCTGCCTCTCATCTCGGAGCTCTTTGACCGTCTGCGCGGAGCAAAAGTTTTTTCGAAATTGGACCTCAGGGGCGCTTATAACCTCATCAGAATCCGTGAAGAAGATGAATGGAAAACCGCATTTAACACCAGAGATGGTTACTTTGAATATCTCGTCATGCCATTCGGACTTTGCAACGCTCCTGCAGTCTTTCAGGATTTTGTCAATGAAATCTTTCGGGACGTACTGTATACCTGTGTGGTTGTCTATCTTGACGACATCCGAATCTTCTCTACCAACCTTGAGGAACATCGGCTCCATGTCCGTCAAGTGCTCCAGCGCCTCCGCGTAAATCATCTTTACGCTAAATTTGAAAAATGCCTTTTTGAGCGCAGCAGCCTTCCTTTCCTAGGTTATCTGGTCTCAGGACAAGGCCTTCAAATGGACCCTGACAAGCTCTCCGCAGTCTTGGATTGGCCACGCCCCTCTGGACTCCGTGCTATCCAACGCTTCCTTGGATTCGCCAACTACTATCGTCAGTTCATACCCCACTTCTCCACCATCGTTGCTCCTATAGGGGCACTGACTAAGAAAAACGCGAATCCAAAGTCCTGGCCGCCTCAAGCGGAAGAAGCCTTTACTCGCCTTAAGACCGCCTTCTCCTCTGCACCTGTCCTGTCTCGACCAGACCCCATAAAGCCGTTCTTCCTTGAAGTTGACGCCTCCTCGGTAGGAGCCAGAGCTGTTCTTCTTCAAAAAAACGCTAAAGGAGGAAACGTCACGTGTGTTTTTTTCTCTAAAACCTTCTCCCCTCCTGAAAAAAACTATTCCATAGGTGACCGTGAACTGTTGGCCATCAAGCTGGCATTAGAAGAGTGGAGACATCTCCTGGAAGGATCCCTTCACCCTATCTCCATCTACACTGACCATAAAAATTTGTCCTACCTTCAGTCCGCTCAGCGCTTAAATCCTCGCCAGGCCAGGTGGTCATTGTTCTTTGCCCGGATAAATTTCCAGATCCATTTTCGTCCCGCAGACAAGAATGTCAGGGCTGATGCCTTGTCCCGTTCCTCCGATGCCTCAGAAACCGGGACTCCCCCTCAACACATGGTACCCCCTGAGTGCCTGATTTCCTCTGCTCCTGCTTCTCTGGTGCCAGTTCCTCCAGGAAAAACTTTCGTTCCTCCATGCCTTCGTCTCCAGATACTCAGGTGGGGCCATTCCTCCCATCTAGCCGGTCACGCTGGGATAAAAAAATCCATACAATTGATGGCCAGACACTATTGGTGGCCTACCCAGGAAAAAGATATGACTGACTTTGTACGGGCCTGCACTATCTGTGCACGTGACAAGACTCCACGCCAGAAGCCTGCAGGTCTTCTCCTTCCTCTACCTGTGCCTGAACAACCATGGTCCCACATTGCCATGGATTTCATCACGGACCTTCCTTTGTCTCATAGTAACACTGTCATCTGGGTGGTCGTTGACCGCTTTTCGAAAATGGCTCATTTTGTCCTGCTTCCTGGTCTGCCTACTGCACCTCAGTTGGCGAAGCATTTTTTTCTTCAAATTTTCCGTCTCCATGGGCTACCCTCACATATCGTCTCTGATAGAGGCGTTCAATTCATCTCAAAATTTTGGAGAGCTCTCTGTACTCAACTAAAGATTAAGTTGAATTTTTCTTCCGCTTATCACCCGCAATCCAATGGACAGGTGGAGAGAGTTAACCAGGTCCTTGGTGACTACTTACGACATTTTGTCTCCGCCCGTCAAGACGATTGGGTCGACCTATTACCCTGGGCAGAATTCTCATACAATTTCAAGAACTCTGAATCGTCCTCCAAATCACCTTTCTTTGTGGTCTGCGGCCGTCACCCATTGCCCCCCCCCTCCCCATCCCCACTTCTTCTGGAGTTCCTGCCGTGGATGAATTAACTCAAGACTTCACCTCTATCTGGAAAGAGACTCAAAAGTCGCTATCACTGGCCTCTGCCCGCATGAAGAGACATGCAGATAAAAAAAGAAGAATTCCTCCTGTCTATGTCCCTGGTGACAAGTGTGGCTCTCCTCCAAATATGTTCGGTTTCGGGTACCTAGCTACAAGCTGGGCCCTCGTTACCTCGGACCTTTTAAAATCAAAAACCAAATCAATTCTGTCTCTTACAAACTCCATCTTCCTCCTTCTCTTCGTATCCCCAATTCTTTTCATGTGTCTCTTCTCAAACCCCTCATTCTTAACCGATTTTCCCCCAAGGTCACTGCTCCTGCTCCTGTCTCTGGTTCTTCCGATGTCTTCTCGGTGAAAGAAATCCTCGCCTCCAAGGTCATCCGAGGTAAAATATTTTTTTTAATTGATTGGGAGAACTGTGGTCCTGAAGAGAGATCCTGGGAGCCTGAGACCAACATTTTAGACAAGGAGCTCATCCGTAGATTCTGGGGTTCCAAGAAAAGGGGGAGACCTAAGGGGGGGGGGTACTGTAACGCTGAGCGCTCCGGGTGTCCCATCCTTCCCGGAGCGCTCGCGGCGTCGGTCCCCCTGCAGCGCTCCGGTCAGCCCACCTGGCCGTGGGCGCTGCTCTGTTACCGGCGGGGATGCGATCCACACGGCGGCACATCTCCGTCCGCGGATCGCATCCCATCCTACTCACCATCCCCCTCCTGCTCCTTCCCGACGCGCGCGGCCCCGCTGCGCTCTAGGGCGCGCACGCGCCGGCCTTCTGAGATTTAAAGGGCCAGCGCACCATTGATTGGTGCCTGGCCCAATTACTGTGTGCACACCCAAATCTGATATAAACCCACTTCCCCTTCCTGTCCTTGCCGGATCTTGTTGTCTTAGTACCCTGTGGAAGCGTTTTGTGAGTTGCCTTGCCTGTGTATCTGACCTGCTGCCACTGTCTCAGACTACGAACCATTGCCGCCTGCCCTGACCCTCTGCTACGTCTGACCTTGCCTCTGCCTAGTCCTTTTGTACCACGCCTATCTCAGCCGCCAGAGAGGTGGAGTCGCTACTGGAGGACACGACCTGGTTGCTACCGCCGCAGCAAGTCCATCCCGCTTTGCAGCGGGCTCTGGTGAAAACCGGTAGCTGCTTAGAACCGGTCCCTCAGTACGACCTGTGCCATCCCCTCTCTGGTACAGAGGATCCACCTCCTGTATCCCCACTAGCCGTCAGTCCGGCCCGTGACAGTCCCCGTCACGGGACCGACGTCACGCGTCGCTCCTTGTAGGATTATGAAGGAAGCGTAGTATGTTGGAAAGCTCACACTGCGGGGTTAGCTCCCAGAGAGCAATGCGGCGAACTCCCACACATCACTGTGGCGCCAGGGACATGCCTACTCCCGCGGGAGGGAAACAAAGGAACTCTTATTATTAAGGTATGTACATGTCAGAATTTTTTTTTTTAGGTCAATTGTGAATCCTTGTTGTGCAATGAAGCAGGGAAGACAGTATTATGATTTGGGTGAACCTCCGCTTTAAGGTAAAAAACCTTCAGCCTTTAGGACTACTTTAAGTATTGAAGCAAGAGTCAGCATGACAACCAAGCAAAAGGAAATTTTAGAAGGTCAGCAAGGACAACCACCATATTACTCTCTTTCTTTACTTTCTTTAACATAGTTAGTCTTGTTAAAAAAGACACAAGTCCATCTAGTTCACCAAAAAAGAAAAAAATGTATAATCCTATATACATAATCCTATACCAACAGTTGATCCAGAGGAAGGCAAAAACAAAAAGGCAAAGCATTATCCAATTTGCTCCAGCAGGGGAAAAAATTCCCTTGGATTGGATATTCTCTGATTTAACTTTACCTATAAATATTAGTATCCAGTTATATTATGTACATTTAGGAAATAATCCTGGCCCTTTTTAAAGCAATCTACGGAGCAGGACAGAACCAGCTCTTGATGGCGTCTATTCTACATTTTCACAGCTCTTACTGTGAAGAAGCCTTTCTGTATTTGGAGATTAAATCTCTTTTCCTCCAAAAGTAAAGCGTGCCCTCTTGTCCTCTGTGATGACTTTAAATTGAATAACTCAACACCGAGTTCACTATATGGCCCCCTTATGTATATATATGTATATGCCTCTTATCAGTTTAGTTGCCCTTCTCTGTACATTCTCAAGTTCCCCAATATCCTTTTTGTGAACTGGTGCCCAAAACTGAACTGCATATTCCAGATGAGGACTTACTAGTGATTTGTACAGGGGCAAATTTTTCTCTCTCTGGGGTCTATACCTCTCTTAAAGTGTTTGTTAAGCCATTTTTATAAGTCTACGCCAGCTCCTCTATTAGAGGCTAACATAGCACACTATGTAAGTCATTTAAAAATACAAGTGTTGTAAATACCGATTTTGAGCTGTCTTCAGTCCAGTCACATGACTCGTGGCCGCTTTACAGCTCCAATAGATGGTTTCTGTGGGAGGGGCCGTGCGTCTGACGTGAGCCCGGGAGATCATGTGGCCGCTCGTCTCCTCCCGCAGAAGCCATCCATCGGAGCTGTAAAGCGGCCGTGAGTCATGTGACTGGACTGAAGACAGTTCAAAATCGGTATTTACAACACTCTTTTTTCAAAATGACTTACATAGTGTGCTATGCCAGCCTCTAATAGATGGGCTGGCAGTGACAATTTTAGTTTTTTTTACAATAATAGCGGTGGGGGGGCATGCCAGAGACAGACACAGAGAGGGAGCTGACAAGCAGGAAGGAGGGGATGAGGGGGAGAGAGGAGAGCATAGGGGACAGCAGCGTATGACAAAGGGACGCACTCTGACCACAGTGTTCAAGGGCTCAGCAGCCCTGCCTTTCGTGGTCAGTATAGAGAGAAGCATACAGGAAGTGGCAGGTTCAGGGAGTTTTTTTTTACAGTTTATAGGGGGGCGGATTACACAGCACAAGCACTGTGCTGTGTAATCTGCTTTAAGGGACCAGGATCTGTATTTTTTTATTTTTTGGGGTTAACAAACACTTAAATACAAGAAAGGATTTTGCTCACTTTGGAAACCGCAGCTTGGCATTGCATGCTATTATTAAGCTTATGATATACCAAAACACCCAGATTCTTCTCTACATAGCCCAGTTTTGTCCCATAAATTTTACAATTCTCTCCACCTTTGCAAATAATGAGAGCGCAAGGAAGTCCAGACCACACAGGAGAATTGTTAAAGTGTAAGTTAACTAACACACCCTACACTCTCCCCCCTTCCCCTGGCACTTACCTCCACGGGTGATTAACTTCCCATTCAACCGCTACAGCGGTCCAGAAATTTGAAAGTCTCACCCATCTTCTCTCTTTTTCCTTAGAGTTTAAAGGGGTTGTAAAGGAAGAAGCTTTTTTTTTTTATCTTAATGCATTCTATGCATTAAGATTAAAAAAAAGCTTTTTGTATGCAGCAGCCCCCCTCAGCCCCCCTAACACTTACCTGAGGTCCCTCTTTGTCCAGCGATGTCCACGAGTGTCTCAGCTGTCCGAGATTCTCCTTCCTGATTGGTTGAGACACAGCAACAGCGCCATTGACTCTCACTGCTGTGAATCAAAGTCAGCTAGCTAATCAGGGGAGAGAGGGGGCAGTGCCGGGTCGAGACTCCGTGTCGGAATGGACACTGGGAGCTGTGACTCAGCGTGGGTGCCCCATAACAAGCTGCTTGCTGTGGGGGCACTGAAAAGGAGGGAGGGGCCAGGATCACAGAAGATGGTCTCGAGAAGAGGAGGAGGATCTGGGCTGCTCTGTGCAAATCCACTGCAACAAAGCAGATAAGTATAACATGTTTATTATTTTTATAGGGAAAAAAACGAGCCTTTACAATCACTTGAAGGGATGCATCAGAGGAATTCTATTTGGCCACTTAGACCATTCGGAAGCGCTCCGATCTGCATACATTTTTAGCATAAATTGTTAGACAGTGCATTTTTTATTCTTTTGCTGCATAGCTAGTAGATGTGCTGGGGAATATTTAAATGTGAACCACTGTCTACTTTATATGAGCATTGGAGAAAAAAGATGTGTCAGATGTAATTTTGGTAGTGAAAACTAGGGAAGGAAAGAGGCAGCCAGGAGTACAGGACAAGGGGCAGAAAGAGACATTTGTTTATGGCAGTATGACAATACAAACATTTCACTGACAATTACATGCTGAGATTGGTGCCAACCATTGTATGCTAAGTCTAGTGCAAACAACTTTTCATTTCACATGAAATTTCTGGCACCAGTCGTCCCATTTTATGACTAGTACAAGCCCAACTCCATATGTCTGCTTGCACGTGGAACTTACACAATACTGAATATTTCTGACCTATGTTTTAAACAAGGTAATGGCTAGCTCAGGTTTACTTTGGGACTACTAAAGTCTAATAGTATAATATTATAATGGTATTTTTATAGTAAAGGTGAACAAAGGCCAAAGGCTATTAAAGGGGAAATGAACTCTGGAAGCTGATAAAGGAAAGCAGAGGGAAAACGACTAGTCACCAGTAATGCCTGTGGTCTCTCTGTAGCTGATCTTTCTCAATCATTGACTTACCATGCCTTGTTCTACTCTGTCTCTTTGTGGAGGTGGCCATCTTGGTAGAGGCAGGCTTTTGCTTGTTATTCACATGTCAGTATCTCTTGGAAGCTGATCTGTGAGTGGCAAGCTAATGGCATAATCATATCTCATGCCATATCACTTAACTAACAGTTAGAGGTAACAGATCTTTCACTACAGATATACAGCTTAGAAGCTGTAGACATGGGAGTGCTTAGGCACACTTACATACTAGGAATTGGGCCAGCATTTTTCAGGAGAAATTTAAGACAAAGGGTATAATTTTCAGGTTACTGCTTATTCACAATTAACATTTCTAAATATTCCCTATAACAGTTAATTTTCATTTTTTGAGTTCAGTTCTACTTTGACATCAACCTTTTCCAATACTAAACAAAGAAATTACAATTGTGTGCCATATGACTTGGACATATAGACATAGCCATCTTTAGAGCTAATCAGAGCAACCTAAACTATTTCCTAAGCCTCGTACACACGACCGATTTTCTCATCCAAAACCGGCAAGAAAAGTGCCGTGAGAGCTTTTTCCTCGAGAAAACCGTTCGTGTGTATGGTTTTACGACGAGAAAATTGCCGTGAATCTCGACAAGAAAATAGAGAACCTGCTCTCTATTTTCTCGTCAGGATTCCAGATTTCCTCGTCGTGTTTCTCGTCGGCCTGTTTTGTGACGAGAAAATGGTTCGTGTGTATGCTTTTACGACTCTTCAAAAAGCGCGCATGCTCAGAAGCAAGTATGAGACGAGAGCGCATCTTCTGGTAAAACAAGCCTTTGTAATGGAGATAGCACATTCGTCACGCTCGAAATTATTGCATCGTTTAAATGTTGTGCATTGAAATCTTCTTTAGAGTGTTACATTAATCCAAACGAATGAACTTCTTTTGCTGCTGATAT
The DNA here is from genome assembly GCA_029206835.1 of Rana muscosa. NCBI lineage: Eukaryota > Metazoa > Chordata > Amphibia > Anura > Ranidae > Rana > Rana muscosa. Next base: position 1,028,427,465 of record CM055116.1, read on the forward strand.
TCTCACAGAGTTATGACTATCTTTTTTTATCCTTTTTCATGCTGCTCTTAAGAAGATTTAGGTGTATTATATCGTGCAAGATCTTCTGAATATTTTACATTTTTCAAACTGATGTTAATTGTAATTTGGCAATGTTTTGATAGTGATCTCCCATTGAATATTTTAATATATATTTGTTACATTTTACACCCTATTTTTTTAAAATAAGATTGTTATTCTTTTTTTGGGTTTGGTATCTGTCCCTTTTTTTGGCTGTCAAATATCTCTGCTTGCTCCAAAGCTAAATTGTAATTTTTTAAAAAATACACATAGTCAAGTATGAACTTAAACAAAAATAACATTTATTCATGTTTCAAATAAAATAAAGAGAAGGCAGCGCTGGAGAACCTGCTGCCATTTGTGCATCCCAGGGACCCCAGACCACACATCAACCCTGTGTGGACACTAAAATTGGGAGCTTGAGAGAAGGCCAACATTTCTGAGCACAATCTGATGCTGGCCTCCCAGAGCTCAGGAACAGCAGCAGGTGAGATATATTTCCCAAGTGTGTGGTACTACAACAGGCTGCCTTCTGTCCGACCACAATGAAGCAAGGCCATCACTTCCTCGTCTTCCTGGCAACCTTCCCTGCAACCTTTCCTGAAGCCTTCCCTGCAGCCTTCCTTCTTCGTTTGGCTGGAGGCTGGGCCACTGGAGGGGTACTCCTGTCAGGAGGAGGAGGAGGTGGAGGAGAAGGGGGTGGTGCAGAAGAACAAGGTGGAGGTGGAGGAGAAGGGGGTGGGGCAGAAGAACAAGGTGGAAGTGTAGGAGAAGGGGTGGGGCAGAAGAAGAAGGTGGAGGTTGAGGAGAAGGGGTGGGCCAGAAGAAGAAGGTGGAGGTGGAGGAGGAGGGGGTGGGGCAGAAGAAGAAGGTGGAGGTTGAGGAGAAGGGGATGGGGCAGAAGAAGAAGGTGGAGGTGGAGGAGGAGGTTGAGGAGAAGGGGATGGGGCAGAAGAAGAAGGTGGAGGTGGAGGAGGAGGTTGAGGTTGGGACAGTTGTGCCACCTCACAAATAGCGGTGTTGGGGGTAATTTTTTCCATCACCCCCTTGTTCAGCAAGGTGATGAGCAGGGGCTCGCATAGGAGGCGTTGCTCCATGCTCATCACCTTGAACTTTGCCTCCACTAGGCCAGCAATGGCCTCTTCAGGGGATGTGGGCTCCTTGAGGGTGGCATGGGCCTCTCGAATAAGGGCCATTGCTGCCTCACTGGTGGTCCTGTCCCTCCTGCTTCTTTTGGGAAGTCGGATGGGAGGCACCTGTGATCTGGTGCTTCTCCTTTGTCCTGCCACCTCCTGGCTGCCACTGGGCCCTGCCACCTCCTGGCTGCCACTGGGCCCTGCCACCTCCTGCCTGTCACTGGGCCCTGCCTCCTCCTGCCTGACAGTTTCCAGACCCTCCTCCTGGCTGATTTCATCCTGTGTATGAAAAAGGGACATAGTTTAATATGTTGGTTTAATCTTTGCATCCAAAATTCAGATCATGATTGAAGCAATTCGAATGTAAATCCAGAAATCATTTTCACCAATTTACAACTACATCAGATTGACTATTTAGCACCCAATTTAGGCCAGACTAATGTCTCGAGATCTTGATTTCACTTGTGGAACCCAAAATAGTTTATGTTTGTCATCTTGACATATTTGTCAAACATTAATTTTATCCCAATATATTTTCTATAAATACTATACCTGGCTCCAGATGGCCAAATCAGGTTCATCCAGGTTGGCTGTCTCCTCTTGCTCCAGAGAAGGCTCAGGTTGTCTGCAGGGAAGTCTGGGGGGAAGAGTGGAGAGTGATGGCCTTGTCTCAATGTGGTCATCCAGAAAGGACATCCTGCTGTAGTACCACAAATTGGGGACATACACATCATCTGCTGCTGCTCCTGACCTCTGAGAAGCCAGGACCTTAGAGCGTTCATTCCTGTATGTGCCTCTCAAGCTCCCAATTTTAGTGTCCACCTGTTTTGCTGTGGCTGTGGGCACCTCGGTATGCACAAATGGGAGCAGGGTCTCCAGAGCTGCTTTTCTCACCCCTTTTTTTTGTGTATGGGGTTTTTGGTCTCCCACAGAGCGGGTAGCTCCCTTACCCGGTCTATAAATTCCGCAAGGAATTTCTTGTCACTTATAAAGACATTCATTTTGGGTCTGCAAGTAAAATAAATAATATATAACTAATGTGAGGCACACAGTCTAACCTCCTTAAAATCTTAGTCACCATATATATCCTACAACATTCTCCAGACAGTATAGGCCAACAATTAGTCAAAGTCACAAAATCACATATAGTCAAACTACGTACACGTCGCTCCGCACACGTCGCCCGCCCATGACGTTCTAACTAACATCTTTTCCCCGCCCCTTCTCTTTCGGCGCGCAGACAGATATGGCGGATTTACAGCAGGTGTCTGATAATTCCTCCAAAAACGAGGACGAGACAAGCCCGGAGACCGAGGAAACATCACGATCAAGGAGGAGATTAAAGGCATCTAATATGTCTTTTGCGGAGATGGCGGAGATGGTGGACATATTGCTCAAGTCTGATTATGACGCAAAGCATGGGCCGTATAGAAAACCTAATAGAAGGAAGGCCAAAATCCTGAGGAAAGTCGTGAAGAGTCTGAAGACGAATTTCGGGGTGAAACGCTCAAATGAGCAGCTCAGAAAGAGGTGGTCAGACCTCAAACTGAGGGAGCCAGAGCAGTTAAGGAGCATTAAGAGAATGCTAGCAAAAAGTAAGTAAAATGTACACTTTTCTGCTATTAAGGTTTTTCTCAAATTACATGTTGCTCCTTTTTGTTTATTTTCATATTGGACTCCCTTCCAAAATTTCCTAATTTCGAACTTGGTTTGTCACAGTAATCGTTCGTTATGTTACAGACACTTAGTTCGGCCACTATCCGCTGTTTTGGCTCATTTTACAGCCCCAAAAGAAAATAGACATCTGCCTGTTTTTTACAAATTGTTGTTCCTAAATTTTTGGCTAGATGATGTGTTTGTAAAGAGAATGAAATGCAAACTTTAATCAGTGTAAAGGAGAGGACACTCAGCAGCTGGTACCACATCTGTACTTTGGAGCACTATAGTGTGGGCCAACAGAACCGCCTTTTTTGGGTGTCCCACACAGGTGCATCAGTGAATTTTTGTGGTGCCTCCATGTCTAAAAATTTACATCCAAAAGGTGAATACTAAACCTATTTTTTGTTCCAAATAATGCATTCATCTTTAGAATCTGCACAAACACACACTTGTACCCCACTTCCAAACAATTTAGCCTGTTTTAATTTTTCTGAGAGAATTTCAGTGTGATAAATAGACCTTTTGTTTGATTCTCATAGGGGAGAGAAGACTGGGAGGAGAACAGTCCAGGGAGCACAGGAACCCCACGGCTTCACAACAACCCCAAACTCCCAAAGACCCACAACCAAAGGATGTTGAGGAAGTTGAGGTGGAGGAAGGAGAAGTGCAAGAAGGAGAGGTGGATGACGTTGTGGAACTGGTCACCACAACAGGTCAGTATCTGTCACCACAGCTTCAGGTAAGAGATGTAGGCCTGCAGAGTTATAATACCTTTTTATTTTGTTTTTAGGGGATGTAAATGTTGTGGTGAAGGATAGTACACCTTTCTCTGCTGACAGTGCCCTCCGAATAATACAGCAAGTGATGGAATGTAGCACGGAACTGGACAGAATAAAACAAATAATTCATGTGATGGATCAAACATTTAAAGAAATTCTAGATGTATTGGGGAGAATCGAATAAGTCAACCAAACCCCCATTTTTGTTTCAGGAATGACTGTTCTTCAACCTTTTAAACTCTTTTTGACAATCAAACCAGCCAAAAATTGAATATGCACACAGTGTGTCAACATGGGCTATCTGCCATCAGGGGATATCCATGTACGTCTTTTGGGGGTGCAACCCCTTCCTCGTATCTAAAGTAGGTGAACTGAGGAAGGGGTTGCACCCCCAAAACACGTCCATTGATCACCCCTGATGGCAGATAGCACATGTTGGCAATAGGGATCAGGAGTCTAAAATTCCTATTGGAAATTACTTTAAAATGTGTGCATATTCAATTTTTGGCTGGGCAAGGGGTGGCAAGACCCCATATTAGGACGGGCACATAGAGACATAGTTTGTGTAAGTGAATGTCTCAGATTGCTCAGAGATATCCAAAGTTGTACTTTTTGGAATGCATCTGTTGTTTTTGTATTTTCCTAAGAAAAGAATTGGCGGTTTGTGGCCAGGACAAAAAAAAAAAAAGTAAACATGTGTGTGAATGTGCACAGAGTAAAATGTTTGAACAGAAACAACGTGTAGCTTCTTTTTTCAATACACTCTAACCTTATTTGTGTTTTTTTTAAGGTTACATAATGAAATGGTTGTTATTTACTAAAGGAAAATACACTTGGCACTACAAATGCACTAAGACAAACTAGGAGACAGGAAACAAACAAAAGTTAAAATTTGAAATCAGAATTTTATTTAGCTCATTCTCCATGAATCTTTAGGCATAACCTGGCATAGAAATTGCCCCCCTACCCGTGAAATATTGCATATATTTCTCCCGAACCTCACGGGCATTTTGGGGGGGCAAGCCAGGACGGGCAGATTCAAGGCCCGGCAGGGGATTGGCAGATGAAAGTCCAGCCTCAGGCAATACTGTGGCCATATAAGAAGTGGATTTTCTGCTGAGAAAGTTGTGTAGCACACAGCAGCATAAAACTACATAGTTTATTTTGTAGTCCGCCAAGTGGATGGAAGTCATAAAAATGCGGAACCGGCTGGCCATTATGCCGAAGGCATTTTCAACGACTCTTCGGCCCCTGGCCAGCCGGTAATTGAACACCCTCTTCTCTGGGGTCAGGGTCCTCTGAGGAAATGGCCTCATAAGATGCGGTCCGAGCCCGAAGGCTTCATCAGCCAAAAAAACAAAGGGGAGTCCTTCAACATTCCCTGCATCCGGTGGCAATGCAAGGTCGTCACTCAGGAGACTGAGGGCAAACTCTGTCTGGATGAAGGATCCCCCATCGGACATCCGGCCATTCTTCCCTACATCAACATAGAGGAATTCATACCGTGCTGACACCACCGCCATCAGCACAATGCTATGAAAGCCCTTGTAATTGAAGTAGTAGGACCCAGAACGGGGTGGCGGCACGATGCGGACATGCTTCCCGTCTATGGCACCACCGCAGTTGGGGAAGTCCCACCGCGTGGCAAACTCCGATGCCACAGTCTGCCATTCCTGTGGCGTGGAAGGAAGCTGGGGAGTCAAACAAGATGAAAAAAAATTAGAATTTTAAAATATTACATTACAAGGAGACTATAATAAAAAACATTAGAGGCCAACATCAATCAAATTCTCCGTTTATTAATCTGTTTTTAAGAAGTATAATGGAAGGCTCATGTTTCATATTCATCACCCCCTCTGGTGGTCCATTAAAAAAATATTTTGGGGGGGGTAGATGTGTTTGGCCACAGGATAGCATTGCAGTGGCGGTGCGTCCAGAGTGGGCGCTGGAGCACTGCCACCTCTCTCCTGTGCCCGTCACTCCGAACAATACATCGGTTCATGCCTTGCATTAACCTATGTATTGTCAATGCCGCCCACTATTCTGGTGGATGGCCCCCTGTTAAGCGACCAACATATGAATAACTGCAGCATTTATGGGGTGAAAATTGCATATCAGAAACAGGGAGGCAATTAGGCTTGCACATTACAGCCTGAGGGATGTAATTGGCTTCATAAAAGTTAAATAGGTGACGCAGGGGGGGGACATTCCTTGGGTAAACACTGACAGGCTGCTCTGCCAATCATGTTCACCAAGTCTGTTTAATGGTAACATGATTGGCTGATGCAACATCAAGGGCAGAAGAAGACATCAAGGACAGAAGAAGGATGGCGCTGACCACAAGAAGGTAAGTGCAGGGCTGGGGGGAACAAAATGGCTGCATTGGAGGGAACAAAATGGCTGCATTGGAGGGAACAAAATGGCTGCATTGGAGGGAACAAAATGGCTGCATTGGAGGGGGCAACTGGGGGCGTTTAATAGGCACAGTCGCAAAAAAAGGAGGACGTTTATTTCCTAAATTGGGGTTGGACCCCCAAACATTTGGAGCAACAGACGCCCCTGCTGGAAAGCTTAGTGAAGGGAAATATGCATGGAGGAGAAAAAAGGGGCATTTAAAAACTTCCAGCATGCATGGGGACAAAGGGGACATTCTCAGCATATTACAATCATGGTAATTAGGGAAGGATGAAAGAAATACAATACATTAGCATACATGGAATACATAAAATGTGATGTTAATGGAGAAAACTTACCCTAATATAGTCCTCCTGCAGGACTTGTATAATAGCAGAACAGGTGTCTGGGATTATGAGGCCCAGAGCCTGGGGGGAGATGCCTGTCGTGAACTTCAAGTCCTGAAGACTTCTCCCTGTCGCCAGGTAACGTAACGTGGCGATGAGCCTCTGCTCAGCACTGATGGCTTCCCGCATAACGGTGTCCTTCCTGGTAATATAGGGGGACACCAAAGCCAACAGTTCCTGAAAAACGGGGTCAGACATCCGCAGAAAATTCCTGTAGTCCTCAGGATTATTCTCGACGATCTCCCGCAGCAGAGGCATATGGCAGAATTGGTCCCGCTGGAGCAACCAATTCTTGGTCCATGAACTCCTCCTCACACCGTTCATGGACTGGTCTTGGTCCAAAACAAGCAGACCAACACCAAGCGCACGCACAGCACGAACTCGACGATGAGAACGTCCAGGCGACATGGCTAGGAAACGGTCGTCTTATCAGAACGTACAGAACAGAACGCACTTTAGAACAGCAAGGCCTATGAAAACAAACTGAAAATCAGAAACGAACGGGCAAGAACGCACTGTAAAACAGATACGACCTGCCTAGACGCCCTGAAAGTCAAGATACGAACCCACAAGCACAAACTGAACCGCAGAAAACGAACTGAAATCACGAAGGGGTGGCGCCAAGGAAATCGATCTTCCCCTTTATACTGCCGTCGTACGTGCTGGACATGACCACGGAGAACAACAACGAGATTTGGAATTGTCAGTGTGTACGCATGGAAAGCTTGACGAGAAACTCGTCATGGTTAACAAGAATCTCGTCGAAAAAAACGACGAGATTGTTACAACGAGAAACTCGGTCGTGTGTACGAGGCTTCAGAGGACTAAATGGTCAAGAGGGGTGTTCAAGGGGGGTGGAGGGTAGTATATATAGCACATAAATGCATTTTTCAGCCCAAAAAATAATAATAATTACAATTTTCCTTACAATGTTATCACAACGTACCACAAAGGCAAGCTTAGCAGCAAGTCAAGCTGCTGCGAAACTTGGAAAATATTCACATACGCCAGATCAGACTATAACCCAGACTCTGACAAAAAACACCCAACAGAACAAGCAGGCATATCCTAAATCACAGGCCGGTACTTTAGGGGTAAGAAAAAGCCAGGGACTCTCCCAAACACCGTCGACCACATCTCTGATTACAGAAACAAGTGATATAGAGGGGAAACCCCCGGGGGGGCTGGAGAGACCAGAGAAGCACTGGGACTACAAGTTGAGGGGAGAGGGCCAGTGGAAATAGAACCGTCCTTAAAGGAAGTTTTGATAATTAATTTTTGTAAATCTTCCCTAAATGACGTTACCATTCAGCTCACAACCATACAAGAAGAATTATCCTTTTGTTAGACATGATCTACAAAAAGTAAGCGAAAGAACTACAGCCCTGGAGGAGAGAGTTAGCCTTGTGGAGGATGATCTGGCTCCCCTTAAAAGAGAAATGAGAATAGTGAGAGAACAAATGGTTAAACAGGAATTAAAAATGGACGATATGGAAAACAGAATGCGGAGGAAGAACGTCAGGATTGTAAGACTACCTGAGCACAGTGAGGGTCCAGACCCCGTAGCCTTTATGGAGAAATTGCTTAAAGAGACATTTGGTCAGGATTCTTCACACCGTTCTTAGCAATTGAGATAGCACATAGGGTTCCCTCTAAACCCCATCAATCTGGGGGCCCCCGTCCCCTCCTAGTTAAGATGCTTTACTATAAGGACAGAATGACAATAATACAGAAAGCCAGAGACATGGGTAACATTCTCTATAATGGTATTAGGGTATCTATATACCCAGATTTTTCACCCGATCTACAAAAGCGGAGAGCCAAGTTTGGAGAAATAAAACGTAAACTACAGCAGATGAAAATAACATACACATTGTTATATCCGGCAAGACTGCAGGTAAATGCACTACAGGGGATGAGGTATTTTGATACACCCGAGGGGTGTAAAGGGAACCCATAGAAAGTATGGACCTGGACTGATCTATTCGGAAATCTAGGAGGTGTTATGGGCACGCACAACTAAGCACAACTTACGTAGCACGCAGCACAAATTTATTTTTTTCTTTTTGTTGTTGTTCTCCCCTTTTTTTGTGTGACTTTTTTGCCTTTTTGTTTTTGTTTTTTTTTCCTTTTTTTTTTCATCAGCAGTACTTAATCACATGACATTTTTTCTTCTTCTTCTGTTTTGAGACAACAGGGAGACACTTGGGAGATATGGGAGGGGAAGAGAGAGGGTTAGAGTTTTGGAATGAGAGGAGCGAGGTGTACAATATCTCCTTTTACAGGAGGGAACTCTGAGAAACCCCCTATGTACGAGGGTTATTTTTCTTGGTTTTTATTTTTTTCTTTGTCTTATTGTTGATTTGTAATATATGTTTGCATGTGTTTTTTTCTAGGGGGGAGGGTGGGGGAGAGAGAGGGATTTAAATCAGCGAAAAACAAAGAGTGTACATTTTTTTAATAAGGGTGTAAGGGAAGGTCACAACAGAAAGCCCCAATTCAAGCCTAGAGAGGCGGTGAAAGGGACACGCGAGATAGATAGTGGGTATGAAGGGTGTGAATGGTGCGTATGGAATGGAAGGTTTAGAACTCCAGGTTTAAAATATAACTGTATCTTCCCTAATCACGCTGACACAAAGATACCACAGGTAGGATATGTTAATAAGTATAGACATGGTTTATTAATTAAGGATACACCACAAAATGTATATGTTTACGTTTATATTTATTAGAAGTGAAAATTAATGACGAGAAGGGCACAGACAAAAAAGCTAACAGTATGCTCCTGGAATGTTAGAGGTTTGGGAGACCCAGGCAAAAAAATAGCAGTCTTATCAACTGCAAGAATATACGGATCTGCAATCCTATGTCTCCAGGAGACACATCTTACGAATATCTCCATACCCCAATTGGGGTGGGGAGATTTTCGTATACAGTACCATTCTGTTCATACGTCTTATTCTAGGGGGGTGTGCATTTTAATTAAGACAGGAATAATGTTTAATTGTATACAGAGCAAGATTGATGAATTAGGCCGCTATATTTTTTATACTGTAAATTAAAGAATAGAACCTATATTGGCTAACGTATATATCCCTCCCCCCTTTCACACCGCGGTTTTGTGCAGTCTTGTGGAGTTTGCTCTGGATAAGCCGGGTGTCCCGGTGATCGTCATGGGGGACTTCAACATGGTTCAAGACCGCAAATTGGATATATTCCCCCGTACAACACAATTAGATAAAGCAAGGGACGATAGATTATCCCAGTTTTTGGGAGAGATAGGTCTGAGGGATATATGGAGAATAAGGAACCCGGAGGCCCGGTGCTACTCATGCTTTTCCAGAACATACTCTACTTTGTCAAGAATCGATCTAGTGTTAGGTATTGTGGAGGCGATACCCACAGTAAGAAACGTGAGTTACATGACAAGGGGACTATCAGACCATTCCCCGATGACAGTTTGTTTTAGAGATGGGGGAACATAATCATACGAGAGAAGGGAGAATAAGTCCCCACTGGATGGAACTAATGGAAGAGCCGCAAGAGGTACTAGGGGCTATTAGGGAATTTGTTGAGATAAATCAAGGTACCGCATCAGAAGGGGTGGTATGGGCTACACCGAAGGCCTTTTTCCGAGGTATAATGATACAACAAATATCAAAAATAAAAAAAAATCTAGGGAGAGGGAGAGATTGGCCAGTGAAGAAGTAAAGACGGAAGAACAAGAAAATAGAGAATAAACAAATTTTTCAAAGGCAATTAGCATTCGCGGAGGGGAAAGTGTAGGCCGAATGCTAGCCAACTTAGTTAAGACGAATTCACCCACATCGATTGTTCCAGCGATTAGTGTTGGGGAGGATAGAGTATCCTCCCATACACCAGAGATAGTGGATAGATTCCGAGACTATTATGCAGATTTATACAGTTCCCGACAGAAGGAAATGAGGGAAGAAATGGCCAATTTTTGGGGAAAGTTGACTATCCCCTCACTCTCAGATAGACAGGAAGGAACAAGATAAGGCTATCACATTGGAAGAAATCCAACTGATCGTACAAGAGATGGCAGGGCAGAAATCTCCAGGGCCAGATGGCCTCCCGGCCGAGACCTACCGGCACTTTGGAAAGGTGCTGCTCCCGGAACTTATGAGAGTTTTAAATTGGTCAGCGATGAAGGGAGAACTCCCCTCATCTATGATGGAATCGACCATAATAGCAATCTATAAAGAGGGAAAAGATCCACTCAATAGCTCCTCATATAGACCCATATCCTTATTAATAATAATAAAAATACTGGCGAAAGTCCTGGCAGCTAGATTAAATAAAATAATAGAGAAATTGGTCCACTCTGACCAATCAGGATTTGTACCCGGTAGTGCCACTAGTATAAACATAAGGCGAGTATATCTAAATCTTCAGATTCCAACAGATGAGGAAGGAAGGAGCACAATTGTGTCATTAGACGCTGCCAAGGCTTTTGACAGCCTTGAATGGCAATATTTGTGGAGAGTCTTAGGGGAATTCCAAATTGGTCCGATCTTTACGAACTGGGTCAGAATGCTATCTAAAACACCAGTAGCGAAAGTAAAAGTAAATAACGCTCAATCTGATTTTGATTGCAGAGGAGAACGAGACAGGGGTGCCTGTTGTCCCCCCTTCTCTTTGCCCTTGCAATCGAACCTTTAGCAATAGCCCTTAGAGCGGCTCCTGAGATATGAGGGTTTAAATGAGGTGAGTTAGAAGAGAAAGTGGTATTGTACGCGGATGACCTTCTCCTGCTTTTAGGAGATACGCAGCACTCCCTTAGGAAAGCTATGGAAGAAATTAAAAACTTTGGCCAATTTTCTGGACTCACCATAAACTGGGGAAAATCCATGCTGCTACCAGTGGATCCTTTAGAAAATCCCCTGTCGCAAGAGGCGGAACAAATCCAAATAGCAAGCCAAATAAAATATCTAGGTATAAATATCTCCAGAGACCCTCATCCAGTGGCGGCTGGTGCTCGAAATTTTTGGGGGGGCGCAAGAAAACTGAAAAAAAAAAACATCAATTGCCACCACTGTGCCCATTAAACGCAACCACTGTGCCCAAACGCCACCAGTTTGCCCCCTCAAATGCAGCCAGTTTCCCCCCAAATGCAGCCAGTTTGTCCCCAAATGCAGCCAGTTTGTCCCTAAATGCAGCCAGTTTCCCCCCAAATGCAGCCAGTTTGTCCATAAATGCAGCCAGTTTGTCCCCATATACAGCCAGTGTGTCCCCGTATACAGCCAGTGTGTCCCCAAATGCAGACAGTTCCCCCCAAATGCAGCCAGTTTGTCCCCAAATGCAGACAGTGTGTCCCCGTATACAGCCAGTGTGTCCCCATATACAGCCAGTGTGTCCCAATATACAGCCAGTGTGTCCCCATATACAGCCAGTATGTCCCCATATACAGCCAGTGTGTCCCCATATACAGCCAGTTCCCCCCAAATGCAGCCAGTGTGTCCCCATATGCAGCCAGTGTGTGCCCCATATACAGCCAGTGTGTCCCCAAATGCAGCCAGTGTGTCCACATATACAGACAGTTTGTCCCCATAAACAGCCAGTGTGTCCCCAAATACAGCCAGTTCCCCCCAAATGCAGCCAGTTCCCCCTCCCAGCCCTACACTTACCTTCCTCGAGTCAGCGCCGTTCTTCTTGTCTTCTCGCGCCCTCGATGTCGCTTCAGCCAATCAGGCTACCGGTAACCAGATCCGGTGAACCTGATTGGCTGAAACGCCTGTCAGTGTTCACCAAGGAACGCACCCCCCGTGCGTCCCTCGGTGAACTATTTGGAAGCCGAATACAGCCTGGCTCTGATAGACACTTCCAAAACCCACCCACACACCCACCGCCGGCCACCGCTCTAATTCAGATGGCCGGCGCTCGCCAGGGGGCCGGCCATCTAAATAGTGGGCGGCAGCGGCGATAATACATAGGTTCATGCAATGCATGAACCTATAGATTGTTTTTCAGTGGCGGTGCAGGAGCGAGAGGGGGCGGCGCTCTGGCGCCCTCTATGGACGCACCGCCACTGCCCTCATCAATATATCACAGAAAATATGGCCCTATTATTGGATAAATATAAGAGGAAAATCAAAGTATGGAAGCGGCTCCCACTATCAGTGGTGGGCCGATGTAATCTAATAAAAATGGTGTGGATGCTGCAACTTCTTTATGTTTTACAAAACTCCCCAGTGTGTATATACAAAAAGTGGTTCCAAAAGATAGATACAATCTTCAGGGAATTAATCTGGAAAAGAGGGGTGGCAAGAATTCGATTAAACACTTTACAAAGATCAAAGCAGGAAGCAGGTGTGGCACTTCCACACCCGTTTAGTTATTTTCTCGCTGCACAGCTCCAACACATGAAGGGGTGCAATACGGGAGGAGGAGAAATAGAGAGGTTACTCCTACAGAATACTACACATAGTTCCTTAGTAGAAATTATGGAGGCAGGATCCTTCCCTCGGAAACTACCTACATTAGATCTTATGTTGAGAATATGGAAGGCAGCGAAGGCAGCATTGGGATATAACGGACTAACAGAGTACACACCCTTGTGGGAAAATAACAACTTAGGGGAAATACAGAAGATGGGGACAATCAGGGAATGGGAGAGACAAGGAATAAAGTACATTATCCAGTTATATCAAGATATTATATTAAAAACCTTTCAGGCATTAACCACTTCGCGCCCGGGCCATTGGCAAAAGATGCCCGCATTGCGGCGCTCAATTGCCGGGAGGACGTCCATGGACGTCCTCCTGTTTACTTACACGATGCGCGCCGCCGCGGGTGCACATCGGGGAAAAGCTGTGCCCGCTGTGCCAGGCGGGTGCCGATGCACGTGCCTGGCGGCTGCGATGTCCGCCAGGTACCCGCGATCGGCTGTCACAGAGCCAGGGACGTGGATCTCTGTGTGTAAACACAGATATCCACGTCCTGTCAGGGAGAGGAGACCGATGCTGTGTCCCTTGTACATAGGGACACAGATCGGTCTCCTCCCCCAGTCAGTCCCCTCCCCCCACAGTAACAATCACCTAGCAGGGAACACATTTAACCCCTTCCTCGCCCCCTAGTGTTAACCCCTTCCCTGCCAGTCACATTTATACAGTAATCAGTGCATATTTATAGCACTGTTCGCTGTATAAATGTGAATGGTCCCAAAAATGTGTCAAAAGTGTCCGATGTGTCCGCCATAATGTCGCAGTCACAATAAAAATCGCAGATCGCCGCCATTACTAGTAAAAATAAATAATACATTTTTCTTTCATAATTCTATTCCCTATTTTGTAGGCGCTATAACTTTTGCGCAAACCAATCACTTTACGCTTATTGCAATTTTTTTTTACCTAAAATATGTAGAAGAATACGTATAAGCCTAAACTGAGAAAAAAAAAAAATTTTTTTTAAAAATTGGGATATTTATTTTAGCAAAAAGTAAAAAATATTGTGTTTTTTTAAAAATTGTCACACTATTTTTGTTTATAGCGCAAAAAAAACCCGCAGAAATGATCAAATAACACCAAAAGAAAGGGGGAAAAAAGGACGTCAATTTTGTTTGGGAGCCACGTCGCATGACCGCGCAATTGTCATTCAAAGCGTGACAGTCCTGAAACCTGAAATTTCACCTGGGCAGGAAGGGGGTTATGTGCCCAGTTGTCAAGTGGTTAAGAGAACAATATGCATTGCCAAACAAATCTTTCTATAGATATTTACAGATTAGGCACGCTCTTGCAGCTCAGTATAAAGGAACTGTAATGGAATGGAGTAAGACTCACTGCTCCAGGAAATTATCAACACAAGAACATCAAAGGGCCTAATATCAAAAGTTTATCCTAGTATATATAAGGGGAGCCTCAGAGGAACACAAGGCCCGACATATAAGAAGAAGTGGGAAAGAGATGTTGGTAATATATCTGAGTTACAGTGGGAAAGAATCCTGGAAATCGCCTCATTGGTTTCATTATCTCCCTCCCAGAGGATGTCTCACCTGTTAAAAAAAAAGCCAGTGCAGAATAAAAAAAAAATCTGAATTACACACCCCCCGCTCTGCCGCTCCTCCTAGCTTATGGGGGGTTTATTTTTTTCCATTATCTGTGCCCCTTTGTGATGATCATGTTCTCGTCGGACCGGAGGGAATATTTCTTCAGTTTCGGGTGCCCATTCAGCTCCGCCCGCATGTTCTTCTGCCTTGGCTCAAGTCCTGGTGGAGTGATCTTCCTCTGCTCCCCACCCAGTAGTAGCTGGGGCCCGGAGAGTAAGACTTGACAGGTTGTGAGGCGGGCGGCGGGTGAGATGGGCAAAGAGTCGCTGATTGCTGCCATCACTAGTAAAAAAAAAAATATGTCCCCGGATTTCATTTAAAAAATCTGGTCACCTTACACTAGTAGCTATCTTAGAATGCTCAGTGTCACAATAGCATGAAAATGACATTGCGCACCCTAGGAGCTGCAAAAGATGTGGGCAACGCCAGAGAAATTGTACAGCAGACTTCTGGGCTTCCCTGACTTTCACTGTCTCAATTGTCTGTCAGAATGTCTAAAGAAAGAAATGTTGGCAACTAGACTTTTCCATTCATTCTTTCATATGTAGCGCTCTTCTCTAGTTAGGCTGCTAGACAGAATTTTACTTTTGGCTTCACTGCAGTCAGTGGAACAGGAATCTCATGTTTGTATCTGTTCAGGGTTTCCTAGCTTGATTTCTTTCACATGCTTCTGGGAGAAGCTTACAGAATATAGGGCAGGGAGGTTCAAATGTCCAGTATAAATATTTATCATGCCTCAGCCAATCCCTAGGAGATATCCAGAAGGTAGCTGAGGAGTTGATAAAAGTTTGGGACGCCTTGGCAGAATGTTCTTTCCACTCCAGGGAGGGCTCCAGTACTCCTGGGGCTGCTGCTCCTTGAAGATAGCTAGTGAGACAAGAATCTGCAGTCTGGGTCTCATCATCCTGTAGTCCTGGTCTGAAAAAAAAGTAAATGTTATCTCCCTCGCTGAGGAACTACCTGTGGATGCTGGGTGGCAGATTGCTCCTGGGACATTGTGAGTAAAGACCTTGCTGTGGACTCTTGGGTGTGCAAGTGCTAGAGGGAACTAAGTGCCAGAAGATGCTAAATGGACTGGAACTGCTCCTATAGAGTCCTGGATATACTGGCCATCCCCTGTTACCTATAGGAAAGGCTGCTTCGAGAAGATTAGTGAGAAGCTGTTCTCCTTTTATTTCTGCTATTATTTGGAGTATCCTGATCCCTAAACCCAGTGTTGCCAACCGCCCGTTAATTTCCGGGCAGCCCGTAAATTTCACCCCATTTTCGAGGCGCCCGTAAATGTCTGTTATGGGCGGTGGTGCCCGTAAAAAAGATGGCTGCGGGCTGACAGCACAACTGCGCATGCGCCGTTCGGAAGCCTGCCAGGCTCGGGATATCTCGTACACGCTCAGCCGGGCGCCGCGGGCGGGCGCATGCGCAGTGATGTAATGCCGCCGCCTGGCGCCATTTCTGAATGCCCGGCGCTCGTTCCCGGCGGCGCCTCGCCACAGTAGGGCCCTGGGGAGGTCAATGATGCCTGTGCCTGGCCTGGATAGGATTCTGGAATGGAGCACTGACTGACCATCCATCCAGGTCAGTCACTCATACATCAGATGTGTATTGTGCACTGCTGACAAAGTATGGAGGAGGAGGGAGGAGGAGGACAGATAGACAGAGCGACTGATCAGGAGCAGAGCCACCCACAGACACAGACCCCCCCCCCCTATACTACGTCCACATAGCCTCTGACCTCCTGTACCATGTCCACATAGCCTCTGACCTCCTGTACCATGTCCACATAGCCTCTGACCTCCTGTACCATGTCCACAGAGTCTCTGACCCCGTACCATGTAAATGGAGAAATATGTTTTTTTTACTTTTGTTTAACCTAAACATGTTAGCAACAGCACTAGCTACATGTTTATAGTTAAAATATTGATATTTTCACTGTTTAGCACTGAAAACGGGCATTGTAGGTACTTTTTTGCAGTGCCAGTAAAAAATGTGGCTCTGTCAGCAAATCTCATGTTTTTTGCCAGTAAAAAATTGGTGGTGTTTGTAATTGTTTGGGGTCCTGCCAGTTAATATTACTTCGGGGGGTTGGCAACACTGTCTGAACCCCTCTTCTGTCCAAGTTATTCAGCAATAAAATAATTCTCAAAAGACATCCCCTAGACTGAGCCTGTAATATCGGTGTGCATGGAACTCTGTGTCTGTGGAAAGCAGCCTTTGTACTATTGTGAAAGAAGAACCTGTAAATTTCCAGCGGCCCCTTTGGGGGTGAGCACTACACCAATTTCACTTAAAAAAAAGAAGAATCACCTGATTTCAGTGTGGAATGTGCATCCCTGTATTCTTTCCATAGTGTTAACTGTCCTTGGTTTTGAAAAGGTCGAGTGGGGTCAGAAGCAGAATTAGCATTATGTCTAGGAACATCCCTGGTTAGCGAGCTGATACTCAATTTCATAGCTGGAAAATATTGAATTAAACAATGATATTATCTATACAAATCTGTAAATTCACAATTAGATCTAGCCAAAATAGGAAACTGTCAAGTGTGCATTCCTTTTCTTTCAATATTCTAATTTCTGCACATTTTAACTTTCATTCAAATACATTTAACAAACTGTATCATCATTACCGATTTCAAGGTTTGGCAATCAACCAATGGGTAAACAAACAGTCATGTGGAAAGTAGCTAGTAAGGAGTCAAACACACTACCAGCACAAAGAATGGATCTAAAACAATGGAGTTTTGAACAAGAAAGGCACATCTAGAGGAAATGTGTGCTTCAGATTATTTCTGGTATTAAATTATTTCTGTTTTTGTATGTTCCTACAGTATACTGTATGTGACACTTATTGTAAAAATATGTACAATAATGAACAAATGACTCTATTTACCTCCCACATGGGTAGCTGCTGGATTTCCATCCATCTGGCCTGTTATTCATCCTTCTGGCCTGCTCCTACACTGCTTGTTTCCATTTGCAATAAACGTGATGTTCATAGGGTAAAGTGAGGCAGCCTGTGATGGCACTAAGTGGCAAATCATATTCAAATGGACTTGTTTTTAATGTTAAAGCCATTTTCAGCTTATCCAGGTCAGTTCTTCAGTACTACTCAGCAAAGTGTAACAGCTTTCTGCTGATCCTTGTGAGCTTGTCATATGGATATTTTTGCTCCCTGGTTAAAGACTGTGACTGATCTTCTTTTTTGGTATCGGACTGCCTGTAATATTATCCTGTTTAATTCAAGGTTATTGATATTTTATGAGACTTGATATCATTCAAGACCATTTTTTGGAAAGTGAGTTTAAGAGTGAGACAGTATATACAGTGCCTTGAAAAAGTATTCATATCACTTGAAATTTTCCACATTTTGTCATGTTACAATTAAAAACGTAAATGTATTTTATTGGGATTTTATGTGATAGACCAATGGAAAGTGGCACATAATTGGAAGGAAAATGATAAATGGTTTTCAATTTTTTTTTACAAATAAATATCTGAAAAGTGTGGTGTGCATTTGTATTCATCCCCCTTTAATCTCAATTCACACTAATGCGTTTTTTGATGCATTTTGCATTTTGCAGAAATGCAGGATTTTTTTAACATGGGTTCCTATGAAACATGTTTACATCAATGCATTTTTGTGCCTCTGCGTTTTTGGAAAGGGTCGGGGCCTTTTTTTACCGCAAAATGCAGCGTTTTGCATGTAATAGAATTCAATGGACCCGCATCCAAAACGCAAGTACCGCGTTTTTACATTGATTTTGCTGCGATTTGCGTTTTGCGTTTTTTTTTTTACACTGTATATAGCTGGGAGGGGGCTGGGAAGCCAGCCGCCGCGTCCTTAACAACCGATGAGTCATCAGTTGTCAGCGGGCTTCCCGCTGAATGTAAAAAAAAAAAGAATTGCCAGATGAAAAAAATCGAGAAAAAAAACAGTGTGGGGTCCCCCCCAGGTCCATACCAGGCCCTTGGGTCTAGTATGGATTTGGAGGAGACCCCCCACACCAAAATTTAAAAAAATGGCGTGAGGGCCCCCCCAAAATCCATACCAGACCCTTATCCGAGCATGCAGCCCGGCAGGTCAGGAAAGGGAGGGGACGAGCGAGCGGCCCCCCTCCTGAACCATACCAGGCCTCATGCCCTCAACATGGGGGGATGGGTGCTTTGGGGCAGGGGGGGCTCTGCACCCCCCTCACCCCAAATCACCTTGGGGATGGGGATAAGGGCCTCTTCCCGACAACCCTTGCCCTGTGGTTGTCGGGGTCTGCGGGCTGGGGGCTTATAGGAATCCGGAAGCCCCCTTTAACAAGGGGGCCCCAGATCCCGGCCCCTCCTCTATGTGAATGAGTATGGGGTACATTGTACCCCTACCCATTCACTAAAAAAAAGTAGTGTAGTGTTAAAAAATACAGTAAACAGTTTTTAACAAGTATTTTATTAAAAATCTTCTTCTTCTCCGCTTCTTCCTCCATCTTCATCCTCCGGTCTTCTCCTTCTCCCCCTGCTTCTTCTTCCGCTCTACTTCTGTCTTCTTTGTTCCGGTGTTCTTTTTCCTCTGCCGCCGCTCCCGCCGCCGCTCCTCCTCCGATGCTGCGTCCCGCTTATCTGTCGGCGCCGATGTCCTGCATTTGTTCAATAACGATGGGGCATGGCAATCGGATTACGTCATACGGTGGCCATGCCCCCTTGTGACGTCATGGAGCCATCATGCCCCGGGCGTTATTTAAGTAATGCAGGACATCAGCGCCGACAGATCAGCGGGACGCAGAATCGGAGAAGGAGGAGCGGCGGCAGAGGAAGAAGAACACCGGACAAAAAAACAGAAGAAGAGCGGAAGAAGAAGCAGGGGGAGAAGGAGAAGACCGGAGGATGAAGATGCGAGAGAAGATGGAGGAAGAAGCGGAGAAGAAGAAGAAGATTTTTTATAAAAGACTTGTCAAACACTGTTTACTGTATTTTTTAACACTAAACTACTTTTTTTTTTGTGAATGAGTAGGGGTACAATGTACCCCATACTCATTCACATGGGGGGCGGGATCTGGGGGCCCCCTTGTTAAAGGGGGCTTCCAGATTCCGATAAGCCCCCTGCCCGCAGACCCCGACAACCACCGGGTAAGGGTTGTCGGGAAGAGGCCCTTGTCCCCATCAACATGGGGGCAAGGTGCTTTGGGGGTGGGGGGCACAGAGCCCCCCCTCCCCCAAAGCACCCATCCCCCATGTTGAGGGCATGCGGCCTGGTATGGTTCAGGAGGGGGGCGCTCGCTCGTCCCCTCCCTTTCCTGACCTGCCGGGCTGCGTGCTCGGATAAGGGTCTGGTATGGATTTTGGGGGGACCACTACACCATTTTTTTTACATTTTGGTGTGGGGGGGTCCCTTCCGAATCCATACTAGACCCAAGGGCCTGGTATGGACCTGGGGGGGGGACCCCACGCTGTTTTTTTTAGCCAGGAATTCTTTTTTTTTTTACATTCAGCCCGCTGACAACTGATGACTCATCGGTTGTTAAGGACGCGGCGGCCGGCTTCCCGGCCCCCTCCTCAGCAACCAGCTATATACAGTGTAAAAAAAAACGCTAAACGCAAATCACGGTAAAATCGCGGTAAAAACGCGTGACCAAAAACGCGGCAAGCACCGCAAAAAGCACTGCAGAAACGCTCAAAAGCAAAATGCATAGATGTGAATCGAGCCTTAGGCCCCTTTCACATATACGACTTGTGATGGAAAAGTAGCAAGACAAGTCGTTTCCCATGATTTCCAATGACAACCATTCATATTAGTACGCCTTCAAGTCGTTCCGACTTCAAAGTAGTCCCTGCGATTTTGATGCCAGTTACACAGGCATTTCACAAAATCGCAGCAAAATCGCGGCCGCGAATCGTGGCAAAATCGCGTCAGGGAAATTGCGGTAAAATCGCGCGACCTTGAAGTCGCAGTAGTGTGAAAGGGGCCTTAGTCTGATACCCCTAAGTGCCGGTTCACACTTGTGCGAGTTGATACCGAATGCGATGCGTTAAACAAAAACTAGATTCGCATGTCATTCAAAAAGTAATTGTTTTCACTGATGGTCGTTCACACCTATGCGAGTTTAGAGCATTGCGTTGCGAATTTAGTCTCCATAGACATGAATGTAAATCGTTCTGGAATCGCATTTGATGGTTCACATATGTGCGAATTCCACCACACTATTCTCCACAAAAACCAGGAAGTACACAGGAAGTTAACACTTTTTTTTTTACATTATGATTCCATTGGCTAGAAACATTAATCGCAGCTATGTCCCACTCCTGAAATTCGCATTAAAATCGTGGTAAAAACACGGTAAATTTGCACCTTAGAATGGACTGAAAAAACGGAACAAATTCACAGCGCAGCAGTGTGAACCGGCACTTAGTGCCGGTTCACACTTGTGCGATGTGAAAACACCGCAAATCCACTGCGGGTTCCCGCATCGCACCCGACACGCACGGCAGTTCACACTGCCATAAGCGAACTGCTGGGGAGTGTCACTATATCTTAACGACACCCCATTTCAGCTTGCGTATCGCAGTGCGAACTGACGGTTCGGACATGAATCGGATCGCATGTGTGTTTTACACACATGCGATCCGATTCTGGTACGAACAGAAAAAAGGGTCCTGCGCGTCTTTGGACCGAAAGCGTTGCGATATCAGCCATACTATTTGTATGGCTGAAATCGCACTACACAGACATCGCATGTAATGTGAACAACAGTGCGCTGCGAATTACATGCAATGTCTGGGCATAGCACAAGTGTGAACCGGCACTAACTAATCTAGTGGAACCAATTGCCTTCAGAAGTCACCTAATTAGTAAGTCCCATTAGTCCATCTGTGTATAATTTAATCTCAGTATAAATACAGCTGGTCTGTGAGGTTTGTTAGAGAACCTTTATGAACAAACAGCATCATGAAGGCCAAGGAACACACCAGACAGGTCAGGGATAAAGTTGTGGAGAAGTTTGAAGCAGGGTTAGATTATAAAAAAAATATCCCAAGCTTAGAAACATATTATGGAGCACTGTTTAATCCATCATCTGAAAATGGAAAGAGTATGGCACAACTGCAAACCTACAAAGACATGGCCGTCTACCTAAACTGACAGGCCAGGCAAGGAAAGCATTAAGCCCCGGACCATTTGGCTGGCCAAAGACCAGAGCACTTTTTTTTTTTTTTAAAAAGCAAATTTTTTCTCAGTTTAGGCCGATATGTATTCTACATATTTTTGGTAAAAAAAAATCGCAATGAGCGTATATTGATTGGTTTGCGCAAAAGTTATAGCGTCTACAAAATAGGGGATAGTTTTATGGCATTTTTATTATTTTTTTTATTTTTTTACTAGTAATGGCGGCGATCTGCGATTTTTATCATGACTGCAACTTTATGGCAGACACATTGGACACTTTTGACACATTTTTGGGACCATTGTCATTTTTACAGCGATCAGTGCTATAAAAATGCACTGATTACTGTGAAAATGACACTGGCAGTGAAGGGGTTAACCACTAGGTGGCGCTGAAGGGGTTAAGTATGTCCTAGGAAGTGATTCTAACTGTTAGGGGGAGGAGCTACCAGTGACACATCACTGATCACTGTTCCCGATCACAAGGAACAGTAGATCAGTGATGTGTCACTAGGCAGAACAGGGGAATGCCTTGTTTACAAAGGCATCCCCCCGGTTCTGCCTTTGCCGACCACAATCGCGGGCTGCCCGGGAACATCGAGTTCCCCGATACCCGCAGGTGCACTCACGAGGCACGCAGCGGGTGTGCTCTCGCGCCCGCTGGGTGGCAAGTTTAAAGGGACATACAGGTACGCCCATTTGCCTGCCCGTGCCCTTGTGTCGAAGTACATCGTCGTGCGGTGGTCGGCAAGTGGTTAATCAGAGAAGCAGCCAAGAAGCCCATGGTAACTCTGGAGGAGCTGCAGAAATCCACAACTCAGGTAGGAGAATCTGTCCACAGGACAACTATTAGTCATGCACAAGAAAAAAGCCATTGCTGAAAGAAAGCTATAAGAAGTCCCATTTGCAGTTTGTAAGAAGCCATGTGGGGGACACAGCAAACATGTGGAAGAAGGTGCTCTGGTCAGATGAGACCGAAATTTTACTTTTTGGCCTAAAAGCAAAACGCTATGTGTGGCAGAAAAAATACAGCCAGAGCTACAATGGGATGGTTTAGATCAAAGCATATTCATGTGTTAGAATGGCCCATTCAAAGTCCAGACCTAAATCCAATTGAGAATCTGTGGCAAGACTTGAAAATTTCTGTTCACAGACGCTCTCCATCCAATCTGACAGAGCTTGAGCTATTTTGCAAATAAGAATGGGCAAAAATGTCACTGTCTAGATGTGTAAAGCTGGTACAGACATACCCAAAAAGACTTGCAGCTGTAATTACAGTAAAAGTTAGTTCTACAAAGCATTGACTCAGGGGGGCTAAATACAAATGCACGCCACACTTTTTACATATTTATTTGTAAAAAAAATTGAAAATCATTTATCATTTTCCTTCCACTTTGTGTTGTTATATCACATAAAATCCCAATAAAATACATTTACGTTTTTGGTTGTAACATGACAAAATGTGGAGAATTTCAAGGGGTGTGAATACTTTTTCAAGGCACTGTGCACAGCTTTGCTTCAAGCCAAAGTTAATTACAAATGCAATGGCAGTAATCTGCAAACCTATACAGTGATGGGTTCAAAAATTAACTTGATGTTGTGTTTTGCACAGTAAGTTTTAAAGAGCGCAATCAAGAAGCATCAATGAAAAAATGTGTGTGGGCCTTTACAGAGAAAAAATGCACTGTGGATAATATAAACTAGTTTAATGGGAAATATCTTGATACTGCCTGAAGAAGACGCCAATGTGCCTCAAAAGACAAACTATTTTGCTTCTCAAAAAACAGTATCTCGCTAAATACAAACTTCTATGTTTGTCAATGGCTAACAAGATACAAAACTCTGCTGCTCTTCTTTAACAGAATGTCAGGAACATGGTACCAACTGTCTGGCTATAAGACAGGTTGTCTGGCTAATGCGTGTGCACATAGACATAGACGTGCACATTTCTATGAGCATAGAAGACTGACTTCACTTTCAATATTGCCCACATGTATGCGCACATGCTGACATGTGTGCATATGCACTGCTGCCAAGTAACCTATTTAGGCCTGGACTCTGCGCTAGTTCTTTGCAGTATGGAATTCAGCCTTGCAACTGTGATCCATTCTTGATATGAATCCTTGATCCTGTTACCAACCCGGCTTCCTCTCTGACCTTGCTTTCAGATTACCCTTGCCTGCTTAAATTTGCTGCCTACCTCTGCTACCGTCCTTGACCTGGACTACTGACCATGCTTCTGCCTAGTGACTCGCTGTCCAGTTGTTGCCAAATTTTGCCTGCTCCTGATTATGCTTACATCCTGGTGTACTTCCACTTGATTGTGGGACCTGATTCCACCATCAACTGGACTTGGTGTTTCCACAGTGAATCACCAGCTATACCTGTGCTCGTTACATACTAGTGCTCCCAAAATCTTGCTAACAGTGTCTACCCCTTGGCTGTCCTTTACTTTGCCACTGCAGCCCCTGTCTCAACATTCAGGGTTGCCCAAACAGAAACTGTGCAAGAGGCCACCCTCATCATCTCAGGCTCTGCATACATGTACGTGACACAGAATAAGTCAGCTTTCTTGATAGATTAGGGTTACCATCTATCGGAAAGCAAATTTTTTGCTATTCTTATGCCGCGTACACATGCTCGGAATTTCCGACAACAAATGTTCGATGGGAGCTTTTGGTCGGAAATTCCGACCGTGTGTAGGCCCCATCGGACATTATCTGTCGGAATTTCCTGGTTCTCAAATTTTCCGACAACAACACTTGTTGTGTGTACACAATTCTGACGCACAAAATTCCACGCATGCTCGGAATCAAGCAGAAGAGCCGCACTGGCTATTGAACGTCATTTTTCTTGGCTCGTCGTACGTGTTGTACGTCACCGCGTTCTTGACGTTTGGAATTTCCGACAACATTTGTGTGACCGTGTGTATGCAAGACAAGTTTGAGCCAACATCCATCGGAAATAAATCCACGGTTTTGTTGTCGGAATGTCTGATCATCTGTACGCGGCATTACTGTTGTAATGTTTTGGTCATACCTAGATTCTTAGACGTATGTCTATTTTACCAGCATTATGCCATATGAGAGTTGGATTATTCTAAAGCCTCGTACACACGGCTGGTTTTCTCGGCAAGAAAACTGATGGGAGAGCTATTTGGCTAGAAAACCGGCCATGTATATGGTTTCTCGTCGGGAAAACTGCCGGGAATCTCGACGAGACAAATAGAGAACCTGCTCTCTATTTTCTCATCGGGATTCTCGTCCGCCTGTTTCCGGACGAGAAAACCGTGTGTATGCTTACCTATCTCCAGGTAAACCCGTGCATGCTCGATGAGACTTCGACGCATGCGCGGTAGCTTACAAGGGTAGTGTAGGGTGAAGCAAGATGGCGGCGACGGCATAGAATGTGACGAGCTCATGCTCGTCGTAGTCGATGATATCACGCGTTCTTGCCATTCAAAAGAACAGCGGTTCTTTTGAATGTGCCGTGTGTACACTCGGCGAGCAAGAAAAGCTTGCCAGGAATCCAGTCAGGAAAACCGTTGTTTTTTTTGCTGACGGGATTCCCAGCCGTGTGTACAGGGCTTAACAAATGCATGTAAAACATGACCATTTAAAAAAACAATATGAAACGATATAAGGCATAGGTAGAAACAAACTGCCAGAGGAAGATCTTAAACATGGCTAGAGGCGATGTCAAATTAAACTCAAAATGAAATAACTGTAGAGATAAAGAAAAGAAAGTGAGGTTGGATAAGCCATACTCCAAAGAAAGTAGTATTGTATGTATGCTCTTTGACAGGACCCCTTTGGGACAAAGGCAGAGAGAATGACATACGACTACTTAGAAGAACTACACAGATAAATAATCAAGTCCTAGGAATGGGATAAAAAGAGATAAAGGAAAAAGCTGCAATCATATCGGAATGGCTTGTGTTTACACAGAATTTATGTCCCATCAAAGAGAAAGAAGAACCACATAATAAATCTATTCAAAACACAAATGTAAAAGCATTGAGTTATTCCACAAATAATCTCTAAAACAATACAAAATGTATTACAGATCACTTTACAAGATTTAATTGTAGAAATTATCTAGTTTTGCAATTTTCAGAATAGTAGTATTTGAACTTTAAAGCATGATGTTACTTCCCATCAGAACCAGGGGAACAGTTTTTTTTTATTAGCAGAACTGCGAAAGCTTCGAGACAATTTCATATTTTTATTGTTGTCTGTCCCTTCTTGTACTGGTCACCTCAATTCCCTCATTTTGTAAGGGCAACCTTCCGCATGAAGTCACTAGCAGCAATACCAACATGGCAGGAGTTCAAAGTCTTCCACATTCTATTCATAAGTAAAATTATGGCTTTAAAATGGCTTTAAAATGGTCCAGTGCTTTGCCAATGGATGTCAAAGCAATAACCAACAAGCATAACTTTATTGCTGGCATCCACAGCTGCATTTTTTTTTGTCTTCACTTTCTCACCACTATGTTCACCTTAGGAAGTGAAGTGACAAAGCCCTCCCTCCTAGTATGGGCTGGCATAGTGATTGGGCATTTAGACACCCATCAATGTCACATGGGGGCAGGAAGAGAATCTTTAGCCCTATTGAAGTTCCAATCCATGATGTACAAAAGGCTATAGATGACTTTTCAAGAAGATTTGTTAAACAGTTTTGAAGTTGTTGTGTAGCAGAGGAGTTTGAACCTATTCCTGTCTGGCCAATGTGTGGCGTTATTGATCCTTTTAAGTACTTTTACCATGGGGCCATTAGACCCCAGCATTGGTCACTTAAGGAACACCTACAGGGCAACCCAGCCTGGTCTAACCAGCACTGCTAGAAATACTCTGTAACCCATCCTGAGCTAAAAGGTTGTACACACGGGCTGAATATTGGGCGCATTCGATAGTATAATATCTCTAACAGCTACCTAATGTCCCAGTGACAATGATACTCATGGATATCTCAGTGACAGTGATACTCGTGGATTTCTGGAACTTAATGTTGATAAGAAAACAAAATCTTTTCATTGCTATTTTAAAATCAGACCTGTAGATGTCTGTGACCATGCTGGATTCTTCTGCACTGTGTGCTCTAGATAGCAACCACCTCAGCTCTTCCTTCCATGCAGGCAGCCCATGCCCCTCTCTCTTTGGCAGGGAAAGCTGCCCCACTCCTCTCCCCAGCAGCTGTGTCCTCCGTGCAGAGCTCTCACTGCAAACAAGTAAAGAGGAAGGA
This sequence comes from Rana muscosa, assembly GCA_029206835.1. Lineage (NCBI taxonomy): Eukaryota > Metazoa > Chordata > Amphibia > Anura > Ranidae > Rana > Rana muscosa. Next base: position 1,028,454,324 of record CM055116.1, read on the forward strand.
AGGAAAAAGAAGCTAGTGGTTGTATCAGCCTCTACATTTCAGTAAAGGAAGTACACTTTGCCCGGGGATGGAGCCCCGAGCTGAAAACATCCAGCAAAGCTCGTACTTCCTCACAGCTTTCTCCTCCTCGCTCCAAGGGCTGAGCTGACAGATGCCGTTGTCACTACTTCTGACAGTGGACAGCACCCCTTTCAGTGCGGCACCCGGGGCAGGTGTCCCCCCTACCCCCCCTAGTTTCGGCCCTGGTACAAATGATGCAGATACGGTCAGGTAGCATATTTCAGCCTACAAGGCCTTAGTCATAACTTGACTAAGGCCTTGTAGGCTGAAATGCATCAACTGACTGTATCTGCATTTGTACACTGTGGTTTTCTGAATAAAAGCAAGATTTTAGAGTAACATCTGGTTGTGCAGATCATCTTTATAGAGAGACAGAAAGGTGGATCCAGTTGTGGAGTAGAAAGAGATTTGCCAAATGAGAGAAAGATAATATTCTGTGCACGGTGAGGTTTCCTATAAACAGAAACCTGGATTTTCTGTATTACAGAAAGACAACACAATGAGTGTCTCAAAGTTTGGAAGACACTGGACGAGCACAACAGCCATGGCATGCATTTTAAGACCTACGGTAATAATTATTCCATCAGCAAAGGTTTGCTTTAAATATAGTTTTTTTTATAGTCTATTTTTTGACTGAGCGCAGAAAAAAAGCACAGCAAAAAATAACAGGCAGTGCAAAACATGAAATGGATAATTTGCTACCTTGCAATAAATTGTCTATAACACACACTTCAAATATGGGCAATACGTAGAATGAAGCACAGAAAGACGTTTTTTTTTTTTTTTCCATCTGCTGGCAGAAGATAATACAATGGATAAATTCTTCATTGCAGGCATAGGATGTAACCTTGAGACCGGATACTCCCTACAAATTCTGATGATCATTCCAGGCACAGTTTTTTTCCAGAAGAGATCCTGAAAACACAGTATGCCCTTTGAATTGCCTATGACATGTTCAGAGCCTCAGGCCAAAGGCAACATTCACCTCCCCCAATGTGCAAAGAAATCTGTCCAGTTCAGTATGAATGTATAAACAGGCAGCATTCCTGTACAAGAAGGTATTTATTATTATTCCAGTTCGATTTTTACATCAAAATATGTGTTTCACCTAAATCGAGCTAAACTGTGAATCTAACCTACCTCTAGGCAGTGGAAATAGGCATATGTATTCATAATGCATTATAGTCTTCAATGTTTTTTGATTTACATAACTTGAAGGGAAGGGATAGGGTCAAAGGAAGTGGGGGAAAGGTGCCGAAATAAATAGATTCAGGTGATGGTTTGAGCTGGTAGTTACTATGTGCATCAGGCACAGGTATGCTGGTAACTACAAATATCAGCAAGCCTTGTTTGTATTTATCGGTTAAAGTCTAACTTCAGCTTAACAAAAAATAATATAAAAAGCAGTTTTCACTACAATGTTCATCCAATTTCCGGAACTGTTCCCTGCAGACTCACCACTCTGAGATGCAGCGCCAGTCTTCTTCTGAGTTGAATGATGCCCAGTGACTCCTGGGGGTGTGTCACCAAGCTGAAATTGGCCTCATAAGAGAGTGATGCAGAGAATCTGCAGCATTGAGGACTCACCCTCCACCAGAGGAAGATAAAGAGGATCTGATGGCATCACAAAACCAGACCAAAGGCCTCAGGAAAAAAGATTTGTGCACAAATAAAAAAAACACTGGTATGTAACTATGGTGGTGGGGGGGGGGGCTCCAAGGCTATGGGAACCACGAGTCTGGAGTTGGAATTGAATAATATAGGTAACTCCAGTGTTGCCTACAAACCTTAAAAAAAATATCCTACTCTGGCTGGTTTTGGATGCAGAGGGTAAGCATCTTTTATGAGTAGCCATTCCTTGCCATCTCCTGGTCAACCCCTTCGGAGTATAAAGCAATTTTATAGACTGGATTTTTCTTGTCGATTGCTATTATTTTTCCTGCTGTAAGTTGCCTGATTCTGATGGCTGATAAACACATGCATATTTCTCCAAAAAAGCTCATTCTTTGTCCAGACTGTACATGCATGGCCAGCCATTATTATTGCCTGAGCATACCGGGGGATTGAGATATGTAAATAGAATGGGAATCCTGAATTGCAATCAAGTTTAAGGGAGAAAATCACAGCTTCCAAATGCCAAATGTGGTTTTAGCATGGCGAGCTTCAGACTATGAATCCCCTCTGTGATAATTCAACCCTATGAATGTTAATTCTCACTGCTCCCATCCTTGACGTTGGAATGCTCAGTACCTGGGGCTCAGAGGAACCTATCATGCTGCAAGTTCCTAATGCATGACCACAGAACTTAACCTTGTCTCTGAAAATAACAACCTTTTTCACTTTGAGACATTATTTTACAGGTACAGTACTTTAGTGTATTGCCTCTGTCCTTTATTGTCCATAAAGACTGTCCTTTTACTTTCCTTCCTCACCAGTGCCACTTTCTTGTAAAATAAGTCAAAAGAATGCTTTAAGCCTGCAGCCTCCCTACACTACTGCCCTTTAAAAAATAAAAAATAAAACAGCTTGACCCTACAAATACATGCCAAGTTTGGTCCGGGACTCCAGCTGTCTGCTGTCATTACTTCCACTGTTGCAACTTTGCCTTGCCAGTGTGTGATACAGAGGCTCTTAAAGTGAAGCAAAGCATAGTGGCCTGGAATGTATACAGCCTTGTCAGGCTGTAATGGTTGCACTCGAGTGGGCAGCCGGGGGGGGGGCTTTAAAACCAAGATTCAGACACCCCCCAGCTGTCCGTGTAAAAGACCACAAAGAAATAGTGAGACAGAATATTTGAAACTATGTTAATAACGATTTCCACTTTAGTCCTGCATGACCTTCCTGCACAGCTCTTCAGTCCAGTAACTCTGTGCGTGAAAGCTCTCACTTGACTCTTGCTGTAGGTTAAAGTGTACGTAAATGCAAAATGTTTTTCATTTCGGATAGAGTAGGTAAGAATTAGCACCTTTGTCAATTTGTTAATTATTATGTGTACATGTTGGTGAGATGCACCCTCTCTATTAGTCCTGGTGACAACTATTACCTAAACAAAAAAGCGAGAGAAACCAACCAACATATTAGAGTTGTCACTAGAGCCAGTAGTAAAGGGAAAATCCAAGTAATTCTACAGTGCCGTGGGGACAGCAGGTGTAACGAGTGAGAGCTGCAGGGGACCCAGGAGATTGACACTCCTGGGTCCTGTAGTAGTGTCAGGTTTTCAGCTAACTTCAACTGTATTTATAACAGAATCAGAGTGGTGTTCAGCAAGCACTGGGAAAGGTGAGTATTTAAGGGGTTACTAAACCCAGGACCCTGCATTCACTACACCTGGTCTCCAACAGTACACAGAACATAGAAATGCAATTATTTAAGTAAATATAAACTGCCAAATACCTTTTCTTATCAGCAGTATATAGCAATCTTGTGACTTCTATCAGTGTCTGGTTTAAGCTTTTAGGATGAGTTTTCATTCTACTCTGACAGTCCTGTGAGGCTGCAGGACCCCTGACCCTCCGTCTTGACAGTGCTGATTGGCCCTGTGCTGATCACATGCAACCTCCCAAGAAAAAAAACTCTCTAGCAATACACACCAAACTGAGCATGTGCAGATTGACTCCAAAGGCTCTGTGCTATCAGCAGATGGATTGGGGACAGTGGAAGAAGGGGAGATCAGAGAAGACAGGATCAAACAGCCTTTTTACACAAAAGGGTGAAAAGAGAGCCGGGCTCTCAAAACAAATGGGATTTTATGGGAGACACCAGTACTGTTTAAACGTGAGCACAAAAGACAAGATTGTATAGAAAAATATAATTTTTATTACATCATTAAAATACACAGTTCATAATTTTACATAGGCTGTGAGAGAGTTTGGGAAACAAGATACTTGATTTTGCATCTAGTCAACATGTTTCACACAGTTGTGCTTCATCAGGGCCTTGCACTCATCTTTTGTTTCCTCTGGTCTGTACAGGACATAAAAATATGTCATTAGTATCAAACAATAAAAATAATTAAAGTACAAAAAAGTTACAGAGTTTCATCATTACATAATGTAATATTGCATCAATGTTAGCAATAAAAACTGGAAGTGATTTCGGGTGTTCGCAGCAAATTCAAAAAGCAGAACACCCTGTAAAAGTCTATAGGAGAAATCTAAAGTGCTAATTTTAAAGGCTTATATGCAAGTTATTGTCATAAAAAGTGTTTGGGGACCCGGGTCCTGCCCCAGGGGACATGTATCAATGAAAAAAAAAGTTTTAAAAACGGCCGTTTTTTCGGGAGCAGTGATTTTAATAATGCTTAAAGTGAAACAATAAAAGAGAAAAATTATTTTAAATATTCCTAGGGTGGAGTTCCCCTTAAAATCAATGACTTTCAATGACTTTTCTCTGTATTGCCGGGAGCCGACAATTCATTATAGCCGTGAGTACTTTTAAATTACTTTTTTTCCTTCAGAAATGACACTTTGTGCAGGGACAGTTCTAAGCACGGAAAACAAGCGCTACTTTACAGGCATACTATACACACCCCCTAGGTACGAAATTTAAAGGAATATTTCACTTTTATTGTTTCACTTTAAGCATTATTAAAATCACTGCTCCCGAAAAAACGGCCTTCCCCAAACACTTTTTATGACAATAACTTGCATATAAGCCTTTAAAAATAGCACTTTAGATTTTTCATGTTCGCGTCCCATAGACTTTAACGGTGTTCGGATGTTCGAACAAATTTATTGCCTGTTCGCATGTTCTGATGTGAACCGAACTGGGGGGTGTTCGGCTCACCCTAACTAGCATGCTTTACTGTGTATACACACTGATTTTACTGTTGTGGGTTTATAACATTTTATTTTATTTTTTTACAGTTAACAAAATTATAAAAAGTGGAGTCACTTTGAATAGATACATAAAACCTTCAAATACAGCGTCTGTTGTACAGTATGTAATCCTCTCCTTCACCACATTATGTGTGTTACTATGAAAAGGTGCTTATCAAACTTCACCATGATGTTTTTTAAATTCAGTTCTGCTTACTTTGAAGTATACAGTATACTGTGATTTTTTTTTATTATTAAAACACCAAAAAAATGTGTGCATAAAACATATCTGTAAAACATATGATGTTTGTATTTCCTGACAAATAATACATGTATTTATTTTTTAAAATCAAATCTTTTTTTTTTTTTTATTCTTGGTTTACACCACATATAAACCATACAACCATCATCCTTTAAATATAGCATTGTATATATCAAGTATCACAAAGATAAAACAATCCACAATTTCCTCTTCCATTCCACCCTTACATTCCCCCTTATCCCTCTTCCCTTCACCAACTTCACTTTCAAACTCCCACCCTTAATGAACTTCCACTTCTATCCATTGTTTCACATAGTTTTGAATTTCTTGTTGTTTCCCCTTTTAGTGTATATAAATTCTTCTTTATTAATCATGTCCTCTATCACCTTCCTCCATTCTAGCACTGTGGGGGGGGGGGGGGGGTTCACCGATTGCCATTTCTGCGCAATAAGTTTCCTTCCCTGGAACAAACACCTTGTAATTGCCGTTTTTTTATCTCCTACTACCCCCCTTTCTTCCACGAGGCCCAATACACATGTCTTAGCCTCCAGCTGCAAAGCGGTCTCAAATACCGTATTTGTTATTTCCACAATCTCCTTCCAATACTGATATAGCTTGGGGCACCTCCAAAACATATGCATTAGGTCTCCCCTGTCGTCCCCACATCTCTGACATCTTGCATCCTGTCTCCTACCAAACTGGAACATTCTTTGAGGTGTGTAGTATGCTCCGTGTATCAGAAAAAGGTGGGACACTATATGCGAGGGAGACAGTGACACTCTGGGTCCTGCTTCTAATATGCTTTTCCACTGTCCCCCCCGACAGTGGGCCCACATCCCTTGCCCATTTATCCTTATTTTTAGTGTCTAATTCCACGCCTTGGTCCGCCTCCTCTATATGCCCATACAGCTCTGATATCATCCCTCTGGAGTCTTCTGCATTTACCAGTTTGCAGAGAAGAGGCATGTTGTTCCATGCTGGTGGGCCCTGGCCAAATTGTGCATTCGCCACATGTCTAACTTGCAGGTATCTGTAAAAGGATCTATTTGGGACTGCGTATTCTTCCCTTATCTCCTGAAATGATTTAATTCGCCCTGCTTTGAAGATATGTGATATTAGGTGTATTCCACCCCTATCCCATTCTTCAATTTTTCCCATAGCTTTAAATTCTATTAGGTTGTTGTTATCCCATATTGGGGAATATTCAGAAAATCCACTATATCCCAACATCCTCTTAGTGATGTCCCAGCATCTTACCATCAGTTGAGCCGTGGGGCACCTAGAGCAAAAAGAGTCTGCCTCCACTGCCTCAACCATTGTGTCATGGCTGGTATCGTTCAAAATTTACCCCTTTACAGCTTCTCTACCTGCAAATAGATTGCTACCCCGCATATGCTGCATCTGTGCGGCCAGGAAATAGTGTCTCGGGTTTGGAAGTGCCACTCCCCCCTTCTCTTTTGGTTGCTGTAGGATTCGGAGGCAGATCCTAGCTGTCCTCCCCCTCCATATCAGTTCCCAAAATAAACTATCCAGTTTTTTAAACCAAAGTTTGGGAATCCATACGGGAGAGTTATGCAGGATATACAGGATTTGCGGCATCCAAACCATGTTCACCAGGTTGCACCGACCAGCCACGGAGAGTGGGAGCCGGTTCCAAACTCTGCACTTCTGTCTCAACTTAGTCATCAGAGGTACCAAGTTTCCATCTATGTACTGCCCTGGATGTCTGGTGACAGTTATTCCCAAATATTTCATTTGGTTCACAACTTTCACCTGAGTTATCTGGCGTGACAGTGGGTCTATCGGCAAGAGTGCTGATTTGTCCCAGTTGATTGTTAGCCCTGAGAATTTGCCGAAAGCCCCTATTATGCCCATCACTGTCGCCAGTGAGGCCTGCGTATCCCCTAGAAAAAGTAAGATGTCATCCGCATACATAGCGATCTTCTCCTCCCCCAGTCTCCTCCTGAAACCCTGTATTTCCGGGGATGCCCTTATGGCGATAGCCAGTGGCTCCAATACAAGGGCGAAAAGCAGGGGCGACAACGGGCACCCCTGCCTTGTCCCCCTCTCCAACCAGAACCACTCCGAGCACTCGCCATTTATCCTCACCTTCGCCCTAGGGCTTTCATACAAGATTTTTATCCATTGGATAAATTTAGGACCAAACTTGAATCCTGCCAGCCCCCTCCATAAGTAGTGCCACTCCACGCTATCGAACGCCTTGGTGGCATCCAAAGACAGAACCGCTCTGGACCCCTCCTCCTCTATTGGCAACTGTATGTTTAAATACGTTCTTCTTATGTTGGTGCTTGTGGATCTACCTGGAATAAATCCAGTCTGGTCCAGGTGTACCAATTTTGAGACCAGTTTGTTTAATTTCATTGCCAGTATTTTGGCTAGAATCTTCACATCTGAGCACAATAAAGATATCGGCCTATATGAAGATGTCTCGAGTTGGTTTTTTCCCTCTTTTAGTAGAACGATAATTGTTGCCTCTGTCATAGATGCCGGTAGCTTCCCTTTACCTGCCGCCCAATTAAATACCTCCAAGAGTCCTGGGAGCAACGCCTCGCTATAGGATTTGTATATTTCAATTGGCAGGCCATCTGGCCCTGGGGCCTTTTGGCCTGCCATATTGGCTATCGCCAGTAGTGATGAGCCGAACACCCCCGGGTTCGGTTCGCACCAGAACCCGCGAACGGACCGAAAGTTCGCACGAACTTTAGAACCCTATTAAATACAATGGATGCGAACGTTCGAAATCTAAAGTGCTAATTATAACGACTATTATGCATGTTATTGTCCTAAAAAGGGTTTGGGAACTCGGGTTCTGCACCAGGGGACATGTATCAATGCAAAAAGAAGTTTTAAAACGGCCGTTTTTCTGGAGCAGTCATTTTAATGATGCATAAAGTGAAAAAAAAAAGTCAAATATTCCTTTAAATATCATACCTGGGGGGTTTCTAAAGTATGCCTGTGAAGTGCCACGTGTTTCCCGTGTTTAGAACTGTCCCTGCACAAAATTACATTTCTAAAGGAAAAAAAGCCATTTAAAACTGCTTGCGGCTTTAATGTAATGTCTGGTCCCGGTAATATGGATGAAAATCTTTAAGAAAAATGGCATAGCTACCCCATCACACACCCCCCCCCCCACCCCAGCCCATTACCAGCCCCTTTGGGTCTTGTATGGATATTAAGGGGAACCCCGCACACAAAATAAAAAAGGCCCTATATACTCTGAACAGCCGTATACAGGCGGTGCATACAAGACAGGGACTGTAGGTTTGTTCTTATGTAGAATCTGTTTGTAATTTTGAACAGGTACATTGTTTAAGTGTAGCTCCAGCCAAAAAATCTATTTTTAAGCTTTTTGGAAAACATAGGGAAGGGTTATCACCCTTGTAACATTTGTTTTGCTGTCTGTGCAGTGTGCACCTGTTCAGAACAGTTCACCTCACTTTCCGTCCTAATGACAAATGTTTTTTGAAAATTTGGGTTTTTTATTGAAACAAGAATTGGTGATAAAGCATCAGTGGAGAGGAGACACTTTTTTTCCCATATTAACTCTTACAGGAGAGAATTTGCCTTCCTAGGGGTAGATTTCCTCTCACTTCCTGTTGTATCCTTCCGTTTGCAAGGAGGAGTCGTTTGTAAGTTGGATGTTTGAAAGTAGGGGCCTGCCGTATATACTCAGCTGAAATTTGCCCCTTACATGTTGGTGTTGCCACAACCCTGTGAGCCCTCACAGTTACTCTTGGTGGGCGCATTAAAGGGCCCTGCTGTGAATTATTAGATCAAGAATTGTAATTGCATGCCCCTGTTGAACAGGGGCTGAAAAATTGGGCCTTTGGTGGTGGTGGTGGTGGTGGTGTTGACACAACACTGTACTGTAAGGCCTCACAGTTAGTCTTGGTGGGCGCAGGAATGGGCCCTGCTGTGAATTATTAGATCAAGAATTGTAATTACATGCCCCTGTTAAACAGGGGCAGAAAAATTGGGCCTTAGGCACTGGTGCCACAACACTACAACCCCTCACAGATACTGTACTTGGAGCACAGCAATGAGCCCTGTTGCAAAGTATTGCATCAAAAATTGTAATTACACGCCCCTGTTAAACAGGGGCTGAAAAATTGGGCCTTAGCCACTGGTGCTGGTGCCACGACACTGCAACCTCTCCCAGATACTCTAGTTGGAGTGCAGGAATGAGCCCTGCTGCAAAGCATTGCATAAAAAATTGTAATTACATGCCCCTGTTAACCACTTAACAACCACCTGCCGACAAATAACGTCGACAAGGTGGTTGCTTAACTCTGGGAGGACGTTATATAACGTCCTCCCAGAATCGCGCTCCCGCGCGCCCCCTGGGGCGCGCACACGGGAAACTCCATGACCGCCGGGTCCAGAGGACCCGGCGGATCACGAATCGCGGTAAATCGCCGCTGATAGCGGCCGTTTACCACGTGATCGCTCCGTCAAATGACGGAGCAATCACTTGTAAACAGACCGGCGTCATTTGATGACGCCGACCGGCGTCATTTGATGACGCCGGTTCCTCCCTCCCCTCTCTGTACCGATCGGTACAGTGTGAGAGGGGAGGGGGAGGGAGCGGATGGCAGCAGCAGCACTGTGGGCTGGATCTGTGACAATTGCAGTCACAGATCCATCCATCCATCCATCCCTGCTCAGCCATCCCTGTGCTATACCCTGCCAATACTCTGCAATACACCCTGCCAATACTCTGCAAAATACCCTGCCAATACTCTGCAATACCCTGGTGCAATACTCTGCAATACCCTGGTGCAATACTCTGCAATACCCTGGTGCAATACTCTGCAATACCCTGGTGCAATACTCTGCAATACCCTGCACAATACTCTGCAATACCCTGCACAATACTCTGCAATACCCTGCAAAATACTCTGCAATACCCTGCGCAATACTCTGCAAAATACACTGCAATACCCTGCACAATACTCTGCAATACCCTGCACAATACTCTGCAATACCCTGCACAATACTCTGCAATACCCTGCACAATACTCTGCAATACCCGCCACAATACTCTGCAATACCCTCCACAATACTCTGCAATACCCTCCACAATACTCTGCAATACCCTCCACAATACCCTGTGCAATACCCTCCACAATACCCTGTGCAATACCCGTGCAATACCCTGCCATACACCGCAATACCCTGCCATACACCGCAATACCCTGCCATAGTCCGCAATACTCCGCAATGCCCTGCAATACTCCGCAATGCCCGGCAATACTCCGCAATGCCCGGCAATACTCCGCAATGCCCAGCAATACTCCGCAATGCCCGGCAATACTCTGCAATAACCACTTCCCGCCCTCCGGCCGTCATATGACGTCCTTGACTTTGTGCGGGGATATCTGAATGATGGGAGCAGCTACAGGCATCATTCAGATATTAGCTTTTTCAGCCGGCGATTCCCTACACCATAAGAACAATCATAGCGGCTGTTCCGCCGCTTGATCATTCTTACGGGAGGCGAGAGGGGATGCCCCCCCCCCGCCGCCCTCCGGTGCTTCTACCGACTCACCGCTACGATCAAAGCCAGGATTGTTGTTTTTTTTTTTTTTTTTTTTTCAGGCTTCCCAGCCTAGAGGTGAGATGTGGGGTCTTATTGACCCCCCCCCCCATATCTCACTGTAAAGAGGACCTGTCATGCCATATTCCTATTACAAGGGATGTTTACGTTCCTTGTAATAGGTATAAAAGTGATCAAAAAAATGTTTAGGGCGGAAAAACATGTCAAACTAAAATAAATAAAGTAAAATGAAGAATAAAATATATATTTTTTTTTAAAGCGCCCCTGTCCCCGTGAGCTCGCATACAGAAGCGAACGCATACGTAAGTCCCGCCCACATATGAAAACGGTTTTCAAACCACACATGTGAGGTATCTCTGCGAACGTTAGAGCGAGAGCAATCATTTTGGCCCTAGACCTCCTCTGTAACTCAAAACATGTAACCAGTAAAAATATTTAAAGCGTTGCCTATGGGGATTTTTTAAGTAGCGAAGTTTGGCGCCATTCCACGAGTGTGTGCAATTTTTAAGGGCGACATGTTAGGTATCTATTTACTCTGCGTAACTTCATCTTTCACATTATGCAAAAACATTGGGCTAACTTTACTGTTTTTTTTTTTTTTTAAGCACAAAATTTTTTTTTTCCGTAAAAAAACGCGTTAAAAAAATTGCTTCGCAAATATCGTGCGAGATAAAAAGTTGCAACAACCACCATTATATTCTCTAAGGTCTTTGCTAAAAAAACATATATAATGTTTTGGGGTTCTATGTAATTTTCTAGCAAATAAATGATGATTTTTACATGTAGGAGAGAAATGTCAGAATTGGCCTGGGTGCTCCAGAACGCCTGAAGGTGCTCCCTGCATGTTGGGCCTCTGTATGTGGCCACGCTGTGTAAAAGTCTCACACATGTGGTATCGCCATACTCGGGAGTAATAGCAGAATGTGTTTTGGGGTGTAATTTGTGGAATTCATATGCTGTGTGTGAGAAATAACCTGCTAATATGACAATTTTGTGAAAAAAAAAAAAGAGAAAAAAAAAATCTTGATTTTGCAAAGAATTGTGGGAAAAAATGACGACTTCAAAAAACTCACAATGCCTCTTTCTGAATACCTTGGAATGTCTTCTTTCCAAAAAGGGGTCATTTGGGGGGTATTTGTACTTTTCTGGCATGTTAGGGTCTCAAGAATTGAGATAGGCCGTCAGTACTTCAGGTGTGATCAATTTTCAGATATTGGCACCATAGCTTGTGGACTCTATAACTTTCACAAAGACCAAATAATATCCACCAATTTGTACTTATTTTTACCAAAGATATGTAGCAGTATAAATGTTGGCCAAAATTTATGAAGAAAAAATAGTAATTTGCAAAATTTTATAACAGAAACGGAAAAAAAATCATTTTTTTACAAAATTTTCAGTCTTTTTTCTCTTATAGCGCAAAAAATAAAAAACCCAACAGTGATTAAATACCACCAAAAGAAAGCTCTATTTGTGTGAAAAAAAGGACAAAAATTTCATATGGGTACAGTGTTGTATGACTGAGTAATTGTCATTCAAAATGTGAGAGCACCGAAAGCTGAAAATTGGTCTGGTTATTAAGGGGGTTTAAGTGCCCAGTGGTCAAGTGGTTAAACAGGGGCATAAAAATTGGGCCTTAGGCACTGGTGCCACAACACTGCAACCCCTCACAGATACTGTACTTGGAGCACAGCAATGAGCCCTGTTGCAAAGTATTGCATCAAAAATTGTAATTACACGCCCCTGTTAAACAGGGGCTGAAAAATTGGGCCTTAGCCACTGGTGCTGGTGCCACGACACTGCAACCACTCCCAGATACTCTAGTTGGAGTGCAGGAATGAGCCCTGCTGCAAAGCAATGCATAAAAAATTGTAATAACACGCCCCTGTTAAACAGGGGCTGAAAAATTGGGCCTTAGCCACTGGTGGCGGCACCCAGAAACAAAAATGTTCTTCCAAGCTATCATCATCAATCGGATCATTGAGGAGGAGGAGGACAGTCAGTCAACATAACAGGACAGTCTCTCAGCTAGTGATGAGCTGAACACCCCCGGGTTCGGTTCGCACCAGAACCCGCAAACGGACCGAAAGTTCGCACGAACTTTAGAACCCTATTAAATACAATGGATGCGAACGTTCGAAATCTAAAGTGCTAATTATAACGACTATTATGCATGTTATTGTCCTAAAAAGGGTTTGGGAACCCGGGTTCTGCACCAGGGGACATGTATTAATGCAAAAAGAAGTTTTAAAAACGGCCGTTTTTCTGGAGCAGTCATTTTAATGATGCATAAAGTGAAAAAAAAAAAGTCAAATATTCCTTTAAATATCGTACCTGAGGGGTGTCTAAAGTATGCCTGTGAAGTGCCACGTGTTTCCCGTGTTTAGAACTGTCCCTGCACAAAATTACATTTCTAAAGGAAAAAAAGCCATTTAAAACTGCTTGTGGCTTTAATGTAATGTCTGGTCCCGGTAATATGGATGAAAATCTTTAAGAAAAATGGCATAGCTACCCCATCACACACCCCCCCCCCTACCCCAGCCCATTACCAGCCCCTTTGGGTCTTGTATGGATATTAAGGGGAACCCCGCACACAAAATAAAAAAGGCCCTATATACTCTGAACAGCCGTATACAGGCGGTGCATACAAGACAGGGACTGTAGGTTTGTTCTTATGTAGAATCTGTTTGTAATTTTGAACAGGTACATTGTTTAAGTGTAGCTCCAGCCAAAAAATATATTTTTAAGCTTTTTGGAAAACATAGGGAAGGGTTATCACCCCTGTAACATTTGTTTTGCTGTCTGTGCAGTGTGCACCTGTTCAGAACAGTTCACCTCACTTTCCGTCCTAATGACAAATGTTTTTTGAAAATTTGGGTTTTTTATTGAAACAAGAATTGGTGATAAAGAATCAGCGGAGAGGAGACACTTTTTTCCCATATTAACTCTTACAGGAGAGAATTTGCCTTCCTAGGGGTAGATTTCCTCTCACTTCCTGTTGTATCCTTCCGTTTGCAAGGAGGAGTCGTTTGTAAGTTGGATGTTTGAAAGTAGGGGCCTGCCGTATATACTCAGCTGAAATTTGCCCCTTACATGTTGGTGTTGCCACAACACTGTGAGCCCTCACAGTTACTCTTGGTGGGCGCATGAATGGGCCCTGCTGTGAATTATTAGATCAAGAATTGTAATTGCATGCCCCTGTTGAACAGGGGCTGAAAAATTGGGCCTTTGGTGGTGGTGGTGGTGTTGACACAACACTGTAAGGCCTCACAGTTAGTCTTGGTGGGCGCAGGAATGGGCCCTGCTGTGAATTATTAGATCAAGAATTGTAATTACATGCCCCTGTTAAACAGGGGCAGAAAAATTGAGCCTTAGGCACTGGTGCCACAACACTGCAACCCCTCACAGATACTGTACTTGGAGCACAGCAATGAGCCCTGTTGCAAAGTATTGCATCAAAAATTGTAATTACACGCCCCTGTTAAACAGGGGCTGAAAAATTGGGCCTTAGCCACTGGTGCTGGTGCCACAACACTGCAACCACTCCCAGATACTCTAGTTGGAGTGCAGGAATGAGCCCTGCTGCAAAGCATTGCATAAAAAATTGTAATAACACACCCCTGTTAAACAGGGGCTGAAAAATTGGGCCTTAGCCACTGGTGGCGGCACCCAGAAACAAAAATGTTCTTCCAAGCTATCATCGTCAATCGGATCATTGAGGAGGAGGAGGATAGTCAGTCAACATAACAGGACAGTCTCTCAGCATCAGCATCAGTCTTGAAGGGATGTGACATTTGAAAATAAATTAGTCTGTTATATCAGCTTCAGGTGTTTGGTAGCTGGTGGTGATCCAAGACTGGTTCATCTTTATGAAGGTCAGTCGATCAACAGAGTCGGTGGACAGGCGCACCCTGTGATCCGTGACAAATCCTCCAGCAGCACTGAATGTGCGTTCTGAAAGAACGCTGGATGCAGGACAGGCCAGTAGCTCAATTGCATACTGTGCAAGCTCTGGCCAGTGATCCATCCTCAAGACCCAGTAAGCCAGAGGATTTTCGGTGGGGAAGGTGTCCAAGTCTGACCTTGCCCCTAGGTATTCCTGCACCATGTATATCAGACGCTGGCGATGGTTGCTGGAACCGATCATACCTTGGGGCTGCGGACTAAAGAATTGTCTGAACGCTTCGGTCAGACGGCCACCTTCCCCACCGCTCCTTCTTTGACTGACCGAAGCCTCAACAACTCGTTGTCCAGGACCAGGAGTTTGTAACCTCCAAGTCTCTGGGAACGCGTTGCACAGACCTTTCTGCAAGGCCTCCCGGAGTTGTCTCATTCTCTGCTCCCTCTGCGACGGTAAGATAAGGTCCGCAACCTTACCCTTGTACCGTGGATCAAGGAGAGTGACCAGCCAGTAATGGTCCCTCTCCTTGATCCGAAGAATACGAGGATCCTTCCGCAGACTTTGCAGGATCAGGGAGGCCATGCAGCGTAGGTTAGCTGAGGCATTCAGTCCGGAGTCCTCTGGGTCATGAAGGACCACATGATCCGCAGCCACCTCCTCCCAGCCACGTACAAGTCCACTGGTTTCTTGGGACTGTAAATCATCCCTAAAAGACTGCTGCTGATGATGCTGAGTGCCAGGCTCCACCTCCATGCTGACACAATCCTCCTCCTCCTCCTCTTCTTCCTGTGCGATGGGTGGGACAGAAGGAACACTGTCTGGGTAAAGGGGGCCTTGAGAGGCAAGGAAGTCCTCCTCTTCCTGCCTCTGTTCTGCCTCAAGTGCCCTGTCCATTATTCCACGCAGCGTATGTTCCAACAGGTGGACAAGATGTACAGTGTCACTGATGCATGCACTGTCACTGCTCACCATCCTCGTGGCCTCCTCAAATGGTGCCAGGACAGTGCATGCATCCCTGATCATGCCCCACTGGCGTGGTGAAAAAAAAACAAGCTCCCCTGACCCTGTCCTGGTGCCGTAGTCGCACAGGTACTCATTGATGGCCCTCTGCTGCATGTGCAGCCGCTGCAGCATGGCCAACGTTGAGTTCCACCTGGTGGGCATGTCACATATAAGGCGGTTCTTGGGCAGGTTCAACTCCTTTTGCAGCTCAGCCAGGCGAGCACTGGCATTTTAAGATCTGCGGAAATGCACACAGACTTTCCTGGTCTGCCTCAGGACATCCTGTAAGCCCGGGTACCTGCCCAAGAACCGCTGCACCACCAGGTTAAGGACGTGAGCCACACAGGGCACATGGGTCAGTTGTCCCTGTCGGAGAGCGGAGAGGAGGTTGGTGCCATTGTCGCAAACTACCATTCCTGGCTTAAGCTGGCGTTGGGTCAACCACCTCTCGGCCTGCCCCTGCAGAGCAGACAGAACCTCTGCCCCAGTGTGGCTCCTGTCCCCCAAACACACCAGCGCAAGCACGGCATGGCATCTTTTTGCCTGCGTACTTGCGTAGCCCCTTGAACGCCTACGGAGCACCCCTGGTTCCGAGGACAAAGCACAGGAAGAGGCCACGGAGGAAGAAGAAGAGGAGGGGGTGGAGGACAGAGGTGTGTCACAACCAGTAGTAGCATTTTGGAGGCGTGGTGGTGGAACAACCTCCAACACTACTGCACCTTGTCCTGCATCCTTCCCAGCTGCCAAAAGAGTGACCCAATGGGCCGTGAAAGAAAGGTAACGTCCCTGTCCATGCCTGCTGGACCATGAGTCAGCGGTAATATGCACCTTACCGCTGACCGCCCTGTCCAGCGAGGCCAAGACATTGCCTTCCACATGCCGGTAGAGAGCCGGAATCGCCTTCCGTGAGAAAAAGTGGCGTTTGGGAACCTGCCA
Organism: Rana muscosa; assembly: GCA_029206835.1. NCBI lineage: Eukaryota > Metazoa > Chordata > Amphibia > Anura > Ranidae > Rana > Rana muscosa. The sequence continues at coordinate 1,028,470,880 of CM055116.1, forward strand.
CTGAGGAACCGCACATTGCACAAACTCACGGAAGGGGGCCGAGTCTACCAACTGAAAAGGCAGCAGTTGAAGCGCTAGCAATTTAGCCAAGCTAGCATTCAACCGCTAGGCATGTGGATGGCTGGGAGTGAACTTCTTTCGACGGTCCAGCAGCTGGGGCAGGGAAATTTGCCTGCTAGAATCGGACGTTGGTGTACTGCTAGCAGAGTGCCTGCAAGTACTTGGCTGTGACAAACCTAATTCTACACCTTCATTCCTCTCAGAGCAGGATTCAGAGAGGACTGAAGGTATAGTGGGGTTGGAGATCCCAGCTGATGCGGTGCAAGAAGAGGTCAGCTTTGTTCTTTGGTGTGGGTCTTTAAGGTAGGCTTGCCAACGAGCTGCATGGCAGGTCAACATATGTCTGGTCAAGCATGTGGTGCCCAAGCGGGTGATGTTTTGGCCACGTGATATACGCTTGAGATATATGTTGCAAACAGCAGCTGTGCGATCTGATGCACTCAACTCAAAAAAGGCCCACACCAAAGAACTTTTTGAATAACGGGCAGAGGCAGCGCCCTGCACAGGCGGAGCTCTGCGGTGTGATTCCGTCGGTGTGCTGCCCTTACGCTGGCCCCCCGAGGGCATCCTGCCTCTTTGGAGATGTGCCTCCTCCTCATCCTCCTCCTCCTCCTCCTCCTCTCTCCTATTAGGCACCCACGTGGAGTCAGTGACCTCATCATCACCTCCCTCCTCATCACTGGAGCCAATCTGGCAGTATGCTGCAGCTGCTTGAGCATGACTGCCAGATTGGTGTCCTTCTTGAGCATCCCCTCTCTCTGCTCTCACGCTACTGCCTTCCTCTAGCTGAGTATCATCATCAGACCCTTCGAAACGCTTGGCATCCTCCTGGAGCATGTACCCAACACTGTGCTCAAACAGTTCGGGGGACTCTTCAGGAGGACATGGTTAGTCTAGGGAAGGAGTGACTGATGATGACATTGATACCAGGGAAGAGGACGCTTTGGCAGCTGCTTTGCCAGTACCCTGAGCCTGGGTGAGAGAGGATGAGGAGGATGAGGAGGGCTTGGTCATCCACTCTACCAAGTCTTCGGCATGATGCGGCTCAACACGTCCAGCTGCCGAAAAGAAGGACAAGCGTGTCCCATGGCCACGTGCTGATGGCGATGCACCGCGTCCATGACCAGCACTGTTGTCTCTAGACACAGAGCCTGCTTGCCCTCTTTTATTGGCTCCTGACTGTCTGCCTCTCCTTGTTTGCCTTCCAGACATTCTAATGGCCTGCAGGGAAATGGGAAAACCAGCAATACAGGCTAAGTTCAGGTGTAATATGGTCAGGAGGCACACTCCGCCCGCTGTAAGTGCCGCAAAATCCTGTTGGTGTAACACACCAGGAAAAAGCAGCAATACAGGCTAAGTTCAGGTGTAATATGGTCAGAAGGCACACTCCGCCCGCTGTAAGTGCCGGAAAATCCTGTTGGTGTAACACACCAGGAAAAAGCAGCAATACAGGCTAAGTTCAGGTGTAATATGGTCAGGAGGCACACTCCGCCCGCTGTAAGTGCCGCAAAATCCTGTTGGTGTAACACACCAGGAAAAAGCATCAATACAGGCTAAGTTCAGGTGTAATATGGTCAGGAGGCACACTCCGCCCGCTGTAAGTGCCGCAAAATCCTGTTGGTGTAACACACCAGGAAAAAGCAGCAATACAGGCTAAGTTCAGGTGTAATATGGTCAGGAGGCACACTCCGCCCGCTGTAAGTGCCGCAAAATCCTGTTGGTGTAACACACCAGGAAAAAGCAGCAATACAGGCTAAGTTCAGGTGTGATATGGTCAGGAGGCACACTCCGCCCGCTGTAAGTGCCGCAAAATCCTGTTGGTGTAACACACCAGGATTAAGCGGGCTAACTTCAGGTGTATAATGTGCAGGAGGCTTAGCAACAATGACACTGACACTGTCCCCTGCCTATCCTTCTCTCTCCCTGCACACAAGGTTTATCAAAGTATATGACACTGACACTCTCCCTGCCCATCCTTCTCTCTCCCTGCACACAAGGTTTAGCAAAGAATATTGAAATAACTATGGCTAAAGCTAAGGTTGGGACTTTTAGATGAGGCAGTAACTATTGTGCCTCCATCCCCGGCATTTTGAAAAAGGAAAACTAAAGGGTGGGACTTTGAATGAAGCATACTGTAAACTTAAAAGAGCCAATCACTGTGGACATAGTTTATTACTACAAGAGAGGCATACATTACATGTAAAATAGTAACATTTTATAATAATAGGTCACGATATAAGAGGCTAGACAGTGCATGGTAATACATAAATGTCTCCACATATATACATAATGACAGACCAAAATTGCATAGGTAACATGTAAATAAAATAACTATGTTGGATAGGTTCAGGATGATAAAATACAGATAATGAGATTAGAATTGTGACGTGGCATTATCATATCGAAGCTCTACGCGTTTCGTGGTTTAAACCACTCGTCAGGAGCTTATGCATAGTAATGGGGTATCTATAGTAAGATAAAAAATGCCACAATGATATAATAATATAAAGAAGGTATAGACTTATAAAACAACAGAAGAAAAAGGGGGAACAAACAAGGTCCCAAGCACTCTCACCTATCTGTGTTGTAAGAGTATAATTGTAGAATAATATCGAAGGTAGCGGGCAAATGTATAGAAAACATCCTCCCCGGGAGCTGAGACGGTAGTGCCCATAGCACGGCAGTGGCGCCAGCAGCCAGTTATAGGGGTAAAAAGATATGGCCAGTTGTCAACTGAGTTAGAGATAGTAGGTAGTGTCGTTCAATTAGTAAACGTGTTCCCGGTGGTATCTGTGAAATTAAAAGATTAATGAAGTCATATACTAATAGACCAGTTGGTAAACTGGAAAGGGATAAAGGTAATGAGGGTGAGGATATCAACGTAACTGGATAAACAAGTGAAGGTAACCATGGGAAATGTGCGAAGAAACCGAAGGGGTGTTGTAGGTGACAAGGTAAAGGCTAAGTACCTGCTAGGGTATGTAAGGGAGATAGTCCAAAGTGCAAACGTGTCAGCCGGATAAAACAAACTAAAGTGATGGCGCTGGGCTAGGAAGATGTATATATAGCAGCCGTGAATGAAGGGCAGCCGTCCACGTCACGCAGCGTCATGGAGGGGTGGAGCTAACTGCCTGAGCAACGTGTAGTGCTCGGCGTTTGGCGCCAAAACCTCCCCCGTGGTAGACGCGAGATGAACAAACATGTCGACGGCACGGCGTCAAAAATGACGTCAGCCGATTGGCATGTGGGCGTGGCATCGACGCGCAACGTACGCCTAGCCCGCCCCCTCACAGAGGGAGGGGAGGGGGAGGTGACGGAGCGCGTCGCAGCTCCCAGGGATGATGAGGCAAAAGCCTAACCCCAATACAGGACCTGGTACCTATAGTTAAAGGGAAACCATATGGGCAGATGGTGCGTCACAATTATTGGTAAAAAAGGTAGCTTCCATCCCCGAAAGATGTTGAAATAACTATGGCTAAAGCTAAGGTTGGGACTTTTAGATGAGGCAGTTTTCCTTTTTCAAAATGCCGGGGATGGTGCACAATAGTTACTGCCTCATCTAAAAGTCCCAACCTTAGCTTTAGCCGTAGTTATTTCAACATCTTTCGGGGATGGAAGCTACCATTTTTACCAATAATTGTGACACACCATCTGCCCATATGGTTTCCCTTTAACTATAGGTACCAGGTCCTGTATTGGGGTTAGGCTTTTGCCTCATCATCCCTGGGAGCTGCGACGCGCTCCTTCACCTCCCCCTCCCCTCCCTCTGTGAGGGGCGGGCTAGGCGTACGTTGCGCGTCGACGCTACGCCCACATGCCAATCGGCTGACGTCATTTTTGACGCCGTGCCGTCGACATGTTTGTTCATCTCGCGTCTACCACGGGGGAGGTTTTGGCGCCAAACGCCGAGCACTACACGTTGCTCAGGCAGTTAGCTCCACCCCTCCATGACGCTGCGTGACGTGGACGGCTGCCCTTCATTCACGGCTGCTATATATACATCTTCCTAGCCCAGCGCCATCACTTTAGTTTGTTTTACCCGGCTGACACGTTTGCACTTTGGACTATCTCCCTTACATACCCTAGCAGGTACTTAGCCTTTACCTTGTCACCTACAACACCCCTTCGGTTTCTTCGCACATTTCCCATGGTTACCTTCACTTGTTTATCCAGTTACGTTGATATCGTCACCCTCATTACCTTTATCCCTTTCCAGTTTACCAACTGGTCTATTAGTATATGACTTCATTAATCTTTTAATTTCACAGATACCACCGGGAACACGTTTACTAATTGAACGACACTACCTACTATCTCTAACTCAGTTGACAACTGGCCATATCTTTTTACCCCTATAACTGGCTGCTGGCGCCACTGCCGTGCTATGGGCACTACCGTCTCAGCTCCCGGGGAGGATGTTTTCTATACATTTGCCCGCTACCTTCGATATTATTCTACAATTATACTCTTACAACACAGATAGGTGAGAGTGCTTGGGACCTTGTTTGTTCCCCCTTTTTCTTCTGTTGTTTTATAAGTCTATACCTTCTTTATATTATTATATCATTGTGGCATTTTTTATCTTACTATAGATACCCCATTACTATGCATCTGCTCCTGACGAGTGGTTTTAACTACGAAACGCGTAGAGCTTCGATATGATGATGCCACGTCACAATTCTAATCTCATTATCTGTATTTTATCATCCTGAACCTATCCAACATAGTTATTTTATTTACATGTTACCTATGCAATTTTGGTCTGTCATTATGTATATATGTGGAGACATTTATGTATTACCATGCACTGTCTAGCCTCTTATATCGTGACCTATTATTATAAAATGTTACTATTTTACATGTAATGTATGCGTCTCTTGCAGTAATAAACTATGTCCACAGTGATTGGCTCTTTTAAGTTTACAGTATGCTTCATTCAAAGTCCCACCCTTTAGTTTTTCTTAGCAAAGAATATGACACTGACACTATCCCCTGCCTATCCTTCTCTCTCCCTGCACACAAGGTTTATCAAAGTATATGACACTGACACTCTCCCTGCCTATCCTTCTCTCTCCCTACACACAAGGTTTAGCAAAGAATATGACACTGACACTCTCCCTGCCTATCCTTCTCTGTCCCTACACACAAGGTTTAGCAAAGAATGGATTTGACACTGTCCCTGCCTATCCTTCACTTTCCCTGCTCCGGAACACACTACACGAGGCCGCCGCGCTGGCGGCCTTTTATAGTGTGGGGCGTGTACTAAACCCCCTCAGCTATAATTGGCCACAGGCATCCTGCCTGTGGCCAATCATTGCTCTCCTCGCTGCCGGCGCTGTGATTGGCCAAGCATGCAGGGTCACAGTGCATGCTTGGCCAATCACAGCGCCGGGATTACACTGCGATGGCGCAGTGTATTGTAGGCCGTTCGCGTCACTCGAATTTGGCACGAACGGCCCAAATCGTTCGTTGTTCGCCGAACGCGCGAACAGCCGACGTTCGAGTCGAACCTATGTTCGACTCGAACACCGAGCTCATCCCTAATCGCCAGTTGTAGCTCTTCCAGCGCAAGCGGTGCCTCCAGTCCCTCTTTGTCTTCCTCTGATAGCTGGGGAATCTGCAGTCCTTCGAAAAAAGTCTCCATTTCTCCTTCTACACCGCTATGCTGCGTGCTACTATACAACTGTTGATAATACTTTCTAAAGACTTCTACTATTTCCGGGGTTCCACTCTTAATTTCCCCTTCCTCATCATGAATTGCTGGAATGACAGATAGAGGAGCATTGGCCCTAGTTAATAGGGCCAGAATTCTACCCACTCTCTCACCCTCCCCAAAGAAGGACTGCCTTTGGAACAGCCATTTGTTTTCCGCCTTTCCCAACAGCAGCTCCTGTCCTTCCAGCCATTCTTTGTGTCTCTCCAAGGTTGGGTTTTCCACGTAGCTGACCTCTACCCTTTTCACCTTCTCCCTTGCTGCCACCTCCTTGGAACGTGATTGTTTTTTGATGAGTGAAATTTTCTGAATTAAGATTCCTTTTAGGAATGCTTTCAAAGTATCCCATATAACCCCACTGAAGCTGAGCCTTTGTTCAAGATTATAAACTCCTTTATGCTAGCGGTTATCGCCCCCGTCTCTTTAATTATTTCCAACCAAAATGGGTTTATCTTCCAATCCCTTTTGCTCTGGCCTCTACCTGTCATGATTTCAAAAGTCACTGCTGAGTGATCCGAGATACTTCTGGGTTCGTATTCCACCCCCCCTCCCCACCTCCCCCAGTGCTTCTTCGTTACAAAGTACAAAGTCTATCCTGGACAGTGTCGCGTGCGTTTTTGAATGGCAGGAGAACTGCCTTTCCCCCGGGTGTCTTTCCCGCCACACGTCCACCAGCCCCGTCTCCCAACAAAATTGAAGAAGGGGGCTGCCAGGCGTGCGGGCGGCGAAGGCCCCGGCCGGGAATTTATCCAAATTTTTGTTCATCATCATATTAAAGTCCCCCGCCACTATAACAGGTATACCCGTCTTGTCCATAACGAATTCCATTAACTCCCAAAGTATCTCTGTGCTAAACGGAGGAGGGATATAAATATTAGCCACCACATAGTCCTTTGTCTCTATCCGGCAAAAAAGGAATATATAACGCCCCTTCGAGTCCACCTTGCTCTGCCTGCAGGAGAACACCAGTCCAGAATCCACCAGTACACTTACCCCCCTTGAATAGGAGGTGTATATGGAATGGTATTGTACCCGGTATCTCTTATGTTTTAGTATGCTAATCGTCTCCCTGTCCAGGTGCGTCTCCTGCAGGCACAATATCTTAATGTTACCCGCTTCCGCTGTTGAAAAAATTGCTTGTTTTTTGACCGGGTCTTTTACCCCCCCAGACATTCCATGAGCACACCTTTATGCTTCTGGCTAGATTTGGGGTTTTCCTCCTGTTTTCCCTACTGTCTGTCATCTACCCCATTTATCCCTATTTTTACAGTGTACCACCATAAACACCATATACCTTGTGTTTAGTATTCCCCTTCAAAAAATTGTATGTTACTTGTGGATTCCGCCTTATATGTGCTTGTACCCCACCCCAGAATTCTTCCCCCACCCCCCTTCCCTCACAATCACACCTCTTCACTCATTCCCATACCTTGCCCTCCCACCCAACCTCCCCTCCCTCCACCCTCTCACCCCTTCTTTGCCCTTTTTGGGAACCCCTTTGAGGGCTTCTTAAGTGACCGTAACTACCCTTTAGGATGTGTTTTGCTACCTTTTCCCCATGAAAGTGTACATTTCTATACCCCCATCTCTGTGCAAATCTCAAAACATTCATAACAACAAAAAAAATACACTTTGATCCACCCCATTTCCTTTACCACCCCCTGCCCCCCTCCCCCACCCACCCATGACCAACTGTGTCCGACTGTGTCCAAATATCCAAATGTGTATCAAGAGAGAGAGAGAAAAAAAAAACCAAAGGAGCAAAAAAAAAAGGGGGTGATTTAGAAGAAAAAAGGGGATTAAAAAAAGAACCCTCCGACTATAATTTCCCCTCATTCGCATCCAGCCATGATGTCAAATCAGCTGGTGTGCTAAAAAACATATTTTCCCCCCTTACTGTTACCCGCAAACGCGCTGAGTAGAACATTGCGTATTTCACTCTGTTTTACATTAGTCTACGCTTGCATTAGTTAAATCCTGCCCTTTGTCTCTGAAGTTCGGGGGAAAAATCCGGATATATTGAAATTCTTGCGCCTTTGTGTTGTATTTCCTTCATCTCTCTTGCCTTTTGGAGGATGCTCATTTTGTCTGAAGAATGTAAAAGTTTGATAAGCATTGGCCTTGGTGGACCTCCTTCCGCTGGGGCCCTAAAAGGAACTCTGTGGGCTCGCTCGATCGAAAAAAACTTTGATAAACTGTCCTCACCAACCACACTTTTGAGACAGTCTTCCATAAATTTAGTAGGATGGTTGCCTTCACTTTTCTCGGGGAGGCCTAGCACCCTTATATTCTTCCTGCGTAATCTGTTTTCCATATCGTCGATTTTACTGACGCACATGCTCAGCTGATCTCTCATTACTTTCATCTCTTTTTCCATCGGGCTAACTTCATCTTCCAACTGGCTGAGTCTCTCCTCTAGCACCGTGGTCCGAGTGCTGATTCCCTGTACGTCATGTTTAACTACAGACATGTCCTCTTTAATTTCTTTCAGCTGGCCAAAAATTTCAGTTAATGATGATTTACAGTTATTAATTGCTTGGAAGATTGCTTTCATAGATGGCTCCTCCTCCTCCGCTGCTCCGGTGGTTACCTCCATTGTTTCTGTCGGTGCCTTTTTCTTTGCTTTCTTTGTCCCTGGGTTACTTACAGTGGTTACCGTGGTTACAGTGGTTACCGGTGTCGCTGGCGCTGATGCTGGTACCTGACCTTGACCTTGGTTTTTCCTTGGGGTGTTTGGTTGTGACCCCCCTGATCCCCTTTTAGGAGTCTGACCAGCTGTTTGCACCGGAATATGCGTAAATTTCTCCAGCTTTGCTGCAGCTGTGGCTGCAGCATGGCTTGCCTTTGTCCCCCGCGAAGGCTGCGTATGTGCCTGTTGCTGTGTCCCGGTGCTCATACAAGCCCCCTCTTTCCTCGTCATTACCGACAATGTCCCCGGCATTGCAAAAAAAAAAGGGAGAGAGAGGGGGGGCAAGGGAGGACCATTTTACTCCACTCCCTGCCCACTATAACACCTAGACCTCTGAAACTTTATGCCTCCTGCATCCACACTGTGGAGAGGGTACAGAGAGGGTACAGTGGGGCACCCCAATACTCCACCCCTTCCTCCAAACAAAAATAGAAAGTTCTCACCCAGCCACACTGCCACACCGACCATCCAGTCTCTGCCAGAGGAATGAGAGAGACGAGCCGACACTCCTCATGTAAGTTGCATGTGCCGTGTCCCCTTCCTGCGCCTGGTGCTGATGCTGGTCCCGGGGTTCATTGCCACCCCCGTCAGAAGGGAGGGGGAGGGCGGTGGGGATCTCTCACGCCGCTGCCTTTTCTCCCCTATTGCGGCGTGCTGATGTCCTGCGAGCCGTTCATTCGGCTCGTCCAGCGTGACTTCCGGGTGACCGCCGCTCACAGAGTCCCTGCTCCTATGTGCCCGCGCCTGTTCCCATTCCTCTCCGGGCATCCAGGTGCTCCCCCAGCCGGGGGGTGGAGTTTAGTTGAGAGAGGAGCGTGGAGAGAGGAAGGAACGGGTTACCTGTATAAAAGACACCTGTCCACACACTCAATCAAACAGACTACAACCTCTACACAATGGCCAAGACCACAGAGCTGTGTAAGGACATCAGGGATAAAATTGTAGACCTGCACAAGGCTGGGATGGGCTACAGGACAAAAGGCAAGCAGCTTGGTGAGAAGGCAACAACTGTTGGTGGAATTATTAGAAAATGGAAGAAGTTCAAGATGATGGTCAATCTCCCTCAGTCTGGGGCTCCATGGGGCATTAATGATCATGAGGAAGGTGAGAGATCAGCCCACAACTACACTGTAGGACCTGGTCAATGACCTGAAGAGAGCTGGAGCCACAGTCTCAAAGAAAACCATTAGTAATACACTACGCTGTCATGGATTAAAATCCTGCAACGCATGCAAGGTCCCCCTGCTCAAGCCAGCACATGTCCATGCCCGCCTGAAGTTTGCCAATGACCATCTGGATTATCCAGAGGAAGAATGGGAGAAAGTCATGTGGTCTGATGAGACAAAAATAAAGCTTTTTGGTCTAAACTCCACTCGCCGTGTTTGGAGTAAGAAGAAGGATGAGTACAACACCTAGAACACCATCCCAACCGTGGAGCATGGAGGTGGAAACATCATTCTTTGGGGACAGGATGACTGCACTGTATTGAGGGGAGGATGGATGGGGCCATGTATCGTGAGATCTTGGCCAACAACCTCCTTACCTCAGTTAGAGCATTGAAGATGGGTCGTCACTGGGTCTTCCAGCATGACAACGACCCAAAAACACACAGCCAGGGCAACTAAGGAGTGGCTCCGTAAGAAGCATCTCAAGGTCCTGGAGTGACCTAGCCAGTCTCCAGGCCTAAACCCAATAGAAAATGTTTGGAGGGAGCTGAAAGTCCGTATTGCCCAGCGACAGCCTTGAAACCTGAAGGATCTGAAGAAGCTCTGTATGGAGGAGTGGGCCAAAACCCCTGCTGCAGTGTGTGCAAACCTGGTCAAGAACTACAGGAAACGTATGATGTCTGTAATTGCAAACAAAGGTTTCTGTACCAAATATTAAGTTCTGCTTTTCTGATGTATCAAATACTTATGTCATGCAATAAAATGCAAATTCAATTATAAAAAAATCATACAATGTGATTTTCTGGGTTTTTGTTTTAGATTCCGTCTCTCACAGTTAAAGAGTACCTATGATAAAAATTACAGACCTCTACATGCTTTGTAAGTAGGAAAACCTGCAAAATGGGCAGTGTATCAAATACTTGTTCTCTCCACTGTACATATCACATTTTGGCCACTAGATTGAACTAAACTTATAAGAGTTTATCTATTAGAAAACATATGGAGAAATTTTGCACGAATGTTTCTGACATTTGTGCAGTAGTTGTTTTATAAATAGACTACTTAGTGTTCATGTGATGGAGGTGTAGGTGGAACAGCGGCACGCGGAGAGTAGGAGCACCCACAAAGCTTTTATTGAACCGTAGAGTGGTTGGCTCGCAGCCAGGTAGCAGGAACTGTAGACAGGCAAAGGGCAAAAGTCAGTAACGCAGGGACGTGCACACAGCGAGGATAGCAGAGTTCAGGCTGGTAAAGGGTAATCCGCAACAGGCCGGACTTACTTGTAGGGATAGCAGAGTTCTGGCAGGTAAAGCGTAATCTGTATACAGTTCTAGGCACACAATGGGGATGGCAGAGTTCTGGCAGGTAAAGGGTAATTCGTACACAGTTCTGGCCACACAACGGGGAGGGCAGAGTTCTGTCAGGTAAAGGGTAATTCATACACAGTTCTGGGCACACAGCGGGGATGGCAGAGTTCTGATAAGCAAAGAGTCACTCTACTCACAGGACTGGCAGAAATCGCAGGATGACACACAGCAGGGTTGGCAGGCACAGGGTTAATTCACTCGCAGGATGACACACAGCAGGGTTGGCAGGCACAGGGTTAATCCGCTCACAGGATGGCACACAGCAGGGTTGGCAGGCACAGGCTTAATCCGCTCACAGGATGGCACACAACAGGTTTGGCAGGCACAGGGTTCTTCCACTCACAAGATGGCACACAGCAGGGTTCACAGGCACAGGGTTAATCCTGGCAGGATTGATTACCTGGATTGGAGTTTCCCGGTGGGCCGATGGCTCAGTGGGCCGGTCAGGTGCAGTCCTGGAGCCGCTCCTTACTGACAGTGAGTGATCGTGATTTCACTCCTGTCACCAAGGAGCAGCTGCAGTCACTTGCTGGAGAGAGGATTAGGCTTTCTACTCCCTCCCGCCTGCAGGGGGAGATAGACAGCCGGCAGACTCTCCTTCCTCTCTCCCCTCATCACTTGTCACATGACTGGAGAGAGGAATAAAAAGCTGCCTTCAGAACTGAGTACACATGGGAGAGGGTGCTGATGTATAGGGACTGCTGATGGGGTCACTGAAAATTAAAGTGGGCAGATCCGGATGAAGTCCAGGGCCACATTTTTGTCCCAGTCCAGCCCTGCCCAGCAAGCACAAAGCACCGGAAGAGCTGGACTGAGCTGTGCCTGCAGGGACAGGAGTGGGGTGCGATCGGCGACAGGCAGGTTGCCTGCAGGCGCGGCGGGGAGGCAGACTTCCTGGAACTTAGCCAGGAAGAAGAGGATGCTGACACAGCAGGGGGCAGCTCCCTGGCAACCAGGACTGAGGGCTATGTGCAGACGCCGGGGAAAGCAATGGCTTGAGTGGCCAGTGGGGGATCCCATGCTGGGGATGAGGGGCAGGGATCTGGGGGCTGTCACACAACTGCCCAGTTGCCAATTGTAGAACTGTAGTGTTTTCTTGTGTAGCGGTACCCCTGGAAGGGCTGCTAATAGACTCTGTACACCACTGGTTACCTCAACTCTGCAAATCCTCTCTTACCTCTGATACCTTGGGTTCCATTATGTCACCAGCTGTGATAGTAAATAGAGACTCACACAATATTAACAAAGCAAGTCAGATATGTTTACTGAGACAACATACACAAAGAAATGCATAAGTACTTCAACTTTTGATTAATAATGAATATGCTCCCTTGTCTTATTATGCATGAATAACAATATAAATGCACTACCGATACCTATGTGAACAGGTGAGCAGAAAAGTAAACACCTGGCACTATATATCACGTGTCAGATCTCTCCCCTCTGCCTCCTCAACACAGCAAGAATGAGCTAAGCTGTGATTTATCCAAAGAAAATGGTGTATCTTCCTCCCTTTATTGTGATCCTAAGGATGTCCTCAATTCTGATTATAAGAGACAGAAATGTATATTGAACAAAGGTGTCTGCTGTTTGTGGCCTGTATAGCAGTAGGTTTTACTTCCGTGGAACTTTTAAGTACCACCAGCCAGTCTGTGTAAATGTTATTCAGCGGTACTGTACTTATCTACTTATGTACTTATCTATCACAAGGGCTATGCCCGCTCACCACTATGAACATCAGATTAATGGATCAGATGGGAATAAGGTTCCAGCCGGAATTCTCTGTCTCTGTATCTTTGTTATGTAAAATGGCGGTGCCACGACACGCTGCAGTTCACTGTAAACTGGATTGCAAGTACCTCCGGACACACGCCGGTCCGCTGCACTGAAGTAGCAATGCTGTCCTCAGAGATCCCTCTGGTTCTAGCTGTCCGGCTCCCCGTTGTGTAGGCCGCAGGTTCGTCAGCACTCCCTCTCACACAGACCTCCTGCTGGCAGGGTCAGAATGGCATCCAGAGAGAGCGATCTAGGCCGCACAAGCCCCTTTAATCTTCTCTCCCAGCAGGCTGTTCTGTGCACACAGAATTCTATTACCTGTAGTTCAGATTAGTCCTGCTGGCAGTGTCACTTCCTCTTTCCGAACTACATATTCCATGATGCTTTGCTCTAAATCCTCACACAGGAAGAAAAAACACACACAGAGTCCAGCATACACTAGAGGGAGCCAAACCCATTATAACCATAAAGAAATTGTCCCTTAACCACTTCAATACCAGGCACTTATACACCCTCCTGCCCAAGCCATTTTTGAGCTTTCAGCACTGTCACAATTTGAATGACAATTGCGCAGGCATGCTACACTGTACCCAAACTTTTTTTTATCATTTTGTTCCCACAAATAGAGCTTTCTTTTGGTGGTATTTGATTACCTCTGCAATTTTAATTTTTTGCGCAACAAATAAAAAAAGAGCGAAAATTTCGAAAAAAATAAGTTTTTCTTTGTTTCTGTTATTTTTTTTTGTAAATAAGTACCTTTTATTCTTCAATGACATGCACTGATATGGCTGTACTGATGGGCAGTGATAAGGCAGCACTGATGGGCACCGATGAGGTGGCACTAATGAGGTGCCACTGATGGGCACTAATGATGGGCACTGATAGGCGGCACTGATGGGCACTGATAGGCGGCACTGTTATGCGGCACTGATGGGCACTCATAGGTGGCACTGATGGGTACTTATGGGTGGCACTGATAGGTGGCATGGACGGGCACTGATGTGCACAGATGGGCACGGATGGGCACTGATAGGTGGCACTGATAGACACTGGTGGGTGGCACTGATGACACTGGTGGGTGGAATTGCTGGGCATCACACATTTTTTTGTGCCATGATGGTGCCAGTCAGTGCCCATTTGTGGGCACTGATTGGCATATGTTGTCCATACATTTGTACATGTGGATGGCCATGGGGGACTTACCTGGCCATCCACATGTTAGGTGCTTCTCTGGTGGTCCTGGGTGGCATCCTGGTGGTCCAGTGTGGGCATCCAAGGGGGGGCTGCGCTGATAAACAATCAGTGTGAACCCCCCCTGTCAGGAGACCCGCCGATCGGCTCTCCTCTACTCGCGTCTGTCAGACGCGAGTAAGGAAGAGCCGATCAACGGCTCTTCCTGTTTACATCGTGATCAGCCGTGATTGGACACAGCTGATCACGTGGTAAAGAGCCTCCGCCGAAGGCTCTTTACCGAGATCGGTGTTGCGGCGTGTCAGACTGACACACCGCGCCACCGATCGCCGCGATGCGCGCCCCCACGGGCGCGCGGCGGCTGTTATCCTGCTGGACGTCATATGACGCCCAGTCAGGATAACTGAACCACCGCCCGGCCGTCATTTTGCTATAGGCCGGGCGGGAAGTGGTTAACTTGTAAGCACAGTAGCTGACCTTGGCTACACTTGCTAATTTATATTTACCAAATCATATATAAATAAATTTTCTGCAATTATCTCATGAGATGCTGAAAATGTCAATTCACTATCACCTCATGAGTTATTTACCTCATGAGGTCTGAAGTCCGCTCCCTGCTCTCCGCTGACGTCACTGCCATCAGTCGAGGCAGCGCCAAGTCTGGATCCGCCAGCTGCCTTGATTGATGGCAGTCTCAGCCAGCCTCTGAGACACTGAGACAGCCGCTCCCCGCCCCTCCGATGAGCGTGGAGAAGTAGAGCAGAAGCGATGCTGACTGACAGTCAGCATCGCTCTGCTCGGGGAGGAGTGAAAACCGAGCCATCGTGGTGTTCAGTGGCTCAGTTCTCAGTGCAGAGACGCCGGGGGACAGATGCAGCATCGGTCTGATGCTGCATCCACAGAGGGAAGTATGAATAGCAAAAAAAATAAAAACCCATACTTCTCTTTTAAAGAATGTAAAAATATAATAGCCAATTTGGAGGAGTCTCTACCTTTTTGGGTCACTTTCTCAACAGTAATGCATAGAAACTTAAATATGGAAAAACACAGAATTATCGGGGCTGATTTACTTAACTACTTCCCACCCAGCCACTGCATATATACGGCCGGGTGGGCGCTCCCTCCTTCTTAATGGACATTCAGGAACGTCCCTCAGGAGGACTGGGATCGCGTGTGCACGCGCAGCGACGCGATCTCGATGCGCACGTGTCACCCGGACACCGATCGGCAGGAGGGCTCTGTGATTGCCCTTCCTGATCACATTATGGCCGTGTCCACTCACAGCTGTCATGTGATGTGAATAGAGAGCCGGTTGCTAGGCGATCGGCTCCCCTCTCCTCACACAGAAGTTGTCAGTGAGGAGAGGAGAGCGGATCGCTGCAGCCGGCTGGTGATCAGTGTGTATGAGCTGTTTTTTACAGCTTTTTACACACTGATCACCAGCCTAGTGTTACAACACAATGTAAAACACGCATGTCCTCACACACATGTCCCCACACATGTTTCCACATAGTAAAAACACCCGTCCCCCACATATGTAACAGTAAAATCATATGTCCCAATGATAATCTGCACACATATGTCCGTGATCACCTGCGCACATCTGTACATGATCATTTGCGTACATATGTCCGTGATCACACAAACCAATTATTATACACTTAAAGGAGTTGTAAAGGTACATTTTTTATTTTCTAAATAGGTTCCTTTAAGCTAGTGCATTGTTGCTTCACTTACCTTTTCCTTTGATTTACCTTCTAAAGGTTTGTTTTCTTTGTCAGAATTTCTCACTTCCTGTTTCTCCTCACTGAACTCCACACCATCATCCGAGTGGTGTGGAGTCATCCAGAACAGCTTACTGAACAGCTTACTGAGGATAAACAGGAAGTGAGAAATTCAGACAAAGAAAACAAAGAAAAAAAATATTTAGAAGGGAAATCTAAGGAAAAGGTAAGTGAAGCAACAATGCACTAGCTTAAAGGAACCTATTTAGAAAATAAAAAATGTACCTTTACAACTCCTTTAACGGGATTTTTTTTACCAAAGACATGTAGCAGAATACATTTTGGCTTAAATTTATGACAAAATTCGATTTTATTGTATTTTTTTTTAAATAGAAAGAAGAAAATATTGTTTTTTTTCCAAATTTCCGCTATTTTTTCGCTTATATCGCAAAAAAAAACAAACGGAGTCATGAATAAATACCACCAAAAGAAAACTCTATTTCTGCGAACAAAATTATAAAAATTTCATTTGGGTACATCATAGAATGACCGCGCAATTGTCATTGAAAGTGCGAGAGCGCTGAAAGCTGAAAATTGGCCTAGGAAGGAAGGGGGCGAAAGTGCCCAGTATTGAGGTGGTTAATAAAATCAAAAATGTTGTCTGCGCCTATCCGTGTGCAATCCAGTTTATGTTTTTAACCACTTAACGACCGCCCACCGCCGATTTACGTCGGCAGAATGGCACCGACAGGCAGAATCACGTAGATCTACGTGATCGCCTTTGTGCAGTTGGGGGGTCCATCCGGACCACCCTTCACTGCAGTGAGCGGCCGTTAAGTGTTCGGGAGCGATCAGGCATGAGGGGGCGGCCGCTCGATTCCGCCCCCCCCCTCGCGATCGCTCCCGGCGAATGAAATTGCTTCCTCCTGCCTGAAATGTAAACACAGGCTGGAGGAAGTGATGTCATCTCCCTCGCCGCGGTCTTTTCGTTCCCGGCGCCAAGGAGAGAAGAAGCAGGTTAGTGCACCAACAGTCCACTGACACGTAGGTACACATAGGCACACAAATCACCCCCCAGTCACCCCCAGATCACCCCCCAGGTCACCCCAAAGCCCCCAATCACAGTGTCACTGATTGCAGTGATCATTTATTTTACTGATCACTGCATTTAGTGTCATCTGTGATTGTAAAAAGTTGCAGGGCAGTTAGGATTAGGCCCCTTTAGGTCCAGGGTAGCCCCCTAACCCCCCCCTAATAAAGGTTTAACCCCTTGATCACCCCCCAGGTAACCCTTTCACCCCCTAACTTCAGCGTCACTAAGCGATTGTTTTTCCGATCGCTGTATTCGTGTCGCTGGTGTTTTAGATAGGCAGTTATTTTTTTTTAGGTTCGCCGCAGGTTTTTATTAGTGTCAGGTACCCCCATATATTATTTTAACCCCCTGATTGCCCCTAGAGTTAACCCTTTCACCAGTGATCGCCGTATAAGCGTCACTGGTGTCACTGGTTAGCCAGTAAGTTATTTAGTTATTTAGGTTACCCGTCAGGTTTTTATATAGTGTCAGGTACCCCCATATTTAACCTAATAAAGGTTTTAACCCCCTGATTGCCCCTAGTTAACCCTTGTACCAGTGATCACCATATAAAGGTTACGGGTGACGCTGGTTGATTAGTTTGCTTTTTATAGCATCAGGGCACCCGCCGTATATAACCCAATAAAGGTTTAACCCCCCTGATCGCCCGGTGGGTGAGATCAATTAGGTTTTAGCGCCAGAGAGGGTCTGCGTCACCCCAGGCAGTGTTAGGTTAGTGCCAGTAACGCTAACACCCACGCGCAAAGCATACACCCCCCTTAGTGGTATAGTATCTGATCAGATCTATACTAGCATCCCCAGCGGTTTAGGGTTCCCAAAAACGCAGTGTTAGCGGGATCAGCCCAGATACCTGCTAGCGCCTGCGTTTAGCCCCTCCGCCCAGCCCAGCCCAGCCCAGCCCACCCAAGTGCAGTATCGATCGATCACTGTCACTTA
Organism: Rana muscosa; assembly: GCA_029206835.1. Classification (NCBI taxonomy): domain Eukaryota; kingdom Metazoa; phylum Chordata; class Amphibia; order Anura; family Ranidae; genus Rana; species Rana muscosa. The sequence goes on from CM055116.1 coordinate 1,028,488,595, forward strand.
CCAAACAGAACACACATAACTGCAGCGTTCGCAGAGACAGGCCTGATCCCTGCGATCGCTAACAGTTTTTTTGTAGCGTTTGATATATTTGCTGACGACAGTCAGGTGCTTTTTTTCCTGTGAATCTTACTAGTGTACCCCTAAATTTAGAGCCCAAAATGGCAAGACGAAGGTACACTAGTAAAGAGGCCTACGAGATTCTGAGCATGACAGATAGTGAAGAGGAGGTCACGTATCTGTCAGACTCAGGCTCAGAATATCTTCCCGTAGAAGACAGTGACGTCAGCGGCCCCATGTCAGATAGCTCTGACGACGAAGTTGAGGTCCCTGCTAAGGTCAGGTGTACCCGATCCCGATCTTCTGAGGTTGTTGAGGAGCAAGAATCGCAGGTCTCTCGTATCATGGAGCAGAGTAGTACTAGCGCCGCTATTCCTTCTGGTGAAGTGGCAAGCACCAGCGGCCTAGTACAGCCTGGACGTACATCCAGCACTGCAGTAACACTTGGTGACGTGGCGAGTCCCATAAGTGCAGTTCAAGCTGGCGAGGTGGCAAGCACAAGTAGTGTCCCGCTGCCACCAAGAAGACAAAGGCAGGCCCGTCGTGCCCATACTGCCCTTCCTGCAGAATTCGCCTATCCTGATTGGGTCTCCACCACTTCTGCAGAACCCGTACTTCCCCCATTCACTGCCCAACCCGATATTCAGGTGGAAACAGCTGATTTTATTCCAATTGATTTTTATTCGCTGTTTTTCACGGAAGATCTCTATAGATCTATTGTGGACCAGAGTAATTTATATGCTGGTCAATTTATCGCCGCTAACCCCCAGTTGCTTAAAATTGCCAGAAATTGGAAACCAATTACGGTTTCCGAATTTAAGACCTTTCTGGGCCTTTCCCTCAACATGGGCACACATAAATTTCCGTCATTGCGTGCTTATTGGTCCACGCACCCAATTGACCACATGCCCGTGTTCTCTGCCTCCATGTCCAGGGCACGATACGAGCAGATTTTGCGGTTCATGCACTTCAACGACAATGAACTTTGTCGTCCACGTGGGGACCCTGAATACGACCGGCTCTATAAAATTCGGCCCCTCATAAACCACTTCAACGAACGTTTTGCAGCCTTGTTTACTCCCGATCAAGTTGTCTGCGTTGATGAGTCCCTGATTAAATTTTCTGGCCGCTTGTCTTTCAAGCAGTACCTTCCCAGCAAGCGTGCCAGATACGGGGTCAAGCTCTACAAGTTATGTGACAGGGCAACAGGCTATGTAGTGAACTTTACGGTTTATGAGGGAAAAGATAGTCAGATTGAGTCGGTCAACTGTCCGGATTACATAGGGAGCGCTGGCAAGATAGTGTGGAACTTGGTGTCACCCTTATTCGGAAAGGGGTACCACTTGTATGTGGACAATTATTACACGAGCGTGCCACTGTTTAGTCACTTGTTTGATCATCAGATTGGAGCATGTGGCACCGTGCGACCTAATCGCCGGGGCTTTCCCCAGCGGCTTGTAGATGCCCGTCTTAGGCTGGGGGAGAGAGCCTGCTTGAAGTGTAATAACTTGCTCGCTATGAAGTGGAGGGACAATAAGAATGTTTTCCTTCTTACCTCCCTTCATGCAGACACGACAGTCCAAATTCGTACGGCGACTGGTGTGGAGAAACCCCTCTGTGTCCACGAATATAACCAAAATATGGGAGGGGTGGACCTCAACGACCAGTTGATGGCGCCGTATCTAATTGACCGTAAGGCGAGACGCTGGTACAAAAAAGTGTCTCTATCATTATTCCAATTGGCTTTGCTGAACGCTCATGTGCTATACAGAGCTTCAGGCGGGACGTTATCTCTTCTAAAATTCCAGAATGAGATAGTCACAGAACTCCTGTATCCAGGCGGTTCTGCACCTCACCATCCCCTACCAAATGCAGTAAGCCGGCTGCATGAGAGGCATTATTCGTATGTCCTCCCGAGTACCCCTACCCAAAGCCACCCCCAAAAAAGATGTCGTGTCTGTAGCAAGCGCGGATTTAGGCGTGACACCCGTAGTTTTTGTCCACTCTGTCCTGACAAGCCTGGTCTTTGCCAAGGTGAATGTTTTGAACGCTACCACTCAAAAGTGAAGTTTTAGCGTAGGGTACAGCATTTCACAGACAAGGACACACTTACACAGGGTCTCCCAAGATGCCATTACATTTTGAGAGACCCGAACCATTACAGTTGTAAAGTTACAAAAAAAAGTGTAAAAAAGAAAAAAAAAAACGTAAAAAACAAAACACAAAAAAATATAAAATAAAAAAACCAAAAATAGTTGTCGTTTTATTGTTCTCTCTCTCTCTATTTTCTCTCTATTGTTCTGCTCTTTTTTACTGTATTCTATTCTGCAATGTTTTATCATGCTTGCTTTTCAGGTATGTAATTTTTTGTTTTCAGGTGCGCCATTCAACTGCAGCGCGGAATTATTTATCTTGACAGCAACAGCGTTTGCTCCCACGATACATAAAGCCGTGACTCCAGTGCTGTAGGAGGTGATTTCACCACCACAGTTAAAAAAAAGAGCATATATGCCGAAGCATGGGGGCAGCAGGGGCGGAGGAGCGATTTTGCTCCTAATGCCGCGTACATACGGTCGAAATTCCGACGGAGGCCTGCCCGTGGAAAATTCCGACCGTGTGTACGCGGCATAACTTTTTTGCGGGAGGATGCCCCCATGCTTCGGCATATATATATTTTAGGCACAGGTTGCGTTAAAACATTTTTTTATTTTTTACTAGGTTTTGTTTTGGTATTTGCTTTGCAGGTATGGCATGGTAAGGTCTTACTGTTGTACTGTAATGTTACTTTGTTTTAATGTTAACCACCATTTGCTTAGCAGGTACGCCATTCAGTTGCAGCGCGGATCTATTTATCTTGACAGCAACAGCGTTTGCTCCCACGATACATAAAGCCGTGACTCCAACGCTGTAGGAGGTGATTTCACCACCACAGTTAAAAAAAAGAGCATATATGCCGAAGCATGGGGGCAGCAGGGGCGGAGGAGCGATTTTGCTCCTAATGCCGCGTATATATGGTCGAAATTCCAACGGAGGCTTGCCCGTGGAAAAGTCCGACCGTGTGTACGCGGCATAACCTTTTATGCCGCGTACATACGGTCGAAATTCCGACGAAGGCTTGACCGTGTGTACGCGGCATAACTTTTTTGCGGGAGGATGCCCCCATGCTTCGGCATATATGCCCATCATTAGAAGTGGGTGGATGAAGGGAGGTATTCTAATGGTGGGCATACCCACCAATCAATCTCTTTTTTTCGTTCAGCCAATAGGCTGTATGGAAAAAAAGATTACAATACATGTCCAACAAGGACCAGCAACGTACTGGTATGTTGCTGGACTTTGAATGTTTATACCAGAATGATGCCTGCGGGTTTAGGTATCATCTTGGTATCATTCTTTTCAACCAGCAGCCGGCTTTCATGTAAAAGCAATTCTAGCAGATAATTAGCCTCTAGACTGCTTTTACAAGCAGTGGGAGGGAATGTCCCCCCCCCGGATATAAAAAGCGCCCCTGGGAAATTGGGAAAGCATTTTATCACACCGATCTTGGTGTGGTCAGATGCTTTGAGGGCAGAGGAAAGATCTAGGGTCTAACCCCCCAATTTTTTTCAAAAAAAGAGTACCTGTCACTACTTATTGCTATCATAGGGGATATTTACATTCCCTGAGATAACGATAAAAATGTTAAAAAAAATAAACATGGAAGGCACAGTTTAAAAATAAAATAAAAAAGCCAAATAAATAATAAAAAAAAAAAAAAAAAGCACCGCTGTCCCCCCCTGCTCTTGCGCAAAGGCGAACGCAAGCGTCGGTCTAGCGTCATATGTAAACAGCAATTGCATCATGCATGTGAGGTATCACCGCGAAGGTCAGATCGAGGGCAGTCATTTTAGCAGTAGACCTCCTCTGTAAATCTAACGTGGTAACCTGTAAAGGCTTTTAAATGCTTTTAAAAATGAATGTAGTTTGTCGCCGCTGCGCGTTTGTGCGCAATTTTAAAGCATGTCGTGTTTGGTATCCATGTACTCGGCCTATGATCATCTTTTTTATTTCATCAAACATTTGGGCAATATAGTGTTTTTTAGTGCATTAAAAATAAAAAAAGTGTGTTTTTCCCCCAAAAAATGCGTTTGAAGAATCGCTGCGCAAATACTGTGTGGAAAAAAAAAATGCAACACCCACTATTTTAATCTGTAGGGCCTTTGCTTTAAAAAAATATATAATGTTTGGGGGTTCAACATAATTTTCTTGCAAAAATTTTTTTTTTTTCATGTAAACAAAAAGTGTCAGAAAGGGCTTTGTCTTCAAGTGGTTAGAAGAGTGGATGATGTGTGACATAAGCTTCCTAATGTTGTGCATAAAATGCCAGGACAGTTCAAAACCCCCCCCAAATGACCCCATTTTGTAAAGTAGACACCTCAAGCTATTTGCTGAGAGGCATGTTGAGCCCATTGAATATTTTTTTTTTTTGTCCCAAGTGATTGAATAATGACCAAAAAAAATGTACAAAAAGTTGTCACTAAATTATATATTGCTCAAACATGCCATGGGCATATGTGGAATTACACCCCAAAATACATTCTGTTGCTTCTCCTGAGTACGGGGATACCACATGTGTGGGACTTTTTGGGAGCCTAGTCGCGTACGGGACCCCAAAAACCAAGCACCGCCTTCAGGATTTCTATGGGTGTAAATTTTTGATTTCACTCCTCACTGCCTATCACAGTTTCGGAGGCCATGGAATGCCCAGATGGCACAAACCCCCCCCAAATGACCCCATTTTGGAAAGTAGACACCCCAAGCTATTTGCTGAGAGGTATGTTGAGTATTTTGCAGATCTCGCTTTTTGTCACAAAGTTTTGAAAATGTAAAAAAAGAAAAAAAAAAAGAAAAAAAAAATGTCTTTCTTAATTTTCAAAAACAAATGAGAGCTGTAAAATACTCACCATGCCTCTCAGCAAATAGCTTGGGGTGTCTACTTTCCAAAATGGGGTCATTTGTGGGGGTTTTGGGCTATTTTGACATTTTATGGCCTTCAAAACTGTGATAGGTAGTGAGGAGTGAAATCAAAAATTTATGCCCTTAGAAACCTTGAAGGCGGGTGCTTGGTTTTTGGGGTCCCGTACGCGGCTAGGCTCCCAAAAAGTCCCACACATGTGGTATCCCCATACTCAGGAGAAGCAGCAGAATGTATTTTGGGGTGTAATTTCACATATAACCATGGCATGTGTGAGCAATATATCATTTAGTGACAACTTTTTGTACATTTTTTTTTTTCTTTTTGTCATTATTCAATCATTTGGGACAAAAAAAAAATATTCAATGGGCTCAACATGCCTCTCAGCAAATAGCTTGGGGTGTCTACTTTCCAAAATGGGGTCATTTGGGGGGGTTTTGTGCCATCTTGGCATTTTATGGCCTTCAAAACTGTGATAGGTAGTGAGGAGCAAAATCAAAAATTTATGCCCTTAGAAACCTTGAAGGCGGTGCTTGGTTTTTGGGGTCCCGTACGCGGCTAGGCTCCCAAAAAGTCCCACACATGTGGTATCCCCGTACTCAGGAGAAGCAGCAGAATGTATTTTGGGGTGTAATTTCACATATGCCCATGGCATGTGTGAGCAATATATCATTTAGTGACAACTTTGTGCAAAAAAAAAAAGTTTGTCATATTCCCGCAACCTGTGGCAAAATATAAAATATTCCATGGACTCAACATGCCTCTCAGCAAATAGCTTGGGGTGTCTACTTTCCAAAATGGGGTAATGTGGGGGGGTTTTGTGCTATTTTGGCATTTTATGGCCTTCGAAACTGTGATAGGTAGTGAGGAGTGAAATCAAAAATTTACGCCCTTAGAAATCCTGAAGGCGGTGCTTGGTTTTTGGGGCCCTGTACGCGGCTAGGCTCCCAAAAAGTCCCACACATGTGGTATCCCCGTACTCAGGAAAAGCAGCAGAATGTATTTTGGGGTGCAATTCCACATATAACCATGGCATGTGTGAGCAATATATCATTTAGTGACAACTTTTTGTACATTTTTTTTTCTTTTTGTCATTATTCAATCATTTGGGACAAAAAAAAAATATTCAATGGGATCAACATGCCTCTCAGTAAATAGCTTGGGGTGTCTACTTTCCAAAATGGGGTCATTTGGGGGGGTTTTGTGCCATCTTGGCATTTTATGGCCTTCAAAACTGTGATAGGTAGTGAGGAGTGAAATCAAAAATTTATGCCCTTAGAAACCTTGAAGGCGGTGCTTGGTTTTTGGGGTCCCGTACGTGGCTAGGCTCCCAAAAAGTCCCACACATGTGGTATCCCTGTACTCAGGAGAAGCAGCAGAATGTATTTTGGGGTGTAATTTCACATATGCCCATGGCATGTGTGAGCAATATATCATTTAGTGACAACTTTGTGCAAAAAAAAAAAGTTTGTCATATTCCCGCAACTTGTGGCAAAATATAAAATATTCCATGGACTGAACATGCCTCTCAGTAAATAGCTTGGGGTGTCTACTTTCCAAAATGGGGTCATTTGGGGGGGTTTTGTGCTATTTTGGCATTTTATGGCCTTCGAAACTGTGATAGGTAGTGAGGAGTGAAATCAAAAATTTGCGCCCTTAGAAATCCTGAAGGCGGTGCTTGGTTTCCGGGGTCCCGTACGTGGCTAGGCTCCTAAAATGTCCCACACATGTGGTATCCCCGTACTCAGGAGAAGCAGCAGAATGTATTTTGGGGTGCAATTCCACATATAACCATGGCATGTGTGAGCAATATATCATTTAGTGACAACTTTTTGTAATTTTTTTTTTTTTTTGTCATTATTCAATCACTTGGGACAAAAAAAAAATATTCAATGGGCTCAACATGCCTCTCAGCAATTTCCTTGGGGTGTCTACTTTCCAAAATGGGGTCATTTGGGGGGGTTTTGTACTGCCCTGCCATTTTAGCACCTCAAGAAATGAGATAGGCAGTCATAAATTTAAAGCTGTGTAAATTTCAGAAAATGTACCCTAGTTTGTAAACGCTATAACTTTTGCGCAAACCAATAAATATACGCTTATTGACATTTTTTTTACTAAAGACATGTGGCTGAATACATTTTGGCCTAAATGTATGACTAAAATTGAGTTTATTCGATTTTTCTTATAACAAAAAGTAGAAAATATCATTTTTTTTCAAAATTTTCGGTCTTTTTCTGTTTATATCGCAAAAAATAAAAATCGCAGAGGCAATCAAATACCATTAAAAGAAAGCTCTATTTGTGGGAAGAAAAGGCGCAAATTTCATTTGGGTACAACATTGCATGTCCGCACAATTTACAGTTAAAGCAGCGCAGTGCCGAATCCCAAAAACAGGCCTGGTCCTAATGGCCCGAAATGGTCCGGGGCTTAAGTGGTTAAACCAAAACCTTACTTTCAAACCACAAAAATGCTTTAAAACTTTCTTGTGTTCAATAAAATCAAATTAAACAAATGTGACAGTCCCAGGTGACTATAATACAATTGGTAGTGCTTTTCTTCTTTCAAATGTTTTCCCCTTTAAATGTGCTTCTCATATCCCACAGTTTTTCCACCTTCACCCTTGTGGATTTCAGGTAAAACAATTGTGCAGCAACTCCCACCACCTTTAACCACTGCGCTCACCTCCAGTTTAGACCTGTTTCCAGGTCTAAAATCGCCTTCCCCTGCTGGGGTTAATTCCAAGCTCCTCAGCTGTTCAATCCCCTTCCACTCTCCTCTCTTCTCACTGAGCTGGCTTTGAATGGACTTCCTTTCCTCCACGTCCCCTCAGTATAAAAGATACACTCCTATTGTTTAGTATATAAAGATTTCACTTTCATTGCATAATATCCATTTACATTAAAACTTGAAAGAGTGCGATTTAAAAGATCATCCGACGGGGCTGCAGCTCCTGTATGCTCCCGTATGTTCCACAACACAATACTCTGTCACCTGACTCCTCCCATGTGTATCGTCATGATCACGTGACTTCCTCAGGGATCTAAGCTAATACTGTATACTGTTCAATATAATTTTATAAAAAAATGTCACCCTTACCCATATAGGGGCATAGATGAATTAAAGTACTATTGGGGAAAGTCTAACAATATATATGTGTAAACAAGAGTACTAATGCGCTACCAAAGTGTTCAAACAAAATATATAATACTAATAATAAAGTGCTATAATGAGGACGTAAACAGCAGCTGACTTCTGTAGTATATCCAGCACCCAGAAAATGTTTTAAATATAATGAAGTAGCGCTAATTACTATTTAACAAAGTGCTATGTGAATAAAGTTAGTGCAAATAAATCTCATATTAATAATAATGATAACGTGCATCACAACAGTGTATAGTTAATAATATAAAGTCCATTTAGGTAAAATATATGCTAAACTAAAACCAAGTCCATGTGAGAAAGTGCTATAATTTGTGCATCCACAGAAAAAATCTCTGATCATCCAGGGAGCAACTCAGTCCTTGTAACAACAGGATAATTTCATGGATGAGCAAAACAACAGTTAAAAGGCACATAGGTCCATTTATTAAAATCGGTAGTTGACAAATATAAGGCAAAAAAACGCCATACAGGTAAAAACAACGTCAAAGATACAGGAACTTCCGGTCACGGCCGTAAAACCAGAAGTGGATGTCACCTAAGCTCCTTCCGACGCGTTGCGTCACTGCCACGTGACTTCATCAAGGGTATAGGAGCTAGGAGACTCATGGTGAGCCTAAATAGACAGGGCAATCAAAAGGGCGTCAAAATTGAGACAAACATTTACATATGCAAATTAAGTGATGAGAGCATGGACATCTGGGAGTGCAAAGGATCACTCTGGCTCTCGCTAATTTCAAACAATGACAAAAATGGTAGCATAAAAGGGAGCCTGAATAACAACATGAAAAGGTGATAATAAACCTAACAAAAAAATATATACCCTTGATGAAGTCACATGGCAGTGACGCAACGTGTCAGGAGGAGCTTAGGTGACATCCACTCCCGGTTTTATGGCCGTGACCGGAAGTTCCTGTATCTTTGACGTTGTTTTTGCCTGTGTGGTGTTTTTTTGCCTTTTTATTTGTCAACTACCGATTTTAATAAATGGACCTATGTGCCTTTTAACTTACTACACTATGGAAATTCTTTTTTCTTGCTTTTAAATCCTTGGATCCGGAGATACATTTCCCAGGAAATTTATATTTTCTCTACCCTTTTTTGATGATGTTAGAATGAATATTTAGAAAGATGGACCACCTTATTGAGAAAAAAATGAATTCATGGTGGGACATTGTCACACATGAAAAATATATAAAGGACAAAATAGTCCCAAGGAGGCTCCGCTGGGATGTTCCCATCAATGATGGGTTGGTGGATGATGATTCAATAGAGGAATGGTTCAACTTTTTCAATGGGAAAGGACTAGATGTTCTAGATTTTCTAATCAAAAGGAAACAGCGAAAGATCAAAAAGATTGATGAACAAATAATGGAACTAAAAGAGAAACTGGACCCAATGAAGGAATTACCAGAATTTATCACCTTGTCAAAACAACTAAACAAAGACATGGTACAAAAAGACAAGGATACTGCAGCAAGGAAGAAGAGAAAATTCCTTAGAGATATTAAAGACAATCAAGAAGAGACAGCCTATAAGTGGCAAGTCAATGCTGTAACTACCTCATCCACTTTCTCTACTCCGGAGAAGGAAGGAAGAAATGCTTTCATCAATACCACTGTAGAACATCCCATGAATCCCAATCAATGGGAAGATCGTCCAAAGACCCCTCAAAATACATCAAAAAATCATCCATCGGCATATAGAACCTCAAATGCCCAAGGACATAATAACCAGTGGAAGAAACCACATTGGAAAAATAATTGGAAAAAAACACCTCATAAAGGTCCTCACCAACAACAATCTCAACCTCAAAATGGATCGCGTCATGAAAGAGTAACTCCGGACCAGGATCAAAATCGAGAGAGAAGCCCAGTCCCGTATTGGCAGGATAGTCGACAATATGCTGAACGTGGAGAAGGGGGAAACTCCTATTACCATGAAAACAGGAGGAGCCCAATACCAACCTCTAATAGGTATGATGCCCTTAGAAGGGATGATGGGCCCTATAGGGCTCTATACCCACAACAATATCAAGACGGGAGAATGTATGCAAATCCTGAATATAATTCCCAGCTAGGGATGAGCTTCGAGTTCGAGTCGAACTCATGTTCGACTCGAACATTGCCTGTTCGCCCGTTCGCCGAACAGCGAACAAATTGGAGTGTTCGCGGCAAATTCGAAAAATCTATGGGAGAAATCTAAAGTGCTAATTATAAAGGCTTATATGCAAGTTATTGTCCTAAAAAGTGTTTGGGGACCGGGGTCCTGCCCCAGGGGACATGTATCAATGCAAAAAGAAGTTTTAAAAACGGCCGTTTTTTCGGGAGCAGTGATTTTAATAATGCTTAAAATGAAAAAATAAAAGTGAAATATTCCTTTAAATTTCGTACCTGGGGGGTGTGTATGATATGCATGTAAAGTGGCGCATGTTTCCCGTGCTTAGAACTGTCCCTGCAAAAAATGTCATTTTTGAAAGAAAAAAAATGCATTTAAAACTGACTCGCGGCTATTAATGAATTGTCGGCTCCCGGCAATACATACAAAAGTCATTGATAAAAAAAAAAAAAAGTGTGGGGGTTCCCCAGAATTCAATTACCAGGCCCTTCAGGTCTGGAATGGATATTAAGGGGAACCCCGCCGCAAATTTAAAAAAAAATTGACGTGGGGTTCCCCCAAATATCCATTCCAGGCCCTTCAGATCTGGCATGGATTTTAAGGGGAACTCCACCCCAAATTTTAAAAAAAAATGGCGTGGAGTCCCCCTAAAAATCCATACCAGACCCCTTATCCGAGCACGCAACCTGGCCGGCCGCAGGGGAAAAGGGGGGGACGAGAGCGCGGCCCCCCCTCCCTCCTGAACCGTACCAAGCCACATGCCCTCAACATGGGGAGGATGTCCCCATGTTGATGGGGACAAGGGCCTCATCCCCACAACCCTTGCCCGGTGGTTGTGGGGGTCTGCGGGCGGGGGGCTTATCGGAATCTGGAAGACCCCTTTAACAAAGGGGACCCCCAGATCCCAGCCCCCCTATGTGAATTGGTAAGGGGTACATTGTACCCCTACCATTTCACAAAGAAAGCGTAAAAAAAATGTTTAAAAAAACACACAAACACCTTGAAAAAGTCCTTTATTTAAAAAAAAAAACATTCCAGCGGTGAAATCCAGTGTCCCGCGGCGATCCCGATGTCCAGCGCTGTCCTTCATTGGTTGTGCCTGAGCGGACCTGATGGGGAACTCCCTCTCAGTATTTTAAATGTATAGACCCGCCCCTTCTAAAGTTCCCCATCAGGTCCGCTAAGCGGACCAGATGCGGAACATGTATTACCAAAGTGAGAGCAGTTCCCCATCAGGTCCGCCCCCTCGGTATGTCTGACCCGCCTACATCATTGTCTTGAGCGGGGAACTTCCTTCACTGTGTAATTTAAATTTACATAGTGAAGGAATGACGTAGGCGGGTCCGACATACCGAGGGGGCGGACCTGATGGGGAACTGCTCTCACTTTGGTAATACATGTATAGACCCGCCCCTTCTCATGTACCGCATCTGGTCCGCTGAGCGGACCTGATGGGGAACTTTAGAAGGGGCGGGTCTATACATTTAAAATACTGAGAGGGAGTTCCCCATCAGGTCCGCTCAGGCACAACCAATGAAGGACAGCGCTGGACATCGGGATCGCCGCGGGACACTGGATTTCACCGCTGGAATGTTTTGTTTTTTGTTTTTTTTTAAATAAAGGACTTTTTCAAGGTGTTTGTGTGTTTTTTTTAAACATTTTTTTACGCTTTCTTCGTGAAATGGTAGGGGTACAATGTACCCCTTACCAATTCACATGGGGGGGGCCGGGATCTGGGGGTCCCCTTTGTTAAAGGGGTCTTCCAGATTCCGATAAGCCCCCCGCCCGCAGACCCCCACAACCACCGGGCAAGGGTTGTGGGGATGAGGCCCTTGTCCCCATCAACATGGGGACATCCTCCCCATGTTGAGGGCATGTGCCCTGGTACGGTTCAGGAGGGAGGGGGGCCGCTCTCTCGTCCCCCCCCTTTTCCCCTGCGGCCGGCCAGGTTGCGTGCTCGGATAAGGGGTCTGGTATGGATTTTTAGGGGGACTCCACACCGTTTTTTTTTTAAATTTGGGGTGGAGTTCCCCTTAAAATCCATGCCAGATCTGAAGGGCCTGGAATGGATATTTGGGGGAACCCCACGTCAATTTTTTTTTTAATTTGCGGCAGGGTTCCCCTTAATATCCATTCCAGACCTGAAGGGCCTGGTAATTGAATTCTGGGGAACCCCCACGCTTTTTTTTTTTTTATCAATGACTTTTGTATGTATTGCCGGGAGCCGACAATTCATTAATAGCCGCGAGTCAGTTTTAAATGCATTTTTTTCTTTCAAAAATGACACTTTGTGCTGGGACAGTTCTAAGCACGGGAAACATGCGCCACTTTACATGCATATCATACACACCCCCCAGGTACGAAATTTAAAGGAATATTTCACTTTTATTTTTTCATTTTAAGCATTATTAAAATCACTGCTCCCGAAAAAACGGCCGTTTTTAAAACGTATTTTTGCATTGATACATGTCCCCTGGGGCAGGACCCGGGGCCCCAAACACTTTTTAGGACAATAACTTGCATATTAGCCTTTATAATTAACACTTTAGATTTTGAACGTTCGAGTCCATTGTATTTAATAGGGTTCTAAAGTTTACACGAACATTTTGTCTGTTCGCAGGTTCTGGTGCGAACCGAACAGGGGGGTGTTCGGCTCATCCCTGTTCCCAGCGTTTTTTAGAAGAACCCCACCAGAGGCCTCCAAGAAATCAAGATGGAGGAAACGGAGGAAGGAGATCACCCAGACCAGAAACAAGGAGGTCCCCCAGACCGGAGACAAGAAGAAAGTAAGATTTAGAGGATGTAGAGCTCGACACAAAAATCTAAATAAAAAGGAAATAATTAGAAATGGCATTATCAACATTAGTGGCAATAATTTAACCCAAGAAAAAATGAGGACTCTAGACAAAGGACACAAATTTGCCCCTAAGAAAAATTTCAATAAATTGAATGAATATGTTGATATACAAAAATTCACAAGGGAATTAAATATTAAAAAATATATGTTATCGAAACCTGGAGACACGACAAGAAAGATTGCCAATTCTGATCGATATGCACATAGCACTTTAAAGAATAAATCGCTTTTTAATCCGCCCCCTGGAAGTGAAGGACATATTGATGTGTTTAAGAGAATGGCGACACAGGATTTGAATAAAATACAAGTGAAGAAAGCCTGGGACCCAATGTTAATTAGAAAGGGAATAAAGCAACTTGAAGAAAAAAAGAATATAGTTATAAGACCTGCAGACAAAGGGGGAGCAATTGTAATATTATCAAAAGAAGCATATCAGAAGGAAATGGAGAGACAACTTGCGGACACTGCTACTTACCAGAAACTTCTGAGTAACCCTACTCTACACTATAAGAAAGATCTCTACAAACTAATAGAAAAAGGAAAAGAGAAGAAATTTCTTAACGAGAAAGAGGCACTTTACCTTGTACCAAACACATGTAGGATACCAGTTATATATATACTTCTAAAAGTTCACAAAAACAAAGAAACCCCGCCTGGTAGACCTATTTTAAATGGGATTAATTCGGTAGGAGCCAGGCTGGGAGAATATTTGGATTATTTTTTACAACCAGTTGTGAAGAAAACTAAATCGCATTTAAAAGACACCAAGCACCTTATACAAATACTTGAAGAGATCACATTAGACGAAGAACAAATATATCTTGTGACAGCGTATGTAGCCTCGCTATATACGAATATCAGTCACCAGGATGCCGTATTAGCCATAAGATGGGCCCTAAGGGAATACAGTTATCTGAAATGTAAACAAAGAAAGTACCTCTTGGAATGTTTAGAGTATAGTCTTAGTCACAACTATTTTTGGTATCAACATAACTATTATAGGCAGATACAGGGGGTGGCAATGGGGGCCAAATACGCCCCCAGTGTCGCTAACTTGCACATGGCACTTTGGGAAGAAGATTCCATATATAAAAATAGACCTAGCCAATTGCTTGTATACAAGCGTTATATTGATGACATATGTCTGATCTGGAAAGGCGATAAAGAGAGCCTTATACAATTTAGCCAAGGTCTGGAAATGAATGACAAAAACATTAAACTAACGTAGGAAATACAAGAATCAAGAATTTACTTCCTGGATCTAGATATTTGTTATGAAGAAAAGAAAATTAAAACCAAAACGTTCTTCAAATTAGTAGATAGAAACAGCTATCTCCCTATTGATAGTTGTCACCACTCTTCGTGGTTAATGAATATTCCGAAGGGACAACTGGTCAGACTCAGAAGGAACTGTACAACAGAATCTGACTACAGACAGCAAGCTGATTTCATTGGAGAACGTTTTATTGATAAGGGATATGAAAAATCCTTTATACAACAAAAGATCGAGGAAGTGGGAAATATAGAAATCAAAACCTTCTAAGAACTAAAGCAAAAGAAGAACCTGATTATGCAGAAATACCATTAATTCTTGACTATAATATGCAGTATAAAAACTTGGAAAAAATTGTGCGCAAACATTGGAAAATATTAACAGCAGATCGTCATCTCACCCAAGTGCTACCATCATTCCCTAGATTTGTGTATAGACGTGCCCCAACACTGCGTAATCTAATAGCTAATAATGTTCTGGACCCCCCTACAAAAAAACCCTTCTCCTTCTTTGAGGGAAAGGGGTTTTATCCATGCAAAACATGCTATGCCTGCCGACTTGTATCTTTCAAGAAAAAGAAGAAAGAAGAATTTAGTGCCACTACCACAGGGAATAAGTACAGTATTAGGGCTTTATTTCTTGCAGGACAGAGGGAGTAGTCTACGTATTGGAATGCCCATGCAAATTCCAACACGTGGGCAGAACGAAAAGACCCCTTTGGAAGCGCCTGAGAGAACATGTTCAGAATATAAAAGCAAGCTATCCGAAACATAGTGTCTCTAGACACTATGCAGAATTTCATGGAAAGGACCCTAGTTCACTCTTGTTCTGGGGCATTGAAAAGTTCAAGCTCCATTGATGAGGAAGTAACAAAATAATTACCCTTAGCAAATCCGAATCACGCTGGATTTTTAAAATGCAATCTCTTGCCCCTGCAGGTCTCAATATAGAGTTTGATTTAAATTGCTTTATTTCTGCTTATTAGTTTTTAATACTATGTCGGGTGATTTAATATATATAATATAATTACTTTCCTATTTTTATTTTCTTTTTTTTATATATTATTATTTTTTAGATATATTTTTTTCTATATATTTATATATTTTTTCTCTCTTTTTCTTCCTATTTATATATATATATATATATATATATATATATATATATATATATATATATATATTATTTATTATCTATTTTTATATTTTATTATTATATATAAAAAAAAATGTATCTATTATTTTTTATTTTTTTGGTCTTTCTTTTCCTTTTTCTTTCTCTTTTTCTCTCGTATTATATATTTTTTTGTTAGGTATCTTATCACCTTTTCGTGTTGTTATTCAGGCTCAGGCTCCCTTTTATGCTACCATTTTTGTCATTGTCAAATTAGTAAAAGCCAGAGTGATCCTTTGCACTCCCAGATGTCCATGCTCTCATCACTTCATTTGCATATGTAAATGTTTGTCTCAATTTTGACGCCCTTTTGATTACCCTGTCCATTTAAGCTCACCATGAGTCTTCTAGCTCCTATACCCTTGATGAAGTCACGTGGCAGTGACGCAACGCATCGGGAGGAGGTTAGGTGACATCCACTTCCGGTTTTACGGCTGTGACCGGAAGTTCCTGTATCATTGACATTGTTTTTACCTGTATGGTGTTTTTTTGCCTTTTTTTTGTCAACTACCGATTTTAATGAATGGAACTATGTGCCTTTTAACTTACTACACTATGGAGATCCTTTTTTCTTGCTTTTAAGTCCTTGGATCCTGAGATACATTTCCCAGGAAATCTATGGCGAGGTTGGAGGCAGTACTACAGTGGTGTCCTGTTCAAAACACATCGAGGAGGGAGTATTCACCGTTGGTTGGCCATTATCGTTCAATGCACCATTAGACCCAGTGGGGTCTTTTTTATAAGGTAAGCGGCCATCACCACAGGGGGAGGATACGAGGAATCTGTCATTTTTATCTACATATTTTCCAGACTTGGACTCCCTTGCCCGTCCCTTTCCTCCGCTCTGTTATTTTGCTCATCCATGAAATTATCCTGTTGTGACAAGGACTGAGTTGCTCCCTGGATGATCAGAGATTTTTTCTGTGGATGCACAAATTATAGCACTTTCTCACATGGACTTGGTTTTAGTTTAGTACCGTATATATTTTACATGAATGGACTTTTTTATTATTAACTATACACTGTTGTGATGCACGTTATCATTATTATTAATATGAGATTCATTTGCACTAACTTTATTCACATAGCACTTTGTTAAATAGTAATTAGCACTACTTCATTATATTTAAAACTAACAATATATATGCTTATTTGTTATTAAAAAAATAAAGTAATACATCGGGCTACTCAGATTGTTGGACCCCTGAAGAGAATAACCATTTCATATCTTCCTCATCCTAACAAGGTTGTAATCTATAGTTTACCACTCCGCTTCTTCAACTCCCACAAGGGTGTAGGACACATTGCACACAACAAGAGCTGGAGAATCACACCCCAGAAATCATGACCAGATTTGCAATAACGAACCCTTAGCAGCAACACCAAAATAAGTCTGAAACATTTGTATATGTCCATTGAAGCAGCATTGGACATCTATACCAATGGGAGAGAAGCTTAAAATTAGTCTCATGTGCCCTAGTTGCTAATGACATACAGTGAGTAAGGGTAAACGCTTTTTCCCATTTCTCTGATTTAATTTGAACATTCAAATCCAGTGTGCACTTATTTGTATATTCCGGAAGGTGAGAATGGGCTTTCAAGTTAAAAGCCCTGTATACTGTAGAAAGAATATGGTTTGGTATAGTATCCTGTAAAAGAAGAGACTTGAAGGTATCCGGTAGGGATGAGCTTCGAGTTCGAGTCGAACTCATGTTCGACTCGAACATTGCCTGTTCGCCCGTTCGCCGAACAGCGAAAAAATTGGGGTGTTCACAGCAAATTCGAAAAATCTATGGGAGAAATCTAAAGTGCTAATTATAAAGGCTTATATGCAAGTTATTGTCCTAAAAAGTGTTTGGGGACCGGGGGTCCTGCCCCAGGGGACATGTATCAATGCAAAAAAAAAGTTTTAAAAACGGCCGTTTTTTCGGGAGCAGTGATTTTAATTATGCTTAAAATGAAAAAATAAAAGTGAAATATTCCTTTAAATTTCGTACCTGGGGGGTGTGTATGATATGCATGTGAAGTGGCGCATGTTTCCCGTGCTTAGAACTGTCCCTGCAAAAAATGTCATTTTTGAAAGAAAAAAAGTCATTTAAAACTGACTTGCGGCTATTAATGAATTGTCGGCTCCCGGCAATACATTCAAAAGTCATTGATAAAAAAAAAAAAAAAAGCGTGGGGGTTCCCCAGAATTCAATTACCAGGCCCTTCAGGTCTGGGATGGATATTAAGGGGAACCCTGCCGCAAATTAAAAAAAAAATTGACGTGGGGTTCCCCCACATATCCATTCCAGGCCCTTCAGATCTGGCATGGATTTTAAGGGGAACTCCACCCCAAATTTTTTAAAAAAATGGCGTGGAGTCCCCCTAAAAATCCATACCAGACCCCTTATCCGAGCACGCAACCTGGCCGGCCGCAGGGGAAAAGGGGGGGACGAGAGAGCGGCCCCCCTCCCTCCTGAACCGTACCAGGCCACATGCCCTCAACATGGGGAGGATGTCCCCATGTTGATGGGGACAAGGGCCTCATCCCCACAACCCTTGCCCGGTGGTTGTGGGGGTCTGCGGGCGGGGGGCTTATCGGAATCTGGAAGACCCCTTTAACAAAGGGGACCCCCAGATCCCGACCCCCCCTATGTGAATTGGTAAGGGGTACATTGTACACCTACCATTTCACGAAGAAAGCGTAAAAAAATGTTTAAAAAAAACCACACAAACACCTTGAAAAAGTCCTTTATTAAAAAAAAACAAAAAAACATTCCAGCAATGAAATCCACCATATTCTTTCTACAGTATACAAGTCCCCAAACACTTTTTAGGACAATAACTTGCATATCAGCCTTTATAATTAACACTTTAGATTTCGAACGTTCGAGTCCATTGTATTTAATAGGGTTCTAAAGTTTACACGAACATTTTGTCTGTTCGCAGGTTCTGGTGCGAACCGAACAGGGGGGTGTTCGGCTCATCCCTGGTATCCGGTTCTCTATTAAATACATCTCTTGAAGGAAAGGATGATAAAAAGGACGATAGTTGCCTATATTTCAGCCAATGTGTAATTGATTGCTGCTGTTTAGGAATCAGATTTGACAACAATAGAAGAGTTCCCTGGCAAAGGAATTGGGATATTCGGTGGCTTGTCTCTTTACTTTTGACAGGAAATGACTCCGTGCCACTGCCTGGGGGAACCGTGGGTTACCGAACAAGGGAGTTATTTGTCCCACTTTGGGAGAAAGTCCCAATTGGATTTGTAATTTTGCCCAGACACAAAATGTGCTGTAAGGAAAGTTAAAGAAGAGAGTAGGCCACGGACAGAAATATCTAACCAGGGAAGCACCTGAAGGTCAAAGGGAGCAATCGACTGCTCTATTTGAACCAATTGTTTAAGGTAAAGTGGTAGAACCAATTCACCAACCGGGTCAAAACGGCTGCCGCGTGGTAGTAGTATAGGTCCGGTGCCCCTATACCACCCTTCGCTTTAGGGAGAGATAGAGTTCTCCTTTGTAATCTAGGTTTCTTGCCTCCCCAAATAAACCGTGTAAAAGTAGATTGTACAGTAAGAAAAAAAAGGAAGGGGGACCACAATGGGTATTCTTTGGAAGAGATAGAGGAAAAGCTGTACTATGTCCATTTTTAAGATGTTGTTCTCCCAAACCATGAGTATCAGGCTTGATCGTAATTCTTGAGATCGTGTACAGTACTCTGCATAAGATGGAAATAATGTTTCATATACAACTTGGTAAGATCTGAGGGAATTCTAATACCCAGATATTTAAGCGTTGAGGTGAAAATTTTAAATGGGAAATTATTCACAAGAGCTTGAGCTTGATGTGTTAAAAGAGATACATTCAGAATTTCTGATTTGGATAATTTTACTTTAAAGTTACTCAGGGCCCCAAAACTTTGAAATTCATACAGAACAGAGGGCATAGACACATGTGAGTTGGTGACATAGAGTAGCAAATCAGCAGAAAATATAGCCAACTTCACCTCCTGTCCGTCTAATGGTATACCTGTGATTGAAGAGTTTTGTCTAAGAGCTGTTACCAGATGTTCCATTACTAAGACGAACAAGAGGGGAGAAAGCGGCATCCCTGACGAGTACCATTTTGGATAGAAAAGCTTGAGGACAAAGATTGATTAACCCATATTTTAGCAGATGGTTTGGTATAAAGTATCATAATTTTTTTTAACAAAATTGGCCCCAGACCTATTTTCACCAAGGTTTTTTCCAAAAAGGGCCAGTCAACACGATCGAAAGCCTTCTCTGCATCAACAGAGAAAAGGCAAGCTGGTATTTTTGCTGATTGAGCAGGATCTATGAGCAATAGAGATTTAAGCGTGTTATCACAAGCTTCTCTCCCCTGAACAAACCCAACTTGGTCTGTATGTACCAAACTTGAGATAAGGGGTTGAGGACGTACTCCGATCACTTTGGCATAGATTTTAACATCTACCAGATATAGGACGATAATTCAAATAAAGCTTTAAATCTTTATCTGGTTTGGGGAGTAGTATGATATGTGCATCAAGTATCTGAGATGGAAACCCATTGGTAGTAGATATGTTATGGAACACCCGGAGCATAAACAGTGTTATATGTTCCTTTAAAGTCTTGTAGAATTTCGATGTGAATCCATCAGGACTGTGACTTCTACCCCAATGGTGTATTAGTAATCACTTCCAATAGTTCCTCAAGTACGAATGGAGAATCCAAAAAATCCCCACTATCCTCATCCAGTTTTGGGATGGTAGTTTCCCGTACATACTCCTGTATACGGCAACTAAAAGAGTATAAGTCTGAAGAGATTGGAGAAGCAAGGTTATACAAAGCTGCAAAATAATCACAGAAGGACTGTGTGAGGGAATGTGGATCTGACGGGATTTCCCCTGATTGCAACGTAATACTTGGTATAAAAGTCTGGGATAAACGGTGCTGTAATTACAAGCAAGTATTCTCCCAGGCTTATGTCAATACCAGTACCTTCCTAAAGCATATCTTTATTGACCACAACTATGTGCACCCTCTAGAGACTGTAATAATGATGACTTTGTCAACGATATATCAGCCAATAACTAGAGTCGGAAAGTTTTTATATGAAGTCTCCAAAGAGCGAAGATTAGATAAAGTATCTTGTAGTTGCAGATCTTTCTTTTTTAAGATGGGCTCCATGTTGTATAAACAATCCTTGCAGCACTGCCTTATGAGCTTCCCATTATAGGGGGAGAAGCAAGGTCTCATCATGCTCATGGTCGGCAATGAAATTTTGAATCACTACTACAATTGCTTGATGACAAAGTGGATCTGACATGAGAGTTTCATTTAAACGCCATGACCAGTCGGAAGGCGAAGTCTGTGGAGAGTATATTGTCAAAAAAAAGAGGTGAATGGTCGGACTATATAAACAACCCAATCCATAAGAGGATTCCATTCCAATACATGTGGTCCAGCAAACAAATAGTCCAACCTGCTATAAGATTGGTGGACCGATGAGTAATATGTATAATTACGATTTTTGTGATTTAAAATATGCCAAAAATCAAGCAATCGATGTTCATTCAACTGTTTTCTTAGGGCCCTATAAACAGCTATAGGAGATATTTGATCTCTGAGAAGTGGTATCTAGCTGAGGTTCTAACACCAAGTTAAAATCTCTTTCTACGAGGATAGTGCCTTCTGAAAATTCTGTCAAGAGAGGAAGGTACCGTGTTGTTGCCTTTATTTGATCATGATTTGGGATATAAAAATTGGCAATTGTAAAATCTTTATTCCAGAGCTGGAATTTTATAAAAAGGTACCGGCCATTGGGGTCGACCACATGCTCCAAAGGAAATATTGGCAGACGCTTATGGATAGTGATGGAGACTCCCCTAGTCTTGAAGGAAGACACAGTACTATGGAACCATCTAGAGTAGTGTCTTCAGGAACATGTTGGAATACTATTTGCTCTAAAATGGGTCTCTTGAAAAAGTATAATATCTACCCTGAATGTGTGAAGAGCATTTAAAATCTGGCCTCTTTTCGATTGATTGTTAATACCATTAATATTATATGAACAGAGTTTCAATGGTGATGACAAGTCAGTTGCCATTTCCTAGCTGCAAAGAGGGGTGAAAGAGAGAAAAAAAAAAGAACACCACAAAAAAGAAAAAATAGAGAGAGATAATCCTTTATGGGCCTGGGGCTACCCAGGGACCAAAATCTGAATAAGGAGATAATAGACAAAGGGGGTAATACACGAGACACAAAGGGAAATGGAATTATCCCCAAAAAATTTAATTTCCACCGGACCCTACCAGAGGGCCGGTGTACCTACAGGGGGGAAGTGGATACGCACACAGGGTGCCCCGATGTGGGACCCCAGGGAAAATTCAACCTTTACTACAGTCACCAACATATATCAAACAACTCAGCACCCCATACATGAACCTCCGGGACCTTCCCTGAACAGATGTATAAGACAAAAGAAGTAAAGTAGCAACAACTAGAAAAAGGCAAAAACACAGCATTTTTCCCCTTTTTCCAATTGTGGTAACAAATGACATCTAACTAGTTCCTCTGCTATGAGGAAGGCTTCGACTAAACGCGTTAGGTCTTCAGAAGTAGCCCTGCTGTTAGTGCTCAATAAAATAATATAAGAAGAAGCATTCGTGTTGCCAGCATTTTTCATTTAACTAGTTCCTCTACCCTGAGCTAGAGTGGCAAATTGGTTCAAGGTTGATAAGTACAACCCCCGCCCATCAACTCTGATGCAAAACCCCAGCCTTTTGACACATGTAGCGGATTTCAGGTGGTACCCATTTAGCGATGAATACCAAGAATTGGCAAACAAATTCTCCATAAGAAGTACAGTCATCCCCTTGGCTCACCATATAAACATGCATATGGTCATATGCGCAAGCACATACAAAATAATTGCCCCAATTTGAGCTAATACCACAACTTCCAAACATATTCATGGCCTGCGCAGGTGATGAGGCCAGAGCAGCAGGTTGATCTAAAACCAACAAATACTGCTTACCCCCTTAACACCATTCCCTCATCCCCCCGCATGACAGATGTCCATGTTACAACTTAATTCATCCATAAATGATCTCTCACTACTTCCTCCAGGTGCAATCACGCCCTCTGGAGCAATATCTCTAACAGAGAGGGAGAGGGGAATGAGAGAGAGAAAAAAAAAACCTTTCTATATTAATGCTGTAATATAATACTGTCACAACACAAGCTAATATACAGAACTTTGTCTTTTTTTTAAAAGTCAGCCCGGCCCCTGAGTTTAAATTCTAGAGCACTTCATGCTTCCCTCTGCTGACAAGCCTTATGGAGATACTGATTTCATTTTCCAGCAGGACTTGGCACCTGCCCACACTGCTAAAAGTACCAATACCTGGTTTAATGACCATGCCATCACTGTGCTTAATTGGCCAGCAAACTTGCCTGACTTAAATCAAATAGAGAATCTATGGGGTATTTATAAAGAGGAAGATGAGAGACACCAGACCCAACAATGCAAACGAGCTGAAGGCTACTATCAAAGAAAAACCTGGGCTTCCATAACACCTCAGCAGTGCCACAGAGTGATCGCCTCCATGCCACGCTGCATCGCAGTAATTCATGCAAAAGGAGCCTCTACCAAGTATTGAGTGCATACTATTCTGTACATGGGCATACTTTTCAGTAAGCTAAAATTTCTGTATTAAAAATCTTTTTTTTTATTGGTTTTATGTGATATTCTAGTTTTCTCAGATACAGAATTTTGGGTTTTCACTAGCTGTAAGCCCTAATCATCAATATTAAAAGAAAGAAATGTTTGAAATATATCACTCTGTGTGTAATGCATTTATATAATATATGAGTTTAACTTTTTGAATTGAATTACTGAAATAAATTAACTTTTTGATGATATTATAATTTTATCAGATGCACCTGTATAGGCAGTACAGAGATTATTGTGTCGACATTTGTTCAAAGTCTTTAGAATACAGTGGTATAGATGGCAATACAATGGCTTAGTAATGTTTCACTACATAAAAATCAATAGAAAAAGAAGTAAATATTCACTGTGTGTCACAATATTATTTGTATGATTAAGCCGTGTTCAAGAACCTATCATGTTGTGTTTTTTTCTTAGTTGTGGGTAGAGGTGTAAGCAATTTCCATAATCTGAGATCTCCAATTTACATAGTAGGTATATTACAGTATCTCTAATACTTTTACTCCAAGTTTTATCGAATTGCAAAGGGCAACCTCTTGCTTCATAACGTCATGTTAATTTATCTATAGGTAATGCTTGGATGATTATTTTTTACATAAATTAAGGTTGAGGGGCTCTGTGTATATCCATTGAAGAGAGACTGTTTTCCTTTCATAATATAGAAGAATCCTCAGGATTACAAATATTGGAAATGTCAAAATGAGTAGGGATAAAGTCAGTGATTTGGGACAAAAAGGATCTGACTTTGTCACAATTCTAAACCATATGCAGTAAGTCGCCAATTTCTTTCTGGCATTTAAGGCAGGCAGGTATATTTTTTTACACATCAAAAATTATCTTAATGGCATTAAAGCCACACTTATTTGCCATAATGTCATAGGATGTGGGTTGCTGGACGGACTGGGGCAACTGAAAGGAATGCTGAATGAATGTAGAATAAATGGGAGGCCTTTGGAGTGTGGTGAGTGTTGAAGTTCAGGCCTGCTATCTCATTTCTTTGAGGATCAGGAATTTTAATTTGCATGTCTCTAAAGAAGTATATTGATGCATTAGTACTGAATATTTTCACTTATTTCATCACACTTTTACATAAATGTACATTATCTGCATTTCCTGTTAACAAGAAGAAAATTTGATACCTATTATTCATGCATATTCATGCATATTTTAACTGTCTGAGGTTCTCAACAGCTTTCTACTAATACAGTCAATTTCTCACGGGAAAAAATATGTTATCCCTACATGTAAAATACATTGTTTAATTTATTATTTTAATTACCGTACTTTGTATTTGCTTATTTTGGTTCAACCACTTTGCAGAACAATCACCAGAGAAACCCCCTTGGCCTCTGTAGGTTGCTGGAATTGTGTGGCTTTAACAACTGTATTTTCATCACTGTAGTAAAGCACTGCAATGTAATTCTCTATTTTGTGGCCAACTGTGTAGCATGTGTATGTGTGTAAAATGTATTCTATGGGGCCTATATCACTCCTCTGTGCTGGAGACCTGGAATAAGGGAGATTGGGAGCCAGACAGAGGAGAGGACCTTGTAGGATAAGATCAACTTTAAACAATTGGATAGGAGCCATGGCAAGCTTGATTCATGTTGGAGATGCAGAGCAGAATTAATTCAAAAGCAACTGGGAGCTGGGTCTGAGAGAAGGCCTGGGTCAGTAATGGTAATCCACAACAGGCACTATGTCAACATGTGAGCAGGGTGCAGCAGGCAGTAAACACACAAGTTAGTTAATAGCAATATATTGTAGAAAGGTCCAACACAATACAGCTAGGCCTGGCTGACCATCCAGAGCCACTTACAAACTGTAACAGCAGTCTGAGCACTTAAAAGTTTCCGACAGTGTCTGCAATGAGGAGCAAAATGTAGCCTGGTTGGTCCGCACCCAAAGGGTAGGGAAAGAAAAGGCAGGTGATCCATTGAGACCCATAAATGCCATACCCATGCCTCCATCCCTGGTACATTGAAAATGAAAAGAGAAAATGGGCTGTGGGACTTTAAATGAGGCATGGATGGGCGTAGGAAAAAGTCTAGGATATCAAGAATGAGTAGACATCACTGTCCCGTTGGGGAATAGTCTGTAGCCATATATACATGCTGCATAGTCAGTCTAAAGAATGGAGATCAAGGCATGGATATAAATATAAAAATGTATTGTATCATGGTAAAAGTACACATGGATCATGCAAACAAAGGCATAGTATAAATAGGGGTTATCACAAAAACATGATCAAAATTCACTGTTGAGACATGGCTGAAGCAAGTAATGACAGTTAAATGGACATACAGAAACAGTGAAAATGATTATCCGGTTAAAAAGTCAAGAATACACTTAATAGATTCATAGTTGGGCAAGC
The DNA here is from genome assembly GCA_029206835.1 of Rana muscosa. Taxonomy (NCBI): domain Eukaryota; kingdom Metazoa; phylum Chordata; class Amphibia; order Anura; family Ranidae; genus Rana; species Rana muscosa. The sequence goes on from CM055116.1 coordinate 1,028,514,278, forward strand.
TTTACTTGACATGCCAGAGCATGGACTCACAGACATCCATCTGATGAGAGGTTCCAGTTTCTCTCTTTCTCTACACTTCAAGCATTCCGCCCTTGCACCCTGTCTGTGCCTCTCCGTCAGTTTGGTGCTGTGCCGTGGCTGTCCGGGTTTCTCCTTGATGGATGTCCCATGCCATCTTCTCTTTGACTCTCCTCTTGATCGAGTGGCCGTTGAAGTGTTTATTGGGGGGCCTTCCCCGCCTCAGCCCCGGGTGAGACACTGTATCCAGGACCACCATTCTACGCCATATTTCAAATGCTTGGGACAACCCCATTCCGGGTTTTGCCATTGTCAAATGACATGCACCCCACTCCTGATGACTGGCTTTAAACGCCAAGAAACGCGTCGAGTCCATGCTCAGGGATGCCAAGTAAAGCCTGCCCAACTACGAATCTACAAAGTGTATTCTTGACATTTCAATTGGATAATTAATTTCACTGTTTCTGTATGTCCATTTAACTGTCACTACTTGCTCCAGCCATGTCTCAACAATGAATTGCGATTATGTCTATGTGATAACTTCTATTTACATTATGCCTTTGTTTGCATGATCTATGTGTACTTTTACCATGATACAGATCTCCATTCTTTAGACTGACTATGCAGCATGTATACCTGGCTACAGACCACTCCCCAACGGGACAGTGATGTTTACCAATTTTTGATATCTTAGACCCTTTTCCCCATGCCCATCCATGAGTCCATGCTCTGGCATGTCAAGTAAAGCTTGCCCAACTATGAATCTATTAAGTGTATTCTTGACTTTTTAACCGGATAATCATTTTCACTGTTTCTGTATGTCCATTTAACTGTCATTACTTGCTTCAGCCATGTCTCAACAGTGAATTTTGATCATGTTTTTGTGATAACCCCTATTTATACTATGCCTTTGTTTGCATGATCCATGTGTACTTTTACCATGATACAATACATTTTTATATTTATATCCATGCCTTGATCTCCATTCTTTAGACTGACTATGCAGCATGTATATATGGCTACAGACTATTCCCCAACGGGACAGTGATGTCTACTCATTCTTGATATCCTAGACTTTTTCCTACGCCCATCCATGCCTCATTTAAAGTCCCACAGCCCATTTTCTCTTTTCATACCCAAAGGGTAGGCTTCCTGAAGTGAGGTAAACATAGTCCCTGCACTGTCCCTACTCCTTCGGAAACTTTCCCTACTGCTAAGCACTGTCGCTGCCAGATGGGGAACATTTCCCTACAATAGCTACTTGCATAAAGCACACCAAACCCAGGAGTCGGATCTTAAATAGACTCTGTCTGACCCAAGATGGCCACTGATGTCACATGGGGTGCCAGTGTACAATCAGACAGCTGCTTCCTTGCCACCAAAGAAAGTCATAGAGGGACCAAAGTTCCTCATAACTTTCTTTGCCTTCTGCATTGCTGCTTTGCTCAAGTGCCATCTGCAGTGGGGAGTACAGACTGCACTTGCCTACAAACACGCTCGGACAAGCTCAGGACACAGACCAATAGAGATCAGTAGCAGGTTACCTTGCTAAAACATAAGAAGAGAACAACTGTGTAGGCACTCTCCCTTGTACACTAATAACCAACAGTTTAAAGTGGTATTAAGCCCTAAAATATAAATGTAATACTGTATATTGCAATTTACCCATACACTACAAGAATGGGTAAATTGCAATATACAGTATTACATTTATATTTTAGGGCTTAATACCACCTTAAACTGTTGGTTATTAGTGTACAATTAAACAGCTGCATTTGTTTTGTATTTTTAAGATTTATTTCCTTTATTTCCAACTGTTGATCCAGCCAAAACACTATACCAGTGTCACTATAAACAAAATAAACGTAATGGTGATAATCAAATACAATTAGGGGTGGGGCCTAGTGGCATCAGCACGCATACCAAGGAAGTCTTCACCCTGTGTGTTTGTTGCTACCAAGAGCCTGAGCTTGTTTGGCTGGGCTTCTCCTACGGGTCACAGGAGTGCAATTCGTTTTGCACTCCTTTGACCCATTTTCACAGATCAGTCCAGGAACCGCGCCATCCGGACTCTGGGAGTCTGGATCCACCAGGTGCCTGGACTGATAGCCGTCTCAGCCTCTCAGCGAGCCATAACTGCTTTTCTCCCCCTGCAGTGCCAATCCAACCCGATCGTCGCACAGATGATTGCACACACACAGCTGTGCTGCCCGCTCTGCTGAATAAAAGGAAGGATCGGGGTGTGGCCAGATTGAGGGGGCCACACCATGACTGACCAATTGGCTGCAGCCTGCAGAGAGACTACATGTGACCAGCGGAGAGCCAGAACCACATTGTTAAGGTACAGAGAGAGCCACAGGGGGTCCATAGAGAGGGAGATACAGTATACACAGAGAGGGAGATACAGTATACAGAGAGAGGGAGATACAGTATACAGAGAGAGGGAGATACAGTATACAGAGAGAGGGAGATACAGTATACAGAGAGAGGGAGATACCATATATAGAGAGAGGGATATACAGTATATAGAGAGGGGGAGATACAGTATACATAGAGAGGGATATACAGTATATAAAGAGGGGGAGATACAGTATAGAGAGCGAGAGAGAGAGAGAGAGAGAAATACAGTATATAGAGAGGGAGATACGGTATATATATATATATATATATATATATATATATGTTGTGAAGGACTAGCATCAAGTGTAGAGCTTGAAGGACACCGCCACTCGCTGGTTCTTCTTTTTAAGGGTTGTTTGCCCATTTTTATTAAAAGAAGTTCAAAACAAAATCAAAAGGTTTTCCCTCGCAGGGGTTTCAGTACTCCTTTTCAACAACAAAATGACATTCAGCCTCCTGGCTTATACATACAGCAGTGCTGCTCAGGCCTTCCACTTCAGGCTCTTGTCTTTCTCCTATAGACTATTCCATCTGCAACACCGTCCATTTGGATAGCAGCCCCTTGCTGCTCTGACCCTCAGACCTGGGTCTCTGGCTTCCACTGTGCACACAAGCACTATCTGACTTCTCCAGTGCACACTTGCACTCTATGGCTTCCCCAGTGCACACCTGCACTCGTCGGGAGGGTGGAGCCCAGAATGCTGGTCCTGACTCTACTATCAGGCCCACACACACCTGAACAATCAGTGTGCAGTTGAGTCTCAAAACCCAGATCCAGGACTGGGGATTTCATCCCACCCGGATCTCTAAGAAATCCCCAAGCTCCAGGTCCCAAAGTGGACTTTAGTAAAACATGAGGAAATTGAAAAGCCAGTTTCCTCCAAAACAAGCAAATACCCTGGAGCCCCTCAACCTGACTGGTTGAGAATCCTGTATTTATACACTGGTGGGGTACCACACTACCACAATGTATATATATATATATAGAGAGAGAGAGAGAGAGAGCGAGAGAGAGGGATACAATATATAGAAAAGGGGAGATACAGTAAATATAAAGAGGGAAATACAGTATACAGAGAGAGGGAGATACAGTATACAGAGAGAGGGAGATATTGTATTTGATAATCACCATTACATTTATTTTGTTTATAGTGACACTTAAGTAGTGTTTTTTACTGGTTTATTCCTTTATATTGTGTTATCGTCCTCATAAGATCCACATACATTACTGAGAACATTTATTTTCTTGTTTATTGGGGTAGCGCTGTACCATTACCAGTATAATCGTTTTTTTACCTTCAGGAACACTATGGGGGTTATTTACGAAAGCCAAATCCACTTTGCACTACAAGTGCACTGCAAGTGCACTTGGAAGTGCAGTCGCTGTAGATCCGAGGGGGACATGCAAGGAAAATAAAAAACAGCATTTTAGCTTGCACATACTGTAATTGGATGATAAAATCAGCAGAGCTTCCCCTCATTTCAGATCTTCCCCTCAGATCTACAGCGACTGAACTTCCAAGTGCACTTGTAGTGCAAAGTTGATTTGCCTTTCGTAAATAACCCCCTTTGAGTATTTAGCAGCAAACCCTTACACATATTATTTACCCCTCCAATCACACACACCCTCCAAATCACATCAAATAGTGGGTGTGGTCAGTCAAATTTAACGAACAGTAGGAGGATTTTAAAGGGCATTAAGTACCAGGATTGCACTACATACAGAGTGCAGAGTTCGGGGGGGGGTACACACAGAGTGCAGAGCTGTCACTTGTAAACACAGAAAAAGGACTTCTGTGTTTACAAGTGATTGTGGTGAGCAGGCCCCCCCGAAGGGTCTGAGCCAGAGGTGGTGGAACTGAGTTCCACCAAGTTCACCCTGAAAAAAAGCCCTGCAATCCCAAATTTTAGGTTCTCCTCAGAAAACTAATAGAGGGGTGTATTGACAGAAGTTAACATCGCTTAAATATATTCCATTCCCGAACACACAGCAGCTACCAGACACTCCAACCAGCCGAATAAGACCCCATACAAATATTTCTCCTCGCTCTGTGTTGAAGTTCCAAAAACAGGGAATGAATCTTTATTACAAACACGCTTCCCTTCAAAACACTTCCCTCCCATCCTTGGGGGACAGGGCAGGTTAAACTGTCCAATGACAATGGTGATACAGGTCAGGTGTGTTCAAACTTCTCCTTCAGTAAACAGTCTTAGCAGGAGGGGTTGCTGGAGTGATTCCCCCCCCCCTTTCCTCACAGCAAGACACTTAAACATCCCATAATAGGCAGCCAGACGGTCTACCAGCTCCAATCCACATCACCACAAACAACAATGAAAAGGTCTTTGGAAGCTAGTCTGGATTTAATCTACATTACACAGGCAGCCAGGTGGTTAGAGTTGAACACATCAGCATCTCTCAATTAACCTGTTGAGTTCAGAATCAAACAACCAGTAAATAGTCCTTTACAGATATCCTGGGAAATACCGTGGATTAATATTACAGACCCATTTCAAAGCAATCCAAGATATATTCTCAATGTCCATTATTTTCTGGCTCATACTTTCTAAGAACTTCTGGGTTCCACGGGCCCTCCCGTTACATCGGGAATCTTTCAATGGGACACTAGTTCTGGTGACCTGGGGAGCCCCAAAAAATGCCCTTAATTTGCAGGGATTTCATCTCACTTCCTGTTTTGCTATGGGACAGGAAGTTAAGTTAAATCTCCCCAATGGGAAACTGACATGGGTTATAACCCTCCCCTACTTTATCCAATCTAATGAAAAAAAAAGTTCTGCCTATAGGTCTATTTTAATGTGTTAATCAAGTCTATCAAAAGCTGCTAGTCCACCTAACACTGCCCTCTCCCCAGATTGCCAAAGCTGCTGTCCAAGGGTGTTTATGATGCCCCTCCATCCACAGTGGAGACACTCTTATGCCGCGTACACACGATCGGACATTCCGACAACAAAACCGTGGATTTATTTCCGACGGATGTTCGCTCAAACTTTTCTTGCATACACACGGTCACACAAATGTTGTCTGAAATTGCGAATGTCAAGAACGCGGTGACGTACAACACTACGACGAGCCAAGAAGAATTGATTCCGAGCATGCGTAGAACTTTTGTGCGTTGAATTGTGTACACACGGTCGGAATTTCCAACCACAACTTTTGTACAACCAACCTGCCCATAGATGGTTTGTATCTCGTCTAGTTCCTGCTGAACCGGCTGAGATTCGATCCATCTATGGTGGACTTAAGTCTCAGTTGTAATGTGGTAGTAAAAGACAGCTATATTCTGGGGTAGAGTGACAATCAAGCCAATAATACCAAGTTATCCTCAACTGATCTTCTTCCATTTGCATTGTTTTATTGTGACATATTGGGAAGTGTAGTTTGTTTCCATAGAACTGGAATACAGATTCTAGTGGCATTTAGTAGGTGAATTTACAAATTCTTTTCATACATTTTGAGAGATAGGTGGATGATATGGAATTAAAATGAGAGAGGCTCAAATGTGAGAGGGACGTCAGTTAGTTTTAAGTATATCCTCTTCGCAGAATTCCAGTAGGGCTTAAGGAGAGGGTACTGCCAGGCGATATGAGGAAGGGCACCTTTCTGGCATTGCCAACAAAGCGGGGAGCTACAGTATCTCACATAAGTGAGTACACCCCTCACATTTTTGTAAATATTTTATTATAGCTTTTCATGTGACAACACTGAAGAAATTACATTTTGCTACAATGTAAAGTAATGAGTGTACAGCTTGTATAACAGTGCAAATTTGCTGTCCCCTCAACATTACTCAACACACAGCCATTAATGTCTAAACCGCTGGCAACAAAAGTGAGTACACCCCTAAGTGAAAATGTCCAAATTGGGCCCAAAGTGTCAATATTTTGTGTGGCCACCATTATTTTTCAGCACTGCCTTAACCCTTTTTGGGCATGGAGTGCACCAGAGCTTCACAGGTTGTCACTGGAGTCCTCTTCCACTCCTCCATGATGACATCACAGAGCTGGTGGATGTTAAAGACCTTGTGCTCCTCCACCTTCGGTTGAGGATGCCCCACAGATGCTCAATAGGGTTTAGGTCTGGAGACATGCTTGACCAGTCAATTCAAAGACATGCAAATTCAGCTAAAGAAGGCAAGATGACAAGAGACACAGAGAAAGTTCAAATACGCTTAGGGCTTATATGCACGGATGCATATACTGCAAGATTTCTGCGCTCAAAAATCCCAGGCATTGACGTACAACTGTGGCCAACATAGTGGCAGATGCCGTGATTGTATGCCTAAAACTGCACATCCATGAGGTTAGGGGGAGCTGAGAGACAGAGGGGGAGAGCTGAGAGATAGAGGAGGGGGCTGAGAGACAGTGGGGGTCTGAGAGACAGAGGAGGGGTATGAGAGGCAGAGGGGGAGCTGAGAGACAGAGGGGGAGCTGAGAGACAGAGGGGGAGCAGAGAGACAGAGGGGGAGCTGAGAGACAGAGGAGGAGACCTGAGAGATAGAGGAGCAGAGCTAAGAGACAGAGGAGAGGTCTGAGAGACAGAGGAGAGGTCTGAGAGACAGAAGGGGGGTCTGATAGACAGAGGGGGGCTGAGAGACAGAGGAAGGGGCTAACAGAGGGGGGGGACTGAGAGACACGGGGACTGAGAGACAGAGGGGGGGTCTGAGAGACAGAGGGGGGTCTGAGAGACAGAGGGGGATCTGAGAGACAGAGGGAGGGCCTGAGAGACAGAGGGGGGTCTGAGAGACAGAGGAGGGGTCTGAGAGACAGAGGATGGGTCTGAGAGACAGAGGGGGGTCTGAGAGATAGTGGGGGGGCTGAGAGACAGAGGAGGGGGCTGAAAGAGGGGGGACTGAGAGACAGAGGGGAAGGCTGAGACAGACCACATAGCAGTGTCCCTTTCTGAAGTCCCTCCTCTGCTCACCTCCCCTCTGTCTCAGTGTTCTGGCATGTTTGTGTAGGATGCCAGGTACCTGATGGCCAGCATTGGCAGCGGCGAGTCTCCCTCTTGATCCGGGGGGTGCTCTCGCTGCTCTGCTCCTTACAGTGGCGCATGTTCTCTTCCTCCAGGCTCCCAGTCAGCCTGCCCTCCGACCCAGGCCGCATGGTTCCTGGAGCAGAGAGGAGGTGGAGGAATCGAGGTTCTGGGAGAGCCGGGATGGCCACGCTCGCTACTGTTCGCCTCTTCGGTGGTCAGGGAGGGGGTGGAGCTCTTCTCACTCCTCGGAATTTTACATCCTCCTCACTGGCCACCTTCCCCGAATCCCCGCCGCTGTTTGCTGCCACGCTCCCGCTGCAGCCGAACTGCATAAAAAACGGCCCACAAAAAAATAAAATACAATTTTTGTGGGCCGCCGAACTGCATAAAAAAAACGGGCCACAAAAAAAAAAAGTTATTTTTTTTTAACCGGTCCACTGAGCCATCGGCCCACCGGGAAACTCCCGGTAGTCCCGATGGCCAGTCCATCCCTGCAGCCTTGGAAAGTTGCTGATCTTCCCCAGAGCTCACCAACTAATGACTTCAAGTCGTAATTGTGAAATATTCACATACAAAATTAACAGTTCTAAACATAAATAATGAAGCAAAATAGACTTAGTTCACAAAGACATAATGCATATGTTATTTATCATGACCATCTTTTACCATGTGACACTCATTTTAAGCTAACATTGGCCTTATAGCTTGTTGAATTATGCTTGCCATCTGCAAAAACACTCTGAATTACTTTAAATGTCCTTGCAGCTATGATTGAGTTTACTCATTCTCTTTCAGTATGAGATACTATGCTGTCAAGCAGTAAAAGCTTGGGTTCAGTATTTATAAAAGACCTTGTGCTAAATTCTAGATTATTTTTCATCAAGTACCACATTTAAATAAATAAAACAGAAAGTGCATGAGTGCAAAACGTTTGCCTCTTCAAATCTGATGTAATTATGAAGACCGGGGGCATATTTTAGTGTAAAGAAAAGTCGCACAATTAAAAACCATCCAGTGGTTTCTGTTGAGACACATTTTACACAACATATTGACCTAACAAAATGTCAATGGCTACTTGCTGCTGCAAAGGGAACGTACCATGTTTTTCTAATACGTTTAAAAATGTTTTATATTCAGTACTAAAAAATAAAAGTTTTGAGTGTTTAAATGGCTTACTTTTTTTAATTAAATAATTTTTTTATTTATTTTTGTTATTGCTTGTTACATCAATTTAAAAAAAAAATTGTTAATGAATATAGAAATAGTAAACATTTCATTTAGTTTCTTAAGTGGACATGGAAAAAAGGAGAATTAATTCAAACAATAATTGTAAACCTCTATGTAGGATTCCATTTTCATTCTGTTTTCTGCTTCTTAATTTATTATAAGTCAACCTCCTCGCCCCCATCTAACCCCCTTCCCCCTCCCTCCCCATCCCCCTCACATAAACCATCATAAAACAAATTACTAGAATCAAGCCAATAGGACAGCCTCTCTCAACCTTTTCAACATAGAGGAACCCTTGAAATAGTTCTCCGGTCTCGGGGAACCCCTGCTAGAAATTAGAAATCTACAATTCATAATACCTTTGTGTGATGGTCAGTGGGAAGGATGGTCCTTACACTTGTGGTCATTGGGAAGAATTACCTCCTTACAGATCGCTAAAAAGATCAATGGTGTCAGTAGGAAATTATCTGAGAGGCAGAAATTGCCAAATGCTGAAGGAACCCCTAGAAACTTCTGGAGGAACCCTAGGGTTCCACGGAACCCTGGTTGAGAATCACTGCAATAGGACCATATTTTGTTAAATTTGTGGGGAACTCCTCTATGTTTTCAGGCTAGTCTTTCTCTTTTCAATGTATAGTTTACCTTATTACACCATTGTTTGTGGGTTGGCGGCATTGTAGCGATCCATTTTTGTAAGATAAGCTTATGGGCTACGTAGAGGGATCTAGTCCACATCGCATACATCTCTACTGGTAAAGCTCCATCTGGAATTATTCCCAGCTATTTTAGGTGAACTTGTTATTTCTGTCCGACATAATGTATTCAGGGTCTGGACCACTTTCTCCCAATATTTATGAAGCTTAGAGCAGTGCCAGAGCATATGTATAAGAGATCCGTTAAATACGGAACATCGCGGGCAGAGGGGTGATGTATATTTTCCCCAGGCAAATAATTTTTGTGGAGTGTAATGAGTTCTATGTATTATAAAAAGCTGAGTCCTACCTGACCTACATAAATACTACTTAGCAGCTAGACTAGCCCAGACTTCTTTGATTTATTCTGCAACAGAAAAACCAGACTGGATCAATATTGAAAAAGAGGCTACACCAACACTATCCTTAGAATACCTTTTATGGTGCCCCCCAAAAAAAGACCGCCCATAATGTCCCCGACTCTATCTCAATCGTTTGCACTATGGGATTCCCTAAGAAACCTCCCAAACCTTATATCCCCTGAAAGACCTCTTTCTCATTTATTTAATAACCCTGACTTCCCCCCTGGTCTAAATGTAGAGGCATTTAAATGGTGGATTGATAAAGGATTGTATCGTATAGGACAATTTTTTAATCCTGGAGGGCCTATATCCCTTAGTTACTGCATCAAACATCTGAGACTTCCAGATTCTGAAAAACCGCGGTTTAATCAAATTTTCACATTTTAAAACCAAATCTGGAAGGAAAAACTCCTTCCTCCCCAATTTACGAAGTACGAGTTATGGTGCAGCCAGGCCGGTTCACAAAGGGGAGGCATATCTATGGTATATTCATGCCTCACTCACCCTACATCAAAATCTTCCTATATGGAGGCTTGGGAAAAAGACGCACAGTTTTGTTGGAATTTGGATACCTGCCACTTAGCCTTCTCTAAATCTTTCAAAGGGATTCTTAATGTCTCTTTAATGGAGGCAAATATTAAAGTTATAACCAGATGGTATCTGACTCCTTCCAGACTGGCATCTATATATCCAGCATCAGATCCAACGTGTTTCAGAGGTTGCCAACTTTACGGCTCTATGCCTCATATTTGGTGGGAGTGCCCCAGAGTTCGCCCCTTCTGGAGAAAAATATTTTTATTAATTTTTAAGGTAACAGGTTTTCAGGTCCCTAGGTCCCTACCAGTAGCCATTTTGAATGCTCATATTCCTCACATACCAAAGGTTTCACAAAAATTGATACACTTTATCTTTACAGGCGCCAAAATCACAATTGCCAAATCATGGAAAAAAACAAAACCTTTCCTGTCAGATGCCAAAACCAAAATATCTTGGATACTAACTCAGGAAAAATTAGCTAGCATCTTATCTAATACCATTCCCAAATTCGAAAAAATATGGGAACCTTGGGCCAAATATATGGGGATTTCGATTGGTGAAGATGCTGTTTTACCTTCTATTCAACATTAAGTTGGACACATACCCATCCCTTTCCCTCCGTCCTCTTTTTTACCCGCTGTCTTTATTTTCCTCTTCTTTTCTTCCTTCTAAAAAGGATTTATGGAAACTCTTTTTCTGGGAATTCTAGTTTCCCATTACATGTTATGTCTCTTTTATTTAGATTTAATGGGATACTATCAAATGTTTTGTTCGGCCTTGTTTAGTCCATCCCGATCTGTTGGCCTTGATAATCTTCTTGGTGCCTAAGAGTCAGAAGGAGGTCTCTATGCCTGGAGCAGTTAGTTCCCGATAAGGGGCTCCAGGTTACCAAGGAGAGAGGGTTTCCCTTCTCCCTTCCATTATATTATAAGGATAAAGAGATCTCCCCCTGAAAAACTTTTGATTGCTTACATGAATCTATCCTTTTTTCTAGGATGTTTTTATTATTTTATCCATTTATTGACTAATGTTTGTTTATTCCTAAACATAATCTTTTTTCTTTATTTAAATTTATTTTTATATAACATGATGTAATGTTCTGTATTATTTATCTAGTGAAAATAAAATATTTTGAAAGTAAAAAGCTGAGTCAGTTGCTGGGATGGTGAGATAGATACGTCAGGTAGGATCTCTATGACTCCCTTCCATTTATCCTCACTAAGATCTATCAAGTCTTTTTGCCAATGGGTAAAACTATTCGCCTGCCCATCTACTTTCTCTGCATTTAGTAATATCAGGCATAGGTCCCCTATCAGTCCTCGTTTCATAGGCCGTACTGAGGTAGCCTTCATCAGAATCTCTGATGGATTATATTGTAGTTAGAATGTTAGGGTCTGGCTTTGCAAAGCGTGTCGTATTTGAAGATACTGATAGAAATTACTGTTTAATAATTGGAAACGGGCTTTCAATATATCGAAGGGTAAAAGCACATCTCCTTCAAACAATTGGCATAAAAGAGTTAATCCTGATTTTTTCCATTCTAATAATTCTGGTAGTTTATTCAACTCCGATAAACAGTAGTTATCCCATATTGGCATGTGTCTAGTGTATCCCCTATGATGTGTAATGATACGTATTGTTTCCCATAGCCTATGAATTAAATGAAAGGTTGGAATCTTTCTCTTTTTAAAAAATTGATGGGAGACTATTTGCTGTATGCGGTGATGTTTTAAAATGGGTCATTAATATATTCTGTATGGGGTCGTGGTTATCTAACTCCTCCCATCCACTCCAATGTTGAAGTTGTGCTGCCATATAATAGAATCTTGAGTTAGGGACCGCTATTCCCCCTTTATCTTTGGTTGTTGCAGAGTTTCTAGCTTAATTCTTGGTTTTCCATATTTCCATATATTGTCTCTAAAAGTCGCATCAATTACTTTAAATAGTTTTAGTGTCTACCAGACTGGACAATTGTGTAATAGGTATAGCAATCTTCCGATCATAGTCAATGGAAATTTAGCCCAGGTTTTGCCTTGTTGCCTAATTTTGGCTATAAGGGGAAGTATATTTTTATCTATATATTCATTGACATTTGGGGTGATTGTCACCCCTAGATACTTAAATGATACGACCTGCTTCATCTGGTGGTCCTGGTGTGGGAGCTCCAATTGTGTTGGGTCGCTAGGATCAAGGCATTATTACGGATTTGTCCCAGTTGATTTTAAATCCTGAGAATATACCGTAGAAATCAATAAGTGAAATGACTGTAGATAAAGATGTATATGTATCTCCCAAAAACAGTAAAGCATCATCTGCGAACAGAGCAATTTTTTCCTCCACCCCACTTCTCTAAAATCCCACAATATCTGGGCAATCACGAATAGCCTCCGCCAGGGGTTCCGTGGCCATCGCAAAGAGGAGCGGGGACAGGGGGCAACCCTGTCTCGTTCCTCTTTCCAAAAATAATGGTAAGGATATAGATCCATTGGTCTGTACTCTTGCACTCGGAGCACTATATAACAGTCGTACCCACTTTATGAATCTTGGTCCTATTCCAAATTTCTTTAGGCAGGCCCATAGGAATTCCCACTCCATACTATCAAAAGCTTTGGACGCGTCTAAAGACACAGTGGGGGTAATTAGCGTTATTGCCGCAAATTCGCACTAATTAGCACTAATTGTCATTGTCGTCAATTTGCGCTAATTAGCGCTAAAACAGTATTCACTATAGCGCTGGAGAGAAAATACTCCCAAAATTTTATTTTCTATAGCTCCCAGGATCCAAATAGCGCCCAAATCCTTACTCTACTAAAAGCTGGATGTCATGGATATGCAGTAGTGTTTGTCTGTCAGCTTACCTTCCTTCCCATGTGTTCATCTTAGAGGCCAGAACCCTTTCACCTGGCTTCCTTTATAATCTCCTCCCAGCCTGACTCCACCCCAGGCCCTATCACAGAACACTATATTAACCTGTGCACTGCAAGCCTGCTTTGCTGATCAACGTGTTTGTTAGGCATTGTGTGTTTGGGTTCCTGCCTGCCGTGTGCTACGTCTGTCTCTCTGTTACGTTATTGGCTTGTCCCCGACTATCCCTGTCTGCTCGTGACCCTTGACCTTCGGCTCGTTCTTCGTTATCCTTGTCTGCTTGTGGCCCCTGACCTTCAGCTTGTTATTCGGTTCTCTCTTATCGTGTGCTGCTGCTTCCCCTCTTTTCCCCTTATCCTACGGGGCGTGAGCTAGGAAACTCCAGGGGCCGCGACCTGGTCCCAGCCTGCAGCATAACATCCTCACCACTAGAGGCCCTGGAGAAGACCAGCTGGGTCTTAGACTCCGCGCCCTGGGGAATCTTGGCTCTAGCTTCCGTTAGGATCCCGGTTGTGCTCCTCTGGTCCCGCTTTCCACAACCACCCAGTTTCCTATCCGCAGCAGTCAGCCATAGGGTTCACTACCTTGCGGTGCACTCCTGTCCCCCTACGGTGTGCATCTGTCACCTGGCCACAGGTGACCTTGACAGTTTGATCAGCCATGGACCCGGCTGACATCCCGATCCCCACGGATGATCCATTGCGGGGCATAGTCCACAGACTTGAAACCCAGGAATCGAATCAGACTCAGGTGATGCGATTCCTCCAGGATCTGGCTTCTCGATTCGAGCAGCTTCAGGCCTCCTTGGGAACCCCGAATCCGCAACCTCAAGTACAACCAGCGGTGGTACCTATCGCACCAGTCGCAGCCACACACTCACTAACACTGCCAGCTCCGTTCCGTTTCTCTGGGGACTCCAAGGCCTGCAGAGGGTTCCTTAGCCAATGCACGATTCATTTTGAGCTTCAGCCTCAAAACTTTCTGTCTGATAGGGCAAAGGTAGCCTATATCATTTCCCTCCTCTCCGGTGAAGCTTTAGCCTGGGCAGCCCCTCTGTGGGAACTGAATGATCCAGTGGTTTCTAGCCTGTCTGGCTTCTTGAAACTTTTTCGGAATATCTTTGAAGAACCGGCTCGTGTCTCTTCAGCGGCCAGCGCCCTTCTACGTCTCCGCCAAGAGTCTGCTTCAGTGGGACAGTACGCCCTTAATTTCCGCATACTGTCGGCTGAGTTGAGCTGGAACAATGAGGCCTTAGTCGCAACCTTTTTGCATGGCCTTTCTGATAGAGTGAAGGATGAATTAGCAGGAAGAACCATCCCCACTGATCTGGACGGAGTTATCTCCTTGTGTAACCAGATCGATATTCGCTTTCAGGAAAGGACCCTAGAAAAGCGGCGCCAGCACTCCTTCGTCCTTAGTCAGCCTGAGCTCCCCTCTCCTCGACCCGTGGAGCATCTCCTGCCAGCTGAGGAACCCATGCAGCTGGGCAGGACCAGGCTATCCCCAGAGGAACGTGCTAGGCGCAGAACTCTAGGCCTGTGTCTCTACTGTGGGGGCAAAGGTCATTTTCGTGACACTTGCTCTCTTTGTCCAGAAAAATGTTTGGGTCCACTTCATCTGGAAAGTGGAGTATTGGACCCAGAAATATCACCTTCCCCTTCTCGTCTTCTGCTTTCTGTGTTCCTTCATGTTGGTGCTTCTTCTCATTCGGTCTCAGCATATCTGGATTCCGGAGCCGCTGGTAATTTCATGTACTGGGAAATCGCGTCGTCCATGAGACTTACTCTTTTGCCCCTCACCAGGCCATTGGTGGTCTTGGCGATTGATGGTACTGTTCTCCCAGGGGGACCTATCCGCTTCCAGACCCTCCCTGTTAAGATGTCGGTAGGGACACTCCACCAGGAGTGGATATCCTTCCTTATCTTACCCAAGGCCTCAACACCTATAATTTTGGGTCTCCCATGGTTACAGCTCCATTCTCCTCATGTGGACTGGACTACTGGACAGATCCTGGCTTGGGGTTCCTCCTGTTCCTCGTCCTGCCTACCCAAGGTTGCCCCCTGTGAACCTGAGCCGGTCATTCATTCCAGGTCGCATAACCATTTACATTTCTCTGTCCCTAATCGCCCTTGGACGCACAGCCAGGCTAGCTTGTCTACAAGTCCTGCAGTCGCTACGTCTTGCGATGCGATTCAGGTAGTCGCTACACCTGACTCTGCTATTCACTCGGCCTCTGTACTAGTTATGCCAGTCCAGCCCATGCCCAGTGAGCCGCCTACTTTTTCTTGTTCAGGACATTCTGCTTGTTTTTCAGCTATTCAGCTTGACTCCTGTGACATGTCACCCTCTAACCAACCTGACTTCAGGGTTCCACTGACATCTGCCCAGTTTGATGGTCCTGTGCTAGATGACCAGTTCATCTTTAAGGGTCTAGGGGACCCTCCTCAGATTTCTGTTGATCCTCTCATGCCCTTGCTTATTCCTAGAGAGCCTTTGGTCCTCAATAGATCTTCTTGTCATCTCCCTACCTCGGTTCTGGTCTCTGAGGATAATCTAAAGTACGAGGTTAGACAAGTTCTGGATTCTCGGCTCTGCAGAGGTATTCTTCAGTACCTTGTGCATTGGAGAGGTTTTGGTCCTGAGGAGGCGTCTTGGATCGCTGCATCTGATGTCGTTGCACCTCATCTGTTGAGGAGGTTTCATCTGAGATTTCCCTTTAAGCCTGGGCCCAGGCGGGGGAGGGCCCATAAGAGGGAGGGTACTGTCATGGATATGCAGTAGTGTTTGTCTGTCAGCTTACCTTCCTTCCCATGTGTTCATCTTAGAGGCCAGAACCCTTTCACCTGGCTTCCTTTATAATCTCCTCCCAGCCTGACTCCACCCCAGGCCCTATCACAGAACACTATATTAATCTGTGCACTGCAAGCCTGCTTTGCTGATCAACGTGTTTGTTAGGCATTGTGTGTTTGGGTTCCTGCCTGCCGTGTGCTACGTCTGTCTCTCTGTTACGTTATTGGCTTGTCCCCGACTATCCCTGTCTGCTCGTGACCCTTGACCTTCGGCTCATTCTTCGTTATCCTTGTCTGCTTGTGGCCCCTGACCTTCAGCTTGTTATTCGGTTCTCTCTTATCGTGTGCTGCTGCTTCCCCTCTTTTCCCCTTATCCTACGGGGTGTGAGCTAGGAAACTCCAGGGGCCGCGACCTGGTCCCAGCCTGCAGCATAACATCCTCACCACTAGAGGCCCTGGAGAAGACCAGCTGGGTCTTAGACTCCGCGCCCTGGGGAATCTTGGCTCTAGCTTCCGTTAGGATCCCGGTTGTGCTCCTCTGGTCCCGCTTTCCACAACCACCCAGTTTCCTATCCGCAGCAGTCAGCCATAGGGTTCACTACCTTGCGGTGCACTCCTGTCCCCCTATGGTGTGCATCTGTCACCTGGCCACAGGTGACCTTGACACTGGAGAATTGCACATGGAAATAATGTTTAGAGCATGATATGATTGCCCAAATGGTACTGCAATATGCGGTATATTATTTAAAGATAATCTGCTTTTAAACTGTGTGAAAAAGTAATTTCTACACTAAAATGTCTTTAAAAGTCTGAGAAGTGAAAAATTGCCCGATTTTGGACAACTAGGTGCCAACACAACTGAGCATGCTCAGACCTGAAATAACTCAAATTTAAACTCAAGTGTCTTTTTCACAAGAGTTATAGTAAATACCGAAATGAGAGCTAATTAAAGAGCATTTTTTGGAAGTAAAAATCTGCTCTATTATAGTCCAATGCAAGTTTTAGCCATTGATTCTAATGGTACAATTGTAACTTTCACAAATAAATTATTTTAATGTTACCTTCCGCCCGTTCGGGTAGACCTACTACCCTAATATTGTTTCTTCGGATGCGATTCTCCAAATCCTCCAAACGAGAATCATAGAAAGATAGTTGTTGTGTAGTTTTTTTTCTCAAACTTCATGATTGTTTGTAGGGAATCTTCAAGTGTACTTATTCTTTCTTCCGCACCTGTTATTCTTTCTTTAGTTAAATTGCTTATTAGTCATGTGAAATATAGTATATGAATATTTACAACTTACAGTCAGCTAGGGGATATAAATCTGGGACTCCAGGTTTTCAAAAAGCTGGTGAACTGCTGTGCTGAGAATACAGACCTGAATAATGGAATCTCAGATTACACATATTCAGCCATTCTCAGCCATTTTGCCACCTAGATCTTCAGTCTTCAGAGGAAGAGCAAAGCTTTATTACTGCACAGGCCAGAATGCACTGCACATACTATAAAAAAAGAATGTAGTGGTACCCCCGTATACAGCAGGCATACAGCAGTCGAGAAATAGTCCTTGTACTTGTTTTTTTAATTAGGGGAATAGAACTTGGATGGGAATAGGGTACTTATGGGATGCCCACTCGATCAATAGGAATCCTGCAGGGACACAACTATACACACCACTGGAATATACACACTTTTCCTCTTCGACCTTCAGCACAGACTTGCTTATAGAACGACAACTTCTAGGACCAGCTAGCACTAAATTTAAGGCCAGACACTGGCTCTGCCAGGCCCAAAGCAAAATGCCCTTTGCAGGCAGGGACCGTGGGCCCCTATTGTGTAGCAAAACTTGGTAGTCCTAGTGCTAGCTGTCCCACTTGGCTACTGATCCTAATACCACCTCTTCAGGCCCTGCCAGCCCTCCTGGCTCTAGCTGCCTCTTTCCACTGCCCATGCTACCGCAGTCCTCCTTACTGGCTCTGCACCCATCGGAGTCCTCTCAGGCGTGCCTCCCAGTCTGCCTGACTGTGTGTTGCTCACCAGCACTCTTGGCTGTTCCTGTTGTTCCTCCTGGAGTCTTGCCTTGCAGTGGTCTCCCTCTGTCCTCCTTGCTCCCAGGCCCCATCCGCACAGGAGCCCAGGCCCAAGGTCACACCCCCCTAGACTGGGGAGCTTCCTTGAAGGCCACAACAGCCTAAAACTCCATCTCCAGCTTCCACCCGAACAACTCCTCCCCAGTTTGGCTGACCCTGAGTATTTGAGGGGGCCCATACCCTGCCAATCCAAGTTGGGGATTGGTCAGGGCCCTCAGAATACTCCAGGCAGCTCCAACTTCCCTATCCACCCATTCTTCTAGAAGGCACCTGAACATTCGAGAAGTAGGGGAAAGGTCTCAGTGATGCTGCTTGTGAGTCATCCAGCTCTCCCTGGATTTCTGCCAACCCAGCAAACAAAAACAGGCAGGCTTGGCTACCAGCAAGCCTGCATAAATTTTCCTGTACTACACAAAAACTCTAGCACTCTAGCAACACAGCTAGAGGGTGCTACACTAATATTAAATATGATTTTAGATATTTACAAAAAATATATACAATTTTACCAAGAACACAGCAGAATCCCTTTAAAAGTTAAAATGAAGGCAAACAGCTGAATTCACAATTGTGCCTTCAAAAAAAAGGGGTCTTCAAAAAGTTTCTGCCCTTTATTATATTTAATAGAGTTAAAAAGGTGCAGAAACTTTTTGAAGAACCCTTGTATGAGTGTAAACTGCCTCGCAAAGAATTTGTAAATATGTTCTGTCAGTTTCAAAATATTCATTTTTTCAAGTACATAAATAGATATTTTATATCTGCCTACACTTTAGCTTCAAAGTTGTCACAGACTTAAAATGACAGTTGGATGTTATCTTGTAGACACACAAAAAAAACATAAAAATCATCACATTTATTTAATACATTTAAAACACATCATTGTTAAAATGTACTAACAACCTGGTATATTTTTTAACAGGTAACAAAAATCCAGTAACCTTGGACTATAGGCCTATAGCAATTGGTAATAAAAGCCTCCAGACCTTATACCTCATATTTACATTGACCATATACATATACGGTATTTGTTATATATCAAATTTTATGATCTGATTATTACATTTAAAGAATTTAGTATTTGAAGATGATTATCATTTTGTTCATGGAGCAAAGATATCCCTATGCGTTTCACAAGTGAAAGATGCCCTGTTATATCCTGGGCGGGCATCATATGACGTCCTGGGCTTCCTGGCCATCTAGGGTGCACGCACGCGCCCACCGCATCACTCGGAAGCCGGTGCGCGATTGCCGGTAATAGAGCAGGGACATTGATCTGTGTGTGTAAACACACAGATCCACGTCCTGTCAGGTGAGGGGACCGATGGTGTGTTCCCAGTACAGAGGAACACCGATCGGTCTCCTCTCCTTGTGAGTCCCCTCCCCCTACAGTTAGAATCACTCCCTAGGTAACACATTTAACCCCTTGATCGCCCCTAGTGTTAACCCCCTCCCTGCCAGTGACATTTACACAGTAATCAGTGCATTTTTGTAGCACTGATTGCTGCATAAATGTGAATGGTCCCAAAATAGTGTCAAAAGTGTCCGATATGTCCGCCGCAATGTCAGTCACGATAAAAATCACAGATCGCCACCATTACTAAAGAAAAAAAATGCGATAAATCGATCCTCTATTTTGTAGGCGCTATAACTTTTGCGCAAACCAATCACTATACACTTATTGCAATTTTTTTTTACCAAAAAATATGTAGTAGAATACATATTGGCCTAAACTGATGACTTTTTTTTTAAAAAAAATGATATTTATTATAGCAAAAAGTAATATTATTGTTTTTATTTCAAAATGTTCTTTTTTTGTTTATACCGCAAAAAATAAAAACCGCAGAGGTGATCAAATACCACTGAATACATATCGCCCTAAACTGATGAATTTTTTTTTTTTAATTGGGATATTTATTATAGCAAAAACGTATCACTCGTCTTTTATTTATAGCGCAAAAAATAAGAACCGCAGAGGTGATCAAATACCACCAAAAGAAAGCTCTATTTATGGGGAAAAAATCTTAATTTGGGTACAGTGTTGCATGACCACGCAATTGTCAAAGTGCGACAGCACTGAAAACTAAAAATTGGCCTGGGCAGGAAGGGGGTGAAAATGCCCTGTATTGAAGTGGTTAGTGCACATTTTTTAAATCAATACTGATACATTTTTTTTAACATAATTCAAGCTAATCATCTACAGTTAATTGGTAAAACATACATACATCATTGCTTATTTCTTTCCACTGAAGCCATGTGCAAAACCCAGACTCTTTCCATGTCGTAGTGGATGCAGAGAGGTAAGTCTATTCAAACCAGTATAGTCCAAGTTGTAGCTGCACCAAGTTTACAAAAAGCCCATTGTTGTTATGATAGCTTTTTCATACTATGGGTAATCAACATAACATATAAAGAAAATATATTTTACCTTGTGGTATAAGAAGCAGTAATTATTATATGTTGTCTCAGCATTTCATGTCAAAGTGATTATTCAAGTCAACTTAGTTAAATCTGTTTGGGTATATTTAGGTTTTAAAAAGTCCTAAAACAATCACCTCCAAAGACAGTGTTGATGTGAGACTATAGCAACATATAATGAGGGAAAATGTAGCTTAGCAATTACATCCATGCTTTATTTAAAATTGCCAATTTTCTGCCAGTTTCTTTGAGTCAAGTGACTTATTTAGACTTTCCACACAATTTGTTGCATTGGGCAGCAAGTCCTTTCCATTGAATTCTGTCAATTGGTTCAGCTTCCTCTCACATGAGCTTGATGGCTTTCTTTTTTTAAATCAGATCTTATTTTTATTTTTATATGCAAACAACATTAAAATCTTACAAACAAATTATTCAAACAAAATCACATTTAACCAAACACAACCCCCCCCCCCAAAAAAAAACTGTTCTTGGAGTATAAAAAAGAAATAACAATATGTATTCTTGCAAAATACATAGTACAGATTGGTTTATACTGATGCCAGGGGCATGGACTGTAGCCACCTTGACCAAGTAGCATCAAACTTGCTCATAGAATTCCTTAGGGAGTATGTATGTTTTTCAAACAAAAAAGTCCTATTAAGATCTAAGATCCAATCAGATACAATTGGCGGATGGGGAGAGGTCTACTTAAGAGCAATCTGTCTGCGAGCAACAAAAAGTGCGCACATAATAATGTTTACAATAGAAGAGGTATAAGTAGACGTGACACAGTAGCCCATTAGACATATAAGTGGTTCAACCGAAATGTTAATATCCAATAGCCCGTTTAAAGTACCAATCACCTCCGCCCAGTATCTTTGGAGTTTCAGGCACTGACACAAAAGGTGTATTAGCATACCTGTGTTACCATATCTAGCACAGGCTGGCTCAGTTCTCAGTCCAATTGCACTACAAAAATTGAGGAGTTCTATAGACTCTGTGGAGAATAAAAATCTGGGTCAGTCTGTGTGATGCTGAAAGAGACACCCGGGGCGGGGACCGGAGAATACCATCCCAGATCTCCTATGGGATGGGACCAATGTCTTTTTCCCATCAGTCCTCAGAACAAATGGGAAAGTTCAGTAAGAATCTATCTAACAATACCCTATAAGTAGCAGAGGTGAGACCCTTTGTTGACCTTGCTTGTACTATCTTGTCAAAAACAGAGATAGGGGGAAGAATATCCTAGCAGAAGAAAACTTCTAGCATGTCTTAGTTAAAGGAATAGATAAAACCAATTAGATTGTACAGAGAACTCTCCCCTGAGCTCCTCAAAGGACTCGAATAGCTGAACATCTCTGGAAACCTCTAATGCCGCGTACACACGATCAGTTTTCTCGTAGGGAAAACTGTCATGTTTTCTCTTGGACAAGAAAAACAGCCATGTGTAGGCTCTCCAGCAGTTTTCCCGATGAGAAAACCGCAGAGAATCACGACGAGAAAATTTAGAACATGCACTAAATTTTTGTCGTCGCGAATCGCAGCATTTTTTTCTTGCCAGTTTTCCCATAGGGAAACACTGCTAGGGAGCCTACACACGATCCTCGTTTTTCCCGTCGGGTTTCACGGCAGTGTTTTCATCGCCGAGAAACTGCATCGTGTGTACGCAGCATAAGAGCCAAAAGTTGAGGAAGTCTACCATTTTCCCATATAGGAGTATTTCTGGTAGGATAGGAAATACCCATATTTTTTTTTTAACTGTAGCCCATATTTTACACATTAACTTAAAGGTGGGCATATCAACGTGCTCCATCTAAAATATGAAGTGGTAGCCGACCCTTAAAGCAGAGTTCCACCCAAAAGTGGAACTTCCGCTTTAAGCACTCCTCGCCCCCTACATGCCACATTTGGCATGATTTTTTTTGGGGGGGGAGTGGGGGCTTTGTTAGGAGTGGGACTTCATGTCCCACTTCCTCCTTCCGCCTACGGGCCACCTAGGCGACTCCTCCTCTCCACCTAGGTGGCCCCTCCCTCTAGGAGATCTCCTGGGACACGTGACAGGTCCCAGAAGATCGCATGTCTACTCCGAGAGCACTTCGTGACATGCGCATGCGCAGTGCGTGCCTGGCCGTGAAGCCGAAAGCTGTCATGGCTGGGTGCCCAGAGTGGCAATGGAGGCGCAGGCGAAGAGGAGGGGGAGAGGAGCGACGCTCCTGGCGGCGGCATCGCTGGACCGTGGAACAGGTAAGTGTCTGTTTATTAAAAGTCAGCAGCTACACTTTTTGTAGCTGCTGACTTTTAATAAACATAAAAAGCCTGGAATTCCACTTTAAATGCATAAGAGAATAGTAATTGAGCAGGAAGAGGTACCTGCTCAGACTCCCATCCAGCAAAATGCTGTAGTTGAGATACGAAAAAGTATATCCTTGGATTAGGAACTGCCAGTGCCAGTCCACCCACATTTTTGGGATGTTGTAGAGTCTCCAGTCTAATACAGGGGGTTTTGTTCTGCCATGTTAAACACCCGAATATGCTATTAATCTTGATAAAAAGCCATATGGGTATCCAAATCAGGGCATTATATAGAAAATAGAGAAGCTGAGGCATCCATATAATATTCATTAAGTTAATACGGCCTATTCACGAGAGGGGGAGCTTATTACAGATTTTACTTTGGTCTTGGAATATAGAAAGTAATTGAAGTATATTATCCACAATATATGACTGAGGGGAATCAGAAATAGTTATATCCAAATATTTTATGGAAGACACAACCTTAAGGTGAGAAAGTTAAGATGGTAGTGAATCCGGAAGGGGCATCAACATGGATTTCTCCCAGTTTATGCCTAGCCCGGAGAACCTGCCAAACTCCTTAATATATTTCATTACTGCCGACAAAGATGAGCAAATATTAGTCAGGTAAAAAAGAAGATCATCTGCAAATAGTGATATCTATTCCTCCATATCTCCCAAAGGCTCTATAGCCAGGGCAAAAAGCAGAGGGGACAGTGGACACCCCTGCCTGGTGCCCCAAGAAAGTCTAAAACTAGAAGATTGGAGGCCATAGACCCTAACAGATGCCATCGGAGAGGTATATAATAGTCGCACCCATGGGCAAAAGCCAGAACCAAGACCCAATTTTTTAAGAATGGCCCACAAATATTCCTATTTGACACTATCGAAGGCCTTGATTGCATCTAGCGCCAAAAAGGCACGATTTGAACGGTTCGAGGCCGAGACCTGCATATTTAAATATGCTCGTCTGATATTAAGTGCAGTTGACTTATTGGGCATAAATCCTACCTGATCTGAATGGATAATAGGATTTTTATAACAGCTTACCTGTAAAATCCTTTTCTTGGAGTACATCACGGGACACAGAGCGACATAGTCATTACTAATGGGTTATATAGTTACCGTCAGGTGCTGGCACTGGCAACTTCCAAAACCGGAAGTACCCTCCCCTATATAAGCCCCTCCCATCCGGGAGCACCTCAGTTTTGTAGCAAAGCAATAAGTGTCCCCAAAAGAGGGGTGGGAGCTCTGTGTCCCGTGATGTACTCCAAGAAAAGGATTTTACAGGTAAGCTGTTATAAAAATCCTATTTTCTTTTTCGTACATCACGGGACACAGAGCGACATAGTCATTACTAATGGGATGTCCTAAAGCAATGCCAAATGAGGGGGGGGGATACACCATATATAAGCTGAGCGCTATCAGACATGAGGATCTTTTGCGGCCTGCAACACACTGCGCCCAAAGGCGACATCCTCCTGACTTCTAACGTCCACCTGGTAGGACCTAGTAAACGTGTGTACCGAAGACCATGTTGCGGCCTTACAGATTTGAGCCAGGGAGGCCTGGTGATGCACTGCCCATGAAGTTCCAACTGCTCTCGTGGAGTGCGCCCTAACTTTGAACGGAGGCGGTCTACTTCTCAAGCTATAGGCTTGTATTATGACCTGTCGAATCCACTTGGCTAAAGTAGATTTTGACGCTGCCTGACCCTTTCTGGGGCCTTCCGGCAGAATAAACAAAGTATCCGTTCTGCGAATCTGAGCAGTGGCTTTTAGATAAGCTTTAACTGCTCTTACTACATCCAAAGAATGCAATAACTTTTCCTCTACCGAAGTAGGTTTGGGGAAAAAAGAAGGAAGAACCACATCTTGGTTCAATGAAACCTCGATACCACCTTAGGAAGAAAGGCTGGATGAGGACGTAACACTACTCTGTCCTTATGGATAACCAGATATGGCTCCTTACAGGACATAGCTGCTAATTCCGATACTCTTTTAGCCGAACAAATGGCTACTAGAAAAATCAATTTCCTGGTGAGAAGCACCAAGGAAATATGCTGTAATGGTTCAAATGGTTGTTTCTGTAGAACCGACAGAACCAAGTTTAGATCCCATGAACATATGGGAATATTAACCGGAGGCCTAATACGCATCACTCCTTGTATAAAGGCTTTGACTAGTGAATGCGAAGCCAAGGGCCTTTGAAAAAATATTGACAAGGCCGAAATCTGACCCTTGATAGTACTCAAGGCAAGCTTCCTATCTACAGCCCACTGTAGGAAGTCCAGAATCCTACCTATTACGTACTTATGTGGATGCCATTTCTTGGCCTCACACCACGCGATGTACGCCTTCCAGATTTTATAGTAGATCTGCCTGGATACCGGCTTCCTGGCATTGATCATGGTAGATACCACAGCATTAGAGAGCCCTCTCTTTTTTAGAATGTGGGCTTCAATAGCCAGGCCGTCAAACCTAGGGCTGGTAAGGAAGGGTGGTATATCGGTCCTTGCGAAAGCCGGACGACGTGGGAGAGTCCAAGGACTCCCCACTGAAATTTTACAATCTCCGCGTACCACGCTCTTCGGGGCCACGCTGGAGCCACCGGAATCACTGGTTTCTTTTCTACCCTGATTCTGCGGAGTAATCGAGGTAACCATTGTGGCGGTGTGAATGCATATATCAGCTTGAACTGATCCCCAGGGAACACTAGGGCATCCGAGCCGCAAGCTAGGGGATCCCTTGTCCGAGAGACAAACCTATCCCCCTTTGCGTTGAATCTGGATGCTAGAAGATCTACATCCGATGTTCCCCACCGCTGACATATTGTCCAGAAAACCTCGGGGTGAAGGGACCCTTCCTCTGGGCCTAATTGCTGGCGACTTAGAAAGTCCGCCTTCCAATTCTCCACTCCTGGAATGAATACCGCAGATATGGCTGGGACATATTCTTCTGCCCATTTCAGGATGTAATTTACTTCCCTCTGGGCTGCACGACTCCTGGTGCCCCCCTGATGATTGATATATGCCACTGCTGTGGCATTGTCTGATTGAAATCTGACAGGGGACCCTTGGAGTTTGGATGTCCATGCTACTAGGGCATACCGGGCTGCTCGTATCTCTAAGAGATTGATGGGCAGGGCCTTTTCTGCATCCGACCATCTGCCCTGGAGAGACTATTGCTCCAGTACTGCTCCCCAGCCTATAAGGCTGGCATCTGTAGTGACCACCTTCCAAGAAACCGGACTGAAGGATTTCCTTTTTTCCAGATTCTGGGGAACCAACCACCAACGGAGGCTCTTGCGAACGGAAGGGGACAAGGACATTGTAAGTCTAGGGCCTGAACTTTTTTTTGTTCCAGGCTGACAGTATGGCCCCTTGCAAATTCCTTGAATGGAATTGACCGTAGGGTACTGCTTCGAATGATGCCACCATTTTTCCCAGCAGCCTCATATACAGGCGTATGGACGGCTGTCTTTTTTGTACCCACTAAGTGGATCAAATCTTTCAAAGACAACACCTTTCCTCGAGGCAAGAATATTTTTCTCTGGCCTGAATCCAACCTTAGCCCCAAGTATTCCAGACTTTTGACTGGTTTTTAGGGCTGACTTGTCTCGGTTGATAATCCAACCGTGAGATTCCAGATACTTGATCGTCTTGTGAACGACCACGTCTAGTTTTTTCACTGAGTGGTCTATCAGCAACAAGTCATCCAGATATGCCATTATCATTACACCTTGTGTTCTTAGATTGGCCAATAAAGGGCCAGAATTTTTGTGAACACTCTTGGTGCTGTGGCCAAACCGAAGGGTAAGGCTCTGAACTGAAAATGGCGCCCTTCTACTGCAAAGCGTAGAAATTTTTGGTGGACTGGAAAGATGGGAATGTGCAAATAAGCATTTTTGATGTCGATCGTGGCTAACCAATCCTCCCCTTGTAGGGCAGTGGCCACCGATCGGATCGACTCCATCGGAAAGTCCTGATATACAGGAATTTGTATAGCCCTTTTTAGAATTAATATGGGCCTCCCGTCCGCGTTTGCTTCGGGACTGTAAAGAGGTTTGAGTAAAACCCGAACCCTCATTCTTCCAGGGGAACCTCCATAATTACTCCTTGGAGCAATAGTTGTTCTAGTGCCAACAGGAGGGACTCTCTCTTCCGGGGATCCCTTGGCACGTTTGACCTCAAAATGGGAAGGAGGGGAGTCTTTTAACTCCAAACTGTATCCCAAACCTACTGCGGAGAGCACCTATCTGTCTTGATCGTGTCCCGCCAGGTCTCCTGCGAACAACTGGAGTCCTCCCCCCACCCGACTGAGTGGGGGCTTCAATGAATTTAACTTTGGGGGAGGTTTTGTACCTCCCCTGACCCAGGGTTTCTCATTACCCTGCTACTGTCCCTGTTTTTTACCCCCGGGATTTAACCGAGGAGGCCGTCGGAACTGTTACACAGCCGATGCCCCAGGGACTGGAGAAGCAGGCCTCTTAAAGAGGGACCTCTAACTCTGCTTTTAACCGGCAAGAGCGTATTTTTACCGCTGGAAATTTTCTGGATATATTTGTCCAGGTTTTCCCTGAATAAGCGTTCACCATGAAATGGGACGCTAACCAGCCATTCTTTACAGGGAGCTTCAGCAGACCAGTTTTTGAGCCATAGGAGCCTACGCATATGTACTATAGACAGCGTAAGGCGGGAGGCCTGATGGACTGAATCCTCTATGGCGTCAACCGCAAAGCCTAAGGCTCTAGGTAGATCAGCTAGGGCAAAGCCTGCTGATCTGTCAAGTCCCTCAAGACCTGTTTCAACTGATCCTTCACTGCTTAGCAGACCCCAATAGCTGCTACTGCTGGTTGTATCACCAAGCAGATTTTCATAAGGACTCCAATCTTTTATCTATTGGGTTCTTGAACATTTGGACATTATCCACTGGACATGTCAGTGATTTATACATACAAGAGATGGCTGCGTCCACTGTAGGGACCTTCCATTTTTTTTTTTTTTTTGATGAACTTATCCTCCATGGGATAGACCACCGGAAATCTCTTGGGGGAATAAATATTTTCTCAGGACGTTCCCAATCCTGGTAAATGAGCCCTTTCAGTAAAGGGTGAAGTGGAAAAGAACAAACAGTCTGGGGGCTTCTAGCGACCCCAACGAGGATACAGTAGTGGTTGATGGTTCCGCAAGGTGCATTTTTAAATGCTGATCGGACCATGTTAGTCAGAGACTGAACCCATAATCTTTCAGCTTGAGATGCTGAGAAAAGGTTCCCCCACTGTTGATTCCTCTATAACAGAATCAACCTTATCCTGATCCCCTTCAGGCAGGTCGATCCCTGTATGGGACTGTTGCTCTGCTAACAGGCACTCTGAAGGAGGAGACGGAGATCGGGCGTGCTTTCCCTGACAGGGAGGCAGCGATAAATTTTGACAATCTCTCTCTAATCCTCCCAGAGCTGAGGAAAAAACCTCCTCTGTTACATACACAGGAGCAGGTGACTGAGGACAGCCACAGTACCAAGTACCCCTGCGGGGTCTCTACGGTCACTTACCTCTGAACTTCAGGGGAGACTGGTGCAGCAGGAGTATGCCCAAGATCCTCAAAACCCGATGAGACCCCCTTCGCTTCCTGGAAGATTCAGTTCCGGAGCTACTGGACGGCATATTCCTAAGCCTAAAGCTGAGGTATTCCAGCCGTAATACACCACTTTTACTGAGAATAGTCTAGCACAATTGCTGCTATATAACAGTTGGTGTCTACTAATGTGCCTTTCTAGGGGATGCCTGTATCAACCGCTTGCTGTATGCCTTTAAATGTTGCCAGCTCTGTCTCTGTACTTCATAGCCAGCTTACTGCAATAATGTGGCTTTTTAAAAACCTGCTGGGACGCCCGCACATGCGCAGAAGCGCTGCGGCGCGCACAGAGCGTCATCCCCCAGGCCCCGCCCCTTTTTCCGGCCACCTCTATATATAGAGGCGCGTGCACGCGCACGCGCGCGGCCACGTGCGCCTCGGCGCTAATTTTCAAACATGGAAACCAGGGACAGGAGCCAGGGCCCCCTTTGCCGCAGGCCGGGGGATAGACGAACACTGCAACATGGCAGAGGAAACAGTTTCCTGTAGGAGAACTCACCAGCTGCCTGGACTTTGTTCTCTGAGAAGAAACTAGTCCATATGACAAGAAAAACATTCCACAGCGGCCTCTAGTGGACAAACACAGGTACCGCAGTTTAATATACTAAACATATATAAAAAAACATTCCTTTTTTTTTTTTTCTTGACCACCATTAAAAATTATTACATTTTTTTAGTAGTTACAGGCATGCACAGATATTAGCGGGAATACCGTTAGGTAACAGACAGAAAGACAAATTAGGCTTGGGGGTCCCCCAATAGAACCAAGTTCCTGGGGGCCCCCACTTACCTGTTCCCCGCCGCAGGACTTTGTTTGGTCCACAAAAGCCCAAACTTCACCTATCACGGCAGGCATTGTAATCAAACCTTCAGGGACCGGGTTCCCAAGGATTCCACTCCCCTGGACCTGTATAGCACCCTGCACAGAAAACATCTTGGTCGTGGGTATGACCAGAGCTCTGGATCCCAGGGTCCAGCTCTCCTAAGAGAAGCATTACAGGCAGAACCTTGCTCTTCTCTGCAAGGCCCGGGTACCGACCGTTTAGCTATGAAGCTTTTTTGGTCGGATCCGGAATAGCTTACTGAGGCCCAAAAGAACCTGTACGCAAGCTCAGTGAAAAACACATGTTTCTTCTTGGCCAACACCTTAGACACTGGCAAAAAACTGAGGTGCTCCCGGATGGGAGGGGCTTATATAGGGGAGGGTACTTCCGGTTTTGGAAGTTGCCAGTGCCAGCACCTGACGGTAACTATATAACCCATTAGTAATGACTATGTCGCTCTGTGTCCCGTGATGTACGAAAAAGAAAATGTGTTTAATAACCATATTTAATCTAGTAGTAAGTACTTTAGCAAGAATTTTAACATCTGTAGATAGTAGAGAAATTGGTCTGTAGGATTCAGGATATAGCAGGTTTTTTATCCTTTTTGGGTATAACTACTATTACAGATTGACCCATAGTGTCTGGAAGCCGACCC
The DNA here is from genome assembly GCA_029206835.1 of Rana muscosa. Lineage (NCBI taxonomy): Eukaryota > Metazoa > Chordata > Amphibia > Anura > Ranidae > Rana > Rana muscosa. Next base: position 1,028,544,070 of record CM055116.1, read on the forward strand.
AGATGGAAAGCCTTTTTTAATGTACTAAGGAAGGCAGAAAGCATCTCCTTATTGTATTTTTATAGATCTCTATAGGGAGACCATCAGTTGGGGATTTGGAGTTAAGGAAGCTAACCACCACACTTTCCAATTCCAATAGAGTAAGTGGAGCATTAGTGATCTCTCTCTCTTCCATTGATATAACCAGAGAATTAATACTGGCTAGATAAATAGATAGCTCTGCTAACATATAGTCAGCCCTAGAAGTATATAAATTCTGATAATAGGACTAATATACAATAGGGCTAATCTGATTAAAAACCTCCCCCTCTCCATTCATTAAAGCTGAAACATGTGTAGGGTTAGAGTGAGACCTTACTATCTGAGCCAACAGTCTACCATTCGCCTCTCCCTCAGCCCCACTGAGTCTCTTCTGAAAGAAGAGTTTATTCCTAGCCCTAGATTCCAACAGTTCATTCAGCCTTGAGATGAAAGCCATTCCTGTTGGGCATCCGGAGAGGGATCCTGAATATACATGGCTTCTGCCGCAGAGGTATCGGCCTTTGCAAGTTCGAGAAATCCACGGGAAGGACTTTTAATAACACTTATATTCTGGATTAACAATCCCCGAAGGTAGGCTCTGAGAGCATCCCATATGACCCGTATGGAAGCAGAGCCCAGATTGAGGGACCAAAAATCCACAATGCAAGTGGAGATAACATCCTCTTTGGGAAATAGTTCAAGCCAAAAGGGTTCAGCCGCCATGGCATATTAAGCCCCGTACACACGGTCGGACTTCCATCGGACTTTTCCGTGGTTTTTGTCCGAACGGAGTTGGTTGGGAACACCCATAGCATACACACGCTCGGACTTTTCTGCAAACTTTCTTAAAACTTCTTACAACATCGCGGGTTTTTTCTGCTCTTTTCTGCTCTTTACTGCCACCCTTTGGTCATCTTCTGCTATTGTTGGTTGATTTTAACATTAGTTGTTTTGTCCATCGGACTAAAGTCCGATGGTTTTCTGTACACACGGTCGGACTTTGCTCCATCGGACTTTTGTTGGGCAAAAGTTTGTCCGTTTGCAGACCCAACTTTTGTCCGATGAAATCCAAAACCAAACGAAAAAAGTTTGTCCGATGGAGCGTACACACGGTTGGATTGTTGGTCCAACTTGCTCAAAATGAAGTTTGTTGGGCAAAAGTCCGACCGTGTGTACGGGGCTTTAGACACCCAATGCCCTGATGTTAAGGTAACTAGCAGAGGGGAGTGATCTGAGATTCCTCGGGGTTCAATATTTACTATATATGGTACAAGATCTACTGAACACAAAGCCAAATCAATTCTTGATGGTGTGTTATGTGTTTTAGAATAACATGTATAAGCACATTCTTCAGGATGTAACTTCCTCCACATGTCGTACAGTCCTGATTTCTTGCATAGTCTTCCAAAGGGGGAGAGATGCTCATAGGTCATTGACCTTGGAACTGGGCATCTGTCCTGCTTCAGATCAATTACACTATTAAAGTCTCCAAGTACCAATATTGACACCTGGGGTGAAGCACCTGCAAAGAAAATGAGCTGACAAAATATTTCTGGATTATATGGGGGAGGTATATATATAGCGGCCAAAATTAACTCAAGTTCATCAAACTTGCATTGTAAAAAAATATATTTGCCATTTTCATCTACAATAGCCCTACTGCAGGAGAATACCACACCAGTGTAGACCAGAACAGAAACTCCCCTTGAGTGGGAGGTAAAAAGCAAATGGTATGCCTCTGTAACCGATCGACACTTCAGAAATTTGGTCACACTGGATGTGGCATGTGTCTCCTGCAGACAGATGAGGGCAGGACGAAAAGAAGCAATGTAGTCAAAGACAGATTGTCTTTTTAAAGCATTATTCATTCCCCTAACATTCCAAATAAGATAGAATATAGAATACAGATATAAAACATAATAATAGATACTCCAAAAAAAAAAAGAGAGACCCCCCTAACTCCCCCGCCCATAAAAAACAAAAACAAAACAGTTCCACACAGGAGAAAGCCATCGATATAAGAAAAAAAAAACATCTAGTGGCTATCGCTGATTAGGCCTCTGACAGCCTGGCTTATAATAGAAAAATAGACCATTGTCCCCACAGTGCACATTGTATAGATTTCCTGATAAAGTGGGCCCATCACCCCAAGGTCTAAGTTTTAAATTGACCGTCAAGTTAGTCCTGTGCTTCCTGGGGTGTTTGAAATACTTGTACATTACCTTCACAGACCACCCGCAAATGAGCAGGATAGAGCATAGAATGTTTTAACCCTTGGAGTAACAGGCGTTTCTTCACTTCTTGAAAATTTGCCCTCCGTTTCTGAACCTCTGGTGAAAAGTCAGGGAAAAACAAAATTTTCAATATCATTTTCGCAACACATTTTCCTTGTCTTGATAATTTATAAGACGTATTAGAAAAGGTCAGGGTATATTTTCTGGTTTCTGAGGGCGGGTAGAGACCCGATAGGCATGTTCTAATACAAGTAATAAAGGAAGATAGTCCTTGCCGAGGATTTCAATAATCCACTGTTCAGCAAATTTAATTGGGTCATTACCCTCGGCATTCTCTGGTATACCCAGTACCTGGACGTTATTACAACGTAGACGATTCTCCATGTCTTCAACTTTGGAAATAGTAGTATTTAGCTTGCGTGTAACAGACTTCATCTCTGTTACCAAGGGAGGAAAAGTGTCCTCTATATTTATAGGCAGGAACCCAAGGCCCCATTAAGGGTGTATCAAAATTGCAGCGGCCAGCTTGATCACTCCTGTGGTCACTGATCCTAGCACCACCTCTTCACGTACTGCCAGCCCACCTGGCTGCAGCTGCCTCTTTCACTAGACCTTCTGGCTACTTCTCCACAGTCCTCCCAGACTGACACTCTCTCTCTCTCCACAGTCCTCCCTGACTGATCATTTACCAGCCCACCCAGCTGACTTCTCAGGAGACCACCTGGACATGCTGACCTGCTATCAACTCCTTGCTGCGATACCTCCAGGAAGGATTCCTCCATGTGTTGTAGAGGGTCCCTCCAGCACCTGAACCTCAGGCCCAAAGTCGCCCCCCAAAACTAGGGGGCATCCTCAAGGGCCACCGACAGCCTCCTCAGCACTCCTTCTCCATCTTCCACCTGACTGCCCCTGATAGCATGACTCATGAGTATTTATGAGGTGGCCTGCCGGCCCATTTTGTTGGGGAGTGCCTGAGGCTCTCATCAATACTCCAAGTTGCTCCTCCTAGACTTCACCCTTTACTTCTCAAAGGTTCAAGAAAGCAGGGGGAGTCACCAGAGATGCTGCTTGCTGAGTCATCTAGCCTCCCTGAGTCACTCAGCCCTGACCCAGCTCCAATCCACGTCTGGCTCCCAGCCAGGCCAAATTGTCCTACACTATAAACTAATTATGTACACCTAATCTAGCACACTAGAGGGTGCTACACATGTTAATTTGTTATTTCAGGAGATTACTTATGCACACTGAGTAATCAGGGCCATCTTACCGAGCGGGCACCCCTGGGCACGGACCAGGGGCCCCAAGTGCTCCTGGGGCCCCATCAGGGCTCACTCCGATCTAGGGGGATGCAGTACTAGCTCTCGGCTCGACTGCGCATGTGCAGTTTCCGGCTGGAGACGGCTGAGACCGAGTCTCCGATCATCTGAGTGAGTGAAGCTATTTGTACCCTCCCCCTTTTCCAGCGTGCGTGTATTTGACTTTATCACAGGAGATCCTGAGAGTGGGAGGAGTGGAGCCAGCCTGCAGTGGAGGACAGAGTTAAGCATAGCCTAAGGTAAGCTAGCTGAACAACATGCAGTCCTGTTGGTGGCTTATCTTAGTGGGCAGGAGGAGGGGGAGAGGATGGGTTCTGTGTAACAGGCTCCTGTCTCATGCTGTTACACAAGATCGTTTTTTGTGTGTGAATGTGAACTGCTCTGCTTCTAAAGGGAGAATGTTTTCTGAGATCTCCCCCCAATATCTATTACACCTCTCTGTCCCTAGCCATTACCTGCTTACTAGGCACAGCCTCCTCTCCAGTATGACCACCTCATGTGTCAGGCTGTGGCACTACAAATCCCAGCATGCCAGGAGAGGGGAGGCAGCAGCAATATCACAGATCAGGCTGGTTTTGTAGATGAAAAGTGCTGGTGTTGTATAGTGTGTGTTTTATAAAACGTATGATAATTATATATTTGATTATTGTGCTTGATGGTCTTACGGTGTTTATTATTCATATATTGTTTTTAGTAAGTAGTGAGCAAATTTGGTGTGGAAGCGCACTGGAGTATTTTTATTTGTTTATAATGGAAAGACAGAGTAATGGAGTGATGAGGAGGTGGATGGACAGAGAGATGGAAAGAGTAAAGAGTGAGTTAGGGTCCTTTCACACATTCAGGTCTGTGTGTCAGTTTTTCAGGCGGACCAGATCGGACGCTCCATTCACCTCTATGGAGTGACGGATGTCAGCGGTGATATGTTCGCTGACATCCAATCCACTAATCCAGACGGATGGAAACCCTATTTTCTATCCCTCTGGCAGATGGGATGAAAACGGACAGGCAGATCTGTTTTCATCCCATCCCCCATAGAGGAGAGCGGGGCTCTGACAGGTCCGTCTCTCCACAGTGAGCAGAGACAGACTTGTCATCCCTCGGCTCATTGGGGATCAATGGAGCGATCCCTGTTGAGCAAGCGGAGTCCGTAAAAACGGACATGTGTGTGAAAGAGCCCTAAAGAATGGAGGTATAGATTGTGTGACAGAGAGATGGATGATGGGATAGAGCAAGACATGGAATGATGTGAGCGAGACAGAGAAATGGAATGATGAAGCAAAGGATGGAGGGATGGAGTTATGGAGAGAAATAGGGAGAGACAGAATACTAGAGGGATGAAAGTGATGGAGGAAAGAAAAGGTGGATGGATATAAGGCACAAGGATTGTTGGATGAACAGTATAATGGAGGGAGGAATGGAGCAAAAGATAAAAGGATAGAGTTGTGGAAATATAAAAGAAGGGAGTAGCAGAGGGATGGAAGTGATGGAGGGTGAAGAGGTTGGAGGGACCTGCAACAGAGGGAGGGATGGAGACAGGAAGTCTTTAGAATTGGGGACATACATTCTTGTGATCCTGGTTGCTACCTGGGATTGGGTTGCGTTTGGTGAGCGGTAGTGCAGGCTTGTGGGGGCCCCAGTGCATTACTTTGCCCAGGGGCCCACAATGCTATTAAGATGGCCCTGTGAGTCATCCCTGCCAATCCACAAAAAGAAATGGAATGAGCTGATTGGATGATATTGACTGGAGTCGCATACATCCAAAAGTAAGGATTGCAACAAAATTAATTTTGAAATAATTTGTTATGCTATTGTAGCGGCCTCACCCCCTCTTTCTGGTCTAGGGGTATGTTGTACATGAGGGTGAGATGCGCTACGGCCCATGTCTTCCCCATTGCTGTGGGTGAGGTGAAGGCCAGTACCTGTTATTCTCCTCGGGCCTGTGTGTCTTTTTAAGAACCAAGTCCTACTGTACTGACACTCCCCTTTGCTCCCATTAACCAGAGTTCTACACACCGATAGAGGGTACAACTCTTGTTTATTAACACACTCCAATAAACACATACTTTTCCAGCCGACTGGTTGAGACCCAATAAACAGTTCAATACGGTGGGGTGAGCAGGTTGAGGCACTATCCTGATAAGTAAACTAAACCACTGTGGATTCACCAGCGGTTGCTAAAGCCCATGGCTTGTGAAAGAACTTAAACCTTCAGGGTCTCTACCAGCGACCCCAGAGAACAGAAACAGGAGTACCTTTGCTGCGTTGTGGCCCCTATCAGGGGGAAGATGTCCCTCCAAGAGAGTTACCAGAGGCCCCTCTGTCACCGGGTTGATGCTGCTCCGTTTCTTCAGAAGGGTGACCTCTCCGGCCTCCTCGCCTCAGATACGAGCCCCATCCACCTCAGGGACCCTTGGACAATCCCGCCCTTGCGGGACCCAGTCGAAGTCACTGAGCCCCAGGCCTCCGATGTAGTACCTCACCCCAGGCTTAAGGTGCCTGGGATGGACTCCAACACCGCTCCGGCCAGGCCATGGGCACCTAGGCCGGAACTCCGAACCGCCAGCACCCAGGCCTAAGGTGCCTGGGCGCTGGATGCAGAAGAAGAAGACCTCGTGGCGAGGGCACCTCTCCCCTTTATATCCTCCCGTGACGCCACAGCAGGTTTCCCGCCCTGCTGTACCACCGCCGGAATGGGACAAAAAGGAGACAGCACTGTGGCAATGATTCTACCTTGACCCGCGGGAACATCGCCACCTACAGGCCAAGGAGAATAGCACACCACCAAGTCCTCCACAATTTGAATGGTGTAAATCCTTTCATAATTAACACATCCTGGATCATACTACCACCCAGGTGTACCCCCCTAAATTTAGACCCCCGCTACACTATGATTTGGAAAATCTGATAGATCCACCTCCATCCAACCCAAACACAATAAATAGGAATCATCTTATTTCACATTTATACCTTACTGTATTTATTGCAATGTGTTTCCATTTCATATGTAGTGCATTTTTTATAATAATGAAAAGTGTTAATGCAGCTGATTATCCAAAAGTCAAAGACTACTACGCCACTCTCATCTGAATAAAACAAAAGGATCCAAATCAATTTGGATAATTTGTTTTGTCGTTACATTATTTCGCATGCTTCAAACTATCGCATCATGTCATCCGAATAAATACAAATGAATTTGCTGCTTTAATTATAATTTAGTTTGGATTAGTTGAAATTAATTACTATTATCATTCGAATACATCCAAACAACGAAAATTTTGTCTGAATTTCGATTTGTAACTAAACAAATTGCACATGTCCACAATATTGTAAGCTCATGCAGGGCCATGTTTACCCACACGGGGATGCACAATTGTTCCATGGAGCCCCATTAATGCCAATCGGGACACAGCCACTGTGTCCCAATATGACATCTGCGTTGATGTGGGTGCGTGTCCCTCTGTCTACATTTAGGGACACGCACCCACAGCGGATGTGAATTACCAAGGATTGGTAAGCAGTAATATAATACATTTTTGTTTTGGGGTTTAATACCTCTTTAATACACTATATTAAACCTACTTTATATAGAAGTGATAGGATTTTTTTTAATACATGTATCCAATCTATGATATGGCAGGTGTAGAACCTATTCCTATCATGCAAATATTTACCAACCTGACAATGAAGTGTTTGAGGTCTAAATTCCTCCAGTGGTGTCATAAAATGTGCCTGACTAGAAATGAAATGCTCCATACGCAAACAAAAACAAGCTATTAAGATGTGAGCCAATATTTCCTTTGTCCCTAGAATAAACCAGAGTTATGGCATCTGTTAGTGGTTTCATTCATCGTAGTCACCATTGTCACATATTATGCATGTGTAGTGTTTAAGAGTATGCTCCTGACCTCCACCTTTTGCAGTCAGTAACTTGATACAGAGTAGCACAGTTCATAGTCATGGATACACTATATTACACATGTGGCTCCCCAATCACAAACCCGTGACGACTGACAGAATGTCACCGCTGACTTTCTTTTTGCCAGTTCAGGTTGCTCCTATTACTGGGCTGATAAAAGTGTAGTATGCTTTGTAATACAGGGAGTTGAGGGGTGAACAAGCACTTACAGAATATAGCTTCCTTGGGATGTGAAGGTCCCTGGGTAGGTGCTGGTGGGTTTGCAGGAAGTTCTCGGCTGTTTTATATAGATACTTGGGTGCTGGTAATATGCTAAATCGGGTTACAATAGTTGATATCCCCTAAGAAAAATAGCTCCCTCAGACTCAGAGTGAAAAGTATCAAGAGGAACTGAAAATTGTTGGCATGTTTGCAAGTAGAACTCTATACTACTGAGGGATGTCAAGGAGCTGAGTCATAGCCTGGAGGGTTGACAAGGCACCAGGGAGAAGCTAATACTGTGGGGGAATGTTTAGTGGCAGTTCACATATGTGTGTTCTGCGAGATCGCATTTGATTCGCACCTCACCGCAAATCACATGTGATGTCCGTGCGATGCAATTTCAGCCATACAGATAGTATGGCTGATATTGCATCGTATTCGGACCAAACTCGCACAGGACCCTTTTTTTTGGGGGGGAACAACCTCCAACACTACTGCACCCTGTCCTGCATCCTTCCCAGCTGCCAGCAGAGTCACCCAGTGGGCCGTAAAAGATAGGTAACATCCCTGTCCATGCCTGCTGGATCATGAGTCAGCGATAATATGCACCTTACTGCTGACCGCCCTGTCCATCGAGGCCAAGACATTGCCTTCCACATGCCGGTAGAGAGCCGGAATCGCCTTCTGTGAGAAAAAAGTGGCGTTTGGGAACCTGCTACTGAGGAACCGCACATTCCACAAACTCACGGAAGGGGGCAGAGTCTACCAACTGAAAAGGCAGCAGTTGAAGTGCTAGCAATTTAGCCAAGCTAGCATTCAACCGCTGGGAATGTGGATGGCTGGGAGCGAATTTCTTTCGGTGGTGCAGCAGCTGGGGCAGTGAAATTTGCCTGATAAAATCTGACGTCGGTGTACCAATAGCAGATTGCCCGCAAGTACTTGGCTGCGACACACCTAATTCTACACCTTCATTCCTCTCAGTGCAGGTTTCAGAGAGGACTGAAGGTATAGTGGGGTTGGAGATCCCAGCTGATGAGGAGCAAGGAGAGGTCCACTTTGTTCTTTGGTGTGGGTCTTTTAGGTACGCTTGCCAATGAACTGCATGGCAGGTCGACATATGTCTGGTCAAGCACGTGGTGCCCAAGCGGCTGATGTTTTGGCCACGCGAGATATGCTTCAGACATATGTTGCAAATGACAACGGTGCGATCTGCTGCACACGTCTGAAAAAAAAGGCCCACACCAAAGAACTTTTGGAATAACGTGCAGAGACAGCAGGGCCCTGCACATGCGGAGCTCTGCGGTGTGATGCAGTCGGTGTGCTGCCCTTAAGCTGGCCCCTGGAGGGCATCCTGCCTCATTGGAGATGTGCCTCCTCCTCCTCCTCCCACGTGGAGTCAGTGACCTCATCATCCCCTCCCTCCTCATCACTGGAGAAAATCTGGCAGTATGCTGCAGCTGGGGGAACATGACTGCCAGATAGCTGTCCTTGTTGGGCACCCCCTCTCTCTGGGCTCACGTTACTACCCCCTCTCTCTGGGCTCACGTTACTGCCTTCCTCTAGCTGGGTTCCATCATCGGAGCCTTCAAAACACTGGGCATCCTCCTGGAGCATGTACCCAACACTGTGGTCAAACAGTTCGGGGGCCATTGAGCCGAGGGAAGAGGGCGCTTTGGCAGCTGCTTTGCCAGACAAAGTACCCTGAGCCTGGGTGAGAGAGGATGAGGACGGCTTGGTCATCCACTCTACCAAGTCTTGGGCATGTTGCGGCTCAACATGGCCAGCTGCCGAAAAGAAGGACAAGCGTGTCCCACGGCCACGTGCTGATGAGGATGCACCGTGTCCATGACCAGCACTGTTGCCTCTAGACACAGAGCCTGCTTGCCCTCTTTTATTGGCTCGTGACTGTCTGCCTCTCCTTGTTTGCCTTCCAGACATACTAATGGCCTGCAGTGAGATGTAACTGCACAAAGGTGGGATGTATATATCTCTGTACTGATTATAATGCAGCTATCAGAATCAACTGCCTGCTGTGGCATTAGTATAAGAAAAGCAGCAATTGTCTTCAGTTAGTTTTAGGTGAACACTGTGCAGAGGACACAGTACACTAACTGAAAATACTTGCAGCTCTCTGCCTGTGGTTTTATTATGAGAACACCACAAATTGTATTCAGGTTCTTTTAAGTGAACACTGTGCAAAGGACAGAAGTACTGCAGTACACTAAATGAAATTAATGCAGCTCCCTGCCTGTGGTTTTATTATGAGAACACCACTAATTGTATTCAGGTAAGCTTTAGGTGAACGCTATGCAAAGCACACAGTACACTAAGTGAAACACTGCAGCTAGCACAATCGCCTGCCTGCCTGTCACAGTATAGAGAATAACAGGAATGGATCTAGCTAAACTGAATACAGTGTATAAATATATATACAACACCTAGGATGCATATATATCCTCTACACACTGTAACTGCAGCTAACTGACTCGCCTGCCTGCTCTATCTAACTCAATATAAATGACACTGTCTCTCTCTCTGTAAGCTCTCTCTTTAACCAACACCGCAACACACTACACAAGGCCGCCACGGAGGCGGCCTTATATAGGGTGGGGCGTGTACTAAACCCCCTGAGACATAATTGGCCAAAGCCACCCTGGCTTTGGCCAATTATGGCTCTCTGTTTTTTGCACGCTGTGATTGGCCAAAGCATGCGGGTCATAGTGCATGCTTGGCCAATCATCAGCCAGCAATGCACTGCGATGCCGCAGTGAATTATGGGCCGTGACGCGCCACTCAAATTTGGCGCAAACGGCCCATAATGTTCGCAATTTGGCAAACAGCCGAACAGACGATGTTCGAGTCGAACATGGGTTCGACTCGAACACGAAGCTCATCCCTAGTCTCTAACAGTCTTCTGCAGCATGTCTGCAGTCTCTTTTTTTCTCAAACAAAAAGTTTTTATTGAGCATAAAAGGTATTTGCACAGACTTGGTTCAGAGCAAAACAAGTACAGATTCCTGCATACATAACGGCAACATAATATACAGAACAGTCTGAAAGAAAAATGGCAACCCACTCTTCACTGCAAACAAATGAATACTCGGTTCCCCCCATGAATGCAAATGGAGAGGTAAAGACAGTAGCAGGTATTAGAACAATCGGTCATAAACCAGATCCAATGGGGCTAGCCCAGGAATGTCCAACCATGGGGCCCATGTCTGCAGTCTCTAATAGTGTTCTGCAACATGTCTGCAGTTTCTGACCATCTTCTGTATCATGTGTGCCGTCTCTGACCATCTTCTGTATCATGTCTACCGTCTCTGACCATCTCCTGTATCACGTCTGCCATCTCTGACCATCTCCTGTACCATTCGCCCAGACTCTGACATCTCTTGTATTATGTCTCTAGTCTCTGATCATCTCCTGTTTCATGTCTGTAGTTTGTGACCATCCCTTGTATCATGTCCACAGTCTCTGACCATCCCTTGTATCATGACCACAGTCTCTGACCATCCATTTATCCTTTGTATTATGACCGCTGTCTCTGACCATCTCTTGTATCATGACCCTGGTGCCTGACCATCCCTTGTATCATGTCCTTGCCCGGCCTGTCAGTTCAGGTGGATGGCCATGTCTTGGTAGGTTTGCAGTTGTGCCATACTCTTTCCACTTTCGGATGATGGTTTGAACAGTGCTCAAGGAAATGTTCAAAGCTTGGTCTATATTTTTTTTTCACGTTTCTATTTTAGAAAGTGAGAAGGCAGATTCCAAATATACATACATATGTAGCAATACCCTCGAAGGAGCTGCTTAAGTTAGTTTATTCTGTTACTCTGCCTCCCATCCCTAATAACAGCCTCAACCCCCCCTGGCACACCTGGCAATAGTGTAAGTGCAATGACCAATGAGAAATGCACACGTTATGATAAAACACAGAAGTTGTCTTTATTTCAATATTTCTGTGGACGAATAACAAACGGTAACCGTATATAGTCAAGTAATCAACTAGAGAGAGCAATATCTGAGGTTTAAGAGCAATAAGGCTCTCAATCCTACATTCAAGCTGCTTTCAGGGGATTCCAAACCTGAGAATGTCCCCAAGAGCAGAGGCACACTTTAATAGTAAATAACGCACAATATGGCACTTTAAATTGGATTGGTTACCTTTACTCAGATTGGCTCTGAGTCCAGGCAGGAGGAGAGTAGAAAAATGACTGTCCCCTGACATCACATGCTGAATGCTGTCCCCTGAAACCACAGGTCCAACTTTCCACACTTATTCAAGTCAACAAGTAATGGCTTAACTTTATAGATAAACTGTCCCACACACCCGATGCATATGCAAAGCCCTGAATATGTGTTTGCAAATCCGTATGGCACTAGTAGCTTCAGCCCTTTTGCAGAAAAGATAGGATTTGGTGTGTTCAGCTAACCACATTCGTTGGTGCACTTAAACCCCTGTATAGCGAGCCCAAACAACACAACTGGCCCAGATTATCAAGTGAAACAGGCAGGATCTTCCTCAGCAAGGCGAGAGGACAATGATGTCTGTATACAGTGTCCCAGAAATGGATAGCCTTATCCCTGTGGCACTACAAGTGTCAGCAAGATGACTACCAGCAACGATGTCTGTATACAGTGTTCATACTCCTATGGTGCAGTGTCTCTGTTCCCTGCAGATGGGCAAAATGCCCTCTCACCAAATCCTGTGGTTAAGGCCCAAAAGAACATCCTGGAACAGGCAGGCTCTCTTGGCAACCCGACTGGTCACCCCACACTGGAATGCTTCACCGTCAGTGCAGGTGTGCCTCGATAAGCACCTAGAATTCCCCTCTCTCAGGCTGGATGTCCTAACTGGCGGTGGAGGCCTGAATTTGCGCGGGGAGATCATCTGAGAGACAGCATCTCTCCTTAAGGTCTAATCTCTTTACCTGCCTCATGGTGACTGATTCTCTTTAGGAATTAAAATGGAGTCTTTTACTTTCCTGCCCAGAGAACGCTGGGATTTGCAGTCCTGCCTCTGGAAAAGTCAGTGAGGCTGCTCTGTGCTGAGACTTTATATTCCAGAGTCCTTTGCAGCCATTTACTGCGGCTTGTTAAAGTCCCTCTGATTGGCTCCTGTAACTGCTCCTTTTATTGGCTGTCTTCTTCCTGCCAATTGGAACACAGGAAGAAACAATAGTCTGTGTTAGTCAGCTCACATTACATTAAACTCATTGAGTCAGTAAAACAGAGAGGAGGAGGGTGAAAAAAGCCCATGCAAACATGACAGGCAGATTTCTCCCTCTTTCAGAATGGAAAGCCTGTGTGCATTGCAGTGGCTTTCTTGGTGGGTCGTGGGTTATAGTGAGACACCCGCTACACATATGCTAAAGTATACAAAGGATCAAATGACAGTGAGATACATTTGCAACGGTGGGATATTTTTTATAGCCAAATCCTGATTTTAAACTTCTCCACCACTTTATTTCTGACCTGTCTGGTGTGTTCATTGGTCTTCATGATACTGTTTGTTCACTAAGGTTCTCTAAAAGATCTCTGAGGGCTTCACAGAACAGCTGTATTTATATGGAGATTAAAATTACACACAGGTGGACTCTATTTACTAATTAGTTGACTTCTGAAGGCAATTGGTTCCACTATGTATGTTAGGGGTATCAAAGTAAAGGGGGCTGAATACAAATGCACACCACAATTTTCACATATTTATTTGTAAAAAAAAAAATAAAAAACATTTATTATTTTCCTTCCACTTCACAATTATGTGCCACTTTGTGTTGGTCTATCACATAATATCCCAATAAAAACATTTACGTTTTTGGCAGTAACATGACAAAATGTGGAAAATTTCAAGGGGTATGAATACTTTTTCAAGGCACTGTAGATAGCTTTAAAGCAGGAGAGACAAAGCATTGCCTGTTCGCCAATTTTTTACATAATGTTCCACTTCAAGCTGCTGGAAGGCAGGGACTGGTGTGAAGATAAAGGATGTAAAGCACTGGGTAAACTTCCAGAACTATATATATTGCACACACCTATAAAATAAATGGCAATAGTCATGACCAACTGGCAGGAACTACTAGCCCCCAAGGAGTAAACCTATCCAGGAATTATGGAGTTGCAAGCCATGAAAGGGTTAATTGTATGCCCGGGTTCCAGGTATACTGATGAAGGGTTACCCATTGGCAGTGAGCAGGGTGGCTCTGGCCATGAAAGGGTTAATCCTATGCCCCCCTGTTCCTGTCATACCCCATGCTATACTGAAGGGTTACCCATAAGCAGTGAGCAGGGTGGCACTGGCCATGAAAGGGTTAATCCTATGCCCCCTGTTCCAGTCATACCCCATGCAATACTGATGGCACTGAGCAGGGTGGCGCTGGCCATGAAAGGGTTAATCCTTTGCCCCCTGTTCCAGTCATACCCCATGCTATACTGAGGGGTTACCTATAGGCAGTGAGCAGGGTGGCGCTGGCCATATAAAGGGTTATTCCTATGCCCCCTGTTCCAGTCATACTCCATGCTATACTGAAGGGTTACCCATAGGCAGTGAGCAGGGTGGCGCTGGCCATGAAAAGGTTAATCCTATGCCCCCTGTTCTAGTCATACCCCATGCAATACTGATGAAGGATTACCCATTGGCACTGAGCAGGGTGGCACTGGCCATGAAAGGGTTAATCCTTTGCCCCCCCCCCTGTTCCAGTCATACCCCATTCTATACTGAAGGGTTACCCATGGGCAGTGAACAGGGTGGCGCTGGTCATGAAAAGGTTAATCCTATGCCCCCTGTTCTAGTCATACCCCATGCAATACTGAAGGGTTGGTTACCCATGGGCAGCGAGTAGGGTGGCTCTGGTCATGAAAGGGTTAATCCTTTGCCCCCTGTTCTAGTCATACTGACAAAGGGTTACCCATGGGCAGCGAGTAGGGTGGCTCTGGTCATGAAAGGGTTAATGCTATGCCCCCTGTTCCACTCATACTGACAAAGGGTTACCCATGGGCAGCGAGTAGGGTGGCTCTGGTTATGAAAGGGTTAATCCTATGCCCCCTGGTCCAGTCATACTGACAAAGGGTTACCCATGGGCAGCGAGTAGGGTGGCTCTGGTTATGAAAGGGTTAATCCTATGCCCCCTGGTCCAGTCATACTGACAAAGGGTTACCCATGGGCAGCGAGTAGGGTGGCTCTGGTTATGAAAGGGTTAATCCTATGCCCCCTGTTCCAGTCATACTGACAAAGGGTTACCCATGGGCAGCGAGTAGGGTGGCTCTGGTTATGAAAGGGTTAATCCTATGCCCCCCTGTTCCAGTCATACTGACAAAGGGTTATCCATGGGCAGTGAGTAGGGTGGCTCTGGCCACGAGCGGGTTAATCCCCGGCACAGACACTTGCAGCACAGCCCTGTCCTCTCCTCATCACATATGCACAAAAAAGGAAGGCAGCAATGGCACGTCTCTGTCCTGGTTGCCTCATACGACCTCTGCTGCAGGTTTCCAGTTACAGCATTCCGCCTTTTCCTCCCCCCACCACCGCCTGGCATCCAGCCACATCCATACAGCAACTCACCCGGGATTCAACGACTAGGAGCTCCACCAATCCTCGCCCGCTCTATTTGTAGCCATGGAAAAAGAGGCCACACCTACCAGCGCTGACCGACGGCTCAGACCACCAATCCCCTACCGGCGAAGGGCTGAGGTGGGAGGTCGGTTCCCCGTCTGCAGAATAGAGGCAGCAGGGATCATGCGAGGACTGAGCTATGCATTACTGGAGGGGGCTCGGGGATCCCACCCGCAGCAAGGAGGAGGGGCTACACCCAGGGAAGGGCGGGGCTGAAGGCGGCTGCCGCGCCATACCATTGGCCGAAGGGCTCTGGCTGCCAGACAATGGGGGGACTTTGAGTTGCAGATTATTGCAGACTAAGCAGTCTGGCTCTGCAGCAGCATTCGCCGGGGCTCTGGGAATCGTCCAAATTAGCTCATTAATAGAGACTAGGTCCCAGGCAGGAGTCGTGCTTGTCTCTCTCTCTCTCCCCCCTATTCCAGGGCTGCACTCTCCTTCTTCTTCCTGGAAGTCTCCAGGAGAGAGCACCATGCCCCCCTCCATAAAGCCACCACTCTACTAACTATGTACAAGTCAGGACAGGGAGTGGAGGCACAGAGCAGGGACGCCTGCAGCCTGTAAGTATCATTGACCCCTTTCTTCCCTCCTTTCTCTTTGTGCTCCCTTCCTCTAAGGGGGGCTCCTTGCTGCATTGCCAGCTCCTGTATATCACCACCTCAGGAAAATGCCTTGTGCCTGCTACTAGTTGCAGAAAGCATGACATCATCGCCGGCTTCAGAGGAGCTCAACCTACACACACTTCTTCCCAGGACTCCAGGATCACATCCATACCACTGTATTCCTCATTGATTCCACGCCTCTCCATACCGCCATCCATTGCCAAAAAAAAAAATCCTCAAAAGGGATCCGATCAGCTGCTTATCTTTTACTGCACATTTTATAGATCGATTTATTGCAATGAATTTTATAGATTACAAAAAAAAAAAAAAAATCTTCAAAGGGATCAGCCGGCTATCCTTTTCCATTGATTGATAAAGAACAGGCATGGATTTTGTAGATTACAAAAAAAAAAAAAAAAATCTTCAAAGGGATCAGCCGGCTATCCTTTTCCATTGATTGATAAAGAACAGGCATGGATTTTGAAGATATTTTTTTTTTTTTTTTTGTAATCTACAAAGGGATCAGCCGGCTATCCTTTTCCATTGATTAAGAACAGGCATGGATTTTGTAGATTACAAAAAAAAAAACACGATCTGATCAGCTGGCTATCCATTTACGGTACATCCTATACATCTATTTATTGCAATGGATTTTATAGATTGCTATGCAGCAAAAAAAAAAAAAAAGGTTCACAACTTTTTTATTACCTAGAAATTGTTATATTGCATTTATATTTTATGTACACATTGCATCTTATTGCAGGTAGCATGATGTAAAAATGGTTACTGCTGTGGTCATGTTGGGTGTTTTCCGATATTCCCATGGTATAGGAGGCTTTGGATTCCCAGAAAAATGCCGGCATGATGGATTTACCGGCTTTTGGTTCCTGCTGCTGCCATCAGAGACAGGCGGCGCAGACTGGCATTTCCAAAAATAACTGCCGATGTGAAAAAAAAATGGGTTATTGTTTCAGGTGGAGGGGTCGGTGATGGCACTGGGTTATGGTGGAGATGTAAATATTTCTTGGGGATTTTTCTTTGTCTGGTTCAGTCTATGAATCACTGGGTGCACTTTAAAGTTGTGAAGATAGCTATTAATAGATTCAAGCTCTGCAAGGACATGGCGAGGGGTGGCGAGGGGGGGGGGGGGGGGGGTTATCATGTCTGTTAAGCATTCAGGACATGGAATACTCAGGCTGACAATCACTGGGGAATATTATAAAATCTCCAGCTCTGCAATATCAGATTTTTTTTTCTTTTAAAGTCTTTTTTTTTTATTTATATATATATATATATATATATATATATATATATATATATATATATATTAGGTATAGCTGCATTTTTAAGACTTGCATGTCGGACCACCATTCTTATTAGAATAATTCTTATTAATATTGTGATTTTTTTTTTTTTTGTGCTTTATAACCAATTTTTTTTTCTATTAAGCATAACTGCATTTTTTTAAGACTTGCATGATGGACCACCATTTTTTTTATTATTATTATTATTATTATTATTATTATTTTTTGTGTGCTGTGTAACCATTTTTTTTTTTTTTTTTTATTAGGCATAATTGCATTTATTAAGATTTGCCTGATGGACTATTATTATTATTATTATTATTATTATTATTGTTATTTTTTTATTATTGCAGATTGTTCTCCTTGTGATCATGAACACCATGCAGTGTCATAGCTGCTGCCGGGGTCGTATGGTAAGATGACATGAATATCAGATGCATGTTTTTTATTACTTACATTACACCTCGTCTAGTGCATGAATTCTTATTGTCTCTTCCCCTTGACTTTGTCTTGCCGGTTGATTAGCTCCTCCCATTTCAGAAGCCGGTATCTACAGGGACAATAGCTCTCATCCGCTCTTTATTCAGCTGGATGTAATGTTTGCTTTGTTAACACCGACATGAAAAGGCAGGAAGATCTTAAAATGCCTGGTAAACTTGGAATCGGTTGATCAGTGAAGGAAAAGAAGCCCAGTGTGTATCACTAGCATGCATGATCCCGGCGTTTTACATGTATTAGTAATTATTGCATTTCCCTGAGTAATACAATACCCAACACCTTTTTGTAAATATTTAATTCATTGTGGACTTGGTTTACAATCATATTTACTCAATTCCTTATGTGTTTATTGGCTATTGAAAACACAGAAGCAACAGAGTATTATTTCAGGGTGTGAAAAGCATTCCTTTTTTTTGCTTTACCTTAAAGTGGCACTAAATGATACCCTGATTCTCAAAAAATAACCCATACACATCCACTACTTTAAAGGATAACTAAATCCAAGGACAAAAATGCAATATTTTGCAGCTTGTGGTCCTTAGATGTGTTGGGTGTCCTTGTTTTTTCCAAGCTGAGACATTTTCAGAAAATACCTGTTGCTTCTGTCACAAATGCATTCCTTCTGAGCTGCACTGAAGAATACGAAGACACGAGTTGGATGAGAAACAGTTTAATCACAAACGGCGCAGAGGAGTCTTTACTGTTAGAGCGGTAAAGATGTGTAACTCCCTTCCACAATTGGTGGTCTCAGCGGAGAGTGTCGATAAGTTCAAAAAGCTTTTGATGGACATCTTAGCGAATGAAATATACAGAGATATGGGAATTGGTAGAGACATAACTATACACACACTTATACACCCACACAGGTTGAACTGCATAGACTGATGTCTTTATTCAAAGATATGCAGAGAAAGGTGCTTCTAAGTGCAGTATGTCAGCAATTTTTTTGAAAGGCAACGGTTTTAAAACACTTGCAGGATTACGGAGTAAACAGGCTCATCAATGTATGAAGTCCGCCAGAGATGGTCTTCCCTGTCACTGTGCTGTCCAGCAGCTGCAGGAACCGATGGTCTGGAGGAGCAAGATGGCCCCCGCACTTCCTGAAGCCACCATGGAACACAGGGGGGGGCAGAAGTGACTTCAGCAAGGGGGAGGTCATACAGCAAAAAAACAAAACAAAAGGTTGTCCAGGAGTCTCACCCTAGTAAAGTTGTCTGGGTAGAGAAGAGTATATATTTACCAATAAGGAAAATAACAATTCTACAGCCCAAAGACAAAGGCCATTCACCTAAATACGTATAAATTAGTGATTAGGTGTGTTCCTCTGAATCGGGTATGCAAGGGGGAGGTGACTAGTTTTGAAGCATGTTCAAAGGCTCCTTCAGAAGCAGCCTATTGAGCATGCTCCGAAGCTAGTCATGGTGAATGGTACCCGAAACAGGCTCACCAAAATTCATATACTATGTGTTGTGCACTGCCTTGTTAAAGAAGGTTTATATATATATATATATATATATATATATATATATATATATATATATATATATATATATATTTTTTTTTTTTTTCAGCCATTGTGGTGAATTGGTAGCCAATTCAAAAAGAATGGGCTGGTTTAGCACAACATATGTTACTGCATGCAAACGAAAAAAAGATCCAGATAGCCGCACTCCAAGTAATTTCTTTATTGAATGGAAAGCAGTACAAACAACATACGGAATCACAGATGAATCACTGACGCATTTCACACCTCTTTACTGGCGCTTAGTCATAGATTATATTTTACCTCATGCCCTAATGCCTGTGCATTAATGCACCACTACAGGCCGCTTAAAGTGGTGCTAAAGGCAGAAGGTTTTTTTACCTTAAAGGGGTTGTAAAGGTTCATGTTTTTTCACCTTAATGCATCCTATGCATTAAGGTAAAAAAACATCTTGCGATCACTGGCCCGCCCCCCCCCCCCCCACGTTTTACTTACCTGAGCCCTGGAAAGTCCCGGGTCGCAAACGCCCTCTTCCTTTGCTCGGTCTTCTCGGCTCTTCATTTGGATAGATTGATAGCAGTGCAGCTATTGGCTCGCGCTGCTGTCAATCAACTCCAATGACGCGGGGGGCGGGGCAGAGTCCTGTAGTCGGCGGCTATGGATGCCGAATACAGGACTCAGGAGCGCGCCCGCAAGGTAACCCCCTTGGGAGAACGCTTCCCAGAGGGGGTTATCAGAAGCGGGGAGGAGCCGAGACAGCCACCGTGGGACCCCAGAAGACGAGGATCGGGGCCACTCTGTGCAAAATTAGCTGCACAGTGGAGGTAAGTATAACATGTTTGTTATTTTAAAAAAAATATATTCAAACCTTTAGTGTCACTTTAATGAATTCTATGCAATAAGTTAAAAAACCTTTTGCATGCAGTCCCCCACCCCAGACCCCCCGATACTTACCTGAGCCCAATCTCGATCCAGCAATGTGCATGAGAGCAAAGGCTCTGTCTGCTCTCTCCCTCCTCATTGACCCAGAGACAGCAGCCGGAGCCATTGGCTCCGGCTACTGTAAATCGCGGCCAGTGATGAGGGAGGGGCCGGACCGAGTCCTGCTGTCTGATTATAAATACAGACAGAGAGGCCTGGGAACAAGCTAACATAAGTGCCACATTAGCAAACAGCTTGCTATGGGGGAACTCGGCAGGTGGTGGAGCCAGGCCTGCCAGCTGAGACCTGAGAAGAGGAAGATTTGGGCTGCTCCAAAACTATTACACAGAGCAGGTAAGTATAACATGTTAAAGAAAAAATAAAGTGATTCTAAATGTAAAGTATAAATGGGCCCTAGAGGAACTGCCACCACAATCTGTGATCTCAGGCCTCCTCTTAACACTCATACATCCCTATTGGCCAGCATCTTGATGGCTGGCTTAATTGGTCAATACAAAGGCTTAGGCTGCAGGAAGAAGGAATGCAACAAAGTGATTATGCAGACTGTTGTTGAAGTTCTTTTTCTAGTGCACTGTAAGATTTCAGACTACTTTGACATACTGTAGAAATAAAAATGTGTGCAGACACCTAGTGTTGTCTCCTATACACAAAGAAGGCAGCTGAGCAACATTACATCGCTTCATAGGTTTGTTCTGAGCAGAGAAACAAATTGCATGCCCTGATATGCAGGTAACCACTAGAGGGAGCCTTTACAGTTCTGTATATGACATACCATATGGAATACAGGCAAGTGAAAAATGTGTTGAATAAAACATTGTTTCAGGGAAATGTTACAGTAACTGAAAATATTGTCACATCAAACTGAGAATTACCCAGGCGTCAGATCCTGGGCATCTTGATGGACAGGTACAGATATATGTGGTGTAATCTACAAAGTTTAAATATTTTTGTGATAGTATAATGTTTCTTGATAGAAGAGAACCTGTATTTGCTCAGTGAGTCACTGACTTGAAACAAGTATGTGATAATCTGGTGTCCCAACACTTTTTTTTTTTTTTCTCTGCATGCTTGTTCCAGGGCAGTGTCTCCCTCAGAAGTGAGCCAACCTGGAGCATGCATATTCTAAAACGAGAGAGCAGCAATCGCTCCCATACTTCTACCCTGGCTGCTTTGTCATAACCTGCCTGAGCTCATATCTGGATGTTACGTTAGTCAGAGAGCAGCCTGTAGCATGAATAGATTAGTGAACCCACTTCATTTTACAATGCAGCTGGAACAGCTAATGGAGGGGCTATCAGGACTCCATTTTTCTTAAAGCAGAACTTCACTCTCTCAATCAACATTGACTATGTGTAATCCTTGTGCTACTAGCATTAGTAAATAGATAGGAAAGTATATTATATTTACTTGTCTTAAACTTTTTTTTTTTTTTACTTATCTTCAGTTACCTCCAGGCTCCATCCCAGGAGTCTTCAGGAAGGGGGTACAATGCAATTTGGTGCGGCGCATTTTTCAAAAGTAGTGCATACCCAGCTGCAAAATCACAGTGCAGGGGAACACGTAGGAATCGCATAGGAAACCTTCCACATTTCTGTGCAATTCTGGTGTGAACCGGTGTTCCATCAGACTTAGTAACGGAAGTGACGTTCCGCCGCCATCTTGCCAAACCCCGCACTCCTCCACAGTAAAGATACACGAGAAGGGGGCAAGCGGACATCTTGTTACACCCACCGGAGTTTTGCATTCCACAGTTATTTTTAACAGTAAACTGAGCTTATAAGGTGAAATACAGGATTTAGAAATCCAACAGACTGTTTAGATGTTCTCACAGGTTTGCTAATCTGACAGAACACAGCAAGTTTTTTAATTCAACATGTAAGCAGTCTGATGGATTTCCATATACTGTATTCAGCATATATGCTCAGTTTCCTGTTAAAAAATAACTGTGAAATGCAAAACTCTGGTGGGTGTAACAAGATGTCGGCTTGCCCCCTTCTTGGTGTATCATTACTGTGGTGGAATGCGGGGTGTAGCAAGATGGCGGCGACGGAACGTCACTTTTGTTACCAATTCTGATGGGTAGCCATATCTGACGGAACACCGGCCCTCACTGTCAACAATCTTACAGCAGACTGCATCACACAGCTATGTTCGCTGTTCTATATATTTGATTTCTCAGATTGCCAAACTCTTCTAAAAATTTTTACTTTTTTTTTGCTGACTTTTTAAATTCCCATTTTCACCTGGCAATTCTGTGAATAACTCACTTTTTTTCCCCTTAGTGTCTACCTTTTTTTCTTTTTCTCAGCTGTGTCTATGGAGGCAGCCGTGGTTGTCGCACAGGTTGGACTTCAAATATGTCTGCCTTTGTTTATCTCCATTACATGGTTGATTGATGAAAGTAGTTCATACAAGCATGTTAAGGCTTTTTTGCATTTTATGTAGTTCACAGGAAAGGACAAGGACACTGTTGATGGCAAGATCAACAGGTATTTTGTGTACTTGTTGAATAGGAGAGTTCAGGCTCTGGTGAGGACTGAATGGAGATTGTGGCCCGCATGCTGATTTCTGCAGTTTGGAAAAAATGGGATGGGATGCTTGGGGGCAGGAAGCTTACTAAACTTAGTGTAACTGATCTGAAAGGTCACTCCAGCACTGTGCAGAATTTGGCCTAAAGAGTCCAATATAGAGGAACTTTTGTTCAACACTAAATCAGCACAATAAAATAGTTTTATTTTTGTGTGTTATCAGTAGAAGTCCTTTTTGACTGTGTTATCACAATTTATCTTGGTGCTTATAAGTTACAAAGTAGATGAGGTTGAAAAAAGACTCAAGTCCAACCTATGTGTGTGATTATATGTCAGTATTACATTGTATATCCCTGTATGTTGTGGTCGTTCAGGTGCTTATCTAATAGTTTCTTGAAACCATCGATGCTCCCCGCTGAGACCACCGCCTGTGGAAGGGAATTCCACAGCCTTGCCGCTCTTACAGTAAAGAACCCTCTACGTAGTTTAAGGTTTAACCTCTTTTCTTCTAATTTTAATGAGTGGCCACGTGTCTTGTTAAACTCCCTTCCACAAAAAAGTTTTTTATCCCTATTGTGGGGTCACCAGTACGGTATTTGTAAATTGAAATCATATCCCCTCTCAAGCGTCTCTTCTCCAGAGAGAATAAGTTCAGTGCTCGTAACCTTTCCTCATAACTAATATCCTCCAGACCCTTTTTATTAGCTTTGTTGCCCTTCTTTGTACTCACTCCATTTCCAGTACATCCTTCCTGAGGACTGGTGCCCAGAACTGGACAGCATACTCTAGGTGAGGCCTGACCAGAGTCTTGTAGAGTGGGAGAATTATCGTTTTATATCTGGAGTTGACCCCCTTTTTAATGCATGCCAATATTATGTTTGCTTTGTTAGCAGCAGCTTGGCATTGCATGCCATTGCTGAGCCTATCATCTACTAGGACCCCCAGGTCCTTTTCCATCCTAGATTCCCCCAGAGGTTCTCCCCCCAGTGTATAGATTGCATTTTTATTTTTGCCACCCAAATGCATTATTTTAAATTTTTCCACATTGAACCTCATTTGCCATGTAGTTGCCCACCCTATTAATTTGTTCAGATCTTTTTGCAAGGTTTCCACATCCTGCGGAGTTATTGCCCTACTTGGCTTAGTATCGTCAGCAAATACAGAGATTGAGCTGTTTACCCCATCCTCCAGGTCGTTTATGAACAAATTAAATAGGATTGGTCCCAGGACAGAACCCTGGGGACCCCACTACCCACCCCTGACCATTCCGAGTACTCTCCATTTATCACCACCCTTCGGAACTCGCCCTTGTAGCCAGTTTTTAATAAGTCTGTAAACACTGCCTCTTTTTTTAAATTTAGGTGTAAGAGTGGCAGAAAATTGCTACCACTTCAGAAGGTAGGTTTCTCTGGTGGATAGACTGCAGTAATACAAACCTAAATCAAGAGATTTTTTGGTTAAAGGATAAGTTCACCTTTCGTAACATGTTACATCCGCTTTGACAGCAAGCAGGGAATTTTCTCCCCCCGCTTGTTGTCACAATTTAAAACACTACCACCAGCCTGGCTGGGTCATCTATTCACAATGTTCTGTGAATGTGAAAACTACAAGTCTAGTAGTTCACTGAGTCTCCCTGTCAGAGTGTAACTGCTTACTTGTATGATGTTTAAGCAGACAGCTTACACTGACTGTCTGCAAGAACCCTGCATTGCATAAGTGTTCTGCTAATCGCGGGTGCGATGCTTTGCAGGCTCATAGTAAAAAAATAAAAATAAATGCACTTTTTTTTTTTTTTTTTTTTACCTGCAGAAAGATGCGCATTTATTAGTTTTACAAAGGTGAACTTACCGTTTAATAAAGAGAAAAGATGGCTATGCCATCTGCAATTTTCTTATCTTCCACAAGGGGGCAGTTATTGTATTATAGCTCGAATACCTAATAAAAAAGGTAAAATGTCATTGTACAGAATACCAGGATTATAAATGGATTAAATGAGAGGTCCTCAGGCACTAACCTTAATCCAATTTGACCCTAACTGGTTTAGGTTATTTGATAAACTGGTGATAAACTGGTGTAATCGTGTACTGTAATTCAAAGCAAGCTTTTCCTCTTTCACTGCCAGACTGCTGTGACTGTCAAATAATACTACACTGAAAAATATTTGATATTTACTCCTTTCTCTTCAGCCGCAATAAATGGCTATAATGTATTGCACATCATGCTGTATAATGTCTGTGATGATCCAAATGTCTTTATTAGATAGATAATTTGTTATTTATTTTAAGTTATTCAAGACTCTGAAATAAAATTCTTAGATTGTGCTAGAAAAATAAACACAAAGTTTGATGCTATGGCATGGCTTAGTGATTAGCACTTCTGTCTTGCAGCGCTAGACTCCTTGGTCTGAATTTCAACCAATACACTATCTGCCTGTGTTTGCTTTGGTTTCCTCTGTGTACTCCAGTTTCTTCCCACACTCCAATGACCTGCCGGTAGGTTAAAGTGGTACTAAAGCCAAAAAGATTTTTTTTACCTTTTTAACCCTGCATTAAGGTGAAAAACATTTTTCCACTTGCTGTACCCCCTCCCTAAACACTTACCTGAGTCGTGTATCAATCCAGTGCTGTGCCCATCTGCAGTTTTTCTCCCACCTCCTCTCTTCTCTCTGGAGGATCAGGCTGCTGCCAAACACTGTGAATAAAAAGTAGGGTGCGGGACCAAGCTGAACTGTATGTGTCTATGGACACAGACAGTCTGGCTTGGGAGCAAGCCCACACACCTGCCCTCATGAAAGAGGAGGTTTGTGTCTGCTTTGTGCAATGCCATTATAACATGTATTTTATTTCCATTTACTCTTTTAGAAATGCTTTAAAGTGGTTGTAAAGTCATTTTTTAAACTTTTTTACCTACAGGTAAGCCTATACTAAGGCTTACCTGTAGGTAAAAGAAATATCTCCTAAACCTTTACGGTTTAGGAGATATTCCCCTCACAATGCGCCGCTGACAGCAGCGGCGCATGCGCACAGGGGATTCTCGGGCTGAAGGCTCGGCAGACGCCGAGCCTCGCCGGAACGAAGTCTCCCGCACGCATGCGCGGGAGTGAGACATCGCGGCTCCAGCCACTCACAGCGCTGGAGCCGCGATACCCAGAAGACACGCCGAGGCAAGATGACATCTCCCTCGGCGTGGACCAGGTAAGTTCCCGACGCCTCGTTCTAAGGTAAGTATTTCATAATGAGCTTGTATGCTGTGCATACAAGCTCATTATGCATTTTCCTTTACAGATGTAAAAAAAAATAGCGGGTATACAACCGCTTTAAAGTAATACTAAAGTGTTTTTAGTTTTATTTTTTAGTTAAAAATAACAAACTTGTTATACTTACCTGTTCTGTGCAGTGGATTTGCACAAAGCGGCCTGGATTCTTCTCTACTCGGGTCCCTCTTCTGTGCTCCTGGCCCCTCCCTCCTGATGAGTGCCCCCACAGCAAGCAGCTTCCTATGAGGGCACCAAGTCCATTTAGACATGGAGCCGTGGGCTACCCCAGCACCGCCCCCTTTATTTTATCATTGGCTGGCTGACTTTGACAGCAGCGGGAGCCAATGGCACCGCGCTGCTGTCTCAGCCAAAAAGGAGGGGAGTCCCGGGCAGCCGAGACACTGCTGCAACATCGCTGAATCAAGATGGGGCTCAGGTAAGTATTAGAGGGGCTGAGGGGGGGCTGCTGCACACAGAAGGCTTTTTATCTTAATACATTGAATGCATTAAAATAAAAACCTTCTGCCTTTACAACCCCTTTATTTGGATGTTGTCCAATTGGGCTATAGTATGTCCGAGTGTATGCATGTGAGAAAGGGACCTTAGATTGTTAGCTCCTTGAGGGCAGGGACTGGGGTGAATGAATAGTATGATAACCATTTATTAAACTCACATTCCATAGTCCGTTGTAGTCACCAATTACCAAGTAGACAGATTAGAAATGGCTTCTTAACCTATTGCTTAAACTCTAGATAAAGAGCTCAGGGAGATTTTTTTTATTTTTTTTAGATGTCAGTTTGATGTCTGAAGTTTGAAAATGTACTCCTTTTCTCAACAGATGTAGACCGTATTTAAGGTTTATTTCTTTGTAGTTTTATGCTTTTGTAATCATATAACATTTTTTTTTGTTCTAACCATTGTGGCTACAGGTGTGCAATCCCAATGTAACATTCTACAGCAGTGGTGACCCATGTGAAACCTTGTTTGCAGATGGAAGATTTCCTAAGGTAAAATCCATATCATGACGTAGTAGAGTTATTGTGTTTGTTATAATCGGGCTACCAAACCAAAGATGATGGTTAAATTATACAGTCACTAAAACCTCAGTTATGCTTTAACATGTTAATTTCCTTTCAAAAAAAGTTTTTAATGTTTCTAAATTGAAAGCTTTCATTGCTGCCATAAGAGGGCTCATTCAGAAATGTCTTAATAAGGTGTGACAACTGTTTCCTAAATGTGCTCCTCCATTGTCACTGGTGTCACACGTGCCCCTGATGGCGTTTACAAGTGACTGTGCCAACACACATTGCTTAAAAATGTTCCACTGTTGCCGTCAAAAACTGGTGCAGTGCAATGACACTGGAGCATACTGTATAAACAGGAAGCATCAGGAGGAGACCAGTAGCACTGCGATGCAACAGAATAAACATACTATCATTTCTTATATGTTTACTATTACTTTGAAACAATGTTTCCCAAATGTTGGTTAATGACTTGGCTTTTTCTGTGTCTAGGTAACATTGTAGTTAGCCTGTCAGCAGTATCAGTGACATTGCTATCCAGCACTCTAGGGAGGACGTCCTGCACATATAAAACTGATTTCAAATGCAAGCTGAATATACCTGAAAGCATGCTACATTTGACCATCTACACAGGCCCTTAAAGTGGTTGTAAACCCACTTTTTCAACTTGCACCTACAGGTAAGCTTAGATTAAGGCTTACCTGTAGGTGCAAGAAATATCTCCTAAACCTACACGGTTTAGGAGATATTTACTAAAAAGACAGGCGCCGCTGTCTACAGCGCATGCGCGCCGTAGACAACGGCGCATTCATGGGGTTAATCCCATTCACAAATTCGGCTAGGTCGCAGCATTCGACGACGTAGCCGAATTCGACGGATCATGCGCGGAGTCACGTCTTCGCCGCTCCGGCCAATCACAGCGCCGGAGCGGCGCTGTGATTGGCTGGTGCGGCGATACCCGGAAGTAACATTCCGGCTATCGCCGCAGTGATGTCTGCGGCTGGACAGAGGGACGCGGACTGCTTCGGGGGCCCCGAGCTAAGGTAAGTGGTACATAATGAGCTAGTATGCTAGTCATACTAGCTCATTATGCCTTTCTCTTGCAGGTTGAAAAAAAAAATAGTGAGGTGGGTTTACAACCACTTTAAAGTGGTTGTAAACCCTGTTGAGTTTTTTTTTTTTTTAACTAACCTACAAGACAAAGCTATAATGAGCCAGTATGACTTGCATACTAGCTCATTATGTACCACTTACCTTAGATCGGGGCCCCCGAAGTCGTCCGTGTCCCTCCTCTAGCCGCATCCATCGCTGCGGCGATAGCCGGAATGTTACTTCTGGGTATCGCCGCTGCAGCCAATCACAGCGCCGCTCCGGCGTGGCGAAGACGTGACTGCGCGCGTGAGCCGTCGAATTCGGCTACGTCGTCGAATGTTGCGACCTAGCCGAATTTGTGAATGCGGTTAGCTCCATGCGCATGCGCGTGAGGTCAGCATCGCCGCTTTTAAATGCAAATATCTCCTTAACCGTGTAGGTTAAGGAGATATTTCATGCACCTACAGGTAAGCCTTAATCTAGGCTTACCTGTAGGTGTTTGTTTAAAAAGTGGGTTTACAACCACTTTAAAATAATTTCTCTGGAGAAAACTGCAGTGTCACTAATTCTCCCTCTCTCTTACTCCCTTTTAAAGGCAACAATATTGTTACATAAGGCCCGTACACACGGTCTGACTTTTTGCCAACAAACTTCAAAATGAGCTTTCCAAAAAATCCGACCGTATGTACACTCCATCGGACAAACTTTTCCGGTTTTCATCGGACAAAAGTTCGCTCTGCAAACGAACAAACTTTTCGGCAACAAAAGTCAGATGGTGCAAAGTCCGATCGTGTGTACAGAAATCCATCGGACTTTTGTCCGAAGTACAAATACGCATGCCCAGAACCAATGTTAAAATCAACCAACAATAGCAGAAGTTGACCAAAGTCTGGCGGTAAAGAGCAGAAAAAACACGTGATGTTGGGAAAGTTTGCAGAAAAGTCCTGCCGTGTGTATGCTATGGGTGTGCCTGGCCAACTCCCTTCAGACAAAAATCCACGGAAAAGTTTGTTTGAAGTCCGACCGTGTATACGAGGCTTTAGACTCACTAAATGTGTCAGAGCTTGACTTGGTGCTCATGAGAGAAATGCATAAAGATGATTGCCTTTGCTGACCCTCCCTGAAAATGCTCAGTGATACAACAAAATATTCATGCAACAAGTGAAATAAACTTATGCTGGAACTCCTAATGGGCGTACATATTCCTGCATCTGTAACTCGGAAAGTATTACAGCCAGAGATCAGCAACGCCGATAGTCAGCATTTTAGCTTCTCTAGTTCTTTCTCGACAGATTTCCTTCAAAGTAAAGCTTCTACAAACTTGGGCATTTCCACTGAAGTCATAATTTAAAAAATGCATGCATCGAGGTTACGCACCTTGAAAACTGCAGGTCAAAATGATCAACAGATAAATGAAGTTCTACTCTTCTTAAGCAAGAGTTGGCAAATCAGGTGGCCCATTCTATCAAGGGATCAATAGCGAGACTCAGAATTAGATATTGGCTCCAAGCTTCCCGCGAAAGCACAACTTTGGGAATGTTTGCCCCTCTCCCATACATTTACATTTTTTTTTAACATTTACCAATACATACCTAAACTCCGGGTGGCTTTTGGCTGGACATGTAAGGAGAGAGGTCCTTTTTCTCATTCCTTGCATCATCATTCCTTTAAGCACATGCAAGAATGATGACACACTTCCAAGGCGGTGTTCATAATGGCAGTGGGTTAAAGTGGAAATTCACCCACACCCCCTCCACTAGCACTTTTTGGGGAGGGGGGAGCAGGTACCTGGTTTTGACAATTACCCGCTCCTGCCTTCGGTCAGATGCACTGTGGTGATTTGAGACGAATGTTCGTCCCTTCCCCGCAGCCGTTTGGAACACATCACAGGTCCCAGAAGACTGCAGGAGCATTCACAAACCGCAGCGCGACTCGTACATGCACAGCAGGAAACCGGCTTCAATGCTGGTTTTCCTTACTTAAGATGTTTATGCCTGCACCCAAAGCTGATTGAAAAATCAGCTGGGGTGAGGACAGCGCTGGATCCAGGGACAGGTAAGTGTCCTTTTATATTAAAATGTAGTAGCTACAGTATTTGTTGCTGCTGACTTCTCATTTTTTTTTTTTGGAAGGAGCCTCTTTAAAGAATGTCAGGCACTTGATGAAAACAGCCCGTTGACACAGGCCCAAGCTAATTTTTTTTGAGCCTAGAGTGTAGGATAACTGAGCGTACAAACGTGAACAGGGACAATTAGAAAGAATGGTATTCTCTATGTTGAGTGAAGTCCGATGTAGGGAAAAGAGCTAAAGAAATGCTAAATGTGCTGGGCAAGCTTTAACTAGTGTAAGTCCTTGAAAAATTAATATATATATTGTGTGAGTTTTAATTGCAGGGTCCCTTTAACGTTTGTTCCCAGTGTCTGGTTGTAGCATGACTCATCTTGGCTCTGGATGATTATCTGGCAGATTTTTGAAAATGTGACTAAACCAAGCAGAATTAATTTTTTATTTTTTTATTAGTCCTCTGAGTTTCTAAAAAAGTTTGTGTCATTTAGTGCTTCTGAAAGCAAATTCCATGGACCAAGGGAGCTGTTGGCATTATTTCTCAGCCTTTTGGTTCCCAGTCCTATTCTAAGAAATGTAGACCTAAAAAAGGACTTGTCTAAACAAACCTCAGTCAATAATTTCTTAATGCAGAGCTGTTTAGATTTTTAAATATTACCTATTAGTGTGGTTATTTCAGTTTAGCAGACCATGCTTTGCAAACTGCTGATTAGGTTAGGTTTTTCCTGCTTTTCATGCCTTTTGCGGTTAGTGAGTCTCACTGCGCAGTATGCATACCTTTGACTCCTTTCTAAATACCAGCATTCAGAAACTAGGCTCTTCAGATTACAGTTTACAAGCTTCTCCTTAATTCAGTGTTTGTTTTTGTTTTTTGTGGGAAAGGCTTTCTCGTGGCAGCCTCCAAAAGTCTCTTGGGAGTAAGGCCTTTCCTAAGGAATGAATAGACTGGGGCAGTACAAATTGTCCATTTTCAGAGGAAAGGTTGTGTTTGGAACAAGGTCACACAGTGAAGATTAAGACCAGGTGGGCAGCACTCATGGGGTGAGAGCAACTAGGTAAAAAAGAAATAGCAGTTGTACAAGGAGTGCAAACTTCTCTCACTTGAAAAACAAAAATGTTCACTGTATGTGAAATCTGATAAAACTGTTAGTAATGAGATGTAATACAGTATAGAAAGGAATGTTACATAGTTAATCTGGTCGAAAAAAGACACAAGTCTATCGAGTTCAACCAACACACACACATCGAAACCTCCATATACACTATCCTATACCCACAATTGGGTTCCTTATTAAACATGGGAAATTCACCCTAACTAAGTTACACCTAATTGCATTTTTCTAATGATTGTCCCTGTACGATAAGGGAAAAAAATAAAACATACTTACTAGGAGTCCAGCATTGTCTTCCTTGTAGTCAAAATTCTCCTTCTGCCACTTTGCTTACTTACATGCCACCACCTTGAAACTCCTGTTGGAGGAGGCAGTGTAGTAGGTGTCCAAACCCTATATCGTCTTTGCCTAGGTGAAGAAGTGGTGGGCTGCGCCACTATACAAGAGAAAACGGTATTAGCTTTTTCTAACATATATACAAACTAGCAGTGATTGTGTAAGGACAAAGTTAATTTAATGGGTAAAGGTATGATTTAAGTTGGATTTCCTTGTTAGTTGGAGGGGAAATAAATCTTGCAGTCAGTTTAATTGTTTTGGGGTATCTGTATTCAGCAAGACACCGCACTAACCATGCCTGCAGCTTTTTATGTATTTAGACATGGAATGTTTATTTCCTGTTATTAACCAACCTTGTGGAAAATGCTGAAACATCAAGTTTCCTCTGGAAATGGGGGGGGGGGGGGGGTAAAGTTTAATGTCTTCCACATGTGTTCTATGAAGATGGATAATCATTATGGTTTCCCAGTGGAAGTAAATGTACTTTTTTAAACAGGTCCTTTTAAAGTGGGCATGATATTATTATATAAATATATATATATATATAATATTTATTATTATTATTTTTTTGTGTGTTAACACTAGGAGCTTGGCTTTTGACAGGATAAGGTGAAGGAAGTGGTCTAACATTCATACTGATATGTCAGTCAGTAAATTAGTGATGCATGAGGAGATTGAGTAGAGAGAGAGAGAGAGAGAGGTTTGGGTGTCAGCCGCATAGAGATGATATTGGAAGCTGTAGAAGGTTATCACCTGGCACAGGGGAAAAGAAGAAGGGGGAGAATAGGTCTGAGGACTAAGTCTTAGAGGACCCCAATGGAGGGGAGGGGGAGAAAGAGAGTTGTGACACTAAAGGTGTGCTGAGTTAGGTAGGAGGAAAACCTGGGAAGAGCAAATCCAGATAGCAAGCAATTGTGCTGCAAGTTTGAAAATGGCTTGCTAAGCTATTGCTAGACCTGCCAGGCTTCACAAATTTGTTGCACAAGTCCAGCAAGTCTGCATTGTATGACTGCAGATCAACTTTCTTTGCAAACATTCTGCAAGTCTGCTGCAAGTTCTGGTTCAGTTATGTTGTGCAATAGTCCTCCCACCACAGGGGTCACTGTGGCTGAATTATCGTGCTGTAGACTTGCAGAACTCTTGTGTAGACTTACCACTGCAACTTTGCTCTTGCTGGAGACTTGCCATGCAAATTTTCTACAAATTGGAAAAGTGTCAACTAGAACTTGTGCTTCAAGTGCTCTGCAAGTGTACAACCTGCCAGTGAAAATGTGTAGCACGTTAACAGACTTACAATTCAACACTGCCACAAATTTGTGGCAAGTTATCCTTGCTATCTAGGAAGCCACGGAGTCCAGACAAGTGGAGTTTTTTGGGAAGGAGCAGGTGGTCAACTGTGTCAAAGGCAGCCGTCTACTTTTTCCACCTTGTTGAACTTTACAATTATTGATGGGTGCATCGAATTGAAGATCAAGTAAAAGGGAATTTTTTGGAATAGGCCTTGATTAAAAAAAGTCTATGGACTTGTCCATTCTGTAGACAATGATACAATTCATGAACAATGGTTTCCTGGGTTATTGAATTGTACCGTATGAATCTCAGCAGGTCTGTATATAAATAAAATATTAGCAAATCATTAATTATCCTAATTCAGTTATCACTAGTTCTGAGTGACAAAGTCTTCACTCTAAAAAAAGTTAAATCACCTGTACCCTGTAGGTGGGAAAAAAAAAAGTTGCTTAATATCTTACTTTTCCGGTGGGTAATTTCTCTCTTGAAGAGCTGGACACTGGTATCCAGATATTCCAGAGAGTCGGATACCTCCCCAGATGCTATGTCACTACTATTTCTAATGTTTTACAATAATGTAAAACTTTTCTAAACATAATACAAGAGTAAACATATAGTAAAATTGGCAGCTATCGCTGTAATGCCGCGTACACACGATCGGAAATTCCGTCAAGAAAAGTCCGATGTGAGCTTTTGCTGTCGGAATTTCCACCAACAAAAGATTGAGAGCAGGTTCTCTTTTTCCGACGCGCAAAAAAACACGCATGCTCAGAATCGAACTTCATTGATCTCAGCTCGTCGAACGTCTTGTACGTCACCGCGTTCTTGACGGTCGGAATTTCCGACAAGATTTGTGTGACCGTGTGTATGCAACACAAGTTTGATCCAACATTCCGTCGGGGGAAAAAAACACGATTTTCTTGTCGGATTTTCTGATCGTGTGTACGCGGCATAAGAATATTTAGCCTTATTCAACACGTTCTGACAGCATACAACTACAAGACTCTGGGTACTGCAGGTTAACATGTAAAAAGAATATGCAAACCCTAATGCCGCGTACACACGATCATTATTCACGGCGGTTAAAAAACCGCCGTGAATAATGTCATTAAAAACGAGGGAACGGCTTGTTCCCCACACACGGTCGTTTTTCACGTCGTTTTTTCTCTTGTCGAGAAAAACGACAGTCTGTGGGCTCCGCGGCAGTGTTTCCCTATGGGAAACACTGCCGCGGAAAACATGTCAAAAAAAACGACGAGAAAAATTAGAACATGTTCTAATTTTTCTCGTCGTTTTTAATGCCGTTTTTTCTCGTCGAAAAAAACGACAAAGCCCACAGACTATCGTTTTTCTCGTCGAATGGGAAAAATGACGTTTTTCTCGACGAGAAAAACGGCCGTGTGTACGCGGCATCAGAATGAACCTATTTTATATGCTCCCTTTTGGTCAGTTAAATATATACGATATTTATAACCCCTTTTTGATATCTATTTGATATGTACAATACCTGTTGTTGATCCTTCCATAAATCAATAAGTGCCAATCAATGCTGCATTTAAGTCTCAAACAATGTTATCAGCCCTTCCCAAGTTCTTTCTGTAATGTACAGAAACCCTCATGTTATGGGCATAGGGAGAGGAAAGTGTTCTGAAGTCCTAACATATTTTCTTTCCTAGGGTGACTGTTGTAACCTTAAAACACAGTGTTATTTGCAGGATCAACAGGTGAAAATATATTTTAAAAAATGGTTGGGGGGAAAAAAAATGAAAAACCAATGCAGCTACAACATCTATAGCAGGGTTTTTCAACCAGGGTTCCTCCAGAGGATGCTAGGGGTTCCTTGAGCAATTTCTGACCCTCTTATAAGTTCCCACTGACACCATTGATCTTTTTAGCTATATGTAAGCGGGAAATTCTTCCCAATGACCACAAGTGTAAAAAGAATTCTTCCCACTGACCATCACACTAATGTATCATGAGTTGTAGATGAAGATTTTTTTTTTAGCAGGTGTTTTCTGAGACCAAAAAGTTATTTCAAGGGTTCCTCTGTGTTGAAAAGGTTAAGAAAGGCTGATCTATAGACTTGTAAGCTGTAATAAATTAAAATGTTTGCTTTTGAGTTTAGATCAATTTTAACACATTTGCACTTTTCTATTGACTAGGTGTGATAGTGTTATGTACTGGAAATATATATTTCTGGCAATTTGACTGACTTTGTAATATAAAGGCATTTCATAGTAATTGGCTTCCTTCTTTGAGTATTCTTTTGTACTGTTAGGGAGGATACCTTTTTTCCATTTGTTTTAAATACATGGAAATGTCCCATGGTATACGGTCACGTGACAATCCATCCTCTGCCTAAATATTTTCACAGCTGAGAGGAACTGCCCAGCACAATAATTTGGGAGCTCTTCCCAGACTACAGTCTGTGTGCCGTTGATGTTGTGTACTGCCTCCCACATCCTGCTGTATTGCCTGGCTGGAAAAAACACCCAGTGAATAGTCTATTTTCTGACAGCTCTGTTGATCTGATCATTTTTTAATTAGAAATACATATTAGTATGCTCCTTCTGGTTTATTTGGATTATAAACTCCATTCAGTATAAACATAAACTGCTAAATCATTTGTTTGCTACAGCACAGATCTGTGTTCTGGATTTCCTTTTGTGAGAGCAAACATGAAGTATGCATTTGGCCATTTACTGAATGATAAATATGTATTGACATATGACAACATGATGTGAAGGGTAATGTATTGGGAAATACTGTAGTAAGTGGCTCTATATGACACCCGTGTCTACCACAAATCCTCTTCATTGCTAAAAAGTTTAAAAAGACCAATCTTTGGGCTGGTTCTTTCTGAAAATTTTACAACCTCCTTATTTACTACCAACAATTATATTTTATAGCTCTATGTGTATTTACGCAAATGGGAAAATGGAACAGAATTGGCATATAACTAAAACGCATTACAGCGTTTTAAATAAGAATGTTTACATACAGAAATATGCATACAACACAATGAACATTTCTTTCAATCAGGTATGCAATGTTTGTAGTGCTAAAGGGCTTGTCTGACTTTGCGCCCACTTTATCCACAAAATCTC
The DNA here is from genome assembly GCA_029206835.1 of Rana muscosa. NCBI lineage: Eukaryota > Metazoa > Chordata > Amphibia > Anura > Ranidae > Rana > Rana muscosa. The sequence continues at coordinate 1,028,580,006 of CM055116.1, forward strand.
TTTACATCTATTAGTTTCTTGAAAGTACATAGGTACACAGGGATACCCACGCAAACATTAGCATTTGGCTACTCAAGCCAGAAACACAGGAGGCACCAAACAGGATGACCACGTTACCATATGTGGCAGTATTCTCCATGCCAACAGTGGGTGGTGTGCACCTTCTACAATGCATAAAGCCTGAGGCCTTGTACACACGACCGGTTTTCTCGGCAAGAAACGACAAGAAAACTGTTGGGAGAGCTTTCTTGCCGAGAAAACCGTTTGTGTGTATGGTTTCTTGTCGAGAAAACTGCTGGGAATCTCAACGAGAAAAATAGAGAACCTGCTTTCTCTTTTCTCGTCGGGAGTCTCAGTTTTCGGACTGTTTTTGGACGAGAAAACCGTTCGTGTGTATGCTTTTTCCAAGTCTTCAAAAACTGCGCATGGTCAGAATCAAGTATGAGACGGGAGCGCACATTCTTGTAAAACTAGCGTTCGTAACAGAGATAGCACATTCATCACGCTGTAACGAACTGAAAGCACGAAGACTGAAAAGCACAAATTGTCTCTCACTAAACTTTTACTAATGCGCAGTAACACAAGATTACCAAAAGCAGCCCAAGGGGGGGTGCCATGAGAATGGAGCTTCCCCTTTATACTGCCGTTGTACGTCACCGCGCTTTAGACCGACGAGATTTTGGATTGACAGTGTGTATGCAAGGAAAGCTTGACAAGAAACCCGTCAAGAAAAACAAAGTTTTTTTTGCAACGAGATTCTCAGCCGTGTGTACTAGGCTTCATAGGCCAGCACTTCATACAAGTCCAAGTCTATGTCAATATTGATCACACAGAAAGATAAAAACTGGCATCCATGCTTACAGATTTCTGCCAATTATTGCCTTAATGTGATGATTAAACTTGAATGCTAGTTTTGTTTTTAACTTGCACTGGACTTGTAGGGAGTGCTGCAGCTCAAACGATTTTCCTACCGATGCCATCTACACAAGCCCAAAGCCGCCACAGACCCGTAGAATGAAGGCCAATGCCTGTGCTCATGGTTGAAAGTGCAAACTGTCTTATCTAACAGCAAAAAAATGTGTACTTCTGTTAAGCTAGTTTTGCGATCCTGACTGTGTTTTGACCTCATATTTCTCTACTACAGTTAAGGTAATACAGCTTGGACAAAACCTGGTAGGTGGTTGCCACATCTCTGGAAGCTAGAAAAACGGATATTCCCCCTAATATGGGATTTTAAACGACAACAACACCACCAAAATTATGTAAAACCAATGTTCATTAAAACATATAAAATATGATCACTCACCTCACACAAGTGGTGGTCAATAAAACCACATAGAACAAGAGGAAATTACATGATCATTGTAAACATCACAAATTTGCATAATTATACATATGTCCAATTACTCTCCAGTAATCCGAGAAAAATCTTTGGTACCGAAGACTTTTCTCTGATTACTGGAGAGTAATTGGACATATAGTATACCTATGCAAATTTGTGATGTTTACAATGATCATGTAATTGGCTCTTGTTCTACGTGTTTTTATTGACCACCACTTGTGTGAGTGATTATATATGTTTCAATTAATACTGGTTTTACATAATTTTGGTGGTGTTGCCGTTTAAAATCCCATATTAGGGGGAATTTCCATTTTTCTACAGCTTGGACAAGGACTGCCATAGGCTACGAGCAGTCACACACCAGTAAGGTCAGGCCTGGGATCTCCTTCATTGACCTAATCTGGCCATACACATAAACATTTATTTTTTTCAGCCTGCAGTTTAGCATAGATGGAATCTCCCCTGCCAGCTTAATGTTTATCGACAGCCGGAACCTGTGGCTGTCAGAATACCTGAAAAGTTACTGCAGCTGATGGTTGCAGTCGCTAGTCAGTCAACAGTTTTCAACCCTGCCACTTCTATCTTTAGTTTGAAGTTTGTTGGTGCAGAAAGGGGGGTCATCCTTGGATTGAATTGTGGCTGATTTAGCAGCAAATGGACAAAATAAAGTCAGTGTATAGCCAGCCATATAGTGCATCCCTTCACCATCTGTTTAAACCTTGCTGTAAAAGAAGTTTAAGGAGGCTAATGTAAAGACAGATTGAGGTACTATTTAAAAATATATTTAAGGATATTAAATGGATACCCAACTGGGTTAAATTAGGCTATTTAATGTGTGCCTTCATTTATGCTTTAAAGGGTTATTAAAGATGAACTAACACCCTACTCTAGTATTGTACTTTCCTTCATGGATGATGAGATGTCAGTGCCCATGCAGTCGGTGTAGTAGTGTGGGGACTCTCTTTGCTGGCACTGATCAATCAGAATCGCTCTGATCTGTCCCAGAAGCCCTGCAAAAATATCAGGAATATCAAATCCCTAGACAGATATACCGGCTATGTGAGCACTGACAGCTCATCACCCATATAGGTAAGTACAGCGGGGACTAGAGGGTGGGGAGGGTGTAAAGAGTTCACATTTAATTTTTATTTAAAAGCTAAACTTACGCTTTAACAAGTGGTAGTGTGGTTTTAAGCAGTATTGCTCTTTAATGCTCTTCTCCATCACAAAATGACTTCTTTATTAATCTTTTTCAGGGATCGCTCCATCTGTACAACAGGGTTATCCACAAAGAGAACCGTGAGGCCTACAGAACCCTGACTCCAGAAAAATGGCTGCAAACATCATTTCATTAAAAAAACGTACCTCCTGTAGTAATCATATATCTTCCATGTGTAGTATGTTTGGTTTATGGTTGTTGACATACTCATTATGTCATATATTGGGACTCGTTCCTATGTAAATCATCAAGTGTAAGACTATATGGGACTCTGAGCCTTGCTTTAGAGAATTACCACCAAGTTGTACCATAACTCTAATTTTTTTTATTTTATTTTTTGTGTTATTTTTTATAGTATAGGTCAGGTGAATCTCTTCACACTGTGAATTCATATTACACACAGTACAGGTGGGCCTTGTGGCCTGTTTCTATCACAACAACGTCTTCCTCTACTTCAACACGACTTGTTACAATAACCTGGTAAACAACAACACAGTTGTTTTTCAGTGATATGGGGAGTTAAGTTTGATTTCTGTGCTAGCTTAGTTTTTCTGTTTTATTGTAGTATTCTTTGAGCCAGAAAATTGTCCTTTTACCCCCCAGCTATTTTTTTCTTTGTTTCCCCAAGGTGGAGAGGAAGTAGCAGAGCTACTGTCTACTTGACAGAGCTGGTGTCACTATGGCCATGTGCGTTCTCACCCAGTGCCTCATGAAGATAACTGTGTGGACTTCTGATGGAAACGCAGAGAATGCTGTTGCTGACTGGCATTTCTCAAAATGCTTGTTGGCTTGCTGTCAGACCGGAGACCTGGCTTCTACACATTGAGTCACTAACCAAGAACAAGTATGCCGATAAGGACTTCTAACTTTGAGACCTTCCTGATCTACATACTATTTTTGGTCATTGAGTCAAAGTATTGAAGCCAGCGGGTCCTTGTAATACCCAGGCAGCTAGCATTTTCAGGAGGTCAACAGTGGTAGCCCCGATATATATCTCTCATGTAAACTTTGCTTTAAAGTATATATATCAAGCCAAAACCAGTTCTAGTGTTCAATAGAGTGGGAAACATTAGAGCTCCTGTCAGGTGTTTACTATCCACTGCTATCTCACTCTATTCAAAACAAAGTTTGCCTGGACATACACTTTGACTATTCTGTTACTTCATAACATATACTCGGTTGGTAGCATGTTACTGATGATGAAGAGAATGGTTTGGTGATAATATTCGCTTAACATGCTCCCACAATTCTAGTGGTGTCTGTTTTCCACCATTAATTTTATGTAATGTGACATGCACTAACCAGGTATGTGGCTCTGCTGCTTAATCTGAAAAACCTACAAATATTGTTCATTAATTTGCTAATTCCATCCATTCACAATTCTATTAACGCCACTCCTGGCTAAAGCTTCAGCTTGGTGTTCTTAAAGGATAAGTTCACCTTTATTTAAAAAAAAAAAAATGCACATATTGCAAAAAAAAGGTGCATTTATTATTTTTTCCTCCAGGAGCTTAGAATGCATTGCACCCATGATCATTAGAATGATAATTTGAATATTGGTTGCAATGTGGGCTCCTGCAGACACACCTTTTTATAGCATAATTCCAGTAAAGTTTGCATCAATTCCTGATCCACTGATGTAATAAGCCTGACTCAGTTGACAGTTGAAGTAGAAATATAGGCAAAACTTTTTTTTTTTATTATTTTGGATAGGGAATTGGATGCTATCTGTTTCCCATCAGGGAGCTGTACTTTCACTTCCCATAGCCAAAACTGAAAGTGAGAGAAAATCCCTGCAAATTAAGTAAATCTCTTGTGGCCCTCCATTGAATGGTTTCTGCTCTATTACTTTTCTGGGGACCTGAAATCTGGCATTTTCTTTTACTATTCACTTTCTATAATAATGGTAAACAGGAGAAATAGAGAGGGTAAATCTTCCTAATGGGGGCACAGACAGCAATAAAAACTGACAGGGATTCTAATCCATCTCCACTATGTCAAAAACTATAAAAAATAAAGTTTCCCCTTTTTAGTTATACTTTAAGCTCCACTTTGTCCCTTACTCTACTCCTCTCCCCTTTTTCTCTGCTCTTACTGGCTCTTTAGTATTTGCTTTCTGTATCTGAATTTCGACGTTTTAAAATACGTCAATAAAGACCTATTAAATACTTCAAGCCTTCCAAATGCGGGTTCCTCCCTAAAGTGTACCTGCTGCTTGCACACAATGAAAATAGCCATTGTGTAAGCTGCACTATTTTGTACTGAGACCCCAGCCTAAAATTTTTATTAGGTCTGTGGGACAACAATGAGGCACTTTGTGGGCATCGTCTTGTTTATAGACACTTGAAGCGGTTGTATACCCACACATGTAAAAAAAAAAAAATGTAAAAAAACCCTGTAAAGGCAAAGGCATAATGAGCTAGTATTCACAGCATACTAGCTCATTATGAAATAATTACCTTAGAACGAGGACCCCGTATCGCAACCTGGTCCCCGTCGAGGGAGCTGACATTTTGCCCTCGGTGTCTCTTCCAAGTTTGCGGCTCCGGCACTGTGAGTGACCGGAGCCGCGGTGACGTCACTCCTGCGCATGCAAGCGGCAGTCTTTTTCCTGGCAAGGTCCTGCAGCGTCTGCCGGACCTTCAGCTGGGCATTCACAGTGCATGCACCGCTGACGTCAGCGGCTGCATGCAAAGTGAATATCTCCTAAACCGTACAGGTTTAGGAGATATTCATTATTACCTACAGGTAAGCCTTATTATAGGCTTACCTGTAGGTAAAAATTCAAAATAAGAGTATACAACCACTTTAATAGATGCTTAATTTAATATTTCTGGCATTAAAAGGGCAAACATGAGTCCATCTCTTCTATAAAGAAGGGTGACTTATGTTTAATGATGGGACCGATTCCTAATGACTAAAGATCTGCATTCTGAACACACGTTCAGTCCAATGGCTGCCAATGTGTGTAAGCAACAAGGTGCACTTTTTGATTGAAGTATCCTCTCAGAGGCTAAGAGTCCCCCTTATATTATGTATTCCTTTCACCTAGATGTAACATACCTGTTTAGTTTATTTTCATCCATTGTCTGTATAGCTCTATATTTTATCCAAGTACACTTTTAATGTATAGATAGTTGTTTGAAACACATTGTTTCCTTGTGGTAAGTGACAGAGAAGCTGCCACAGGATAATGAGACACTGATGAATGGTGCTATTTTGGACTTTTAAATATGCTCCTTGGCAAGGTAGCTCTAATGGGAGTTTTTTTTTTCCTTTTTTTTTTTTTCTTAATTATTTTCTTGTTCTAAGAAGGTGTCGGTAATATTTCCTGATTGTTGTTCTATAGGCGGGACTGACTCTTTTTGTCTTCAGTGTGGCTTTTTAATTAAAGTTGACTAGGGTAAATAAATGCTAACAGGGCAAGTCAGAAACGTCTCATTTGTTTTTCTTTACTTAAAAATACAAGAGTAGATATACCAACAAGTTCCAGCCGTAGTGGGAGCAATCACAAAACTGTAATTTATAAAAACTTTTTAATCTTAGGCTCCAGGCCCTACATTAGAGAGAGATAGCAATAATCCTTCACTGATATTGTAGGAGTAATTCACTTTTCTTTTCTTCTTCTTTTTTTTTTTTTTAATTTTTTTTTTAGCAAGTGCATTTATAAGAAAGGGTATGTTTTTGGAATGTCCTGGGACCTGTGGCAGGTATTAAGTTTTAGGATTGAGGCAGCTAATTTTGCATTTTTTTTTTTCTTTGATGTTAAAAAAAAATGTTTTTTTCCCTAAATTTTACACTTTTGTTCTTGCTCTCAGTGACAAAACAAAGTAACTTTCTCATGGAATGCTGTTGTGTTAGACACAATCTGGAAGCCCACCTTTATTTTTTTTTATATACCCCTGTCTTTAGCTCTTCCTTCACAGGACAGACTGCTCTGAACTGTTTTAACTTTTGACTGTTACTATACAAATGCATGCTTAGCCTAAGTTTTTTTTTTTATTATTATTTTCCTTTTTATCTTGTAGTTGTTTTTCTTTTTTGAGTGTCATATTGTATGGATAGATGATACTGTCTGTGCTGTAAATAATAGAGTAGTTTAAACAGTTGTGGCATATATGTATGGTTGCAGTTGTGTATTGATAAAGACAAGCTTTTGTAATAATGTGATCTCTAATGATGCACTTCAAGTACCCAATGTATTTTAACTATTTTAGTAGAATTTGTTCAATAAACATGCAAGCTCAAACATTTAAATGTGTATTGTTTTCTTTTTTATGGAACAAATCATCAGCTTCAGAGCATAACAGCAATGCAACTAATGTTTTTAAGAGGAGGTCATCAATGGTAGCCCCCTATTCCCCTCTTCATCTGTTTACTTTGGAAAACTGCTGGCATGTTGGTGCAAGGTGGGTGTCATTGCTGACCTTATTTTGCCGTTTGGTTTATTTCACAAGCACTTGTGACAGTTATTCATAGCATGCCTTGATTGTAACGGTTTTGAGAAACCATTACATTCCCAACACGTGTCGGGAATGTAACTTTCACATTGGTTGTGCTCTCAACCACACGGTCAGACCATCCAATGGCTGGTGTCGAAACTGATCACATGTTCAGCATCATGGCAGTTGAAGATCAAACAAAGGCCAAGATGGCAGCTTCCTTAGCTGAAAACAATAGGGGAGTCTAGTTCCGCTGTAAAGCAAACATTTGTTCCAGAATGTGGATAGTAAACACAGATGGTATCGGGAGACTGTCATTTTAAAGTGTATTTCAACTTGCAATAAAATTTTAGAAAACCCTTTGAAATTTTAGAAAACTTTTTTGTTAGGTGTGTTCCCATTCATACAGCATGCCCAATTTTTTTTTTTTTTTTTAAACAATTAGTTCTAAAAAAATATATGTTTCTCAGGAGAGGGCCTCATGGCAGAGTGCAAGCATTTTACAATCCCCAATCAGTCTGTCCCAAGGACAGACTAAATTTCCTCACATTAACTATAGGATGCAGAAGGCTATCTTTTAAATCTTTAAGACCCCTTTTACACTGAGGTAGTTTTCAGACGTTTTAGCACTAGAAATAGTGCCTGAAAACGGCCTCCCATTCTCTGCAATAGGTGCTTTCATACCTGGGCGGTGCGCTTGCGGGACATTAGAAAAAGTCATACAGCGCTCCCAAAACGCCCCTGCCCATTGCAATGAATGGGCAGCGCTTCCGAGGTGCCGCAACACGGGAGTTTTTAACCCCTTCTTTGGGGAAAAGGCCCCCAGCTTGCGGCCGAAAAGCACTGCTTAAACAGCTTTAAAACGAGCAGTGCTTTAGCGCTAACACGGCCGTGGCCCCAGTGTGAAAGTGGTCTTACTCTGTGTTAGGAAAGTTTGGCCTAGTTCACACCATGTGCAGGAGAGACATGAGTTTTTTCTGCACATGTTCTGCAAGGACACAAAGAACAATTGTTCTCTATGTGCCTTGTTCACACCACAACACTGGTATCACTTATCTCCTGTCCCCTCCGGGAGAAGACTGATAATCGCTAGTGGCTATAGCAGCTGCTTGCAATAATTGCAAGCAAATCAGACAGGCTGGTTGTAGCCAAGTTAATCGATCAATCAGCTTGGTACATTCAGCCTGCCTGTTAAAGGTTTGAATCTCGGCTGGTTCCTGCTGAACCGGCCGAGATTTGAACTGTCTATGGCCGGGCTTAGTGTTTACATCTATTTGCCGGTATTTTAAATATCTGAATAGGTCATATATATATTTTAATATTATTATACAGGATTTATATAGCACCAACAGTTTATGCAGCGCTTTACAACTTGACGGTAGACAGTACAAATACATTACACTTTAATACAGTAGGAATCAGAGGGCCCTGCTCATTAGAGCTTACAGTCTGAGAGAGGGCCGAGAGATACAAGAGGTAATAACTGGGAGATGTGCTGATGGAGAAAATAAATGTATAGTTCTTAGGTGGGGGCCACATAGGCTTCTCTGATGAGATGAGTTTTCAGGGATCGTCTGAAAGTAGACCAAGTAGGAGATAGTCGGACAGATTAGGGTAGAGCATTCCAGATGATAAGAGAGGTTTGGAAGAAGTCCTGGAGGCGAGCATGGGATGAGGTGACAAGGGAGCTAGAGAGCAGGAGGTGTTGGGAGGAGCGAAGAGGATGATTTGGTTGGTATTTTGGGACCAGGTTAGTGATGATGGAGCTGGGGGGCCAGGTTGTGGGTGACTTTGTAAGTCATTGTTGGTATCTTAAATGTAATTCATTGGTAGAGTGGCAGCCAGTGGAAGGATTGGCAGAGAGGGGTAGCAGACGCTGAGCGGTTTGTTAGGTGGATGAGCCTGGTAGCAGCATTCATGATGGACTGAAGGGGGATAGCCTTTTTTAGAGGTAAGCCAATGAGGAGGGAGTTTCAGTAGTCAAGGGGAAGGTTGATCAAGGAGTGGATTAGAAGCTTTGTGGTGTTATTGGTTAGGAAGGGGCATATCTTGGAGATGTTGCAGAGGTTGAGGCGGCAAGCTTTGGACCGCGATTGGATGTGGTACCAAAAGTATAGTTCAGAGTCCAGGATTACACCTAGGACCTTGGCATGGGGGGACGGGTTGATAGTTGAGCCTTTAATTTTGATAGAGAAATCAGGGGAAGAGGCATGTGTGGGAGGAAATATCATGAGCTCGGTTTTGGATAGGTTGAGTTTGAGGAAGTGATATGATATAGCATGTTCCCTGCTCCCACCAACTCCACATTACAATAGCTGACAATAGGGGTCAGCAGGAAGAATCACCACACTGAATGAGACTCCCAGAAGTGTAGAACAGAAGCTGCACCCCACAGCTCTAGATATGAGCAAATATTCCTGCCAGACATGTACGTTTTTTAGCCTTTTGTTTTACAATATGTCTACCATTCAGTAACTCTAGGATAGCTAAGTTGTTTAAAAAGAAAAAGCTACTAGCAGGCTTTCAACAAGCTTTAAGTACAGCTAAAGCTTATTAGCTAGCATCTTTTATTTTAAAGTGACCGTCAGCACTCCCCTTTAATATCTGTGTTTAACCTCCACAAACTGAAGCTGAATGGTGCTTTTAAAGGTTTCAATAAAATCAGTTGTATCTGTCTAAAAGCTTTATAACCAGAAAAAAATGTCAAATATTTACCATAATTATACTTTCCTGGTGCCTATTTATGGTTTCCTAGTGCCTTTATGGCAGCATACTTGTGATGAATAACTAGCTGGCAAGGAGGTTGATGCTACATTTATAAACACAAGACGTGTAAGCCTGAACAGATTTTCTGTCAAAATCAACTGTAGTGAGAGCCACCTGCCCTACTGCTCTGTACGCTCTCTGGATGGCAGAGTTTGCCTTATTTTTCCTTTTTAAATCTTCCTGATGGTAGTACAAACAGCCAGTTCAAAGTGAATGAAGAGGTAGCTTGAAGGCATGGTTTAAGAATTCTGGTCAAATCAAGTTCACGAAGAGCTGAATCCTATGATTTAGCTGGAGAAAAGATGGAAGCACAAGGGGTAAGGTTCTGTTGAGCTTAGCACTTGAAGCTGCAAAACACTTTTTGATAAAGGTTGTGGCTACTGAAATTACTGCCTTAGGTGTAATGCCGCATTGCGAACAGTCTTTCGTAGGAGCAAAGGGGTCATGTCATGTGAGAGGACTTCAAGGACTTTTGTAAGGTCCCACGGTGGGATTACAGTCTTACTAGAAGGCCTTAACTTTAGTGCTGCCCTTATAAACTGCTCAACCGTGCCATCAATTGCACATTTATTTTCTGGTGAAGGCCAAAATGGCAGAAATTAGAACCTTCGGGGAACCTAAGCTGAGGTCCAAGTCTAGCCTTGTCTGTAGGAATAACACCAACTGGGAGACCCCTGACTATGTGGGCCAAGTGGCAATTAATTCAGGTAATAAACATTTTAACTTTAGAAACATTTTAACTACTTCCCACTCGGCCTATAGCAGATTGATGGCCGAGAAGTGGTTATGTTATCCTGACTGGGCGTCATATGACGTCCGGCAGGATAACATGCCGGTGCGTGTCTGCGGGGGTAGGGCAGCGTGTCAGTCTGACACGCCGCATCTCCGATCATGGTAAGGTGCCTCTGACAGAGGCTTCTTACCACATGATCAGCTGTGACCAATCACAGCTGATTATCGCGTAAACCCGGAAGTGCCGGTAAACGGCATCCCTCGGTTCGCGCTGAGAGAGGGAGGCGATCGGCAGCTCTCCCTGTCAGAGGGGGGGTCTGTGCTGATAATCAGCACATTGATTATCGGTAAAGCCCCCATCAGATGTTCCAATCAACTGCCAATCAGTGCCCAATAGCTGCCAGTCATTTCTCCTCAAAGTCTCCCAGTGCCCACCACAGTGCCAATCAGTGCCCATTACAGTGCCAGTGTTCAGCAGTAACACCTGTCAGTACCTCATCATCAGTGCTGCCCATCCGTGCCATCTATTAGTGCTGCCTATCATTGCCCATCAATTCTAGATATCAGTGCCACCTCATCAGCGCCGTCAGTGAAGAAAAAAAAAAATTATGATAGAAACTAAGAAAAACTTTTTTATTTTTTTTAAAAATATTGGTATTTTTTAGTTTGTTTAGCAAAAAATAAAAACCGCAGAGGTGATCAAATACCACCAAAAGAAAGTTCTATTTGTGGGAAGAAAATGATAAAAACTTTGTTAGAGTACAGTGTTGCATGACCGTGCAATTGTCATTCAAATTGCGACAACGCTGTAAGCTGAAAATTGTCCTGGGCAGGAAGGGGCGAAAGTGCCTGGTATTGAAGTGATTAAGGAAACATGAAGGCTGCCATTCCTTACCTATTTCTGAAAATGCTAGTCTGTCATATGATTCTTCTAGCATCCGTATGTTATGGTCAATGACCGTCCTAGAGCAAGCTTGAAGCAAGAGAAGTCAGAGAAAGATTTAAGCCATGGAAATAATATATAAAAGTTGTATAAGCACAGGGCAGTGTTATAGTTTATCCCAACCTTTGACATTTTTGTGGACAGCTTGGTCATGTTTATGTGAGAGAGAATATAACAAAAAAAAAAAAAAGAAAAATGATTAATATGCTGAATACTATCAACTTGTATTAACGGCATAGAGTTACCAACTTCAATACATTTTTGAACAGTATTTCCTAAAGTAACTCATGAGTCATGAGAAAATTGTGGGGGCTTCCAATGGTAACATCTCCTTTGAGAGAGTTAGTTTGCTGACTCTGAAGCCTCGTAAACACGGCCGAGATTCTCGTCGAAAAAAACATGTCGTTTTTTTCGACAAGATTCTTGGACAAGAAACTTGTCCCGGCCGAGTGTACACACGCTCGATTCAAAGAACCCGCGGTTCTTTGAATGGAGCGAACGCGGTGACGTCATCGAATACGACGAGCATGCGCTTGTCACATTCAATGCCGTCGCCGCCATCTTGGTATACCCTACCTATGCCTAGGAAGCTACCGCGCATGCGTCAAATTCATTTCGAACATGCGCGGGCTTCCCGGAGGACAGGTAAGTGTACACACACTCACTTTTCTCGTCGAGAAACAGGCTGACGAGAATCTCGACGAGAAAATAGAGAGCAGGTTCTCTATTTTCTCGTCGAGATTACTTGTTGGTTTTCTTGACGAGAAACCATACACACGAACAAATTTCTCGGCAAGACATCTCTGCCAGCAAGTTTCTTGCTGGTTCTTGCCGAGAAACTCGGTCGTGTGTACGAGGCCTGATGCTGATGCTTTGGCTTCAATGCATTCTGAGTCTCTAACTTAGAACAAGTACAGAGATTAGGAATTGTGACACTTTCCTGACACTCTTTTACAGCATGCTTGTTACCTGCCTGGGACTTAAACCCAGATAATCAGGCAACAAATTTTTTTTTAGAAAGGGTCAGCAATAGCAGCTCCAATATTTTCTCCTGACAGAGACACTTTAAAATTATAGCTCCATAAGATATCAACAATGTTAATTACAGCCAAAGTGTATCTATGGTAAATTGACCAGATTTTTAAAATGAAATCCGGGGACATATTTTTTTGGGGGAAAATGTAAACTATTTTATATTCATATTTTCCTCAAATTATATATGCAGTGTATGTGTTTATGGAATGATTGTATGATATATACGTTATTTCTCACATTTCGTCCATGGGATAGAAAAAAAGATACTTCTTAACATTTGGTAGTCATATCCCCAAAAAATTGTAAGAAGATAAGAGAAAAAACCTTTTAATGCATATTTTGTATTTTATTCTTACCAAAGAATGTTGGTTCAACAATAACAATATAAATTAACAATTCAGAACAGTAAAATATTGCACGGTAACAACACATAGGATACCTTTGAACATAAATAATCAAATATTAATAGCTAACTGCATGATTTTGCATGCAATTGTATGTCAATGTATGTGACTGTTAGTATGATTGTGTGTCTTTATATCAATGTATGTCTGTATGTGTGCTATTGCACGTATAACCATGTTGCTGGTTGCATAGATTCTTGTATACTGTATGTATAAATTTGCAGCGCATTTTGGCCGCTAGCGGGGCGCTTTTAACCCCCGCTAGCGGCCGAGAAAGGGTTAAAAGCGCCCGCAATGCGCCACTACAGCGGCGCTGCCCCATTGATTTCAATGGGCAGGAGCGCATTAGGAACGGTGAGTTCACCCCTCCTAATGCGCTTCAAAGAAGCTGCTGGCAGGACTTTTTCTGACGCCCTGCCAGCGCAACGCTCCTCGGGCTTTCACACTGGAGACAATAGAGCAGCTGTTTGAGGGCGCATTGCAGGCGCTATTTTTAACGCTATAGCGCCTGCAAAATGCCCTCAGTGTGAAAGGGGTCTTAAAGTTACAACTGGCCTGCTCCTTCCTGCAAAATAGGACCCTGCACCGCAAGCAAGGCTCCGATCCCTGTGACAGTGGGTGCTGCTGCGGTCAGGCTGAAAAGGGAGGTATAAAGGGATGGGGTGGCAAAATTCAAATCCAACCTGGTGACAAAACCGGGGACAGACATGGTCCGGGGACAGTGTCTTCAGTCCAGGGACTGCCCCCGGAAACCGGGGACGTCTGGTCACCCTAATCTGTGCTTAAAATGTAAAATCATATATTCATTTCCAGACTTAGTTTAAATTATTTGTAGCCTGCTCATATTAAACTGAATGGTCTTGAAGTTTGTAAACTTACTTTGTGAAGATCCCCACACATTTACTTCCTGGAATTTTGTGACATGTATTCACTATGTTCTGTGAATGTGCACTGCTGTGTGGGGCTGCACCTAACGATTATTTTCATAATCTATTAGTTGGCCGATTATTGTTTCGATTAATCAACTAATCGGTTAATGACCAAAAAAAAAAAAAGGTAATTTTGCTGCGATTTGCATTTTTAAATTTTTTTGGGCCAATTTGTTGTTGGGCAGATTACAAAACACAAATTGCCGCAAAAACACATTATTGCATGATTTTCTGCAGCTTCTCCATTGAAGTATATTAAACCAAAAAACTAAAATAGCACCGTTTTGCGTTAAAAAAAAGTCCTTGCCCTTTCCAAATACGCAGCAGCTGAAAAAATCATGGATGTGAACATGTCCCCTAGAAACCATGTAAATGAACTGTAGTGTGTTTCTGCAAAAAGCACCAAAAAACACAGAGGTGTGACCCAGGCCTGAGATGTTTAGTAACATGGGGTTAAAAAAACTAAAATTAGTACAAAAAGAGCAAATAATCGCTACTGTAAGGGGTTAATTTTTTTACTGTGGGACAGTGAAAGTAATATTTACAGTAGCAATTTGCTCTTTTTGTACTATAAAGGGTTCATTTTTTTTTTTTAACCTCATTATGTTACTGGCCGATTAATCGATTATTAATTTCATAATCAATTAGTTGTCGATTAATCGATTAGTTGTTTCGGCCCTACTGCTGTGTCATACATTTCATAGAGCCTGTCTTCTGAACTAGAGAGGTGCTGAGAAGAGGAGGCAGCAAGGCACCATGGGATATATAGTTCTTTAAGATTGAAGGTAAGCAGCAGATGAGAAGCGGCAAAAGATGCAGGGATCCAGGAAGGCGTGGAAAGAGATGAGCATCAGACAGGCAGAACTCACAACAAAAAAAAGGAGATTTTTTAAATTAAATTTATATTGGTGTAGCGAGTGTCAAATTTAGTGGGGTGTATCTGGGCAATAGATGCCCAGATACATTGATTTTTAGGAATTTATGGACACTTTGGAGTGTGGGAGGTATGAATGGTGTCATGTTCCCTGCGGTCCCTAGGTGGCGCTGTCACCTGGGACCGGTGTTGAACTGCCATTCTAGAGCCATGCCTTTTTGTCCTCTCGCAGCAGTAGTACGGCGGGGCGGGGAACCCGCTGTGCCTGCTGGGAGAGGATATAAAAGGGGGCGGACATCTTGCGCACGAGGTCCATTCCCCAGACACCTTCGGCCTGGGGGCTGCTGCGGTTCGTCTGTGCCCAGGCGCCCTCGACCTGGGCGCGTGGAGACGAGTTCCATCCCAGGCACCTTCAGCCTGGGGTGAGGTACTTTACCAGGAGGCCTCTGGCCCAGTACCTTCGACTGGGTCCCACGAGGGCGAAGCATTTCTAAGGTGCCCCCGGTATTGGGTGCCTGAATCCAGGGCGTAAGGGACCGGAGATGTGACCCTCCCGTAGAGCCAGCGCAGCATTTGCTGGTGACGGTGGAGGCCTCTGGTGACCGTCCGGATGGATGTCTTCCTCTGACAGGGGTCGTTTGTTCTAAAGGAGGTAATTCATGTTCTCATGGTCTGTGGCAGGGACCCATCTTCCTCAGGTCAGTGGCAGGCCTCATCCAAGGCCTGTGGCAGAGGCCTCAACGTTCACCCAGGTCAGTGGCAGTGACCAAATTCACAGTCAGTGGCAGCGACTGTGCGCCAAGCCTGTTTGCACTAAACGGAACAGGAGAAACTCTATTCATTAGTTGTGCCTGGACCTACTCTTTCCCACACCCTGTCTGTTCTTTTAAAAGTCAACCAGTCTACCTATTGATCAAAGCAATAAAACAGAGTTGGACTTTTTATGGTGTGGAACTTGTGTTACTGGAAGCTAAGGCCCCTTTCACACGGGCGGCTGTTCTGCCGCAGTTAAAAGCATGTTTCTTTCTTTTGAAATTCAAGACCCCAGGCACAGCGATCAGCTGCATTTGTACACTGCGATTAGCTGCGTTTACGTGCGCTTACATGCGGCTGCGTTTAGCTGCGGTTGGCCATTATTGTCATCCCCATAGCAACCATTTTTATTTTGATGTGCTTCCTGTTGTTTTTTTCTTTTGTTCACGCTGCTATCCGCAGCTGACACAGT
This sequence comes from Rana muscosa, assembly GCA_029206835.1. Classification (NCBI taxonomy): domain Eukaryota; kingdom Metazoa; phylum Chordata; class Amphibia; order Anura; family Ranidae; genus Rana; species Rana muscosa. The sequence goes on from CM055116.1 coordinate 1,028,595,917, forward strand.
GCACTGCGATTACCTGCAGTTATGTGCAGATAGCTGCGCTACATCGCACCTGGACGCATTCAATCCTATTTTTTCTATTCGCACCGAACCGCATGTAACAAAATCGCAGCTAAACGCTGTGTGTGAATGGGGCCATAGGAAAGCATTGTGTGCTTTTAGCTGCGGTAGAAAACTAGAAAATCCGCAGCTAAAAGCACCATTCTATCCGTCCGTGTGAAAGGGGCCTAAGTGTCCCTGTCAGTGACAGTGGCAATCATCCTCCACAGGAGAAGCTGAAGCCTCGTACACACAAACGAGTTTCTCGGCAAAAACCAGCAAGAAACTTGCTGGCAGAGATTTTTTGCCGAGAAATTCGTTCGTGTGTACAGGTCCTTCTCAAAAAATTAGCATATTGTGATAAAGTTCATTATTTTCTGTAATGTACTGATAAACATTAGACTTTCATATATTTTAGATTCATTACACACAACTGAAGTAGTTCAAGCCTTTTCTTGTTTTAATATTGATGATTTTGGCATACAGCTCATGACAACCCAAAATTCATATCTCAAAAAATTAGCATATTTCATCCGACCAATAAAAGAAAAGTGTTTTTAATACAAAAAAAGTCAACCTTCAAATAATTATGTTCAGTTATGCACTCAATACTTGGTCAGGAATCCTTTTGCAGAAATGACTGCTTCAATGCGGCGTGGCATGGAGGCAACCAGCCTGTGGCACTGCTGAGGTGTTATGGAGGCCCAGGATGCTTCGATAGCGGCCTTAAGCTCATCCAGAGTGTTGGGTCTTGCGTCTCTCAACTTTCTCTTCCCAATATCCCACAGATTCTCTATGGGGTTCTGGTCAGGAGAGTTGGCAGGCCAATTGAGCACAGTAATACCATGGTCAGTAAACCATTTACCAGTGGTTTTGGCACTGTGAGCAGGTGCCAGGTCGTGCTGAAAAATGAAATCTTCATCTCCATAAAGCTTTTCAGCAGATGGAAGCATGAAGTGCTCCAAAATCTCCTGATAGCTAGCTGCATTGACCCTGCCCTTGATAAAACACAGTGGACCAACACCAGCAGCTGACATGGCACCCCAGACCATCACTGACTGTGGGTACTTGACACTGGACTTCAGGCATTTTGGCATTTCCCTCTCCCCAGTCTTCCTCCAGACTCTGGCACCTTGATTTCCGAATGTACTTTGGACCACTGAGCAACAGTCCAGTGCTGCTTCTCTGTAGCCCAGGTCAGGCGCTTCTGCCGCTGTTTCTGGTTCAAAAGTGGCTTGACCTGGGGAATGCGGCACCTGTAGCCCATTTCCTGCACACGCCTGTTCACGGTGGCTCTGGATGTTTCTACTCCAGACTCAGTCCACTGCTTCCGCAGGTCCTCCAAGGTCTGGAATCGGTCCTTCTCCACAATCTTCTTCAGGGTCCGGTCACCTCTTCTCGTTGTGCAGCGTTTTCTGACACACTTTTTCCTTCCCACAGACTTCCCACTGAGGTGCCTTGATACAGCACTCTGGGAACAGCCTATTCGTTCAGAAATTTCTTTCTGTGTCTTACCCTCTTGCTTGAGGGTGTCAATGATGGCCTTCTAGACAGAAGTCAGGTCGGCAGTCTTACCCATGCTTGCGGTTTTGAGTAATGAACCAGGCTGGGAGTTTTTAAAAGCCTCAGGAATCTTTTGCAGGTGTTTAGAGTTAATTAGTTGATTCAGATGATTAGGTTAATAGCTCGTTTAGAGAACCTTTTCATGATATGCTAATTTTTTGAGATAGGATTTTTGGGTTTTCATGAGCTGTATGCCAAAATCATCAATATTAAAACAAGAAAAGGCTTGAACTACTTCAGTTGTGTGTAATGAATCTAAAATATATGAAAGTCTAATGTTTATCAGTACATTACAGAAAATAATGAACTTTATCACAATATGCTAATTTTTTGAGAAGGACCTGTATGGTTTCTCATCAAGAAAAGCGACAAGAATCTTGACGAGAAAATAGAGATCCTGCTCTCTATTTTCTCGTCGAGATTCTCGTCAGCCTGTTTCTCGGCAAGAAAATTGTGTGTGTGTACACTAACCTTTTCGCCGGGAAGCCCGCGCATGCTCGAAATTACTTTGACGCATGCGCGGTAGCTTCCTAGGCATAGGTAGGGTGAACCAAGATGGCGGCGACGGCATCGAATGTGACGAGCGCATGCTCGTCGTATTCGATGATGTCACCGCGTTCGCTCCATTCAAAGAAACCGCGGGTTCTTTGAATCGAGCGTGTGTACACTCGGCCGGGACAAGTTTCTTGTCCAAGAATCTCGTCGAAAAAAACGACATGTTTTTTTCGACGAGAATCTCGGCCGTGTGTACGAGGCTTGAGGCTCCGGCCTAAAACGCAGACCAGAGGGTAAATGGTTTAGCGCATATCTCTGCATCCTACATCAGAGAGCCGAGCTGGTGGTGTGCATCTTTCCCCCTTCTCCCAGATACCCCTAGATGAGTAAAACCAGCCAAAAAGAGAGGGGAGAAGCTGGGGGAGGACCGCTACATTGGGTTAACAAATATAACTATTGTTTGTATTCCTATTACAATGCTGATGTTTTTAAAATGAAAGTGTATGTTGTGACCAGAGAACTCCTTTAACCATATGGTGTGCTTTCCAGGATTTCACTCAGTAAACTGTGCCAGGACTGCAGCAATACAGTTAGTTCAATACTTCCAATAAGACCTTGTTTAACCACTTGGCAACCACCTGCCGACAAATAACGTCAACAAGGTGGTTGCTTAACTCTGGGAGGACGTTATATAACGTCCTCCCAGAATCGCACTCCCGCGCGCCCCCTGGGGCGCGCACACGGGAAACTCCGTGACCGCCGGGTCCAGAGGACCCGGCGGATCACGAATTGCGGTAAATCGCCGCTGATAGCGGCCGTTTACCACGTGATCGCTCCGTCAAATGACGGAGCAATCACTTGTAAACAGACCGGCGTCATTTGATGACGCCGGTTCCTCCCTCCCCTCTCTGTATCGATCGGTACAGTGTGAGAGGAGAGGGGGAGAGAGCGGATGGCAGCAGCAGCTCTGTGGGCTGGATCTGTGACAATTGCAGTCACAGATCCAGCCATCCATCCATCCCTGCTTAGCCATCCCTGGTGCAATACCCTGCCAATACTCTGCAATACACCCTGCCAATACTCTGCAAAATACCCTGCGCAATACTCTGCAAAATACCCTGCGCAATACTCTGCAAAATACCCTGCGCAATACTCTGCAATACCCTGCGTAATACTGTGCAATACCCTGGCACAATACTCTGCAATACCCTGCGCAATACTCTGCAATACCCTGCGCAATACTCTGCAATACTCTGCGCAATACTCTGCAATACCCTGCACAATACCCTGCAAAATACTCTGCAATACCCTGCGCAATACTCTGCAATACCCTGCGCAATACTCTGCAATACTCTGCAATACCCTGCGCAATACTCTGCAATACCCTGCACAATACCCTGCAAAATACTCTGCAATACCCTGCGCAATACCCTGCAAAATACTCTGCAATACCCTGCGCAATACTCTGCAATACCCTGCGCAATACCCTGCAATACCCTGCGCAATACCCTGCAAAATACTCTGCGCAATACCCTGCGCAATACTCTGCAATACACTGCGCAATACTCTGCAATACCCTGCGCAATACTCTGCAAAATACTCTGCAATGCCCTGCACAATACTCTGCAATACCCTGCACAATACTCTGCAAAACCTTGCACAATACTCTGCAATACCCTGCACAATACTCTGCAATACCCTGCAATACCCTGTGCAATACCCCGTGCAATACCCTGCCATACTCCGCAATACCCTGCCATAGTCCGCAATACTCCGCAATGCCCTGCAATACTCCGCAATACTCCGCAATGCCCGGCAATACTCCGCAATGCTCGGCAATACTCCGCAATGCCCGGCAATACTCCGCAATGCCCGGCAATACTCTGCAATAACCACTTCCCGCCCGCCGGCCGTCATATGACGTCCTTGACTTTGTGCGGAGATATCTGAATGATGGGTGCAGCTACAGGCATCATTCAGATATTAGTTTTTTCAGCCGGCGATTCCCTACACCATAAGAACAATCATAGCAGCTGTTCCGCCGCTTGATCATTCTTACGGGAGGTGAGAGGGGATGCCCCCCCTCCCGCTGCCCTCCGGTGCTTCTACCGACTCACCGCTATGATCAAAGCCAGGATTGTTTTTTTTTTTTCAGGCTTCCCAGCCTAGAGGTGAGATGTGGGGTCTTATTGACCCCATATCTCACTGTAAAGAGGACCTGTCATGCCATATTCCTATTACAAGGGATGTTTACGTTCCTTGTAATAGGTATAAAAGTGATCAAAAAAAATTTTGGGGCGGAAAAACATGTCAAACTAAAATAAATAAAGTAAAATGAACAATAAAAAAATATATATTTTTTTAAAGCGCCCCTGTCCCCGTGAGCTCGCATACAGAAGCGAACGCATACGTAAGTCCCGCCCACATATGAAAACGGTTTTCAAACCACACATGTGAGGTATCTCTGCGAACGTTAGAGCGAGAGCAATCATTTTGGCCCTAGACCTCCTCTGTAACTCAAAACATGTAACCAGTAAAAATATTTAAAGCGTCGCCTATGGGGATTTTTTAAGTAGCGAAGTTTGGCGCCATTCCACGAGTGTGTGCAATTTTTAAGGGTGACATGTTAGGTATCTATTTACTTGGCGTAACTTCATCTTTCACATTATGCAAAAACATTGGGCTAACTTTACTGTTTTTTTTTTTTTAAGCACAAAACATTTTTTTTCCGTAAAAAACGTGTTAAAAAAATTGCTGCGCAAATATCGTGCGAGATAAAAAGTTGCAACAACCACCATTATATTCTCTAAGGTCTTTGCTAAAAAAACATATATAATGTTTTGGGGTTCTATGTAATTTTCTAGCAAACAAATGATGATTTTTACATGTAGGAGAGAAATGTCAGAATTGGCCTGGGTGCTCCAGAACGCCTGAAGGTGCTCCCTGCATGTTGGGCCTCTCTATGTGGCCACGCTGTGTAAAAGTCTCACACATGTGGTATCGCCATACTCGGGAGTAGTGATGAGCCGAACACCCCCGGGTTCGGTTCGCACCAGAACCCGCGAACGGACCGAAAGTTCGAACGAACATTAGAACCCTATTAAATACAATGGATGCGAACGTTCGAATTCTAAAGTGCTAATTATAAAAACTATTATGCATGTTATTGTCCTAAAAAGGGTTTGGGAACCCGGGTTCTGCACCAGGGGACATGTATCAATGCAAAAATAAGTTTTAAAAACGGTCGTTTTCCGGGAGCAGTCATTTTAATGATGCATAAAGTGAAAAAAAAAAGTCAAATATTCCTTTAAATATCGTACCTGGGGGGTGTCTAAAGTATGCCTGTGAAGTGCCACGTGTTTCCCGTGTTTAGAACTGTCCCTGCACAAAATGACACTTCTAAAGGAAAAAAAAAGCCATTTAAAACTGCTTGCGGCTTTAATGTAATGTCTGGTCCCGGTAATATGGATGAAAATCTTTAAGAAAAATGGCATAGCTACCCCATGACCCCCCCCCTACCCCAGCCCATTACCAGCCCCTTTGGGTCTTGTATGGATATTAAGGGGAACCCCGCACATAAAATAAAAAAGGCCCTATATACTCTGAACAGCCGTATACAGGCGGTGCATACAAGACAGGGACTGTAGGTTTGTTCTTATGTAGAATCTGTTTGTAATTTTGAACAGGTACATTGTTGAAGTGTAGCTCCAGACCAAAAATCTATTTTTAAACTTTTTGGAAAACATAGGTAAGGGTTATCACCCCTGTAACATTTGTTTTGCTGTCTGTGCCCCTGTTCAGAACATTTCACCTCACTTTCCGTCCTAATGACAACTGTTTTTGAAATGTGGTGTTTTTCTTGAAACAAGGATTGCTGATAAAGCATCAGTACAGAGGAGACACCTTTCTCCCATATTTATTCTTACAGGAGAGAATTTTCCTTCCTAGTGGTAGATTTCCTCTCACTTCCTGTTGTCTTCTTGCGTTTGCAAGTAGGAGTCGTTTGTAAGTTGGATGTTTGAAAGTAGGGACCTGCCGTATATACTCTGCAGAAATAGGCCCCTTAGTTGTTGGTGTTGGCACAACACTGTAAGCACTCACAGTTACTCTTGGTTGGTGCTGGAACGCCCTGCTGTCAACTATTATATCAGGAATTTTAATTACATATAATTGTTGAACAGTGGTAGTAAAAATTGGGCCTTTGATGGTGGTGCTGGTGCCACAACACTGTAAGCCCTGACAGTTACTCTTGGTGGGTGCAGCAATGGGCCCTGCTGTGAATTATTAGATCAAGAATTGTAATTACATGCCCCTGTTGAACAGGGGCTGAAAAATTGGGCCTTAGGCACTGGTGGCACAACACTGCAACCCTTCACAGATACTGTACTTGGAGCACAGCAATGAGCCCTGTTGCAAAGTATTGCTTCAAAAATTGTAATGACACGCCCCTGTTAAACAGGGGCTGAAAAATTGGGCCTTAGGCACTGGTGGCACAACACTGCAACTCCTCACAGATACTGTACTTGGAGCACAGCAATGAGCCCTGTTGCAAAGTATTGCTTCAAAAATTGTAATTACACGCCCCTGTTAAACAGGGGCTGAAAAATTGGGCGTTAGGCACTGGTGGCGGCACCCATAAACAAAAATGATCTTCCAAGCTATCATCATCAATCGTATCATTGAGGACTCGGAGGAGGAGGATAGCCAGTCAACATAACAGCACAGGCACTCAGCATCAGCATCAGTCTTGAAGGGATGTGACATTTTAAAATCAATTAGTCTGTTATATCAGCATCAGGTGTGTGGTAGCTGGTGGTGATCCAAGACTGGTTCATCTTGATGAAAGTCAGTCGATCAACCGAGTCGGTGGACAGGCGCACCCTGTGATCCGTGACAAATCCTCCAGCAGCACTGAATGTGCGTTCCGAAAGAACGCTGGATGCAGGACAGGCCAGTAGCTCAATTGCATACTGTGCAAGCTCTGGCCAGTGATCCATCCTCAAGACCCAGTAAGCCAGAGGATTTTCGGTGGGGAAGGTGTCCAAGTGTGACCTTGCCCCTAGATATTCCTGCACCATGTTTATCAGACGCTGGCGATGGTTGCTGGAACCGATCATACTTTGGGGCTGCGGACTAAAGAATTGTCTGAACGCATCGGTCAGACGGCCACCTTCCCCACCGCTCCTTCTTTGACTGGCCGAAGCCTCAGCAACTCGTTGTCCAGGACCAGGAGTTTGCAACCTCCCAGTCTCTGGGAACGCGTTGCACAGACCTTTCTGCAAGGCCTCCCGGAGTTGTCTCATCCTCTGCTCCCTCTGCGACGGTAACATAAGGTCCGCAACCTTACCCTTGTACCGTGGATCAAGGAGAGTGGCCAGCCAGTAATGGTCCCTCTCCTTGATCCGAAGAATACGAGGATCCTTCCGCAGACTTTGCAGGATCAGGGAGGCCATGCAGCGTAGGTTTGCTGAGGCATTCGCTCCGGAGTCCTCTGGGTCACTAAGGACGACATGATCCGCAGCCACCTCCTCCCAGCCACGTACAAGTCCACTGGTTTCTTGGGACTGTAAATCATCCCTAAAAGACTGCTGCTGATGATGCTGAGTGCCAGCCTCCACCTCCATGCTGACACAATCCTCCTCCTCCTCCTCCTCCTCCTCCTCCTCCTCCTCCTCTTCCTGTGCGATGGGTGGGACAGAAGGAACACTGTCTGGGTAAAGGGGGCCTTGAGAGGCAAGGAAGTCCTCCTCTTCCTGCCTCTGTTCTGCCTCAAGTGCCCTGTCCATTATTCCACGCAGCGTGTGCTCCAACAGGTGGACAAGAGGTACAGTGTCACTGATGCATGCACTGTCACTGCTCACCATCCTCGTGGCCTCCTCAAATGGTGCCAGGACAGTGCATGCATCCCTGATCATGCCCCACTGGCGTGGAGAAAAAAAACCAAGCTCCCCTGACCCTGTCCTGGTGCCGTAGTCGCACAGGTACTCATTGATGGCCCTCTGCTGCGTGTGCAGCCGCTGCAGCATGGCCAACGTTGAGTTCCACCTGGTGGGCATGTCACATATAAGGCGGTTCTTGGGCAGGTTCAACTCCTTTTGCAGCTCAGCCAGGCGAGCACTGGCATTATAAGATCTGCGGAAATGCACACAGACTTTCCTGGCCTGCCTCAGGACATCCTGTAAGCCCGGGTACCTGCCCAAGAAGCGCTGCACCACCAGGTTAAGGACGTGAGCCACACAGGGCACATGGGTCAGTTGTCCCTGTCGGAGGGCGGAGAGGAGGTTGGTGCCATTGTCGCAAACCACCATTCCTGGCTTAAGCTGGCGTGGCGTCAACCACCTCTCGGCCTGGCCCTGCAGAGCAGACAGGACCTCTGCCCCAGTGTGGCTTCTGTCCCCCAAACACACCAGCGCAAGCACGGCATGGCATCTTTTTGCCTGCGTACTTGCGTAGCCCCGTGAACGGCTACGGAGCACCGCTGGTTCATAGGACAAACCACAGGAAGAGGCCATGGAGGAAGAAGAAGAGGAGGGGGTGGAGGAGAGAGGTGTGTCACAACCAGTAGTAGCATTTTGGAGGCGTGGCGGTGGGACAACCTCCAACACTACTGCACCTTGTCCTGAATCCTTCCCAGCTGCCAAAAGAGTGACCCAATGGGCCGTGAAAGAAAGGTAACGTCCCTGTCCATGCCTGCTGGACCATGAGTCAGCGGTAATATGCACCTTACCGCTGACCGCCCTGTCCAGCGAGGCCAAGACATTGCCTTCCACATGCCGGTAGAGAGCCGGAATAGCCTTCCGTGAGAAAAAGTGGCGTTTGGGAACCTGCCACTGAGGAACCGCACATTGCACAAACTCACGGAAGGGGGCCGAGTCTACCAACTGAAAAGGCAGCAGTTGAAGCGCTAGCAATTTAGCCAAGCTAGCATTCAACCGCTGGGCATGTGGATGGCTGGGAGTGAACTTCTTTCGACGGTCCAGCAGCTGGGGCAGGGAAATTTGCCTGCTAGAATCGGACGTCGGTGTACTGCTAGCAGAGTGGGCGCAAGTACTTGGCTGTGACACACCTAATTCTACACCTTCATTCCTCTCAGTGCATGTTTCAGAGAGGACTGAAGTTATAGTGGGGTTGGAGATCCCAGCTGATGCGGTGCAAGGAGAGGTCCGCTTGGTTCTTTGGTGTGGGTCTTTGAGGTAGGCTTGCCAACGAGCTGCATGGCAGGTCAACATATGTCTGGTCAGGCATGTGGTACCCAAGCGGCTGATGTTTTGGCCACGCGATATACGCTTGAGACATATGTTGCAAACAGCAGCTGTGCGATCTGATGCACTAGCCTCAAAAAAGGCCCACACCAAAGAACTTTTTGAATGACGGGCAGAGGCAGCGCCCTGCACAGGCGGAGCTCTGCGGTGTGATTCCGTCGGTGTACTGCCCTTACGCTGGCCACCAAAGGGCATCCTGCCTCGTTGGAGATGTGCCTCCTCCTCATCCTCCTCCTCCTCCTCTCTCCTATTAGGCACCCACGTGGAGTCATTGACCTCATCATCCCCTCCCTCCTCATCACTGGAGCCAATCTGGCAGTATGCTGCAGCTGCTGGAACATGACTGCCAGATTGGTGTCCTTCTTGAGCATCCCCTCTGTCTGCTCTCACGCTACTGCCTTCCTCTAGCTGGGTTTCATCATCAGACCCTTCGAAACGCTGGGCATCCTCCTGGAGCATGTACCCAACACTGTGCTGAAACAGTTCGGGGGACTCCTCAGGAGGAGGACATGGTGGGTCTAGGGAAGGAGTGACTGATGATTTGTCTGACATTGATACCAGGGAAGACGACGCTTTGGCAGCTGCTTTTCCAGTACCCTGAGCCTGGGTGAGAGAGGATGAGGAGGAGGAGGAGGGCTTGGTCATCCACTCTACCAAGTCTTCGGCATGATGTGGCTCAACATGTCCAGCTGCCGAAAAGAAGGACAAGCGTGTCCCATGGCCATGTGCTGATGACAATGCACCGCGTCCACGACCAGCACTGTTGCCCCCAGACACAGAGCCTGCTTGCCCTCTTTTATTGCCTCCTGACTGTCTGCCTCTCCTTGTTTGCCTTCCAGACATTCTAATAGATGGCCTGCAGGGAGATGGGAAAAAAGCAATAAGGGCTACCTTCAGGTGTCCTTCTCTGTCCCTTGAAACAAGGACTTTCACAGTGAAAGAAACTGACACTGTCCCTACCTAGAGTTTTCTGTCCCTAGAATAAATGTTTTTTTTAATCACAATATAGCACAAGGACAATTCACTCAATGTCTCTCCAGGTCCCTGGAAACAAGGACTTGCAGAGTGAAAGAAACTGACACTGTCCCTACCTAGAGTTTTCTGTCCCTAGAAAAAATGTTTTTTTTAAGCACAATATAGCACAAGGACAATTAACTCACTGTCCTTACAGGTCCCTGGAAACAAGGACTTGCAGAGTGAAAGAAAAAAAACACTCTCCCTACCTACAGTTTTCTGTCCCTAGAAAAAATGTTTTTTTTAAGCACAATATAGCACAAGTAAAATTAACTCACTGTCCTTACAGGTCCCTGGAAACAAGGACTTGCAGAGTGAAAGAAAAAAAACACTCTCCCTACCTACAGTTTTCTGTCCCTAGAAAAAATGTTTTTTTTAATCACAATATAGCACAAGGAAAATTAACTCACTGTCCTTACAGGTCCCTGGAAACAAGGACTTGCAGAGTGAAAGAAACTGACACTGTCCCTACCTAGAGTTTTCTGTCCCTAGAATAAATGTTTTTTTTAATCACAATATAGCACAAGGAAAATTAACTCACTGTCCTTACAGGTCCCTGGAAACAAGGACTTGCAGAGTGAAAGAAACTGACACTGTCCCTACCTAGAGTTTTCTGTCCCTAGAATAAATGTTTTTTTTAAGCACAATATAGCACAAGGACAATTAACTCACTGTCCTTACAGGTCCCTGGAAACAAGGACTTGCAGAGTGAAAAAAAAAAAACACTCTCCCTACCTACAGTTTTCTGTCCCTAGAAAAAATGTTTTTTTTAAGCACAATATAGCACAAGGACAATTAACTCACTGTCCTTACAGGTCCCTGGAAACAAGGACTTGCAGAGTGAAAGAAAAAAAACACTCTCCCTACCTAGAGTTTTCTGTCCCTAGAATAAATGTTTTTTTTAATCACAATATAGCACAAGGAAAATTAACTCACTGTCCTTACAGGTCCCTGGAAACAAGGACTTGCAGAGTGAAAGAAACTGACACTGTCCCTACCTAGAGTTTTCTGTCCCTAGAATAAATGTTTTTTTTAAGCACAATATAGCACAAGGACAATTAACTCACTGTCCTTACAGGTCCCTGGAAACAAGGACTTGCAGAGTGAAAGAAAAAAAACACTCTCCCTACCTACAGTTTTCTGTCCCTAGAAAAAATGTTTTTTTTAATCACAATATAGCACAAGGAAAATTAACTCACTGTCCTTACAGGTCCCTGGAAACAAGGACTTGCAGAGTGAAAGAAACTGACACTGTCCCTACCTAGAGTTTTCTGTCCCTAGAATAAATGTTTTTTTTAATCACAATATAGCACAAGGACAATTAACTCACTGTCCTTACAGGTCCCTGGAAACAAGGACTTGCAGAGTGAAAGAAACTGACACTGTCCCTACCTAGAGTTTTCTGTCCCTAGAATAAATGTTTTTTTTAAGCACAATATAGCACAAGGACAATTAACTCACTGTCCTTACAGGTCCCTGGAAACAAGGACTTGCAGAGTGAAAGAAACTGACACTGTCCCTACCTAGAGTTTTCTGTCCCTAGAATAAATGTTTTTTTTAAGCACAATATAGCACAAGGACAATTAACTCACTGTCCTTACAGGTCCCTGGAAACAAGGACTTGCAGAGTGAAAGAAAAAAAACACTCTCCCTACCTACAGTTTTCTGTCCCTAGAAAAAATGTTTTTTTTAATCACAATATAGCACAAGGAAAATTAACTCACTGTCCTTACAGGTCCCTGGAAACAAGGACTTGCAGAGTGAAAGAAACTGACACTGTCCCTACCTAGAGTTTTCTGTCCCTAGAATAAATGTTTTTTTTAATCACAATATAGCACAAGGACAATTAACTCACTGTCCTTACAGGTCCCTGGAAACAAGGACTTGCAGAGTGAAAGAAACTGACACTGTCCCTACCTAGAGTTTTCTGTCCCTAGAATAAATGTTTTTTTAAAGCACAATATAGCACAAGGACAATTAACTCACTGTCCTTACAGGTCCCTGGAAACAAGGACTTGCAGAGTGAAAGAAACTGACACTGTCCCTACCTAGAGTTTTCTGTCCCTAGAATAAATGTTTTTTTTAAGCACAATATAGCACAAGGACAATTAACTCACTGTCCTTACAGGTCCCTGGAAACAAGGACTTGCAGAGTGAAAGAAAAAAAACACTCTCCCTACCTACAGTTTTCTGTCCCTAGAAAAAATGTTTTTTTTAAGCACAATATAGCACAAGTAAAATTAACTCACTGTCCTTACAGGTCCCTGGAAACAAGGACTTGCAGAGTGAAAGAAAAAAAACACTCTCCCTACCTACAGTTTTCTGTCCCTAGAAAAAATGTTTTTTTTAATCACAATATAGCACAAGGAAAATTAACTCACTGTCCTTACAGGTCCCTGGAAACAAGGACTTGCAGAGTGAAAGAAACTGACACTGTCCCTACCTAGAGTTTTCTGTCCCTAGAATAAATGTTTTTTTTAATCACAATATAGCACAAGGACAATTAACTCACTGTCCTTACAGGTCCCTGGAAACAAGGACTTGCAGAGTGAAAGAAACTGACACTGTCCCTACCTAGAGTTTTCTGTCCCTAGAATAAATGTTTTTTTTAAGCACAATATAGCACAAGGACAATTAACTCACTGTCCTTACAGGTCCCTGGAAACAAGGACTTGCAGAGTGAAAGAAAAAAAACACTCTCCCTACCTACAGTTTTCTGTCCCTAGAAAAAATGTTTTTTTTAATCACAATATAGCACAAGGAAAATTAACTCACTGTCCTTACAGGTCCCTGGAAACAAGGACTTGCAGAGTGAAAGAAACTGACACTGTCCCTACCTAGAGTTTTCTGTCCCTAGAATAAATGTTTTTTTTAATCACAATATAGCACAAGGACAATTAACTCACTGTCCTTACAGGTCCCTGGAAACAAGGACTTGCAGAGTGAAAGAAACTGACACTGTCCCTACCTAGAGTTTTCTGTCCCTAGAATAAATGTTTTTTTTAAGCACAATATAGCACAAGGACAATTAACTCACTGTCCTTACAGGTCCCTGGAAACAAGGACTTGCAGAGTGAAAGAAACTGACACTGTCCCTACCTAGAGTTTTCTGTCCCTAGAATAAATGTTTTTTTTAAGCACAATATAGCACAAGGACAATTAACTCACTGTCCTTACAGGTCCCTGGAAACAAGGACTTGCAGAGTGAAAGAAAAAAAACACTCTCCCTACCTACAGTTTTCTGTCCCTAGAAAAAATGTTTTTTTTAATCACAATATAGCACAAGGAAAATTAACTCACTGTCCTTACAGGTCCCTGGAAACAAGGACTTGCAGAGTGAAAGAAACTGACACTGTCCCTACCTAGAGTTTTCTGTCCCTAGAATAAATGTTTTTTTTAATCACAATATAGCACAAGGACAATTAACTCACTGTCCTTACAGGTCCCTGGAAACAAGGACTTGCAGAGTGAAAGAAACTGACACTGTCCCTACCTAGAGTTTTCTGTCCCTAGAATAAATGTTTTTTTTAAGCACAATATAGCACAAGGACAATTAACTCACTGTCCTTACAGGTCCCTGGAAACAAGGACTTGCAGAGTGAAAGAAACTGACACTGTCCCTACCTAGAGTTTTCTGTCCCTAGAATAAATGTTTTTTTTAAGCACAATATAGCACAAGGACAATTAACTCACTGTCCTTACAGGTCCCTGGAAACAAGGACTTGCAGAGTGAAAGAAACTGACACTGTCCCTACCTAGAGTTTTCTGTCCCTAGAATAAATGTTTTTTTTAAGCACACTATAGCAGAAGCACAAAACACACTGACACTCTCCCTACCTATCCTTCTCTTTCCCTAAACTAAAGGAATCCAGGTTAAGCAAGAAAGAAATAACAGTCACTGTCCCTGCCTATGCTACTCTATCCCTGCTCCGGAACACACTACACTAGGCCGCCGTGCTGGCGGCCTTTTATAGTGTGGGGCGTGTACTAAACACCCTCAGCAATAATTGGCCACAGGCATCCTGCCTGTGGCCAATCATTGCTCTCCTCGCTGCCGGCGCTGTGATTGGCCAAGCATGCGGGGTCACAGTGCATGCTTGGCCAATCACAGCGCCTGGATGACACTGCGATGGCGTAGTGCATTGTGGGCCGTTCGCGTCACTCGAATTTGGCGCGAACGGCCCAAATCGTTCGATCTTCGTCGAACGATCGAACAGCCAATGTTCGAGTCGAACGTATGTTCGACTCGAACACGAAGCTCGTCCCTACTCGGGAGTAATAGCAGAATGTGTTTTGGGGTGTAATTTGTGGAATGCATATGCTGTGTGTGAGAAATAACCTGCTAATATGACAATTTTGTGAAAAAAAAAAAAAGAGAAAAAAAAAATCTTGATTTTGCAAAGAATTGTGGGAAAAAATGACAACTTCAAAAAACTCACAATGCCTCTTTCTGAATACCTTGGAATGTCTTCTTTCCAAAAAGGGGTCATTTGGGGGGTATTTGTACTTTTCTGGCATGTTAGGGTCTCAAGAAATGAGATCGGCCGTCAGTACTTCAGGTGTGATCAATTTTCAGATATTGGCACCATAGCTTGTGGACTCTATAACTTTCACAAAGACCAAATAATATCCACCAATTTGTACTTATTTTTACCGAAGATATGTAGCAGTATAAATTTTGGCCAAAATTTATGAAGAAAAAATAGTAATTTGCAAAATTTTATAACAGAAACGAAAAAAAAAATCATTTTTTTACAAAATTTTCAGTTTTTTTTCTCTTATAGCGCAAAAAATAAAAAACCCAACAGTGATTAAATACCACCAAAAGAAAGCTCTATTTGTGTGAAAAAAAGGACAAAAAATTCATATGGGTACAGTGTTGTATGACTGAGTAATTGTCATTCAAAATGTGAGAGCACCGAAAGCTGAAAATTGGTCTGGTTATTAAGGGGGTTTAAGTGCCCAGTGGTCAAGTGGTTAAACATATGGTTGGGGTGGTAAAAACATGTTGCCAAGCTTTCTTTATTGCCCCCCCCCTCCCCAACCACTCCCTCTTAAGCTACAAAGGCAGTGAATGGCCGTATATACAGTATATGCCTCAGATGTGCAGGGAAAATGATGCCCATTCAACTGAATGGGGGAGCCCCAGAATCACATTCAATGCATGTGGTTGTGGCATGCTAGTGTGGGGTTTAAGATAGGGTGACCAGACATCCCCGGTTTCAGGGGACAGTCCCTGGATTGAGGACACTGTCCCCGGACCAAGTCTGACCCCAGTTTTGTCCCCGGATTGGATTTGAACAGGAGCTGGGGCAATTTCAAAGACAGTCAGTGCAGAATTAAAAAAAAAAAAATCTGAATTACACCCCCTACTCCGCCACCCCTACTAGCTTAGGGGGGTGTATTTTTTTCCATTATCTGTGCCCCTTTCTGATGATCATGTGCTGGTCGGAGCGGAAGGAATATTTCTTCAGTTTCGGGTGCCCATTCAGCTCCACTCGCATGTTCTTCTGCCTTGGCTCAAGTCCCGGCCAGCTGCCTGCCTGCTTATCTCCTTGCCTTCCCTGGCGGAGTGATCTTCCTCCACTCCCCACCCAGTTGTAGCCGGGGCCCGGAGAGTAGGACTTGAAAGGCTGGGAGGCGGGCGGTGACGGGCAGAGAGTCGCTGATTGCCGCCATTACTAGTAAAAAAAAAATATGTCCCCGGATTTCATTTGAAAAATCTGGTCACCTTAGTTTAAGAGGTTAAAACAGGCGGAGAGGAGGTAATATAAAGCCCCCTCAGTGCCTGTTTTATGCCTTCTGGATCTGGAGAGCGATCCAACGCATCAGATATGTACCCTGACTTAATCATGTAAATTCATGCTGTACCAGTGCCTGCAAATTTGATCAAAGCAATGTCAGCCAAAACAGCAAACACTCTTTATTCCTTATATGTATTGATTCAAAATATTTTATTAAAAAAGCTTCTAGTATAAAATAAATAATGTAAATCTATTCATTTTAAATTACATCTGAAAATACTAGTTGCGCTGCTGTGTCTGACATCAATAATTCTGAGTCGCTGACCTGACCTAAACAAGCATTCAGCAAATGAATTGGAGAAAAGTCAGAATGCCTTATCTCTATAATTGTTCCAGGTCAGTGACTTAGAAAGTATTAAAACTGAAGGACAGAATGACAGCCAGGCATTTTCCAAAGTGTTCAGCAAGGTACCAGGCTACCTATTATCTGCTGAATGTCATAAATCAGGGTAGGTAGGGTATGAGCACTATAAGTCAATTAGGCGTTATTGCGCTGCACGTTGCTGACATGTTTCAAACACTAACCCAGATAGGAAGTATTTTTGCTGCAAGTTTAAAAATGGCATGCTAAGCTATTGCTACAGAGAACATATTTGGGGGGCACACCCTAAAATGTGTTTAAATTCAAGATGGTGCTGCTATAAGACCAACAAACAGTATAAAACGGATTATAGCGCACACATACAAGAATGACATTTATCCTGCAAGGCTATTTAAAATCCCCTGAACATAGTCCTAAAAATACGGGGGTTTGGTCACACTATATGGTCATATAGTGCTGAGCCCACTACTGCGACAAAGTAACCCAAATCAGTGGGACCTACCCTAGTAATAGAATGAAAGATCCTGCGTCTCAACCATGGGAGCCAAACTCCTCTATGTGGGAGAACTGAAGGGATTCCTCCTATGTACTGGTGGCCACTAATAAGAGGTAATGAAGAGCGGGAGGGGTGCTCCAGCCCATGTCATTCTGGTATGTGTGCGCTAAAATCTGTTTTATACTGTTTGTTGGTCTTATAGCAGCACCATCTTGAATTTAAATGCATTTTAGGGTGTGCCCCCCAAAAATGTTCTCCGTATATTATGTAACCCTGACCAGGTTTTTTGGGCTGGAGCACCCCTCCCCCTCTTCATTACCTCTTATTAGTGGCCACCATGCATAGCAGGAATCCCTTCAGTTCTCCCACATAGAGGAGTATGGCTCTCATGGTTGAGACGCAGGATCTTTCATTCTATTACTAGGGTAGGTCCCACTGGTTCGTATATATAGTGTAACCAAACCCCCGTATTTTTTTTTAATATGTTCAGGTGATTTTAAATAGCCTTGCAGGATAAATGTCATTCTGGTATGTGTGCGCTATAATCTGTTTTATACTAAGCTATTGCTAGACTTGCCAGGCTTCTCAAGTTTGTTGCACAATTGCAGCAAGTCCACATTGGATGAGTCCAGCTCAACTTTCTTTGCAAACATTCTGCAAGTCTGCTGCAAGTTCTGGTTCAGTTATGTTGTGCAATAGTCATCCCACCACAGGGGTCACTGTGGCTGAATTTTCATCTTTGCTCTCTGCTGTGTGTAAGTTTTTTCTTTAACCCCTTGGAGCTGGTGCCTCCCGGCTCGTTAAGGGGTTTAGGATGCCAGGAGGCAGGACATAGTTTATGATTATGTGACCGCCATGGTTGGCTATCAAGGCAGTTGTATGATTGGAAAGCTCCCGGTCGCATGCAGCCGCAGGTAACTGTGTAACTGTGCCGGGAGCGTGCATGGCATTAATACACGCAAATGTGCGTCCGCTTGGCACCAAGGCCCACCTGCTGAGAGGCCGCATATTTGTGTGTGGCAGGCGCCAAGAGGTTAATTGGTTCTGGCAGCCATTTTACAATTAGTTTGGAAGTGGTGTGCAGAGAAGTGAGTGGTAACCACTGCAAGTTTGCTCTTGCTAAAGACTTGCCACGCCAATTTGCTAGAAATTTGAAAAGTATCAACTAGAACTTGTGCTTCAAGTGCTCTGCAAGTGTACAACTTGCCAGTGAAAATGTAAAGCACGTTAACAGATTTACAATTCAACATTCTTCAGATTGACGTCTGTTCAACCTCATGTCAGTATTTTCTCACTTAACCACTTAACAACCACCTGCCGACAAATAACGTCGACAAGGTGGTTGCTTAACTCTGGGAGGACGTTATATAACGTCCTCCCAGAATCGCGCTCCCGCGCGCCCCCTGGGGCGCGCACACGGGAAACTCCGTGACCGCCGGGTCCAGAGGACCCGGCGGATCACGAATCGCGGTAAATCGCCGCTGATAGCGGCCGTTTACCACGTGATCGCTCCGTCAAATGACGGAGCAATCACTTGTAAACAGACCGGCGTCATTTGATGACGCCGGTTCCTCCCTCCCCTCTCTGTACCGATCGGTACAGTGTGAGAGGGGAGGGGGAGGGAGCGGATGGCAGCAGCAGCACTGTGGGCTGGATCTGTGACAATTGCAGTCACAGATCCAGCCATCCATCCATCCCTGCTCAGCCATCCCTGTGCTATACCCTGCCAATACTCTGCAATACACCCTGCCAATACTCTGCAAAATACCCTGCCAATACTCTGCAAAATACCCTGCCAATACCCTGGTGCAATACTCTGCAATACCCTGGTGCAATACTCTGCAATACCCTGGTGCAATACTCGGCAATACCCTGGTGCAATACTCTGCAATACCCTGCGCAATACTCTGCAATACCCTGCAAAATACTCTGCAATACCCTGCAAAATACTCTGCAATACCCTGCGCAATACTCTGCAATACCCTGCGCAATACTCTGCAATACCCTGCAAAATACTCTGCAATACCCTGCGCAATACCCTGCAAAATACTCTGCAATACCCTGGTGCAATACTCTGCAATACTCTGGTGCAATACTCTGCAATACTCTGGTGCAATACTCTGCAATACCCTGCGCAATACTCTCTGCAATACCCTCCACAATACTCTGCAATACCCTCCACAATACCCTGTGCAATACCCTCCACAATACCCTGTGCAATACCCGTGCAATACCCTGCCATACACCGCAATACCCTGCCATAGTCCGCAATACTCCGCAATGCCCTGCAATACTCCGCAATGCCCGGCAATACTCCGCAATGCCCGGCAATACTCCGCAATGCCCGGCAATACTCCGCAATGCCCGGCAATACTCTGCAATAACCACTTCCCGCCCTCCGGCCGTCATATGACGTCCTTGACTTTGTGCGGGGATATCTGAATGATGGGAGCAGCTACAGGCATCATTCAGATATTAGCTTTTTCAGCCGGCGATTCACTACACCATAAGAACAATCATAGCGGCTGTTCCGCCGCTTGATCATTCTTACGGGAGGCGAGAGGGGATGTCCCCCCCCCGCCGCCCTCCGGTGCTTCTACCGACTCACCGCTACGATCAAAGCCAGGATTGTTGTTTTGTTTTTTTTGTTTTTTTCAGGCTTCCCAGCCTAGAGGTGAGATGTGGGGTCTTATTGACACCCCCCCCCCCATATCTCACTGTAAAGAGGACCTGTCATGCCATATTCCTATTACAAGGGATGTTTACGTTCCTTGTAATAGGTATAAAAGTGATCAAAAAAATGTTTAGGGTGGAAAAACATGTCAAACTAAAATAAATAAAGTAAAATGAAGAATACATTTTTTTTTTTTTAAAGCGCCCCTGTCCCCGTGAGCTCGCATACAGAAGCGAACGCATACGTAAGTCCCGCCCACATATGAAAACGGTTTTCAAACCACACATGTGAGGTATCTCTGCGAACGTTAGAGCGAGAGCAATCATTTTGGCCCTAGACCTCCTCTGTAACTCAAAACATGTAACCAGTAAAAATATTTAAAGCGTCGCCTATGGGGATTTTTTAAGTAGCGAAGTTTGGCGCCATTCCACGAGTGTGTGCAATTTTTAAGGGCGACATGTTAGGTATCTATTTACTCGGCGTAACTTCATCTTTCACATTATGCAAAAACATTGGGCTAACTTTACTGTTTTTTTTTTTTTAAGCACAAAACATTTTTTTCCCGTAAAAAACGCATTAAAAAAATTGCTGCGCAAATATCGTGCGAGATAAAAAGTTGCAACAACCACCATTATATTCTCTAAGGTCTTTGCTAAAAAAACATATATAATGTTTTGGGGTTCTATGTAATTTTCTAGCAAACAAATGATGATTTTTACATGTAGGAGAGATGTCAGAATTGGCCTGGGTGCTCCAGAACGCCTGAAGGTGCTCCCTGCATGTCGGGCCTCTGTATGTGGCCACGCTGTGTAAAAGTCTCACACATGTGGTATCGCCATACTCGGGAGTAATAGCAGAATGTGTTTTGGGGTGTAATTTGTGGAATGCATATGCTGTGTGTGAGAAATAACCTGCTAATATGACAATTTTGTGGAAAAAAAAAAGAGAAAAAAAAAATCTTGATTTTGCAAAGAATTGTGGGAAAAAATGACAACTTCAAAAAACTCACAATGCCTCTTTCTGAATACCTTGGAATGTCTTCTTTCCAAAAAGGGGTCATTTGGGGGGTATTTGTACTTTTCTGGCATGTTAGGGTCTCAAGAATTGAGATAGGCCGTCAGTACTTCAGGTGTGATCAATTTTCAGATATTGGCACCATAGCTTGTGGACTCTATAACTTTCACAAAGACCAAATAATATGCACCAATTTGTACTTATTTTTACCAAAGATATGTAGCAGTATAAATTTTGGCCAAAATTTATGAAGAAAAAATAGTAATTTGCAAAATTTTATAACAGAAACGAAAAAAAAATCCTTTTTTTACAAAATTTTCAGTCTTTTTTCTCTTATAGCGCAAAAAATAAAAAACCCAACAGTGATTAAATACCACCAAAAGAAAGCTCTATTTGTGTGAAAAAAAGGACAAAAATTTCATATGGGTACAGTGTTGTATGACTGAGTAATTGTCATTCAAAATGTGAGAGCACCGAAAGCTGAAAATTGGTCTGGTTATTAAGGGGGTTTAAGTGCCCAGTGGTCAAGTGGTTAATTAGTGATGCAGGCTATAAACTGCAGCGCTGATCTGTGTATTTTAATGGAAGGGGAGTCTCCCCATTGTCAGAATACAATGACACAGTGGGGAGGATTCCCTCATCCACATTGAGTGTGCGGATGGGGGGATCAAGCTAGCTGGTTGAAAAACAAAACAAAAAACAGACCGGCCAACTTACCATTAAGGTCCTTGTTCAGGCACTATCTGTATGCCTACATTCAAGTGGCAGTTTAGCGGCAGCGAGGGCCGGTGTTCTGTCGAGAAGTGCCCCCCCCCACCCCCCATCGAATAGTGCCCGAAACAACAGCTGAGTTTACAATCAGCTGTTGTGACGGCGAGACGGCGCCTGCGCACAATAGCAGACGGAAGAATTTTTTCTGCCAGATTGTGCCCCACGCTGCCGAGGCGTGTTCATGTGGGTGAGGGGCATGATGAGGCCGGATTATTAAATGATGGGCAGTGCTGCAAAACACATATTTTGCAGCACCGGGCATAATTAAAAATTCCACCCCCATTTTAGCAGCACTGCCCATCATTTAATAATCTGGCCCCATCATGTAAAAATCCGCCCCTCACCGACATGAACGTGCCTCGGCAGCGCACAGTGTTCTATCAAGAAGTGGCCACTATTGTGCGCAGGTGCCGCCTCGCCGACACAACAGCTGATCATAAACTCAGCTGTTGTAATGCGCAGTTCGACCCGGGCACTTCTCGATAGAACACCAGCCGCCAGCAAGAATATGTAGATTCTCACCAGTGGTTGTAAAGGATGCCTGAACACACTGCAGCTGTCAGATTTGTACTCTGAAAAAATCAATGGGGGGGCGCTGCACTGTTCAAATGTAAGCTAACCAGCCTGTTTGTATGTGACCATAGCCCAGAGCGTTGCTGCGTACATGTTTGACTGCTGTGTGGGTGCAGGTGCATGATGTCATGCAGGGGAAATGCACCTGCACGACTGTCAAATTGGGACCAGCAGCTGTGTCTGTGCAGCAGATACATTCCAAAAACACACATAGTACTGCCTGCGCATGGATGCACGGAACACCTATGCACCCATGTGGGCAAAGACAGTCCTTTGTACGGGTGTACGGATAAGTACGCTTGTGTGAATGAGGCCTAGCCCTGTCACACAGACTTCTGATGGAGACAGACTACGCATTACACAGGCATTGTCAATGGCTCACTGATCAGTATCAGGAAATCCATCTAAAAATACCACACAGCCATTGTTGGAGTGAGTACATGTAAACAGAAAATAGTAATGACATGCAAACACTTTATTCAAGTACTTTATTACAAAATGTCAATTGTTTATGATATCTATAAAAACATAAGTTTGGGACTTTAAATGAGGTGCAACACACAGAGCCACTAAATACATGGTAGACATAATTAGCAATTTATTGATGAGTATATACAATTCTCGTCACATTACATAGAACACAGATAAAATAATATCAAGCTGATTGATGGTTCCAATATATATCATACCTGATTAAAAAGTTCCAAATGTTAAAATATACAATGCCTTGAAAAGGTATTCATACCCCTTGAAATTTTCCACATTTTGTCATGTTACAACCAAAAACATAAACATAAATGTATTTTATTGGGATTTTATATGATAGACCAACACAAAGTGGCCCATAATTGTGAAGTGGAAGGAAAATGATAAATGATTTTCACAATTTTTTACAAATAAATATCTGAAAGTGTGGCGTGCATTTGCATTCAGCCCCCTTTACACTGATACCCCTAACTAAAATCTAATGGAACCAATTGCTTTCAGAAGTGACCTGATTAGTAAATATTGATCACCTGTGTGTAATTTTATCTCAGTATAAATCCAGCTGTTCTGTGAAGCCCTCAGTGGTTTGTTAGAGAACCTTAGTGAACAAACAGCATCATGAAGGCCAAGAAACTCACCAGACAGGTCAGTGATAAAGCTGTGGAAAAGTTTAAAGCAGGGTTAAGTTATAAAAAAATATCCCAAGCTTTGAACATCTCACGGAGCACTGTTCAATCCATCATCGGAAATGGAAAGAGTATGGCACAACTGCAAACATACCAAGACATCGCCGTCCACCTAAACTGACAGGCCGGGCAAGGAGAGCATTAATCAGAGAAGCAGCCAAGAGGCCCATGATAACTCTTGAGAATCTGTGGCAAGACTTGAAAATTGCTGTTCACAGATGCTCTTCATCCAATCTGAGAGAGCGTCAGATTGGATGCAAAGAAGAATGGGCAAAAATTTCACTCTCTAGATGCGCAAAGCTGGTAGAGACATCCCCAAAAGACTTGCAGCTGTAATTGCAGTGAAAGGTGGTTCTACAAAGTATTGACTCAGGGGGCTGAATACAAATGCATGCCACACTTTTCAAATATTAATTTGTAAAAAAGTTGGAAAACCATTTATCATTTTCCTTCCACTTCACAATTAAGTGCCACTTTGTGTTGGTCTATCATATAAAATCCCATTGTAATACATTTACATTTTTAGGTGTAACATGACAAAATGTGGAAAATTTAAAAGGTATGAACACTTTTTCAAGGCATTGTAATTAGGTATAAAAATGCATCCTAAAAACTTGACGCGTTTCGTGAGTCAGCGCTTAATTCTTCAGGAGTAGATGCACATATAAATGGTAAAACATCAGTTTTAAGATATATAGCACAACTGATAATGAATGATATCATTCAAAGCACTAGGGCCTCCATAAGAGACTCCATACTTACAAAATGGCTAAAATTAGATACACATGGTATCATTTCCGATTGGTGACAGTCAGGGACATCTGGCCCAGAATCTGTGGAAGTAGGTTCCGCGGGGACCCAAGGGGGGCAAACAGAAGGTGGATACAGCATGGGTAACATGAATATATGTCCATCTAATTATGTTGCCCAGCTTAGTTAATATAAAGAAAACGTGCCTAATCATTTTAATTGTCAAAGTCCAGCTGAAATAATAAACATAGGTGAAGCGATATCTGCAGGGTAAAGGTAAACACAAGGAACTAGGTAGAAAGTGAATAGTGCTTCCAAAGCTGTGCCTGAGTACAAGAAAAATAGAAAACCCATCTCGGGAAGGTCATTAGCAAGAAAAAAGTTTGTAAAGAAATATATGGATGTATGTCCACTAAAGAAGAGAGAAAAAAAATCACCAAGTCCACAAGGCAGATACAAAAAAGATGATTAAATAAAATAAGTATGGAACCAGGACCATACGTGTAACATGTTGGAGCTAAAGAGACAGATATTGCTTCACATTCTCTTGAAGTGAAAAAGAAAGACAAGAAAAGAGCACCCCCTACTGTCCCTCCCATTTGTACCCCGAAGGGGCATTGCCAAGCCCACCCAACGCCATGCAGGGCAGCCAAAGGTGGGGGGGGGTGCATGCCAGAGCCAGCACCCATCACCTCATTAGAGAATTGCCACCAAAAGCGTGAATACCTCCCGGCCCAGAAAGATGACACAATGCGCAACGTTTTGATGACGCCGCGCACACACTGACATCATACACTGACTGAATAGTAATCCAAAAAGTGCAGCACTAAAAATGAACAGGTCCTAAACAAGGACGATGAAGGAAAAATATAAAACTTTTTTAGGGTCTTAAACACATAAAAAATTATATAAATAAGTAATAATATTCGCTCTATAAGTAAATATACATATGAATTGAATGCAAAAAATGTATGAAAATTGTGATAATTAAACTTCTTAGATGAAACGCGCGTCGGGTCATATCTACAGCTACTACTACATGGAATCTACTCATTATATACAAGTGCTTGTTTTATCCTCTCAAATGTGAATGTAAATTTTAAACATTTTCAAATAAATGTTTTTCCTGTTAAACAGATTTACACTATGTGCATACCTTTTCCTTATTTTTGGTGAACCTGATTATCTCTGCCACGGAACCAGGGGCGTAACTAGAAATCACAGGGCCCCATAGCAAAATGTTGTATGGGCCCCCCCCCCCACAAAAAAATGTCGGACTTAAATTAAATAGTGGTTTAAAGGGCGTGAAAGAAAGAAAGAAAGAACCCAGATCCTACACCACAATAGCAATATATGTATTCCAGAAAGTTTAATCAACAGATAAAGATACTCCAAACACCTGGTGTTAGCGCTTCAATAATCCTCACCTGTGCCCAATGCAGCGTGGTCTGCCCGTGCCCAATACTGCCTCACCTGTGCCCAATGCAGTGTGGCCTGTGCCCAATGCAGCGTGTCCAGTGCCCAATGCAGCGTCACCTGTGCCCAATGCAGTGTGGCCTGTGCCCAATGCAGCGTGTCCAGTGCCCAATGCAGCGTGTCCAGTGCCCAATGCAGTGTGGCCTGTGCCCAACGCAGCGTGGCCTGTGCCCAACGCAGCGTAGCCTGCCCATGCCCAATACAGCCTCACCTGTGCCCAATGCAGCCTCACCCGTGCCCAATGCAGCCTCACCCGTGCCCAATGCAGCCTCACCCGTGCCCAATGCAGCCTCACCCGTGCCCAATATAGCGTGACCCATGCCCAATGCAGCCTCACCTGTGCCCAATGCAGCGTGACCCGTGCCCAATGCAGCATGACCCATGCCCAATGCAGCATGACCCATGCCCAATGCAGCATGACCCGTGCCCAATGCAGCATGACCCGTGCCCAATGCAGCATGACCCGTGCCCAATGCAGCCTCACCTGTGCCCAATGCAGCCTCACCTGTGCCCAATGCAGCCTCACCTGTGCCCAATGCAGCGTGACCCGTGCCCAATACAGCCTCACCTGTGCACAATGCAGCATGACCCGTGCACAATGTAGCCTCACCTGTGCAGTGGAAGAGGCGAGCCAGTGGCGGAACTACCGGGGAGGATGAGGAATGCATACTGCAGCCCTCAAATGGCTATTGGCGAGCATGGGGCTGCCTCAGAGTGGAGGGGCGAGCACCGCCCGCACGGTCCCCCAGCCAGGGGAAGTGAGGAGAGGAAGAGGCGCACTGTGCGTACAAGCAGAGAGCTGTAATAGCTTTCATTTGAATGTCCTGCGTTCTCGGGGCTCACCGTCACATAGCCCCACCTCTTGGCCCGACGCCTTTGATGACGTCACATGTCCCGCATTGGACCGGCGTTCTGTCTATCAAAGGCGCCGGGCCAAGAGGTAGGGCTATGTGACGGTGAGCCCCGGGACGTCACATGTCCCGCATTGGACCGGCGTTCTGTCTATCAAAGGCGCCGGGCCAAGAGGTAGGGCTATGTGACGGTGAGCCCCGGGAACGCAGGTAGGGTTGCCACCTTTTTCTCAAGCCAAACCCGAACACTTAAGCGGCGCATGGCAAATTTTTTGTGGTATACACTAAAGGATTTTAAAGACCTGGTGGAGAGCAATAATGTGTCACGGTTAGCGTGGATGGTAACTACTGGTACCATCCACTGCCCTACTGACACTGTCCACCTCCCTCCCCACAGACTCCCCTCCCTTATATCGGTCCCCCCTCGATTAGATCAGGGAACCCCCCTCATCAGTGTCCCCTGCCCCGAAAGATCCCCATTAGACTGCCTTACCGAGAGCCGCCTCAAGCCAGGAAGTGTGGGAGCTGGAGTTTGGGGGTGGAGCTCCTCTACTGTAGTGCTGTTTTCCTTCCTTCCATTGGTGGGGAGCCTTGGGGAGAAGTGTCGGCATGACACAGGATCCGGGACATGCGCTCACTCAAAGGGCTGCTGTTTGCAATTATTGGGGCCCCATACAGCCATCCTCATTGGGCCCCCACCCCCTGAGGAGGAAAAGAGGTGGGGGGAGGGAGGTGAAAAAGGGGAAGGTAAGAGGAGGAGGTGAGAGAGAGGCGGCGGTGAGGGGGGGTGAGAGAGGAGGAGGTGAGGGGGTGAAAGAAAGGGGGAAGGAGGCAGGAGAGAGAGGCGGCGGTGAGGGGGTGAGAGAGAGAGAGGGTGGGTGAGATGGTGGGGGTGAGAGGGGTGGGGATGAGAGAGTGGGGGGTGGGGTGAGTGAGGTGGGGATGAGAGAGTGGGGGTGAGAGAGGGGGGATTAGAGAAAGAGTGGTGGGTGCGAGAGAGGGGGTGAGCGAGAGGCTGAGAGAAAGAGAGTGAGAGAGAGAGAGAGAGACAGAGGGAAAGGGGGGCTTACACAGAGGAGGGGGGGTGACACAGAGGAGGGGGGGTGACACAGAGGAGGGGGGGTGACACAGAGAAGGAGGGGGGTGACACAGAGGAGGAGGGGGGTGACACAGAGGAGGAGGGGGGGTGACACAGAGGAGGGGGGTAACACAGAGGATGGGGGGTAACACAGAGGATGGGGGGTGACACAGAGGAGGGGGGGAGTGACACAGAGGATGGGAGGGTGACACAGAGGATGGGGGGTGACACAGAGGATGGGGGGGTGACACAGAGGAGGAGGGGAGGTGACACAGAGGAGGAGGGGGGTGACACAGAGGATGGGGGGGTGACACAGAGGAGGAGGGGGGTGACACAGAGGAGGAGGGGGGTGACACAGAGGATGGGGGGGTGACACAGAGGATGGGGGGACACAGAGGAGGAGGGGGGTGACAGAGGATGGGGGGGTGACACAGAGGAGGAGGGGGGGTGACACAGAGGAGGAGGGGGTGACACAGAGGATGGGGGGTGACACAGAGGAGGAGGGGGGGTGACAGAGGATGGGGGGGTGACACAGAGGAGGAGGGGGGGTGACAGAGGATGGGGGGGTGACACAGAGGAGGAGGGGGGGGTGACAGAGGATGGGGGACACAGAGGAGGAGGGGGGTGACAGAGGATGGGGGGACACAGAGGAGGAGGGGGGGACACAGAGGAGGGGGGTGACACAGAGGATGGGGGACACAGAGGAGGAGGGGGGGACACGGAGGAGGAGGGGGGTGACACAGAGGAGGAGGGGGGTGACACAGAGGATGGGGGGACACAGAGGAGGAGGGGGTGACACAGAGGAGGAGGGGGGGTGACACAGAGGATGGGGGGACACAGAGGAGGGGGGTGACACAGAGGATGGGGGGACACAGAGGAGGAGGGGGGGACACGGAGGAGGAGGGGGGGTGACACAGAGGAGGAGGGGGGGACACGGAGGAGGAGGGGGGGTGACACAGAGGAGGAGGGGGGTGACACAGAGGATGGGGGGACACGGAGGAGGAGGGGGGTGACACAGAGGCGGAGGGGGGGTGACACAGAGGCGGAGGGGGGGTGACACAGAGGATGGGGGGACACAGAGGAGGAGGGGGGTGACACAGAGGATGGGGGGACACAGAGGAGGAGGGGGTGACACGGAGGAGGAGGGGGGTGACACAGAGGAGGAGGGGGGGTGACACAGAGGAGGAGGGGGGGTGACACAGAGGAGGGGGGTGACACAGAGGAGGGGGTGACACGGAGGAGGAGGGGGTGACACAGAGGAGGAGGGGGGGTGACACAGAGGAGGAGGGGGGGTGACACAGAGGATGGGGGTAAGCTGACAGAGCAGATGAGACCTCAGGATAAACACATTGTGAAGCAGGACTCTGTCTCCGGGAGCAAGCAGGCGCGATTATCAAATCCACAGTCCAGCCCCGGCCCCCGCCTCCACACGTGACCAGCACCAGCTCCGCAGGGCTATTCACAGACCCCCATGTCTGCCGCTCGGCCCGCCCCACACATGGCCCGTTCAGCCAATTACAGGGCACCCGCTGGCTCTTCCTCTCCTCACTTCCCCTGGCTGGGGGACCGTGCGCCGCCGGCAGTATGCATTCCTCCTCCTCCCCACGGGCCCCTCTCGGTTGCGGGCCCCATAGCGGCCGCGTGTGTCGCTATGGCGGTAGTTCCGCCACTGCACGGAACCCATCGTTACTATTGTGGTTTTGCTACTTATTGCTGAGATGAAAGTGTGACTATCTTACTCTGATGTTCGCCAGTTCCAGGTCTTCGTGTTTTTGGTGTAGTGTCACCATACAGCCCTTCTAGACTCATTTGGTGTATGCCTTGCTGAGTCCATTCAATCCGGTAAGCCTCATTCCTATTAGTGGTGGCGGCTTTTCTTCTATCATCATGTTTGTGTTAACTGAAGATCAACTTTTCACCCATTTGGATTATCACTTCACCCCCCTCGGCTTATACTTGAGTCACCTTTTTGCGCCTGATCTCCCAGATTTTGGGGACCTGGTACTGGCCGGCTGTAGATTCCCTGGCCCCCAAATTTGGCACACATGTAGCCCCACTCTTTCTCTACAAGTGTGCAATGTTTGTTGTCCGATGGACCTCCAGCCGGGGAGCACCGATTTTTCAAATCCAGGCACCCCTTCCATAGACTCCCATGTTAAACTGTAATTTCTCTGATGAATTGGGGACCTGGTACCGGCCGGCCGTAGATTCCCTGGACTCCAATCTTAGCACACATGTAGCCCCATTTCTCCTCTATACGTGTGCAAAGATTTTTGTCTGGGGGACTTACGGCCGGGGAGCAACGATTTTTCAAAGCCAGGCACCCCTTCCATAGACTCCCATGTTAAACGTCAGTCTAGTCATGGACACAGTGAGGCATGGGCACATGGACACAGTGAGGCAAAGTGAGGCACAGTGAGGCATGCAGATGGACACCCTGGGCTTATACTCGAGTCAATACGTTTTCCCAGTTTTTTGTGGTAAAATTAGGTGCTTCGGCTTATACTCGAGTATATACAGTATATAATTTTCTATGTGTTTAAGACCCTAAACAAGTTTTATATTTTTTCCTTCATTGTCCTTGTTTATGACCTGTTAATTTTTAGCGCTGCACTTTTTGTATTACCATTTTGTCTAGGCTGTTTGTCATAGGTTGTGCTAGCGGCACTTTCATGATCACGGATAGCGCGGTATTCACATATTTTATTACACGGTCATACACTGAGCATTTAGGTGTTTGAATGGGTTCTGTTGTAATATGTCCTCTGCATAAAAGAAAAAAATTTCCAGCATGAATAAAGCGGCTTTACTGACCCTCAATTTTCATATTGAACAAGTGAGAGACTCCGTAGAGACAAGTGAAGAATGGAGCTTTATATCTTTCATACTGTATATCACGCATTACCATGCCCATCTTTTATTTGGCTTGGATTGCCTTTCAATGCCCTTTCAATGCCCACAAGAATGAATACATTTTAGAGAGTGTGGGTGAGTACACAAAGAGGTTCCATTCGAAATCAAGACATTTTGGAAACCAATGTACAAAAATTTCAATTTGCGTATCTGAGAAGCTTTGTGGGATGTAAAGAAAAAAGACAAGCCTTTGAATTTTCCTGCATACTTTCCTGCTGTGCCACCTAATCTGAATCATTGAATTAAAAAAAAATCCCCTCCACAGCATGTGGTTTGCTTGTATACAGACTGCTCCAAGATACCCCAGAAAAAAATAATAATCTTACAAGCTTCTTTGCAGAGCTTGTAGAAAAAAAAATACAACAGTTCCTATAGGAGCGACCTACTGATAATCTGTATCTGTTTTCCTAATTTTTCGCTCTATAGCCTGTGCATTTCTGTGCACAAAATTTATACAGCTTACTTAATAATTTGGGCAGCAGTGTGTGCAGCAAATGATGTATCCAATCAACTTTTATTTTTCTTCAAGCTGATGAAAAGTCAAAACTGCTTTCTACAGGTATCATAATCATAACATTTCCTATATTATGTAAGGTCCAACATTATACAGTGCCTTGAAAAAGTATTCATACCCCTTAACACATTGCACATTTTGTCATGTTACAAGCAAAAACTTAAATGTATTTTATTGGGATTGTATGAGATAGACCAACACAAAGTGGCACATAATTGTAAAGTGGAAGGAAAAAGATAAAAAAAAAATTCAAATATTTTACAAATAAATATGTGAAAAGTGTGGCGTGCATTTGTATTCAGCCCTCCTGAGTCAATACTTTGTAGAACCACCTTTTGCTGCAATTACAGCTGCAAGTCTTTTTGGGGATGTCCCTACCAGCTTTGCACATCTAGAAAGCGACATTTTTGTTTGCCTATTCATCTTTGCAAAATAGCTCAAGCTCTGTCAGATTGGATGGAGAGTGTTTGTGAACAGCAATTTTCAAGTCTTGCCACAGATTCTCAATTGGATTTAGGTCTGGACTGGGCCATTCTAATGCCTCGTACACACGAGCAGGTTTTCTGACGGGAAAACTGCGAAAAACCGCCAGGCAAAAAGAACCTGCTCTCTTTATTGCCGCCGGGATTCCCGGCTGACTTTTTCCCGGCAGTTTTTGGCAGTTTTCCTATGGGAAAAACTGCGATGGAGCATACACACGGTCGGGATTCCCGGCCAAAGCTCTCATCTGAGTTTTCCCGACGGGAAAACCTCGCGTGTGTATGGGGGAAAAGTTTCCGAGCAGGTTCTCAGTTTTCCCCCCGGGTTTTCCGACGGATCTTTTCCTGTTGGAAAACCCGCTCGTGTGTACCAGGCATATCACATGAATATGCTTTGATCTAAACCATTCCATTGTATCTCTGGCTGTATGTTTAGGGTCGTTGTCCTGCTGGAAGGTGAACCGCTGCCCCAGTCTCAAGTCTTTTACAGACTCTAATATGTTTTCTTCTAGGATTTCCCTGTATTTGGCTCCATCCATCTTCCCATCTACTCTGACCAGCTTCCCTGTCCCTGCTGAAGAAAAGCATCACCACAACATGATGCTGCCACTACCATGTTTCACGGTGGGGATGGCGTGTTCAGGGTGATGTGCAGTGTTAGTTTTCCGCCACACATAGCGTTTTGCTTTTAGGTCAAAAAGATACATTTTTGTCTCATCTGACCAGAGCACCTTCTTCCACATGTTTGCTGTGTCCCCCACATAGCTTCTCCCAAACTGCAAACGGGACTTCTTATGACTTTCTTTCAACAATGGCTTTCTTCTTGCCACTCTTCTAAAAAGGCCAGATTTGTGGGGTTCACTACTAAGGCTGGGTTCACATATGAGCAAGCAGCGGCTCACAGCAGGAGTCCGGTGCGTCCTCGTTCACCGTTTCAGGCCTGATTGCAGCCTGAATTTTTGGCTGAATTCGGATCTGAAACGGACCAAAAGACGCACACCGGAGCCACTGCAGAGATAGTTGAACCTGCTCCATAGAGAGCTGGGCACAATCTCCTACTACTGCGAATTGGATGCAGGAAATCCACATCCAATTCGCACTAGTGTGAACCCAGCCTCATAGTTGTCCTGTTGTCACGTACCTCACAGCGGAGTCCGAGAGGATGAGGGTGGCCTCTTGCGCGGTTTCGGTCCAAGCATCCCTGGTGGTGGATACAGGAAGTGCAGGGGCACAAAAGGGTGCAGGTGCCTGTAGCTTGAAGCTTGGAGATGCAGGAACTCTTGCAGAGAAGATGTAGAGACTGGATACCAGATCTGTCCAGCGGGAACCAGGCTGGGATCGACTGGGGAGTCAGGAACAGGCAGGAGTCGGCAACAGGCTGGCAGCGGAGTACACAATCAGAAGGCAGAGCCGTAGTCAAAAGTCCAAGCCAAGGTCAGGTTCAGTAAGCAGAGGTAGGCAGGCAGACAAGGGAGATCCAGAAGAATGGTCAGAGGAAGCCGGGTATTTTCAGGAGCAAGATCAGTCAAGCAAGGAACACACAGGAACAAGCTGAAGACGATCCAGCACTGATACCAGGCTGACGCTCTGTTTATTTAGGGCGCTGTGCGCCAGGCAGGGATGTTGGAACAGACAGGCAAACCAAGCAGCTGCTTGGGGCCCAGAGCTGTCCTGGGGCCCCAGCAGAGGGCAGCACAGCAGAAAGAGGAGCCAGAGGACTCGAAGGAGGAGGTAAGACATTCCCCCCCCCCGCATATCCACTGTAATATCCTGCGATCGGTGACCACCCTCCTGCAAACGGTGTCAATGTCCCGCGATAGCCACCCCACCCCCACTAGCGCGTACGTGTTCGCCTGGATGCGCCTTTGTGCATGCCCATTCTGAGTCCCGTTCGTCTCTGAGATTCCGCACATGCGCATTGGCGTTAGCGGAATGGGAATTAGCAGCTGCTGCATGAGAATGAGAGCTTGCTGTGTCAGCGGAATGGGAACTAGCAGCTGCTGCATGAAGATGGGTGCTTGCTGTGTGGGTTCTCTGACACCTGTGGACAGACTCTCCCACCTGAGCTGTGGATCTCTGCAGCTCCTCCAGAGTTACCATGAGTCTCTTGGCTGCTTCTCTGATTAATGGTCTCCGTGCCCGGTCTGTCAGATTAGGTAGACAGACATCTCTTGGTAGGTTTGCAGTTGTGCCATATTCTTTCCATTTTCGGATTATGGATTGAACAGTGCTCCGCAAAATGTTCAAAGCATGAGTTACTTTTTATAACCTAACCCTGCTTTAAACTTCTCTACAACTTTATCCCTGACCTGTCTGGTCCGTTCCTTGGCCTTCATGATGCTGTTTGTTCACTAAGGTTCTCTAACAAACCTCTAATGGGCTTTGAGGCTGGGTTCACACTAGTGCGACACGACATCCATCCTACTTTGGATCTGACTTTGCCCCTCGACATGAAGCCGACATATGTCCGACTTTCAATGAACGGGGATCCGACTTGGATCCCCGCCAATAGCAGGCACTGTGTTTGGTATGAAACTTGAGGGGGAACTCCACGCCAAATTTTAAATAAAAAAACCGGCATGGGTTCCCCCTTCGGGAGCATACCAGGCCCTTAGGTCTGGTCTGGATTTTAAGGGGAACCCCTACGCCCAAAAAACGGCGTGGGGGTCCCCCCAAAATCCAAACCAGACCTTTATCCGAGCACGCAACCTGGCAGGCCGCAGGGGAAGAGGGGGGGCGAGAGCACCCCCCTCCCTCCTGAACCGTACCAGGCCGCATGCCGTCAACATGGGGGGTTTGGTGCTCTGGGGCAGGGGGGCGACCTGCGGGCCCCCCACCCCAAAGCACCCTGTCCCCATGTTGATGAGGACAGGGCCTCTTCCCGACAACCCTGGCCGTTGGTTGTCGGGGTCTGCGGGCGGGGGGCTTATCGGAATCCGGGAGCCCCCCCTTTAATAAGGGGGCCCCCAGATCCCGGCCCCCCACCCTATGTGAATGAGTATGGGGTACATCATACCCCTACCCATTC
The DNA here is from genome assembly GCA_029206835.1 of Rana muscosa. Taxonomy (NCBI): domain Eukaryota; kingdom Metazoa; phylum Chordata; class Amphibia; order Anura; family Ranidae; genus Rana; species Rana muscosa. Next base: position 1,028,630,202 of record CM055116.1, read on the forward strand.
ACCTGGTGGAAAAAAAATGTCAATAAAAAACACACACAGCTTTTTAAATTAATTTATTGCACAGCTCCGGGGGTCTCCGCGCTCTCCGGTTCTTTCTTCCGCCGGGCCTACGCTAACTTCTTCCAGCTCTTTTGCTAGCGGGGCCCGGTCTTCTCCGTCGCCTTCTTCTTCTCCCGCTCTCCGGTTCTTCTCTCGCTCACCGGTTCTTTCTTCCGCCGGGCCTCCGCTATCTTCTTCCAGCTCTTTTGCTAGCGGGGCCCGGTCTTCTCCGTCGCCTTCTTCCCTCTTCTCCTTTCCGGTTCTTTCTTCCTTCTGCCAGGCCTCCGCTATCTTCTTCCAGCTCTTTTGCTAGTGGAGGGGCCTTCTTCCTGTCGCCCATCGTACCCCTACCCATTCACCTGGTGGAAAAAAAATGTCAATAAAAAACACACACATCTTTTTAAAGTAATTTATTACACAGCTCCGGGGGTCTCCGGTGTCGTCTCCGCGCTCTCCGGTTCTTTCTTCTGCCGGGTCTCCGCTATCTTCTTCCAGCTCTTTTGCTAGCGGGGCCCGGTCTTCTCCGTCGCCTTCTTCTTCTCCCGCTCTCCGGTTCTTCTCTCGCTCTCCGGTTCTTTCTTCCGCCGGGCCTCCGCTATCTTCTTTCAGCTCTTTTGCTAGCGGAGGCCCGGTCTTCCTGTCGTCTCGTCCGGCTCTCAGTTGTCCTTCTGCCGGCCCCGCCACTATCTTCTTCCAGCTCTTTTGCTAGTGGAGGGGCCGGTCTTCCCGTCGTTGCCGTCGGCGTCTTCTTCCCTCTTCTCCTTCTTGATGTTGACACGTCGCTTTCTCCCGCTCTAATGCTGGGTGTTGCGGTGCGCGCCGATTGATATAGGCTTATCATGACGTCACAGTCACATGCTCCCATGACGTCACAGTCACATGCTCCGGGGCCACCCGGAGCATGTGACTGTAACGTCATGAGAAGCCTATATTAATTCGGAGCGGAGCGAACAGCCAGTATTACAGCGGGAGGAAGCGACGAGTCAACATCGAGGAGGAGAAGAGAGAAGAAGACGGCAATGGCGACGGCGACAGGAAGAAGGCCCCTCCACTAGCAAAAGAGCTGGAAGAAGATAGCGGAGGCTTGGCAGAAGGAAGAAAGAACCGGAGAGGAGAAGAGGGAAGAAGGCGACGGAGAAGACCGGGCCCCGTTAGCAAAAGAGCTGGAAGAAGATAGCGGAGGCCCGGCGGAAGAAAGAACCGGTGAGCGAGAGAAGAACCGGAGAGCGGGAGAAGAAGAAGGCGACGGAGAAGACCGGGCCCCGCTAGCAAAAGAGCTGGAAGAAGTTAGCGGAGGCCCGGCGGAAGAAAGAACCGGAGAGCGCGGAGACCCCCGGAGCTGTGCAATAAATTAATTTAAAAAGCTGTGTGTGTTTTTTATTGACATTTTTTTTCCACCAGGTGAATGGGTAGGGATATGATGTACCCCATACTCATTCACATAGGGTGAGGGCCGGGATCTGGGGCCCCCTTATAAAAGGGGGGCTCCCGGATTCCGATAAGCCCCCCGCCCGCAGACCCCGACAACCAACGGCCAGGGTTGTCGGGAAGAGGCCCTGTCCTCATCAACATGGGGACAGGGTGCTTTGGGGTGGGGGGGCCGCAAGTGAAGATTCCATTAGATTTTAGTTAGGGATATCAGAGTAAAGGGGGCTGAATACAAATGCACGCCAAACTTTTAACATATTATTTGTAAAAAAAAAATTGAAAACCATTTATCATTTTCCTTCCACTTCACAATTATGTGTCACTTTGTGTTGGTCTATCACATAAAATCCCAAAAAATACATTTACGTTTTTGGTTGTAACATGACAAAATGTGGAAAATTGAAAGGGGTATTAATACTTTTTTAAGGCACTGTACAGTACACTGTAGTGTGTTACTAATGCAGCCATTTATTTCTACAGCACACCACAATGCATTGCATACTGTCTGTGCTGTGATGTGATGCAGTGCAAATGCATTGCCTGCTATTGTTTTAGTGTGTTGGGATGCATTGTTACTGCAAATTAAAGCATGAATGGGCCCTAAATGTAGAAACCTTGCCTTTGATCTCTTGCATTTGTAGCGGGGTCTCTAAACTTAGGTAGGACACTCAGGTGTGTAAGTATGGGAATAATGGACCATTTGTGTTCGTGGAGGATTGGACGGTGTAATAATCTCCTTGGCCTCTGGGTGGCGGGGTAGATTGGCCGTTACAGTGCTAGCCTTTTTGTCCCTTCCCGGAGATGGTATGGCGAGGGCGGGGAACCTGCCGTGGTGTCGATGGGAGGAGATAAAAGGGGGAGACGCCCTAACCACGAGGTCTTCTGGAGGATCTTCTTCACGCGCCCAGGCACCTTAGGCCTGGGTGCGGGCGGTTCCAGATTCTGGTTTAGGCACCCTAGGCCTGACCGGGATGGCGTTGGAGTCCATCCTAGGCACCTTCAGCCTGGGGTGAGGTACTCGGTCAGGAGGCCTGGGGCCCAGTGACTTCAACTGGGTCCCGTGAGGGTGGAGAAATCCGAGGGTCCCTGAAGTGGATGGGACCCATGTCTGAGGTGAGGAGGCCGGGGAGGTTACCCATTCGGAGAGTCTGGAGCAGCATCAACCCAGTGACGGATGGGCCTCTGGTAACTCCCTCGGAGGGACATCTTCCCCTGACAGGGGCCGCAGCGCAGCAAAGGTACTCCTATCTATGTTCTCTTGAGTCGCTGGTAGAGACTCTCAAGTTCTAAGTCCTTCCGAGCTAATGCTATAGTAACTGCTGGCGAGATCGCAGTGGTTTAGCTGATAATTAGGACAGTGCCTCGACCTGCTCATTCCCCGTATCAAAATGTTATCAAGTCGCAACCAGTTGGCTACTGAAGCACTGTTTATTGTGATATATGCAATAAAACAAGAGTTGGACTGTGATCGGTGTGTGGAACTCTGGTTAATGGGAGCAAAGGGAAGTGTTGGCACAGCGGGACTTGATTCTAGACAAAAGCACATAGGCCCGAGGAAATATCTGGTGCTGGCCTTCACCTCACCCACAGCTATGGGGAGGACATGGGCCGTAGCGCATCTCACCCGGTCGTATGACATACCCCTAGACAAAGGAGATGGGGTGAGGTCGCTACACGTGGGGGCTCGTGAGTCCGGGATGATATGTGTTTTGACTTTGGAAGAAAGAATGGCTGTGTCTGGACTTTGCTGCACGGAGGAGTTCCAAGCAGGTCGGCCATGTGATCGGCCAAAGTGCATCCCTGCTCAAAGTCGTGGAAATGACCCTAAGACGGGAAAGGCCCATGCGGAGGAGCGAGAAGAGGGAGAAGTCCAGTCGTGTGACGTACTACATGTGGGGGCTTTTACTGCACTGCGCCATGAGGCACCCCGTGACTACACAGTTCGTGGGCAGAGCTTGATGGAAGCCCGGGAAAGCGTGCAAGTCATGGGAGGAGTCTGGCCATGTGGAGGAACTCACGTGGAAACTTCGGCGCGTGGTCAGTGTGTGATGGAGCAGCAGACAGTCGGGATGGCCTCAAGCTCCCCGTGGATTCTGGTTCCCTACCCCACGAAAATGACTACATTCGCTGCTCCCCTTACAGACACGGGGATAAGACTCAGGCCCGAGGACAGTTGGCTTTGTACTCATGCAGAGACACGGAGGCCCTCGGCGTGATCTGTCCCGGATGCTCGAGACTGGTGGTCCACCTGAAGCCGTTCGAGCGTTGCAAAGTATGCAAAGAGTTCTTGTTCGAGGTGAAGCCATCCACAGTAAGGCCCTGGGCCCTTCGCCTCAACAGCCTCCCATGTACCGCTACTCCAGAAGGGGAGATCCAGGCCTTTGCGGAGGTTCCCGTACGCACTGACCGGGGCGATGTGACTGCCCAATCAGAGACTGAGAGAGAAAAATCAGAGGATGCTGCTTCAGTCACCACAGATTCTCTGCTCCCACCTCCAAAGAGGAAAGTCGGCTTGGTGCAGGCCTCCTGTGGTCGTGGAAGAGCTTCACCCCGTCGCTTGCCTGGCCTGGATAGATCCGGTTGGAAGAGTCCTGGACATCCCAGTTCTACAAAAGGTCAAGGTGAGCCAGGGGCTGGGACTGTGGTGGTGGTTGGAGGTGTCGGTGGTCCGCAGTCGGTGGAGCCCGCAAGGGAGGGTAGTACCACGTCTACCAGAGACTACCTTCCCGCCGAGATGTATGACACTTCCGACCTAGAGTCACTGTCGGATTATGGAGATGACGGTGAGATCGATGAACTGTTTTACCAGAAGGGCTGGGACAAACGCCTGTTATCTATGTTACGTGCACCACAGGATTCCCCTATGTCAATAGGAGACAGCACGCCCCGGGTACAAGCCCCGGAGTCTACGAGGAAGTCTAGTCCTCAAATTACCTTCCCACAATCTACAACATCGCCCGTCTTGGTGGCGGGGATGCAACGCGCATCACTACGAGCACCAAGAGAGAAGCCATCAGAGGTAGCGAAAGTACCTCGGCACCCGGAGGCCATCGTTCAACCAGGAGAAGGTGAGCGGGATGCCATGCCTCCTTTGGCCAGATTGCAACGACTTTTCTCACAGAGAGTCGCCCGTGAGTATGGGTGGGAATATCCCTACTTGCCTCTGGACTTACTTTTTGAAGTTGAAGTCATACGCCAGAGATGGTATGACGAATTTGTTTGGGAGAAACTCAAAGTACCCCATGCACGAAGATATTTGTCCTGTTCGCCACCCGTGTCGAAAAAGTTTAGGGACTGCAGAGCAGACTGGATGTGGGGCCGCCATATCCACGCAGACAAGGTGCGCATCTGCAGGAAAGATGGAGAGGATGCTGACTATTCGATTGAGGTTTTCGATAAGCATCTGAAGCCTTTGTTCTTGCCTGACCCGAAGTTCTTTTTGTGAGAAGAGACTCACTTGTTTGTTTTAATTTCCTACAACCTTCTAGAAGTATTCCTGCCGGAGCATCCGAACTGTGCCCTAGTTTTTTATTTGGGCTTTTGTTTTCTACTCTTTGCAGGAATGAGGGCAGTTTTTGTTTGTTCTCTCTTCCTCACAGTTCAAAGACAGACTTTGGGGGTAGAATCAGTGTAGGGACGCAAGAAGAATGAAGATTGCACCAAGTGTCATTACCGCGGCACTGTCACCAGGTGGCAGTGTTGTGCAACGGCTGTTTGTTTGTTTTTTTACACGCGCATCTCTTTACTCATTGGAGCGAGTGGGTCTATCGGCTGATGGACCCATTCATTCCAAATTAACACAGAATGTCAGGATGTGGCTTTTCTTGTGTGTTGTTTTTTTCCCTTCTGCAGGAGATTCGTCTGTCAAGACTACTGAGTGTGGGGTGGTTCTTAGATAGTGAAGGGAGGGATTGTATATGTGTACATGATAGATGGTTTTAAGGAAAAGTTTTATTGTTTTATGTTCCCTTTCCCCTTTGAGCAGGTCTTGGTATGGTTGAGGTTCAAAAATTTTAGGGATAGCCTCTGGGGCCAGGCTTATGTCATCACTCCATGGGAGACATGGGTTTGCACCAGATGCTGGGGACCAGCGTCAAATCACAGGGGGGAGTATGTAGCGGGGTCTCTAAACTTAGGTAGGGCACTCAGGTGTGTAAGTATGGGAATAATGGACCAATTGTGTTCGTGGAGGATTGGACGGTGTAATAATCTCCTTGGCCTCTGGGTGGCGGGGTACCTGGAGGCTCAGAGTAGATTGGCCGTCACAGTGCTAGCCTTTTTGTCCCTTCCCGGAGATGGTACGGCGAGGGTGGGGAACCTGCCTTGGTGTCGATGGGAGGAGATAACAGGTGGAGACGCCCTAACCACGAGGTCTTCTGGAGGATCTTCTTCACGCGCCCAGGCACCTTAGGCCTGGGTGCGGGCGGTTCCAGATTCCGGCTCAGGCGCCCTAGGCCTGACCGGGATGGCGTTGGAGTCCATCCCAGGCACCTTCAGCCTGGGGGGAGGTACTAGGTCAGGAGGCCTGGGGCCCAGTGACTTCAAATGGGTCCCGCTAGGGTGGAGAAGTCCGAGGGTTCCTGAAGTGGATGGGACCCATGTCTGAGGTGAGGAGGCCGGGGAGGTTACCCATTCGGAGAGTCTGGAGCAGCATCAACCCAGTGACGGGTGGGCCTCTGGTAACTCCCTTTGGAGGGGCATCTTCCCCTGACAGGGGCCGCAGCGCAGCGAAGGTACTCCTATCTATGTTCTCTTGAGTCGCTGGTAGAGACTCTCAAGTTCTAAGTCCTTCCGAGCTAATGCTATAGTAACTGCTGGCAAGATCGCAGTGGTTTAGCTGATAATTAGGACAGTGCCTCGACCTGCTCATTCCCCGTATCAAAATGTTATCAAGTCGCAACCAGTTGGCTACTGAAGCACTGTTTATTGTGAGATATGCAATAAAACAAGAGTTGGACTGTGATCGGTGTGTAGAACTCTGGTTAATGGGAGCAAAGGGAAGTGTTGGCACAGCGGGACTTGATTCTAGACAAAAGCACATAGGCCAGAGGAAATATCTGGTGCTGGCCTTCACCTCACCCACAGCTATGGGGAGGACATGGGCCGTAGCGCATCTCACCCTGTCGTATGACATACCCCTAGACAAAGGAGATGGGGCGAGGCCGCTACACATTAAAAAGACCCAATGGAGAGGTTGTAGGTAGCAATTGTCCAAAAATTAGCTCAATGCCCAACTCTGGGGAAAATGAAATTTAAATTGTGCATCAATTTATAGGCAGGTGGCCTTAAGCCAATACTGCATAGTAAGAGGGGTCTCATTAGAGAATTGCTATTTTAGGGATGCCATGTAGTTCTTTGAGAAGGGGAGTTGTCTGACTGGATACAGAACTCTGGGGGCACTTGGCAGTCATTGTGGTAGAGAGAACCTTTTTAATAAGTGAATCTACGTCACTTTGGCGCTTTGGGTGAGTTGTTCGGTAAGGACAAAAACCAGCTTGTGAGGGATAGTACTTAGCATAGGGAGAGGTTCCAGCCAAGCAGGAAAAAGCTCAGGGGAGACTTCCTTAACACTACATTCAGTCTGCTGATCAATACGAGAGTGTGGAGCCAGTGCAGTTTGCTGAAATATTCTGTCAGGAAACACTGCCCCCGGTAACTGAAGCTGTTCTCCAGTAACACATCTTGTCAAACGCTAAGACTGATTATTCACTGAACTGTTGTATTAAGTGCCAAAGGCTTGCTGATCTGTTGTACTAAGAAGCCTGCTCAAGATCAATATAGAATTCCTAAGTGCACCATATACTGCGTATGAATGATTCCTCCCAAAAGGGTACTTACAAATACCTTACTCTTCTGTCTTGATTTCAAACACCTCTTCCTAAGCCTTCCTGTAGTGTAATGGATCAAAGTCACAGTTTCTTCTATGAGCAAAGCTAATGTCCTCCCCTCGTGACCAGACATTTTTTTCTGCTTGTTATCTTTTTGAGCACTGCTTCCCTCTGTTTCCCTCTGTCTCCCTATGAAATGTTGCCACCACCAACAGAAGGTGCCTACAGAGAGGATTTTTTTCATGTAAGCAAGTTAGTTGGTCTGCCCAGGCTGGGAGGGGTTATTAGGGTCTGGTCTCTTTTCTCTGGCTTTTTGGGTCCTGTCGTTCTTGAGAGCCTGCACATAGGACACTGAGAAAGGGATGCTGAGTCATAAGTCCCACGAGATACCAGAGCTTGGAGGACACCAGTTATGGACTACACCTATTAAGGTATGCCTGGGCAGTCTCAGCTTAGTCAGTTAGGGTTGGGACTGTATGAAACTTGTATAGATATGGCCAAAAGAGAGTTCTCAGTAAAGTTTTTAAAATGTTTTAAGCCTGGTCTGAAGTTATTCAAGTGGTGCATGGTAACAGATGGCGTATCAAAAGAACAAGGCCTGTAAAGCACACATAGGGTACGAAGAAAAGCCACTATGAAAGGTTAACGCGACAGGAGAGTTGAAGCTGGAGACTGATGAGCATTGGCGTTGATGAGCGCGCACATGGAAAAAGGTACCTCCACAAGCAGGGCGAGTAGGCCCCGCTCACATGCACATCAAACAGGCAGTGATGTGGACACCAAAAGAAGGACCCCAGGAAGTAAACTGAAAAAGAGAGAAGTATCATCATCCATCTGACATGGGGCGACCCATCCATTAAGGGAGCATGGACGCTGCCCTGCCCTATCCATGCATCCGGCCCCCATGCAGGATTCTGGATGCATGGATTCCAATGGGGGTGGTGTTTTTTGAAGCACCTGATTAGAGCCAGAGGATTTATTAGCTTCACAATAGGGTGGGCTCGGGGCACAAGCACTGCAAACCGAGCCCTCCCAGGTGTGTTACAATAGCGAATGAATATTCGCTATTGTAACACTGATCCTCCTCCCGGCCAATCAGGAGGCGGGTCTTGAGACCCGTCACCCGGTTGGCTGAAAGGGCAGGCAATCCTATTGGAGGAGGGGAGTAGATGCACGGTGGAACCCGCCGTGATGGAGGAGAGGACACAGGAACCGCTGCCCGCCACCTGCCACCTAGATGGGGTAAGTGCCGGACCAACTGGCAGACAGCAAATGAGTGACCGGGCAGGGGTGGAGGCTTTTGAGGTGCCGCTGGCCGCCGGGGGGTGCCTGTTTGATGCCCCTCCAAGAAAAAACACTAGAAGAAAAGAGGTTTAACCTTAAACTACATAGAGGGTTCTTTACTGTAAGAGTGGCAAGGATGTGGAATTTCCTTCCACAGGCGGTGATCTCAGCATGGAGCATCGATAGTTTCAAAAAACTATTAGATAAGCACCTGAACGACCACAACATACAGGGATATACAATGTAATACTGACATATAATCACACACATAGGTTGGACTTTTTGGACTTGATGGTCTTTTTTCAACCTCACCTACTATGTAACTATGTAAGTTTTAGAAACTCTCCATGAACAAGGGCACCCTTTTCTGGGTCTCTGAACATGTGCTCTGATTCCGTAAAAGCCAAGTTCAAATCAGACAGGGATAGAAGTTGCTGTGATCTCTCACTTTCAACCTTGTTGAGTACCTCTTTTCCTTCATTACAAGTGGTGAGAGTGCTCTCTAATACCGTCTGTTCTCACCAGGCATCAAAATCACCCCCCACACTGCGCGATGAGCAGTCTCCCCTGACTGTGATCAGCTATGGCAAAGTTTGATTTAGCCAACTGCCCAGTCTTTTTTCATACCTCTCCAGCTTTAAGACTGTCCTCTCCCTTTTCCTCTCAGTAGCCTGCTGAGCACCATTTTCCTTGCTTTGTGGCACCAGCCAATCACTGTCCTCTAGGCTCAATACAGACCCAGCAATGATGGCTGCCCCCGGCACTGGAGATACTGTGTAGAAGAGATTTACAAAGTGGTCTCCTTAAAGATGGATGCTGCACTTCTGCATTAATGAATATTCATTTTAACCCTGTCCACACTGCAGAAGGCTAATACAGCAGCAACAAAGGAAGAAGTTATCATCTACAGTCCAGGTTACATAAATAAAAACGTTTTCCTGGCGTTATTACACACATATGAGATTAAACTGTAAGAAACCTCACGACCTCGCACTTGTCTGAATGTTTATTTTCTCTCTAACTATTGATTCTGATAGAAAGTATTAACTTCTTGTGTACGAAACTAAAATCCCAAACAATGTTATTAGCTTTCCAAGCTATTTTCTGAGAACTACCATATAGTGGTTAATAAGGGAGGTGAGGTGTTTGTAGTGCAAATTAGGAGAGTAGCCTAGGGTGACAAAGCCACTCATCCACAGATGCAGTTTTGTGTGTTTATCACCAGGTGAAACAGAAAGACTTTTAAGGCTAGTTTACACTTGCTTCAAAACATGGCTTTGGACACGCTTTGTTAGACCCCTTTCACACTGGAGGTGTTTTTCAGGCGCTAAAGTGCTAAAAAATAGCGCCTGTAAAGCGCCTAAAAATTGCCTCCCCTGCAGCCCCAGTGTGAAAGCCTGATTGCTTTCACACTGGAGCAGTGCGCTTGCAGGATGTTAGAAAAAGTCTTGCAAGCAGCATCTTTGGAGCGGTTTAGAAGCGGTGTATACACTGCTTCTCCACCACCCCTGCCCATTGAAATCAATGGGTACCGCTGCTGAAAGTGCCTGAAAAGTGCTTCTGCAGTGTCGCTTTTCGGGCACATTTATCCCTTTCTTCGGACGCTATTGGGGGTTAAAAGCACCCTGCTAGCAGCCGAAAAGCACAGCTAAAACGACGGTAAAGCGCCGCTAAAACTAGCGGCACTTTACCACTAACACAGCCATGCTATGTGTGTTAAAGGGGTCCTAAAGCTCTCTGAATGCCAGTCAAAGCCCCTGTCACTAAATAAAATGGTTAGCTTACAGTCTTGTTTACACCTTGCTTTTACTTGGTGCTTCGATGAGGCTTAGATGAGGCTTCGAAGGGGCTTTGGTGGGGTTTCGGTGAGGCTTCGATGAGGATTCGGTGGGGCTGCAGTGGGGCTTCAAGTGAGCTTTGCCATAGACTTCTATGGAGGCTTTGAAGATGATTTGAAGCATCACTAAAGTAAGGTGACCAGATTTTTTAAACAAAATCCAGGGACATTTTTTTTTTTTACTAGTAATGGCGGCAATCAGCGACTCTCTGCCCATCGCCCCCGTCGCCCGCCTCACAGCCTGTCAAGTCCGGGCTCCGGCTACTACTGGGTGGGGAGCGGAGGAAGATCACTCCGCCAGGGAAGACAAGGAGATAAGTTGGCAGGCGGCTGGCCGGGACTTGAGCCAAGGCAGAAGAACATGAGAGCGGAGCTGAATGGGCATGCACCCGAAACTGAAGAAATATTTTCTCCGCTCCGACCAGCACATGATCATCAGAAAGGGCCACAGATAATGGAAAAAAATACACCCACTAAGCAGGGCCGATCCTAGGGTCACAGACGCCTGGGTGCAGAAATATTTCTGGCGCCCCCACATGGGCGTGGTCATCTTACTAACTCCTCCCCTTTACACATGTTTCTATGGCTACAACTCAAACACAGAGATGCTCCCCTAAGAAGTCTTCATTACCCTGGGATCCTCCCATGATCTTTTAACAATAAAGAAAGTGAGTAAACTAATGGGACCTGGAGGGGGGTCTCTCTAATGCACATAGAGAGGGCTTCTGTTATAGAGTCTGTTAGAAAGAGCCCCCAGACATACTGCAGACGTGATACAGGAGATGGTCAGAGACTGCAGACATGATACAGGAGATGATCAGAGACTGCAGACATGATAAAGGAGATGGTCAGAGACTGCAGACATGATATAAGAGATGGTTTAGAGACCGCAGACATGATATAAGAGATGGTTTAGAGACTGCAGACATGATATAAGAGATGGTCAGACTGCAGACATGATATAGGAGATGGTCAGAGACTGCAGACATAGTACAGGAGATGGTCAGAGACTGCAGACATACTACAAAAGATGGTCAGAGACTGCAGACATACTACAAAAGATGGTCAGAGACTGCAGACATAGTACAGGAGATGGTCAGAGACTGCAGACATACTACAGGAGATGGTCAGAGACTGCAGACATACTACAGGAGATGGTCAGAGACTGCAGACATACTACAGGAGATGGTCAGAGACTGCAGACATAATACAGGAGATGGTCAGAGACTGCAGACATAATACAGGAGATGGTCAGAGACTGCAGACATAATACAGGAGATGGTCAGAGACTGCAGACACACTACAGGAGATGATCAGGGACTGCAGACACACTACAGGAGGCTGCAGTTCCTACTATGGATGGCAGTAGATAATGGCCGACCGGCCCTTTCACCAGACCCGGTGATACAGCAACATCGGTTCCTCTGAACAGGAGTCAGCTCACTCTGGGTTGCCCTTGGTGACTCCGCTGGGTAGTGCTCAGATCTGTATTCTGGCAATGACTCCATTCCTTTCTTCACCAGGGATGATGCCAGGCTGTGCGGCTTTCCCTCTGGTGGTGCAGGGCAGCGGGGATCTCTCTCTGATAGTGTCTCCTCAGCACTGTCCTCTCCCTGGAGTCCTGGGTGCACTTCCCCAAAAGCTTTCCCGGGCTCCTGACTCTTTCTCTCTCCCCCCCTCTCCCATTCAGCTGGGCATGCTGTGTGGGCTGCAGTTTCCGGATCACAATGGGGCCGCCAGTCCTCGGGACTAAATGTCCCACAATCCTCTTCTCTGCTCTTTTTTTTGTATTTCTTCCCTGGCCAATATGAAGGAGGGAGAAGAAACATAGCGGGCAGCTGTCCTGGCAAGCGCCGCTCACTAGTACAGCAATGCGAGAAGGAGAGGGGTCTAAGAGCCCGCGGCCGCTCTCTCTCTACTCAGACACGAGCGCTCCGATCTCTGGCTGCTTCGCTTTCCTCTTCTGACAGGAGGAGGGAGGGGGATGGGCAGTAAACACAGAGAGCCCTCTTCCCGTTGATAACAGGGGCGGCGGTGGCACAGTCTCTCCTCCCCTGAGCCACTCCTGCATACCTCCCAACATTTAGAGTTGAGAATGAGGGACATTCTGGGGAGAGAGTGACCTGTGGCACTCTCAGCTTATATCAAAGTCCCCATCAGAGTCCCTCCTTACATCAGGGTTCCCATCAGAGCCCCCCACAGCAGTTTTCCCCCTTCAGAGTCCCCCCCCCACAGCAGGGGTCCCCATCAGAGCCCCCCACAGCAGGTGTCCCCCTTTAGAGGCCCCCACAGCAGGTGTCCCCCATCAGAGGCCCCCCCACAGCAGGTGTCCCCCATCAGAGGCCCCCCCACAGCAGGTGTCCCCCATCAGAGGCCCCCCCACAGCAGGTGTCCCCCATCAGAGTCCCCCCCACAGCAGGTGTCCCCATCAGAGTCCCCCCCACAGCAGGTGTCCCCCATCAGAGTCCCCCCCACAGCAGGTGCCTCCCATCATAGTCCCCCCCACAGCAGGTGCCCCCATCAGAGTCCCCCCCACAGCCAGCAGGTGTCCCCATCAGAGCCCCCCACAGCAGGTGTCCCTCATCAGAGCCTCCCAGCAGGTGTCCCCCATCAGAGCCCCCCCACAGCAGGTGTCTCCCATCAGAGCCCCCCCACAGCAGGTGTCCCCCATCAGAGCCCCCCCACAGCAGGTGTCCCCCATCAGAGCCCCCCACAGCAGATGTCCCCCATCAGAGCCCCCCACAGCAGGTGTCCCAATAGATCAGTACCTGTCCAATAGATCCCTGTAGCTCGGATGCGCTGGGAGCAGAAGCACATTACAGGGGGCGGGGCATATGTGGCATCTTTGGTTACTAGGAGGGTGGCACTCAGAGAGGATTTCTGGGAGTGCGCGGGATGATTGTCATCAGCTCCGGCCAACCCAAAAGCCTCTCATCACATCGCCTATGGAAGAAGAGCCGACACACGCAGAGGGGGCGGGGCAGACAGGAGACTGCTCCACGCGCACCGGACAGAATAATTAGTGGAGCCTAGTACCGGAACGTGTTCCAGTACTAGGCTCCGCTGCGGTACCCAGCCCGGATTCCGGAGACAGCGGGAGGTATGTGCTCTTGTCAGATGCCAGCGGAGAGAGCAAGTGGGATGGGGAACCGCAGCACCCGCTACATGCGCTCCGCCTCTGGACACAGAGAAGGAGGAGGGAGGGGAGCACTCTGGAGCTTCGGCGCCCTCACCTCTGCGCACCCTGCATAGGATCAGCCCTGCCCCTAAGCTAGGAGGAGCGGCGGAGCAGAGGGTGGGGGGGTAATTCAGTTTTTTTTTTTTATTCTGCACTGACTGTCTTTGAAATTGCCCCAGCCCCTATTCAAATCCAATCCGGGGACAAAACCAGGGACAGACTTGGTCCTGGGACAGTGTCCTCAATCCGGGGACTGTCCCCTGAAACCAGGGATGTCTGGTCACCCTACATTAAAGCGACATAGGGTATAATTTTTGAAGTGAAGCGGAAGCAAAGCAAAAGCAAGGTGTAAACTAAACATTTTATTTAGTGACAGGGGCTTTGACTAGCGTTCAGAGAGCTTTAACAAAGCCTATCCAAAGCCTTGTTTTGAAGCAAGTGTAAACTAGCCGTTAATGTGTGTTGAAGGAAGCCGAAACAAGTGTAAATGAGCCCTTAGGGGCACATCTAAGGACCCATGTGATTTCGGTATATTTTAATGCAATGCATAAATTACCACATGTGTAAAAGAGCAGAATTAAACATAAATAAATGTGTGTGTGTGTATGTGTATTGTGAGGGGGTTAGCTCGGCAGCGGGTGTGTGTGACCCCCGGGATGGGCTCCCCACACAAAAACAGGCCCAGCAAACGGAGGTTGTGGTTTTCAAAATCAAAAAGGTGCGGTTTATTTTCTATTTACAGTGACAAAACACAGCAAAGCAAAAGAAACATAAACAAAATAAATCCTGGTCAACTTGACCTCTGACTAAACATACAGGTTTCCTAACTAACAACTGGGATCAGCCTAGTGCTGTCCTAGTCCCTAAGTCCCTGGTTTTAAATGTCCAAGCAAATAGCCACACAGGCTTTGTCTCACCGCACAGGGGTTCACTCTCCCTAGACAGTCCACACAGGTCTGGTTCCAGGCATGAGCTAACATCTAATGAAGCTGGGAGTTCTTATAGAGGCCTAAATGAGCTGACAAGGTTCAGCTGGTCTCCTCATCTCTGTCTGCACGACGCCCCACACTCTCCCTAGAGGTATGAGTCATCCATGAGCCCACTAGCCTTATACAACTCTCCACCTAGTTGTATAAGTCGGCGTAAAGCCTGAATCTGGGCGAAATATATCTACCCCCCTGGATGCAACCAGGTGACTTTACCTTCCTGCTGTCACATACCCCCCCCTCTTGTTTTAACCTCGGGGTTGGAACACCAGCAATCAGGCATTCATGTACTCGAGACAAAGCATCCACATTCCCCATTTGAACGCCAGGGCGATGCTTTACTGTGAAGTTGAATTCCTGGAGGGCCAGGAACCACCTATTCACTCTTCTATTTGTTTCCTTGTTTTGAGCCATCCACTTTAACGGAGCGTGATCCGTAACCATGTCAAAGTGCCTACCTAGCAGGTAGTACCGAAGGGAATCTAGAGCCCACTTCACCGCTAAACACTCCTTTTCAACGGTGGCGTAATTTACCTCATGGGACTTCAACTTCCTGCTGAGGTAAATGACTGGGTGCTCTTCCCCGTTCCAGACCTGGGACAATACTGCTCCTAACCCCACATCTGACGCATCACTTTGTACGACAAAGTCTTTAGAGAAGTCGGGTGAGTACAACACTGGCTGGCTACATAAGGCTTGTTTCAAGAATTGGAATGCTGCCTCAGCCTCGGGGGTCCATTTAATCATGACCGACCCTTTCCCCTTCGTCAGGTTGGTTAGGGGCACAGCCTTAGAAGCAAAGTGGGGAATGAATCGCCGATAATACCCAGCGATTCCCAGAAAGGCTCGTACCTGCTTCTTGCTGTTGGGACGTGGCCAACTCTGGATGGCCTCGACTTTGTTGAGTTGGGGTTTTATTACTCCCCTCCCAATGGTGTACCCAAGATATTTGGCCTCCTCCTGCCCAATGGTACACTTCTTGGGGTTAGCCGTAAACCCCGCTTCCCGAACAGAGTCCAGGACTGCTTGCACTTTTGGCAGATGTGAGGCCCAATCTGTGCTATGGACAATTATGTCATCCAGGTAAGCCGCAGCATACTTCCGATGGGGCCTCAGCATCTGGTCCATTTTCCGCTGGAATGTGGCCGGCGCATTCTGTAACCCGAACGGCATTCTTTTATATTGGAACGCCCCGTCTGGGGTTACAAATGCGGTTTTGTCTTTGGCCGACTTGGCCAGGGGGATTTGCCAATACCCTTTTGTGAGGTCAAGAGTCGTCATGTATCGGGCTGTTCCCAGCCGGTCGATCAACTCATCTATACGTGGCATGGGGTAGGTGTCAAATTTTGTAACTTTGTTCAACTGACGAAAATCGTTACAAAATCGCCAGCTCCCATCCGGTTTAGGCACCAACACAATGGGACTAGACCAATCACTTTGGGACTCCTCTATCACCCCTAAGTTCAGCATTTTCTGTACTTCCTCCCGTATTGCCTCCCGTCGGGCCTCTGGGATCCGATAGGGTTTTAACTTCACCCTTTCACCGGGCGGGGTAATGATGTCATGCTCTACCCCAGATGTTTGTCCCGGCAGCTCAGAGAATACCTCCTTGTTGCGAAGCACAAACTCCTTAACCTCCTGTTGTTGGGGTTGTGACAAGGTGGCTGCTATTCCAACCTCAGGAATCACGCAACCAGTTTGAGCTGGTGACCAAGTGTCTGCGACTAGGGACTCTCTATCCCTCCAGGCTTTCAACAGATTAACGTGATAGATCTGTTCGGGCTTTCGCCTTCCTGGTTGTCTGACCTTGTAATTCACTTCGCTCACTTTTTCCATTATCTCGTAGGGGCCTTGCCATTTGGCAAGGAATTTACTTTCAACCGTAGGGACAAGTACCAGTATCCTATCCCCCGGGGAAAAGGTACGGGTCTTGGCTCCACGGTTGTACACTCTCTGCTGTGCTAACTGCGCTTGGGCCAAATGTTCCTTCACGATGGGCATTACCTGTGCAATTCGGTCTTGCATCAGGGCGACATGCTCAATCACACTCCTGTGGGGAGAACTCTCACTTTCCCAAGTTTCCTTGGCAATATCCAACAGCCCTCTTGGGTGTCTCCCATACAGTAACTCAAAGGGGGAGAATCCCGTAGAGGATTGGGGCACCTCCCTAATAGCAAACATCAGATAAGGAAGTAGACAGTCCCAATCCTTTCCATCTCTATCCACCACTTTCTTCAACATTTGTTTTAGGGTTTTGTTGAACCTTTCAACCAGCCCATCGGTTTGGGGGTGATACACAGATGTACGTAATTGCGTCACTTTGAACAATTTACACAGCTCCTTCATAACCCGGGACATAAAGGGTGTACCTTGGTCCGTAAGCAGTTCTTTACAAATACCCACCCGGCTAAAAACAAGAGATAGCTCTTTGGCTATGGTTTTGGCCGAGGTATTTCGGAGAGGGATCGCTTCTGGATAACGGGTGGCATAGTCCATTATAACTAATATGTACTGGTGCCCCCTAGCGGACTTGATTATAGGACCTACCAAATCCATGGCGATCCTCTCAAACGGGACCTCAATGATGGGTAGAGGGACCAGTGGGCTACGGAAATGTGGCATCGGGGCCGACCTCTGACACACAGGGCAGGAGGAACAATAATTTTCTATGTCCTTCATCACCCCCGGCCAATAGAATCTCTGTAATACCCTCTCTCGGGTTTTCTCTGTCCCCAGATGACCTCCAAGAATGTGCCCATGGGCCAACTCCAACACCAACTTCCTGTAAGGTTTGGGCACCACAAGCTGCTCAACGGTTTCTTCTGCCCTTTTTGCCACCCGATACAGTAGGTCCTTCTCTACGCTGAAGTATGGGTAAGTGCAGGTATTATCTGGGTTCACTAACGCACCATCTATTTTCACTACGTTTTCCCGTGCCTTTATTAGGGCGGGGTCTTTCAACTGTTCTGTGGCAAAGTTTTCCCTGTGAACCTCAAGATCAGAAAACTCCACAGACGGTAGGTTTTCGTCTGAGGAGGTGGGCTCCTCTCCAGTTTCTTGAGTCTCCCCTGCCAATACTGATAAGGGAAATTCCGGAGAGTCCTCACCACTCTCAGGGGAGTTCTGGCTATCACATTCCTGGTACATAGGGGCACCAGTGGGGGGCTCAGGATCATCCCACAGTTCCCAGAACTTCGGAAAATCCCTTCCCACAATGGCGTCATGCGGTAACTGAGATACTAAGCCCACTGGATGAGAGAGGGTACCTTTGGGGGTCTCGAAACACACTGTAGTCACTGGATACTCTCGGGTGTCCCCATGCACACAAATAACAGCTACCTTGCTATTCCCAGAGACCTCTGTTTTAACTAACTCAGCCTTTATCAGGGTCACAAGGCTACCTGAATCCAACAATACCACAACATTTCTACCATTAACACACATTTTGCATAAATGTTTCTCAGTTCCTCGAATGGCAGTGCATGCGACTGTCGCACACAGCGACTGACGTCTGCCCGTCAGAAAGTCACACTGCATGGGTTCCTCCACAACCGGGCAATTGGCTGCAATATGTCCCGCTTGCCGGCAGCGGTAGCAAACGATCCTTCTTGCGGCCTCTTGAGCCGCTGATTTCCCAGGCTGTTCTCGCCAAACTTGGGGTAGAGCTCCCACCCTCTCACTCTCTCCACCCTCACCCCTTGGAATCCTCTTATCCGCCCCTGGGGATGGTCTGGTCTTAGGGTGGAAAGTCCGAGTGTCTCTGGAAGAGGCCGTCAGGTTCTCTGTAGCCAAGTATTTCTCCACACGATCCACAAGACCATCGGCCGTCTCTGGGTCTCCATGGCTTACCCACTTTTGGATGGCAGTAGGAAGAGCTCTCAAAAACCGATCCATTACAACACGTTCCACAATCTTTGGTGCGGACAAAGTCTCTGGCTGTAGCCACTTTCTGCTCAGGTGAATGAGATCATACATTTGAGACCTGGGGGGTTTTCCAAGCTGGAAAGTCCAGTTATGCACACGCTGAGCCCGGACAGCCTGGGTGACACCCAGCCTTGCCAATATTTCAGCTTTTAGCATCACATAGTCTTTTGCTTGGTTAGGCTCTAGGTCATAGTAAGCTTTCTGCGATTCACCAGTTAACAGAGGAGCCACCAGTCCAGCCCACTGCTCCTCAGGCCACTTTTCTCTTTCAGCGGTCCTTTCAAATGTGGTCAAAAATACCTCTGGATCATCCTCTCCAGTCATTTTTGTCAATAAACGACTCACCCCAAAGGACGCGGTATTAGTGGGACGGCTTTCCTCACTGGTCTGCGGACGTTGCTGCATTACTGCTTCCATCTGTTGTTGTAGTCTCTGCTCTTGCTTCTGCAACAGGTCTATGAAGCGGGCCTCAGATTGCTGCTGGGCTTGTTGCTGAGCCTCCAGACTCTGTTGCAAAGTTGCGTTTGTCTGCTGCTGGGCTGCAAGGCTCTGTTGATGAGCTTGCTGCTGGGCTGCGAAGTTCTTTTGCAAACCTGCATTTGTCTGCTGTTGATTGGCATTTGCTAGAGCCAGCTGCTTCAGTATCTCCTCCATGCTGGCTTAAAAAAAAAAACTGCCTGCATTCTCCACCAACTGTGAGGGGGTTAGCTCGGCAGCGGGTGTGTGTGACCCCCGGGATGGGCTCCCCACACAAAAACAGGCCCAGCAAACGGAGGTTGTGGTTTTCAAAATCAAAAAGGTGCGGTTTATTTTCTATTTACAGTGACAAAACACAGCAAAGCAAAAGAAACATAAACAAAATAAATCCTGGTCAACTTGACCTCTGACTAAACATACAGGTTTCCTAACTAACAACTGGGATCAGCCTAGTGCTGTCCTAGTCCCTAAGTCCCTGGTTTTAAATGTCCAAGTAAATAGCCACACAGGCTTTGTCTCACCGCACAGGGGTTCACTCTCCCTAGACAGTCCACACAGGTCTGGTTCCAGGCATGAGCTAACATCTAATGAAGCTGGGAGTTCTTATAGAGGCCTAAATGAGCTGACAAGGTTCAGCTGGTCTCCTCATCTCTGTCTGCACGACGCCCCACACTCTCCCTAGAGGTATGAGTCATCCATGAGCCCACTAGCCTTATACAACTCTCCACCTAGTTGTATAAGTCGGCGTAAAGCCTGAATCTGGGCGAAATATATCTACCCCCCTGGATGCAACCAGGTGACTTTACCTTCCTGCTGTCACAGTATATATATATATATATATATATATATATATATATTGTGACAGCAGGAAGGTAAAGTCACCTGGTTGCATCCAGGGGGGTAGATATATTTCTCCCAGATTCAGGCTTTATGCCGACTTATACAACTAGGGAGGGAGTTGATGAAGCCCAGCTGAGGCTAGTGGGCTCATGGATGATTCATACCTCTAGGGAGAGTGCTGGGCGTCGTGCAGGCAGGGAGTTGATGAGACCAGCTGAAGCTTGTCAGCTCGTTTAAGGCCTCTATAAAAACTCCCAGCTTCATTAGGTGTTTGCTCATGCCTGGAACCAGACCTGTGTGGACTGTCTAGGGAGAGTGAACCCCTGTGCGGTGAGACAAAGCCTGTGTGGCTATTTGTTTGGACATTTACTAAACCAGGGACTTAGGGACTAGGACAGCACCAGGCTGATCCCAGTTGTTAGTTAGGAAACCTGCATGTTTAGTCAGAGGTCAAGCTGACCAGGGTTTATTTTGTTTATGTTTCTTTTTGCTTTGCTGTGTTTTTTTTGTCACTGTAAATAGAGAAATAAACCGCACCTTTTTGATCTTGAAAACCACAACCTCCGTCTGCTGGGCCTGTTTTTGTGTGGGGAGCCCATCCAGGGGATCACACACACCCGCTGCCGAGCTAACCCCCCCACAGTTGGTGGAGAACCAGTGGCAGTTTTTTTTTAAGCCAGCATGGAGGAGATACTGAAACAGCTGGCTCTAGCAAATGCCAATCAACAGCAGACAAATGCAGGTTTGCAAAAGAGCCTTGCAGCTCAACAACAGAGCTTCGCAGCCCAGCAGCAAGCTCATCAACAGAGCCTTGCAGCCCAGCAGCAATCTGAGGCCCGCTTCATAGACCTGTTACAGAAGCAAGAGCAGAGACTACAACAAATGGAAGCAGTAATGCAGCAACGTCCGCAGACCAGTGAGGAAAGCCGTCCCACTAATACCGCGTCCTTTGGGGTGAGTCGTTTATTGACAAAAATGACTGGAGAGGATGATCCAGAGGTATTTTTGACCACATTTGAAAGGACTGCTGAAAGAGAAAAGTGGCCTGAGGAGCAGTGGGCTGGACTGGTGGCTCCTCTGTTAACTGGTGAATCGCAGAAGGCTTACTATGACCTAGAGCCTGACCAAGCAAAAGACTATGTGATGCTAAAAGCTGAAATATTGGCAAGGCTGGGTGTCACCCTGGCTGTCCGGGCTCAGCGTGTGCATAACTGGACTTTCCAGCTTGGAAAACCCCCCAGGTCTCAAATGTATGATCTCATTCACCTGAGCAGGAAGTGGCTACAGCCAGAGACTTTGTCCGCACCAGAGATTGTGGAACGTGTTGTAATGGATCGGTTTTTGAGAGCTCTTCCTACTGCCATCCAAAAGTGGGTAAGCCATGGAGACCCAGAGACGGCCGGTGGTCTTGTGGATCGTGTAGAGAAATACTTGGCTACAGAGAACCTGACGGCCTCTTCCAGAGACTCTCGGACTTTCCACCCTAAGACCAGACCATCCCCAGGGGCGAATAAGAGGATTCCAAGGGGTGAGGGTGGAGAGAGTGAGAGGGTGGGAGCTCTACCCAAAGTTTGGCGAGAACAGCCTGGGAAGTCAGGGGCTCAAGAGGCAGCCAAATGGATTGTTTGCTACCGCTGCCGGCAAGCAGGACATATTGCAGCAAATTGCCCGGTTGTGGAGGAACCCATGCAATGTGACTTTCTGACGGACAGACGTCAGTCGCTGTGTGCGACAGTCGCATGCACTGCCATTCGGGGAACTGAGAAACATTTATGCAAAATGTGTATTAATGGTAGAAATATTGTGGTATTACTGGATTCAGGTAGCCTTGTGACCCTGATAAAGGCTGAATTAGTTAAAACAGAGGTCTCTGGGAATAGCAAGGTAGCTGTTATTTGTGTGCATGGGGACACCCGAGAGTATCCAGTGACTACAGTGTGTTTCAAGACCCCCAAAGGTACCCTCTCTCATCCAGTGGGGTTAGTATCTCAATTACCGCATGATGCCATTGTGGGAAGGGATTTTCCGAAGTTCTGGGAACTGTGGGATGATCCTGAGCCCCCCACTGGTGCCCCTATGTACCAGGAAGGTGATAGCCAGAACTCCTCTGAGAGTGGTGAGGACTCTCCAGAATTTCCCTTGTCAGTATTGGCAGGCGAGACTCAAGAAACTGGAGAGGAGCCCACCTCCTCAGACGAAAACCTACCGTCTGTGGAGTTTTCTGATCTTGAGGTTCACAGGGAAAATTTTGCCACAGAACAGTTAAAAGACCCCGCCCTAATAAAGGCACGGGAAAACGTAGTGGAAATAGATGGCGAGTTAGTGAACCCAGATAATACCTGCACTTACCCATACTTCAGCGTAGAGAAGGACCTACTGTATCGGGTGGCAAAAAGGGCAGAAGAAACCGTTGAGCAGCTTGTGGTGCCCAAACCTTACAGGAAGTTGGTGTTGGAGTTGGCCCATGGGCACATTCTTGGAGGTCATCTGGGGACAGAGAAAACCCGAGAGAGGGTATTACAGAGATTCTATTGGCCTGGGGTGATGAAGGACATAGAAAATTATTGTTCCTCCTGCCCTGTGTGTCAGAGGTCGGCCCCGATGCCACATTTCCGTAGCCCGCTGGTCCCTCTACCCATCATTGAGGTCCCGTTTGAGAGGGTCGCAATGGATTTGGTAGGTCCTATAATCAAGTCCGCTAGGGGGCACCAGTACATATTAGTTATAATGGACTATGCCACCCGTTATCCAGAAGCGATCCCTCTCCGAAATACCTCGGCCAAAACCATAGCCAAAGAGCTATCTCTTGTTTTTAGCCGGGTGGGTATTTGTAAAGAACTGCTTACGGACCAAGGTACACCCTTTATGTCCCGGGTTATGAAAGAGCTGTGTAAATTGTTCAAAGTGACGCAATTGCGTACGTCTGTGTATCACCCCCAAACCGATGGGCTGGTTGAAAGATTCAACAAAACCCTAAAACAAATGTTGAAGAAAGTGGTGGATAGAGATGGAAAGGATTGGGACTGTCTACTTCCTTATTTGATGTTTGCTATTAGGGAGGTGCCCCAATCCTCTACGGGATTCTCCCCCTTTGAGTTACTGTATGGGAGACACCCAAGAGGACTGTTGGATATTGCCAAGGAAACTTGGGAAAGTGAGAGTTCTCCCCACAGGAGTGTGATTGAGCATGTCGCCCTGATGCAAGATCGAATTGCACAGGTAATGCCCATCGTGAAGGAACATTTGGCCCAAGCGCAGTTGGCACAGCAGAGAGTGTACAACCGTGGAGCCAAGACCCGTACCTTTTCCCCGGGGGATAGGATATTGGTACTTGTCCCTACGGTTGAAAGTAAATTCCTTGCCAAATGGCAAGGCCCCTACGAGATAATGGAAAAAGTGAGCGAAGTGAATTACAAGGTCAGACAACCAGGAAGGCGAAAGCCCGAACAGATCTATCACGTTAATCTGTTGAAAGCCTGGAGGGATAGAGAGTCCCTAGTCGCAGAAACTTGGTCACCAGCTCAAACTGGTTGCATGATTCCGGAGGTTGGAATAGCAGCCACCTTGTCACAACCCCAACAACAGGAGGTGAAGGAGTTTGTGCTTCGCAACAAGGAGGTGTTCTCTGAGCTGCCGGGACAAACATCTGGGGTAGAGCATGATATTATTACCCCGCCCGGTGAAAGGGTGAAGTTAAAACCCTATCGGATCCCAGAGGCCCGACGGGAGGCAATACGGGAGGAAGTACAGAAAATGCTGAACTTAGGGGTGATAGAGGAGTCCCAAAGTGATTGGTCTAGTCCCATTGTGTTGGTGCCTAAACCGGATGGGAGCTGGCGATTTTGTAACGATTTTCGTCAGTTGAACAAAGTTACAAAATTTGACACCTACCCCATGCCACGTATAGATGAGTTGATCGACCGGCTGGGAACAGCCCGATACATGACGACTCTTGACCTCACAAAAGGGTATTGGCAAATTCCCCTGGCCAAGTCGGCCAAAGAGAAAACCGCATTTGTAACCCCAGACGGGGCGTTCCAATATAAGAGAATGCCGTTCGGGTTACAGAATGCGCCGGCCACATTCCAGCGGAAAATGGACCAGATACTGAGGCCCCATCGGAAGTATGCTGCGGCTTACCTGGATGACGTAATTGTCCATAGCACAGATTGGGCCTCACATCTGCCAAAAGTGCAAGCAGTCCTAGATTCTATCCGGGAAGCGGGGTTTACGGCTAACCCCAAGAAGTGTACCATTGGGCAGGAGGAGGCCAAATATCTTGGGTACACCATTGGAAGGGGAGTAATAAAACCCCAACTCAACAAAGTCGAGGCCATCCAGAGTTGGCCACGTCCCAACAGCAAGAAGCAGGTACGAGCCTTTCTGGGAATCGCGGGTTATTATCGGCGCTTCATTCCCCACTTTCATTCTAAGGCTGTGCCCCTAACCAACCTGACGAAAGGGAAAGGGTCGGTCATGATTAAATGGACCCCCGAGGCTGAGGCAGCATTCCAATTCTTGAAACAAGCCTTATGTAGCCAGCCAGTGTTGTACTCACCCGACTTCTCTAAAGACTTTGTCGTACAAAGTGATGCGTCAGATGTGGGGTTAGGAGCAGTATTGTCCCAGTTCTGGAACGGGGAAGAGCACCCAGTCATTTACCTCAGCAGGAAGTTGAAGTCCCATGAGGTAAATTACGCCACAGTTGAAAAGGAGTGTTTAGCGGTGAAGTGGGCTCTAGATTCCCTTCGGTACTATCTGCTAGGTAGGCACTTTGACATGGTTACGGATCACGCTCCGTTAAAGTGGATGGCTCAAAACAAGGAGACAAATAGAAGAGTGAATAGGTGGTTCCTGGCCCTACAGGAATTCAACTTCACAGTAAAGCATCGCCCTGGCGTTCAAATGGGGAATGTGGATGCTTTGTCTCGAGTACATGAATGCCTGATTGCTGGTGTTCCAACCCCAAGGTTAAAACAAGAGGGGGGGGTATGTGACAGCAGGAAGGTAAAGTCACCTGGTTGCATCCAGGGGGGTAGATATATTTCTCCCAGATTCAGGCTTTATGCCGACTTATACAACTAGGGAGGGAGTTGATGAAGCCCAGCTGAGGCTAGTGGGCTCATGGATGATTCATACCTCTAGGGAGAGTGCTGGGCGTCGTGCAGGCAGGGAGTTGATGAGACCAGCTGAAGCTTGTCAGCTCGTTTAAGGCCTCTATAAAAACTCCCAGCTTCATTAGGTGTTTGCTCATGCCTGGAACCAGACCTGTGTGGACTGTCTAGGGAGAGTGAACCCCTGTGCGGTGAGACAAAGCCTGTGTGGCTATTTGTTTGGACATTTACTAAACCAGGGACTTAGGGACTAGGACAGCACCAGGCTGATCCCAGTTGTTAGTTAGGAAACCTGCATGTTTAGTCAGAGGTCAAGCTGACCAGGGTTTATTTTGTTTATGTTTCTTTTTGCTTTGCTGTGTTTTTTTTGTCACTGTAAATAGAGAAATAAACCGCACCTTTTTGATCTTGAAAACCACAACCTCCGTCTGCTGGGCCTGTTTTTGTGTGGGGAGCCCATCCAGGGGATCACACACACCCGCTGCCGAGCTAACCCCCCCACAAAATATATATATATATATATATATATATATATATATATATGTAGCGACCTCACCCCTCTCACCCCTTCTCATTCTCGGCTTGTCTGTCTTTGTCCAGGGGTGTCAGTACCGGGGGGAGGGATGAGATACACCACGGCCCATGTCCTCCATAGTGAAGAGGTGAAGGCCAGAAAGATCGGGCTTTGTGTAGGTGTCCTAGAGTCAAATCCTTTCCTCGGATTCACTCCCCTTTGCTCCTAGTAACCAGAGTTCCACACACTGAATAGGTCCAACACAGTTTTATTCTTCTCAGCGAATAAACATACAGCACAGTCAAGTTGGGACCTTTGCAACAGTTCAGTATTAATGGGAGTAGGTCGAGGCACAATCCTTTAAAGTATCGCTAACCACTGTGGTGTCACCAATGGCGAATAGTCACTGCCACTGACTATATGAGGTAGAACATGAATTACCTTCGCTAGCACAGCCCCTGTCAGGGGAAAGATATCCGTCCAAGGGAGTCACCGGAGGCCTCTCTGTCACCAGCAATGCTGCGCCGGACTCTCCAGAGAAGTTCCGCTCACCAGTCTCCTCGACCTCAGACACGGGCACCCAGGGAGTTAGGGCCCCCTCAGGTTCCTCCACCCTCGCGGAACTCAGTCGAAGGTACTGAGCCCCAGGCATCCACCATAGTACCTCACCCCAGGCTAAAGGTGCCTGAGATGGACTCCATCTCTCGCTCCGGCCAGGTCAAGGGCACCTGGGCCCGGAACTCCGGAACACCAGCACCCAAGCTGAAGGTGCCTGGGTGCGGCTGCGTCCTCCGACTCTGAACCCCAAGGTCAGGGCGTCCGCCCCTTTTATCCCCTCGCCTTTAGCGTCACAGCAGGTTCCCCGCCCCGCTGTACCAGCGCCAGGAAAGGACAAAAAGGAAGCAGTCTTGCGGTGTGGGTTCAACTCCGGCCAGGGCGACAATGCCACCTGCAGGCCGCAGGGAACCTCACACCACCAGAGTCCTCCAAGAACCATAAAAAAGGGTCTCGGATTCCCTAGCAATCAGTGCATCTGGGTTACACTACCACCCAGATGCTTCCCTTACATTCAAATACCCGCTATATATATATATATATATATATATATATATATATATATATATATACTGTATATATATATATATACATACATACATGTATTCATGCTGTGTCTGTAGAGACTATAATGAGTAGAAAAAAAAAACAATCTGCTAATACAAATGTTTGCTTAGATTCTGCATACGCCTAAAGCACTTTGACAGCAGGTAGAAATCAATCACTGGTTCCATACATTTCCTCCCACATACAGCGCTCTTGCTTCAAAGTCATCTTTTTTTTTTTAGCGCACTGATACTGTCACCAGATGATCAGGCCCAAATTTACAGCAAACTGACAACTTTTTTAAAGTAAAAAAAAAAACAGGACACAATAAGCTCCACTGTAATAGACCTAACCTAATAGCCTGCTTGTCACATATGGCATCCCACTTTCTGGAAACTATTGTAAGAAAAATGGCCAAATCCTAACCTAGAGGGAAGAGGTGCAGTTTCATTAATTGAATTCCTGAAAATGCTAGTTTCCTGCCTTTCTTGCTAATTAAATACTGTCTGATTTGCTGATTTAGATGATTATTTCGATTATTTCGAGTAAATAAACCAACTTCTAACTTCAGCTTATTCAATTAATCTTTGAGAATAAAACCTGGAAGCTGATTTATTAATATGCACAGCTGGGCCAGATTCTGGGTGCACCAGTTTTAGTAAATATCCCTCACAAAGTATTTAATTAATTAAATCTTCATGGCAGCCAGGCAACTAGCGACTTTCCTGAAAGAAAGAAGAGCAGTGGATTTTCTTACAGTGAACCTGTGGTCAGCTATCAAGTGTACTTACTGTAAATATTCCTAACCACCTGTAAATAAGGTTTATAATAAGCCTTTGTTGACCTCTGTAATTGCAGGATCTGTGCAGCAACTCACCCTCAAAGTTCACAGCAGGCACAGAAGCATATCTGCCCCCTGCTCCCTCTCGCAGCAGTGATTTGGCAGCCTTCCAGCCTTCTAATATCTAATGTCAGACAAGAGCAAGTGCCTTGTTTTCACTTCAAACACCCAATCAAGTTCAGTAAAAAAAGTTATATTTTGTACATTTTGAACGAGATGTTTAGCCACTACCTTTTCCTGTTTTAAGAGAATCTAGTGCAATGCTAACCAAGCTCTGCTTTAAAGGGTAAGTTCACCTTTGTATTTTTTTTTTCTTCTAAATTCCAACTCCCCTATGCACCAATATAGCATTCATGTACTTTTTTTTGCAAAAATATCAAAGCTTTCCATTAAATCTACAGTCACGTACTTTTCTTGTCCTAATCTACATTTCCAGACGTTTCCATTAGTAATGTCCTCTTCCTGATCAGATTGTAGGTCACGACACTCATTGGCACACACCCTGCATCAGCCACCCTCCCATTCCCAGATGCAGGTTTTTTAAATGAAATGCAATCAATCAGTGATCACACTTCTCACTAAATACACAATCAGATTGCATACATAGTATATGGCCATCTTTATACAAGTACATAGGAGGGAGTGGACAGAAACACTCAGCTGTCAAGCCTCGTTCACAACGCTGCATAGCGGGAACTCCCACATGCGTTTTTTTTATTTTTATTATCGAGGGGGGAGGCGTTTTAGAGTATTTTCACTCATCACACATGGGGCAACCCACCCACCTGAATGGGCTGCCCTACACACAGCAATTGCCCCAAAGAAGCTTCAGGACTTTTTTTAGAGTGGAGCTTGGTGCGTTTTCTACTGCGATTTTTGGTGCAGTGCATTTCTGAAATGCAAGGAAACGCACACAGATGTGAATGGAGCCTCATTGTTCTTGTGTTTAACGCACACATTTCACTTTCAGGCCCCATTCACAACTAGCATAGTGGGAGCGCACATTTTGTGTCTCGTTTTTCCTGTGACACCCATAGGGCAGCATTCAATTGGCTGCACTACATGTAGTTAATGGGACATTTTGGCATTTTTTGGGTTGTGTGTTTTTTACTGTGCGTTTTGCAGCATTTGACCCTTGTTTTTTCACATGGCAAAATGTGTGTTTGCTTCTGTGTTTAATGTGCCATTAAGAATTAATGGTACTGAAAGCGCAACTAGTAATTTAGATGTATAAACATGGCCATACACCATGCAATCTGATTGTATATTGTGTATTTAGTCAGAAGGGTGATCACTAATTGATTGCATTTCATTAAAAAACGTGCACCTGGGAATGGGAGGGTGGATGATGCAGGGTGTGTGCTAATGAGGTCAGCTGGTCAACTCCTTCCTGTGTCATGACCTAAAGTCTGATCAGGAAGAAAAACATTACAAATGGAAACGTCTGGAAACGTGGATTAGGACAAGAAAGGTACGTCACTGTAGATTTAATGGAAAGCTTTGATATTTTTGCAAAAAAAGTATATAAATGCTATATTGGTGCATAGGAGAGCTGGAATTTAGAAAAAAAAACTGTAGAAAGGTGAACTTACCCTTTAAAGTGATTCTAAAGGCAGAAGTTTTTTTTATCTTAAAACTTACCTGAGCCCCATCTCGATCCAGCGATGTGCACGAGTGCCTCGGCCATACAGGACTCTCCCTCATGATTGACTGAGACACAGCAACTGCGCCATTGGCTCCCACTGCTGTCAATTAAAGTCAGTTAGCCAATTAGGAGAGAGAAGGGGGTGGGGCCAAACCACGGCTCCATGTCTGAATGGACACACAGATCTGCGGCTCGGCTTCTGTGCCCCCGTAGCAAGCTGCTTGCTATGGGGGCACTTGACAAGAGGGAGGGGCCAAGAGAGCCAACGAGGGACCCGAGAAGAGGAGGATCTGGGCTCCTCTGTGCAAAACCACTGCACATAGCAGGTAAGTATAACATGTTTGTTATTTTTAAAGAAGAAAAAAAAATAGACTTTAGTACCACTTTAATGAGTAGCGATCATTATATTTTTTCACTGTTCTGTCCCCATGTAGTACTTTGTCCCCTATTGTTACGTGCTTGTATTCAGGTGCAGTCTACCTTCTCCATAGCAGATGGCACTCAACCACAGCAGAATTGCAAATGGAGGAAAAGTAAAGGGGAACATGGTTCCTCTATTGTTCCCTGGGTCAGCTATCCGATTTGATGCTGCCACCCCATGTTACTCTGCTGGCCATCTTGGGTCAGGCAGCGTCTATTTTAGACCCTCGTTCCCCCCAGGCTTGGTGCACATTTAGCGTGTGGGTAGTGTAGGGACAGGCCACCTGTCTGTCAGGAACAGTACAGGTGAAACTCGAAAATTTTTAATATCATGCAAAAGTTCATTTATTTCACTAATGCAACTGAAAAGGTGATAGACTCATTACATGCAAAGCAAGATAGTTCAAGCCGTGATTTGTCATAATTGTGATGATTATGGCTTACAGCTCATGAAAACCCCAAATCCACAATCTCAGAAAATTTGAATATTACATGCAATCAATAAAACAAGGATTGTACACAGAACAATATCGGACCTCTGAAAAGTATAAGCATGCATATGTACTCAGTACTGGGTTTGGGCCCCTTTTGCAGCAATTACTGCCTTAATGCGGCGTGGCATGGAAGCCATCAGCCTGTGGCACTGCTGAGGGGTTATGGAAGACCAGGATGCTTCAATAGCGGCCTTCAGCTCTTCTGCATTGTTCGGTCTCATGTCTCTCATCTTTCTCTTGGCAATGCCCCATAGATTCTCTATGGGGTTCAGGTCAGACGAGTTTGCTGGCCAATCAAGCACAGTAATCCCACGGTCATTGAACCAGGTTTTGGTGCTTTTGGCAGTGTGGGCAGGTGCCAAGTCCTGCTGGAAAATAAAGTCAGCATCCCCATAGAGCTCGTCTGTGGAAGAAAGCATGAAGTGCTCCAAAATCTCCTGGTAGACGGCTGCGTTGACCCTGGACTTAATGAAGCACAGTGGACCAACACCAGCAGATGACATGGCTCCCCAAATCAACACAGACTGTGGAAACTTCATACTGGACTTCAAGCATCTTGCAGTGTGTGCCTCTCCATTCTTCCTCCATACTCTGGGTCCTTGGTTTCCAAATGAGATGCAAAGTTTGCTCTCATCAGAAAAGAGGACTTTGGACCACTGAGCAACAGACCAGGTCTGTTTTTCTTTAGCCCAGGTAAGACGCTTCTGACATTGTTTGTTGTTCAGGAGTGGCTTGACAAGAGGAATACGACATTTGAAGACCATGTCCAGGATCCGTCTGTGTGTGGTGGCTCTTGACGCACTGACTCCAGCCTCAGTCCACTCCTTGTGAAAGTCCACAACACTTTTGAATGGCCTTTTCCGGACAATCCTCTCCAGGCTGCGGTCATCCCTGCTGCTTGTGCACCTTTTTCTTCTACACTTTTCCCTTCCACATAACTTTCTATTAATGTGCTTTGATACAGCACTTTGGGAACATCCAACTTCTTTTGCAATTACCTTTTGAGGCTTTCCCTCCTAATGGAGGGTGTCAATTATGGTTTTCTGCACAACTGTCACGTCAGCAGTCTTTCCCATGATTGTGATTCCTACTGAACCAAGCTGAGAGACCATTTAGGGCTCAGGAACCCTTTGCAGGTGTTACGGCTTAATTAGCTTAGAGCTTAGAGTGGGACACTTTGAGCCTAGAATATTGCACCTTTTCACAATATTCTAATTTTCTGAGATTGTGGATTTGGGGTTTTCATGAGCTGTAAGCCATAATCATCACAATTATGACAAATCACGGCTTGAACTATCTTGCTTCGCATGTAATGAGTCTATCTCATATATTAGTTTCACCTTTTAAGTTGCATTAGTGAAATAAATGAACTTTTGCACAATAGTCAAAATTTTCAAGTATCACCTGTATTGGCAGCAGGGAGAGGTTCTAGATGAGTAGGGAAAGAGCAGGAACATGCCATCCTTCCTGGAAGGGTTCCCGGACCAGCTGCACTCCATTTCTCGAGACAGATGCTGTCCGTGCACCCAAGACCTACTGTTATACTCTTCACTGCAACATTCTGTGAGTTCACCTGGGTGGGGTGTCTTTCTGCCAGGTGGTTGTGCTTTGTTGAACTTTAACTTCAATACAGTTCTATCTCTGCAACTGTACTCTGTGTGTTCACTGCCACTGCACCACGCTGCACATGCTTCCTAACCCTAGGTGCGCCCATACAACAATATGGATAGGAAGAAGAGGGACACTTCTCTGGGCTCCAAACACTTTCCCCAGACAAGGTGTGGCAAGAGGAAGGCAGAAGTAAGGGAGGCTGACACCCTCTTCTCACTCTGCATTCCTCTTGCCACTGCTTGTCTTGAAAAAGTGCTCAGTGAAGAGACAAGTAGCCATTATAAGGCTGCTTTTTCATTGCTAGCTATGTTGCTGGTCAGCTGCAGGGGGAGAAGGAGGGCATCCATTCCGACATCATAGCTAGGGTTAGGAAGCACCTAGGAGTATTATAAGACACAGTACTACATGCAGTAAATTAAGAATGCTTTCAGAAATGTAAGTGTTAATAGTTTATTTTTATCAATTAACGAAATGGAAAGTAAATGAACAGAAAAACCAGCATTGATTCTTCTAGGTACACTTGCACACAGTTTTTCAGTCTTCCACAACCTCACCTTAGTAGCAGAGTTTGGCTGTTCCTCGTCCAGTTTTAATCCTCATACACAGCTGTTTCTGTTTCAGTTAATGATTTGTGTTTCAACCTTCATATGAAATTGATGATCATTAGCGCCTGCTTGGTATAATTGGTTAATCATACTCCTCCTTACTCTAATGCCTTGTACACACGATCGGAATTTCCGATGAAAAAAGTCAGACAGAATTTTTTCATCGTATATTCCGACCGTGTGTGGGCCCCATTGGAATTTTTTCCGTCAGAGTTTATTATTCCTCCTTTCTGTTTATACAATCCAAAACTTCTTAGCTGTATGCTAGACACCTCTTATCCGTCTGTTAATAGGACTAGCAAAATCTAACCCCCAATACACATCTCAGGACCCCTAAAAGTGTCAGACTTAGCAGCTTCTGTTCACTAGAGAGTTAACAGACATAAGGTCATAAATACGTTAGCTGGAATCCATAGAATATGCATATCTGTCTCTTATTGGAATCCATCATCCTAGTATATTTCATAACTTTAGAAATCAAAACAGTATAGCCAGAATAAAGTCATATTCACCTTCATCAGTTATTGGGTAGCATAATTTTGAACCCAAACACCCCAATGCTAGGAGGTACCAGAGTGGATTAGGCCCCCACACTCCTCCTATGAGAAATAAATATCCGAGACTTGTCATATATACGCAAATCCATTTCAAAGCTAATTTCATGCTTGACAATAATATGCAGGGTAGCCTGCCGATATTCAGAGATAATAATACTTATAGAGAACTGTTATCTGGGGCTTGGTCATAAATGTGGCGACATCCCAGAACCCAGTCTTAAGATCAGATGATTGGTCAGATGGTCTCTGTCAACACCCCCTTGAAATTAAGAAAAGTGGAATGCAACCACATTGCTCTCATTTTAACATCAAACCAAGGAACACCTAACAGGACTTGAGAACTGTACCATTTTTGCTTATTCATTGGACTCTGCAAACCAGAACATTGTGAAATATTCTCACCCTCAACTCCTTTTTATTTCTCTGTTGCATTATTGTCTCTTTGTTGCTTTGTAATTTCTTTGTTTTGTTTTTTTGTAAATACTTTATTTGAACCTTTTTACCCTTTTCTTTATTAAACTATATTTTAAAAAGTGTTAAAACTGTCTCTAAATGCGCTAAAGCAAACTAAAAGAATCCCTGTCTCGAAGAGCGCTACTGTAGTATAACCCTCTGAACATACCTGCCTGTGGTAAAATCATAGTTGTCATTGCTGTTGTTGTAAAACAAGTAGAAAAGGCGCAATGCACATGTACCTCAGTATATAAGTTCAGTCTGGTACCAAATAGTCCAGGAACAAGGATAAAAGAGATGTATAGATTAGTACTTATACTCTCGGGGGCAAATGTAGTAATGGGTCAGTCAGGGCAGCCGCCGATAAGACCAGAAGCAGGTTTCCAGTAGGCTAAAATAAAAGGAGGAGAGGGGCGCCT
Source organism: Rana muscosa (assembly GCA_029206835.1). NCBI lineage: Eukaryota > Metazoa > Chordata > Amphibia > Anura > Ranidae > Rana > Rana muscosa. The sequence goes on from CM055116.1 coordinate 1,028,663,797, forward strand.
CTGAGTGTGTATCAATAAAGCATTTAATAAACAGCAATATTCACTCATATGAGGGAATGCAGAGTTGCATAGTTGCAGAGTTGCATAGTGCTTGAGAAAGGAATGCCGCTGTTCCCCCACCAATAGCGAGCCTGCTCTGAAACGCGTCGCATGTCGATGACGTCATAGCCTGGCGCTGTGCTTTGTTGTGCTGTCCAAGCCTCGTTCTGGCCTCTAATCACACGGCCGTGTCTCCCCATTACATCCCGGAAGTCAGACGAACTTTGCAAGCCACAGCTCGGCCAGCCATCCAGCCCTGACTGGAACCCATACCAACGCCGGATGGACTCTTTCTCCTGACTGTGGTATGAACAAACTGGGTCCCTGAAGGACACTTGCTGTGCTCAGCCATCCCACGCTTTCCTGCCCAGGGCTAGTTGTGGTGCCAGCCCAGACATACTTGCTGTGACCTGCAGTCCCACCCCAACTCTTCAGCCCAGCTGTGAATCGTGAATGCAACTCTTCATTCCCTCATGTGAATAAATATTGCTTTTTATTAAATGCTTTATTGATACACACTCAGAGGCGCCCCTCTCCTTGTTTTATTGCTGTTGTGAAAGTTTGATAGGCCCAAAAGCTATCTGGTGGCAGTGTAAAAGGGTTGATTGCTTAGTAACTTAACCCAGTGACAATCACTCTCAGATTGTTGGCACTTAGATTGTGGTCCCACAAGCTGGAAAATCTTTGTGCAGGGCGTGGCTGAAACTGTCTTTGTTGTGTAAGTGACAGCGCGGTGTGAGGCTCACCAGTCTTTTGTTACAATTTGGTGTGAAGGGCAGTGGTCTGGCACCACGTTTGTTATATATATATATATATATATATATATATGCACTTTTCTTTGTCCCCTTGCATTTTGGCCAAGTTGATCGGGTCAGCAGGCGGCTCATCGGTGTAGGGGAGGTTGCATGTAACACTACCCTGTCATCCAATCAAGTTAGGCTGTACCTCAGGGACATTCAATATTCAATACCCAAACCTGCCACTATACTACCCTATACTACCCAAACCTGTCCCTATACCACCCTATACTACCCAAACCTGCCACTATACCGACCAGTACTACCCAAACTTGCCACTATACCACCCTATACTACCCAAACCTGCCACTATACCGCCTTATACTACCCAAACTTGCCACTATACCGCCCTATACTACCCAAACCTGCCACTATACTACACACACCTGTCAAACGGTGCCTATAGTAGGAAATCATATTTTATCCCTATTTTATTTATCACAGTCAGATCAATGAAATATGCTTTATGTTAATATTGTTAAAGTTGTTGTTGTTAATATTTATTTTTGTAACTTAATTGTGTATAAAATATTTAACAGAGGTAGGCAGGGTAGGGGTTGGGTGGGGCAACTGGTGGCGAGTAACTCTTAAGGCCTGGCTAGTAGCTCAGAACTGTAGCTATGAACTTAGCCTACCTTAAAAGTGGACAGTGTCAGTCAGTAGAGCAGTGGACAGTGTCAGTAGGACAGCGGACAGTATGTGGAAAGTGTCAGTAGGGCAGTGGATGGGGTGTGGACAATGTCAGTAGAGCAATGGATGGTGTCACTAGGGCAGAGGTTGGTATTAGCAGGGCAGAGGATGGTGTCAATAGGGCAGTGTGCAGTATCAGTAGAGCAGTGGACAGTGTCAGTAGAGCAGTGGACGGTGTCAGTAGAACAGTGGACGTGTCAGTAGGGCAGAGGTTGGTGTCAGTAGGGCAGTGGATGGTGCCACTATGGCATAGGTTGGTTTTAATAGGGCAGGGGATGGTGTCAGTAGGGCAGTGGGCAGTATCAGTAGAGCAGTGGATGGTTTCAGTAGAACAGTAGATGTGTCAGTAGGGCAGAGGTTGATGTCAGTTAGTAGAGCAGTGGACGTGTCAGTAGTGCAGAGGATTGTATCAGTAGTTTTTTTTTTTCTAATATTTTATTTTTTTCAATTTTTATTTTTTACAATTTTTTTAACAGCCCTGTTGGGGTGTTTTGGTGAAGACCCCTGATGTTTCACTTTTCAGGGACTGAGGACAGAGATTCCCCAGTCCTTTTCTTTGCAGCCTCAGCTGCACTGGACAGTGAATGAATGGGAAGTGCTCTGTAATGAACAACTTCCTGTTCATTCACAAATAGACACGTGCAATTAGTTTCTGTCCGAATATAAATTAGGACAACTTTTTGGTTATTCGGAGACTCAAGTACATCCAAATCTCAGAATGAAATAGTAACGAACTTCGTTAAAATTCATTTAATTTCTTATATTAGTTTTCTAACTAATTCCACATTTTCGTAACAAATCAAATTCGGATCAAAAATTTATCGACCAATTTGAATTCTCTGTGAAGAATAGCTGGCTGTTAAGGAGCAGGCTAGGAAGCCGGCCGCCGCGTCCTTAAACAATGACTCATCAGCTGTCAGCGGGCTTCCCTGCTCACAGATGAATGTAAACAATACAATGCTGGCAATGAAAAATGCAGAAAAAAAACTGCGTGTGGTCCCCCTAATCCATACCAGGTTCTTCAGGTCTGGTATGGATTTTAAGTGGAACCCCATGCCAATTTTTTTTTTTTTTAATGGCTTGGGGTTCCCCCTTAAAATCCTTACCAGACCCTTATCCAAGCATGCAGCCTGGCAGGCCAGGAAAGAGGGGGGGTGAGCGAGCATTAACTGTGAATTACATAATCTGATCAAAAAGCTTTGCTATCTGTAAAAGAAGGCAGTAAAGATTCACCTTTCCTGGTGTCCCCTAAGTCTTCAGGGAAACCTATACATCTGGGAGTGTCAATTTTTCAGTCCCCACTATGCTCAGTGGTTCCTGTCTTTAAGCTTAGGCCACTGTAGGATACAGCAGTGCTGTGAGGTCAGTGGGAGGAACCAATGAGAGCTGCAGGTGGCTCCTAGAATAGGGTGACCAGACATCCCCGGTTTCCGGGGACAGTCCCCAGTTTCGGGTGCATGCCCTTTCAGCTCCGCTCGCATTTTCTTCTGCCTTGGCTCAAGTCCCGGCCAGCCGCCTGCCTGCTAATCTGCTTGACTTCCCTGGCGGAGTGATCTTCCTCCGCTCCCCACCCAGTAGTAGCTGGGGCCTGGAGAGTAAGACTTGACAGGCTGTGAGGCGTGCGGCGGCGGCGATGGGCAGAGAGTCACTGATTGCTGCCATTGCTAGTAAAATAAAAATATGTCTCCGGATTTCATTTTAAAAATCTGGTCACCTTATCCTAGAAGTATGGTTTTCCAGCAGATTTTGGGGTCTATTTTACAGATTTGGGTGGTGTTTAGTGGCATGAGGACTTGGAAATATTATTAGTATTATTGACTTATTTTACAGATAACAATGTTTTTAATAATAATTTTTCATGATTTGGTTGCTTTAAAATTTTAAACGATCCCGTTGCAGTGGGGCTGTGGTCTTACTGCAAGTGTTAATTGTTTAATTTGTCTATGGGAGAGGAGAAACACGTGTAGCGGGGTGGTAAATTTAGGGGAAGTGTCTGAGTGGTAATTAGGCTCAGACACACTGATTGTTAGGGTAATGGGCCATTTCTGTTCATGGGAGATGGTGTTGGTGTGCAGTTCCCTGTGGCCTACAGGTGGCACTGTTGCCGTAGGCCAGGGTTGAACCACTGATACAAGGCTGTGCCTTTTTTGTCCCCTCTCGGCAGTAGTACGGCGGGGCGGGGAACCTGCTGTGCCTGTCGGGAGAGGGTTTAAAAAGGGGCGGCCATCTTTCATAGGCGTTCGTCTTCGTCCACGCCCAGGCACCTTCGGCCTGGGCGTGAGGAGGGTCATCTCCGGGTGCCCTAGGCCCGGAGGTGGAGTTCCTGTTCCATCCCAGACACCTTCAGTCTGGGGTGAGGTACTATTTTTGAAGGCCCGGGGCCCAGCAACCTTCGGCTGGGGTCCGCTAGGGATCGAGAGCTCCCAGGGTGCCGCCTTGCGAGGGGACCCGTATCTGAGATGAGGAGGCCAGGGAGGTAACCCTTTCCGAAGACCCAGCACAGAGTCGTGGTGACGGTGAGGGCCTCTGGTAACTCTCCGTAGGGATGTTTTCTCCTTGACATGGGCCAGATACTTTAAGAAGGTAGTTCACCAGGTCAGTGGCAGTGACCCTACTCGCTCCAAGTCAGTGGTAGTGACTTCATAGGGCAAGGCCCTATTTACCAGGTCAGTGGCAGCGACCCGTTCTCCAAGTCAGTGGCAGTGACTTTTATTCACCAGGTCTGTGGCAGAGACCAATCTCACGGTCTGTGGCAGAGATCGTGCGCCAAAACTGTTTGTGACACCAGAACAGTCGGAAGAAATCATTTGAGTTTGTGCCTGGACCTCCTCCCACCTAAGCTGTCCTGTGTCTTGTTCCAACCTGTCTGCTGTTAAAGAGACTATTTATTATCCAGTGTGAAATAAATATAGAAGTTGGACTTTCAGTTGGTGTGGACAGTTACATTACTGGGGAAAAATAAGGACTTGCATCTATTCAAGGTAGAGGTGAGAATCATCCTCGGGAGGATTCCACTCCAGCCGCAGGCAGACCCGAAAACTAACACCGCTCAACCTCCTCACACAGGAGGGTACGAGCTTGTGGTGCGTGGTGCCTCTCTCTGACTGCGAGGAGCCTAATTAAATGCAGGTAAAGACAGGGGTTTGTGCGCTACACACATGTACTTACCAAATCCTGTGCTCCCTTGGCAGAGATTCCTGTAATGCTCTGGCAGTAGACCCTCCCTTAGCATCAAGACCTCCAATGCAGCTTGGAGGAGCGGAGGATCAGGTAAGTAAATCTTCTTTTATTATTCCTCAAGACCCAAACCATCAATTAATTCTTGCAGTGCAGGCCAGACCACACTGCAAGGGATATTTTTCTAGTTACTGGAAGTTGTATTTTAAGACTTCAAGCAGTGATTAAATTACTTAAGAACAAAATACTGATGGTGAACTTCAACTATCTGACCCTACAAAATGGATCACATCATTGGATTTATAAGATCACCAAAGGAGAGAATTCAAGGAATTCACTCATTCGTCTTTTTATGGTAAATTATGAGTTGTGTTCTGGCTCGTTTTAATTAATGATTTATTAACTCTGTACTTTAGCTACTCAAAAAGTTGGAACATTATATGCCAACTTTCATTTACCATAAAACACAGAAATACTAGTAGCGCAGTGCTGTAGTTATAGCCAATTTCAAAGTAATCAATCACATTGCCCAGTCCCTGAGAACAGATTAGGTACAGGACAACACTGCTGGAACATTATGTTATGCTCAATGTTTCAGCACACAGCCCTGGAAGACAGATGAATTGGCAGTAAGGTTGCTATAGCAGTACTGGATTCAGATGCAGAATTTATCCTTAAAACAGTGATTAAGTCATGTATGTATTAATGCCATCTGGAAATGGGAGTTGAAGTTACTTTTATTGCATATTAACACTCAAAAGCATAGAGGTAAAGCAAATAATGGACCATGACAACCATCAAAATGAATTCTCCACCAGAGAACAGTTTAATAATGTAAAAAAAATAGTATCTATTAAGAAGCTCTGGGAAGGGGAAACTATGCTAAAAATGATAAAAATTTATACTGAATTCAATTGTAGCGCTACCCCCAGTTAAGAGAGCCGCTGGTTTGATTTCGGGCCCTGCATACAGCACCACCAACCCCCGGCAATCTTACTCGACCCACTCTGGCACAGCTAGTCTAGGGATTACCGTATATACTCGAGTATAAGCCGACCCGAATATAAGCCGAGGCACCTAATTTTACCACAAAAACTGGGAAAACTTATTGACTCGAGTATAAGCCTAGGGTGTGCCTCACTTTGCCTCACTGTGTCCATGCCTCACTGTGTCCATGACTAGACTGACATTTAACATTGGAGTCTATGGAAGGGGTGCCCGGCTTTGAAAAATCAGTGCTCCCGAGCCGTAGTTTTCCCGGACAAGAAACTTTGCAAACCTGTAGAGAAAGAGTGGGGCTATATGTGTGACACGTTTGGGGTCCAGGGGACCTACGGCCGGCCGGTACTGGCTCCCCAAAGTCCGGGAGATCAGGCGCAAAAAGGTGACTCGAGTATAAGCCGAGGGGGGCACTTTCAGCACAAAAAAATTGTGCTTAAAAACTCGGCTTATACTCGAGTATATACGGTATACTTATAACAATCAACAGTATTGCAAGGAGTAATCTCTTTGCAGTAAGACAACACACTGAGGCGAGAGATCAAATATAATAGTTTTACTTTTATATCAAAAGGCATAGGCAGAACAGAACACATGCAACTTGCTTACAGAGCCCTGTAGCAATAGGTGTAGCACACAACAATGGCCCAGCGCGGTAACCCACAGCTATTATGGTGTACGCGCCCTGTGGCGCACTAAACAATATTCTATCTCCCCTCCCTGGTCAGGCCTGGCATAGAAGAAATCTCAGTCTTTTCACTTAGTATTTCTTTGCATGCAAACTTTCGGTGGTGCACTTGATGAAACAGTATTTGTAATCCACAAGTAGGCAGTCCCAGTAGGCTACTGGTCTCCTAATGGAACAACAAACAACGATAGGTGGGCCAAGGCAGTCTATAGGCCTAAACACGGTACAGTCTATTGGCTTGAGCAAGTGCTCACTCACCACTCCGGACGCGATCCCAGTCCGGGACTTCCACCTGCTGTGTCTCCGCACACAGCGTCTGCAACGATCGGGTCCCCGATCCAACTGATGTCCTCACTCGACAAGTCTGGTGCCACCCAGGCTCCGCAGTGGGGTGGAAGGCTCTTCGGAAGTTGCGCAAGGCCCCAGGCTTCAGGCCTTGCACTGCAGCAGATCCGCACAGAAAGAAACTGTTGCTTGCAGTGCGGTGTCCAAAGAGGCCGAGCTCCGCCTCGCCTCCTTCTTAAATAGCCCCTCCCATGAGTCTCTGCGGTGGCCAATTGCACTCTGGGTGCCAAACGGGGTTCTGGGTAACGTAGTCCCGGGGCCTTAAAGGAGACCCCGCTACACACTCCCCCCACTTAAACTCTTTGGTCCCCAAAGATAACATAACATTACATTACAGAATGTACAACATCAACCAAAGTTGTGTATGATGTTGGCAGAGGAAATTCCCACCAAAAACGAGGCAGGGAACTTCCCTGCCCACAGGTCCCACTATCATTAGTGTCCTGCCTAACTGTGCCAGAGAGTGAGTTGGGGTTGCCCCCCACTAAATGAACAGTGGGAGGATCAGGGTCTTCCATACTCCTCCTGGCAGTAACCACAGTGTCTTCCGCACTCCTCCCCATCTGTGGGTAAGTTAATCTTCTGGGAGGCTTTATGGCTCTTCGCTTCCTCTGTCCTCTTGGGCTTTCTGTTAAAACAGGCTCCTCCTCTGGAACCGACTTAGGAATTTCCTCTGATTCAGGAGCACTGGACTCCGAAGCAGGGAGGTACAGGGATTCCCCTGAATCTTCTTCTGGGAGTAAGTCACAGGCACTCTCCCAAGAATCTGACCAAGGACTGGACAGAATGAATTCAGTAGCTTCTGCATTCAGTATTCGATCTATGGTGTCTTCTTCAGGTGGAAGATCAATAGCAGAAGTTCCTGGGGACTGTGAAGGCCAAAGCCAATCAAGTTCTTCTCCCTCATCTTCACTTATCTCCAAAGGTCTCTGTATCCCCAATCTGAGGGGTCTGGGACCGAGTGTTTAGTCTGGGAGTATCCAGGATGGAAGTTGGCTCAGGGGAATCCATCACAGGGGGTATCCGAACTGCCTCAGCTAGTGGGAGTAGGTGGTTCCGATGCCAGGTCTTCAAAGGTCCCACCTTCCCTTCTAGTTTAAGTCTGTAAACGGGCAGGCCCGGTAGCCTTTTGCAAACAACATAAGGTTCAGGTCTCCATCTGTCTGCAAGCTTGTGTTTTCCAGGGACCCCCAAGTTCCGTAGCAACACTCTGTCCCCGGGTTGAAAATCTTGAATCCTAACTTTCAGTTTAAAATTTTTCTTGTTGCGGGCCCCCCTTTGCTCCGAGGCCGCCTGGGCCTGTTCATAGGCCAATTTCAAATTGCGTCTGAGTCTATCAACATATCCCTTGTGGGAAGCAGCAGAACAATGGTCTATGGAAGTGCCGAAGGCCAGATCTCCTGGTAGTCTTGCTTCTCTTCCGAACATAAGTCGATAGGGTGAGTACCCTGTAGCGTCACTGGTGGTGCTGTTGTATGCATGCACAACTGCCACTATGTGGTTGCTCCAATGCGGCTTCTTTTCACTGCTTAGGGTCCCCAGCATGTTGAGCAGGGTTTGGTTGAACCTCTCCGGCTGAGCATCACCTTGTGGATGATAGGGGGTAGTTCTTATCTTCTTGATCCCTAAAGAATCCAGGAGCTTCCGGATCAACCGACTTTCAAAATCCCTTCCCTGATCTGAATGGAGCCGTTGTGGTAGCCCATAGTGTGCAAAGTATTTCTCCATCAGCACTTTGGCCACAGTGGAAGCCTTCTGGTCCTTGGTTGGGAAGGCCTGGGCATACCGGGTGAAATGGTCGGTTACTTCCAGCACATTTCCTAGTCCACTCAGGTCGGGTTCGAGGCAGAGAAAATCAATGCATACCAGATCAAGTGGGCTTTGACTTTGCAGATGGCCCATTGGGGCAGCTTGATGAGGTAAAGTCTTTCTCTGGATGCATCGTGCACATGAGTGGCAGTATTCTTCAACTTCAGCCCTCATGCAGGGCCAATAGAAACGGTCCCTAACGAGTTGGAAGGTCCTTTTCGCCCCTAGGTGGCCATGGTTGTCATTCAAAGCAACCAGGACTGTCTCTCTGTGTTTCTCGGGCAGGTACAATTGCCATTTGTCTTCCAGGTCATCAGAGGGGCCCCTTCGGTAGACCACTCCCTGATGCACCTGCAACCTGTCCCACTCCTTCCTCAACAGGCGAGCCTTCTTTGAAGGGTGAAGTAAGAGTCTATTCGGATCCTGATTCTCTAGGGCCTCCAAGACCAATCTCCCCATGGGGTCTTCCAATTGGTCAGATCTCAACTCCTTTTTTGACAATTTTGGCAAGTTATCTTCCCCCAGTTGGGTTACCCCACAGTACTGCTTGGGGACTCCGACTATGGTAACCCCTATCTCTTCTGCTCTTGAGCCGTCACTGGCTTGGAGTTCAGCCCCTTGACAGAGGGCCCGCACCCCGTCGGGTGCCACTTGGGTCCACTCTTCTGTACTGAAAGTGGAGACATGAGATCTTCTAGACAAGGCGTCTGCGTCTCGGTTTCCAGCCCCAGGTCTGTACTTTAAGCTGAAATTGAAAGCAGGCAGTGCCGCCAGCCATCTATGTCCTGTGGCATCCAACTTTGCTGTGATGAAGAGATAGGTGAGGGGGTTGTTGTCGGTTTTCACTGTGAACTCCGCCCCATACAAATAGTCTCTGAGTTTGTCAACTACCGCCCACTTAAGAGCCAGGAACTCCAACTTATGGGTGGGGTAGTTCTTTTCGGAGGGAGTCAGACTTCTGCTCACATACGCAACGGGCCTCAGTTGCTCTTCATGCTCTTGGTATAGCACTCCTCCCAAACCATCATGACTGGCATCTACATGAAGTTCATAAGGCTTTTTAGGGTCTGCGTAGGCCAGGACAGGGGCAGTGCTTAAGGTTTTCTTCAACATCTGGAAGGCATCCTCACACTTCTCGTTCCACTGGTCCTTGACTGACTCCCCTGGCTTTCTGGGGCCCAAGTCATCCTCTTCCCCCTCCGTCTTGAGCAGTTCGTTCAGAGGCCTGGCTATCCGAGCAAACCCCTCCACGAACCTCCTGTAATAGGAGCAGAACCCCAGGAAGGATCTGAGCTCTGTCACAGTGGTGGGCCTTGGCCAGGAGGTGACTGCCTCCAATTTCTCGGGGTCTGTGGCTACCCCATCTTCAGACACTATGTGCCCCAGATAGTTGACTGATGACTGATAGAATTGGCATTTTTCAGGTGAGAGCTTGAGTCCTTCCTCACTCAGTCTCTTCAAAACTTTCTCCAGCCTCTCTTCATGTTCTTCCAAGGTTCTTCCGAAGACAATGATGTCATCCAAGTATACTAAGACTTCGATGAGGTTCATGTCTCCTACAGTCTTCTCCATAAGACGTTGGAAGGTAGCTGGGGCTCAAGACAGACCTTGAGGCATCCGATCAAATTCAAAGAACCCTACTGGGGTTATGAAAGCCGTCTTCTCTTTGTCTTCTGGATGCATCGGGATTTGATAGTACCCGCTCTTTAGGTCCATAACACTGAACCACTTGGCTCCAGACAAGCTCTGCAGGGCATCCTCTATCTTCGGAGTGGTATACTGGTCGGGTAGGGTTCTCCTGTTCAGGGTCCTGTAGTCTATGCACAGCCTCAATGATCCATTCTTCTTTCTGACCACCACTATCGGGGAGGCATAGGGGCTTCTAGATTTTTGAATCACACCGGTTCGTTTTAGCTTGGCAAGCTGTTCCCTCAAGTCCTCGAGGTCTGCTAATGGAACTCGCCTGACTCTTTCCCTAAAGGGCTTGTCCTCCTGGAGGCAGATTCGATGGGTGGCACTTCTTGCACACCCCACATCGAACTCATCTTGGGAGAAGATCTTTTCCCACCTGGTCAACTGAGCCTTTGCTCTTTCTTTCCAAGCCCTGGGTAGGTTTGGGTTCTCCATGGAAAGTTTCTCCCACACAGTGCTTTCTCCATCTGTCTTCTCCACATCCGACAAAGCAACTGGGGTGGCAGGGCTCACCTGGCCCAGCAGCATCCTGGCTGGGATCTTCATGGAGCCACCTGTAGTATTCCTGACACTCACAGGTACCTTACAGTGGGCCTTCTTCAGGGCACTCAACGGGACCACTTCTGGGACTACTTCTAAGCCCGAATGTTCTCCCCTTGGGTCGGGTTCCAACATGACAAAGGGCCCAGGCTGCTCCCAAGTGAGTTTCACAGTGGCTTTCAAACAGGCCACTTCACCGGGCTGCAGCACTATTCCTTTTCTTCCCAGCCTCCAAACCTTCCCTACCCCCTCTTCTGGGGCCTTCTGTTCTAAGATCAGTCGTTGATAGGCTGTCTTCAACATTGGGTGGATCCCAGTGACTGTGGGGTCTTTCCCTTTTGTTAGAGGGGCCAAGAGTCTTCGGACCAGATCCGTGTTGGTCCCTATTATTAAGGAACTCTTGTTAGCTCCAGGCGGTCGGGGGCATACCACAGCTAAGGTATCAAACACTTCAGCCTTCCCGGCTATGGACGGGTCAAAAGCCAGTTTTATAGGCAGATAGCCATCATAAGGGAAACTCTCTGTCCCAATTCCCCATATCTCCAACTCTTCAATCTTCTGGATGGGTAGGTGACTTAGATGCTTGTCATAAAAGTCCCGGTACAACAGGGTCACTTGCGCCCCAGTATCCAATATGGCTCTTGTGTAGACTCCCTCCACTTGAACAGGTACTATCGGGGAGGGACCCACCAACTTCTCTGGATATCGCTTCGAAGGGGTCACTTTCCTTTGATCTTTGCATTTTCCTTTTGGACTTTCTTTCTTCCATTTCTCTTTAGACTTAAGTCTCTCTTGGGCCTGGTATGCATTGATCTCCCTCCTTTTGATGGGTGTAACTACCCGCTGAGGGACACTACTCCCTTTCTTTGGGGTGCGTTCCCTCTGAGGAACCTTGTGTTTCTTCTGAGGGCTCTTGTCCACTCTTTTCATGTGCTTCTCATTCAGTTTGGAGCTCACTGGAGATGATGGGCACCCGGGTGACTCCTTCACCGGGGCCCGTTGAAGTTTTCCGGCGGCTTGCGGTTATTCATCTTTTTTTTCTTTGGACTGGCACACACTTTGGCGAAATGGCCAGCTCCTCCACAATTGAAACAAATCACATCCCCCCAATCTTCCAGGGATGCGGGCGCTGAGGTGGTGGGAAACAGCTCCTTTCTCTGACTTTCCCTCTCTGGTTCCCTTGACTTCTTTTCCATCAGGGAGGTCAGCATTCCCAATACTTGGGACATCTGCGACTTCAAGGTATCCACCTCTGAGTCTCTTTCCAGGGTCATGGCCGTCCTGACGATCACCGGAGGAGGATTTACCGACTCAACTGGTTTGCTCCTCTTCTTCTCCTCCAGCATAGCTTCTTCCTCTCTGACTACTCGGATCAAGTCAGGGTACTAAAGGCTCTTCCCGTCCTGTCTTGTGCATAGCGCCAATGCGATGGGGTCCAAGGGCTGAGATCCTCTCATCACCTGCTGAACACGGGCCTCATCCACCTTCTGCGGATCAATCCCCTTCTTCAGGATCATCTTATGCAGGATCTTATCCAGGCGCCTCATGAACTCTGACAGTTTCTCTCCTGTCTTTTGGTAGCAGTGCTCCACCGAACACATTCTGCAGAATGTCCAGATAGTCCTGTGCATCACAGTCTGTCTTACTCATCTTGAGGTTGCGTATGGCCTCTAGCGCAGGCCACTTCAAGCTTTCAGCAATTCTCTGCTTCTTTCTGTGGTCTGGGACTTCCCATTCTTCTAAGGCCTGAGTGGCACCGTCTAACCACTCCTCAAACCCCTCTTTACCCGAAGGTACAGGTTTCCTTCCAGAGAATATTCTGAGTTTTCTGTATCCCGACATTTGGTAGTCTGTAGGATCCTTCTTACACTGGGCTACAATTTCCCCCAGGACTGCGCATAATTCTGCGCTGAGGGTGGCAGGTGGCGACCCGGGACTTTCCCTTTTCTCCCGTTTTTCTGCTTTTGGGGTGGGTGATGGAGATAGTTTCGGTGTCTGAAACCGTCCTCCTGGCTTGAGCGGCAGCGCGTGTATTATGCCGCGTACACACGATCATTATTCACGGCGGTTAAAAAACCGCCTTGAATAATGTCATTTAAAATGGGGGAACAGCTTGTTCCCCACACACGGTCGTTTTTCACGTAATTTTTTCTCTTGACGAGAAAAACGACCGTCTGTGGGCTCCGCGGCAGTGTTTCCCTATGGGAAACACTGCCGCGGAAAACATGTCGAAAAAAACGACGACAAAAATTAGAACATGTTCTAATTTTTCTCGTCGTTTTTAATGCCGTTTTTCTCGTCGAAAAAAACGACAAAGCCCACAGACTATCGTTTTTCTCGTCGAATGGGAAAAATTTTGTTTTTTTCGACGAGAAAAACGGCCGTGTGTACGCGGCATTAGGCTATAAGTCTGATCATCTATTGCTTCTACACTTGGATTCTTGAAATGCTCTGGGACTCCGTTCTTCCACTCTATTAGTGCGTGGGTCAGTGAAGAATTCGACCTGACATCCACCACCCATACCTTCTAGTGCGGGAACAGCGACATCACTAGCTGCTTCACCGCTTCTTCTTGCCAGATCCCTGGGAGTTCTATGACTACTACCCCGGCTGGATCTGTGCCGACCGCTTTGCACCACTGTCCTACTTCTAGTGGGTCCATGCTGGTACTTTTGGCGCGTTACTTGCTGCAACAGGATCCCGGACTCGAGAGCCCCCACGTGTAGCGCTACCCCCAGTTAAGAGAGCCGCTGGTTTGATTTCGGGCCCTGTATACAGCACCACCAACCCCCGGCAATCTTACTCGACCCACTCTGGCACAGCTAGTCTAGGGATTTTACTTATCACAATCAACAGTATTGCAAGGAGTAATCTCTTTGCAGTAAGACAACACACTGAGGCGAGAGATCAAATATAATAGTTTTACTTTTATATCAAAAGGCATAGGCAGAACAGAACACATGCAACTTGCTTACAGAGCCCTGTAGCAATAGGTGTAGCACACAACAATGGCCCAGCGCGGTAACCCACCGCGTGCAGCTATTATGGTGTACGCGCCCTGTGGCGCACTAAACAATATTCTATCTCCCCTCCCTGGTCAGGCCTGACATAGAAGAAATCTCAGTCTTTTCACTTAGTATTTCTTCGCTTGCAAACTTTCGGTGGTGCACTTGATGAAACAGTATTTGTAATCCACAAGTAGGCAGTCCCAAGGAACACTATACTGGAGACCCTTTAACTCTGTCCTGCTACTGGTCTCCTAATGGAACAACAAACAACGATAGGTGGGCCAAGGCAGTCTATAGGCCTAAACACGGTACAGTCTATTGGCTTGAGCAAGTGCTTGCTCACCACTCCGGACGCGATCCCAGTCCGGGACTTTCACCTGCTGTGTCTCCGCACACAGCGTCTGCAATGATCGGGTCCCCAATCCAACTGATGTCCTCACTCGATAAGTCTGGTGCCACCCAGGCTCCGCAGTGGGGTGGAAGGCTCTTCGGAAGTTGCGCAAGGCCCCAGGCTTCAGGCCTTGCACTGCAGCAGATCCGCACAGGAAGAAACTGTTGCTTGCAGCGCGGTGTCCAAAGAGGCCGAGCTCCGCCTCGCCTCCTTCTTTAATAGCCCCTCCCATGAGTCTCTGCGGTGGCCAATTGCACTCTGGGTGCCGAACGGGGTTCTGGGTAACGTAGTCCCGGGGCCTTAAAGGAGACCCCGCTACACAATTTATGTGATTATGTTATATGGATGGTTATTTACAAATTCACTCAGTGGTTTGGCTAAAGTAATTTACATGGATGCTGATGGAGCTGAGAACAAGGCTGTGGTGATGTCTGTTTAATGGGGATGAACAGGAAATAGAATGATGGGAGCCCTCTCCACTCTGATATCCCCCTGACTGATGCAGTATTTCAGTGTTTGGTTCGGATGCAGCATTATCTGTTCAAGGCCTGTATTCATTATTGTTCTGGTGAGTGTTAACCCCTAAGGGGTGTGTGCTCTCACGTGGTGGATCTGCAGGGTTGGTGGAAGGTGCACTCTACTTTCTTTAGGATCACCCATGGACATTATTTTGAAGCACTGAAAACCTACTGATATCTGTCTAAAGACTTTATGTGGTGTTGACCACTGTTACAAATCAACATTAGCGCTGTTTGTAGTATTGATCGATACAGATGACTGTTTTAATTTTTTTACTATTTTTATATAAAGTAATTTACAGTTTGAACCAAGAAACCTGGATCAGTTGATGACTTAATAATGAAAAAAATAAACTATAATGCAAATTATTTTACAGAAAATAGCTTCAAATGAGGGGCATTATGTAGCACAGTGTCTAAGATGAAAGATGAAAAGTATTATCTTATTGGCTGCTGTTAGGCTGGCCTAATGTGTACTTTGTAGCAACACGCATAAAACATACGTTTTACTGTACATTACTGCAAGGTATGTTTGGTGGTGCATTGTCATTCCATTCAATTGAACCCCAACAACCTTGCAAATGCTTCCCAGTGCAAGTGTGTTGAAGCAATAACAACAAACAGATAAGAACCAAAATGGTGTTGTTCTGTTCTCGCTACACATTTCCCTGTATGTAATTTGACATGCAGCCAAACCCCCTCTATTCTGCAATAAACCAGACTGAGTGTAACCTTAAAGCTTTATTAACATAACAGGGTTGGTGAAACTATTAAGAAAAAACAGATAAAATGTACACATAATCGGTATATGAAATATACAGAATATACAATAGACAATTAGGCTGTACATGGCAGTAAATAATTTATACCAGCGATGTTGCCATTAGCGAATGTAAAGAGATGCAAATTCCAATCCAACATATGCTCTCATAGCTGGTTCCTTCTCTCTAATCTCTAAAATGAAGTCTAAGCTCCCTGGATGCACCTGTTTTCTTTTTGTAGACTGAAACATAATGGGAACTTTATTAACGCTGAACATTTCTAGTTTCTGCAAAACTGTAAATTTACCACTGGTTCCATCTTGTGGTCAAATCTGATATTGCAGGCAAAACAACTGAAAGCGGAACTTCAGTCGTTTTTTCAACTTTACATCTATTACATTTTCTGCCCTTGTTGTTTTAACTTTGGATAGTTTTTTTTTTTTTTTTTCTGCCAGTAAATACCTTATACAGCCCATTTCCTGTTTCTTGTCTGGAAAAAAGCCAAGGCTTATGACATCATGCACAGCTCTCTCTCTCTCACTCTTGTGAGAGTTTGCCAGGAAGGGAGGGGGGATGAGTCATAAGAAGGCCAATGAGAGCTGCAGAGCTGGAAGTGTGCCTCTGTGTGTCTGTGTAAATCCAGGAAGAGAACAGGCAGCGGCTTCAGCTGCCCACAGTTAAAATTATTGCAGCCAGACTTAGTGGAGGGAGATTTCTGCAGCATATTTGGCAAGTACAGACTCACAGTATATATAAAATATTATGCAAAGTGGTTGGAGGGAAGCTTCAGAATGGCAAAGATGCTTTTATTACAAATTATGTGAGCAAACTGCAGTTACTCTTTAAAGCACAGTTCCACCCAAAAATGGAACTTCCGCTTTTCGGAACCCTCCGGTGTCACATTTGGCACCTTTCAGGGGGAGGGGGGAAGCAGATACCTGTGTAATACAGGTATTTGCTCCCACTTCCGGGCATAGATACCCTCGGGTGGCTCGGGTATCTACGCCACTTTCTTCGTCGTCCCCGCTGTCTTCTGGGAGACACACAGGTCCCAGAAGACAGCAGGGACCAGTGAAATTGCGCAGCGCGAGTCGCGCATGCGCAGTAGGGAACCAGGAAGTGAAGCCGCAAGGCTTCACTTCCTGACTCCCTTACCGAAGATGGCGGCGACAGCACATGAGAGCCGAGTGATAGATCGGCTTCAGGTGCCGACATCACGGGCGCTCTGGAAAGGTATGTATCCGTACTTTAAAAGTCAGCAGCTGCAGTATTTGTAGCTGCTGACTTTAAAAAAAAAAAAAACGGCGGACCTCCGCTTTAATGGCTATTCAGAGGATATACAGGATATAGGGGATAGCAGCTTTTTGTATATAGTATGAACTTAATGGATATCCTGCCGGAGGCAAAACAGTGCTTCCCAAGCTTTAAAGTGGAGTTCCACCCAATTTTTTTACTTTTTTTTATTCCACTCCTCACCCCCTTACATGCCACATTTGGCATGTAATTTTTTTGGGGGGGGGAGTGGGGGCTTCAGTAGGAGTGGGACTTCCTGTCCCACTTCCTCCTTCTGCCCTGGAGCCGCCTAGGCGATACGTCACATCGCCTTGTGGCGGCTCCTCCCTGTAGGCGATCACCTGGGACGTGACAGGTCCCAGGCGATCGCCTGTCCACTCACAGAGCGCTGCGCCATTTGCGCATGCGCAGTGAGTGCCCGGCCGTGAAGCCGAAAGCTGTCACGGCCGGGTGCCCACACTGTGAATGGACGCGCCGGCGGAGGAGGGGGGAGAGGAGCGGAGCTCCAGGCGGCGCGTCGCTGGACAGTGGAGCAGGTAAGTGTATGTTTATTAAAAGCCAGCAGCTACACTTTTTGTAGCTGCTGACTTTTAATAAACATAAAAAAAGGGTGGAACTCCCCTTTAACTACTTGCTTACTGGGCACTTAAACCCCCTTCCTGCTCAGGCCAATTTTCAGCTTTCAGCGCTGTCACGCTTTGAATGACAATTGCGCGGTCGTGCGACGTGACTCCCAAACAAAATTTATGTCCTTTTTTTCCCCACAAATAGAGCTTTCTTTTGGTGGTATTTGATCATCTCTGCGGTTTTTATTTTTTGCGCTATAAACAAAAAAAGAGCGACGATTTTGAAAAAAACACAATATTTTTGACTTTTTGCTATAATAAATATCCCAATTTAAAAAAAAAAAAATTCCTCAGTTTAGTCCAATACGTATTCTTCTACATATTTTTGGTAAAAAAAAATTGCAATAAGCGTTTGCTTGGTTTGCGCAAAAGTTATAGCGTCTACAAAATAGGGTATGGTTTTATAGCATTTTTATTAATAATTTTTTTTTACTAGTAATGGCGGCGATCAGTGATTTTTATTGTGACTGCGACATTATGGCGGACACATCGGATACTTTGGACACCATTTTGGGACCATTGTCATTTTTACAGCGACCAGTGCTATAAAAATGCACTGGTTACTGTAAAAATGACACTGGCAGGGAAGGGGTTAACACTAGGGGGCGAGGAAGGGGTTAAATGTGTAACCTGGGAGTGATTACTACTGTGTGGGGGAGGGGACTGACTGGGGGAGGTGACCGATCTGTGTCCCTATGTACAAGGGACACAGCATTGGTCTCCTCTTCCTGACAGGACGTGGATCTGTGTGTTTACACACACAGATCCACATCCTTGTCTGTGTACCAGCCGATCGCGGGTACCTGGCGGACATTGCGGCCGCCCAGCACGCGCATCGGCATCTCAGTGATGCGCCGGGCGCGTGCGCGCGCCACCTGTGGCGCTCGCGTGCCCCCCAGTGGCCGAAATAGCCGAGGCTGTCTGTTGACGGCCTCCCGGGATTTCTAGAGCCACCTTGAGGCCGTCATTTGTACATGGCCCGGCTCTCAAGTGGTAAAGTGCAATCAAAATTGTTTTTGTTTTTTTACCTTAACCTGCCTAGCGGTATTCCTGAGTCTGGCTCGGGGTGAAGTTTCAGCACCAAAAGCGGTAACCCCGAGCCAGACTCGGGATTGCATCGCAGTGATCCAGGCAGAGTTACTTACCTTGTCCCCTGGATCCTGCGATGCCTCCCCGCTGTGTGATCGAGCTGTCTCCTCGCTCAATTCACACAGTGCCTGAGTGCCGCCGAGCTCCGTTCCCTGCGACGTCACGACGCACGGGGGCGGAGATCGCCGCCAAATTCAAAAAAGTTAAAACACAATACACATACAGTATACTGTAATCTTACAGATTACAGTACTGTATGAAATAATTACACACACCCTTTGTCCCTAGTGGTCTGCCCAGTGTCCTGCATGCACTTTTATATAATAAAAACTGTTCTTTCTGCCTGGAAACTAGAGATTGTCCATAGCAACCAAAAAGTGTCCCTTTATGTCAAAAGTGGTTTTAGACCAGCTAGAAAACAGCGATAATAAATTAGAATTACTCGCAGAATTGAGCGATAGCGATTTGTGGGGAAATTCGTCATCAAACACTGAAAAACACTTTTATTATTATTTATTATTTGTTATAATTATTTTATAGTTATTTATTTTATTATAATGTATAATTTTGTTTTTTGAACTTTATCATACCCGGGATGTCTACTAGACTCTGGTTTGGACAGATTTAAGTGAGTTATTCCTAAGAATTACAGGCCTGCAATATAAAACGCCAAATTTCCATGCAGAATAATGGTACCGCTTTCAGCACCTAAAATCTGCCAGAATCATACCGCCAGGGAGGCTAATGCAATCTCTGCATTAACGTAAAAAACCTTCTGAGTGCAGCCCCCCCCCTTCATACTTACCTGAGCCCCGATCTCGATCCAGCGCTGTGCATGATCTCCACTCTCTCCTTCTTCGGAGGCTCAGGGACAGCAGCGGGAGTCTTTGGCTCCCTCTTCTGTCAATCCCAGCCAGTAAGGAGGGAGCTGGGGGCAGGGCCGCCCCATGCTCTGTGTATCAATAAACACACAGAGTGTGGCTTGGGATCAAGCCCGCATGTGTGTCCCCATGGCAAGCAACTTGCTATGGTGGGCACTTAGCTAGGGAGGAGCCAGGAGTGCTGACAGGGGGACCCAAGTTGAGGCGGATCGGGACTGCTCTGTGCAAAACCATTGCACAGAGCAGGTAAGTATGAAATGTTTGTTATTTAAAAATAAATATGGGTTTACAATCACTTTATTGCAACACATGTTAACATGAAAATTGTAATACTAGTCTGTAATAGGCGTCCAAGCCTTCTGATATGAATGGTTCTTCCGCCTTCTGGTTTCCCGGCTATGGTGTCTGGAACACAAAGCGCATTTAAGCCGCTCAGGTATATAAGGTGTTTTTGTCATGACTTTGCAACGCCCCTGACATCGTCTTTTGATGGCAAAACACGTTGGGTGGAGCCTCAGCATGTAGCGTCACCATGCAACGCTGCCATCTCTTTGGTTGGAAACGTATGCATTCTCATTACCATGCTATTTTAACCAGAAAACTATGTGAATGGAACTTTTAATGATATACTACAGTATAAGAGTACTTTTTCCTTTGAGCTGTGCATATGTGAAGAGTTTGTGAGGCCATTCTTGCTGGGAGGAGGTCTAGCCGATCCTTTCATTTGACCGATCAGATTCCTTTTTTACCTGGGTTATTATCTGCGCTGTTTGACCGCCTATAATAGGGGTCAACTTCATCCGGTAAGAGGCTGTGTGTGTCACTGTGGGTGGTGGAGGATCTCTCTCTTGGTCACATTTGGATTGCATTACTTATTTCACTTGGATAAAGAATGGACTTTATATTCACCTGGATGTAATCTGCATCTATCAGTGCTACACTTCCTTGTTTTAATGTATTTGTGTTTGCAGCCAGCAAAATTGTTAGCAGATACTTGATTTAGACAATTTTTTCTTTAAGGTGGGTTATTTAAATATTTTTCATCACATGTTACCATGATGCAGTAAAGTACCGACACATACAGTATGTGAAATGTGCTCTAGCAACATGAACTGTTCTTTGTACAAATACTTTCATAGACAGTGCTCAGTATGCCTTAGGACCCACATTTCTGTGTATGCAGTAAAGCCTTTTTTTGCCCTTTTTTGTTCATTCATTATGCAAATTGAGGGTAAAACATACAAAATAAGGACTTCCCATGGTGCAGGTGTTCTAAAACCATAAGATATTATAATATATATGCTTTTACAATGATACAAACCAACAAAGTGTATGCATTTTATTGCTGGCAAATAGACCAGTGTATTTGGACCCTTATAAAAAGCCAACACTAACCTAGGTACTTCAAACTGAAAAAATGATGACAAAGAGGTTACCTTCAGTGGACAGTACATATCAAAATAGCTAGATGATCCAAAGATATGGGCAGAAATAATATTACTTCCTTTATACCTTCTGTACTGCCTTTGGAAGTGTAAGTTTGTTGACATGTTCTAAATCATGTAACTCCTTCAAGTAATAAATGAAAATCTGTAACCTATTCTATGATTTGTCTTATGATGTACAAAGTATATTATTTGTTTTGTTTGTAAAAAATGAATAAACTTACCTGTTAAAGCGAAGCTCCACCCAGAAGGGGAAGTTCAGATTTAAGGCCTCCATTGCCCCTCCTCTTCAACTAATGCCACTTTTTTTGGGGTGGAAGGAGCCTAATGCCGCGTACACACAATTGGAAATTCCGACAAGAAAAGTCTGATTTGAGCTTTTGGTCGGAAATTCCGACTGTGTGTAGGCTCCATCGGAATTTTTCTGTCGGAATTTCTGAGAGCTGGTTCTCAAAAGTTCTTGGAGGAAATTCCGATCGTCTGTATGCAATTCCGACGAGCAAAAAAACTACGCATGCTCGGAATCAATTTGACTCATGCTCGGAATCATTGAACTTAATTTTTCTCGGCTCGTTGTAGTGTTGTACGTCACCGCGTTCTTGACGGTTGGAATTTGGTGTGACCGTGTGTATGCAAGACAAGTTTGAGCCAAGATTCCGTCGGAATAAAATCCACGGTTTTCTTGTCGGATATTCCGATCATGTGTACGCGGCATAAGCGATCCGACTGGAAGTTCTCCTCTCCTGCTCCCTCCCTGCAGTCTTCTGGGACATGTCACAGGTCCTAGAAGACTGCAGGACTATTCTCAATGCGCAGCGCAACTCACACATGCACAGTGGACACCTGGCTGTGAAGCCATAGGCTGTCACAGCCAAGTGCCCACAGTTGAAATGCCAGCACCGGGGAGAGAAGCCCGTGGGAAGGGACGTCTTGGGTGAGCACATCGCTGGATCCTTGGACAGGTGAGTGTGTGTTTAATAAAAGTCAGAAGCTACACTTTTTGTAGCTGCTGACTGTTAATAAACAGAAAAATGACTGGAGCTCCTCTTTTAAACAAAAATTCCATGATCTGTATAGAAAGATTTGTGCATAGCATTCCCTGAAGATATATCAGAAGTAAAATGTTGAAAAGTTAGGCAAACTTGCCCATCTGTCATGTAGATCTTTCGTAAGCAACTACAAGACCAGGCAAGCAATGGGATGACTTGTTATGGGGAACTAGCACAACCAAACTGAAATGTCAGCATTCTCTAACTTGGAAGTATTGGTTGTTTGTGACCACACACGGAGAGAATCCCATCCTGCAGCAAAATAAGATACTGTATTTGGAGAAAAAAATATATATGAGCGTAAATATTTCCCCATCTATAGTGTGATAGAGCCCTTAGCTAGTAGTGTGTACAGTGATGTGAGGGCCAAAACCTGCCTAACAGGCAAGAAAACAGCAAATAAAAATGACATAGCCCAGAATTCTCTGTGATGCGCATGCATCCACAGTGACGTGATGGCTTCCGGCTCCGTCCAACGCATTTCGTCAGAAATGCTGTCATCAGGGCAGAACCGGAAGCTGTCACAGAGAATTCTGGGTTATGTTGTTTTTCAATGCTGATTTCAAGTGGGACATTTTGTAAGTGGTTTTAACCAGTCTTAATAAATTGTTTAACCGGATTTACACTATGAGAAGCGTTATTTGAAATTTTTTACATGATTAATGCCTGGAGTTGGAGAGACTTGTAAGGAGGAACCACTCTGAAGTAAGAGATCATTCCATAGGCTGCTGAGCTAGGGAATATTCAACTAAATTTGTTTGATTTTCCCCTCACATTCAGGTCCAATGACAATGGTCACCAAGACATTTAGAGAGAATCAATCTTCGCAGCAGGGACACATACAGCAATAAAATTCTAAAATGGTTGTTAACTTTTCCCCACGCTATCAAAAACATCCTTAAAATGGGTTTAGCAACATTTTAACATAGGCTGTCACTGTAAAGATTAGTACATTGGTAATACATTGATGACTTCAGCTAAATATGGAGAAGCCAAGCAAGCTGTCTGCAGAATATGCTGATAGTAGGACCTCACTCTATAAATAAAATCAAATAAAGCTCTAACGTTTGCTTTTAGAAGTTGGCTGCATTTTAGGAAGTTGTGAAATACGTTTTCAACATATTTCCAGTATTTTGACAGTTGTGGACCGGACCAAAAAGCGTCAGCAGTTTTTTCCAAAGATAGATAACTCTTCTCATGGTAATATATACCATCTGTAAATTATTAATATATGTTTATTTAATCTAAAATTTTAGAAACAATTAGTGCATTATCTGTTCAAACCAAGCTGAACTCAAAAATGCTCTTCTTAAAGGGAACGAATAGCATTTTGGTATATATTTTCTTTTGTTATTTATTATGATCAGGGTCACAAATTATAAACATAGAAAAGAATGATGAAACACAAGCTAAGCTGCTTTTCTGAAAAGAGCTTTCCATTTACAGAGCTGGATAGCTGAAGATCAAAGTACATACTCAGCTGAATGAGTCAGAGGAGTGACTCATCACCCATCTCTCTGCTCTAAATCGTTCCATTCAGAGACATTCAAAAAAGGAAAAATGGGAAATTTTGGGGAAATTCACTGTCATTGAAACAAGGAATATTCTTGCAATGAGGACACCTGTTCCAGGGACAACAGTCTAAAAGGGACTTTTTCACTTTCAATGGGTTTTTATTGAGTTGTCAGAATATAGTTATTGCAAAGTGTAAGCAACAATGTAAAGAAGCAGAGTAATAAAACCACTACAAATTTACAAAGGACATAGTCACCAATAACACTAAAGCCTCGTACACACGATCGGACTTCCATCAGACTTTTCCGTGGATTTTGGTCTGAAGGGCGTTGGCCGTGAACTTGTTCTGCATACAGACGGCCCAACATTTTCAGCCAACATACACCAAACCACGTGGTTTTTCAGCTCTTTACCGCCACCCTTTGGGCAACTTCTGCTATTGTTGGCTGGTGTTGAAGTTCCGAGCATGCGTGTTTGTACTTTGGATGGACTTGTATACACACGATCGGATAATCCGACGTAACAGATTTATTGCCAGACAGTTGGTGAGCATGAACAGCCAACATTTGTTGTCGTTAATTCAGCCAAAAATTGTCTGATGGAGCATAAACACGGTCGGATTAACCGACACAACACGTCCATCAGACAAAACAAAAGATCAAGTCTTCTGGACAGCAGCACTCCAATAAAAAGCCTTTATTATGTAAAATCTTCAAAAATCCAAATACAGCACAGCAAGTCACAAAATTCTGGTTAGAGCTGACTAGTTTCACACTTTCTTAGTGTTTAATCATCGCTATGATTAAACACTAAGAAAGTGTGAAACTAGTCAGCTCTAACCAGAATTTTGTGACTTGCTGTGCTGTATTTGGATTTTTGAAGATTTTACATAATAAAGGCTTTTTATTGGAGTGCTGCTGTCCAGAAGACTTGATCTTTTGTTTTGCCTGAAATTGCATTGCCTGCACCCTTGGCTGTTGGGAGGAGATAGTCACCTGAAGGACGTCCACACCTGAGCGGTTTCTGTTTTTGTACTTCCATCAGACACTTATGGCCATAAAATTGGCTCGTACACACGATCCAATTTTATCCAACACAATTCCAATCCACCCACTGCTTGTAGGATTGGCTAGGGAGTATCGTCCACTCCCACTTTCTCAGGTATTTATGAGCAAAGAGTACAGCAGGGATATGCAATTAGCGGACCTCCCGCTGTTACAAAACTACAAGTCCCATCATGCCTCTGCCGCTGGGTGTAATTTTTGTGGCTGTCAGAGTCTTGCTATGCCTCATGGGACTTGTAGTTTTGCAACAGCTGGAGGTCCGCTAATTGCATATCCATGGAGTACAGCATATGTTTGCTGCACAGCCATGCTAGTCATCTTGATAGTAAGAACTAGAGAGGGGCCTCTTCTTGGTAAGTCTGCTGTTGGATATTGAACTTATATCTTCCCTTCTGTTTACTCTCACATCTCCCTCTCTTTCCGTGCTATCCTGCACGGCTTTTTTAATGTATTGGGAATTGTTTGCTTCTCTCAGGGGATGTTCATCCCCTTGGTGATCCAATCCATTCTAAATATACATCAAATCCTTGTGCCCATTAGATCTGCGCCCTCCTGGTCCTCTTGTCAGCCCCTGCGAGCGCTGGTTTGCCGCTACAGCCGTATGATCGAGCCCGCCCTGGCCACCCTTTCAACCTTGGAATATACCATAGTTACTTATGATAAGAAACGAAATATGAGGTAAATGGTTTCACCTTTGGTAACTACCATTGGAACTCAGTGAACTGCAGGACTGGGTATCCCCTCTATTTTTTCTGCAATGATGTTGTGCAATATCATGTCTTCAAGGAACATTTAATTTGTGAGTATTAAACACTAGAGATTTTTTATTATGCAATTTCAGCCTCTTTGAAATTAATTAGAATTACTTTATTCATGATTACTTAAATACCTAGTTACTTATATACATATACTTCCTTTTCAAATAGAAATATATCAGCATGCTCCTACTTTAAAAACCCAAGAAGAAGGAAATAAACATGCCAGAAACAGAAAAATCTTTTTGGCGTCATCCGAAACATGTTGGGTTTGTTGTGACCACAATTCTTACTTTACTTTGATGTTCAGAAGTTTAGTGTGTTGACAACTAGTAGCAGCTGTATTAAATTTTTTTTGTTCCATTCAATGTTTTAAATGTTCATGTGTATATATATTTTTCTATATGGAATATAATTTGTACTTTTTTACTTCTTTGTATCTTCTCTTGTAAATCCTGTTCTGTTTCTTGCCCATACTATTCCTGGGGCATCCCCTACATACAATTTCCAATTTGGGATGTGGCAAGATCCTTCAGGGTCTTTCTTGAGTTAGTTTCTCTTCCTCTAACCAATTTTTCATCAACAACTGGCCAGAATGTGTTGCTAAATCCAGTCCATAAGAATAGTCAGCTTTGGAGAAAAGGCCAAAGGAATAAAGAGATCTCCTCATCCAGGAGGTGAAAAAAATAACTATTAGGAAAGAATAGAGAAAAAGAGGACAGAAGGAGACAGGGGGAGAAGGAGGACAGCAGGGGACATCAAGGACACCCAGACCAGGACCCTGGGTTCAACCTGTCAGGAATGAATAGCTTGCTATGGGTATCGAGGAGTGGGTGTATTGTATTCAAGGAATATATCGAGAGGAATTTCTTATGTGTGCCAAAAAAAAACTGGTCTGTTTTCTTTCGAGGAGGATTCCATCCACACAGCATCAGACTTCCTCAAAAGGGGAGATCTGTTTCTTCCAAGCGTTTGCTACAGTTTGTTTTGTTGTTAGCATGACTTAAGTCACTAGTTTAAATTGAAGTTTGGTGAGTCCCGAAGGTTTAAGATAAGGTAAAACTTACCAGGGATCTCTGTGAAAAGAACAATAAGTAATAAAGTCTGTGAACATTTAAGGACCCTCGTCCAAAATTTTGTGAGCATAGGACAGGTCCACCAAATGTGTAAAATATCACCTGGGGCCTCACAGCCACAAAATCATGTACCACAGTGAGAGGGGATGTAGGAGGGGATTTTTCCTTTATTTGATGAGATCCCCTCTCACTTGCTGTTTTGTCACTCCATGGCAAGAAGTATGGGAAATCTGAATCCTCTCCACAAAAATAACAAACAAACTGCCTAACAGAATAAAAAAGAATAAAAAACTTGTGTGATAATTTTGTGCAACCTTAAAATGAATAATCAACTTAAAAATAATATAAATAATAATCAATAGATCTGTCACAATGGTACTGATGTGAGCTCACAGGCGAGCAGGTGACACGGGATCCCCCAGGGCGTGGAATCTAAGGGCCAGCCGGTATTCTGCCAGGGACCCCCTCACGAGGGGTTTGGGCTTAGCTGCGATCTGACCCCAGGTCACGACCCCCAGGTTCACCCTGCTCGTGAGGAGAGTACCAGAAGACACTGTAAGACCCGGATGGATGGATGAAGCAAAGAAAAGCCGTATAGCAAGCCAAGGTCAGGGCGGGCTGCAGACAACGTAATCAGGAGAACTAGCCGATTTGGTACACAAGAGATCAGTTCACGAGAAGTCAGGTAAGCAGGTTACAGGAAGGGTGCTCAGAAACAAGTAACCAGAAACTGGTCTGAGTGGAATTTAAATAGCGAGGCACATGGGAGGCTGGACAGGAAGTAGCAGGAAGGAAGGATATATTAAGCAACAGGTGAAGCTGGCGACACCCATAGCTGCAGAGTGTAGCCAGAGCTGAACACAAACTTGTGGAACAACAGGTGCCAGCCGACCTACAGCAGTAAAGGTAAGACACAGATCAGCTATGCAGCTGATCTGTGACAGTACCCCCCGGCTTACGAGGTCCCCCTACACGTCTGGGGGCTGGCTTGGAAGGAAATTTCTGATGAAATCTGGTCACCAAGCGTGGGGCTGAGACATCTGCAGCAGGAACCCAAGACCTCTCCTCCGGGCCATAGCCCTTCCAATCAAACAGAGTAGCTTCCCTCGGGAGTATTTGGAGTCCAATATTTCTTTAATCTCATACTGATCCATGGTATCAGCCACAGGAGCGGGGCGAGAAGAAGGGCGAGAGAAGCGATTGAGGACCAGTGGCCTGAGCAGGGAGACATGGAAGGCATTGGGGATCCTGAGATGAGAGGGCAGACGGAGCTTGAAAGCAACTGGATTGATCTTGTAAGGAAAGGTTCCATCCGCTGGTAATATTTATCATCTGGCGTGCAGTACTGAGGTCCACCAGCAGGTGTTTCCTGGCAGTTTTGAACTGTCAGGGGAACTTCTCTCTGCTGGTGTTATGTCATCCTTGGGCCGCAGTACTGGCGTTCACCAGCGGATGGATCCTGGCAGTGTGGTGCAGATGTTACTTCCTGCAATCAGGGGTCACCTGAGCCTGTTAGCAGGTATAATATAAATACCCGGCAAGTGCACACACACACTGCCCTGGTATCGTCCTCGTGCCCTGATCTGTACCTGCTGCCTGTTTACCTGAACCTGTTTCTGAATCTGCTATCTGGAGTTCCAGATCCTGTCTCCCTGTCCTGACCCATCCATTCATCCTCTCCCTGTCCTGTGTTCCTTACCCCATCTGCTGATCTCCCTGTGTATGACCTTGGCCTGGCTAACGTTTATGTTTCTGGAATATCCCTTTGTCCATCTGCCTACCTGCTGTGTATGACCCTGGCCTGGCTATTGTTTATGATTCTGGCATTTCCCATTTATTGCACATATCTGTCTGTTGTTATTTGTGGGTCTCTGTCTGTTGGTTGGTTTGTTGCACTGTATCATATTGGAGGTGGTTATACTTATATTATTCACTCACCTAAATAAATCTTTATATTTTCACTTATATGTGTTTGGTGTTCCTCTGTTGCTAGCCACACAGTTCTGGTCACACCTGGTACATGACAGATCTGATGGAGAATGGGAAAGGGACCAATGAAGCGAGGGTCAAATTTCATTGAGGACACCCGGAGTGGGATGTGCTTGGTAGAGAGTCAGACTCTATCGCCAGGTAGGAACTTAGGAGCTGGACGGCGATGACGATCTGCTGCTGTTTTATGCCTGGAAGCAGCCAGATGAAGATTCTTAGAGACATCTGCCCAGATTGAGTTGAAGGTCCTTTGGGTTACAACTGCTGCTGGTACAAGGGGAGAAATGGGAACAGGGATGGGAACATATGGATGCTGCCCATAAACAGTGAAGAAGGTAGATTTTCCAGAACTGGCATTGGAGTGTTGGTTTAAGGCAAACTCTGCCCAGGGCAAAAGGTCCACCCAGTCATCTTGGTGGGCTGAGATGAAGGCACGGAGAGAACGTTCTACATTTTGATTGACACGTTCCGTTTGCCCATTGGACTGGGGATGAAAGGCAGAAGAAAGATCTAATTTAATCCCACTGGATTTGGCCAAAGCTCTCCAAAACCGAGCAGTAAATTGAACTCCTCTGTCAGAGACGATATGTGAAGGCATCCCATGAAGACGAAAGATCTCCTTAATGAAAGTTGTGGCAAGACTGGGAGCAGAAGGTAGGCCTGGGAGAGGGATCAAGTGACACATTTTGGAGAACCGATCCACCACTACCCAGATGACTGTAGAACCTGTTGAGGGGGGCAGATCCGAGATAAAATCCATGGAAATACAGTGCCAAGGTATATCAGGAACTGGTAAGGGCAGAAGCAACCCAGCTGGGGCAGACGTGGAAGACTTGGATAGTACACAAACCGTACAAGCTTGAATGTACTCTTTGACATCCTTACGAAGAGAGGGCCACCAGTAATGACGCTAAAGAAGGTCACAAGTACGAGGTATAACAGGATGTCCAGAGAACTTGGAGTCATGGGCCCACGCAAGGAGTTTGGGACGAAGTGCGGGATCTACAAACGTTTTTTTTTACCTGGGGGAGGCTGCATAGATCGGAGCTGAGTAGTGGCTAGAATTCGATGCGGAGGGATGATGGGACCAGGATCTAGGTGATTCTCAGAATCATTGACATCGAATGACCTGGATAAGGCATCGGCAGGAAGGTTTTTGGCACCAGGACGAAAGGTAATGTTGAAGTTGAAACGGGCGAAAAAGAGGGCCCAGCGAGCTTGGCGTGGGTTCAAGTGTTTTGCGGATTGTAAATACTGCAGGTTTTTATGATCAGTATAGATGGTGATGCAATGGGGAGAACCCTCTAGTAGATGTCGCCATTCTTGAAGAGCTAGTTTAATAGCCAGTAGCTCATGGTCCCCAATGGTATAGTTCTTTTCCGCATCAGAAAACTTCTTGGAAAATAATCCGCAAGGCTGAGACTTGCCCTTCTGAGCTTGGAGTAGGACGGCACCGACTCCTACTTGGGAGGAATCAACTTCCATAGAAAAGGGTTTCATAATGTCCGGACGTAGGAGAATTGGGGCGGAGAGGAAGGCTGCCTTGAGTTTGTGGAAAGCATCAATGGCTTCAGTGGACC
The DNA here is from genome assembly GCA_029206835.1 of Rana muscosa. Lineage (NCBI taxonomy): Eukaryota > Metazoa > Chordata > Amphibia > Anura > Ranidae > Rana > Rana muscosa. Next base: position 1,028,693,613 of record CM055116.1, read on the forward strand.
AGAGCCTGGCATTGACACCCTTGCGGGTGAGAGATGTAATAGGGGCCACTAAGGTGGAGTAGTTACGAATGAATTGGCGATAGTAATTGGTGAAGCCCAAAAGGCGTTGGGTGGCTTTAAGACCAGAGGGCTGGGGCCACTCAGAGATGGCCCGAAGTTTGGCTGGGTCCATGAGGAGGCCCTGTGACGAGATTATGTAGCCCAGAAATGGAACTTGTGTTTGTTCAAATAGGCACTTCTCCAATTTAGCATGTAGGCAATTGTCCCATAGACGCTGTAGCACAGCTTTCACATGGAGACGATGGGTCAGTAAGTCTGGTGAGAAAATAAGAATATCATCCAGATATACAATAACACAGACATACAGAAGGTCGCGGAAGATCTCATTAACCAAATTTTGGAAAACAGCTGGGGCATTGCATAAGCCAAAGGGCATCACAAGATATTCATAATGTCCGTCCCTGGTGTTAAATGCGGTCTTCCACTCGTCTCCTTCCCAGATTCTTATTAAATTGTAGGCCCCTCTAAGATCCAATTTGGTAAAAATATGAGAACCTCGCAGTCTATCAAAGAGTTCTGAAATTAAAGGAAGAGGGTACCGGTTCTTCACGGTGATGGTGTTAAGGCCCCTGTAGTCGATGCATGGACGGAGTGAACCATCTTTTTTTCCTACAAAGAAAAACCCGGCTCCGGCAGGCGAGATGAATTTCCTGATGAAACCCTTTTGCAGGATTTCCTGTATGTATTCAGACATGGCTTGTGTCTCTGGAATAGATAGAGGGTAGACTCGGCCTCAGGGAGGAGAGGTCCCTGGTAACAGATCAATGGAGCAGTCATAGTCTCTGTGAGGAGGAAGGCGATCAGCGGACTTTTTGCAGAAAACATCTCGGAAGGACTGATATTGGAAGGCAAAATGGAAGTTGTGGAGGTTTCAGCCAGAGGAATGGAAGGAGTTGGAAGTACCTTGGAAACGCATCGTTACTGACACTGAGGACCCCAAGCCAATACTTGTCCAGAGTTCCAATCAAGATTCAGGGAGTGTTTCTGCAACCATGGAAGACCCAGAATGATGGGACTGGAGGATTTAGGCAGAATTAGGAAAGAGATTTCCTCACAATGCAAAACCCAAATGCGTAACGCCATAGGAGGGGTTTTAAACCGGATGGGGCTCATTGTCAAGAAGGAGCCATCTACTGCAGTCACGGAGAGGGGTATAGCCAGGGCAACAAAGGAAATGCCCAACTCGTAAGCCAAAGATTGTGCAAAGAAATTACCAGCTGCTCCAGAGTCCACGTATGCAGAGAGTTGCATTTTTAGCCCAGTGGATAGACATGGGTAGGGTGAAACGAGAGAAGCTGACAGAATTAAAGGATCGGTCTAGATCACCTCTCTCCGAGTGACCTAGACCCTGGAGTTTCCCGGACGAGCTGGACAGGAGTTCAAAAGATGTCCTTTATCGCCACAATAAAGGCACAAGCCTAAACCCATGCGCCGGGCACGTTCCTCTGGAGTTCGCCCAAGCTGCATAGGTTATAACAAAGTTTCAAAGGTTGATGTCAGGAAAGGTTCCATCCGCTGGTGGCATTTATTATTTATCTTGCAGTACTGTGGTCCACCAGCAGGCGAGCAGGTGACACCGGATCCCCCAGGGCGTGGAATCTAAGGGCCAGCTGGTATTCTGCCAGGGACCCCCTCACGAGGGTTTGGGCTTAGCTGCGTGCTGACCCCAGGTCACGACCCCCAGGTTCACCCTGCTCGTGAAGAGAGTACCAAAAGACACTGTCAGTCCCGGATGGATGGATGAAGCAAAGGAAAGCCGTATAGCAAGCCAAGGTCAGGGCGGGCTGCAAACAACGTAATCAGGAGAACTAGCCGATTCGGTACACAAGAGATCAGTTCACGAGAAGTCAGGTAAGCAGGTTACAGGAAGGGTGCTCAGAAACAAGTGTTGCTCAAGCAACCAGAAACTGCTCTGAGTGGAATTTAAATAGTGAGGCACATGGGGGGCTGGACAGGAAGTAGCAGGAAGGAAGGATATATTAAGCAACAGGTGAAGCCGGCGACACCCATAGCTGCAGAGTGCAGCCAGAGCTGAACACAAGCTTGTGGAACAGGTGCCAGCCGACCTACAGCAGTAAAGGTAAGACACAGATCAGCTCTGCAGCTGATCTGTGACAAGATCAATCTTAATGCAGTAAAGGTAATTGATCTATGCAATAATGGGTTTAGTACATTTAAACTATCTCTTTCAAACACAATTAGGAAAAAATCTACTATAATGAAAATATTGCATGACCCCAATGTATTTAAATATCCAATCACAAAAACCGCAAAACTTGAAACCTGACATTTGATAAAAGAATACTGATGTTGTTGTAAAATAATCGGCTTTAATTGATAGCTTGGTAAAATTTCATATTTGTTCAGAAATGCACGTAAGCAAATTTTGTAGAACTACTACTTACTTGACCCAGTTGAGGATTTGTGGCTACAGTGGGCATATATTAAGTGACTACACTACAATTACTAGAGTTAGTGACCCTTTTAAATGCTCACTGTTGGCATGATTCTGGCTTCTTTTTATTAATTTGTTTTAAGTGTTACTTTCCTATACTGTGCTAGCAGATGAGCAAATCAAATGTCCAAGTGGGCCAACAGTTTAATTGCATCCTGTGTGAAATGCAAGACTTTGTGGAAAACAACTGGACTTACTTACGATATTGGAAAATATGACTGAGCTGGAGAGTATCACTAGAATTAGTCTTAGCAAAAGTTTAGGTACAAAAAAAAAAGCTTAAGAAAGCAAAATAAATCAGTACAAGTACCACAGAACGCTTGGCAGGTAGTTGTCTACAGAATTACACACAGGGGAACCCTGCTTATGTGACTAATGTTCAACATACTCCTTTTCATATAAACACTGCAAAAGAGTTTCAAGGCAAGCAAATCCACTTTGATTGGTTAATAAATCTAGTCAATAAATCAGCATAAACTCAAACAAATAATGCCTAAACTAACATGAAAATTTGTAGTTTACACAAAGTTTGTCAATATGCAGATTTCAAATTACGATATAACATTAAAACGTATTTAAACCCAAGAACAAACTTTTAATTTATTGCAGTTTATTAGTCTTTAGATGTAGTGGCTGCATTCTTTTTTTTTTCCTGTATTTTTTTCCTTTATTATGCTGGACATCCTGCCACAGTAACACACTTCCTGCCCTAGGGTGACGACGGTCATTAAACTCTATCTTTTAAAAGAGCAGTGTTGTTTAGTGATGCACCAAATGTTTTTTTTGGTACCGAAACCGATACCGAAAACCAATCTTGATCCCGAAAACTGAAAGCCGATACCGAAACAGCACCGATACCGAATGTGACTGTTTTTAAATAATATTTTTATACAGGAGATGGCCAGAGACTGGGGCCATGGTACAGGAGATGTCCAGAGACTGGGGCCATGGTACAGGAGATGGCCAGAGACTGGGGCCATGGTACAGGAGATGGCCAGAGACTGGGGCCATGGTACAGGAGATGGCCAGAGACTGGGGCCATGGTACAGAAGATGGCCAGAGACTGGGGCCATGGTACAGGAGATGGCCAGAGACTGGGGCCATGGTACAGGAGATGGCCAGAGACTGGGGCCATGGTACAGGAGATGGCCAGAGACTGGGGCCATGGTACAGGAGATGGCCAGAGACTGGGGCCATGGTACAGGAGATGGCCAGAGACTGGGGCCATGGTACAGGAGATGGCCAGAGACTGGGGCCATGGTACAGGAGATGGCCAGAGACTGGGGCCATGGTACAGGAGATGGCCAGAGACTGGGGCCATGGTACAGGAGATGGCCAGAGACTTGGGCCATGGTACAGGAGATGGCCAGAGACTGGGGCCATGGTACAGGAGATCAATGCAGCCTCACCTGTGTCCCCAGTTTAGCAGCCTCACCTGTGTCCCCAGTTCAGCAGCCTGACGTGTGTCCCCAGTTCAGCAGCCTGACATGTGTCCCCAGTTCAGCAGCCTGACATGTGTCCCCAGTTCAGCCTACCTGTGCAGGGGAAGAGAGGAGAGCCACTGCCGCCTGGTGATTAGAGCGCCGGTAACATAACAGCTTTCATTTCAATAGCTGTGTGTTCCCTGCGGCGCGCCATCACATACAGCCCCTCCCCCTTGTCCAGGGAACTTTGATAGACAGATCACCCATCCCAGGATTGGACGGGTGATCTGTCTATCAAAGTGCCCGGACAAAGAGGAGGGGCTGTATGTGATGGCGCGCCGCAGGGAACACACAGCTATTGAAATGAAAGCTGTTATGTTCCCTGCGCTCTAATCACCAGGCGGCAGCGGCTCTCCTCTCCCACATCGACACCCCCCGTATTGGGCGGCACCAGGGGCGGGGCCCCGCCCAGGCCTCGCCCCATTTTTGGCTCCAGTATCGGCCTAATTTCTCTTTCGGCTTTTTGCCGAAAGAGCCATTATCTGCCGATATGTTTCGGTGGCCGAAATTTCGGTGCATCCCTAGTGTTGTCCCTCTAGGACAGGAAATATGTTACTACAGAATATATCCCCTTCTCCTCACCTTAGGAAAAACACGTTCTGTACATTTAACAGAAACAAGGAGAGGGGCGCCTCTGAGGAAGTATCAAATAAAACTTTAATAAAAATGCAAAATTCACTCACATAAAAAGATGCAGAGCAGAATGTACATTCACAACTTGGGTAGAAGAGTGGGGGTTTGGGCTGTATATTACAGCACATCCATCAGAGCTGGCACCACAGTGGATCCAAACAGGAAAAAGGTGTGGAATAACAAGGCTCAGCAAGGGATACTTCTAAAGCCCAATAATCATACCAAATACAGTCGAGATGAGTCCATCTGACGTGGTATTGGTTCCAAGATGGGGTGGATGAGGGAGAAGGGATGTCAAAGCTGGAAGGCAGGCAATGCTGTAGCTGATAAGGCTCGTCTGGCCTCCGGGATAAGATGGAGAGACAAAGCAGAGCGTGGCGCCGAGCCGTGACGTCATCAGCGTGCGACGCGTTTCTGAGCAAGCTCGCTATTGGTGGATGAACAGCAGCACTCCTTTATCAAGCATAAGGTAAGTGGAGACTAACACAGAGTTTTTATGGGCTGACGGGGGGCGGGGCCGTGTCTCTCCATCTTATCCCGGAGGCCAGACGAGCCTTATCGGCTACAGCGTTGCCTGCCTTCCAGCTTTGACGTCCCTTCTCCCTCAAAGAGGGCCAGATTTGATAAAGTGAACATGCGTGAGGGTTGACTATTTTGCCTGACATTCCTTGAACCATTAAAATGAAATGCAAATTAACTAATACACTGCCCAACAAGAATTCTCTTGCCTTTGTGGCTGTGTGTGGGGAAGAGTCTAAAGATGAGCTTGGGCGTGTTATTTGTATATATATATCTTTTGTGGCCCCCCAACGAATTCCAGAGCGCCGCTCAGGACTAAGGATGAGCTCAGGCGTGTTATTTGGATATACCTTATTTATCAGTGTAAAATACGCATAGGCGTATAACACGCACCTTCGCATCAGCGTATAATACACACAGGCGTATAACACACATCTTCACTTTAAGAGGGAAGTTTCAGGAAAAAACTTACATTTTGATAAAAGAACTGTGAAGCAAAATAAGGGTCAGTGCCCATCAATGCAACCTAATCAGTGCCCATCTGCAGCCTCACCATTGCCATGAATACAACCTCACCATTGCGATGAATGCAGCCTCACCATTACCATGAATGCAGCCTCTGAATGCAGCCTCACCATGGACATGAATGCAGCCTCACCATTGACATAAATGCAGCCTCACCATTGCCATGAATGCAGCCTCGCCATTGTCATGAATGCAGCCTCACCATTGCCATGAATGCAGCCTCACCATTGACATGAATGCAGCCTCACAAGTGCCATGAATGCAGCCTCACTATTGCCATCAGTGCATCCTGATCCATGCCCATCTGCAGCCTCGGAGGGGACAGGGAGGGGGGCGGGACGAGCGCCAACAGATTACATACAGGAGAATCTTCTGTTTACTTGGCAGCCTCTTTAATACAAAGTTCCACCTCCTATTATAGACAGAACAGTCATCCAATGTCAGCCCAGGAGATGGGAATTCCTATTACAGAGGCTGCCGAGTAAACAGGAGATTCTCTTGTATGTAATCTGATGGCACTCGTCCCACCCACTCCCTGTCCCCTCCGAGGTATGAACATGCGTAAGGGCCGACCATTTTGCCTGACATTCTTTGAACCATTACAATTTGGTCGAAGTGTGTTCGTCCGAGCACTAATACACTGCCCAACAAGAAGTGGTGAAGAGATGAGCTTGGGCGTGTTATTTTGATATATATATATCTTTTGTGGTCCCCAACAAATCCCAGAGCACTGCTCAAGACTACGGATGAGCTTGGGTGTGTTATTTGGATATACCGCATTTATCGGCATATAATACACACAGGCGTATAACACGCACCTTCACTTTAAGAGAGAAGTTTCCGGAAAATACTTACATTTTAACTAAAGAGCTGTGGAGCAAATTAAGGTTCAGTGCCCATCAATGCAGCCTAATCAGTGCCCATCTGCAGCCTCACCATTGCCATGAATGCAACCTCACCATTGCCATGAATGCAGCCTCAACATTGCCATGAATGCAGCCTCTGAATGCAGCCTCATTATTGCCATGAATGCAGCCTCACCATTGACATGAATGCAGCCTCACTACTGCCATCAGTGCAAACAGATTACATACAGGGGAATCTCCTGTTTACTTGGCAGCCTCTTTAATAGAAAGTCTCACCTCCTATGATAGACAGCACAGTTGTCCAATGCCAGCCCAGGAGACAGGACTTATTACAGAGGCCGCCGAATAAACACAAGATTTTCCTGTATATAATCTGACGGCACTCGTCCCGCCCCCTCCCTCTTCCCTCCGAGGAACGATAAATACGGTATAGCTCTCTTGTGGCCCCCCCAATATTGGGGGCCACAAAAGATATATATATATCCAAATTACCAGTGGGGCCGTATGAAACCGAAACGCGGACCACAATTGGCCCGCGGGCCAGACTTTGGACATGCACGATCTACAATGCCCAGGCATAAGTATTCTCCATAAGAAACAAATATTGTGGTGGGGTGTGGCGTTGCTCGTTCCTTACGTGAACTCTAAAAAAAGGTAGGGAATATGGCTAAACCTGCTGAGCAATACACAAAAAATATATATAAAGTGACAAAAATGAATGTGAATAAACCCTTGATCACAAGGAATGTTATATAGGATCTGTGTGTAGAACTATATAGTAGAAAGCACTATAAACTGTGATCACATCACTAGTGACTATCTAACGTGCATGAATATAAAAATATAAAATAGCTGAATCATAAACATGTGCAAATATCAAGACCATATGACATAATTAATGTGTATATGATAATATATCAAAAAGTATCATAAACCAAAAAATATATAATATATATAATAAAAATGTGAAAAATGTTTAGTTATAATATATATATAAAAAAAAAAAAAAAAAAAGTCCACTCCTTGGTAGTGAGTAGTGACCAGTTAATCCCAGTGCTCAAATTTTTTTTCAAAAAAATTGATACTTGACAGCAGATAACTCTTTCAATGATTTTCCAGATGTTCCCCTACAAGGGTCCCCACTCACCAGCTCCTCACACCCCTACAGGGGTAAACAGCGTGATACGATTGCTTCCGATCAGGTCCGTGTGTCCCCAGCTATTTCTCCAAATAGGGAAGCCTGCAGCGCAATCACAGAGATATCCACGGTTTTGCCTTTCCGATAGGTCCCGCTTAGGGAACAGTGGTAGTGGGTCACCTCAATAAGGAAGATGAGAGACTCCCATAGTGTAGTATGCCAAAAATGTATTAAAATATAAAATATATAGATAAAACCGCCTGTGCGGCTAGTCCTTTGTAGCAAACAAAAAAAAACACACAGTGTCCAAGTCCCATGTATGCCGGATAGCAGCGTGCGCTCCAGCTGCGTTCCAGCCCCGTTCCAGCCCCAGGTACCCGGATCACTGTCAGCGTAACATATTGTGCGTGGTGCCACCTTACGTACGTTTCGTATGTGAACGTCTTCTGAAGCGGTGCCATGGTTACGCTACACTACGTATAAATAGGAGGTGAGCCACAAGCATACCCGCCCCCCCGTAGTGGATCATCCAATCTAAATGGGGAGGGGGGAGAAGGATTCCCGGGCCTTAATGTTAGAACCTAATAGTTTATTAATGTTAATTAGCCCAGTGAGTTACAACGAGGGATCTGTGGCTCCACTCAGTGGTGGTTTAATATATCGCTACAGTGAAAACCTTAATACACAAAACAGAGGATAAGTATTTACTAGACATTAATTAATTATATAAAAAATATAAAGTACATTAAAAAACACTTCCTCATAGGATATGCCACATACATTAAAACAGGCATTACAAATAGCCAGCCACTATTTCTGGACTCTCTCCCCTCCCCCCCCCATTCCACTTATTATTTTCTGTTGTGTTCCCTCCCCTATTTGCTACTTTAATGATAGGGGCATGTAGAAAGATCCATCAAGTATGTATCTCCCGGACATATATCAGTAATTGGTAACTATCTTGGTATTTATCTAGGATGACTTTATACATTCTCACTAGGTGAGATTAGTGTCTATGCAACTTTCTACTACCCCTCAATGTCAATCTTCAAGTGTCAAATTTTATCTTTTGTCTACGTTCTCTTTGATCTTTACAACTCGCTAAATCTTTGTCTATGCGAACCATTGTGTGTAACACAATTTTTTAAAAAAAAAGGGGGGGGGGGGAGGCGGGAGAGAGGGACCCTCAGCATGAAATAAAGGGGTTCTCTTGTGAACCATACTAATTGGCCTATGATATAATACCTCTACCCCAACCGGTATACATCCCAGATAAATAAGGAGATCTATACTAATAGAAGGCCCGATACTAAACTGGATGATAGTTGTTAGGGGTTGGCTAGAAAACAATTGAGGTCAATGTCTATATTTAACCCCTTAGGGGCCAAAGACCCCAGCCGGTATATCCAGCTAGTTTCATTCTGGGAAACTAAAATGTCTTTGTTTCCTCCCCTCCAGTTGTCTTTAATAATGTCAATCCCATAAAATATAAGCCCAGTTGGGTCTCTATGATGGAATTCATCAAAATGGCGGGACAAATTATGTTTTGGGAATCCTTTTTTGATATTGTTAATGTGTTCCCTAATACGTACGCACAATGGGCGTGTAGTGCGGCCTATGTATTGCAGATGGCACGGGCACTCTATGACATAGGTTACATGAGTACTATTGCATGTAATGAGCTCACGAATCTTGTATTCCCTATGGTCAGTCTGAGATTTAAATGTTTCCCTTCTTCTTGGTTGCTTCTTGCTCACCCTGCAGGCCAAACACCTCTGACATTTATAGAACCCTTTTAACTCTGGGCAGATATTAACTGCTTTTGGTGGGTTAATGACATTATGCACAATATGATTGCGCAGCGACGGGGCCCTCCTGTATATGAAAGATGGTTTATTTGGCAATATTGTTGAAAGACCCCGATCTTTCTTGACAATGGGCCAATATTTTTTAACAATACGTTCCAAGTCCCTATGTTGATTGTTGAATCCAGTGATAAACACCACTTCCATTTTCTTTTCTTCTTTCTTTCTTTTTCTTTCTTTCTTTCTTCTTCTACATTCTCTATCTACATAAGTATTCTCTGTTCTGTGCAGCTTATGACTGTTATGCCCCTATCAGGATTTAGCTTCAGAGATGGGAAATTCTGTGTAGCTACACTCAGGAAACTGGAACCATAAAATATATATTTAAAGATTTATTTACAGCAAAACCAAAATCCTTTCAAACACCAGTAAACAGCAAACATAAATAAATAAGCGAACCAAAAACCCAGTAACAAAATACCTAACTAAACAACCTAACAGAATAACAGAAAGCCTAACTAGTGAAATTACTATATACAATGTATACAAATGGGGAACACAGAAAAGCAGGGTAAAACTGCAGGTGACCTGGAAAAAGTGTGTGTGCCACTCAGGCTCGATAGGGGGGGGGGGGGGTTATGTAGACAGTGCATCCGCAGCTGCTGCTAGAGTGCTGACAGGATATGGAGCCCGTCCTGGCTCCTGCAAAGCCTCAAGGAAGGAAGGGTGACCCCTGGAAGTCACATCTATGGTGTCCTGCTGTAATGAATGGAGTGGCAACCTCAGCCTGGACTCCAACCAGGCCACGCCCCCAACGCGTGGCCTGGAGTCCAGGCTGAGGTTGCCACTCCATTCATTACAGCAGGACACTATAGATGTGCGACTTCCAGGGGTCATCCTTCATTCCTGGAAATTGAGGTGCAGGGAACATGCAGGGAAGGAGGAAACCAAAACTGGAACAGGAACAAGGAGTAGGAACAAGGCAGCAGGGTTCAGGGTATAGGTACAAGGCAAACAGCACAATCAGGAGCAGAAACAGGATAAACAGCTAGCAGTATCTGACAGCAAAGCAAAACACTGGAGCGAAGTGTAATAGTAGAGGAGTGACTAAATACCCTCCCAGCAGCCAGCATCAAGTGGAGACTGATTACTGGAATATCTGTTGGCTGCTGGGAGACACCCGCAGGTGGACACTGTAACTACAACCTCCCACTCTGGGACGCACAGTGCCACCAGCAGGTGATTCAGGTCCTGACAGCCCCCCTACTTTCCCTTTTTTTTACTAGGTAGAAAAAAACCTTGAGGAGATTTTCCTTCACCTTCTGTCCTATAGACACAAGAATAAGTAAGAGGAAATCCCTCCAATGTTGAGGAAATGTGTTCTTAGTACAACTGTCCCCGTTGAAGAATTTTCCCTCTATTCCTTTTCATGGCAACAACTTTGTGATATTCTGCCATGTTTATTTCTTGTCCTGGTGGCAGATGTCAGATGTGTTAACCTTCCCAAATCTGTCGAAACTAGAAAAAAAGTTTTGCCTTTTATTATACTTTAAGCACTTCAGCCCCGGAAGGATTTGCCCCCTTAATGACCAGGCCACTTTTTGCGATACGGCACTGCATCGCTTTAACTGACAATTGCACGGTCGTGCGATGCTGTACCCAAACAAAATTGACATCCTTTTTTTCCCACAAATAGAGCTTTCTTTTGGAGGTATTTGATTACCTTCTGTGGTTTTTATTTGTTGCACTATAAACAAAAGAAGAGCGACAATTTTGAAAAAAAAGCAATATTTTTTCCTTTTTGCTATAAAAAATATCCCCCCAAAAAAATAAAAACATTTTTTTCCCTCAGTTTAGACCGATATGTTTTCTTCTACATATTTTTGGTAAAAAAAACCCCAATAAGCGTATATTGATTGGTTTGCGCAAAAGTTAAAGCGCCTACAATATAGGGGATATATTTATGGTATTTTTATTTAATTTTTTTCCTAGTAATGGTGGTGATCTGCGATTTTTAGCGGGACTGTGACATTGCGGCGAACAGATCGGACACTTTTGGGACCATTGACATTTATACAGTGATCACTGCTAAAAATAGCCACTAATTACTGTATAAATGTCATTGGCAGGGAAGGGATTAACACTAGGGGGCGATCAAGGGGTTAAATGTGTGTCCTAGGGAGTGATTCTAACTGGGGGGGGATGGGATTACTTAGTATGAACAACAGATCTGTCTCCTCTCTCCTGACAGAACGGAGATCTGTCTGTTTAAATTGACAAATCTCTGTTCTGTCTCTCTCAGGACATCATGGCCGCCAGGCAAGCGCATTGGCTCTGGCAGCACACGGGCGCCCCCTAGTGGTCTTAAAGTGGCTAAACGTACAGCTATGGCGATTTGCCCATGGGAGCCAACCTTCCGCAGTATAACTGCGGCTGCTGGTCCTCTAGTGGTTAAAGCGGAATTATCTATCTATTACAGCCAAGGTAGCTGCCATCTTAGCCTCTGTTTGATCTGCACTTGCCATGGTGCTGCAGATGTGATCACCTATGACTTCAGTAATTTGATGACTTGACAGTTTAGTTGAAAGCACAAGCAACTGTGACAGCTATTTTTTACAGCATGACTTCAATGTAACTGTTTTGGAATACAGTTAAATCGATGGGATGCTTCAAAAGCTTGGACTGGCTCTGTGACAACAGCCGACAGCGAGTTTTAGCGCTTAGCACTTAGTTCTGCACTGCTGTGACCCACAAGAGAAGTGTAGCGGGGTGTTGCTTTAAGTAGCCCTAAAGACTACCTTATCCAGCATGCAATGGGATACCCACAGTTCCTTTGGGCCCGGCGCAAGGTCTGCTGGGGTTGGACTATATAAGGAGGGGCGGAGCAGGACGGGGGTCTCTTTGGACATCACCCGCCTAGCAAGTGGAACCCTGTGCTGTGTCTGCTGTTCCGGACTAGGCCCGAGAGTTGGGCCCTGTAGATCCAAAGAGCCTTCTACCCTTCACGGAAGAATCCCTGAGACGTCTCAAGTATCTACCTTCCAAGACTTGTTAAAAGGATCGGAGACCCCGGGTATCGTGAGACTGTGTGTGGGACGCACAGTGGTGGAAGTCGGCCGCACGGACTGGTTCGGTTGGGTGAGAGAGCACTTGCTCGAAGATTTCTTAAGTTACTCTTTAGGTCCAGTATCTTTTGCTTAGGGCCCATCATTTATCAAGTTGAGCTGCTCACCAGAGGGACAGTGTGCAGTGCAGTCTTAGTTAAATCCTTTGTCGCACAACCAGCAGCTAATTGTTTTACACCCTGTGGATTACAAATAACCTACAAAGTGCACCACCATTGCTAGCGAAGATCCTTCTCTACAGAAACATTGTGAACTAAGTAGTCAGGCCTGACTGAATAGAGTAGAGACATTGCTGGGCGCCATCTTGCCCACGAGGGGGAAGCTTGCAAGCGGGGTTTATTAATTGATGCGCATAGGATTGAGGGGATTGTATACCTGTGTTATATGCTGACTAGATCTTATTGCAGGGCTCTGCATTAATAGATGTACTACTGTTTAATGCGATCTTTATTTTACTTAGTAAACGCATTAGTGATTAAGCAGACACGTTGTGTGGTGTGATTACTGTGTAGGTTATCTGCAGTATTGTGATACCCATAGCCTACGGGTCTCACAATCCTTTAGTCTCACTAGCTGTGCCAAGGGAGGGTAGAGACAGTTACTGGGGGTTGGCAGCAGAGTGTTACAGGCCCGAAAATAATACCAGCAGCCCTCTTAACTGGGGGTGTTGCTACAGAAGTATGGCCAAAAAAGCTTTGCAGTGGCGTTCTGTATGTTGCTGGAGTTCAGTGTGGAACTACCCTACACAAGTGACTATATAATGTATGTAGATGTGTTTTTTTTTTTTTTTATATATAATTTAATCAGTTTAAAAGATTACCTTAGAAAAAAAAGTAAATAAGGAAAATAGTTAGTAGTAATCATACTGTGATTTATTGTACTTGCTACACTGCAAGACAGTAAAAAAGATAGGAGCAATAAAACTGTGTATGAAACAGATTTACAATGGGATTGGTGTTCCGACACGTCCCCTCCTGAGTCACAGTGACAGTCTTTCTCCACGCCAGGTGGTCCCTTTAGTCCACTCCAGTCCAAACAGCTCTGACAGTCCTGCTCCCGGCTTGCCTTACTCCTGTCCTGGAGACCCGCTCCGCTTGCACAATGACATCACACAACACGCTTAGGCGCTGCCTCCGCCAGACCCACCGGTGCCTCCCGAACACACTTTAGCAGGCACTGAGTGTCACAGCCATATTTTTTACTGGCAACCTTTTCCTGTCACTGGCATTTACTGGCAGGAGAAAAGCGCCAATTTTTTACAAGCTGCCAGTAAAAATACTGACGATTGCCAACACTGATCAGGACAGAGGGTTAATGTATGTGTTAGCTACAAGTCTTGCTATATGCACATTGCCTCCCAATTTTTGGTAATGGCTTTTGCACTCTACAAACAGGAGATTTACTTCATCTACAGCCTTTTATAGTAAAAGTAGCAGCCTTTTCTATCCGATCCCCCCTTTTCCTATAGGCAACTGGCTACCAATCTGTCAAGGCGTCAAGGTGCAAGGTACTACAGAAGGTGGTCACTGAGAGAATGGGGATGAGGGGGGTTCCCATCAAAATTTGGCAATGGGGCCCTGAAATTTTAAGTTATGGCCTGGTGTGCACACAGCATATATTTGCTGAAAGATTCTTGAACATTTGGGGGATCTTTTCCATTATGGATGAATCTGTAAACTTGGAATTAAAGAGATTTGGCTCCTCTGCAGATTCATAAAGGTTTATTTAATGGAAAAGCTGAGAGAACCTGTGTCTGGGATTTTTAGGTAACAATTTTGAATATTTGAACTTGGAATTAAAGAGATTTGACTCCTCTAAATATTCAAAATTGTTACCTAAAAATCCCCGACATAGGTTTTTTCAGCTTACACAAACTTGGTTGTCTACTTCATAAATGTGCTAAATAATTTTAACACTCAATACCCACCATCTGCTTTTTTGGGTATTAAGCATACATTAATTACATTTTTGTTTTGACTTCCCAAGCAGCAGATTTCACATGCCTATTTATTATGTACAGCTCTAATATCTAGCATTTTTGTGTTACAACGCTAAGCTGGACCAGTATGAATAATGTGCATGAATCATTTCATAGCCTTTCCAAGAACGGTCAAATAGCAAGTTCATACCAGGACAGATCTGTTACATAACAAGCTTTATCAAGAGTCAGGACCCCATTTTCCTAGAAAAGTACAGATAGGTGTGGTGATGCAATGAGTGGGCCAAGCTCTGAATCTCAAAGCCTTCCTTTGTGTTGTATTATGTTTTACAAGCAAAAATTGGCAGTTTGCAAAAAAAAAAGAGAGAAAGAAGCAGAAAGCTGCAGGAATAAAAAGATCTGGCATTTCAATTATGCTGCCTTTAATATATGCTTGTAGCTTTGCCCATTTTTTAAGTCTTTGGTTGACAAAGAAGCTGGATATTAAGGTTACCAATTTGTCCTTTTTTTCTGTTAAAAAAAGAGCCAAGCCAAAAACAATGTCAACAACAAATAAATATGCTATGAAGACAGAATTGATCTATGCCTGCTTTTTGTATTTGGATACATTCACTGGAAAAAATGAATGCTCCACAAAGTCTGAGCTTGTTTATGGCAACTTGCTTAGTGGACAAAAAACTAGTCATTAAACCCAATGCAGTTTTTTCCAATAATTGCCTTTCTTTCATTATCCAGTTGATATTTTAAATGGAAACCTTTACTGGAGACGGACTTTAAACCCTTTTGCTGCTGAGGCATTTTTTTAAATTTTTGTACACAAAAACATTACTTAAAATAATGTATATTATTAGCTATAATATATATGATTTTAATATATTTTTATAAAATACTGTAAAATGGTGGCAGTTGCAATTTTTTTATGTCACATGATATTAACGTAACTGTGTATTAAAGCGGTAGTAAACCCTGCCCCTCAAATGCTGCTTCTTAATATAGCCAGTGTAATAAAACATTCCAACTCATTCTGCATTATTATTAACCCCCTTCTGATGTTTCTTACTTTTTTCCAGCTGTTTTTAAATTCTTGCTTACAGGGAGAAGCTGGTGCCATGCTAAGTAATGCCTTCCGAGTCCGCAGTGCCCTATACTTCCTCCCTTTCTGTGTTTCCTTGCTGTAATCTCATGCATGTGCGGTCCGCTGTGTGATGCAGCTGACCTCCGCTCCTGTGCGCTGTGCTGTCCCGAAGTTTACACCCCCTTGTGATGGTGCAAGTCCCACAAATCTCATGGGATCTCGGTGCAGTGCCCCAGAGAGGCACAATGAGGGTGCCGTGAATCGGGGGAATCATGTGAATGCGTCGCTGACATCACGAAAATTAATTGGACAGATTACAAGGAAACACACAGTGACTTGTACAGTGTTTACTAATGATATACAGTGGGTACGGAAAGTATTCAGACCCCGTTAAAATTTTCACTCTTTGTTATATTGCAGCCACTTGCTAAAATCTTTTAAGTTCATTTTTTCCTCATTAATGTACACACAGCACCCCATATTGACAGAAAAACACAGAATTGTTGACATTTTTGCAGATTTATTAAAAAAGAAAAAGTGAAATATCACATGGTCCTAAGTATTCAGACCCTTTGCTGTGACACTCATATATTTAACTCAGGTGCTGTCCATTTCTTCTGATCATCCGTTAGATAGTTCTACACCTTCATTTGAGTCCAGCAGTGTTTGATTATACTGATTGGACTTGATTAGGAAAGCCACACACCTGTCTATATAAGACCTTACAGCTCACAGTGCATGTCAGAGC
This sequence comes from Rana muscosa, assembly GCA_029206835.1. Lineage (NCBI taxonomy): Eukaryota > Metazoa > Chordata > Amphibia > Anura > Ranidae > Rana > Rana muscosa. The sequence goes on from CM055116.1 coordinate 1,028,709,985, forward strand.
AAATGAGAATCATGAGGTCAAAGGAACTGCCTGAAGAGCTCAGAGACAGAATTGTGGCAAGGCACAGATCTGGCCAAGGTTACAAAAAAAATTCTGCTGCACTTAAGGTTCCTAAGAGCACAGTGGCCTCCATAATCCTTAAATGGAAGACGTTTGGGACAACCAGAACCCTTCCTAGACCTGGCCGTCCGGCCAAACTAAGCTATCGGGGGAGAAAAGCCTTGGTGAGAGAGGTAAAGAAGAACCCAAAGATCACTGTGGCTGAGCTCCAGAGATGCAGTCGGGAGATGGGAGAAAGTTGTAGAAAGTCGTAGCTTTATGGCAGAGTGACCCGACGGAAGCCTCTCCTCAGTGCAAGACACATGAAAGCCCACATGGAGTTTGCTAAAAAACACCTGAAGGCCTCCAAGATGGTGAGAAATAAGATTCTCTGGTCTGATGAGACCAAGATATAACTTTTTGGCCTTAATTCTAAGCGGTATGTGTGGAGAAAACCAGGCACTGCTCATCACCTGTCCAATACAGTCCCAACAGTGAAGCATGGTGGTGGCAGCATCATGGTGTGGGGGTGTTTTTCAGCTGCAGGGACAGGACGACTGGTTGCAATCGAGGGAAAGATGAATGTGGCCAAGTACAGGGATATCCTGGACGAAAACCTTCTCCAGAGTTCTCAGGACCTCAGACTGGGCCGAAGGTTTACCTTCCAACAAGACAATGACCCTAAGCACACAGCTAAAATAACAAAGGAGTGGCTTCAAAACAACTCTGTGACTGTTCTTGAATGGCCCAGCCAGAGCCCTGACTTAAACCCAATTGGGCATCTCTGGAGAGACCTAAAAATGGCTGTCCACCAACGTTTACCATCCAACCTGACAGAACTGGAGAGGATCTGCAAGGAGGAATGGCAGAGGATCCCCAAATCCAGGTGTGAAAAACTTTTTGCATCTTTCCCAAAAAGACTCATAGCTGTATTAGATCAAAAGGGTGCAAATACTAAATACTGAGCAAAGGGTCTGAATACTTAGGACCATGTGATATTTCAGTTTTTCTTTTTTAATAAATCTGCAAAAATGTCAACACTTCTGTGTATTTCTGTTAATATGGGGTGCTGTGTGTACATTAATGAGGAATTCTTTTTAACTTAAATGATTTTAGCAAATGGATGCAATATAACAAAGAGTGAAAAATTTAAGGGGGTCTGAATACTTTCCGTACCCACTGTAAATAAGGACTTAGACTGGGTTCACTCTGGTGCATTGTGTTTTGACAGCAGCACAAATGTATGCGTAGTCCCATTCACTTCTATTAGGTTGTGCGTTATTCCCATGTTTTCTGATGGCACACCAAAAGTCCTACATGCCACACCTTTGGTGCACTTTCAGAAAATGCAGCAAAAATACACAAGCTAATAGAAGTCAAAAGAATCGTAAGCAAAAATGTACAGAAACTGCACATACACCCGTGCTTCGCCCAGATCGTAGAGCACCAGTGTGAACCCAACCTTAGAAAGTAGCCACATCCTGAGTGAAAACTATGTCCTCTGCCAGCGTGCTGCAAAGAAGGACCCTTGCTCTCTGTGTGGAAGCAGTAATCCCTCTGTAGGGGTCTGACGCACCCCTGCTGAGTTAGACCTATACAGTGAGGGAAAAAAGTATTTGATCTGCTGCTGATTTTGTACGTTTGCCCACTGACATAGAAATGACCAGTCTATAATTTTAATGGCAGGTTTATTTTAACAGTGAGAGACAGAATAATGACAAAAATATCCAGAAAAACGCATTTCAAAAAAGTTATTAATTGATTTGCATTTTTATTTGAAAAATATTGATTGGGTTTTGACAATACAAACACAGAGACCATCAAAGAACATATAGCTGTAGAGCTCAAAAACACAAGCTCTGTGTAATATGCATTCATATGACAGAAACAATAGCCCAACTGGGGCCCAAAAAAAGAATAGAAGGTAGGGGGGGGGGGTTTAGGGAAGAGGGGGAGCGGTGAAGAGGGGTAGGTAAGGCAAAGGCCGCAAATAGTTCCCAGAGCTTGTTGAAATCTGATGTAGGATTGATGGAAGTTAAGAAGCCTGGATAGAGGCTCAATAGCTTAATTAAAAAGTAAAGGGGAAAGAGGGCATCCCTGCCTTGTTCCCTTTGTCAAAAGAATGGTGTCCAAGATGAAATCAGGAGTGACGACGCGAGCTGTACATTTGTTGTATGAAACGTACCACCGGACCCAATAAACCAAAAGCAGCCATCACTCTAAATAGCCAAGAAAAGCTAATGTTGTCAAATGCCTTTTCAGCATCGAGTGAGATGATGACGACAATTTGATCTGGGTGCGATTTAGCATGTTCCAGTGCCAACAAAACTCTACGAATGTTCAGGGTTGCGGACCGTCCCGAAACAAAACCGGACTGGGCTGAATTGAGTATGGAAGGTAGCAGAGGAGCGAGGTGGGGTGCCACTATTTTAGAAAGAATTTTGACATCAATATTGATTAACCACTTCAACCACGGAAGATTTTACCCCCTTCCTGGCCAGAACACCTTTTACAATTTGGCACTGTGTCGATTTAACTGACAATTGCGTGGTCATGCAATGCTGTACCCAAGCGAAAATTTGCCACAAATGGAGCTTTCTTTTGGTGGTATTGGATCACCTTTGCGGTTTTTATTTTTTACGCTATAAACAAAAAAATGCGACAATTTTGAAAACAAACTTATATTTTTTACTTTTTGCTATAAAAAATATCCCCCAAATTTAAAAAAATAAATACATTTCTTTATCAGTTTAGGCCAATATATATTCTTCTACACATTTTTGGTAAAAAATCGCAATAAGCGTATATTGATTGGTTTGCGCAAAAGTTATAGCGTTTACAAACTATGGGAAAAATTTATGGCATTTTTATTATAATTTTTTTTACTAGTAATGGCGGTGATCTGCGATTTTTAGCGGTACTGCGACATTATGATGGACAGATCAGACACTTTTGCAACACATTTTTGGAACCATTGACATTTTATATAGCGATCAGTGCTATAAATATGCACTGATTACTGTGTAAATGTCAGTGGAGGCGTACTCTGCCCATGCTTCGTGGAGCACCCGATGTGGGGAACGCAGGATTGTGGGGAACGCTAATTAAGGACAGGTGGGTCATCTCCACAGTGTCTCAGGGGTACAGGCTGGAATTACACTCTTACCCTCCTCAAATATTTGTGAGGTCCAGCGTTCCCACAGGCTCATTACTAGTTTAAGGCGGCAGATGGTGATCATGGAGGTCCCAGTTCCCGAAAGGGGAACAGGGTTTTATTCAAATCTGTTCACGGTTCCAAAGCCAAATGGCGACATAAGACCAATTCTGGATCTAAGAACACTGAACCGTTATCTCTCAGTGCGGCACTTTCGGATGGAATCAGTACGCTCTGTCGTGACCTCTCTCCAAGAAGGAGATTTTCTGGCATCCATAGATATCAGGGATGCATACCTGCACGTGCCAATTTTTCAACCCCAGCATGCATGCCACTCACCCCTGGACTTCCTCCGGCCTCCTGGGATTCTTCTCTCCACTCCCTGCATATTCCTGATGACAGGTTCACAGCATAGGTCACTGGTGGCAGATCAGCATGGTTAAAGGCTCTTCACAGTGCCCACACTTCAGCCAGACTCCAATTGCTGCTGTAGGTTTCCTGCACCCAGGACATAACAGGCATAGCTTCTCCATCCCGTTGATCATGCTGAGAGGGAATCCCCCTCAGTGCTCTAGCCGCACCCCAGTATCCACCATCTGGTATCGGCCGTCCAGTACCTGCATGTTAGGAAGGCTTATGCAGGGCTGTAGGTAACCCGCCATGATGCACTCCTCATCCGCTCTCAGATGCTGGGTTTCCTCTAGGGCATGGCTCCGCCCAAAGCTTCCAGACTAGTTGGCGCCAGCAACTTTGATAAGCAGGGTTGTTCCCCCCATTCTGTAACTCCTGCCTGACCAAACTGAACTTTGCAGGCACAGACACCGTCCCTACAGTCACCTCATATGCACTGTTATTTGCAAGACTTGTTGCAACATGCCCCTCGACCTCAGCCAGGGCTGGATAGCTGAGCGCAGGCAGCAATGACAGTCCGTAGTGGTTGCTAAGGGCGACAGTGCATACCACACTGATTTTAGCAGGATCTTTAAAGTCTCTTGTTTCAGCTTTGGTTGCATAGCTGATGGACACCATTCCGCCAGTTCCCACTGGTTTACCCTGGTTGCCACGGGTAACAGCAGACACATCCATGCACTTTTCACTGGTTTTTAGCAGGGTGTTCCAGCACACAGTCACTTTTCCCAGCCATGATCAGACAGCAGGACATTTTGCAATCCATGGGCGCGATCGCCTGCCGTGGTTGCCATGGACGACAGCACCCAATACAGTCCTCACTGATCGAGGCAGGCTCCAGCGTAGCACAAGTAGCCATCCCAGCCATGGTTAGGGCAACTGGGTATGCAGTAAAGCTGGTTGGCAGCAACCTTCCCGTGGTTGCTATAGACAAAGGCACTTGAACACCACTTTTACAGTCACAATTAGCAATGCATAGTCCCCGTCTTCCTGTTCTTACTCCCCTGAGGAATTTCAAGCAACAAAGTGCAGTCTCCTGGCTCGATTATTTCTGGTTGCTAGGGGCAATGGCCATGCAGGTTACTATGGGCGAATGAGATGATAACTTGGATAGGGTAAGAGATAATGGAATGTTCAGTGTGACAACAAACAGAACTTCAGGGACAACTTCCTCTCTATTTACAGATTCCTCTCCTCATTTCCTCCTGCACATACTTGATTCCTCTATGTACAGCTTCTGCTGGCTCACTCCTGAGGGAACTAACAGTATATCGTTAGTTCAGCAAAGGCCCATTATAGGTGAATTACAGGTGAATGAATTGCACTAACTTATACCTGTATGTGTTTAATCACTACTACTCCTGTGAACTTATAAACATCAATCTGTGTATCAAATTATTAATAAAAATACAAAAAATACTACGTGTAACATATATTACTTAACGTGCAAAAAAACATATCCTGTGCAAAAATGCCAATAAAGTGCAATGTGCAAACAATATCATATAAGCTTTCCAACAAACAAATAAACATAAAAGTTGTGGATAAACTACAGTTCTTATTCACGGATTTGAGTGTGTTGACCACAACAAAAAAACTGATCAAGCAGCAATCGAAATTATATATAAATGTGCAAAAAGTTCTTTATGGTGATTCTTTTCAATATTGATCAGCTATGTTTCCACCTTCACCACTTATCGTGCCTACACCGACACCAGATACAATGGCCACTCACCATATGGGCCGGATAATTATGCCTTTGGTTCATATGGATAACCACTCCCTCTCTCAGGTTTTCCAGCAATCACTCCCAATGTTATAGGTGCAATCTCGCTCTATATCAGCTCATGTAATCATATAGAAGACCATCATGGTATAGTATATCAAAATATTTATTACAATTTAAAACATAAATTCTGTGCACTCACATGACAGGGTGCCTTGAAGCCGGTGTTCTGACAAGCTGGTTCCTCCTATCGATATGGTTCCTACCTTGACTGCGCAGGCGCAATCCGAGGCGTTGGAAATCTCAGAGGTTTAACAGCTGTTCGGCAGCTGCAGACGCGCTCGCTCCCGTTGCTTAGTTACACACGCCGCTTTCTTCTTCATGCTGCTGTATACAGCAAGAGGTGGATAAGATGATAATATTGAGCAGTGCGATTTGTTTGTTTATACACGCCGCTCTTTACAGCAAGGGGCTGTATAGAGCGGCGTGTATAAACAAACAAATTGCACTACTCAATATCACATCTGATCCGCCCCTTGCTGTATAGAGCAGCATGAAGAAGAAAGCGGCGGCGTGTGTAAGGGAGCATCGGGGGCAAGCGTGTCCACAGCTGCCGAGCCTATGGTTCCTCCTATCGATCTGGTTCCCTCTTGACTGCGCAGGCACAAGCCGAGCCAACGGAAATCTCCGAGCTTTAACAGCTGTTCGGCAGCGCCTGCGCAGTCAAGGGGGGAACCATATTGATAGGGGAACCAGCTCGACAAGACACCGGCACTGAGCTAATCCAGCTGTATATAGAAGTACACAAATGGATGTCTGGTCCGCATGTGTGATACCTCACTCCTAGCTTGTATACCCAGCTCCGTTTGTACTCAGACCGGACGTGACCTTCTGGTGTCGGTGTAGGCACGATAAGTGGTGAAGGTGGAAACACAGCTGATCAATATTGAAAAGAATCACCATAAAGAACTTTTTGCACATTTATATATATTTTCGTTTTCTGCTTGATCAGTTTTTTTGTTGTGGTCAACACACTCAAATCCGTGAATAAGAACTGTAGTTCATTCACAACTTTTATGTTTATTTGATCGTTGGAAAGCTTATATGATATTGTTTGCACATTGCACTTTATTGGCATTTTTGCACAGGGTATGTTTTTTTGCACGTTAAGTTAATTTGATACACAGATTGATGTTTATAAGTTCACAGGTGTAGTAGTGATTAAACACATACAGGTATAAGTTAGCGTAATTCATTCACAAACCTATTTTTTCATATCCAACCCTTTTGGGCTGTATATCGCTTTATTGCAGCAGGACTTAAAGAGAACACTGACATTATCTTGGCGCCGGTGACACATAAAACTTTTTTCAAGGCCCATTATAGGAAGGAACTCTCAAGCCTCGTACACACGAACGAGTTTCTCGGCAAGAAACGACAAGAAAACTGCCGAGATAGCTTTCTTGCCGAAAAAATCATTCGTGTGTATGGTTTCTCATCAAGAAAACCGACAAGAATCTCAACGAGAAAAATAGAGAACCTGCTCTCTATTTTCTCGTCGAGATTCTCGTCAGCCTGTTTCTCGACGAGAAAATTGTGTGTGTGTACACTTACCTGTCCTCCGGGAAGCCCACGCATGCTCGAAATGACTTTGACGCATGCGCGGTAGCTTCCTAGGCATAGATAGGGTGTAGCAAGATGGCGGCGACGGCATCGAATGTGACGAGCGCACGCTCGTCGTAGTCGATGACCGCGGGTTCTTTGAATCGAGCGTGTGTACACTCGGCCGGGACAAGTTTCTTGTCCAAGAATCTCGCCAAGAAAAACTATGTGTTTTTTCTTGACGAGATTTTCGGCCGTGTGTACGAGGCTTCAGTCCCTTTGTGAAAGTAGCAAAAAGGGAGTGAACAGCATAACACATCTCCTTCTGCTTCCCTGGGGCCACTGATCCCAGTTCCACTTGCTTGCAAAATGCTAGCCCACCAGCCGCACCTGGCTGCTCCTCTTCCCAGTCCTCCTGACTGACTCTGCCTCAGTCTTGACCAACTGACACACAAACATGCAGACTCCTCAGGACAAGGTTAGATGAAGACTTGGCACACAACTGTCTTCAAGAGAGACCTGCACTGTCCCTGCACTGGGCTGATCTACTCCTTGCTCTCTCAGCTGCCTCTCTGGCGTAAACCCCCAACCCCCCACAGACAGCCTCTCCTTTAGCACTGCTTCTCCATCTTCCACCTGACTCCTCTGCTGGCATGGCCCATGTCTATGGGTTTCCCAGTCCCCTGCTAGGATCACTCCTCGGGATTGGCAGAGAGCAATATTCAAGGCAGCCTCTCCTAACCTCCACCCACTAGTTTCAGAACATTCTCAAATATTCTAGAAACAGGATGAGGCACCAGGGAGCTGCCAAGATGATTCCTCCAGCCCTGGCCTCTAATAACCCTGACCCAGATTCTATGATCCAGGTTTATCCCAGAGCCAGACAAATACTTTTACCTTTACTACACTTCTAGTAGCACACACTTGAGGGTGCTACAAATCTATATATAAGTGATATAACTAAAGGGTTGTTGGGTAAAGTATGTCTTTTTGCTGATGTTACAAAGTTATGTAATAGGGTTGATATTCCTGGAGGTGTCTGTAACATGGGACATGATTTGGCATTGCGGGAAGTAAGGTTGTCCCGATACCACTTTTTTAAGACCGAGTACAAGTACCGATACTTTTTTTCAAGTACTCGCCGATACCGATTACCGATACTTCTTTAAAATCTCATGTGACAGTGGCACATGTGTCAGTAATTTTTTTTTTACAATTTTCTTTATTTGTTACGATTTTTTTATTTATTTTTGTTTTTTTTACAATGTTTTATTTTTTTAAGGGGGGGGGGGGGGGATGGACCGTGTCAGTGTGTTTTTTATTTAATTTTTTACAATACACGTTTTTATTTATTGCAATTCTTTTTTTTTTTTCATCAGCCCTGTTGGGGGGCTTTGGTGAGATATCAGGGGTCTTAACAGACCTCTGACATCTCCCCTTTGAGACAGGGAAAGGGACTAGGGGCACAGATTCCCCAGTCCCTTTCTCAGCAGCCTCAGCTGCGCTGAAAACGAATGGAGAGAAAACAGCGGCTCCTCTCTCCATTCATAAACTGAAACATTGTAAACACAGTGATCACTGACTCTGTACATTCGGAAAACGAAGGAGCTGGATTTACCGGCTCCTACCTCCGCTCTCCATCCTGACAGATCAAGGGGGACATCAATTCGGAGGGGGAGAAGAGAGGGGGACAGCAGCACGGAGGGGGAGAAGAGAGGGGGACACGGAGCAGCATGGAGGGGGACACGGAGCAGCATGGAGGGGGACACGGAGCAGCATGGAGCGGGACACGGAGGAGAAGAGAGCAGGACATGGATCAGCATGGAGGGGGACACAGAGGGGGACAGCAGCAGAATGGAGGTGGACTGGAGGAGGATACGGGGACAGTCAGCGGTGATCGTGTGTCGGAGAGTTACAAGCACTGATCACCGCTGATTTCACTAAAGCAGCTGAAAGCTGCGGGGGGTGGGGGCAGCGGAGAAACGGACCGGCTGTCAGACTTTGAAACTTCGGGCAAATGCTCGGTATCGGCACCGATACTAGTATAGTACCCTAGCGGGAAGATTGGTCAAAGCAGTGGAAACTGCAGTACAATGTTTCTAAATGTAAAAAAATGCATCTAGCGTAAAATAAAGGAAATAGAATTTTAGAATGCATCACTAGAGGGGTCACCAGCAAGAGGAATGAGGTCCTGATTCCCCTATATAGATCTTTTAGTGAGACCTTATTTAGAACACTGTGTCCAGTTCTGGAGACCTCACTTACAAAAAGATATTGATAAGATAGAAAGAGCCTAGAGACGGGTAAGACTACAGGAACTTAAAATGTGCAGTCTAGAGAAGTGGTCTCCAAACTGCAGCCCAGGGGCTGGATGTGGCCTTTTGCTAGCCTTTATCTGGCCCTTGGAGCATTATTCCACCAACTGCAACATTGATGGGGCACCATTCCCCCTACTGACACCATTAATGGGGCACTATTTCTCCCATTAAAACCAATGATGGGGCACTGATGCTGGGGCATTTTCTACACCCACTAGCCACAGTTCGGACCCCCTAAAGTTTGAAGGACAGTAAAATGGTTCTTTGCTTACAAAGTTTGGAGACCCCTGTTCAGTGCCATCTTAAGAGCATTATAGGCCCCCAGGCAATACAGTGCACTGAGGCCCTGTCTACACAATCACGCACGAGAATTTACTGACAAAAATCATGAAATTTACTGGCAGAACCACATTTTTTACTGCCACTGCAAAAAAGTACCTAGAATTACAGTTTTCAGTGCCAAACAATGCAAATGTCAGCATTTAAACTCTAAACATATAGCTAGTGCTATTAGCAATGTGTTTAAGTTAAACAAAATTAAAAAAACACATTTCTTAATTGACATGAAGGTTAGGCTACTATAACCCAGCCAGCACAGAGTTTCCTCTTACATCAGAGTCTGCAGGATTCCCCATTAAATTGAAGGGAACTCTTATGTAAAGGGGAACGCTGCAGATCATGATGTAAGGGGGAACTCTGATGTGGAGGGGGACTCTGGTGACCAGAGACCACCTTATATCAGAGTCCACTGCTTTCTCTTTACATCAGAGTTCCCACTTACATCAGGGTCTGCAGACTGAGTTCCCCCTTGCACAGTAAGGGGGAATCCTGCAGACTCTGATGTAAAGGGGAACACCAGGAACTCTGATGTGTGGAGCACTCTGGTGACCAGAGACCACCTTCCGTAGAGTAAATACACTAAGGTAAGGGGGGGTCACTAATATAGGAGGGGGAACCTTTATATCAGTGCCCCCTTACATTTTTGTATTCACTCCCCCCTTACATGAGCAACCTCCCGCCCCTTAGACTGGCCTGGCGGCGCTATCACTGACCTCCTCTCAGGTGCACCATGCAAGGCTCAGTCAGATGGCTTCAGCTTGACTGCTCTGGTTTTACCCTAGTCTCCTCATGTCTGACTTCTCCCGTGACCCCCATCCCGGCGGCGCTCCCACTCTTGACTCCTCTCCGGACTCTTCCTCAGAGACTGTAGACACGATACAGGAGATGGTTAGAGGCTGTAGACACGATACAGGAGATGATCAGAGACTGCAGACATACTACAGGAGATGGTCAGAGACTGCAGACATACTACAGGAGATGGTCAGAGACTGCAGACATACTACAGGAGATGGTCAGAGACTGCAGACATACTATAAGAGATGGTCAGAGACTGCGGACATAGTACAGGAGATGGTCAGAGACTGCAGACATACTACAGGAGATGGTCAGAGGCTGCAGACATGGTACAGGAGATGGTCAGAGGCTGGCGGACATGGTACAGGAGATGTCAGAGGCTGGCGGACATGGTACAGGATATGGTCAGAGGCTGGCCGACATGGTACAGGAGATTTCAGAGGCTGGCGGACATGGTAGTTTCCTTCTCTGTTCCCCTTCATATTAAATGTACCACCATACTTCAGTCACTCTCATATACTGCCCCTGGCCTCTTCTCTCTGAGACTGACTGGGTCACTGTCTATCTCCCCCCCACTCGAGTGTGCACAGCAAACTGAGCAGCAGACCACCACTGCCCTCCACCCCTCGTTCTCTTTGTGCAAGCTGCACAGTCAGCCAGACAGGGACTCACCGTACGACACCGACCACCAGGGTACTCTGTGTCTGTACTGGCTGGTGGCTGGGCAGGTTACAGGCTCACGAAAACCGGCACTGCCGACAGGGGCCCGTTTCCGCCGCACTCTGCTTCAAGCTTGCTGTGCTGTCTGCTCTGTCCACTCCACGAGTCACCGCTCTGCTTCGTCCATCCACCCTCAGCTCCTCCTGCTTTTTTTTAAGTCTGGCAGGCTGCGGGCGGCACTGGCAGTGTGGCTGACGTCATCATCAGTGGACAGACAGAGGCAGCACTCGTGGAGGATCGGATCTTCTCTGCGATTTCCGCAAACTGCGCATGCACAGTTCTGACCCGTCCGCTCCCACTGCTCTTCACCATTTTTTACTGGGGTCCCTGGGCAGCCGGTGGGGCCCCCAGGCAAGTGTGGCCCCCGGGCAACTGCCCAGCATGCCCAATGGAAAAGACGGCCTTGCCCCTGTTCTAGGGGAAAAAAAGGAAAGGGGAGACATGATTGAAACCTTTAAATACATCAAGGGAGTAAATAGAGTTCAAGAAGGCAGTATTTTCAATATGAAGCCACGATCAAGAACACGGGGATGTGACTTGAAACTAGCAGAAGGAAACTTCAAACTAATCTTAAAAAGTATTACTTTCCTAAAAGAGTAGTTGATGCTTGGAATAGACTTCAAGCAGGGGTAGTGAGTCAGACAACAGTAAACGGCTTTAAACATGCTTGACACAAACATAGCTCTTTATTTAGGCAAAAAAGTTAACAAATAATAAAAAAAAAAATGGCCAGACTCAATTAACTACTTTGGTCTTTTTTCTGCAATCACTTTTCTTTGTTTCTACGTATTTAGCTGATTGCTTGAAATTCACAAGGAACAGTTTAAAAAAATATTTGATTTGGTTCACCATTTAACGGATTAGTTCACCTTTAATCACCTTCTTTTTTTTTTTCTAAATTCCAGCTCCCCTTTGTACCAATATAGCATTAATGTACTTATTTTATAAAAATAAAACAGCTTTCCATTTATTCTACACACGCACACTTCAATCTCTTTATCAATGTTTCAAAACACTGCTTGATTAATTCTGCCTTACTTCCAGGACAGACTTTAGGTCAGGACACAGGAAGGAGTTGACCAACTGAGGGAAGATGAGGCAGGGTGTGTGCTAATGAGATCAGCTGGTCAACTCCTTCCTGTGTCATGACCTAAAATCTGTCCAGGAAGTAAGGCAGAAGTAATCAAGAAGTTTTGAAACATCCATAAAGTAGTGAGGTAAGTGTGTGTAGAATAAATGGAAAGCTGTTTTATTTTTGCAAAAGAAATACATTAATGCTATATTGGTACATAGGGGAGCTGGAATTTAGAAAAAAATAAAAGGTGAACAAAGTTGAATTTAGCTATAAAATATACAACTCTTAAGCCCTGTACACACGATCGGATTTCCTATGGTTTTTTAACCGATGGATTTTTCCATCGGAAAACCGATGAAGCTGACTTTCATCAGCCTTGCCTACACACCATCAGTCAAAAATCCGACCGTTCCAAATGCAGTTACGTAAAACACTCCGATGAGCAGAGAAAAATGAAGTTCAATGCTTCTGAGCATGCGTCGACTTGATTCTGAGCATGCGTGGGTTTTTTATCCGATGGAGTTCCCCACAGACGATAGTAATTTGCTATCGTTTTTTCACCATCGGATAAATTTAAAACATGTTCTATTTTTAAACACAGATGGAAAAAAGACCGATGAGGCCCATACACGATCGGTTTGTCCGATGAAAAAAGTCCATCGGACTGTTTTCATCGGTAAAACCTATCGTGTGTACAGGGCTTTACAGTATGAATAACATTTTTATTTGCATATCTGTAAATACAATCTACCAGTATCAGCAAGTTCATTTTGCCCAACTAGGTAACTCAAAGCACACCATGAGGGTGCAGATTCTCATTATTTAAGTCCTTCCCACTGCCAACTCCCGGCTCTTTAAGAGGTTCTAAATGCCAGGAGAGGGAGGCGGGCATTCCGACCATGTGACTGCTGTGATTGGCTGTCATAGTGGTCACATGATTGGAAAGCTTTCCGATTGCAAGTATGCATCAGGAGCTTGCTGGTACGTGGCGGTAACTGTGCTGGGAGCAAGCAGGGCACACGCTCTCAGCACATAATTGTTTACATTTGGGATGCAAATATGTGGCCTCTCAGCGTTAAAGCCCACCTGCCAAGAGGCCACATATATGCATACGGCCAGCGGGAAGAGGTAAATAGTACTTCGGTGTGGATGGTGTTTATTTATCTGGCAAACTTAACTTCCATTCATATGAGTTAAGTTGGCCATGCACACTTTGATATTTCCAGTTCAGCGCAACCAGCTGAACCAGAAAAATCTCTTGATTCCCCCATTCATACTAAACAGAATGGATGGATGCATTTCTCACATATCATATTCAGTTAGCCATTGACACCTGTGGTTGTCAAAATACCTAAGCATTGACTGCATCGGCTTGGCTGCAATCACTATTTTGCCACCAATTTTCTGCCCAGCCTCTTTTATTTTTCAATCAAAATGATTCTAATAGTGTATGGGCAGCCTAAAGTATAACTATAGTCCAAAAATTTTTTTTTCAATTTAGATAGAATGGAGAGGGATTAGAACACCAGGTTTGGGTTTTTATTCTTGTCTATGTGCCCGTTAGTGAGATTCACCCTCCCTACTTGTTGTTTCCGAGAGTTCAAGTAAAAGAAAATTCCAAAATTTGCGGTTGTAACCAGAACAGAAATATAGGGGACATTTTTCCAGTCCTGTATTGGCTTTGGGACAGGAAGTGCAGAGAAATCTCCCTAATGGGACACCAATAGCAACAAAAAAAACTTACAGGGATTATAACCTTTATTCTATTAAAAAAAAAAGTTTTGTCTTCAGTTCTACTCTAATTCATTGGTGTTGTATGTTTACTAATCTGATTGCTAGTGCCTAATCACTTGCAGACATTTCTGATAACTACTATGACTGCAACTGTGAAAATGTACAGCATTATCTTTACTGCGCACACCCTGATGATGTACAGAGATATTGAAGTTATACTTAGATGTTGGCAGGGGCTGTCAGAGTTGAAATGTTAGAAGATTGTGTTGATGTTTGTGTTTTTGTAAATTTTGCACTTTCTCTAAAATATGTTGTGGAGGGTACAAGAAACCCTTCTTCTATGTGTGCCAAGTATTTGAAAGGAAGTTCCTTCCATCAGTAGTTAGGAGCACGAATGCATATATGCTCTGACAGCTGTAATCAGGGGATTTTCAGTGCCTTGAAAAAGTATTCATACCCCTTGAAATTTTCCACATTTTGTCATATTACAACCAAGAACGTAAATGTATTCTTTTGGGATTTTATGTGATAGACCAACACAATGTGGCACATAATTATCAAGTTTAAGGAAAATGATAAATGGTTTTCAATTTTTTTTACAAATAAAGATCTGAAAAGTGTGGTGTGCATTTGTATTCAGCCCCTTTACTCTGATACCCCTAAGGCCGGGTTCACACTGGGGCGACAAACGCTCCGACATTGGGAGCTCATGTCGCATGACGTGTGAAAATCAATGTTTCCCTATGGGAGCCGTCTTAACTGGTCCGACACATGTCGGTCCGACTTTGAGAATGCTCCCTGTACTACTTTGGTCCGACTTTGATCCGACTTCAGCCCATTGACTATCAATGAAGTCGGATCAAAGTCGGACCGCAGTCTTGCATGATCCGACTTTGGCATGCGACTTGTGCTGTACTGCTCTTGAGGGGGAACTCCAGGCCAAATTTTAAATAAAAAACCGGCATGGGTTCCCCCTCCAGGAGCATACCAGGCCCTTGGGTCTGGTCTGGATTTGAACGGGCACCCCTACGCCGAAAAAACGGCGTGGGGGGTCCCCCCAAAATCCAAACCAGACCCTTATCCGAGCACACAACCTGGCAGGCCGCAGGGGAAGAGGGGGGGGACGAGAGAGCGGCCCCCCTCCCTCCTGAACCGTACCAGGCCGCATGCCCTCAACATGGGGGGTTTGGTGCTCTGGGGCAGGGGGCGACCTGCGGCCCCCCCCACCCCAGAGCACCCTGCCCCCATGTTGATGAGGACAGGGCCTCTTCCCGACAACCCTGGCCGTTGGTTGTCGGGGTCTGCGGGCGGGGGCTTATCGGAATCCGGGAGCCCCCTTCAATAAGGGGGCCCCAGGATCCCGGCCCCCCCACCCTATGTGAATGAGTATAGGGTACATCGTACCCCTACCCATTCACCTGGTGGAAAAAAATTGCAATAAAAAAAACACACAGCTTTTTAAAGTATTTTATTGCACAGCTCCGGGGGTCTTCTTCCGACTTTGGGGGTCTCCGGTGTCGTCGCCGCGCTCTCCGGTTCTTTCTTCCGCCAGGCCTCCGCTAACTTCTTTTTAGCTCTTTTGCTAACGGAGGCCCGGACTTCTCCGTCTTCTCGTCCGGCTCTCCGTTGTCCTTCTGCCGGCCCCTCCACTAACTTCTTGGTAGCTCTTTCGCTAGTGGAGGGGCGCGGTCTTCCCGTCGTCGCCGTCGGCGTCTTCTTCCCTCTTCTCCTCGATGTTGACGCGTCGCTTCCTCCCGCTGTAATACTGGTGGGGGGGCCGCAGGTCGCCCCCCTGCCCCAGAGCACCAAACCCCCCATGTTGAGGGCATGCGGCCTGGTACGGTTCAGGAGGGAGGGGGGGCTGCTCTCTCGTCCCCCCTCTTCCCCTGCGGCCTGCCAGGTTGTGTGCTCGGATAAGGGTCTGGTTTGGATTTTGGGGGGACCCCCACGCCGTTTTTTCGACGTAGGGGCGCCCGTTCAAATCCAGACCAGACCCAAGGGTCTGGTGTGCCTCTGGAGGGGAACCCACGCCGTTTTTTTTATTTAAAATTTGGCCTGGAGTTCCCCCTCAAGATTCATACCAAACACAGTGCCTGATATTGGCGGGGATCCAAGCCGTTCATTGAAAGTCGGACATATGTCGGCTTCATGTCGCAGGGAAAAGTCGGATCCAAAGTAGGAC